>JAMPIO010000004.1:0-1200000 GCA_024699865.1 Aphelenchoides fujianensis | reverse complement strand
ATGAATCGAAGAGGAAGGATCAACACAAGGACGATCACTAATCTTCAGCCAGAATTCCAAGCCACTCGCTGCTCGGCGCCCCCGTCGACTGCCGCCCCCACCGGCGGGGAGAGGGCGGCCCGAACGGGCGAGTGGGCGGCAGAGCGGGCGGCCGGGCGGAATGAGTGGGCGGCCGCCTTCCAGCGACCGGCGGCGAGTGGGCGTTGCGGAGAGGACGCCGTGGAGCGGGCGGCCGGGCGACTCGTCCGGGCGGCCGGCGGGAGCCAACGGCGGCGATTTGCGCCCTCGCCGGGGATCTCCGCCGCCCTCCGAGCAGCCCGCAGGTGATCGGCGGTTGTTCGTGCGGGCGGCCGCTCTCTTCCGTGCGGGAGGAGGCGGGCGGGCGGGCGGATCGCTCCGTGCAGCCGCCTTCTCGCGGTCGCCGCCCCGCCGCCCACTCACTCGCCGGACGGACGGCCGGGGGATCGCCGTCTTCTCCGCGCGCCCGCCCGCCGCGTCCACCCCGACCGCCCGAGCAGCCCGCAGAGAGGCGAGTGGGCGGAACGGAGGGGGGAGTGGACGCCCGGCCCTCGCTTCTCGTGAATTTGCCTAATGCTGGTCTCTTTCACTTGATCCGAAGCAACAGGAACGAGAATACAACTAGACGGACTCTTTCTATTGACCATTGTTCGACACACAAATCTCATCGTTCCACTGGTTTAACGATGGCTTGTGCTCGTCCTCAAGGCTACGTCCGCGGCTGACGTGTTCGAAGGTGAGGTGCAGGAAGGGCGTCGAAGAATGACGACGTTGTACAGGACGGCGGTCGCCAAGGCATCGAACGAGCTGATCATCTGAATACAAACAGGAAGTAAAGGAGTACACCTCGCGTGTGCTCACCAGTACGTAAGGCCCGTAGGGTTGCTGGCTGATGCCCGCCGCATTCAAAGCGGAGTACGTGGCGGCTGGCAGCACGTTCAGGAAGAACTCCATGCCGACCGCCAAGCAAGCGATCACGTGATTCCGTCGTTGCTTCCCGGTGCTTCCCTGCGAGAACAGACTCCGATGAACAACGAAATTGTAGAGAAAAACGGCGGCCAGTAAGCAGTTCAGCGATCCCATCACCGCTTTCATCGGCGCCGAGATCTTCGGGTGCAGAGGGACCAAACACACGATGGATAGACAATCTGCAGCGGAGATCAATGAACAATCCGTAGACTTATCGGTCTCTTCGGGTATCGGGAGTGTAGCGTACACGAAGAAGATCGCAAAAGCCGAACCACATCCCGCAATGACACCGACGGTTAACCAAACCGGCAGCGTTTGACGACCGGAATGATGGACAGCGGAGTTGATCACCAAAATGCGGTCCAGGAGTAGAAAGGAAAATGATAACGAGAACATCAACCACCAGACGAAAAGTAGAACGCCCGTCCAATACATAACAGCAGTGGGATGAGAGCCTGCAGAAGATGAGAACAATCAGTAGAAGTTTGTTGGTCAATCGTTTACCTTCTTGAAAGCCCGCGCAGACCAAAAAGGATGAATGGGAGCACGTAAACAAAGCAAAGAAGATCCAACAGACGATGTTCACTTCCAGATGGCGCGAAAGCTCCGGCTTGTCCGCAGCGCAACGGAGGCGGCAAAAGAGAAACAATTGAAGAAGAGCAGCAACCCCAGTTGAGACTGTAATAGCGGCGTACTCCCACCAAACCACTGCGGACATCATTCCACAGACATAATAGGAAGGAATGTCTTTCGACGAGTGCTTACTTATTTTCTTATCAGCCAGACATTCGTCCCTCCGCCTGCTTCCTCTGGAGGACTACGAATCGGAGAGGTCGTCGACAATAAACGATCGAAATTTGTATTCCGCACGCTGACCTCACGAATTCATTGCGTTTTGACCTTTCGACTCATTGAACACTTGGTCCGCGATTGTCCTCTTCCTATTCGACTCTAACACAAATCCAGGGCGGTTTTGCCGTGATCACGCGGCTCGCGTGGCCACCTAGTCGGCCGTCGGTTCAGCAAGATTGGCGAGCCGTTGAGGCGCGTCAATCGGCGGCTACAACCCGGTACGGAAGCAATAAGCAGTTTGCTGTATACAACAAACGAACAAACAATCAAACCGTTGATAAGATTTGACGACTATCGCCAACGTGTAAAAAGAGGTGATCTGGGCGTGTAAGTGTCGAATTAATTCTGAAGAACACTCAGAACTCCGGGGTGTTGAGTTGATCGCAGCGGGGGATCTTCAAATCATGCGGCAGTCAATCTCACGCTTTTCGACGGCTTTCAGACTTTTTTGCGTTCGGAGCAGAAAAGCGGTCATGCGACCGCGTTCGACGTTGAATTCGGAGTGGCTTCGAGCAGAAACGGCCGCCTCCCGCCCGTCCAGCACGAAAGCGGGCGTTTCGCAGCCTCGTCCAACAGACGGGAGCGAACTCCAATCGTCGTGCCTTCCATTCCGCTCTTGCGGAGCCACTTCGATGACGACTTTTCGCACAAATACTGAACAGCACGCAATCGTTGAACTGCGATTTTAGTTGAAGAAGTGCTTTAAAAAGCTGTTTGAATAGTTTATTGCAACAATCGGATACACAAAGGCGACAAGAGCCACTTGCTACTGCTTGCAACACAACCCCGCAAACTTGTCCAACATGTAGCCCACGATGCAGGTGCTTTTGCCCTCGCCGCCCTTCTTCAGGGTCGGAAAACGGCAGCGGGTTTTGGCGCCTGGTTTCCGTTGCAGGATGTCCATATCGGAGGGCACGCCGCTGCAACACGACTCCACCTCGGGATCGTACGGTCGATCATCCGGGCAGCGCGTTTTCCCCTTCGATTTGTGCGGGTGCTCGCAGAACATCGTCTTCCGCTCCAGTCCACAGCACATCCCCTTGCGCTCATCGAATGCTTGTCCGGTCTGGCACCACGTCCCACCGGCGACAACGATCGGCGGGTCGCAGACATTCGCTTCGCGGCGAGGCCATCCGCCTTCCACGTGGACGAATAGCAAGACGGAGAGGAAGAGGACAAGGACAGAGATGCTACTCATAGTCGATCCAAATAGTGAGTGAATGGAAACAACGGCGGTGGGTTTTAATAAGCCCTGGATTCTGCTTCTGTTTGTACAGCTTCCGATTGCAACTGTAGTCCTTTGGTGGACAAAACAAAGCAAATTGCGTGGGCATGCGTTAAACTACGGAAACGCCGACCTTGTTGCGTCAAAAAGCGGATGATTTCACCTGAGCAAACAAATCGGGAGGCAAGCAAAACAAAAGAAAGACTACAAATCCGAGCACAGCGAAACGAAACAGCTGGACGACGAACGCTTCATTTGAACTCCACTGCTCACAAAGACTGCAGCCGATCCGCTCATTCGTTCCGTTTTGTCGATCGTTTTCCTCTTGCTTGTTTTACTTCCCGTCTGCTTGAAACGAATTAGTGTGAGCGATCGGCATTTGTTTGTGACCCCCATTCAGGGCGCCACAACAAAGGGCACAATAAACGGTGAAAAAACCGTCAACTCTTTTCGTTTAATTGCAGGGCGAACGGCCGTCTTTCATCGGGGCGGCTGGGCGGGTCGACCGGCCGGTTGGAGGGGGCGCTGCGGAGTGAGAAGCGGGAGGCGCCTTTCAGACACTCTTTCAACAGCGCCCGCCCCACGACCACGAGCACTCGTCCTCTCCGCTCTCGGGCGGGTGGGCGGCCGTCCGGCTGCTCCCCGTGGAAGGCGGCGATCCCGCGCGTTGATTTGGGGCTCTCCGCGCTGGCCGCCCACTTCTTCCGGCTGGCGGGGCGACCGAGCGGTCGGGAGTGTGCCGCCCGCGCTCCTCCGCGTGGAGCGGCCGGCCGTTCACTCCCGCCGCTTCTCGCCGCTCGTCGCGCTGGACGCCGTCGGGTTCGTTCGAGCGGCCGCCCGCCCGCCGCCCGCTTTCCGACGAAAAACAACCAGCGGGAGTCCGCCGCTCGCCCGCCGCTCGGTCGGCCGCCGCCTTCCGCTCGGAGCGGGGCGCCTTTTTTCGCTTTTTGGCGCCCGCCCGCTTGCGCGCTCTCCTCTCCGCCGGCCGCTTCATTCGAGTGCGCCGTTCGAAAAGCGGCCGCCTGTCTGACTGCTCTCTGGATTGCAGCCTGCCGGTCGATTCGTGCACTTCTGACATTCTTCGGCTTGTTGGTTTCATGTGTGTGGATAGATTTGATTAATTTTTGTCCTTTTTTCGGAACGCTTGGCAGGTAACGAACGAGCATCGATGGCGAAGAAACAAAATGCACAGCAGTTGAATAAAAACGAGTGCCGACATAAAATCAAGAACCAAGCAAAAAGAGCGATCGGAATAATTGAAATAAAACACGATTCAAAAACACGGATTATTCAAACAAAATGTCATTGGTTCAAAACGAAAGGCCGATCCGCGAAACGAAAAGCCGCCATGCAAAACGGAATAAAACACACATTTTCAAAAACCTATTGACCGTTAAAACTTGGCGCTGATAATCGGTAGCAGTTTCCAACCACCGCCTGTCTGCCAACTCGCGAAGAATAACGCAAAAAGCCGTGCGTCACCGTGCCCAACTCGTCGCAAAATGTCCACACGAGCCGATAGCACCAACATGTCTAGAACGAGTAAATAACAAGATTCAAAAGAGCAGCCCGCGATATAAACAAAGCTGATTGCAACCACTCCTCATTAATTTTGTTTCCTCGACTCCAATCACCGCCCGCAGAAGAAAACAACCCTCCGCAACATCGTAATTCCAGTGGAATCTTTGCTCGTCGCCGTGAAGCGACCTCCAAGAAGGACGCTCCACTCGCTGCTCCCTTCTCCCGTCCACCCTCTCTTCTTTTCTTCCCGTCGCCCACTCGTCCCGCCGGCCGCCCGCTTTCGAGTGGACGGGGCGGCGGGCGGCCTCGTCGCGGGCACCTCGCCGCCCGACCGGCAGCTCGCGAACGACCGGCGGGACGAACTCCGTCGATCAAATGCCGGGGAGGAGTGGGCGGCGAGTCGCCCGTTCTTTGTGGACATGAGGGTGATGGCAGCTGCGAACTGCCGTTTATTGGATCGATCGTGCGGTGGACACCAGGTCGGGAGCGGACGAAAACTTGTGAAGACGGCAAGACAAACGAATAAAAGTCCCTTTCGAGCGAGGAAAACTAGCAGTTTTTTGTGAAAGAACGTAATATAGATTAGCAATTATGAACGATGTGTACGGCATCTCCACACCAACTCATGGAGCGTCGGAGTCCGGAATAAGCCTTTCGTGCATTCCGCTCTGCAATCGAATCGGTTTCGATCTCCACTTCCAGCTACGCGACGTGCTGCAAGGACCGCTTCGGCCATCAACTCGGCTCGATTGCCCGCCGCCCTTCGAAGCGGCGAGTGGAGAGCGGGAGGACGCCCGATTTCTGCCGCCCGACAGCCGAAATCACACGGCGAGCGGCCATGTTGAGCGAAACGGCGACCTCTTGCCCGTTGTTGCGGGAGGGGCGGCTGCTCCAGAGGCGGTCCGCAACTGCCCTCTCGTTTGATTCCGAAACAAACAAAAGGTAGAGGGCGACGCGGAATGCATCGTGCGCGGATCGTGTGTCGTCCCCTGTGCCAATTGATTAAGCATCCGGCCGAACAGTTAGACGAAGGTCTGAAAAGGAGCGTAATCGGTTTTCATCGGCCAGTTCAATCCGAAGACGGAATAAAAACAAGATTCGACCACAAGTCCTGCTCTTCTCCGCTTGCCGTCCACGGCACAAAACTCTGTCAACATGTAGCCTTTCGTGCACATCTGGAATCAAAAGAACCGCCGAACGGTCCATTCGCCGCCGGAAAGAAAACAAGCCACTTACTGATCATCGCTCCTCTTCGTGCAGAACAGACGGTCTCGAGCGAGTCGATCCACGAGTGATCGGTGGAACGAAAGGAGCGGGAGTGCCCGAATGGCCGAGTGGAAAGACGCCCCGACTTCTTCCGCTCGCCGCCGCCCGCTGGATCGATCCCCGCCCTCTTCGGCGATTCGAGTGCCCGAACGAACGGGCCGTCGACCACCCACTCGCCCCGTTGATTCGAGGAGTGGACGGGCAGAGCGGAGCGGCGAGCGGGAGAACCGAGTGGGCGGTTGGGAGTCGCCCTCCTCTTCGGCTGTCGCTCTGGCACGAGCAGTGGGAGCGGATGGATGAAAGGAGGGGGTTGGATGAAGTGAACGGAGTGAACTCAATGATTTGTTGGAAAAGAAGGTGGGATTTCTATTAATTGATCGGACCTCCGCGGAATAAGTATGCCGTTCTTGACGTTCACTTTGCGCATTGAAACAAGCGAGTTCGATCGCCTTGAACAAAACGAAAAAAGGAAGCATTCAACGCATCAAGCTCGACAATCATGTCTATCTGTCCAAGCCGACAGAAATAAGACGCGAATTGTGCTCTGCCGGGAAAGAACTAGGCAGAGTGTCCCCCATTCCGACCTCCCATCAACGACCTCCGAAAAAAAACCGTTCGGCCAACACAAAAGGCAGGCGAGTTGGAAGGAGAAAGCCCTAATCAACAACGAGCACTAGGATGTGCCCCTTTTTCGACCCGCAAGAAACACTTCGACGGAATAAAGATCCCAATTCACTGAACGCACATTCAAGAATGCTAAACCAGCAACTATTAATCGACGATAAGAAAGAAGAAAGCCGTTTGCTCACTCGTTTCGTGCGGGCGCCCGGGCTAGTGTAAGGCTGCGGTTCGAGTGGCCGCCCACTGGCCGCCGGCCGTCGAACGGGCGGCGAGTCTCAAGGAGCGAGTGGGCGCTCCGAACCACCCGCCCGTCTGCTCGCCGCTCCCTTCCGCTCGCCTCCGCTCCACGAGCGAGCAATCGGCCGCTCTCCACGACACACTCGTGATCGCCCGGCCATTGGGACGCCGAAGAAGCCGCCCGCCCGACTGGTGGCCGCGTAGTCCAGTGGTTTGTGGAGCGGACTGACCGGCCGTGTGGGCGGGCGGGCGGAAACGAGTGGTCGGATGGGCCGAATGGAGGGAAGACGCGACCGCCCCCAACCGAAAGCAGGCGGCCGCTCCCCCGCTCCCCCGCTTCTTCCCACCGGTGGACGTCGTTCGAGTGTGGGCGGGCGGGGAGGAGCGACCGGCCGGCCGGTGGACGAAGAGGAGGGCGGACGCCTGCCGAGAAGATCGTGTGCTCGGCGGGCGGCGGGCGGCCACTCGGCGGGCGACTCGTGGGCGAAGAAGCCGGCGAGTGGGTGGGCGGACGGCGCGGAAGGCGGCCGAACGAGAAGAATCGGGCGGCCGGTCGCGTGGGCGGCTGCTGAAGGCGCGTGTGTTGAGAGCCACATGCATGTGAAGTGAGCGGTCGGAATTGCAGAGTGAAAACAACACTTGTAACACAAAGTCCAAGGATTGATGTTCTACTCACAAAAACGGTCTCCGGGTACGAGAAGCCGGCGGAATCACCACTCCCAAACACCCTCCCGCGCATCGTTAAATGGAAGACCGCCCAGCAACAACGCGGATCGCCGTTCGCATCGGCGTTCATGCCACTGCAACGAGCGGTTGTCCTCTTCATCTGCCCTTTGAACAGGCGGGCGGTTGCTCCCGATTGTCCGCTGGGAGCTCATCAGACCACAAATACTCGCCTCCCACAAAAAAGACGATCGGCGAGCATTTAGAAGAGTGTAGTGTCAAGAAGGCCGGAATAAAGGCGCCGGTGGAAAACGGGTTGCGTTGAACAAAACTAACTTACTTCGACAAGCTGTTAGACAACGCATCACACCACACCACGTGCGGAATAACCAAACCAAAATACGACAAACACAAACGAGATAAAGAGATCACTCAATCATCACCCATCCTCCCGCAGCCACGAATCCAAGTGCCCAACAACGCGCCAGTCGACCGAGCAGCCCCCAAGCGATGAGTGAGTGCTGAACACCCGCCAAAAGAAAGCGCGTGTTTGCAGCCGGCCACTCCCCGCACCGAACGGTCGCTTGCTGGAACCGCCCGCCGTCCGCGTGGATCAAAGCGGCGAGTGGACGGCGGCCGCCTTTGGAGTGGGCGGTCCGGCGAGGAGAAGTGGGCAGAGGGCGGCGTTCTCCGCCCACGAACAGCGGCGATCTTCTCGCTGCAGTCGGCGGGTGGTCGGCCGAGTGGGCGGCGGTGAGTTGGGGGGGATCGGCCGCCCATCCCATTGGGCGGCGAGTGGAGCGGAAGTGCCCGAAAGGCGGCCCCCAGCCGATGGCCGCCGCTCGCCGTCGAGTTCTCCGCCGCCCGTCCGCCCGAACGAGTGGAAGGCGCGGGAGTTTGCGGCCTCCATCCTCCCGGTCGCCCGGAGCGTCCTCCCCGCCGTCCACTCGCCCGTTGTGCAGAGCGGCGGGAGGAGCCGGCCGACCGGGAGGAAGCGGGCGGAAAGAAGTGGGCGGGAGGAAGCGGGCGGCCGAATCGCCGCCCTCTCGCGCGTCCCCTCGCTCGTGTGTCGACCGCCGAGCGGCCGCCGACTGGTGGGCGGAAGGAGCCGAGCGGTGTGGAGGGAGGAGGCCCGTTGCGGACGAGTGGTTGAGGGGGCGATGAAGCGCGTGTTGTCTGTGGATTGAAGCCGGCTGTCGCGAAGTGGAGGGCGGGTTGTGAAGACGACGGCGGCGGCGGTTATGAGCAATTGACAGAATCGAAAGAAAAGAGCACGTCGACGCGGAATAATGACGGCCTACTCATTGATCCGCGAACAAATATATCTGTTTTCGAACCTTACTTGCTCTATACGAACACTCCGTTGAAGTAAGCGATGCTCGAACTCGGATAAAGTCAAGTGTCGGACGGGTCGTGTGAAATCGAAAGCCGTCCGCTCGTCCAGTCTTCGAGCAACAAATGCGATCGTCTTTGAAGCACCAAGGAGTAGGTAGCCTTGTGGTTATTTGCCGTTAGACGGAATAATTCGATCAAGAGCTAGAAAGATCTCACAAGTTGTCGCCCAAAGTTGTTCGTGAACGTTGCAAAAGACGAAGTTCGAATCAATGGGAACGGAGCTCGCTTTTTGAGCAAACAGAAGGGACCATTGGACGACTAAGAAATCAACGCCAAGACGGAATATGACAATCAAAATTCACGTCCAAAAACCCTCGAGAAAGAACGCGTCTGCTTGCTCCACTCTGCTTGAAGAACCGTCCGTTGCCTTTTCAGTACTCGCTTGACGAATGCAGAATAACTGACCACTTTACGCAACTGTCTGATCATAATCAAAACAGTGCATAGACGGGCCCGAGCCGAATTCTCGCCTCTTTCGGGCGCTTTTTCTCTCCGCGCGTGCCCCCGGCCGCCCGTCAAAAGACCGTTGGATTGAACGTTCACTCGTTTGAAATCGAAGATGCCCGCCACGAGGCACTCACAAGATCTGTTTGGTAGCCCCGAGAAAACATGTCACAGTACATCCATCGCGCTGCGGAATTTGGGCGACTAAACGATTTCCGATGTCCCGAATAAAAACCCACAACTCGCTTATGCCGAACTTAAAAGAAAGAAAAAACATTTAATCGACGCCACTCGGCCGACCAAACGGGCCCCCAGCCACTCGCCGAAAAGAAGGCCCGGCCGTCGCTCGTCCCTCCCCGCCGCCCCCTCCTCGTTCCCGTTCGGGGAGCGGGCGGTTCTTCGGACTCCTCCGCCGACTGCCGCTGGAGTTCCCGGGGAGTGGGGGGGGTGTTCGGACCGAAAAAGCCAGCTGCTCTTGGGAGGACGCGGGCTCGTGAGCGAAAGATTTTTGTCGAGGGAAGTTCGATGGGGCGGCAGAAACAATGATGAAGCATAGGATGCCGTCGTGCGGAATAACCGCAATTTTTCCGTTAACCTCGATAAATAACCGGTCTTCGAATACATCAAACAGCCGCGAAATAACCGTAAGGGCAGACGCTCCTCCTGTTCGATTCGACGTTGAGAGGCCGCCACATGGTTTCTTTCAACCAAACGGGAGTTGTTGATGTGAGCGGGATGAATGGATCGTTCCGTCCACCAATCGAAGCATGCCACTTGGAGAGAGCGGCGGCAAGAAAAAACGAGTAGAGCGCATTGATACTCGAATGGAAGGAACGACTAAGCGAGCGTCCTAAACTACGGAATTAAATAGAAGCAGCCAGCACATCCACTTTCCTTTTGTTCAACGTCCAACCCCCCACTCCTCCGCTCGCCGTCTGACCGCGAGCACGATCCACCCGCTCGACAGCCGCCCTTGCCGCCGGTGGTCGGAGAGCGCTCACTGGAGAACTCCTCGGGGATCTCCCCTCTGTTGAGCGGGAGTGAGTGGGTGGACGAGGAGACGAGCAGCCCGAGGGATTCCGCCCACTCCTCGCCGGCCTGCTCGTCCGAAGAAGCCGCCGTCCACTCTAAAGCGCCTGTTCGGATGGCGGGCGGAAGGCTGCTTTTCGCTCGACGCCCTCGAGTCGGACGGGATGAAACGAGGAGGAGTGTGAGGGAGTTCGGCGAACTCGTTCTTCTCTTCAACCCACCGTACCGAAAGCCGCGGAATAAGCTGGCATGGTTCCTTCCGATCAGCCGAAATCTACCTGGCGTTCCTCACTATCAGCCGCCAGAAGATACGACTCACAAGCTTCTTCTCGATCTACCACGTCGTCCCCAACAACACGCGGCCGAAAGCCGTAAACAGCAAGCAGGAAACAAGAGCGACCGGCCGCCGCCCGCCCCGAACTGCCGGCCGGGCGGACGCACTCGCGAGCCGCCCGGCAGAAAGCGGCGGGCGGCGAGTGGGGGCAGCGAGCGCGCGTCCTCGAGCGGGCGGGCGGAGAGGGCGGGCGGGTCGCCGGCGAGTGGCCGCCCGCCCGCCCACTCGCAGCTGCCGGGCGGGAGCCGAGCGGCCGTCCGCCGAGCGTCCTCCCTTGTGCGCCGCCTTCTCCACTGGACGCCGTCGATTGCCGGCCATGGATGTTGGGAGAGAAGCCGACAGCGAGTGGTTAACCGATTTCAAGAGAACGAGGAAGAAGGCGGTTGGCGAGTTCACGCACATCTCGCGTTTACTTGTAGAACGAAAAATGCGCGCGTCGGGGGAACAAGCCGCGTCTACAAATGGGCCGTGCAAGCACACTAGGAAGCGCGGAATAAACTTTTCTTGCATTGCACCTATTTTGCAAATTGAGACATAATCTTGTTGCTCCTATAAGCAAGTAAAAAACTGCAAACACAACGCACGGCAACCCAACGAAATAAATGTCTCTGCCTTTTTCACAAAAGCATTTGTTAAATCTAGTCGAGCAAACCCGCTAGAAATCAAATCGCCGAACAAAGTAAGTAAACTCGTCTCTAATCTACCCGACTCGCCCACACCCGTCTTGCTGCCCACTCGTCTGTTGAACGGGAGATCGATCGAACGAATAAGAGGAGGGTCTCGTCGATTGAGCGTCGCCGAACGAATTTCCATGCAGTATGTGTGAGCAGTCTGTTGCCCACTCCGTTCTGGGCGGCGTTGTCGAGCGGATAGAACGTCCTGAATGAGAATGTGCAAGAGGCGGAATAATGTGTGTGTCTTTTGCAACGATCATCGAATGAACGTGCGCAGGATCGATTCGGAGCAGAACGAAACAACGCCCTTCGTCAATCTTCTTTTTTGGCTTTTCGGAAAGGCGCCCGAACAACAAGTGAGCGTTGAGTTCTTGACTTTGATGAATCTCCTGCACTGAATAAAAATCCCCTCATTCAAGTCAACAACCCACCGAATGAAGAAGCAAGTCTCCGCCCGCCCGCCGCTCCGCCGAGACGCCGCCGGTCGCTTCGATCGCCCGCACTCGACGAGACGCGCCGAAGGGCGGCGGCCGCTCGCTTCCACTCGGCGGCCGGACGGCGAGGCGGCCGGCGGAAGGCGGAGGATTGGAGTGTCTGTCCCGACGAGCGAACGGGCCGATCGGGAGCGACGGGCCGTGTGTTGACCGCTCGACGGACAGCGCGAGTGGGCGGCGGGGCTCTCCGCCCGCCCGTCCGCCGAATGAACGCGACGGTCGGCCGCCCGGCAGTCCGCCCGCTCGCCCCGACCGGCCGCCCCCCGTCGACCGCCGAGTGGCCGCGAATTCGCCCCGCTTCTCGCCCGCCGCCCGCAACGGAGAGCCGCTCGGACGGGCGAGTGGGCGGTCGGGACGGGAGCGACGAGAAGTGGCAAGAGTGAGGGGCTCGTTTCTCGCATTCCTCGCTGGTTATTCACGATCACGTTGTTGAGTGAGAGCGAGCGGAGGTGGCTGCAGCATGTGATTTTTCCATGAAATAGTGGAAAGCGGAATAATTTTCCAAAAAGGCATCTAATATTACAGCCAACGAAATGTGATTAAGCGATCGGCTGAACAGTAGAAATAAGATGCCCGTCCTAACGCTGCTCTACTTCGGAATAAACCCCCTTACAAATCCTTTCTAATGATTTAGAAACCAGCTTGCGTCACCCGTTTCGACTCGAAAAATCGCCGCCACTATTCAACCGGAAGGCGACCGTACGAGAATCATATCGTAGACTCGCCCATTGATGAAACGCGATCAGCGGCTGGTGGAAGGCGCTCAAGCGGCAGGTCCACCTGTCCGCCGTCTACCGAGCAAACGACACAACCACCTCCGCGAGTCCACCGGCGGCTCCCAACTCCAGCAGCAGATGATGGCCATCAGCAGGCGCATGTTCATTGCAACTGACTGCTGTCTTTCTGGAGCAACGCATCGGTGTTTGGACCAGAAAACCAATCAACAGTACAACTCCTGATCAACTGTCGCTCTCTCCATCCTATAAAAAGCGGACCTCACTTTCCAGTCGCTACCATTCCCCTGGAGATGCATTTGAGTTCTGCCTTCTTCCTCCCACTCCTAATGTTTACGGCCGCGGCTCAAGGCAACCACCCGAACCCGTTGATCGTCCATGGGAAGCAACAGCGATGGACGGCCGGCGAGCTCGAGGCCCACCACCAGCGAATGCGGAAAGAAGTGAAAGGCTGACTGCTGAACTCGTTGCAAGACTACATCCCCTCCTATCCGGACTCTCCAGTTCTCTCGACCATCACCGTTGGGACGCCCCGTAGCTGCTTGCAGCCGTCGAGTACACGGTGTCGATGGAAAGTGGAAACGAAACGACGTTCCTGCTCGCCCGCGAGCATCCCGGCCGTCTCGACAATCAACGCTTCTACGCGCCCGAGCAGTCCTCCTCGTAGAAGTACGCCGGCTACACGGGCGATCTGGAAGCTTTCGGCAAGAGTTACGACGACCTTGTGGGCCTAAGTGAGGGACGAGTTGCGGGCGGGAAGTGGACGGCTCTTTTCGAATTCCTTCTGCCAATCTGTTGACGGTTGCAGCGTTTGGTGGGTTGTTTCAGCGGAAACGGACGGGCTTCAGGAGTCGTGAACGAAATCGTCGACCACTGCGGGATTTCGCCCGTGTTGCCCGACGGAGTGCTGGGGATCGGCTGGTGCGTGGAGGGCAACGGGCAAAAGGAACGACCGACTAACCCCGCAGGAACCCCGAAGCTGCGGCGAACCCGAACGAGGACTCATCGGCGATCATCAACATCTTCCGGGAATTCAGCAGCAGCGAGCGCTACTGGTGCCAGCAGCTTCTGACGAGCAGAATGCCCGGTTCGTCTCTCACTGCGTTCTATTAGGCGCTCTCGGCTGCACAGTCTGGTCACTCCGTAAGCAGGAGGATGCCCGCGTTCAGGTTCGGCGCCTGCTTGGAGTCGGGCGGACAGCCGACTGGTTCGGAGGGACGCGATCGCTCGCCTTCTTCGCGGATTCCTTCCGCTACAAGACCGAAGAATCTCGGGGCGAAGGTGGACACGGGAGTGCCCAACATTCTGATGCCCCAGGACGCCTCGTCGACATTCAGCTGGGACTACGGGCTCGACGTGCTCGAGCGACCAGACTTCCCGCTTCGGCTTACGTCGTGGACTTGGGCATCGGGAAGGGCCTGCGCGCGTTCGCGGGCTTCCACTCGGTCGAGGAGACCGCCGACTACGTTTCACGATCTTTGGTGTGTTCTGTGGAGTAGGAGCAAGAGAACCTTCGGGTGCATCAAGATGGACATCGACAATCAGGCGTTCAGCATCCTGGGACTCGTCGGCCCGTGAAGAGCGTGCAAGGAGCCGATCGACAGGATTGCTCGTGGTCCTCCGCATGAAAAGAAGATCGTCTTGTGTCCGCGTCCTCCTTCGGAATTGCGGCAACGAATTGTCGATCGAAGCGAGCTGGCCGTTGTAGGCCAGGGACAAACCGCATGACGACTATTTGCCCTTCAATTGTGGGTTCGACCGCAAGGCCAAACGTTCCAAAATTTGCGGTGTTCGAGCCACAATCCGGGAACTGGGCAGAAAGCATGAGCTGACCTCAAATTTGGGTTAATAAACCGAAGAAGAGGACGAGTGGCGGGCGGCCGACGAGAAGCACGAGCGGGGGCGCGCTGGAGCTCGTCGCCCGTTCAGCTCTTCCCACAGCACCCGCTTTTCCCGACGCTCGCCGGTCGGTCGGTGGCGGCGGATTGCTTTCCGCTGGATCCTTTGAGCGCCTTCACGGCACACGACCACGCCGCCTGCCCGCTCTCGGGCATGTGCGCGCGCTCCGCTGCCGCTCCTAGGCGACCGGCCGCCCGAAAGCGAGCGGAGAGCGGCGGGGCGAGAGACCAACACGCCCCCGTAGGAAGGCGAAAAGATCACGCGGCGGGAAGAGAGCGCAAGACGGAACGAAGGGGAGCGCCCCCGCTCGTGCTCCTCGTCGACCGCCCGCCCTGTCCGCTGCACGACCGGCCGCCGCTCGCCCACTTCTTCGGTTTATTAACCCAAGTTTGAGGTTCGTCTTCGAAACCGACCCTTCCAACAGTGGTCTGAAGAGAAATTTTGGAACGTTCGACTCTTGCGGTTGAACACACGATCGAATCCGAGAAAGGAAAGTGCTGCACCTCGTCTTTGGTGCGGCAAGAGTACAGCAGTCGTCAATCGATTGATCCTCTTCATGGACGACCGCCGCTTCTTTCAGTTCTCGCCGCAGAGGGCGCGTCGGTGGGCGGCTGGAGGGCGTTCGAAAGGCCGATCGTCTGATGGTTGACGTCCAGCTTGATGCACCAGAGAGTGTGGAACGGGGGATCATTACACTGCTTTCCGCTATTCCCTCACCGAACACAAAGCGCTTGTTTCTAGCGTTCGAATTCTTGCCGCTCCACACGCACTGCCGTCGACGAGCCTGCAAACGAGATGAGAGAATGACGCAGCGAGACGGAATAACCGACGGTTAACTGTCCCCACTGATCGTTAGTTGTGTTCCACTGGACTGCGAGGCCGAACAAAAAAGAAAGCAGTCGATCTCAAAGGGATTAGTGCTCCACGTCATGAACCAACCTCCGAGAAGGACGACCCACTCGCCGCTCTGTTCTCCCGTCCGCCCCTCCCTTCTTTCTTCCCGCCGCCCACTCGTCCCGTCGGCCGCCCGCCTTCGAGTGGAGGGGGCGGCGGGCGGCCTCGTCGCGGGCACCTCGCCGCCCGACCGGCAGCTCGCGAGCGACCGGCGGGACGAAACTCCGTCGATCGAATGCCAGGGAGGAGTGGGCGGCGAGTTCCCCGCTCTTTGGGACGTGGGTTGAGAGCAGTTGCCAACTACCTCTTGGTGGATCGGTCGTGTGGTGGGTGACTTCCGAATGGAAGCAAACGGAAGGAACTCGCGGAGAAGTCAAGAGAAACAAATAAGATTTTCTTCGTGATGAGGACGAGGACTCTTCTAACTAGCGCAAGCGATCGCGGAATAAAGAATAAAAAACGATCGACCAGCAATCAAAAACGGTCTGCCCGGGCATTTCCAATCCAAACGAGATCACCCGTTAGTACAAGAACCGGAATAATCCGCTTGTCCTTCTCGCCCTGCAAACAAACCGGTTTCAATGCCCACTTCCACTCACGCGACGGACTGCAAGGACCGCACCGGCCATCAACTCGGGTCGATTGCTCGCCCCACTTCGAAGCGGCGAGTGGAGAGCGGGAGGACGCCCGATTTCTGCCGCCCGAAAGCCGAAATCACACGGCGGTCGGCCGTCTTGAGCGAAACGGCGACCTCACGTCCGTTGTTGCGGGAAGGGCGGATGTCCGGCGAACGGCTCCCAAGTGTCTTCTTGTTCGTCTTTTGAACCGAACGAAAAGTGGAAGAGTTGCGCGCTGCGATGTCCACGGATTGTGGGTCGGCGCTAGTTGAGCGGGTAGGTGTTCACCGGTCGAGGAGTTCCGAGAAACGCTGGAAACGAAAATGCGCGGCGGGTGATTGGACCGCCGATTCCTCGAGATATGCAAGATGACCGCGGAATAAACGGAAAACCGCAACTCGTCTCACAATCAACAACGCATCAGCTTCTCAGACTGATGAAAGACGACATAAACTTCTTCCAACTCCTCGATTAGTTCATCACACAGCAAGAGAAATCAACCACCTACCCTTTCAAAAACCGATCGATCCTTTTCGCAGACAACAGACCGTTTCGAGCGAGTGGAGCCACGACTGATCGGCGGAACAAGCGGAAATCGAATGGCCGAGTGGAAAGACGCCCCGACTTCGTCCGCTCGCTGCCGCCCGCTGGGTCGATCCCCGCCCTCTTCGGCGATTCGAGTGCCCGAACGAGCGGGCCGTCGACCACCCACTCGCCCCGTTGATTCGAGGAGTGGACGGGCAGAGCGGAGCGGCGAGCGGGAAAACCGAGTGGACGGCCGGGTGGCGCCATCCAATTCGCCCGTCACTCCGGCACGAGCATTGAGAGAAGATGGATGAAACGATTCGGGTGTGTGCAATGAGCAGATAGAAGCCCCTGAACGGTAGGAAACAAGGCGCGCTGCAATCCATCCGAAGAGCGCGCAAACGGAATCAACTCGTGGCCCTCAACGTCTATTTTGCAAACTGAAAAGAGCGAGCATGATTCCGGCGAACAAAACAGAAAGAAGGAATTCGTTCAACGCGTCGAACACAATCATTGCTGTCGGCCACACAATAACATGAAATTCAAAAACTGAAGGTCAAGGCCACGTCGGAATACCGCCGCAGTGCAGTCTTTTCTTCAACGAGCGAAAGGAGAACAGTTTGGGCACGACGGAAAAACGCTTAACCTTTGACCTTTTGCTTCTTCTGTCAACACTCCAACCGATCACCGAAGAAGAGACGAGGCCGCCGCAAGCGAGCTCGCCCACCCGTAAGCAACAGATGAGAGAATCTGCCGTTCACTCGTTTTGTGCGGACGACCCAGTGAGTGGGCAGTCGCCCGTTGAGTGGCCACCCACTCGCCGCCGTCCGTCGAGCGGGGGGCGAGTCTCAAGAAGCGAGTGGGCGCTCCAAACTACCGCCCGTCTGCTCGGCGCCCCCTTCCGCCCGCCTCCGCTCCACAACCGAGCGATCGGCCGCTCTCCACGACACACTCGTGATCGCCCGGCCATTGGGACGCCGAAGAAGACGCCCGCCCGACTGGTGGCCGCGTAGTCCAGTGGTTTGTGGAGCGGACTGGCCGGCCGTGTGGGCGGGCGGGCGGAAGCGAGTGGCCGGAGCGGCCGAGTGGAGGGAAGAAGCGGTCGCCCCCAACCGAAAGCAGGCGATCGCTCCCCCGCTCCGCTCGCTTCTTCCCACCGGTGGACGTCGTTCGAGTGCGGGCGGGCGGGGAGGAGCGACCGGCCGGCCGGTGGACGAAGAGGAGGGCGAACGCCTGCCGAGAGGATCGTGTGCTCGGCGGCCGGCGAGTGGGTGGGCGGACGGCGCGGGAAGGCGGCCGAGCGAGAAGAAGCGGGCCGGCGGCCGTGTGGGCGGCGGTTGTTATAAAGACGAGCAGTACAGTTAATGGGCGGAGACATGAACAATGAAAAAAAGCATGCAAAAGACTTAACCGTCAGCCTTTACTCGCGCAAAGGCAGACACCCGTACAATGGGAGGTCGCGGAATCACCGCTCCCAAACGCCCTCTTCTCATCGTTGAATTGAAAACCGCTCTGTGACAACGCGGATCTCCGCTTGCACTGGCGCCCCTTCCGCTGCAACGACCGGCAGTCGCCTTCATCTCATTCTTCGAACAAGCGCGCAATTGCTCCCGACTGTACACTGCGCGATCTTCAGCTCTCAAACACTTTTTTCCGAAGAAAAAGCGATCAATGCAGGTAACAATCGACCCGGCTAAGAACAACGGAATAAAGCTGCCGGTGAAAAACGAGCTACGATGAACAAAATGAATGCAATCTAACGTGCGTTTCGAGAGCGCCCAAAGGACTACGCCGGAATAACTGGACCAGCCAAGAAGTTCACGACGATCAATTAAAGAAAAACCCCTCACCGCTTCCACTATCCCAGTGCCCCACGACGCGCCATCCGATCGAACAGCCCCCACCGAGAGTGAGTGCCAAACACCCCCCAAAACAGCGCGTTTTTGCTGCCGGCCACTCCCCCCACCGAACGGTCGATTGCTGGAGCCGCCCGCCGTCCGCGTGGATCGAAAGCGGCGAGTGGACGGCGGCCGCCTTGTGGAGTGGGCGTTCCGGCGAGGAGAAGTGGGCAGAGGGCGGCGTTCTCCGCCCACGAACAGCGGCCGGCTTCTCGCGGCAGTCGGCGGGTGGGCGGCCGAGTGGGCGGCGGCGAGTTCGGGGGATCGGCCGCCCATCCCATTGGGCGGCGAGTGGAGCGGAAGTGCCCGAAAGGCGGCCCCCAACCGACGGTCGCCGCTCGCCGTCGAGTTCTCCGCCGCTCGACCGCCCGAACGAGCGGAAGGCGCGGGAGTTTGCGGCCGCCATCCTCCCGGTCGCCCGGAGCGTCCTCTCCGCCGTCCACTCGCTCTTTGTGCAGAGCGGCGGGAGGAGCCGGCCGACCGGAAGGAAGAAGGCGGAAAGAAGCGGGCGGAAGGAAACGGGAGGCCGAATTGCCGCCCTCTCGCGCGTCCCCTCGCTCGTGTCGACCGCCGAGCGGCCGCCAACTGGTGGGCGGAACGAGCCCGCCGGTTTGGTGGGAAGAGGCCCGTTGTGGACGAATGGTTGAGGGGGCAATGAACCCCGTGTTGTGTGTGGATTGAAACCGGGCGTTGCGAGCGGTGAAAAGCAAGAAATCGAATGGTAGCGTCAATCAGCTGAAAGATCATGCGAAATTCGTGAAGTTCGGAATAAACACCGCTTACTTGTCAAATCGAAAAAGAACAGAAATTTGACTTTTTGCTTTTACTGGCTTCATCCGAGCTCTTCTTCTTAGCATGCGGGGCCGAAGGTTAAAAGAAGGCGTGGGTTGGACGGTCGTCTGAAATTAAAAGCCGTTCTTTCATGATTGTTTTTGAGCAACGAGAGCGGTCGCGTTTGAAGCAGCAACGACTCTACGAACAGTCTCGTTTCTGGTTATGCTCAGCGGCGGAATAAGCGAGCAAGTACCAGAGTGATCTCACGAATCGTTGCCCCAGTGGGCTCTGAACGATTAAAAAAACGTTCTTGTTTAACGAAAACGACTCTCCTTCACGAAAAACAACGAACCTCACAGTCAAAGCTCAAACCACGTCTCCGCGGAATACAGCCGAAACTCAAACACAAAAACGATCGAGAAAAGACTGATCCGTTACTCCACTTCGATTGAGGAACCCTCCACTGGGAACAAGGACACGGAATAACCCGCTCCTATTTATCCACACACCGCAAGTGTCTGCTCATAATCGACGCCGTGCAGAGACGAGCTAAATTCTCGCGTGTCTCGGGCACGTCTTCCTTCCGCGCGTGTCCCCGGCCGACCGCCAGGAGACCGTTGAATTGGACGTCCACTCGTTGGACTCGAAGATGCCCGCCACAAAGCTCTCACGAGCTCCCTTAGTTGCCTTGAGCGATCGTTAACACCCTAAATTTGCAACCACCCTATGGTTATTTCTCGCGGAATACTGCCTCCACCTATCCGTAAACAAACGCGTGCAAGATACTTGCGGCAAGAACGTAATCGGTATGCGACAACTGCATGGCCGTCTGCCGGAAGAAAAGAGGACTCTTCACTTCAATAGCGAAAAGAAGAAAAGGCCCTCATCGCCGCCACTCGGCCACGCGAACGGGCGCCCGGCAACTCGCCGAAAAGAAGCCCCGGCCGTCGCTCGTCCCTCCCCGCCGCCCCCTCCTCGTTCCCGTTCGGGGAGCGGGCGCTTCTTCGGACTCCTCCGCCGACTGCAGCTGGAGTTCCCGGGGAGTGGTGCGTGTGTTTGAACCGAAGAAGCCGGCTGCTCTTAGGAGTACGCAGGCTCATGATTGAATGAGTTTTGCCGGGGGCACGAGTACGAGTTGGCAGTAGAAACAATAGCGAACGACACTCACCTTACGATCAACCACCGGAATAAACCCGCATGTGTTCTGTCAATCGTTCGATCACCGACTTCGTAATGAGCGGTCGCGGAATAGTCGCAATGGCCGACGCTTCTTTCTGTTCGCTTCGACGTTGATTGAGCGCCACCTGGCTTCTTCCAACCAAACGAAAACCGTTGAGGTGAACGAAAATGAATAGGTCATTCCGCACACAAATGCGAGCTGCCATCAACAAACAAAATCGAAGTAAAAAGATGCGACGGAATAAACAAGACAAAGCAGCCACCACGTCCACTTCCCATCCACCAACGCCCAACCCCCACTCCTCCGCTCGCCGTTTGGTCCCGAGCACGATCCACCCACTCGACAGCCGCCATTGCCCCCGGTGGTCGGAGAGCGCTCACTGGAAACCTCCTCGGGGATCTCCCCTCTGTCGAGCGGAAGTGAGTGAGCGGACGAGCAGACCGACGGGAGTCCGCCCACTCCCCACCGGCCTGCTCGTCCGAAGAAGCCGCCGTCCACTCGAAAGCGGCTGTTCGGATGGCGGGCGGAAGGCTCCTTCTTCGTTCGACGACCCGAGCCGGACGGGAAGAAAAGAGGAGAGCGGGAAGAACGCTCCGCGAGCTCGTTCTCTGCAATGCCATTTGTAATACGCCAAAAAGGGGTATTCTCGAGCTGTACTTCATCTTTCGTTGCGTTTTTGCCGCTCGTTGGCATCCCCTCGGAAAGGTAGAGAAATTGTGCGTCTGTCCGTCAAACTTGCCCCCTCAACTTTTAGCGCTTTGCTCCGATCGATCTGTAATTTTTTCTGGCTAGAGGAACTCGCATGCGCGAAGTCCGAAAATGTGCATTTCGACCGCCGGCGGGCACGTTCAACGTTCCGTGCCGGCGTTCCCCGTCGTACCGTTTTTTGCGCACGGCCAAATTCACCCGCCCTGTGGACGAAAAGATGCGCCTTGGAACGAGGAACATTTCACCAGTTGACGGCATCACCAGGAAATGTTGTTAAAGAATGTTGTGATCGCCCAAAGACGAAAGGTCGAGGCGGAAATTCGAAGAGGTCCACGCTTGAAGGCGCCGTCTCGGCTCTCCGAATTTTATTCAAAAAACTAAAAATAATCCTATCTAGAAAAAGGTCTTGCGCATCTTTCCAGCTAAATTTCGTGTTCATGAAAGAGCGATTTCGCAACGAGAAATTCGACCTAAAATTGTGTGTCGGTTTGAAAACTTCGGCGAATTTTAACCTCGTCGTTCCCATCGCGCACTTGACGTTATGGCGCAAATGTGGGCTCGTTGGAAAGAGCAGTCTGCGGGCTTTCCAACGAACTGCATTTTGTTGTTGTTCTGGGCTCACTTGGCCACTGCGGCTCACGCGAACCAGACCCCTGATATCACGCAAACAGCGGGCGGGTTTGGCCGTGAGTGGACGGATTCTCGTGAAACTTGGCAGACACGTCGAGCATATAGTTGCCCTTCGAATCACCGTTTCAGATTTTTTAAACGCTTGGTCGCCGGGAGTAATAAATTGTTCTGTGATGGGGTCCAGCCCTCTGGCTTTGCGGCAGGTTTCTTCGGTTGCCGTAGCCGCGATTCACCTTTTCCGCTTTATGGGATCAAAACTGACTTTTGAGCGTTGTTTGGGGGTATCGGATAGCGCTGTGCGCGCCGTTGTCCTCGAAGACTACATTCCCGTGCGGCTTTCGGGGTTCGGATCGGTTTTCTTTGGGCGCTTAAGGGTGTAAATGGACGGACACGGCTGTGTCTGCTGAGTAACGGCATGTTCGGCGAACTTTCATTAAACGCGAACCTTTGTGAAGCGCGACTCAGCGTTCTCGCGTTGCGACTAGCACTCAATTGGTCAAACAAAGTCGACAAAAACATTTTATACGCACCAGTCTAACGACTCCCCCAGCTGGGGACGGCGCGAAGCGCCGTCACACGCTGGTTAAGAAGCAAGAATAGACCGCCAGCGGCGGAATAATCTTGATTCCAATTGTCGCAACTTTTCGTGAACACACCATTCTCCATCCTTACCGGCGAGAAAGAAGCGTTCCACAGTCAATTCTCGATAAACTCCTTCGCTTCCAACAACACGCAGACGACAGCCGTAAACAGCAGACAAACAAGAGCGACCGGCAGCCGCCCGCCCCGAACTGCCGGCCGGGCGGACGCACTCGCGAGCCGCCCGGCAGAAAGCGGCGGGCGGCGAGTGGGGGCAGCGAACGCGCGTCCTCGAGCGGGCGGGCGGAGAGGGCGGGCGGGTCGCCGGCGAGGGGCCGCCCGCCCGCCCACTTGCAGCTGCCGGGCGGGAGCGAACGGCCGTCCGCGAAGCGCCCTTCCTTGTGCGCCGCGTTCTCCACCGGACGCCGTCGACCGTGGAAGATGTGGCGGGAGTGGACGACGGTCGGTGAATCGAGTCAGAAAGAAGAAGAAAAATGAGCTGAATACACAGCATTTTGTTGACTCGTAGAACGGAAAGGAGAGTCAAAAGACGAGGGCGTTGTTTCTTACTACAAATGCCCCGGATCATGAAAACGACGGACGGAATAAATGCACTTTGCCTTGCACCCACTCAGCAAATTGAACGAGCGATTGGCACGCTAACCATTCACGCGTTTAATGAGATCCTCGCTTCCTTCCCCAACTGGTATTGATCTCCTAAACGCCGGTCCAGCGATCTCTACATGATCAGGCGGCCGGACGAACACGAACGGCCTTCTTGCTGCCCACTCGTCTGTTGGACGAAAATCGATTGAATGAATGGAGGAGCGTGTTGTCAACTGGAGGTCGGCAAACGAATTTCGAGGCGGTTCGTGAAGTTTTTTGCCTTCGGCTTCGTTCTACGGGCGGTCGTAGAGCGGGCAGATCGTTGGACAAGCTTTCAACTCCGCGCGAAATAAAACCAGTGTACGGCTGCAACAACCACCGAGTGAAGGCCGAGAGCATCAATTCGAGAGCAGAACAAAATAACGCTCTTTTTCCGGCTCCTTCTTCTCCATTCTTTATGAAGACACCCCGTACAACAAGCGGGCGTTGCGAAGGTCCAACCAAATGAAACGAGTTCTGCGCAATAAGAACCCACTCATTCAAGTCAACAACCCGCCGAACGAAGAAGCGAGTCCTCCGCCCGCCCGCCGCTCCCCCGAGACGCCGCCGGTCGCTTCGATCGCCCGCATTCGACGAGACGCGCCGAAGGGCGGCGGTCGCTCGCTTCCACTCGGCGGCCGGACGGCGAGGAGGCCGGCGGAAGGCGGAGGATTGGAGTGGCGGTCCCGACGAGCGAACGGGCCGTGTGTTGACCGCCGAAGATGCCCGCTCGACGAGCAGCGCGAGTGGGCGGCGGGCATCGCTGCGGGGCTCTCCGCCCGCCCGTCCGCCGAATGAACGCGGCGGTCGGCCGCCCGGCAGTCCGCCCGCTCGCTCCGAACGGGCGCCCGCCGCCGACCGCCGACTGGCCGCGAATTCGTCCCGCTTGCCGCCCGCCGCCCGCAACGGAGAGCCGCTCGAGCGGGCCAGTGGGCGGTCGGGACGGGAGCGACGAGAAGCGGAGAGTGGAGGGCTCGTTTCTCGAAGCCGGTGGGCGAGGATTCTGACGGCGAGTCCACCGGCCGCCCCCTACTCCAGCGGCAATGCAACGCCTTCATTCGATCCATCGATTGGGAGATCGCTTTGAGGTGAGTGGAGTGTGTGCGGCCTGTTGCCCACCAGAAAGCAGTGGACGGATTGCGGGGTGACCTCCGAGACGCCCACTCGACGGCGGAAGTTTCTTCCGCTCGATCGACGGAGAGCACGAGCCGCGTTCCGCCGGCTCCCCACTTGCCGCGAGAGGACGTCGATAGGCGGCGGTGAAGGAACGGCTTGCCGTATGCACGAGAAAGGCGGGAATGGACGGCGGGGGCGAGCAGGTGGTGAATAAGATCGAAAGACAATTGGCAGCTTCACCTCACAAGCAGCCGCCACGCACTCCTCGCCGTCCACAGCGACGTCCGCCAACCCGTCCGGTCAAGCTGCTGTTTCTGAACGTGAATAACGTTTGTTCTCGAAAACGCGATGGAGCGAGTCTGGCAGGAATAAATCCCATGCGTTGACGGCAAGAAGACAGTCAACCGACCGACTTGCGGCTGACGTCCTGTAAGAAAGTTGGTTGCTTTTGACCCACTGACACTACGTGCATCGACAAGCGCTAACACATGGTAGACGGAATAAACAAACGGTTCAGCGTCTAAACATGCAATGAGAAAGGCGTTCGGTGCGAACGGCACTTCGCAACAAGGCTGAACGTGCAGTACAAAATCTTCTTTTTATCTTTAAGAACTAATTGACTGCTCGTCTTTGGGTTTGCCTAGTCTCGAAACTACATTGTCCACAAAAACTTCCCGATCCACGGAATAAACACTCGTCTTCCACAAGCCTCTCATCAACCTACCCTTTCGCCTTCATCCAACAATCAAAATCCCGATCTCTAACGCAGACAACTCTCGACCCCGAGAAAGAAGCCCCGACCTCCCCTTTGAGCCACCTCCTCGCTCGGCCGTCTCGCCGTTCCGTGGCCAAGTGACGAGTGGGCGAGAACGAGCGCGAACTCCCGCCCGCAGCCGACCGGGCGGGAAGGAGCAGAGCGCCCCGATGCCAATGGAAGACCCAAGGGGGACGTGTTCACTCGCCGTCCACCAGCCGGCCGGCCGATCGGGGCGGCCGGACGAAACGGAGGAATCCGCCGGCTTCTCGCGAGTCGCCGCTCGTCCCGCCGCCCGCCCGCCGCCTCGGAGAAGCGGCCACTCGGCGGGCGGCCGGCGACTCGGAGCGGGCGGTCGGCGGCGGCTTCTCCGCTTCGAGCCCCGAGAACACGCCCGCCGAGTGGCCGGCGAGCGGCGAGTGCGGAGAGAAGCGGCGAGGAGGCGGAAGACACACTCGTTTCGATGGTGACTGCTCGAGATGGTTGCTCGGATGTGTTCGGACAATCGGCGGCGAGTGAACGTGGAGCGAGTGCAACGTGCTGGCATTGAGGCACTCTCTACCGATGAGCGCACGGAATTCCCCTGCCAACTAGTTCGAACACGTGCTCAGAAAGAAGCATTGAACACCCGTATTGATTCTTTTAACGCAAATGAAGTGCTACGTCGTCTTTCGAATATACAAACACCTCTCTTCACAGCCTTCGTTCACGAATCGGCAAACACTTCACTTCGAATCTTCTCAAGTCGCTGTGGAACCTTAAAGGCGAAAAAAACGGCAACGACCGCCGACAGTCGCAAACAGCCTAACCAAAAAGCGAGAGACGAATCGGGAAAGAAAGATCAACACAAGAACGACCACTCCTCTCTTCGGTCCGAATTCGAAGCCGCTCGCTGCCCGGCGCCCCCGTCGACTGCCGCCCCCACCGGCGGCGAGAGAGCGGCCCGAACGGGCGAGTGGGCGGAAGAGCGGGCGGCCGGGCGGCTCGTCCGGGCGGTCGGCGGGATCAAACGGCGGCGATTTGCGCCCTCGCCGGGGATCTCCGCCGCCCTCCGAGCAGCCCGAAGGTGGTCGGCGGCTGTTCGTGCGGGCGGCCGCTCTCTTCCGTGCGGGACGAGGCGGGCGGGCGGATCGCTCCGTGCAGCCGCCTTCTCGCGGTCGCCGCCCCGCCGCCCACTCACTCGCCGGACGGGCGGCCGGGGGAATGCCGTCTTCTCCGACCGCCCGCGCAGTCCGCGGAGAGGCGAGTGGCGGAACGGAGGGAGTGAGCGCGCCCTCCATCCGGACGCCCGGCCGCTCCCTCCTCCCCGCAGGTGGGGGGCGCTCACTCGTCGGACGAACGGGAGGGCGGCCGCCCGGAGGTCGTCGATTGGACGGCGGGCTGCCGGCCGGCCGCTCCGCCCACTCGCTTCTTTCGGCCGCTCGGCGAGAGGAAGACGCTCCCGTTTGTTCGCGGCAGCCGGGCGGGCAAAGGACCGATGGAATGCGGTCGCCCACGGGCAGGCGGCCGCTGGAGTCCCGCTCGTCCCACAAACAGGCGGGCACACGGCCGATTGCCCGCTTGTTCAGCTGATCCCCTCGCCCTCCATCCTCGAATGAAATCCCCAGCAAAAGCGAACATGCGGCGAGAAACGAGACGCCGCTCGGCGGTCCCCCGGCCGGCCGCCCGCCGCCGCCGCCCACTCCTCCCTCCACACGAGTGGTCCGATCGACCGCCCGCCCGCCTTCAGCGAACAACGGCGGGAGGGGCGCTCTCGACCGCCCGTTGGATCGGCGGGCGAGCGGGAGAACGCGGAGAGCGAGTGGACGGGCGGACTCGCGTGTTGCAGGGCGGGGAAGACCGCCATTTGGGGCTGCTGGTGGTCGGCGGGCGGGAGTTGCGGGCGGTCGGGTTGAGCGGGCGGCGGGAGGATTGGTGGGAGGACCGCCCGCACTTCCGGCGAGTGGACGAGGAGTGGGCAGACGGGCGGTCTTCCCGCCCACTTCTCCCCCCGAAGCGGCCGGAATCTCCGGAACGATCACGAGAGAGCGGGGCGACGGCGGGCGAGGGCGCAGTCGCCTGCTTTCTGCCGCCCGCTCGCTCCCACTCGTCCGCCCGAGCGCCCGAACGGCGGAGACAAGCGCCCGCCCGCCGCCTTCCAACTCGAAGCCCGCCGATCGACCGACTGCCGGGGATCCCGCGGACGGAGAGGATCGCCGTCGTTTCGTCCACTGCTCGACGGAAGGGCGGCCGCTCGACGTCGCGTGGTGGTGGACCGCCCGTTGCCGCGTGCTCGTGAAGGCGGCCGTCGGAGACGCCGTTGAGGATCGCTGGGGGCAGTCGAGGAATCGACTGCCGACTGGTTGGGAACACAGTTGTCTGCAAGCACCGGTTCCTTGTTACGCGTTCGAGCTTGTTGTGCGAATAGTGGGCGAGAGTGTAAGAGCAGCAAGAAGGGGCAGATGTGAGGCTAAGATGCCACAAAACAGGAGCGATCGATAACGAGAAGATCCCCACTGTCCTCACGGTTGACAGCGACACTTGACGGATGAGTTTGGAGGCCCCACCGAAAGCAATAAGTGGGGACTAACAGCGATGTTTCCTTTCACACGAGCCGCTCGTCGCCGTCATTCAACAAACAATGCGGCCGGTCTCTTTCGCCCGTTAGTCCTCGCGATGAACGCCGCGTGCAACTCGCCGCTTAACGGTGTCCGCAAGTCGCTCCGCTAACTCATCTCTCCAACATGCAGACTAAACGAAAAAAAGACTTGAACCCCACCACTCCGCCGATCGATCCGCCGCTTCCGAGTGGACGTCCCGTTCGGCTCCCTTGGCGCCGCAACTCGCCGCCCACTTGCTCGAAGGAGAGCGGAAAGAAGTGGCCGCCGGATTGCTGCGGGATGGTCGCCGTCCTCCTCGCCGCCGCCCTCCGCCCACTCCTCCATCGGCGGCGATCGGCGGCAATCGAACCGAACGAGCGGCCGCAAACTCCACGGCTTTCCTGCACTTTCCGCACCGTTCGGCGCCGACTGCCGGCTGCTCGTCGGGAACACGCGGCCGACCGCCGCCTTCTTCTCGGGGATTTTCGATCACTTCCGCTCCACACCGCCGCTCGCCCCCGCTCCCGACCGGGCGGTCTTGCTGCTCGCCGTCCAACGCTCGTTTGTTGCCCTGCTTTCAAAGTGAGTACTCCTGCAGCATCCACTCGGCCTGCTCCTCGCCCACTGGGAGCCGTCGATTGGAGTGGGCGGTCGGCGAGGAGGCCGCCCGTCGAGCCGCCCGTCCCCCGCCTTCTTCCGCCGAACACTCCGTTCGGCCTTCTGTTGAGCATCGAAGTGACCACTGGACTGCGTTCTTCCCGCCGCTCTCCACGCACTCGAAGCAACCCGCCGGTTTGGAGGCGACGAGAGCGGCAGTCCGAACGGCCGGGCGGGTCGAGCGGTCGGTTGGAGTGGGCGCTGCGGAGTGATGTGCGAAACCGTTCGCAGAAAAGAAGAGAGAGAGCGGAATTCAGTGTTGTCCTCCTACGCATTACCTCTTGTCTCCTTGCTTTCGATCCCCGCCCGAAATCTCTGTTAGATCCCGGCCTCTCCCTTCCCCTCATGCCCTACTGAAGATTTATAGCCTTGCCGATTCGCCCGCCGCCCAACTTTCCGCTTTCCCCCGATCTTCCGATTCTCTTCACTCCTTCGTTTTGTTCTGCCACCCAACGGTCGAATAAAACAATCCTCCCAATAGACGAGAATTATTTCAAGTCCGCTGGAGTCCGGACAGTGAAGCGGGAGGCGCCTTTCAACCACTCACCAAACAGCGCCCGCCCCGCGACCACGAGCACTCGTCCTCTCCGCTCTCGTGCGGGTGGGCGGCCGTCCGGCTGCTCCGCCGTGGAAGGCGGCGATCCCCCGCGCGTTGATTGGGGGCTCTCCGCGCTGGCCGCCCGCTTCTTCCGGCTGGCGGGGCGGCCGAGCGGTCGGGAGTGCGCCGCCCGCGCTCCTCTGCGGGGGAGCGGCCGCCCGTTCACTCCCGCCGCTGCGCGCCGCTCGTCGCGCTGGACGCCGTCGGGTTCGTTCGAGCGGCCGCCGCCCGCTTTCTGACGAAAAACAACCAGCGGGAGGCCGCCCGCCCGCCGCTCGCGGTCGGCCGGCCGCCGCCTTCCGCTCGGAGCGGGGCGCCTTTTTTCGCTTTTTGCCGCCCGCCCGTCTGCTCTTTGCGGGGTAGTGGGCCGGTCGACTCGCGCGTGTAACTTGTTTAAATTTGCGGGCTCCATGCATTCATTTCTGCTTTGCTTTTCGGTCGGTCAACGCGATGCAACGTACCATAGATTTTGAATTTAACGACTAAAGAAGGTGAGTTCAAACATTCAACTCAAGAAGCCGATTATTACCGAGTTCGGAATAAGTTGACTCCAACACCGCACAAAACGGTTAGAAAGATTGGCTTCGCGCGTTGTCTCCTGAACAGTGGGAACGACGAACACGAGAAATCACAACGACGGAATAACCCACGGTTACCTGCGGCAACCTCTCGTTCGTTCTGTCCACTGGACTTTGATCACCAACCGCAAACAAAGTAACCGAAAACTCATTCAAGATACGGAATTCCTGCTCGTCACCGTGAAGCAATCTCCATGAAGAACGACCCACTCGCCGCGCTGTTCTCCCGTCCGCCCCTCCTTTCTTTTCTTCCCGCCGCCCACTCGTCCCGTCGGCCGCCCGCTTTCGAGTGGAGGGGGCGGCGGGCGGCCTCGTCGCGGGCACCTCGCCGCCCGACCGGCAGCTCGCGGACGACCGGCGGGACGAAACGCCGTTGATCGAGTGCCGGGGAGGAGGGACGGCGAGTCACCCGCTCTTTGTGGAGATGGGGGTGAGAGCAGCTGCGAACTGCCTCCGGCTGGATCAATCGTGGGATAAGTAGACTCCCGATCAGAGGCTAAAGAAAATCGTGTAGAAGTCTTGACAAACGAGTGTGATTCCCATCCGACCGACGAGAACAAGCCGCCTTCTGATGAGGACCGCATAATCATAATCTGAAATTTGAAACCGAAACGAGCACAAATGAAATAAACTGATCAGCGACACTTACTAAAACCAGTAATTGATACCCGAATAGGCAAACAAACTGCAATCACGAACAAACACCCCAATGGTAAGACCTGCGCGGAATAATTCCCTCCTCGTGCTCGCTCTGCAACGAATTGATTTCGATCTCCACTTCCACTTCCGCGACGTCTGCAAGAACCGCTTCGGCCATCAACTCGGGTCGATTGCCCGCCCCGCTTCGAAGCGGCGAGTGGAGAGCGGAGGAGGCCCGATTTCTGCCGCCCGGAAGCCGAAATCACACGGCGGTCGGCCGTCCGGTCGGAAAACGCAAGAAGTTGAGAAATAAACACTCTCGGCCGTTGGCTCGTGTCTCCCTTCCGCACGCGGTCGAGACGGAATAAAAAAATTTATGCAATACACTGGAAAACAGCAATTTGCGCTGGTCTCACTCACCTTCCACAGCCCAGAAGCTTCGCACAATCATGCAACCGAATAAAAGCAACACATCATAAGTCAACAAACAGCGTATTCCCCCACAAATACCTATCACCCCACACAACGACCTGATCGCTCCTCTCCGTGTAGAACAGTCGGCCTTGAGCGAGTGATTGGTGGAACGAGAAGAGCGCAAGTGCCCGAATGGCCGAGTGGAAAGACGCCCCGACTTCTTCCGCTCGCCGCCGCCCGCTGGATCGATCCCCGCCCTCTTCGGCGATTCGAGTGCCCGAACGAGCGGGCCGTCGACCACCCACTCGCCCCGTTGATTCGAGGAGTGGACGGGCAGAGCGGAGCAGCGAGCGGGAGAACCGAGTGGGCGGTCGGGCGGCGCCCTCCACTTCGGCCGTGACGCCGGCACGAGCAGTGGGAGTGGGTGGATGAAAGGAATTGGTTGTGAGGAATGAGCAAAGAGAACGCACTTGATCAGTTTGAAAGAAGGCGTGCTTCAATGGCGTGGAAAGGAACGTCGCCCGGAATAAACTCGCCGCCTTCAACGACCACCTTTCAAAATGAAACAAGCGAGTACAATGCCCCCCAAACAAAACAGAAAGACGCCACTCAACGCATCGACTCCAACGGTTTGTAGCTTCCATCAACCGAACGAAAATCAACCGCATGCGGAATAAGAAACGACTGCATGGAAACCTCCAACGATAATGCCACCGCAACAAATGCAATCCAACAAAAAAAAACACCGCCCAGGTGCCACTCGTTTCGTGTGTGCGAGCGGGCATGGAAAACCGCGCCATCCGTCGATCGGGCGGCGAGTCCCGTGAAGCGAGTGGGCGCTCCGAACCGCCCGCCCGTCTGCTCGTCGCTCCCTTCCGCCCGCCTCCCCTCCACGAACGAGCGATCGGCCGCTCTCCGCGACACACTCGTGATCGCCCGGCCGTTGGGACGCCGAAGAAGCCGCTCGCCCGACTGGTGGCCGCGTAGTCCAGTGGTTTGTGGAGCGGACTGGCCGGCCGTGTGGGCGGGCGGGCGGCTGGAAGCAAGTGGTCGGAGCGGCCGAGTGGAGAGAAGAAGCGGTCGTATGGAAAGACCGCAAGAACTCGGCGGCCGCTCGCTTCTTCCCAACGGTGGACGTCGTTCGAGGGCGGGCGGGCGGGGAGGAGCGACCGACCGGCCGGCCGGCGGACGAAGAGGAGGGCGGACGCCCGCCGAGAGGATCGTGTGCTCGGCGCTCGGCGGGCGGCCACTCGGCGGGCGGCTCGTGGGCGCAGAAGCCGGCGAGTGGGCGGGCGGACGGCGCGGAGAGGAGACCGAACGAGAAGAAGCGGGCGGGCGGCCGTGTGGACGACGGTCGACGGCGCGTGTCTCGTATACTAACCTTTTGTTGAGTGATCTGATTGTGGGTGTAGAGAAAATAAGGAACAAACCTGCAGCAATGATTTCAATAGTCAACCTTCTGCTTGCAAAAAACCGAAAACTCGCATGACGACATGACGCGATTCACCTCTCTTCAACACCCTCTTGCTCATCGTTGAATGGAAGACCGCCCAGCGACAATGCGGATCTCCGTCGCATTGGCATCACTCCGCTGCAGCAACCAGCCGTCCCTTCCTTCTCCTGGTCGAACAAGCGGGCGAGTGCTCCCAACTGTCGGCTGAAAGTTCCACTTACAAACAGTCGTCTTTTGCGGAGAAAGAAGCCCGTGGTGGGCGTATAGACGCCGCCACAAGAACAAAAACGGAATAAAGCCGCTGGTTGAAAACGAACTGTGTTTAACAAAATAAACCCTTTCGGAAAAACGTTTACGAGGTCGCACACAACGCTGCGACAGAACAACCAAGCTAAAAGACGACAGCACCATCGGCGAAAAAAGAACCACACCGCCCGTCATCTCGCTTCCACCAATCGAAGTGCCCGACGACGCGCCATTCGATCGAGCAGCCCTCAACCAAAGAGTGAGTGCCGAACACCCGCCAAAAGAGAGCGGGTGTTCGCAGCCGGCCGCTCCGCCCACCGTACGGTCGATTGTTGGAGCCGCCCGCCGTCCGCGTGGATCGAAAGCGGCGAGTGGACGGCGGCCGCCTTGTGGAGTGGGCGGTCCGGCGAGGAGAAGTGGGCAGAGGGCGGCGTTCTCCGCCCACGAACAGCGGCCGGCTTCTCGCAGCAGTCGGCGGGTGGGCGGCCGAGTGGGCGGCGGCGAGTTCGGGGAGATCGGCCGCCCGTCCCATTGGGCGGCGAGTGGAGCGGAAGTGCCCGAAAGGCGGCCCCCAACCGACGGCCGCCGCTCGCCGTCGAATTCTCCGCCGCCCGGCCGCCCGAACGAGCGGAAGGCGCGGGAGTTTGCGGCCTCCATCCTCCCGGTCGCCCGGAGCGTCCTCCCCGCCATCCACGCGCCCTTTGTGCAGAGCGGCGGGAGGAGCCGGCCGACCGGAAGGAAGCGAGCGGCCGAATCGCCGCCCTCTCGCGCGTCCCCTCGCTCGTGTGTCGACCGCCGAGCGGCCGCCGACTGGTGGGCGGAACGCGTGGATTGGGTGGGAGAAGGCCCGGTGTGGACGAGTGGTTGAGGGGGCGATGGACTCTGTACTGTTGGCGGATTGGAGCCGGTCGTTGCGAGTGGAAGGCGGGCGGCGAGGACGGCGCGGCAGCAAGCGAACAGTTTTTATCAACAAACGCATGCGTCTTATTTTCCGGGGCGCGGAATAACTCCCGCTTACTCGTGGTGTAACGGACGAATAAAAGTTCATTGTAAGCTACTACCCCTTGCTACCCACTAGTTAAAAGAATTATGCTCAAAGTTGAAAAAAGCCGGGTGTTGGACGGTCGATAAATCGAAAACTGTTCGCACTACGCCGTCTTGGGGCAACAAGGGCGGTCGTGTTTGAAGCAACCATGAGCGCGTAGATTAGCGGCAATCGTATGCCGGATTAGCGCGGAATAATCGTGGTATAAATTACGGAGATCTCACAAGCCGGCGCCCGAAGGTGTGTTTGATCGGTGCAGAATGGCATGTTCGGTGTTCAACGCGAACGGACCTCGTGTTTGAGCAAACAAAGCGAACTTTATAACAACGACTAATGCGACGGCTGCGCGGGATAAAACAATTAAAACGCACGCCCAAGGTGATCAAGAAAGAACAAAATCGGTTGCTTCGCTTTGCTGGAAGAACGCTCCGTGGCCATTGCAAACGGCTGAAAATAATCAAGTCGGAATAAGTTTTCACTCACCGCAATTGCTTGCTCGTAATGAACGCTGTCCAGAGACGAGAACAAACAGAATTGTCGCGTGTCTCGGGCACTTCTTCCTTCCGCGCCTGCCCACCGGCCGCCCGCCAGAAGTCCGTTGGATTGGACGTCCACTCGGCGGGGCTTGAAGATGCTCGTCACAAGGCACTCACGAGCTCCATTCGATTGACATGAGTGATTAGAAACAGACTGAAAAAGAAACGTACGGATTGTAAAAACACGGAATCGCGGCTCCTTTTGCCGTGAATCAGACGCATGAAAGCGAAAACAAGTCAAACAACCACCTTAAAGCCAACACAACAAAGATGACAAAGAAAACTGCGCGGAATAAACCCAGAGAATTACCGCACTCACTCGACGACAAGAAAAGAACGCCCCCATCGACGCCACTCGACCGACCGAACGGGCGCCCGGCCACACGCCGTGAGAAGCCCCGGCCGTCGCCCGTCCCTCCCCGCCGCCCCCTCCTCGTTCCCGTTCGGGGAGCGGGCGGCTCTTCGGACTCCTCCGCCGACTGCAGCTGGAGTGGACGCCCTCCGCCGGCGAGGGGGGCGGGTGTTTGGACCGAAGAAGCCGGCTGCTTTTGGGTGGACGCGAGCTCATGAACGAAAGATTCCTGTCGGAAACACGAGTTCGAGCGCTGGTCAGAACCAAGAAGGAAGTCGCTCTTGCCGTGTGCGGAATGATCTTAAATTTGTTTTGCCTTTCGATAAGCGGCATGTTCGAGCACCAAAGGGCGGCCGCGGAATAATCGCCACGGCTGTCGCTTCTTGTTTAATTCGATGCTGATTGGTTGCCACGCGACTTCTTCCAACCGAACGGGAGTTGTTGATGTGAGCGCGCCGAATGGATTTTTGAGTTTACAACCGAAGCAGTAGCAATTGGAAAGCGTGTTGCAAGAAAGCAGGAGTAGAGTAAAGGCAATGGACCAACAAAAGCGGCATTCAGTTCAAACATCACGCCGGAAGACGCCGACATCGGAATAAAGAAGCAGCAAGCCTGCCTTGTTCCCACCCGTCCACCACCCAACCCTAACTCCTCCGCTCGCCATTTGATCACGAGCACGATCCACCCACTCGACAGCCGCCATTGCCGCCGGTGGTCGGAGAGCGCTCACTGGAGAACTCCCCGGGGATCTCCCCTCTGTCGAGCGGAAGTGAGTGAGCGGACGAGCAGACCGACGGGAGTCCGCCCACTCCCCACCGGCCTGCTCGTCCGAAGAAGCCGCCGTCCACTCGAGAGCGGCTGGTCGAAGGCGGGTGGAAGGCTCCTCTTCGCTCGACGCCCTTGAGATGAGCGGTACGACACGAGGAGTAGAAGAAGATGTCAAACGAGCTCGTTCTTATTTGCGATTGCGTGAGTGGTCCAACAAAGGTGGCCGACGCGGAATACACCAGCTTGCCAATCGATCAGCTTCAACAGTATAAACCCACTGCTTTCCACCTTTAATTGAAAGAATAAGCGTCCCACAAACAGCCACTCAAACCATCCCGCCGCCATCAACAAGACCCGGACGACTGCCGTAAACAGCAGACAAACCAGAGCGACCGGCAGCCGCGCGCCCCGAACTGCCGGCCGGGCGGACGCACTCGCGAGCGGCCCGGCAGGAAGCGGCGGGCGGCGAGTGGGGGCAGCGAACGCGCGTCCTCGAGCGGGCGGGCGGAGAGGCGGGCGGGTCGTCGGCGAGTGGCCGCCCGCCCGCCCACTCGCAGTTGCCGGGCGGGAGGGAGCGGCCGTCCGCGGAGCGCCTATTTTTGTGCGCCGCCGTCTCCGCTGGACGCCGTCGGTTGCTGACGGTGGAAGTTGTGGTGGGAGTGAGGGACGAGCGAGAAACGATTGGACGAAGAAAAGATACACGAACGTCGAGTACGCGTCATTTCTTTGATTGGTAAATTAAAATGAGTTTGGCAGGTGGAACAACCACCGTTTGCAAGTGCGCGATCAAACTGGCCGGCCTTACCGGAGTAGACACGCGACATCACGCATCCTTGCTGAAAAAATGTCGATGCCGTCAAGTTACGTGTGACGGCGACCTCGCCATCTTCATCAACTGACATTCATTTTTCGAACCGCTCTTCAACGTCTTTTTCGCGAACAAACGGCCCGGCAAAAACGAACGGTCGTCTTGTTGCCCGCTCGTCTGTTCGACGGGAAAATGATGTAACTAATGGGAGGAATGTGTCGTCGATTGAAGGTCAGCGAACGAATTCCATTGCGGTTCGTGTAAGCCGTCCACCTCGTTGTAGGCGCGGTCGTTGAGGGCGTAAACCGATTTTCAGTGAATCAGCATGTACGGAATAAAACCGAGTGTGTACGGCAACAACTACCGAGTAAACACCGAGAGCATCGATTCGAAAGCAGAAGAAAATGCCCTCTTTCCAGTTTTTTTTCCCGATGTTCAGGAAAACCCCCCATACAATACGAGGTCGTTGCGGAGGTCTCCGCCCACCGAACACTATTTCGACTCGGAATAAGAACCTCCTCATTCAAGCCAACAACCCGCCGAATAAAGAAGCGAGTCCTCCGCCCGCCCGCCGCTCCCCCGAGACCCCGCCGGTCGCTTCGATCGCCCGCACTCGACGAGACGCGCCGAAGGGCGGCGGCCGCTCGCTTCCACTCGGCGGCCGGAAGGCGAGGTGGCCGGCGGACGGCGGAGGATTGGAGTGTCTGTCCCGACGAGCGAACGGGCCGATCGGGAGCGACGGGCCGTGTGTTGAGCGCCGAGGATGCCCGCTCGACGGACAGCGCGAGTGGGCGGCGGGCATCGCTGCGGGGCTCTCCGCCCGCCCGTCCGCCGAATGAACGAGGCGGTCGGCCGCCCGGGAGTCCGCCTGATCGCTCCGAACGGGCGCCCGCCGTCGACCGCCGAGTGGCCGCGAATTCGCCCCGCCGCCCGCCGCCTGCAACGGAGAGCCGTTCGGACGGCGTGGGCGGTCGGGACGGGAGTGACGAGAAGTGGAGAGCGGAGGGCTCGTTTCTCGAAGACGGCGGGCAGCGATCCCCACCGCGAGTCCACCGGCCGCCCCCATCTTCAGCGGCAATGGAACGCCGCCATTCGATCGATCGATTGGAGACTGCTTCGAGGTGAGTGGGGAGTTTGCGGCCTGTCGCCCACCAGAAAGCAGTGGGCGGATTGCGGGGGCGACCTCCGAGACGTTCACTCGACGGCGGGAGTTTCTTCCGCTCGATCGACGGAGAGCACGAGCGGCTTTCCGGTGACTCCTCACTTGCCGCCAGTGGACGGCGGTTGGCGGCAGTGGAGCGGCGATCCCTTCGAGGCCCGAGAAGGGCTGGAGTTGACGACGGAGAGCGAGCTTGCAGAGTCGAGCCGATAAGAAGAGCGAATCAAGCGGAATTTGAAGCCGATTAACAGCGTCAACTGCCCAGCGGTCGCCACTCTTTTATTGCTGCCCACTGAAACGTCTGATACACTTGTCCAAGCGACCGCTGTTTTTCAGAGTGAAGTGCGTTTACATCAAATAAACAGCGGAAATTCCTACGGACTTAAAGCGAGTCACTGACGGCAAAACGACGGTAAACAGGGTGACTTGCTGTCGGCGTCCGGCAAGAAAGTTGCTCCCTCTCAACAATCAGCTGTACTCTAATGCCGAACACGACCCACCCAGGCGGACGGAATAAACAAGGCCCCATTTCATTTAAGCACGCAATGAAAGAAAGACATTCGGTGCGAACTGCACTCGCAACAATAGCTCAACGTCCAACGCAATCTCGTTCTCTATTCTATTGACTGATCGGCTTTGGCCTCAGGTTTTTGAACCCCAAAGATAAAGACGAACCGCAATTTCACCACGGAATAAACAATCTGTCCTTCACAAGCACCGCGCCATCAACCTACAAACTCATCGCCCTATCAACAAAGAATACCCCAACCACCACTCACAATCAGATGCCTGCAGCAAACAAGCCCCGATCCCGAGAAAGAACTCCCGACCTCACCGACCGTCTCGCCGCTTCGTGGCCGAGTGGCGAGTGGGCGGGAACGAGCGCGAACTCCCGCCCGCAGCCGGCCGGGCGGAAAGGAGCAGAGCGCCCCACAGCCAACGGAAGTCCAAAGGGCGGCGTGTTCACTCCCCGTCCACCAGCCGGCCGGCCGATCGGGGCGGCCGGACGAAACGGAGGAATCCGCCGGCTTCTCGCGAGTCGCCGCCGTCGGCGAGTGGGCGGTCGGGCGGCGGCAGAAAGGCGGCCGCCGCTCGTCCCGCCGCCCGCCCGCCGCCTCGGAAAAGCGGCCACTCGGCGGGCGGCCGGGCGCCTCGGAGCGGGCGGTCGGCGGCGGCTTCTCCACTTCGAGCCCCGCGAACACGTCCGCCGAGTGGGCGGCGGGCGGCGAGTGCGGGGAGGAGCGGCGAGGAGGCGGCAGAAACACACGTCCCGATGGCGACTGCGCGAGAAGAACGATTGCTTGTGTTCTGGCAGTCGACGGCGAGTGGGTGGCGAGTGAGTGGAACAAGCAATGATCGAATGAATTGCTGACAGCCGCTGCGGAATCCCCTCGTAAACGGCGCTAACCGGTGAGTCTGTCAGTCCCCACCGCGCCCTCAACTTTTTAGCCGTTGGTCCTATCGATCTGAAATTTTTTCTGGCTAGAGGAAGTCCTATGCGCGAAGTCCAAAAATGTGCATTTTGACCGCCTCCAGGCACGTTCAACGTTCCGTGCCGACGTTCTGCAGCGTACCGTTCTGCCCCGCCGTTCAAAATCACTTGCACTGTGGACGAAAAGATGCGCCTAGAAACGAGGAACATTTCATCTGTTGATCGCATCACCAGGAAATGTCGTTGAAGGAAGTTGCGATCGCCCAGAGTCGAAAAGGTCGAGGGCAAAATCGAAGAGATCCACACTCGAACGCACCGTTCGCGGCTCCCAGAATTTTAAGCGCAAAACAAAAAAAACGTACCTAAAAAAAGGTCTTGAGCATCTTTTAAGCTAGCGTGTGTATTCGGAGGAGCTGCCCGAATCTCAGGCTCATGGACCGAAAATTGTGTGTCGGTTCGAAAACTTTCGGCGAATTTCAACCTTGCCGCTCTCGCTACAGTCTGAACGTGTTGGCATGTATATAGGCTCATTCGAAAGCGCAGAATCTGGGCTTTCTAACAGTGTGCATTTTGTTGTCGTTTTTAGCCCGCTTGGCCCCTGCGGCTTACGCGAACCAACCCCGTGATATCGCACGAAAAGCGGGCGGGATCGGGCATGCGTGGATGGATAACTCTGAAACTTGGGCAGAAATGTCGAGCACGTAGTGTCGGTCTTTTTCACCGTTTCAGATTTTAAAACAGCCGTGTCCAAAGAGTGATGGATCGTTTTGTTGTGGAGGCCTGTACTTTAGCTTTGCGGTCGCCTTCTTTGGGTGCCGCAACCAGCACTCACTTTTTCCGTTTGCTGGGATCAATACAGTCTGTCCGGCATCGCTCGCGAATGTTGGAAAACGTTGTGCGCGTTGCCGTGCTTGAAGAATGCATTTGCAAGCGACTCCAACTGTTCGCCTTCGTTCTTCTTGGGCCTCTAAGAGCAGAATGCAGTCAGCCGGCAGTCTTTGTTCAAAAATTGCCCATTCGTCGAGTTTCAATCAACCCCAACGTGTGTATAGCTCGACTCGGCGTTCTCGCGTTGCGACCAAGACTCAATTGGTCAAAAAAGTCGACAAAAACATTCGATATGCACCTGTCTAACAACACCCCCAGCAGGGGACGGCGCGAAGCGCCGTCACACGCTGGTTCAACAGAATTCCTCCAACCACAGCGTTGTGTACGTGCGCAGAAAGAAAATGAAACTCGACTACGGAATTTTAACGGTCATTACTACACGGTTACCCTTTGTTGATTACTGGCTACCCGTCGGTTAACTCTTGAAGCGTGTTCTGCTCGCCAGTCACGTGCAAAGAAGTCAGATAGTAATTAGTCGAACTTTTTTAATTTTTATAACCTCGGAATATTTTCGTTCTTTGTCACCGCAGAGCGGAATAGCGGAGCAAATGCAAGCTTTTCACACAATCAGTTATCGTGCTCTTGGACCCCCGTACGATCGGAATAAGCTCTTCTTTTGTTCTTCGATTTTCATGGAATTTGCGTACCAATGATCGCTCCAGCGAAGAATGCAACAAAAAACGCCCGAGATAGACGAATTTTTAACATGTCAATTCTAACGAGCGTGCGAGAGAAACAGCTACGCGTTTGAACACGGAAGCGTTTTGTCCCGCATTCGATCGTAGGTAGTCATCTCGTCCGGAATCAAGATCTTGCAGGTGTCAAAACTGGACGCTTTGATCTCGCCATTTGAATTCGAAATGCTCGTTTGAATTCATCTTTTTGTGTGGACCGACACTACGGACGCCCGGAATTTCTCCCACGCAAGCCGCCTGCAAAAAACAAGCAAACGGAAGAACGACATCCGTTTCGCACAAAGTCACCGATCTTGATGACCTCCGCATGGCGGAATTAAGATGTTCACGCGTTTCAATAAACGAGTATTGTAGCGGCGACTGCTTCATCTTCACGGAATTACCGCAGGTGATTGCTCCTCTGCACGGAATAAAAAGAAGAAACCACTTTACTTTACGTCAATTTTGATCGAAACTTCTTGCAACATTCATTGCATCCGTGCAACCGTCAGCTTACTCATCTTCGTTCCAAATCAAGGCCTGACTACTCATCCTTTCATCTCCTCTTCCGCTGCTTTGTGACGTCCATCGGCGATCACTCATTGCCGCTCGGACACGATCGCGAGCAATCCGCCCGTTGATTGCAACAGCCAAAGCAAACAATCAAGCGAGGCGAATTGACTCACGCGCCCACTCGCTCGTTCCCGTCGTTTATGCCTTCCGCGTGTTACTCACAAGCCGCGCCCGCAAACAGAAACCTCCGAACGCCTCCGCTCTGACCGAATCGAAGCGAACACTCCCTTCTTTTCTGTCTTCCGCCCTGTTTGTCCGGTGTTTGATCGCCGAAACAGTCCATCCGGCTGGCTGATTGTCTGGTTTGTCTGCTCGTATCAGCGTTCACGATCAGTTGTTTATTTCGTTCATTCATGTACACACAAATCAATATTTACAGGACACACAGTAATGTACAAATAGGCAGATATTTACAGTCAATACGAGAGGATTACCATTCGGTGAGTGCATTGGAATGCCTTAAACACGCGGAGGGAAAGAAGTGGGTAGCAGCCTAAGGCATTCGTTGAGCACCGAGTCGTCGCGAAGAAGAAGTGAGAGCTTGAGGATCGAATGTACACGTGCGGGAGCAGCCGAAGGCGCCTCCGTCGACTCCAATGCGAACGGGAGGATTGGATTCGGAGGTCGCCGCGATGGTCGAGTGGCTTCAGTGGCAGAATTGCGGCGGCTGCAGGTGGACGGCGGGCGCGACGGCGACACTCGCGAGTGTCTGCGCGCACTCCACGACGGTCGTTTGGTCCTGGAAGCAATCAAGATAAGACGGCGGTCGAGAACAGAGAAATCGATTGTTTGCCCCCACGGCCCCGAGTGGCCCAAGAGAAACCCCCCGCCCGGCTTGTTGTTTTCGATTTGAAGACTCGTGACCGCCCGGGCGTGAAACTCGGCCGTCTTCCCGGCCGGCTTATCTTTCGACCCCGTCGAACCCGCGAGGTCGAAGAAACAAGCGAGCGGGCGATCGTTGGAGTTCCGGCTTGCGGCTCGAAATCAACCGTGCTTTTCGTCACAAAGCACACGCCGGGCTTGAAGCGGAATTAGAAACCAAAAGAACGCCCGCAATCACTCGAATCGTGCGAACCGCTTTCGAGGCGAACACCGCCCAATCCCAACCCAAAACCCACTGCACCACGACGAAACTTACCGCGTGTACGAAGGACTCGAAGATGGCGGTCAGGACGTCCCACTGGCCGGCGGCCGCGGCGGCGCTCGTCGCGCCGTTCATCGGAAACACCGACCGCACGGTGACGACCACCCAAATCAGCATCGTGAGCGTGGAGAGGGCGCGAGACTGCAACCGGGAGGATTAGAAGGGCTCTTGATTGAAGGGGGCGCAGATCGAAAAGATCCCGCACTCCGTGGTCGAACTCACCATTTTGGTGGCGGGAAGAGACGAAATTTTGGCGGTCGTTGAAGCAAAGACGAAAGCGAACTGCAAATCCGAAGGCGTCGAAGTCGAAGTCGAACGCAAAAACGAGCGAAATAGCGACGAAAATCCAATGGAAGACGCGAACGTTTGCGGCGGCAAATGAGTGGCGATTTGGACGCCAAGACGCGCTCCTTTTATTCGGCTATGCCGCGCCGCTTGTGACGTCGACGGCGGAGGGCGGGGCCGGCGGCGGAAAGCGAGCGACCGCCCCGCCGCACGCCCAACGCGGCGGCCCGTCTTCGATCGGCCGCGCTTATCGCACGCACACGAGTGGAAGGGGCGGCGGAACACACGCCCGCCTTGCGGTCCGTTCGGCCACCCGGCGGCCCGCCTCGTTATCGCGAAAGAAACAAACGAGATCGACGCGGACGTCACAACGGGCGGCCAACCGCCGCTGGACGACGAACGGGAGCCCCTCGGCGGCGGCGCGGTCGAAGAGCGCGCGGGGACAAAAATCGTTCGCGGCTTCCGTTCGTTCGATGTCCAGCGCCGCGCGTGCGCGTTGGCCGAAGAACAAAGTGCGCGCTGGATGAGGGGGCGGCGGTCGGAGCAGGAAACAAAAAGGGAGGCCGCTTGTTGACTTCCGAAGGCGCGTGAAGGCGCGTGAAGACGATCCCACTTGAAGCGTGCCCTTTTCGCACCCAAAAAGCCGAACGGCCAACGAAGGAGCGTGGCGCGTGCGAATCGCAACGCCAACTCGCGACGAAAAAGCGACGAAGAGCAAACGACGTGACCGTTTTTGCACTTTTCGATTTGAACGATCGGTTACGCTTCGATTTTGCTCACGCCTTCTTGCATGGTCCGTTCCGCTTTCGTTCTTTGGCCCGAAGAAATCCGTCGACGTCCAACGGAAGTGGACGATCGGCGGCAGCGAAAAGAACGACGAACAAAAAACCGCCCACCGGAATCAAAAAACAACGAGCGGCGGCTTCCGTTCGCTCGCCGGTCGCCGATCGCCGCCGCCGTGCGTCCGCCGGGCCGCTTGCCTAATGGGCGAAATGACGCAGGCGTTGCGAAAAGCGAGCGAATTTCGCGGAAACGAAAGCGAACGCGCGTGATTTTCCGCGTCAGCGCCGATCGCCCGTCGGCGGCCACAAATCGAAGACGGCGACCAAAGGCGAAAAAGCGGCCAGAAATTAAAAAGCGTGAAGAGACACAAGAGAGGCGTGTGATCGAACGTGTCGAAAGAAGGAATGATCGCGAGCGCCACGTTCGACGGCGTTTTGACCGGCCGACCGGAAGGAAAATTTATGGAAAGCCGCATAACGCTCGTCGTCGTCCATTCAACTGATCGCTTCCAACCCGCTTTTGTGCAGCCACCCAACTATCAAGCTCGCCGGAATTCCCGTGAACCGTCGATCGTTCGAATTCGAATTCAAAGCCTGGTGATGATCGAGAACTACGGAATAAACGAACAGGATTCGCCGAACCCCGCAATGAACTCGCGTGTCAACGATCAACGCTTGAAGCCCAAAATCGCCTTGTTTTCCATTTGTTTGTGCAAGCTCGCCTCCTCCGCTTTGATCAGCGACCACAACGACCAGGATCGAAGCTCGTGCATACGGGAAGCGTACAGTCGGCGCCAAATTCGTAGTTTTTGGTCAAGCGGCCGCCAACCGAGCGGCGACAAGACGAAAGCGGGACCAAACGCGGAGGCTGGAGAAACGTAACGCGGGCGGCTGGCGGAAAGCGAGCAGAACGATCGCTTGCGTGCAGGCAGGAGTGAGTGGTCAGGAGCAAACACACGAGCCAGCCGCGAGGGAGCCGCAAGCGATCGGCGGGCAGAAGAAGCGGGCGAGCGGCGGGTGAGTGGACATTCGTGACGTCAATCGGCGCTCGACGGTCGCCGCCTGGCGGACCGCAAAGCGGTGAGCAATCGCTGGATCGATCGACCGTTTTGTTGACCGTTGCTAGCTGATCGTCGAGTCGTGGGATGAGTGCTCCGCCGGCCGGTCACTTGCGAAACGAAACGCAACGGCGGCCGTCGATTTCTTCAGTCGACCCACGAGATCACGAGCGAGCGAGCGGCGGAGTGACGTTCGGAACTTCAACCCCCGCACTTCCTCCTTCTTTGTTGAAATCGAGGGAGCAAAGAACGAACGGCTGGATGAGTAATCAGAAGGACGGGGGTGAAGAAAGAAACCGATCGAAGTACTCCGAATTTCCACCGCTTTCTCCGCACTTCTCGCTTCTTCCCGCCGATCGAACGGAGAGTCACGTTCCCTTTTTCTTTGTTTATGGTCACGTACACACTGCCTGCTCTTTTCCTCCTTCTCGTTGCGCCGGCCGCTCGCCAATGGAGGCGCTCGTTCCCGCCGCCTTCCCTCGTTTCTAATCGAGAGCGAGCGAGGAAGAAGCGGAGGAGCGAGCGAAGGGAAGAGCGGCCGGGAGACTCATCGCCGCGTTTGTCACGTGCACTCATCTGCCTCTTCTCGAGACACTCCGGAGTCCAAAGAAATCAACAATCTTCCAGCCATGCGGCCGCTCCACTCCACTCCGATCGAACAGGCGGGATGTCGAAACGAAAGCGACCTCTTCGCTGAGGTCAGTCAACATTTAGAAAGCGGGGAGGCGGAAGTGTTGACTTCAGCACGCTGTTGAAAGAGCCGCCGTGTACACAAAACACAAACGAAATCCCCACGTGCTTCAAGCGCTGCAACAGCGACGAAAACAAGCGGAAATAAACGGGCCAAATGCAAGGAGCGGTTAGACAGCATCCTTTACATGATGGCTGGCTTTTGCATAACCGAATGGAATAATTCGACTGCATCGTCTGTGTTCAGTACTTGAAAGGAAAACGATGGCCCGGAATAATAAACAGGCACAGCAGTCAAGTCTTCCGTTCATACGTTTAATCGATTGCGCTTCTTCCCGTGAACTTCCAGGTTATTGGAATCGACGCCCATTTCGAACAGCAGAGAGCCATCCTTCACTCGAGCGGCATGCGGAATAAACAAACGAACCAGCGGTGTGTTGCAATCTCGAGCTACTCATCGCTTTTTCATACGATTTGTTCTCATCAATTCCTTCGGAACAGCCCGCCAATTCTGCAACACATGCACTCGAGCACCCGAGCACTCGTCTAATCCCGCTGTTTACTCGTTCGATTGGGTTCGCTCGTGTTTATCAACGCTCTTCCCTTCGATCGATGCCCTTTTGCACCGAATTCGTCCGCCGATCAACGGTAAAGCGGATTAATTGAGCGAGGAATGCGGAGCAAGATCGCGGGGATTAGCGAAGTTCTTTCCGTTTCTTCTTTTTGGGCCGCTCGAGTGTTCACTCGTCGCGCCCGTTCCGCTTTCGTTTTGACGCCACGGGGGCAAAAGCACAGGGAAGGGCCGAAGAAACGGGCTTCTCCTGCCGCTTATCAATCCCCCGTTTCTCCGTTCCTTGTTGGCAACTGGGCCCCTCCTGATGGCCGCCCGGTTGCTGCCCGCTTGCCGTCCGCATGTTCGTTTCGTTTCATGTGGCCGCTCCTCGTTAATGGAAGGGAGTTGCCACCAAGCTGTTAGTTAACGGCCGTCAAACTGAAGTGAAGAAGACAGAACAAAGGCCTTGCCTTGCCAATCGATCGATCGAATCGATCGCTCAAACAAGGAACTGGATCGGACCCAAGGAAGAGCAGCACACAGGGCTTATCACCGTTGGTCGGACGACAAGCAGCCGATCGTTTCGTTTGGCAGCAGCGGGCGGCGGGCGTCTCGTGTCGCGCTGATACGCTCGTAAATTAATTAATTGACAACTGACTCCTCTCTCCTGTCGCTCATGTGCCAAAAGTTCTTGAGCAAACAAGCGGCCTTCCTTTGTGTTCCCTTCGGTTTGCCGCCCGCGCTTATCGCACCGCTTTGTCCCCGCCGAGCGACACGCTTCGCTGCCTGCCGAAAGCGAAACTGCCGACTCGGCAGCGCCGGGCGGCAAGCGAAGCGGGGAGCCGAAAGGCGGCAGGACGCAAAGGAGGAGGCCTGATTGTGATTGCGACCGAATTCGTTGAAATGTCCGCTTGTTTGAAGGGCGCGATTGATGAGTACGAGGTTCACGGACAAGACACATGCGATCGTCCGGAATAATCGAATCCAAACGAATATTCAGCGGGAAGAAAATAAAGGTCGACAGTATCGCAATGCGGAATAGAAGCGGAACAAGACACGATCAATCACTTCCGAGTAGTTCGTCTCGGTTCAGTTAACCACGGTGAAGCTCCGTGCACCACCTCACCGATCCCTCCGTCCTCCCGCTTGTTCATGCAACAAAGGAACCCCAAGTTCGAAGGAGCAAGCCGGTGGCAGGCGAGTCGAATGTTTTCGACCGAAAAGCGGCCGTAAACAAGCCGAAAACATCGGAGCGGCTCGCCGGCGGGCATGCAACCGACGACAACAAGAAAATCGAAGATGCAAGCTTGCAATCAGTTGTGTTTAGGGTTGGGAAAACCGAGCTTGAAGATGCACCTGCGGAATTGACGTTCAGCCGCAAGAAGATTTACAAACCCGGAATGAGATTCCCTTTTCCATCTTTCAAGTTTCTGCTAAGAAACTGGCCGCGAACAATACTGCCGGCAGTCAGAAATGCACAAGCGACCGGCTGGACTCCATTATGTTCAACGAGTCAACCCTTTTCGTTTGCAGTTTGCAGTGCGCATCGCAACACCGGCTGGTCGGCCAACACGTCCGAAACAGTTCTTTCTGTTGCGGAATTAATTGTCACCATTTCTCCCAAAACAAACGACTAGCTCGCCCTCGAAAGTGCGTGGATTTCCGGTTGTTTCGGCCGCTCGGACGTCAGCGACGGGAGTTCCCCGTGGCGAGTGCGTCTTCGGGCCTCCGCATCGGAGTCGTTAACATTTGATCGTTCGCGAGTTTATGAGGGGCGAGAAACAAAGAAGCGTTGGTTAACGACCCGCGGAATAAACTAAAAGCTACAACAGATGGATGCCAGAAGATTTCCACTGCGACTTCAATGGGCGTGAGTGAACAAAACGCCGAGCTACAAAAGAACTCGATCGGAATTTAAACAAACAAGCCTGGCAACGCTTGAATCAGTGGTTGGAGCATCGAGAGCGATCAGAAGAAGCAAGAAACCTGGGTCGGCAGCACCACCCGCTCAAATTAACATCAAACAACCAAATTTATTGCTCAATGCTTGCAGCTCAAGCGGAATATGGTTTCATTCATCGTTTGTCCTTGACCCGCAACTACAAATCTCCTGCTCTTGCTCTCGTTCTCCTCTTCGGTCCGCGAACTTTCGTTGAACGAATCGAACGAAACTGCAATCAACTTTAACGACTGCTCGGCAAACTCCTGCACAAAGCGGCCGTAAAACGAGGACAACGGCGGGGAGTTCCCTCCGGTTCGCGTTCGAATTTTACGATCGCTCGTTCGAGCGGGTGTTTTCGACGGCCGCCGTTTGTTTTCGAGCCCGAACGGGAACGAAACGGAGGACAAAGAAATGGGAAGAGCGGAGCAGCGGCACACCCAGTTCGTTTGCTCCGAGTTTGCTCCGGTGTTGGTTCGAGCGGGAACCAACGGGAAATTGGGGACTTTCGAGAAGTTTCAACCGACTGGAACTCAATGCACGGGATCTTTTACCTCTCTTATTTTGAGTCAACCCGGAATAAAACGGTAAGATTGCCATGCATCGATCAGAAACATGCGTAAGAAACTTTTGTTTCTTGAAAAGAGCTGACCGCGATCTTTTCGACGCCAGCCAGATCGTGACAGCGCACTTGCCAATCTGAACTTTTAAAACAAAACCTAACAACTTCACAACGTACAGCAGAATACTTTGATTTATGACAACGATTAGAGAACAATAAGGTCGTATTTGGCGCGGAATTAAAATCAGTTACAGCAACTCTTGTGTCTAACTTGAAATTAATGTTGACTGTCGCTCTATTCTCATCTGCTTTGCGCATTGGACGTCCTGTTTATTGCTCGTACCGCCGCTGTCAACACGTCTTCGCTTGCAAATCCGTTTCAACGACCGCGTTCGCTCGCTCCCGTTCGTTGCGGCCGTTCGCTCGTCCGATTTGGCGCACCGAGTTATCAACCGGCGGCTGCAACTGCAAGACGACGGCGGCGGACGGAATTAGCGCAAAAGAAAGAAAGCGGAGAAGACGAAAGTTTATCGCCCGGTTGCCGCCGTTCGTTTGCTCGTCGACCGCAACAAGCCGACCGGAGAACAAGAAAGCGATGGTTGCGAACAAGGCGTAAAACCGGCAAGTTCAGGATGAACGGAATAATCCTGCATTTCTCACACATACCTTCCTCGGAATTAAGCATGAAGCAATCTTCACTGCGTTCAAAGCTTTTTGTTTCCACGTTTCAACGTCAATCGATTGAACCTAACCCCTTTCCCTCCGCTTTCGCCCGGTCATTGGAAACGCGCGAAGAATCCTGACGATCCGAAGCACTTCCGTTTGGGTCAGCCGGTCGTAAATCAATCCACCCAATCGAAACGAATCAATTAGCGAACGTGGGGGAGTGACTGAGCGGAAGTGCGATAAGCTGCCGCCCGCCCGGCGGTTTGTTCCCGATTTGGATCGCCGGAAGTGATGCGGCCGCCGAACGGTGGGCATCGTGCACTCACTCGACCGCCCGTCCGGCCGTCCGTCCGTCCGTCCGGTCGAACCGTTCCGAAGTCATCACTCCTTTCCGGTGGGCCGTTAATCAACAAGACGCCTCGCTAATTGATGACTTCCGCTCGGCCGACTGGGTGGTCGGAAGGCGGGGGCGTTGGAGGGGTCGCTGCGCTCGATACGTCACCTGATCGAAAACGATCGGAACACGGTAGTCAATCAGATAGTTGGTGAAGAGACCTCAATTGCGGACTAACTTTCCACTCTTCCGACCGCCGACTTATCACCAGCTGCACTTTTCGAATCACATCACTCCACCGCTTTGCGAACAACAACTGGAGTATTGAGTCATCAATTATGTAGTGGAGCCGTCCACCCACACATTTACGCTCTAATGAAATCATCATCGCTTTCTCTTCGCAACGGAATGACGTGAATTGCGTAACAAAACACTTGATGCTTGACATCACTTCCGATTCGTTCGAGTCGCCCCCGAAGTTCTCCGAATCAATGTGATTGCATCAAAACAAGTGGACATTTAGTGGAGGCGATTGGAATGAGTCATTCACCAGCAGCGGAGAAAGCCGGAATAAGAAGAATTGCGAGCCGAGGATTCGAAATCCGATTAACCGCCGCTTTCGCTCCGTGCCCGATTGTCCCCGCTGCTTATCACTTCTTTCATTCAATGCTTGCTTTTGTTTCAAAGAAAGAACGAACTTGAACAGACCGACGGTCTTTGAACAAGCGGCAGCAGACGACCACTCCCCGATGGCCGTGTTTCAACGACGACAAGTCCCTGCATCGGCTAATGGCATTAGAGAGTGGAAACAAACGTAAGACGGTCAATTATGTGGTTAAGTTTCCTCTGACGATGCAGCGCTTTCAATTGCGATCGTCACGAAGCGGGTCGCTGATCGAGAATTCGCAGCAAACAGAGCGTTGCAGACACAAAGCACACGCAAGGTCCAGAAGAAAGAAATGACGAATGCATCTGGGGCTTGTGCAGCGCTAATCGGCGACATGCAGTTCGTGCACGAACAGGAACAGCGGCCTTCTTTAAGCACGAAGCGGAATTAACGACTCCACTCCCCGCAACATTCACACGTTTAATTGAAACCGGGCAATCGAAAACACGCGTGAAACATTCGACTACAAAAAGTACGACCGAAGTCCCCGCGTGGCTGCAGCGGCGGAATAAATCAACGAATGTACTTTGTTCGCCGTCTTACTGCGAAGCTTCCATCCATTCACGGATACAGTCAAAACAAAAGTTAAGACGCAAGCGCTTGTTTGTGACCTCGAGGTGCGTGACCTACCGCCAAAGCGGAGGTGTTTGTTAACTCGCAGGGCTTGAGGTCAGGAATTTCTATTGACTCTTGAGATTGTTTTCACTTTCCTTTACGCAATTTCCGCATGCTTTTGATCTCACGGCTACGTTCTTCTGCTTGCAGATCGGTATTCCGTTTGCTGCTGTTTGCGCTTCTGCACAAGTAAGAACACAAATAATATCGAACTCGCAATCAAAATGCTGAACGGAATAATTGATCGCAATCCCGATTGCGAGTTACGTCGCTTGAATCCTACTCCCACAAGTCCCTTCACGGATCCAACGGAAAGCGAAAGGCGAGGCGTCTAATCTCTCCTCTTCTACCCTCTTTCAATCGACCGACCGCCCGACTGATAAGCGGGGCGGCATTGACGTCAATGGCGGCCAGCGGGCGGCTTTGCCGGGCACGTGCACCGCCTAAGCCGCCCGCCGGCCGCTTCTTTTCGCTCCGTTTTGAAACTTTCTTTCGAGCACAATCGCGATCGAACCAAAAGGAAACAAAGACGACCGTTTCGGGCTGTTTGTTTGCCCAACCGACCGGCCGCCACGTGAGACGCGCGCCGTCTGATTCACGCGACGAGCATGTGCGGTGGAAGAAGCGAGACGAGCACAAGGGACCGTGTCATTCGAGCAAGACGAGTAGAAGTGACTGCACGAGTGTCTATTCATAACATCCGTTCGCCTTACCTTCGTGGGTAAACGGAATTTGCTGGGAAAAGGAAAAACAAAACACGCAATAATAACGTGCAGTTAATTGTACGTCCTTACTTTAGTCAAACCCCTTGTACTGCGTTTTGTTTCATCGTATAACCTTGCGGACGTTCGTGCCAGATTGTAGTTGCTTTCTTTGCAACAAATGACTTCGCTTTTTTACTTCGGTCTTCAAACGATGATCGGAATTATTATTTCGACCACCAACAAGTGCCGCTGGGGTCCACAAACAAGCCACATGCAACGAACGTGTAGCGAGGGGATCGTTCGACTCCTACCGCTCGTTTGGACGAAGAACAAAGCACGCGGCCATCTTCCTCTTATTTTCCCGTTCGTTTCGTTGAACGATTGATGCCGCCCGTCTTATCAGCCCGGCCGCTTGTTCTCCGCACTGCCAAACAAGCGGCCGAATGCAATTAGTTCGAGTAAAGGCCGGGCAATCAATCTTCTCGGTGGCAATCGTTCGATGGAACGAAGAGTAACCAAAGGATGCAAGTGCAGGAGCACAACAAGGCGTCTTCTTTTCGATTTAAAGACAAGGTGCAGCGGTTTCGGCGAGGAACAAAGAGCGGCGAGTTTGCAACGCAATGGCGCGTAGGACGAAGATCGGCGGTAACTGTTGTTTAGTGCGAAAATCAAATCCACAAACGCATCTTCGCGTTCGGAATAACCGCTTTGATGTGTCCACCAATCGCACAAAAGGTTGTATCAAACTTACATAACCGCAGTCGACGGTGGCCACATGAACACCTACCTGCAATTGCGGAATAAATGCATTGATGCGACTAAAGCCGGTACAAATCAAGTGGCCTCAACGACGGATGCTCTGCGTGCGAATTCAAACGCACGGTATTTCATTGGGAAAGGAGCGTTCACTACGGTCGCGTCTTGGCACTCAACACTCCTCAACTTCATACGTCATGTCTTCCACGGAAGGCAGATCCCGATCAACGAGACTCGGCGGAATAAGAAGAACTAATGAAAGAAAGCACCGCCTGAATGGTAGTATTTCCAAGCGATCAGCGTTCTCTCTTGCTTGCTCTTGTTTATTAACGGTTAACACATGTGCTCTTCGAAATCAGTCTTCTATGGAGTGCCGTTTTGCTACGAGTCGTTCATTGCGGGAGGACGTCCAGGATGCTGATGGCCTGGTTGTCAATGTCCATCTTGGTGCACCTGCAAGCAGCAATTGTTCGACTTATTTCATCGGTGAACTCACCAGAGGTTGTAGAACGGGTAGCCGAAAACGAAGTCGGTGGCGACCGACGCGTCGGACTCGTAAAGACTGAAGGCGCAGAGGCCGTTCCGGAGCTGCAGATCGACCACGTAGACCGATGAGGGAATGCTGTAGTCGTTGCCGCCGATCATGAACGTCCAGTCGGGCAGACTGCCAGCTTTCGAGCACTTGATCGTGTAGATGAGGTGTTTGTAGTCAAAACTCGGGTTGGCGTCGGAGACGATCGCAGTCAACTGATCGTAGGGAACGAGGATGTTCGGCGCTCTGGTGTCCACTTGGCCGTAACCCCCGGCAAACTTCGCGCCTTGATACGTGAACGAATCGACAGTGAAGGCAAGCGAGCGGGTGGCATCGATCCACTGCAGCGGGTACGTGTTTGCCGCAGTGGGCGCTTTGCACAAGTCCGGCAAACAGCTTCCAAAACTGCAATCAATAGTTATAACTACACTCCGTTGTCTTCTGCTTACGAAATCTGTGTGGCGTACTCCCGCACTTTACCTAAACGAAGACTTAGTGAGTGAGAGCCAGAAAACCAGAGCTGACCCTTGGTGTCGGTCTCCAGCCAGTGGCAGAAGTAGCGCTGGAGGTCGGGCAGCTGCTTGAAGACGTTGAGGACGAGCGACGAGTTCTCGTTCGGATGGGCCGCATCGTTCGGGTTCCTAAACACACGTCCTTGCAGATGATCGGAGAAGCATTTTTTCTTTTGCTTGTCTCGAAACCGGTGATCTGACGACTTTACAGTCACAAAAACTAATCAGTCAACTTCCATCACATCCCTCGCTTCCGTGCTCACCAGCTTAATCCCAGCACACCGTCGGGCATCGTCGGAATGTCGTAATAATCGAAGTTGATGGAGTCCGCTGCGCCTGCAGCAGAAAGGTCGATCGAAATTCCGCGTTTTTCTTACCGAACCGTTGCGTGATGTTCACCGGATCTTCAAAGCCGTCTCTGCCTTGAAAGAGCTAAAAGCAAGAGTTTGATGAGCTCTTCAAAGAAACTTGAGGCACTGACGCGAACGACGTCCACGTAGCTCCAGCCGCGCGCCTCCAAGTCGCCGGTAATAGCGACGTAGTTGTCGCTCACGGAACGCGAAGTGGATGATTTCTTGGGATCGTAGACGGGTTGTTTAGGGCCGAGTCCGTTGTAGTATTTGGAGAGCAGGAAGAACGATTCCGAGCCGCTCTCCACCGCGACCGAGAAGTTGACTCCTGCAAGCAGAGAATTGATTTACGCAACCGGTAAGAGAGATTAACCGGGCGTTCCCACCGAAATGTTCGTGAGGATCGTGACGTCGGGATACAACGGAGCGTAATCCTGCAGTAAACGCACTAGACGATCATTAGAGTATGACCGCCTACTTTGTGCACCTTGCGCATCTGCTCGTGGTACGCGCGGAGGTCGTCGGCCAGCCATCGTCGTTGTTTGCCGTGGATGACCAGCGGCTCCTTCCCTCCAACTCCACTCGGTGCGGACAGCCCGAAGTCGATGGAAAGAGAAAGGATGAGAATGAAGACAAGCTTCATTGCTCGTTGTTGGATGGAGTAAGTGAAGAGCACTTGAAACCTTCCCGTTTTTATACGACCGGCAGACGAATCCTCTGGCGTTGTTTGGATCTGCTGATTTCCCATCGGGCACCGTTGAGCGTGCGCTCCGCCCTCTGTGAAGTTGTGGGCGGAATTAAAGGTCACGACAAACCAGAAGACAAGCTTTCTGATCACATCCGCTTCGAGAGTAACGTCTTTGTCATCACCGACCGCCTATCATCTTGGAGTTGTGGGGAAAAGGAAGCTAAAACAGTGAACTCGAAATGTCGGAGCGCAATTAGCCGACCGAAGACGAGTGATCGCAGTTTGTCGTGATAAGAGGACGGAAGCGGGGTTTGTGTTCGCGGAGGACGGTAGTTGAGACTTGCTACGGAGAGAGCAACGGCAAGGTGGTCGTGCAATGACTAACACTCAATCGCTTGGTTGTTTCGAAGGTGAGCGAATGTTCGAAGTGACACTATTGCGTCTTCTCACCGTGCTATTTTCTATTCGCTAGTCGTGTGGTTCGAACGGCACAATGACAGACGTACGGTCGAAAGCCGTCGTGTGGATGGGCAACCAGAGCGATGGCGGCGGAATAAATCTACTCCGTGCGACGAGAATTGGGCGTTCAAAAAGCAAAGCTTGTAGCTGACGCGGCCAACGGTAAGACTCAAACAAAAGTACTAGATACTCACGGAATAAAGAAACGTAAAAGCTTTGATTATTTCTGGTTTGCTTCTTTTTCGACACTGAATTTAATGTTTCCCTTCGGCAGGAACAACCGTCCAATCCTTCCGCCTTCCACTAATGTTTCGACTGTAACCTCTTTTGCTTGCTTCCAACATTCAACAAAGCAATTAGAACGGGAAATGGGGAACACTCATCGATTGAGGCGGTGTCGTTTGAAAACGACCTTCGTTCGCTTCGAACAAACGAGCGGCCCGTTCGTTCGCTGAACGAAACTGAAGGTTAACGAGTTTCTTTCGCGAATTTCCCGCCGTCGCCATTCGTTTGAATGGAGCGGCCGGGGTGACGAGTTTCTTGAACAAACAGCCGCCTTTCTGCTCGCAAGGTTGTTTGCAGCGGGGAGCAAACAAAGGGTGCGGGTTAGAAACTCCCGAGTACTTTGAAGGAGAAGTTGTGGAACTCGTGTCATATTTTTGATTTCTTGGTGTTTCTTCAGTCATTCTTTTTGCCATCTGCTTCAAACCCCGCTTTCTTCGAACTGATAAACTCCCGTTGGTTGCGGAGCGGGCCCACTTACCCGCAATTTTTTGGCTCCCGCGGACCCGAGCACGCAATTGTTTGCTTGTGCTTCCGCTCGGAGATTATTTCTTGCTCGTTTGTGGCGATTCTCCGCTTGTTTGTGTTCCTTTGCGTTGAACACACGGGAGTGATGACAATCGGGCGACTCGGAAGCAAGTTGACAGCGTTCCAACGTTCACTTTTTGTGCCAGCGGTCATCAAATCGACGCGATAAAAGCCATTGGAGTCGCCGTTGCAGTGATCGGACGAAGCGAGAAGCGATGACCGAATCACGACGAGTCTCCTATGCGGAAGCGTTAGTTCCCCTTCACTTCTTTGCTGATAGCTTCTGTTTGCACCCGCTCTTCTTCACTCTTTCCAACTCGTGCTCTCTCAATTCAAGCACGTTTGTTGCAGCCAACCGGACATCCCCGCATGGCCGACCGCCGCCTCCAAACCTCTGAAAGAAGCCGAAGATGCCAACATTCCCGCTCTGACCCTCCGCGAAACGACGGACGGGGAGTTCGTGAAGACGCACGGAATGCACTGGGCGGTCGCAGGCTTGTTTCTCGTCGGCGACATGGCGGGCGGCGGGATCGTCGCCCTGCCGACCGCCGTCCTCCAGTGCGGCTTCTTCGTCGGCCTCGTCGTCTGCGGAGTGATGGCCCTCGTGGCGACGACGACGGCCGTCTTCCTCGGCCACTCGTGGCTCGTCCTGCTGCGGCTGTGGCCCGAGTACCGGAGCGCCCATTGCCGCAAGCCGTACGCCGAGATCGGCTATCGAGCACTCGGGCTGAGAGCGAAGTGAGTTGGGAGTGTTGGGACTGGGGATTGACGGCAAAGCGGATGGATTAAACGCAATTCCTTTACTTGAGCTGAAGTGCCAGCAGTTCGATCTGGACGAAACGATTGATTGAGACGACGCACAAAACCTCAACTCATCCCCCGCGCTTGCAGGTCGCTCGTGTCTGTCTGTCTCAACGTGACACAATTTGGAGTGGCAGTTGTGTTTCTTCTACTCTCCGCCAAGAACATCCACGACTTTGTGGCGACGTTCACGCCGAACGGACCCGACTTGTGCGTCGTCCTGCTCGTCCTCGGCGTCCTCTTGCTGCCGATCACGCTGCTCAAGTCGCCCGAGGACTTCTGGTTCGTTCCTTTTCTCGTTCTTGCATCAGTGTTGGGAATTGCGCGGAAATAGGGGCTGAAGGAAGTGGCCGAACGAAGAGCCATGAACCTTTCTGTCGTTACCTTCTCCCCACATTTACCCAAACCTTTACCGCATACGAATCATTCTCGCCTTCTTGCAGGTGGGCGATCGTCGCCGGAATGTGCTCGACGGCCATCGCGGTCTCGTTGATCGTCGCCGGAGCGGCGCGCGATCACGAACCCTGCGCGCCGGCCGCCGCCGAGCCGCCGTTCCGTTTTAGCGGCTTCTTCGGCGCGTTGGGCACGATCGTGTTCACTTTCTGCGCTCATGCCACCTATCCGCAAGTTTCCCCCAATTTAATTCATCAATGGAGAATGCAGGACGATCCAGCACGACATGCGGCGACCCGCCCACTTCACCCGTTCCGCCGTCATGGCTTACGGAAGTGAGTGCTTCGTTCACAAGTTCTTTGATCAATCGTTCGATTCGTTAGTCATCTGCCTGCTGTACGCACCGGTCGTGGTCATGGCGTACTTGACGTACGGAGATTCATTGCGCGAGTCCATCATCAACTCCATTCAAGTGCCGGGTTTCTCTGTTCTCAATTCATTCGATTCGTGTCGTTGCAGACCTCGTGGATCCAACAGGCCGTCAACATTATGATCGCCGCTCATTGTACGTTCCTTTCTATTGATCGACTTGCAGCATTCACCAGAAGTTCGTCTAAATGGCGGCCGAACACCTACCCATCCAAACACTCACACTTCTTTTAATTGATCACTTGGTTCAGGCATGCTCACCCTCGCGCTTGTCTTCAATCCACTGAACCAAGAAGCCGAAGAGTTCTTTCGCGTTCCACAAGGTCCGCCTTCAATTCCCCCCCATCTCATCCAATCACTTCGTAGAGTTCGGAATCCAACGCGTTCTTCTGCGATCGGCGATGATGGCGGCCGTCGTCTTCACGGCCGAAACGATGCCCTCGTTCGGGCCCGTCCTCAATCTGATCGGTGCATCGACGGTGACGCTCACGTGCGTCATCTTCCCGCCGCTCTTCTTCGTTTGGCTCGTGGCGCGCGAGCGATCCGGCGGGGCCGACCGAACGGAAGCCGTTGGGATTCACGAGTTCGTCCCGCTTTCGTCGGGAACTCACGAGAATTCCGCGTTGCAGCGTCCTGCGGCACAACGACCGTTCCGTCCTCCTGCTTTCGGCCTTCTTTTTGTTCGTCGGAGTGGTGGGCGGAACGGCGGCCACCTACTCTGCGGTCGTCGAGGTCACCGGAACGCACTTCGAGGTCCCGTGCTACGTGAAGCTCTTCCGGCCGCACTTCGCCAACCACACGCCGGCGGTCACGAATTGCTGCGGTGCCTTCCAGAACATCTCCGTGCGGGGACTGCCGGCCGACGGCTTCTGCAGCGCTCCAAACTTCGATTTCTACGGCTGAGCGGTCGCTTCTGCTCGATTTGTCGTCAGACTCGCTATAACTTGCTTTTGTTGTCGTTGCTTGCAAGCTTTAAACCCTTTATTTACTGCTGTGTTAGCAAGGGTCACGCAGAAAAGGATGATCGGAATAAATGTGTGACGAAATAGTGCCACAGCCGGCGGAATACATGCTTTGCTTCCTTTATTGAACACTTTCCCTTGCAAATCAATCACCAGCCAACAACCGTCGCCCTCATCCCTTGAATCGAATGTCGCAGACCTGCTTGCCGCTCGCATCGACGAGCGAGTTCATGCACGGGAGGCCCGGACGGCGGACGCACTTGACGGCTTGTGGGCAGACGCGCTTCAGAAACTTCTCGTCCTTGAACGGAACGCACGGATCGTTGCAGAGCTTGGATTTGTCCGCTGAAACAAGAGCGAGAATTGAGAAGATGGACGATGACGAATCGCTTGAGTAGAGCCTTGCACTTCGTCTTTCCACAGCAATCGTCCAGCACTTACGTCGCGCTTCGACTCGGCAGAGGAGAGCCACAAGAACGAACAACACAGTAGCAAATTTCATTCTTCGATAATAGTGTTGGAGTAAACTCGGAATTTAAAAAACAAACCGACAAAAACAAGACGGAGTTTTGTCGCTTAAAAGCAGGACGGTTCGAACGAACGACGGCCGCCGTCTGCCTCCTCCGTTCAGTTCCGGTTTGTTTACGAGCGGGCCGACGGACGGGCGGCTGATCAAACCGAACGAACGAAACGATCGAGCGGTCGCGACCTTCCGACGAGTTGCCGACAGATTCAATCTTGACGCCAGTCCTGCAGCTCCGCATTTTGCCGAAAAACGAAAAACCGATAGTCATTAATAAGAAGATCCTCCCTTCAAAGTGCGTGGAATAAAACGGACGCTGAACGAGTAAATACGTTTATTCAAGCCAACCCCTGAACACAAACAGAAAAAGCGGAGAAACGTTCACGGAGCCCTACGGAATAAGCCGACTTGTTACTTTGAGAGCAATGTGTGAGAGAAAATAAAGGACAATCACAAATAACGTCGTTGCCTGCTGAAGTACCTCCCGGAATAATCCCCCGCCTTCTCTCTAGTGAACAACCGGCGTTGCGGTCTTGCTCTGACTGATCTGCAGCCAAACGACCACCACGGTGAAGGCGACAGACGCCATCGTGAGCAGAACGGTGCGCTCCATTCGCATGAACTTCCCTGCAACAGAAAGCTGTGTTTCCACATGTTCTTAAAGGAACGCACCCATTGTGATGCCCCAACTGTAGTCCTGCAGCTTCTGGACCAGTTGGTCTTTCTGAAAACACAAAGAAGCGAGTAGTGGCGCTTGTGACGATCAAAATATGGCGTTGTTGATTGGTTGTTGACAATAACGGAATAAAGTCCAAACAAACAGGCCAAACAAACAAGAATTGAATAGCTACCACATCCCTGTCCATCATCAACAACCCCCCGCACGAACTCACGATCAGTTTCGCCTCGCCGACGGCGAGCTTGTCGAGCAGCGGCGGGAGAGCCGAGCGGGACTTTTCGTTGCACCAAACGCACGCCACAATGAATCCGACCGTCCAGATCATCTTGAGGCCGAAGCGGAAGATCTCGATCGTCATCATCACGTGGCACTTGCCGTGCGGGTTGCGGTCCATCGCGTACCGATTCATGCCGCCGATCATCGACACGGACATCAGCAGCGTCTCGCCCCGGTTGATGTTCGTCAGGTACTGGAGCACAACGTAGAAGTTGATCGTCATGATCGAAATGGTCGAGATGACCATGACGAGAATCAGCTTGTGAAACGTGTACTCCAGCTCGTCGAGGATGGTCGTCGATGTGTGGAAGTGCTGAAGAAGGAGCGTAAGGATAAGAAACGGAATAATTGAGAACGGCGATTGCCAGCAATGACAACATCGGCTCTCGAATCTGGTCACTACACACAATCATTGAAGTTTATACATGCGTTCTCTGCTTGCTCCTCGTTTTCTTAATCATTCACGGAATTCTTATCCCAAGCCTGTCAGCTCACTTCAAAAGAATGCTCTGATCCTCCCACTATGCACCGACAGTTTCCCCAATGAACTCACTTCGTGAAACTCCTCCAGTCGCTCCTTGGTCAGTTTCTTTCGACTGATCAACTGGGCGTTTTCGTTGAACAGAAAGCCCAACTCGATTGTCATCATCATGATGAAGATGCGCGGCACTTCGCTCACGCCGAACGCCATGATCTCGAAGTACGCGTCGTCGATGCGGTAGAGCAACTGCAACGAGGAGCTGAGCGGAATAAAGAGCGAGAAGAAAGAAAGCATTTCGATCGCGGAATGAATTGAAGAGTTCAAGGGAAAAAAGCATGCTGCTCGTCGACGGCAGTCGCTGCAGAACCCATCGCGATTCACTTACGGAATACCAACACCAGTTGCAGTCCACCTCTTGCGTCTTCATCGTCGCAACGGCGCCATCGGTGGCGCCCAGCGGCCTCAAGCCGTCCGGATGGTCATCGTCTTCGAGCAGGTTGTCCAAGAGTATCTAAACCGCAAGTACAAGTCATAAGATGGTAGCAGAGATGAATAAGACGGAATAAGTCTATACTTATTTGAAACAACTGACAAATAAAATTGCCGCTATGCTCTCAACATTGCAATGAGTTCTTCGCACGTCCTCCGGAATCCCCGCTTACCACTGCCAAATTAGCGACAAAAGCGACCATGAAGAGAGCGTTCAGGACGAACATCAGGACACGCCATTTGCGGATTCGCCGCGAGTTGTTCGACGCGGAGATCTCCCGTTTGACCTTCGAGAACAAATAGAGCAGGTGGTCGAGGCTGGCCGAGTTCATCAACGAAATGAGCATGATGGCGAGCGGGAAGGCCGACGAGATCACGAGCTTCAGCAACGCAACGGAGTCCGTAGAGAGCCAGACGTTTAGAAGGCCCGGACGAAAGAAGTGCAGGTAGAGGTGGTTGAGGCAAACCAGAAGGTTCACCGTCCACATCACAATGTCCAGAATTGAGAGGCGTTGCGAGAGGCTGCAACCAGGGGATTGATGAAACAAAAATTATCCGCACGTTAGTCACTTGTCGGAATTTTATTGACAAGCCGCGAGTTCTACACAAACCACATCACGGAATATTAACGATAACCCCCTTCCTCTCCACTTCAATCTGAAGCTTCCGTCGCCCACCTCAACTTGACGCACTGCTCGCTGTCGCAGAAGTACGGGGCGCGGATGGGGTGGAGGCCGGTGAAGTGCGAAAAGTACCTGCAATCCACCTCGTTCATTCCGTAAGCAACAAGAGAACGTACATGACGAACAGGCCCATGATCCGCCGCTGCGTCTTCTCCACCTGGTCGGGGTTCACGATGTCGTCGAATTCGCCCTCCGACGCGTTCCGCCGTAGAAATTGGAGCGGCGAAGCGAAAGCGGCGGCGATCGCGCCCGTCCGGCTGCTGCGCGGCGGTTCGGGCGCAGCGGCGGGGAACGGCGGGCTCTTCGGAGCGTTCAGATCCGATGGGTCCTGCAAGCGAACGATCATTAGTCTTGAAAAAAGAATGCATTGAGGTAGATGCTGTCGGTTACTGTCGTTGACAACAAACAAACTTCTCTTCTTTTTTAGCCATTTATTTTTTTGTTTACCATTCTATCGTCTCTAATCTTTCTCGGAACAATCCAACTCACCATGATCTGCACGGAGGACATGCTGAACAGACGCGTGATGGACGAACGGGGTTTCTTTAGGAATCCGAACCGCATTCACTCGTTCGTTCTCGCTCAACCCGACGGAAAGCACGTGGCCAACAACCTGAACGATTAAGCCGGTCGTTAAACGGAAGTGGGTGGCAGGCGACATGACGGACGGCACGGCACGCGCGCTTTCCGGGTGTCGAGTGTTCGGAGAAACAACGGGAAATGGGCGTGACGCAAAAGGTTATAACTGGTGAAGAGTCGGATACAAGTGTGTTGCAATCCCAAACGTTACTTCGCTTTACTTCACCGTCCATCCTCCCGTTTAGCCGACAAGGAGAACAAATCTAAAAAAGCCCTACGGTCAAGCATTCATTTATCTTTTTTCCTTTTGCTAACATTCCAGCCACCAACCTCAGTCTTTTTAAACCGCCGAGCAGGGCAGAAAGCATGAGAAAAATAAATCGAATCGAGAAGCGAACCGCAAATCGAATTCCTACGGGGCGGTCGGATCAACAGACCGCCTGCCCACGGCCACGCTGCTCGCGGATTTGTAAGACGGCCCCTGCTTCGTTGTACAACACACAAAAGTTCATTTGATTACGTTCCTCGAGTGCTCTCAACGCTACACAACTTTGCGGTGCGTGACACGCTGGAACAGCAATGAGGAGGAACAGCCGAATGAAGCGCCGGAATAAACGGAAGTTTGAGGCTTTCTTTTAAAACACGGAGTTCCAAACTTCGATGCGCACGCCGAAGCGGAATAAATTAAGGCCATCATCCACAAGCAACAACAAAAACCGGTTCAATAGCACGTGACGTCCAAAACGATGAGAATTCGGCGATTTCCGTGAAATTCTTGTGTTCCTCCACTCCCTCCATCCGTCAAATGAACGCCTCAAATGCGCGGCATTCAAACAAGCCTTCCGCAAACTACAAACCAGAAGCCGCCGTCATGAGCGGAGCATTCAGACACGGAAAGACGAGCAGAAAGCACATGGTTCGGCGGAAACAATGAGAAACGAGCGGCTCCTAGGGATTCTGCAGCTTTCTGCATAGGAAAGTGCAAAATTCACGCGAAGCTTGAACTTCCGAGCGTCCTTAGACGTCCAACTGTTGTCTTCCCGCCTTGCTGCTTCCGGGGCTCGTCTTGCTTTCCGGCCAGACATCGGGACGTTTCGTCCACACGTTCCGTTGATCGAAGAACTCGTTTGGCTACACGGAATTATCGCCTATTAGACAGAATCGTGCTTGTTGTGGATTGGAATAAACCATTTGCTACTTGCTCATGAGCAGCCGTTGTCAGTTCGAAGCATCTCCACTGCTTTCTGATGACTCAAACCTATGGGCCATTTTTTTCACCCTGGCAATTCCCTTGTGCTGGCTAAACGATTATTTTCGTCGAACACCTACGTGCCGCTCACAATTCGAGTGCTTCGTTCCGGCGGGCACAAATCACGGCGAATCCACTCGCGGTTGCAAATTCCGTCAGCCGCTTCGCCTTTGAACCCTTCGGTCAGCAGTCGGCAGTGCTGGGAATCGAATTACCGGTGCGGATGGCCACCAAACGGGACCGTTGGCGTGCGCAAACACGCTCGTCTTTGCGGTAATTGAATCTCTTCGTTGAAGCTGGGACGATTGCCGGCCGAGGGCGAATCACGCCCGAAAAGATCTCTTGTTCGCGAGGTGAGCACAGCGATGAACGGCTCCTTGCGATGATCCCTTGCATAACAACAGAACTGCCGCTTCACGCAGCTACTGTCGGAGGAGCGCGGAATAAATAAATCGAATCCCACTCCCACTCATCGACTGCTTATTGTTAGTCGCTTCCAAAACGAGACTGGTAAGTAAGGAAAGAACTAAAAGCAGACAAAAGCAGTTAGGACTCCCTACTCTTCCAACAACAAGCGCAAATCGGATTCCAACGGTAACAAGCGACTTTACGATTCGTAATCCTCAGCCACGTGTCGGCCGCTCGTTCCAGGAACGCCCGAAAGGAAAACGGAAAGAAGTGCCCAAATTTCATCAACCCGCCGTCGGTTTTCCGCCTTTCGAATTCGTAATGCGGGTGCACTTTCGGCTGCTCGGTGATCGCCGTGTGGTTTGCTTTCTTTGTTAGAAGTGCAAGAAAGAGCCGCGCTGAGACCGGCTTTTGTTTACGCTTGAGCTGCGCACGGCGGGAATGACGATGTGGATCGGAATTAATGCACAGAACTGACACAGCTATTCGTTTTGGACTTCCGGTTGGTTGCCTTGCCGCCAGAGTCTCGAGAATCCCATCTACTCGTCAAAAGGAAGAGCGGCGAGTGAACACATGGACTGCAAGACTAATCGATCGCATCAAACTACAAACAAGCGTTGGCCAGTACGCAAACGCATCGGAATTGAAATCTGCCAGCGATCAATAACTCAGAAAGGTCAAGAACAAACGGCGGTCAGCACCGACTTCTTAAAAGAACGATGACAACGTTTGCGCGACGGAATCTATTGCTCTCATCCCAGCCCAGTTACGAACACAGTCGCTGCATTCAAGGTTGTCGTGGAACTCAGAAATGAACCACTTGCCTCATTCTGTTCCGTCCGAAGGAGCTCGCTTGTTGGTGTGATAGTCCAATTCGAGCCGCTGATTGGCGAGCATACGAGCAGCAATTTGCAACTATTTTTATCTGATTTTTACTGCAAACATCCATCGTTCACGGAATAAGACTGAATAGCCTTGAAGACATACGGATAAAGTAGAAACTGCAACTTCTGGACGTTGCTTTCAGTCACGGAATCTCTTTGTTCTCAACCTTCCAGTCAACCTTTCATTTGAATCGACCGCTTCGCTCATGACGGTGGACCGCCTTGCTGTTCGCTGGGGGAATCGACAGAAGATTTCAGCTGCCGGCCGGCCGCCGTCGAATCGGCCGACCGACCGGTGGATTCGAGCGGACGGGCGGACGGAGCGGCCGGCTGTTCGCCACTCGGCGCGGAGGAGAAGCGGGAAGCGGTCGGTCGTCGTGCGGGAAAGGAAGTGAACGCATTCATCACTCATTCCCTGGTTTCGTTGAGAAACCGAGTATTGGGGTGAAATTCTTTGTCTTGCTGTTTGTTCTGTTCAATTCTATTAGCTTACTCAAGCGCCAGCTATCTCCATTTTGCCCGGCATTCGCTTGATGTGTGAAGCTTATTGATCGCTTCCGTTGCTCATCAACAGCCACTCAACTACAAGAATCTACAGCTTCGCTTTAAACTGCTCGGAAGATGCTGTTCAACACGGCGTACCTCCAAACCCAAACGGGCGTCCTGCTGTTCGCCTTCCTCTCTCAACTCCTCGCTTTGTTCGTGATCGTGGATGCCTCGCCGAAGAACATGAATCGCTACAAGACGTACTTGGTCGTCTGTATGGTGAGTGCTTGCGGATAGAGAAACGAGAGGGCTGGCGGGGGCGTGAGGGTGTGTCAAACAAAGGAAATACCGATGGAATCATGAATCGAGTGCACGCAACTCAATTTATGACGGCAATCCACTACAGAATCAACCAGTCGCTTATTGCAGGTCTATGACGTTTGTTTCACGTTCGTGCTGGGCGTCCTTCTACAAGTTTCGGTGAGTTTCGTTCATCCATCCATTCAACTGTACTGTCTGCTTGCAGCCGACGGGGCCCTTCGACGATGTTCGCTGGATGTTCACGGGAGTCGCGGCTCGTTTCCTTGGCGTCTGGGGAGTTATGGGAGCGGTAAGTGAACGAAAGAAACGCTCTTTTGGACAGGAGTCGGTAGATTGAAGGCGGTATCTTTGCTGATTCCTTATCGAGTCGCTAAGCAAGCTCTTTGCCTTCGATCAGCACCAAAAGCCTAATTCTTCGTTTCTACGATCAAAACGCCTGCTTTCAGCTGCTCCTCCTCTCCGCGATGTTCGTGCTGGTGGTCGCCGGCCGGCTCGTTTGTCTGCTCTACCGCTTTCTCGTGTTCGACTCGAAACGCCGCTGGATCTTCGATTTCGTGTTCAAAAAGCGGAACATTCTCGTGATCCACGCGCTCGTTTACGCGGCGACGGTTGCCGTTGGAGTGCGCGTTGTGATGTCGGCCGGCTTTGCGGTGAGTCCTCGTCACGTTCAGCGACAAAACGGAATTATGAACCAACTGTGAGACGACGGAACGTATGCTTGAATTACAACTCGCGAGAGAAATTCGATCGGAGTGTTGTTAATCGATCACTTCAACTTGTTGGTTAGGGCCGGTAAGGTTTGACTGCAAAGAAACAACCCGCCGTCAATGTCTTCTCTAATCCTGCATTCATCGTACAGTAGAGGCTTTGAATGACGAGTTCTCGTACGAAAATATCGCCCGAGTGCAGGAAGAAAGGAGTGGGGCAGGTGAACTAACCGTTGACGTCAAACTCCCGCTCAAAAGTCACGAATTTCCACCGGCTTCTTGTTCGCTTCCGCTACTCCGCAACGCTTTGGTCGTGTTTTGTGTGAAGGCTAGATTTGATGTGCCTGGGGAACAAAGGGCGATCAGTTAGAACCAGCACGGCATGGAACACAACCCAATAATCCACCACCAAATGACAAGATACTACGGAATTAGAATGAGATCAGTCTTCTGTTGGACTCATTCTCTTTTTTTCTCAATCTCCTTGCATCTCTCAATCACCGTTTACCCTTGCCCTAGGCTCGAACAACCGCTGGATTCTGCACCGTTCCAACGAAAAAGTGGTACTCAAGTGAGTGGGCACGAAGAAGAGCGGAATGCAGCTGTCCGAGTGTCCATTGGGTGGAGCGGAAGTTATTCAAATGCCGATGACAACGTCAATCCGTGACAAAACCAAATGTTCTTTTTTCAACCCTCCGACGTTCCATTCGTTCCATTCGCTTCAGCATGCAGGTGCACTTCCTCGTCCTTCTTGGTGCGTCATCCAAAAGAGCAAGTTCCTTCCGCAATTGCCGAAAGTACGCAAAAAGCGGCAGTCAATCCACGAAACCAAGCAATCGAAGAGCCACGCGTACGGAATTTGGATGAGGTCGAGTAAGCAACATCTTCAAGAACGGTGTTATCAATTGATTGAGGACGCAAAAGAAGCAGTTGAAGATCGATTCACCAGGTTATAAGATCGCTTTCACTCGTTCCTTACTCAACCATGGGCTGCAATTTTACTCTTTATTCATCTCATTACTCAACCTCATTCCAATGATTGCAGACGACTTTAACGGACTCGGGATTCACGGCCGTCTACGTGCTTTCGGCCGCCCAACGAGCCGACGGGCCGAGCGACGAGGCGAAGGCGGAGGAAGCGGAGAGCAGCCTGCAATTCGCGATTGGGGCGACGATCCTCGTGCTCGTGTGGGAGTTCCTCTACGTTTTCATCGTCCTGCGAATTCTCTGCCGCTTGAAAGCGAGCGCCGGCAGCCACTCGCCGACCACCACCCGACTGCATCGGCAACTGAGCGTTTTGTTGTTGGCCCAGGTTAGTGCAGAGTGCTTGGATGGAGAAAGAAGGGAACAAAAGGCAATGGAAGGCTTGAAATAAAAGGGAATGCCACTAGTTCGTTACTTTTCTCTGATGCAATTCGTTGCTGTCTTTGTTCACCTCTGCTCCCTTTCGTCCGTTTCAATCCTCTGCTTTACACAACCGTCATTGCTTCCCACTGCAGGCCGTCTCGCCGCTGATCTGCTTCTCGGCGCCCGTGTTGCTCGCCGTCGTCCAGCGGCTCTTCCACTTGCACGCGTTCGGCCACCTGCGCGTTCAACTGAGCGTTTTCGCCGCCCTGCTCCAAATGGCCGTCAACTCGTTGCTGACCGTCGGCATCGTCTCTCCGGTAAGCCCAAGGCGCCTCTTAATCCACTCAATCCAATGGGTTCAGTACCGCCGCCGGCTCTACCGCCTGTTCATGCGCGGCGTCGTCCAACCGTGCGCTCGAGTGCGCGGCCGCTTAAACAAAATCACCTCCGTACCGAATTCGATGCTCAGCACCAGCAACGGACAGGAGCCGACCGCCACTGTCTGAGCGTTGGGCTCTCTTTGATGCCGTTTGCTCATTTACTCTTTGTTTGCTGCTTGCTGTCTGTCTGATGTGTTTATGTTCATCGTATTCTCATTGCGTGTGTGTTGAAACAAATAACTCCCTAGCGTCTACACACGACTCAAAACAATTCGGCGACTGCGAACACGAGTGGCTCAAGATGAATCTGGTTTGATCTCATGACTTCGCGCAAGGCAGCATGGAGTTCAAGCCAGACCCAGCTTCGGCCGTGCGTTCTTCCCTTCGGGCAGTAGACGGAATGGAGTAGAGTAGACGAATCGGGGAATTGAATGGGTAGGTAGAGCGAATAAGTAGAAGGGCGAATGAATAGCTAGGAGGAATGACTAGTAAGCTGAAAGCGATTAAACGACGGGCACGCGGCTCGTGGATCGCGGAAGTAAAGCGGGCGGCTATTTTCGATCCAAACCGGAGGGAGGGCCGCAAAGCACGCGGCCGTCGGCCCACGTTTGTCGTCGCAGCTGCGCGGCCTCGCGGCGACCGAAAATCGAAGCAAGCGAGCGAGCGAGCGCGTGGATCGGCGGGCAACAGCAGAAAGCACGTGGACGTTGATTCGAAAATAGAAAGCGTAAAAAAAGAGAGGCGAATCTGCCGTCGTTCGGATCCAAAAACAACGCTTCTCTGCCCGATGGCCCCCACAAAACCAGCCGGATCGCGTTCTTGCGACGAATCGATGCGACGGCCGGCTACCGAATGAGCGCACGCTTTTCCGTTCGCTGGACGTCGACCCCCTTCGTTCCCATCGGCCCGCATTCCCAGCGTGAGCCCGGCCGGCCGCGAATGAGCGAAAGCGATCGCCGGCCGGGCGGCGCGACGACAAGCGCGGATTAATCGTGTGAACGGAGCGGGCGGCGAACGAAGCAAACGAGAAGTCGAAAGAATTTCGAAACCCAACGAACGAAACGAGGCAGCAGCAAAAAACAAGCGCGTTGATCTCCGAACCCCACAAACCGAACGAAGAGAACGCACCCGAACGCCCAAGATCGATCGAAACCCCCAAACACCTCTGCGCGTTGACCCCCGCGCGCCGCCCGCCCGCCCAACAGACGCCCTTCGATTTGCGACCTCCGCAAAAGTTTTGATCCCCGCTGACCGCCCACGAGCCCCGGCGCAGCGCGCGGATGATCGACAGCGCCGCGGACGGGGCGGCAGGCGCGCGCAATTGATTTTTGATTGTGATGCGAGCGGGCGGGCGAGCGGCAACGCGAAGGCGACAACTTTCGCGCCAAACCGACGCCCCGACGGGAGCGCGAGGCGATCGGGCGGCGGGAAGGTGCGAATTGGATCAACGTTGCCCTTCCACCGCTCGCTCGCCCTGCTTGCTGCCGGAAAGGAAGCGACCGACGGCGCGCCGAACCGTCCGGACGGGCAGCTTGTTTTTTGCGGAGCGGACGGCCGATCGACGTCACTCGCAGCGTCGTGGAAAGCCCCGCCCAACGGTTGATCAACAGTTTGGCTTGTTTTCGTAAACAGCGCCGTTAATTCCCTGCAAGCTTGCGCAATGGGAAGAAGGCCCACAGAAGTCTCGAATCGACGACTATGTGATGGCAAACAAAGCCGAAAGAAAGGGCACTTGCGGGAGTGAACCGAACGACGAGAGCACATGAGAAGGGACTGGCTTCATGCTGTCCCCAGCCTTCACCATTCCTTCTCGATCACTCCGGAGAAGCCCCCGTGAAGCCCCAAATGACGCCCCTGTGTCCAACCCAACCGCCGCCAACACCCGTCGATCGATCGCCCGTGTTTGGATCGATGGAAGCGGAGCGCCCAGCCCGACGCCCACGGAAAGCGGAGTGGAAGCACGAAAAACGGTCGCGAAACGAAACTCGCCGCCGATTTTCCGACGTCGCCGACCGAAACCCGCCGCGACCGAGGCGGCCGGTCGACCGGCGCGACGCGACGAACTGGCGGCCGGTCCACGCACACGTTTGCGAGCGAGCGGCGGACCGACGAGGGGGAAAGCGGGCGGAATGAAACGAAGGGGTCGATCGGAACGAAGCGAGGCGGTCGGCAGACCGCCACGACGCGCCCGCGTACAAAAATGTGCGCTCGACGGGGCGGCGGCGCTGGACGGGCAGGCGGGCGGCGAAAGTGGAAGAAAGTTCGCGCGTTTGCGGGGCGCCAGACGGCGGGCGGCGGCGACGACGAAAATCGTTTCGCGTCCGCCCGCCTCGCGACCCCCCAGCGCCCGCCCGTCGCGCTCGCCGATCAAACGGAGCAGCGGGCAAGCGGGCGAGACGCGTGGGGGGCCGCGACGAGGGCGACGAACCAAACCGAAAAACGTTTTGCTCCGCCGCCGCGCTGCCCGCCCGCCCGAAAGTTGGAGGGCGGCGATCGGAGCGCGGCGAGGCGGTGGGCCCCCGAACCCAAACGCGAGACGACGGGCGAGGGGCGGCGGCGAGGCAGACGAAAAACCGAATCGATGCGCACCGCCGCCCGACGCCGCTGCCCGCGTTGAAAGCGCGACGGACCCTCGCGACCGTCGAAAAGCGCGTGCGGGCGATCGAACGGCCGACGAACGGCGCAAAAAACGGTTGGGCGCCGACCGGCGGGAAAGCGATGTGCAATCGAACAACCGGCAACAGCAACGTGGATGAAGCTGCGGAATTAGCGGAGACATGATCGCCTCCAAACAGAGAGCACGAACAAAAGACTGCCGAGAGTCGATGCACAGAGCAGTCTTTCGATTCCTTCTTTGTGATCTTTGCGTTCGGAATCTCTAGATCAGTCAGCACTCATTAGCGATTGTAAATCCCCGCATTCCTTTCTCATTCGTCAAACACTCAATCTTCCTTCGGCTATCCCCTCGTAAATCTGTCCGAGCAAAAGAAAGACGGGCGAATAACATGAGGAAGCGCTCGCGGTCATTCGCTCTTCAACCACCGCTTCGATCGACGAGCGGTTCGAAAGGGCCGAAGAACGGAATAAACACAAAGCAAAACCAAAGAAACCGTTGCTCGTTGCTAATTGCTCCGTTCTCCCGCATTTAATGACGGCCCGCAAATTCGAGCGGGAGGTCAAGGCAACCCGGAATGGACGGAGAATTGCGGCCAATCAATTCGAAGCCGACGGAGGTCGCGGGCGGCGGTCACTCGCAACGAATTGACGGAGAAGTGAAGAAACTCCGCTCTGCATTTCTTCTGCCAACCGATCAATGGTGTAAACAATTACGAGAGCAAGGCAGCCGAGCGAAATTAAAGCAAAGCGTCAAAGGAAGAATGGCTAATGAGCAGGTGCAATCGATTAATCCACTGCAATCGCTCCACTGATCGTCTCGTTTAACCACTGGGCGAAGCGAACGGTACAGAGCGATCGAATTCGTCACGATTCCCGCCGTTCTCCGTCGCATTCGCCCGAAATTCGCCTTCTTTTCGCCGCCGATCGCCCGCAGACGCCCGCCGAAAGTGCGAAGAATCGAGTGCAAACACCCGAGCGGGCGGCGATCCCGACGGAACGAACGAAAGGAAGGCGACCTTCTCCTCGTCTCCTTCCTCGCATTCAATCGATCGATTCTCCTCCACAAACTACGGCGACGACAAGACGGCGGCCGCCCGAATTCACTTGCCGCCGATCGCAAATCGAAATGAAAAGACGGCGGGCGGCGGCGGGCGAGTGAGTCAAAAGGCGACGGCGTCGGAGTGAATTTGCGCATTGAACCCGAAGCGATCAAAGATTGAGGTCTTCGAGGGCGACGGTGAGGACGTCGAGTCACTTCAATTATGTCCGGGAGTGGCGGGAGCAGAGTACGAGTGCTGGAGTCAAGCAGCGGAGGTGACAAATGGAAGCGGTCTCGGGATCATCGGCACGATTCGCTTGAAGAATTCGACTTGATTGTTTGGGCGACTGCTAAAGCGTGTGGTTGATCTGCGGATTGTTTTGAGGACTGCTAATCTTACGACATTTCTTCTGCTTGTGGCTGCATCTTTGATGGCTGGGTACCGTAGTTCACTCGGAATTAACGAACAAACTCAAAGATGTGCCCATGTTCTTTCGTCCACCGCCCCTCGGTAGTTGAGGAAGAAGCGGCCTGAGTGTACACGAGAGACGATAGCCGGGCGTAATCAATCGCCGTGTACGAACAAGCCGGCCGTGTAGGCCAGTCGGCGAGTCGAGCGGGCGGGCGGCTGCTCAAACTTCTTTCGATTCAATCCGAGCGGCCGGCGAGTGGCCGAAAATGAGCTTCTCATCATCCTCCCTTCGACTACTGCCCTTCAATCCACCAGTCGGCTGAACTCCCGCCTCCTCCGTCGTCCACCCACTCGCCCGCCCGCCGGTCACTCCACTCGGCCGGCCGGCTGCCCAAACTCGAAGAAAAAACGAGTGGAATCCGAGGGATCGGCGGAATGCGGGGATTTAAGTTGCGCTCCCCGCTCGACGGCCACTCGCTTCGTTTCGGTGGACTTCGACCAGCAATCGGGGCAAAGCAAGAGAAAGAAGAAGGATCGGACGGATTCCAGCGACCGACCGGCGGATCGCAAGGCACGACTTCTCGCCCTCTCGCTCGAAAAAGAAGTGAGTGGAGGCTATTTTTGGACTCGCCGCTCACTACTCGTCGGTTTTCGCTGCAGCTGACCACACACTCCTTTTGGAAGCGGCCTTGCCTTCGGTCACTCATTCACTACGAAGTAGTTGCTTTCGAAGTGTGGTCTTGTTTCTTCGATCTCTCACTCGTCCTTGCCCTTCTACACGGGTGATCGTCTCGTGCATTCGACCAAGAAGCAACTCATTTTACTGCTCGTTCTCGATTGAATTCGAGTTCTTCGCCAACTCGTCCACTTCGCTCGCCTTCTGCCGGGTTATGTTGTTGTCGTAAACACAGCAGTTGGCTCATTCTTCTTCTCCGCTCACTCCAATCAACCCACCTCTCCTCTCATCTCCCGTCAGCTTTTGAAATGAACGTCCTCACCGCTCTGATCATTCTCGTCTTCTTTCTCCTTTTCGTTCTGCTCGGCGCCAACCAGGACCCGGCGGTGGCGGCCGGAACGATCGGCCTGCCGCTCGTGCTGAAGGCGCGGAAGGCGAAGAACGAAACGGCGCTCCTGAAGCCGCCCACTCCGTCCCCGGAGAAGAGCGAGAAAACGACCGCTCCATCGTTTGTGGCCGCCGACGTCTCCGCTTTCGGCTCGAGTTCGCCGTTCGTCCCCGGCGAGCCCTTCACTTCCACCGCTCCCTCGGCATCGACCGCGTCTTCGACCTCGACCTCGACTGCTCCCTCGGCAACGGCCAAAACCTCGATCTTTCGGTCGAAACACAAGAGTCGACGACGCGCAACGACCGCAACGACTGGCGGAACGACGAAGACGACCAGTGGCTCGACCGCTCCGGCCGCCTCGTCGCTGCCCGCCGCCCACTCGACCGCCTCGCTTTTCGGCGCGACCGCCCGCGTGTCGCTGAACGACGCGACGCTCGACGGGGACGAGTGGACCACGACAGCCGCTTCTTCGGCTTCGACCACTCCAGCTGCTCCCATCGAAGCGATGGAGAAGGACGAGGACCTTCTCGCGCAGTTGAGCGGCCCGCCGGACGACGCCGAAGCGAATCGAGCCCTGAAGATCGACCGTCGAGCTGCCGGCGGGAAGAACGAAGCGGAGAAGCCGGGCGGCAAGCGGACGGGCGGCGCGAAGCCGGCGGGCGCCCGCGGCTCGTCGTCGTCGACCTCGCCGGCCGGCCGCTTTGCCTCGACGACGCCCGCCGCGCCCAGCGGCCCCACGACGCCCTACGAGCAGCGAACCCGCTGCCAGGACCCGCGCACGTTGGAGTTCGTGAGTTCGGCGACCACGTGCAAGAACGAACGCCCCGACCGGATTTGCGCGTTGATCTTCGACGCGCCCGATGCCCGCACCGGCAAGCGGGACTCTCGGTGCAATGTGGCCGGTAGGTGGCATTGATTGGTGGTTTGTTCGGTGAGAACGCGAGTATTCGAACGCAGAACAGCAATGTAGTGAAGAGGCGGTTATCTATGGACATTCTACTGTTTCAAGCAATTTTTTACTCATCCTTTTTGTTGCAGGAATGGAGGATATCGCGGACTCGTGCCGTAAGCAGTGCGGAATCTGCTGCGAGCACATCGACTACGCGTGCGAGGACGACGAGAGTGAGTGTCTTTGTTCGATTGCTTTTCACTACTAATTTCACCCGCCTACTCACTCGTTTTTCAGACCAAATAATCGACTGCACGAAGCAGCTGGACAAGTGCGGGATGCTCAAGTGGTTCGACGTCCTTGCGCGCTTCTGTGCGGGCTCGTGCGGCTTGTGCACGCGTACGGAGTGCCGCGACTACACGATCAAATGCCGCGACCAGAAGCACTTGTGTTTGGACCAGAACCACATCGACGAGATGCGGCAGAAGTGCGCGCGGACGTGTGCGTTCCTTCGTAGGGCACTTTGAATCACTTTTTGTGGTTGCAGGCGGCTTCTGCGTGGTTGGACCGGGCGGCATTAGCGAGAGTGAGTATCTCTGGGGAGCATTGGTTTGAGGAGTTAAATGGATGGGAAGGGCGTGCTTATAACGGCCATAACTATCGAGTCTTTAGTAAATGAAAAAAGTCAGCTTATGGAGCGTGTTGGTCGAATTTATTCGAATATTTTTCTTCTCTCAACCGATTCGCTGCTTGCAGATCCCCTGAAACGACTGCCCGTGCCTGCGTGCATCGACACGGCGGCCAATTGCACGGAGAACGAGGCGTTGTGCGCGTCGCCGATGCACGCCGAGTACATGATGTGAGTTTGATTGACAGATGAGCTGTAAACATCACCCGCAATCAATTAATCGTCTGTTGAGTGCAATACTAAAATTCGGGGCTTATTCTTGCCTTTTCAATGCGAGTTCTCGGACGAAAAAGCCCGCAAAAGGTCATCGCCGCCGCTCTGCCCGTTACGCGGCGTTCGCGGCGGCAAAAAAGCGGTCCGCGGTCCCGTTGCCGCCGCCGAGCGAATCGAGCGGCAGGCAGGCGGCGGCGGGGTCCGCAAGCGGGGCGAGCGCTAAGCCTGGAGTGTGCGCACATAAAGAACTTCGACGTCTTTGCTTGTGCGTGCTCGTGGCGGAGTGGTTAACGCGTCAGACTGCTAATCTGATTCCTTCGGGAGCCTGAGTTCGAATCTCAGCGAGTACGAGTAATTTTTTGCCTTAATGGAGTTATTTTTTGCTCTAATTATGCCGCAATTGCTTGGCGATCGACTGCCGCTCTCTCCAAAGCAAAAGTACCAGTTTAGAGTATGCCAGCTGCTTTTTTAATCAACTGCGCTGAACACCCGATCACTGATCACTCGTGCCGGCGGCGCGCGACCTTTCGCGCTTACCTGAACGAAAGGCGCGCGTCTTACCAGTTTCTCACCTTCTTTTCGCCGGTGGCTCGTGGTCGGGCGGGAATTTCATCGCGTTGGATGCAAGCGGTCGTGTGCTCGACTCCCGGCAGAGCCAAATATTCTTTTGCACTTCGAAGAGGGGCTCAAGCACTGGTTTTACCCAATAGGTTTTGTTTGCATTAATTGAACACCTACCTTTCCTTCTAACAAGCTCGTTCGTTGCTCTTCTCCGTTCTACATTTCCCCGTCTAACCTTACCGTTTCAGTCGGTACTGCGCGAAAACGTGCTTCAAGTGCAGCAGCAACGGGGCGAACGGCGCACCGAGCGGTCTTGGCGGCCAGCAGGTGATCGTTCCGGTGATCACGAACGGCGGTCCGGAGCTGAACGGAACGGCTGCCGTCCTTCTGCCCGCATCCGTCATCATGAACGCCGCTTCGGGGGCCGCCCAGCGCGGGGCGACCGGCGAGAAGTGCGAGGATCATCATCCCAAGTGCGCGATGTGAGTGGGCGGGCAGCACGGAAGGGACTGAAGTGATTACGCGGATTGTTTCGTTTCATGAAAGGCCCAATGATTCGATTACTCACTTTCTTCCGTTGCAGCTGGGTAGCGAAAGGCTTCTGCACGCACGCCCGCTACACGGTCGAGCAACGAATGGCGTTGTGTCCGAAGAGCTGCAAGCTGTGTTGACTGCCGAGAACTTCCGTTGCTCCGGAATGATTGCTACGGATCCTTTGTGTTGTACATAGACGTTTCAATTCTTTTATTTTCAGTAACTTATCCATTTAGTGGTGTTCCGCTTGTTCATAACTACGCATTTCAAGGAGTAAACAGCATAAAGGAAATGAGTGTTCGCTTGTTGATCAGGCGTTTCGCTCGAACGAAAGCGATAGATTAACGGACAATCGTTAGTTTTTGCAAGTGGGTTCAGACAACCTTTGGCCTTCTTAACGAACTCTTAGCTAACCGAATTACTTCCTTTTGGTCCCATCTCGAAGCAACCGCCGGTCGCTCGTTTCCGTGGGAACAGACGGGCGCTATTCTTGGGACGACGGCCTACGTAATCGAATCCAATCTGCTTGTAAACAGGGCAGTGGGACGGACAGAATACAATCGATTCAACTGGATTGTACCCAGCGGACAAAAGAAGCGGTCAGATAGGTGGAATCCTGCTCGTGATCATTCGAAACGAGTTGGGAGCTGAGAGCGCATGGGTGGAGCGGGCGGTACGGAGCTTCCCGCTCATTGTCAGTTGAAGCGGCTGTAGAAACGGTAGAATGCGAAGCATTCGCGGCTTTCCTCCTTGCCGCGGTCATTCAAAAACCCAACTTGGTTTTGTTCGATCGCGCCGTGTTTCGTGGTCGTCTCCGTGTCCACTCGTTCTATTCGCCCCTTCTTTCAGCTCCGTTCAACTCTCTTCAATCAACCTGCAAGATGGCCGAGAAGTTCGTGGGCAAGTGGGAGCTAGTCGAGTCGGAGAACTTCGAGGAATTCCTCAAACACATGGGCGTCGGTGAAGAAGCCCAGAAGGTCGCCTCGTCGATCAAGCCGAAGCTCACGGTCGACGTGACGGACGGCGGGAACAAGTGGAAGATCCACGTAGCGTCCACCTACAAGACGATGACCACCGAGTTCGAGCTGAACCGAGAGTTCGAGGAGGACGGCATGGACGGGCGTAAGCTGAAGGTGCGTGGTCGAAGGAAACGGAAGTAAACGGTGAGGGCGTTGATTAAAATGTTGTGCAAAACGAGCAAATAAGGTCAGTTCTTGTGGTCACACACGAATCAGTAGCTAAAATTCCGAAGGCGAATGCACGTGATGGCTGTTGGGTTCTCGCTCCTCCACTGCCTACAAATGATCCGTTTCCCTGACTTGTTTAGAGCATCTGCACGTTCGAGAACGGCCGCCTGACCCAAGACCAGAAGTCCCAGCAGGCGGGTCAACATCATGACGTCCACCTCGTCCGCTATGTGGACGACGCCGGCCGCTTGGTTCAGGAGATGGAGAGCGAGGGCGTGAAGGCGAAGCGCATCTTTGCGCGTTGCGATTGACTCGTTTTTTGAATCAATTAAAGAATCAGCGCCGTTCTTCAGCGAATGCCCACGACATTTGTTTCTTTTTGCAGTCAAAGCTGCATTCCTTTCACTAGTTAACTCCTTTCGCACCTGATCGCTTGTGTTGAAGTAAAGGAATAAACAAATGCACTTGTGCACCATTGCTTACTCAAAACAAAGACGTTTGAGAACAAGTGTACGCCTTCACTTCGGCGATCATACTGAAGCACGCCGTGTTCACCGCGGTGTCACAGACTACTCGTCTCTTCGCTTGCGGTTGATAAGAAGCCTGCATTGCCCGATGGAAGAGCAAAAAGCAATCGAAGCGCCGACTGCTCATTTGGTTTTCATGAGACGGCCGCTCGTTCGCTTTTTTCTGCTCCGTTTTGCTCCGCATTCCTCATCGATTCAAACGGGCAGAAGAACGGGGAGCACTCGATGCTTTTCGGTTGTTGTTTTCCCGTGGTCGTCATTTAAACGAAGCGAAGAAAGCGGTTCATCGGCCAGTTAGGCAATTCTTTGCTTCTGACGTTGACGAGGATTTTGCATTCAAATCGAACAACCGATTCCGCGCTTTGTCTTGTAATCTTCCGTTTGCTGCCGCCCAAGTTGTTCCCTACTTCGCTTTGCGCATTCCCTTCTCGCAATCCCCGTGCAACTCCTACCCCCACCTATTGCTTCCAGCCTTGTTCCGCTCGACCACGAACGATCGAAATGTCCAGCGAATTCGTGGGCAAATGGGAGCTCGTCGAGTCGGAGAACTTCGACGCGTACATGAAACACGTTGGCTTCAACTTTCTCGCCCGCAAGGTGGCCGCCACGCTGAAGCCGACGGTCGAAATCACGATCGACGGCGAGCGGTGGAGGATCGCGTTGATCACGCCGTTCAAAACGATCGTCACCAAGTTCGAGCTGGACCGCGAGTTCGAAGAGGAGTCGTCGGATGGGCGGCAAGTGAAAGTCAGTTCTGCTGTTAACAATCGAGTTTAGAGGGCAAACCCTAAGAAATTCGCGCCGTAACCAGTGAATATCTGGACGAAAAGCTAGTGCTTCCTGTTTTGATCCAAAACTATCGCTTGAATCCAACCGCAAACGATCAGCAATCTCTCCCACTCATTCTCATTGCAGAGCACTTGCCACATGGTAAACGGAAAGCTCGTCCAGAAGCAGCGCGCCCAGAAGCCCGGCGAACGGGACTCGCTGATCGAACGCCACGTGGAGGCCGGCCGGCTGTTCATGGCGATGGAATGCGATGGAGTGCGCGCGACGAGGATTTACAGACGAGTCGAGTGATCAGCCAGAGTTATCGGGTCAATTGGTTGTTGGAAGAGCGGGAATAAACGAATGCTTGCAATTTCGAAAGATCCCGTACACAACTCCAACTTCTCCGCTTATTAGCGAGCGAAGCCCTCCGCTTACAGTAGGCCGACGCTGTGTGCTTCTCGACCTTTCTCTCACTCAAACATTCGACCTTCCAATTAGTGCACCAGTTGCTGAACTACGGTTAATGCACGGACCAATGCGGACGACCTTTCCCGCAGTCAGCCGGTCGACTACAGCGAAGTGCCCGATCCTTCCATCAATTATTTAAGGCTTTCAACTTCGTTTTGTCGATTCTCCTGCCTTTCGAGATCGAGGCGGCGGCAGCTGGGACGGGGCCGACTGTAGCTTGTGACGCAAGCAGTTTTCCTTTTCGTCCAGAACTCTTGAATTTAGAAGCGAGTTCTACCGTTCATCGATTTTTTTGCTTACGTAGCCGATTGCGGACGTCACAACAGGAGAATGTATTAATTAAGAATAGAATAATTAATGCAAGATCGGAATCAGTTTTAGAGGATAGTAACGACTAAGGGAGCGATAAGAGCGGAGATTAGATCAACAAAGACGAGTGATTAAGTAGGTCATTTGAATTGAAGAACAAGCAGAAGATCGGAAAGCATAAGAGTACGAATGAACACGATTACAACAAGAAGAACTCAATCAAACAAGAACATTCGCGGCCTGGGGATTGATCGGGGGAAGCGGAGTGGATCGATTGACTCCGTTCTGTTCTTTTGCCAGAGGATTCGCGGGAGCAACACGAGGAGATGCGAGCGGGATTTGATTCGAGGTGGGGACCGAGTGGGGCGCGTCCGTGGTCGTGTCGACGGCCGACGACGAGAAGACGGCCTGCTTGCCCGCGCGCCAAAAGTAGAGGATTTGGTTGCGAACGGACCGGTTCACGCCGATGTAGATGAGCGGTGGGGTGCCTGCGAATTCTCAATGATTTTTAAGCCACATTATTGAGCACTTGCCGGTCGAAAGACAATAGAAGATGGCCGCCATCAAGATCACGTAGTAGTGGTTGGTGACCGGGAAGAACTGAATGACCACGTAGGTGAACCCAGCAATGAAGTGGTTCAGCCCGACGAGCACCACTTGGATGTAAATCTGCAATCATTCCAATTAGATGCACCCTTCATCTACGAAAGAGAACTCACTCGTTTGTCCCGAGTGGCTTCCTGCCGCACGACGCCCGACGAGGAGCGAGTGGCCCGCACGTAGAGGAAGATCAGCGTCCCGTAGATCAGAGATTCGGTTGCGCACACGAACAGGTTGTTGAACGTGTGCCAGTCGTTCTTGTAGACCGCCCCAAAGTCGTCAAAGTACGCAAAGTGCGGGTTGATGAACCTTAAAACGATTCTTGTCATGTTGGAGTGATTTTTGGCTTCTTTTGCTGATGATTGCTCTAGCTAGTGGCTTTTATTTGATCACTATTTTTACCCGTTCTCTTTAAAGCTTGTTCGTTCTGTTCGGACAGTTCATGACCCGGCTAATCGCCTTTTTTTTACTCCAACACTCTGCTGAACTCACCAAGTCATCATGACGCCGGAGAAGACGGGCGGTGGCGTGTAGAAAAAGAGGTACGTGCCGTAGGCGATCGGCAGGCCCATCCAGAAGCAGATGCGGTAGCCGCCAAAGATCTGGTCGGCCAGGCCGCGGTTGTAGAGCACGAAGCACCGATTGATGCCGAGGATTTGACTGGTGAGCGTGGACGCGCACCATGAGCCTTAAAATAAAGTAGACGAGTTGTTAATCGGATTACCGAAACAAACCCATGGCCAAGCAGCCGAATCCGTAGGTGGCGTACGGGTGGATGCAGAAGACGCTGCCCTGGTAGCTCCACAAGCCGACGAGCAGGCCGCTCGTCTGGAGGCCCATCAGGTGGAACAGGCCGAGCAGGATCATCAGCTGATAGGAGGTTTCCTTCCGCTTGTCCGCCATCGTGATCATCGCAATCAGGCAGACGACGTAGGTGCTCTTCAATTACTTCGTTTGCTTCCCGTTGTTCCTTGGAGGGAACTCACGATGAAGGTGGCGTAGAGAGTGAGGAAGAAGACGCCCCACTCTTTGTGCTGCCGCTTCTCCAGCGGGATCATCTCGACCGAGTAGAACGAGCAGTTGTACATTCGCTCATAGCGCTCCGACTCGAACAGGAAGGTTTCCATCACTTAGAGCAAGAAGCGCTCGTTAGAAAAGTAAACACTCGTTGATGTTCAGCAGGACGACTATCGCCGTTAAATATGTTTTAGTACCGTTAGAAAAACCGTAACCAGTCAGATGAAAGGAGGCGGGACAAACCTGAAGCTAAAAGTAGCCCCAAATTCCAGTTGCCGCCCAGAAGCTTCGACATCGACGACAGCAATCGATTGCACCTGTTTGCTCATTAGCAGCAGAGTTCGAATGCACGGCCTTCCGCGAATTAAAAGGCTTCCCGACTGTGCGCTACGATTTGGCATTTCGGCGGCTTCATTCTTGAGCTGCCGGCTGGTGCACTTCTTTCGTTTGGTTGTTGTTGTGTTGTGTTGCTTGTCGCTAATCGGTTACGTACATTCGATCAGCAAAGCCATCCCGATCATTTATTTATGACAACTTCGACGTCAAAAGCAACGCTCAAGTACGTAGAGGAATTCTAGAGTAGCACTGCTTAATTTGCAGCACAAATGAACAAAAATCGTTAGCGGGTACGGAAACGGTGATTCCTTGTGCAGCAAAAGAACCGAAAGGAACGATCACCACAGAACAGGAAGCTATCTTGCAGAATCGTTTAGTTGTTAACGTGCAATGACTTCCGTTCGTTTCAATCACAAAAACACGACTTGGTCGACAACGGCCTACTGCTCCCAACATTCGCATGGCGCACCATCGGGTTGTTCTCAAGCAAACCAGAGCGACAAAACACTTAGCCCTGTCACTCACTTCTCCCCAGTATTAACGCGATTCTTGGCACCGATTCCCGATTCGGACTGCGCACAACTTTCGTGACTTCCTCGTAGTCTTGTGCTCACCCCCTGGTCTCGCACTTTAAGACCACAAGAAACGAAAGAACAAGCGGAAGTGGCGGTCCTAATGGTCACTTTCCGCTCGGCCCACCGCTTGCTTCCGCAATTCAATTTGACCTTTGCGACGAGACGGGCGGTTCGGCTCGAAACACCGGGCGACACCACCCGCACGAGAAACACTCCCGCCTTTCAACAACTCATTTATTCCGAGTTGGGTTTCTTTTAAGCGTTTACTTGCCCGCTAGTTGGCTTCCTTCCATTTACTCACTCACTTATTCACTCGCGAGTTTTCTTATTTGTTTTTACTCACTCGTTTCTGTTTGTTTACTCACTTTTCTTACACAACGACAACCGATAGCTCCGCTATGATGACTGCGGACAACTTCGTTCGTTTTTCGAACGCCCTCGGGATTCTCTCCGTTCTCTCCGGCCTCCTCTCGATCGTCATCATTCTCCGGTACACGACCCAAGCAATGCGCGACTACCGGGCCTACTTGTTGAACATCGCGGCCACCATTCTCCTTTCGGACGTGTGCTACGCGTTCCTCTGCCGAGCGCACTTTTCGGTCGTTGGGATTTGCGCGACTGGAGTCCTAAATCCCCTGATGGAGAGCGTTGATTTGAACGCACGGACACTCATGCTTGCCGTAAGTTATGCGATGAAATAGTAGGCATTCTTATCGTCTTAGTTCGTGTTCTAAAACTTACCGATCCTTAACCGCTTAATCGTTTACCCATCTCACTCGTTTGCAGGCAACGCAAGCCTTCTTCACGCTCGTCTCGATGGCCTCGATCACGGTGGCGACGATCCATCGCTTCTTGTCCGTCTCGAAGATCCTCCAGCCACTCCCGCGCGCACTCACCTCGAAGCTGGTGCCCGCGTTCTCGTTCTTTCTGCAGTTCGGATGGCCGCTGCTCGGCGTCTTCATCTTCTTCGCCGTCGACCCGCGGCCGGCGGACGTTGTCCGACAGGATTTGGAGGTTCGTTCTTCGTCTTAGGCGAAAGGAGACGCTTCGTAATGTTTCTGCACAAAGGAACGAAAGAATGCTTTAAATGCTTCGTTTTCTAACTTCCGGTAAGACAGAACTCTTTCGCTCCATTTGTCTACCAAAATTTCAACACTCTAATGGCCACTCCAGCTTCTAATTCCCATGATTTGCAGTTGTACCCGGACCTCATGGAACAAATAAATGGGACGCCGTGCCTGCTGACCTCTGTCGGCGTCCTTGCCACAGCCAAGCAGTTGGCGCCTTCACTCCTCTTTCTGCTGCACACCGTCTTCTGCGTCTCGCTTTCCTTTGTGCTGCTGCTTGCCGCCTGGCGGAAGCTGGGCGTCATCCAGCGGCGAGCGGTCTCAAAGCGCTCCCACTCGTTGCACCGAACGTTGGTGATCTCGCTGGCCGTTCAGGTCACTTTCATGTTTATTATTTCTTCTTGTGACTGTCTTGTTTAGACCGCCGTCCCGAACCTCATGTTCTTCGCTTGTGTGCTGGTGTTCGGCGCGAGTGCGCTGACGAAGAATGCGGTCATTAGTGAGTGCATCCGGTAGATTTGCTTGCGAGTTGTACCGGACGCGAAAGAAGCCGGCCGGCGGGCAGTTGCGAAGCTATTGGCCGGCATCTTTAGTGCCACCTTGATTCCACCCACTACTCACTTTCTTGCAGCCGAAAGCGCCCACTTGGCCCTGCAGGTCGGCGGCTCGCACTCGTTCGTCAACCTCCTCATCATGGCGACCACGATCTCCGCCTTCCACAAACAAATTCGAGCGGATTTCCGGAAGCTTGTCGTCCCGCTTGCGATCGGCGGACAAGCGAGCACGCGCGTCGTCACGATGGATGAAGGCCAGCGATCTCACGATCAGCCGAACGAGAGTATCGATTAATTTTTGTTGCCACGAACAGCGATCAATAAACACAGCGGTGGAGAAGCCGAGCGGGCCGCGGACTGGGCGGCCTCAATGTAAGCAACAAATTTATTACGGTTTATCGCAATCCCTACATACGCAATCAAACAGCCAATCACAATAAGCCCTATGGCATTGCATAGTCGACCAGCAGAAGCGAGTGCAATTGCCAAGATCGCAAGGTGCGGCTACTCGGCGTGCGACAACAGCCGACACGACGCTTAAAAGAAGTAACAAGAAACAGAGACGACGGAACATTTTAGCACGTAACGTAGATTTGAAAGAAAAAAGAATTTCAGTTAAATGGTGAACTTTGCAGTTCAGGCTTTCTTTAACCGCAGGGCGCTTCTCTGAACGGAGCAATCGGGACGGCAGTTCATTGGAATTTCGAATGGATGGAGTCGTAAACCGAAGCCACTTTAATTGAATCCAATTCATTGCGAATTCCTTCGTCGTTTTACGTGTGCGGATCACGAGACAGCGGACGGCGTTCGTTATTCACGACCAGCAAACAGTTCGCGAAATTTCGTGAAAGAAGCTTCTCGAACACAATTCGCCGACACAGCCACCGCTTGTGGACGGCAGACAAGCGTCTACAATTCGAATTCGTGGGGAACGCGTCGAGTACAAACAAACGGTTACGTACGAAAAGACGGAAAAAAAGACGAATTGCGAGCTTTCTCTCGAATGAACGTCTGAACTGCCGCTAATTCCAATTTTTTCTTTCCGTATCGTTCCCGTCTGACCAATCTCCACCAGCCCACCATGTCGTTGTCGCTCTCAGCCGCCATCATCGCCGCAGCGAACGAGCGAACGTCGACGGAAGACTCTCTCGCGTTCTCCTACTCGGTCTCGTTTGTTTGCGGCCTCCTTTCCACCGCTCTTCTCGTGTGGGTGATCCACAGGCAGACAGACGCATCGATGCTTGCCTACCGCCACGTTCTCCTGATTGCCGCTGCAGTCGACTTCTATGCGCTTTGCTTGTTCTGGGCATGCAATTACGTACAAATGAAAGTGTTTGATTTGAATGAATGGTTGAATTACAGACGATTCGTGCACACGACGGCGTGTTCGTCCAAACAAAGCACGGCCCGATCCGCTGGGCGTCGTCGTCGGTCCAACGAGTGGCCGTTGCGTTCCGTTGGACGGTCTCCAACGTGCATTGCTTCTGTTTGCCGCTCGAGTTGTGGCTTCGGTTCCACGTGGTAAAGAAGTGGGTTCTTGCAAGATGTGAGGAAGGCGTGGAAAGACGATTGAACTAGTTGCCCATGAGTTGCGTTGCACTCCTTTCTCTCTTTCTGTTGCAACCACGAAACGAATCCGCACTGTGATCTTCAGCTCTACTACTCCTCACACCTCGATGCTTCTCATTACTCTATTCTTTTCAGCCGCGTGCCGCCGACTGTCCGTCAAATCTACGCACGATGTGGGATCGTCGTCGTGTGCTCGCTGTTAATTCAACTGCCCATTTTGTACTCGGTCTTCGCCAATTCCCGACAGCCGGCCGACTATGGAGTACACGACCCACCGATCAGCAACGTTCTGATCACGAGAGGAGACAATCCATTCGTTTTGTTCCTCGTTTGCCTCCTGTCGGCTGTTGCGATCGGCTCGTACCTCCTCGCGGTGGGCATCGGAGCGGCTTCGATGCGAGTGATGCGACAAGAGGAAGACGGAATGTCGCCGAAGACCCGGCAGTTGCTCCGCCAGTTTTCGTGGACTTTGAGCGTGAAGGTTCGTTCAGTGGAAGAAGATTCCATTTGATTTCACTCCGATAGAGACACGCGTAGTCACGTGGCATTTGCAGAAGATTTGCAAGCGAAAGTCGTTGCAGAAGCCACTTGACTACCGCCTAGTTTCAAATTAGGAACCTCCACCCATTTACCGTCTCATTCGGTTGCAGATGTTCGTTCCGTTGATTGCAACCGTTCTGCCGTTCAGCTCCACGATGCTGATGTTCGCGAACGCCGGCGAGATCCCGTTCGTCGGCGCGGTCTCGAATTTCGTTCTCCCGTGGGCGTCGTTCGTGAACGCGACGTCTGTGATCCTCCTTTTTGGCGCCTATCGGCGTGCTTTCGGCCGACTGCTCGGGAGTTTCTTTTGTTGCCAACCGACCGTCGTCCAGCCGCTCTCGACCGCCGTCCGTGGCACACGGCTGACGACCGTCTTGCCTTGAGCGCGAGACGGCAGTCTTTAAGCTATTTTTTGATAGTAACAAGGCGTTTAATTGGAACTCTCCGTTAAACCCTTTCATGCATTGCCCCTTGTATTCGAAAACACAGTCAACGGTCGAAAGTAACAATCACTCGCTGTTTTTCGAGAGGTAAACGCAACTCCTTAGTTTTGGTACTCGTTTGCTGCTTTCCAAAGCTTCTTTCTTCACGAATATGGCTTATCGAGTCTTCAGAAGTCGTGGGCGTCGTTCGGAAGCAAGCAACCGCTTATCGCTTCGTTTTCCTCATTCAACTGCAAACAAAGCATTGCGACCTTTCGACGAGCAGCACACAAAGAAACCCGCTGACAAACGCCCACCCGTTGATCGCAGGGATGTTTCGACCGCTTCTCGGCGACCTTTCCATCTTCTTTTCGTCGTTAATCAGGCGGGCGGAACTTCCTGAGTGATAAGCGCTGCAGGATCCTTTGTTCCGGTTGCCCACTCAACATAAACCAAGGAATCGCTGCAGCTTTTCATCATTCGTCTGATCGACAAACGAAATGAAGCTGCTTTTCGGTCTCCTCGTCGTTCTCTCTGTCGCCTTTGTAACCGCCGCCCCCAGACCGCCAAAAAAGCCCCGTGTTCTGCACGCCAAACACCAGCCATGGACCGCCGAACGTTTGAAGCAGTACCACGCGGAGCAGCGGAAGGTGCACAAGGTCATCATACACAAAAAGAGCTTTGAATGAATACTCGCTTTAGGACTACGTCCCGTCCTACCCGCTCGCTCCGTGGACCACCGTGCTTTACGCTGGAACGCCGCGTAAATCCCTTCCAATTTCCTCTTTTTACAGCCCAACTCAATGCTTCAGCTGTCCAGTTCGGCGTCTCGATCGAGTCGGGATCTGAAGCGACGTTCCTCATCGCAAAGGACTACGCCGGCCGTGACGTGGCCGGTGGCCAGCCCTTCTACGATCCCTCCGCTTCTTCCAGCTCGAAGTTTGCGGGCGCCAACTACACGGCAGTGGCCGAGAACCTCGAAGCCTTTGGTTCGGTCTATGAGGATGTGGTCAACGTGAGTGAGCATTGAAAGCAGCTTTCAAGTGTCTGCTTGCTAGACTTTACTTAACGAATTCTGCAGTTATCCACTAACTTGCTTTCAGTTCTGGAACATGTACACGGCCACGATCCAGTTCGGTAAGCAGGGCCTTGCTGCTTGTTGCCTGCAAACACCACTTTTTTGCAGGCGTCGTGAACCGCACCTTCGATCGCTTCCTCGTTGACCCCGCGATGCCCGACGGAGTGTTCGGGCTGAGCTGGTGAGCACACGATGCCCGTGCTTGAACAACACTTGCGTTCGTCAGGAACCCGTCGGATGCCGCCCATCCGAGCGAAAATTCGTCGGCGATCATCAGTTTCTTCCGCAACAACCCAACTCTTCCGCGCTATTGGATCACGGTGATGCAGAGCCGCTACGAAGGCGGTGAGCTCGTTCTTTCGGTCAATTTACTCACGATACTGCAGGTTACGGAGAAGAGTATCAAATTGACGTCAGGTAAGACACATCTTAGTTAGATGTAACGATCATTACTCGTTCAGTTTCGGCGAAGGATCTCTGATCTGCCGGAACGCGACGCTGGACACCACCTTCCCGCTCACTTACTTCCCGGACACCCCCTCGCTGGCCTTCCGCGTGGATTCGTTCTCGTACAAGGGCGAACGGTTCAACGGTGGCTTCGGGCAGGTTACGATCGGAATTCCGAACATTCTGATGCCGATGGACGCCTTCCTCGCCGTCTACGCGGACGTCGCGCCCACCTACGAGTGGGAGTACGGCCTGTACACGGTAGATTGCTTCACGCACGGCGACCTGCCCGACTGGAAGTTCACGATCGGCGACAACACGTACGCGATCCCCGCCGCCGACTACGTGGTGGACTTGAATCTGCGCATCAGCAACCGCTGTGTCTTCAGCGCCGACCTCTCCGATGCGGCGACCACCGACTACGTACTCGGTAAGCGGTAGTTCAATGCTTACGTCGCTTAATTTTCGTTGTTCAGGCTGGATCTTCCACACGAACAAGTGAGTTGAAGCACGCGGTCAAAGAGAAACGAGAGCGGGCTGTTCACTACGTGATTAGTGAAAGAAATTGACCGTTCCTCTTGCAGATGCATTAAGATGGACATCGACAGCCAATCCATCGGCATTTCGGACCTCAACGTCTAACCGCCCACTGGACTGCATCCGATGACCGCTTGTGTGTGAACAAATCAAATAAAGAGCGTCAAAGCAGCGGTCGATGCATCGGAACGAGCAGAAAGCACGAACGCAATGAAAGAATTTGTGTGAATCATCTACACCACTCGCTAAAAAAACTCTTCGTCCAAGTTCTGAACGTGAGGCTTGTAAGATGCCTTCGGTCATCTCTTGTTCTATCGGTTGTAATCCGCCTCTCGCAACGAGATCGGCGAGCAACGTTACGCGTCGATCTGTTTTGTTCAAGCGAGCGCCCGCGATTGGCACGTGATAAACTGGGTCGAAAGAGGGTTCAACGTTCAGCAACAAAAAGCACCGGCCGTCGCCCACTCGTTGATCGCGAGGATGTTTCCGTGGCATTTCTTCGGTTCATTAAGCGCACTCATTGCCGCTGATAAGCCGACCGAAACGACGGGAGCAATGCTTTCAACCTTTCGTTTTTTCCAAACGAAATTCGATCATTCCCGTTGACGACGAGCGAAATGAAGCCCTTGCTTGCTGTTCTTGTATTCTTTCTTGTCGCTGCAGCGACTGTTACGACAAGAATTCCGAGTAACTCAAAGCCGCCTGCTGCCCACGGAAATCGACAGGAATGGACGGCCATGCAGCTGAAAGCGCGTCACGAGCGAATGCGGAAGGTTCACAAGGTGAGGGCATTGAAATCGCACAGCTCTACAGCCTTCTGTCTAGAACTACGTTCCCTCCTTCCCGAACGCCCTGGTCACCACAAAGATCACCGTTGGGACGCCCCGTAAGCATTTTTAGTCGTGATGCCGACTTCTGTTGGCTTTTTTAGCTGTCGACTACGTGGTCTCGCTGGAGACGGGCCACGAATCGCTCTTCCTGCTCGCCCGTGACTATCCGGGCCGCAACCTCTCGAGCAAGCAGCCCTTCTACGATCCCACGAAGTCTCGCACTTCGAAACGCTTCGGCGACTACAAGGGCTACAGCGGAGATCTTGTGGCGTTCGGCACCGCCTACACGGACGTCGTTGGGGTGAGTCGAAGGAGGAAAAAGTGAGGGGTGAGTGGTGGGACGGTCGTTCTTGCTCGCTATGTTGTGTGAATAATTCACTGCTCGCTTGCCATTCATTTAATCCTTGTTTAGTTGTTCGGCTTGAACGTGAACACAACTCAACGATTCGGCAAGACCTCTACTTTTTATATTTCACTTCTGAATTTAGGAGTTGCGAACCAGGTCTACGACGACATTGTGGCCGACAACCCGCCGATGCCCGACGGCGTGTTGGGATTGAGTTGGTGAGTGGCCAGAAGAACTCAAGCCATTAACCAGTCGACTCTCCAGGACCCCCGAATCAGAGGACAATCCGAACAAAAACGCGCCGGCGATCATCAACCTGTTCCAGGAGTTGGGCGACGTTGAGCACTTCTACTGCCTTGCATTGAGGGAGACCACCGATGCCGGTTCGTTCTTTTGACCGCTCTTTATTCGTTCTTTGTGCTTGCAGCTGACGACCACGATTACTTGGCTGTGATTGAGTAAATCGATTGAATTATGCCACCATCCATTCACTCATTCCCTTCGTTTAGATTCGGCAAATGCCTGGACAAGCTGTGCGAGAAGCCGAACCCGCGCAACACCTTCCTGCTGACGTGGTTCGAGGAGCAACGGCAGTGGGGCTTCTTCATCGATTTTTTCGTCTACAAAGGAGACCCCGTCGCTGAAGGCTACGCCGCGGTGGACACCGGCCTTCCGTACATTCTGATGCCCTTCGAAGCTCTGGTGGTCATCGTTGACGATGTGAAGGCGGGCTTCGACTGGCAGCAAGAGCTGTACACGGTGGACTGCGAGCGGGCGAACGATCTGCCCGATTGGGTCTTCCGCATCGGCCGCTCGTCGTTCGCCGTTCCCTCATCCGCCTACGTGGTCGATTTGCAGCTCCCCGACGGCCAGTGCGCTCTAGCGATGTTCATGAGCGTGCACCGCACCATGGAGTTCGTCCTCGGCTTGCCCTTTCACAAGCATTGGTCAGTTTGATGCGAAGGGAAGAGATTGATCGATGCTGCTTGCAGGTGCGTCAAGCTGGACCTCGAGTACGAGGCGGTCAGCTTCTTGACCCCCTTCGCGGGTCCTCCGATGAGCGTGCAGTGATGAAGAGCCAACGGAAAAGATTGTCGATGTCCTTTTGAAGAGATTGACTGCATGAAGAAGACTAAAGCAAATGCAAAAGTCCCGTGAAACGACGGACAAAGAAAACAAACAAAAAAGCGAGCCAGTGGGAAGATCGTCAAAATTTCAATCGTTTTCGTTCTCCGCAACCCCGCAGACCACCGCTGGCGGCCGGCGATAAGCAGCAGCCGAGACCGCGGAGTGGCGGCAAACAAGGCAACGCAATGATCGGGGACGAAAGGTGAGCAATGAACAGATCGCTTCAAAAAGAGTTCGCTTCAGCATTGAACACCAACGACAGACAAGTTTATTCACAAACAATGCATCGCCTCCGCTGGCCGCTCACTCAAAGTCGTCGAGGTCGGAGCCCGAGCGAGTGAACACGAACTGGACGTCGGCGGACTCCAGCCGCCGATTCCACGTGCACACAACCCGATTTCCGTGGATTTCTTCGAATTGATTGCGGAACGCGTAGCTGAAGCCTCCGGTTTGAGTCGTGAACGGCGTCTCTTGGGCAAAGTAACGATTCGCAGCCCCGAGAACTCGACGGTACGCCGTCTACAGAAGAGGAGGTGGAGTGGAGAGGAGAGGAGAAGACGGACTCACAGCGCCTTCCTTCCATTCGGGCAACAGCATTCGTGTTTGAATTTTGCTCAATCGAACGCCCGCCTTCCGCGCGCAGTCGACCAACAGGAGTGCACAGTCCATCGCCGTCTCAAGTACTGCGGCCACTTCGCTTTCGTCCTGCAACGAGAGGAAAGTAAGCAGTCATCTGTAGCGACTAGAATGATTGGTAACGACAAACGTTCTGACGGGCTGAAACAGAAAGAACTCAAAATGAATTGTTCTAAACTGTTTATTCGCTCGCGTCTGATCGGGAGATTTCTTTTGGATCATCTCCGCAACAACCGCAAACCGCTGGCCTCCAACCGATCAGCCTGCACCCCAGCACTTACCTCCGTCTCTATCAACGCATCTTCGGCGCAATTCACTTGAAGTTCGAACGTCTCGTTTAGCGAGCGGAGATTCTCAAAGGCCGTGCGGAAGTCGGCGGTCTCACGGTCGCCTCACGGCATCGCGTGGAGCCCTTCGGGCACGCGGACGTCCGCGGCGCGCGGTCGAGTGACGTAGCCAAAGTCGAGGACCACCCGCTTGACCGCTTCGTTCCGCTCGAATCTGAACGCGAATCGATGGAATTGCAACGATCGCTGGAGAACTTACGGTCCATGAGCAAGAACGTCCTGCAATCGAAGAACGGCGTTGATCTCGCGGACGTTCGCTCGGAACAACGCGGCGAGATCTACGGAATTCGAATAATTTAATCCAATTAGATTGGTTGAACGTACAGGGCGACGGGCCGTGGAAGAACGAGACCTCCGCTCCCTCCATCGAGCGGCAGTGCAAGAGGATCTCGTCGCACGACACGTCGGACTCCAAGCGGGTGAGTTTGCCGGCGAGGAAGTCGCGGACGAGGCGTTGGATGCAGAAAGCCGTTGGGGGCATCGGAGCGAAGTCCAGGCGGAGCGACCGCAGGGTTTTGTTCCCTGAACAAACAATAAACGAACGGAAGGCCGAAGGACGCACCTTTTAGGGCGGAGAAGAGCGAAGCGATGCGCCCAAAGTCCTCCCGTTCGAACATCCAATAGCAAAAGCAGACGAACATCCGCTCGAGTGGGGCCAACCGAAGCAGACGGGCGAGCGAGTCGACGGAGACGCGATGCCGAAGGACGGCCACCTGCAGTCCGCCGGTGCGCGAAGCCGAGCACAAGTAGTGGGAACGGTGGAGGAAGAGGTCCTCGTGCTCAGCGTGCTCGTCGGTCTCCTTTGCGGCCGTTCGCTCGCTCTTCGTAAAGAAGGCGGCGAGGAAGAAGCGGGAGCAGAAGAAAATCCGCAGCGTTCGGCGGCACGAGCCGTCTCGCTCGGGGTTCGCGGGCGCGACGTCCTCCGGTTCGTCCGCCTGCCGCCAGTGGTCGAGGACGTGCTTCAGCAAGGCGCGCTGGGCGTCGCCGCTGATTCGTGGCATCGGTGGGGGGAAGGCGGCGGAGTGGGAAGGAAGAAGAACGAATGAATCTGAGAGAGCTCGTCGTTGTCGCTTGAATGCGGGGAATGCGCGCTCAACTGGCTGGCCGCCCGACCGCTCGCTTGCCGCTTGACCCCGCACGAGGCGCCGCGGACGAAATAAAGCCGCCACCGCCGCAGCGCCAGCTGTCGCTCGTCGCCATTGCGCGGTTGTTTGCGCCGCGCAACTCCTCGCGGTCATCGCGCGCGACCAGCTGGCCACCGACCGCTGGAATCGCTTTTCGAGTGAGCAGCGAACACATCGCTTTTGTTCTCTCGGAGTTCTTTCAAATAAATGAAGGGTTGCAACAGGTTTTATTCACGAGAAAGCGGCCAGTTATTGTTTGTTGCCGTTCGCCAGACCCAGCTGGTTCTGATCGACGTCGTAGACGAGGCACCGATCGCGCAGGAACGGAATGCCCAAACGGTACGCGTAATACTCGAGCTCGTCCTCGGCGTTATTCACAGCCAGCCAACATTTGTTGTGCTTCAGTCCAATCTGCAAGCACAGGGAGGATGGACGAAAGAAGTGGACGGAACTCGCGTCCAGCACGTAGTTGTCCGCAGAAACCGCAAACTCGACGCCGCCGATCGTGAAGACGAGATCGGGCGACAAGGTGGCCGTGCTGCAGTCGACCGTCCACACGTGCTCCTCTTGCGAGTAGCCGACCGCAAGAGCGGACAGAATTGCGTCGAAGGCTGCCGAGGCGACGACCAAACTCGGCCACGCGCTGTCCACGACCGCCGTCTGCCGCACGCCCGTTCCGTAGTCGCCGATGCGGAACCTGAAGAAAAATGGAAGAGTCGGGCGGTTGTTTGGCGAACTCACTTCCCAACGTCAATCGTTTGATCGTAGCCGCTCAGGCCGAGCGGAACGTACGTGACCGCCGCGTCGCAGTTCTTCGCATCGATGCCGCCGACGGTCAGCTGCGCGTTCTCCGCCGATTGGCCGGCCGGTGGGCGACTCGAAACGAGAAGGTTGCATTCGAATTCAAGCCGCTACTTACGCGCCCAACCACAGCGTGTACACGTGTTGCTCGAAGTGCGAAAGCCAGTTGGTCATGAAACTTCGGAGCGGGTCCGTGACGTCGTCGCTCGCCGCCTCCGTTGGCTTCCGCTCGACGCCCGTCCGCCACCACAAGCCGAGAACGCCGTCGGTGGGGAAGGAGACGATCTCCTCCTCCGTGTCCTGCGTTGTCACCTCGATTGCCGCGCCGAACTGCTGATTCCAACGAAAGGATTGATCGCCGAGGGTCACCTGAGCAAACGGAGGAGTCGATTGCATTCAACAAGCGACCTTACATTGACGTAATCAAAGTAGTAGTCGCACGAAATGTAGTAGCCGTCCGCCCAACAACCGACGTCTTCTTCGCGGAACGCCGAAGTCGAGGATTTCCTGCAAACAATCGACCACTCTTTTTGAAAGCTAAAGCAACCAACAAGGGATTGTAAGTGTGTTGCTGGTCTCCGACCGCGTAGGCGCCTCACCCCAGCACCCACGACACGTCTTGTGTTGTTTCGACGGTCACGATGAATGGCTGGGCTAAACAAAGAATGAAATGACGTGGGTGCACTGAAAGGAGTACGCGGCGTTCCAATGGAAAGATTGAAGAAAATGAAGTCGTCTGAAAGCCTCGAATGATTGAGCATTTCATCGAGCGGGGAACAGACCGACGTAGCCGGCCTGCGGGTAGGGATCGGCCTTGAGAAGTTGAACGGAACTTGCGGAGCGCTGGGTGAGCGGCACTTCGATCGGGGTCGCTCGTTTGGCGGCGGCGTCCGCCGTGTGGGCCAAGAAGAGGAAGAAGAGAACAAGGAGCAGTTTCATTCTTATGCTTACTGCCTTTTGTTGAGCGTTCGGCCGCTTAAATGCCCATTAGTCGAGAGATAAAAGCAGACGGATGGTGGTTGGTGGGCGGTCGGCCTTCAATCGCACTCCTTTCTTCTTTTGTCTGCTTCTTTACCGGAATTGTTATGGTATTGGTCGGCGATAAGAAACGTCTTGACCATTTCGTTCGCCGCGAGTCAATTGAAAGGAAAAGGAATGCTACACACTACAACGAACGACCATCTTTAATTAAGAGTCGAATTGCTAACCAGCAAGCACGTAGTCGTTTAGTTGAAGGGTCCGTTTGAAGATCAAGTTGTACGAAGTGACCCCAACACTTTCGCTCGAGCGGCTAAGGTCATCTGTAACCGAATGAAGCAACGCTCTATTTGGAACCGCATGCTCTCTAGTTGTACTTCTCGTAGTCCATCCTCAAGCTGTTTTCCTCATCATTTCTGCTCCGCCGCCTTCTCTGCTTTGCGGTTGCAATTGCACCGCTGATTGCGGAAGCTCTGTGGTCGTTTGTAAACGTCCAACAAAGCAGCGGGTATTTTTGTCGCTCATGTGCCTCTTGTTTGCAGCTGCTTGTACCCGAGTGAACAAGGAGACGATCAACTGCATTTTATTGGCAACATTCTTCAGACAGCATCAATTATTATTGCTGGTTTCCGTAGCAAGCCCGATTTGATCCTGGTAGACGTCGTAAACGATGCATTTCTCGCGGAAGAATGGAATCCCGAGGTGATACGCCTCTTCGTAGTCGTTCGCGTCTTCGTACGACCACGCATCCAACAGACATTTGTTGTCCGTTCGTCCGATCTAAACAGAAATGAATGAAAGCAAAGCAATCCTTGGAATTCACGTCGACCACGTAGTTCCGAGCGGCAACCGCGATGTCTTGGGCGCCGATCGAGAAGAGCATGTCGGGCGAAGAGGCGATCAGATCACAATCGAGCACCCAAACCTGCTCCGCGGCCAGGTAGCTGACGGGCAGGGCGGCGAGGATCGCCTGAAAGGCCGGATGGTCGAGTGTGAGGAACGGCCACGCGCTGTCCAAAGTCGCCACCGCCGAGACGCCCACTTCGTATTGGGCGATTTGGAAGCTGAACATAACGAATGTTAACTGAGCTAATGGTCTTCTCCCCGCCTTTCCACCTCAATGTTCTGCCTGTAGTTGTAGACGATCGGGGCGTACGTGATCTGCGAATCGCAGTGCGTCGAGTCGAGGCCGCCGAAAGTGAGCTGAGCATTCGGGAGCGACTGGCCGGGCGGCGGGCGGCTTCAATCAATCCATTGCACTTATTACTCGTGTTAAGAAGTGACTTACGTCCCCACCCAGATAGTGAAGACGCCCTGCTCGAAGTGGGTGAGCAGATTCAAGACGAACGGGTCGTTCGGGTGCGTCCGGTCGTAATCGATCGACTGCTCTCGTCCCCTCAAAGTCGCCGAGTCGCCGTACGTCCACGCGAGCCCGAGAACGCCGTCGGTCGGGAAAGCGGTCGGTTGCTCGTTGTCATTCGTGATCCCGACCGCCGAGCCGAAGCTTTGATTCCAGCGAAAGGATTGATCGTTCGCGAACACCTGGAATATGAATGCTCTTTGCATTCATTAATGTGCTTACACTCCAGTAGTCGTAGTGAAAATCGCAGTCAACGACGTCCCACGCGGCCTCGCAATAGGCGCCTTCGGGGCCGCCGTAACTCGACGTCGAAGAGACGCTTCAAGAAAGATAACTGATGCGTTAAGGGAAGTTTAATGAAGCCCACTCAGGATTGTACGTATGTTGATCGCTGCCGACCAACGAATTGTAGACATCCAGCACCCACGACGTGCTCTCGGTCGTTTCGACGCTCGCCGTAAATGTCTGGGCTAAACGAGGCATGATTAAAGTTTTTAAACGTAATGAGTACGTGGAGTTCCGATGGAAAAGTTGAAGAAAATGAAGTCATCTGAAACTGAATGATTTCCTAGTTCATCGAACAACAAACCGAAGTCGGTGACCAGCGGATCGGCGCCGGCTTTGGGGAGTCGAAACGAAGTTGCAGCGCGTTGAATAAGCGGCACTTCGAGCGGCACCGCGCGTTTCGTCGCCGTCACCGCTTGGATCACCACGAGAAGGATCAAAACGCACTTCATCGCTCGGCTCGTTAATTGCAATCGTTTCTCTCGTTGCTTAAATGCCCGCTTTGATGAGCTGACGGACAATAATGGATGGGCCGCGAGCTCCCCAATTTCTCACCTTTCTTTTGTTCATCAATTGCTATCGGAAGTTGCTGTTGGGTCGGACCGCGATAACAAGCCGATCGAGCAATCCGTTCGGCTGCAGGCTCTTCGAATCGAGACTATACACTACAAAAACGACTTTTTGTTGGATCGGCAGCTTGCAAGCACGTAGTCGAGCAGCACGACAATCTCTTCAGATTCCACATTGTACGCGCAAGAAGCGTACTTCTGGTACCGAATGAAGCAACGTTCTAGTCCGCACCGCATACTCTCTAGTTGTACTCCTCGTGCACAACATTTTGACGTCGCGTTGCTTATCACTTCCCGCCTCGTTTTGTTTGCTTCTCGGGTGCAACTGGGTAGGTGGATTGCAAGGTCGTTTGGTCAATTAGTGAGCAGCTCGCGACCAGCAGCAAGTAGCTTTCAGCGTTACTCACACCTCTCACCGCTTGCTTAGTAGCACTCAGTGGATCAAAAAGACTATTGACAGAATTTATTCTCAACACTTTGCGGACAACATCAGTTTCTTATTGGTTGTGTCCGTTCGTAAGCCCCAACTTGTTCTGGTCGACGTCGTAGACGACGCACTTCTCGCGGAAGAACGAGATGCCCAGGCGGAAGTCAACGTCCAATTTGAACATCGGTTCGTACGCGTACACGTCCAGCAAGCACTGGTTGAACCACAGGCCGATCTGAACGAACGTAAGAATGAATGAGAGCAAAGGATTGCAAAGAACGAACGTCCACCACGTATTTGGCTGCAGAAACCGCGAAATCGACGCCGCCAATCGTGAACACGAGGTTGGGCAGCGAGGCGGCCGAGTCGCAGTTGACGCCCCAAACGCCCTCGCCCCACAAGTAGACGGCCGAAGTGGCGGACACGACCGCCTGGTACGAAGCGTCGTCGAGCGACAAGCCCGCCCACGCCGAGTCCAACGAAGCGGTCTTCGAGCTGCTCGTCACGGAGGCGCCGATTTTGAAACTTGAAAGCAGCAGTGGAATACCAATGATTGCCCTTCTTGTCTACCTGTTAACGTCGACCGATGCGGGTTTGTTGAAGCTCCACGCGGAGAGCGGCACGTACGTGACCTTCGAATCGCAGTGCGCCGAGTCGACGCCGCCGAACGTCAGCTGCGAGTTGTCCAGGGACTGGCCGGGCGGAGGGCGGCTTCAACCGTTTCATTAGAAAGAGCTTTAACCGGAGTAACTCACCTCCCAACCCACAGAGTGAACACGTTCTTCTCAAACTGCGAGAGCAGATTGACGATGAAGCTGGCCGGCGGGTCGATGACGTCATTTTGCGGGAATTTCGGCCGCGAAGCTACGCGAGGGGGCGTCGGGTCCCAGCCGAAGGCGAGCACGCCGTCCGTCGGGAACTCAACCCACTGCGACGTTTTCCACTCGTTCACTTGCCACGCCGAACCGAACGTTTGGTTCCATTTCAGCGAGACGCCGCCGACGGTCACCTAAAGCGAGTAATTGATTCATTTTATGAATTAAAGAGCGTACATTGACCATGTCAGAGTAATAATTGCAGTAGGCCGAGTAGATATCCGAGTAGCAGTCGGAGTTCGTGCCGCGGAGCACCGAAGTGGAGGATTTCCTTGAATAAAGACGGTAAAACAGTTAAAACGCAAAAGAAACTCACCAATCCACGTAAAACTGTTGGTCGTCGGTGAGGTGGTCGTTCGTGGAATCCAGCACCCACGAAAAGCTTTGCGCCGTCTCCACTGTCATGATGAACGGTTTGGCTGAAGCACGGAATTAAAATGAGTAAACAACTATGGGCGCTTACGGGGAGTGCCGATGGACAGCGTGAAGAAAAAGAAAGCATCTAAACTTCCCTCCTTCTTTTTGACACTTGCATTCGTGAACCAACCGGCGCTTCCTCCCGCCGGGTAGCCGTTCGTCTTGGCCGGTCGACGGGTGGAATTCGCGGCTCGTTGGGTCAGAGGCACACTCAACGGTTCCACTCGCTTGGCGGCGGCTGTCGTTTGGAGCAACAAGAGGAGGTAGAAGAGGAAGAATTTCATTTTAGTGAACTGCTTGCTTTTTGAAGCTTCTTCCTGCTGTTTAAATACTCGTCTGTTTGAGCGAGTGGGTGCCGACGGAAAGTACTTGGTGTGCGGTGCAATTCTCATCACTAACGACACCGGTGAAAAAGAGAGTGTACTCGCGGTAGTTCTTCCGTTCTGTGGAGCACGCCGGGCACGATCGAGCAGCTGGATCATCGCTCGAGGTTGAATTGCTTGTGGAGATGTGAGGATTGGATCGAAGGCAGTCAATTCTCACGCCCGTAAGGACAAGCACGGCCTGCCAGGCGATTCAAACGATGTGCAGCGATCCGCGAGTTTCATACAAGAACTCAGAGCAACGCGGACAAGCGGAAAGATCGAAGAGACCAACGAGCCGCTTATCCGCCATCTCTCTGTTGTCGGCCGCATCAAAGAAAGGTGTTCCGTTGTCAATCGCGCATTTTTGTAGTCGAGGAACAACCGGAAACGGAAGACGGGCAACGGTTCGCAGTTGCCGGTCAAACGCCCCGCCTTCGGTCACACGTTGTTCATGCGGTACGAACAAGCAGAATCTCTTGAAACGATGCGAAAGCTACGACTTCTATTGCTGAGTGACATCTCTGTGTAATCGATCGAGGCAACATTCTAGTGCAGAACCGCATGCTCTCTAGTCGTACTCCGTGTACCGTCGAAACGACTCAGCGTCGACTCACGAGCAATCGCAGGCGTTCGACTCGCTTATCGCTTTTCGTCTCGTTCCTTCTGCTCTTTTGCTCCCAACCGCCGCGGCGGAATGCAACGACTAAGTGTAAGATTTGCGAGTATTGCAGAATTAATGCGTGTGTTCCCAATCGGCGAGTTAACAATCGGAAGCAATGAAAGCTAAACCAAGAAATGAATTTCGAGAAGCAATTAGCAAGTCGACGCATTTTTCTTTTGTTCAATTGTCGAAAAGAGATAAGCCTGCACGGGACTACACTGAATGGAGTGGTTGCAAACCGAGGGCGCTGGCTCTACTCCTATGAATCAGTTGGTTGTTGTGGTCTCGGTTCGGGCGGCGCTACCGACAGTATCGATTGATCTTTTTGTTACTTCCACTCTCAAATGATACGATGAGATAAGCCTTTAAGGTTGAGGGCCAAGGCAATCAATTCTATAGTGCTATCGGTATAAAAAGACAAAATCAGATCTCGTTATATACTCTTCTCTTTATCAATCGAAATGAGACTGCTTTTCTTCCTCCTGCTCGTTGGGATCGTGGTCGCCGCGTTCGCCGCCAGGAATGAACCAAAGAAGCCTTTGGTCATGCAGGGGAAACAGCAACGATGGACGGCTGAGGGTTTGAAGGCGTACCACGAACAAATGCGGAAGGTGCACAAGGTGAGGAAAAAAGAGGAGAATGGTTGACTTAATTGTCCAACGGCTTCAGAACTACATCGCCTACTACCCGGACGTGCCCATCTTGACGAACATTTCGGTCGGGACGCCACGTAAGCTTATTTCTTCCCTCATCTAATCGCTCAAACTTCCTTTAGCGGTCGACTACCAAATCTCGCTGGAGAGCGGCTCGGAGCTCATCTTTCTGTTGGCCAAGGACTATCCAGGCCGCAACACTTCGATTAATCAACCTTTCTACGATCCTGCCCAGTCGTCCACTTCGAAGTACGTGGGCGGCTACGACGCGTTCTTCGGCAACATGGAGGCCTTCGGCTCGAGTTACGACGATGTGGTTGGGGTGAGTGGGCATAAACGGGAGTAAATGAGCGTTCAAGCACTCTTTACTCGCTTTTACTCGTTTCTGTTGGCTCGTACTCATCCGTTGCTTTTAGCTGTTTGGCAACGGCGCCCAATATAACGCGACGCAACGAATCGGTGAGCTCCTTAAACAGAAATCGTTAAACTTTTTGTTTAGGAGTCGTCAACGACATTCAGGACGTGCACGCGCTCTACCCTCCACTACCCGACGGTGCCTTGGGATTGAGCTGGTGAGCAGCTCTCTCTTTCGCTGCTGTTAGCGATCTGTTTGATTTTAGGAACCCGGATGATGCGGCCGATCCCAGCGAGGCGACGGCGCCGATCCTCAACCTTTTCAAGGAGTTCGGCGACCTCCCGCGTTTCTGGTGTCAATGGATCGAAGGACACACGGATCCTGGTCGGCTCTTCACTTCTGCGATCTCTTCTCATTCATTATTCATTTCAGTGCTCGGACGGGAATACTCGGCGTTGCTCTCGTAAGCTAATAACTTCAGATATTCGAGTAACCAGTGAAATTTGCAGCTACGGCGACTACCTGACGGATTACTGCGAAGCACCGACCGCCCAGTTGACGCGCCAGCTGGTCTGGAATTCCAACTACGAATGTCTGGAGTTTGGCGTCGACTCGTTCGCGTACAAGGGCGAACTCTACAACGGACACTGGGGTCGAGTCGACTCGGGAGTGCCGAACATCCTCCTGCCGTACGATTGGTTCCTCCCGATCTACCAAGATGTCTTTCCCGACTACGAGTACGACTACGGCGTCTACTCGGTGCCCTGCAGTTGGACCCAAACGCTGCCCGACTGGGTGTTCACGATCGGCGGCCAAACGTTCAGCATTCCGGCCAAAATCTATGTCGTCGACTTGAACCTGCCGAACAACAAGTGCGTCTTGAGCACGCAGATGACCGACGACGACACCACTGTCTTCGTGCTCGGCTATCCCTTCTTTGCGCAGTGGTGAGTTCCAACGGATGAGAAGCGAGCAGAGTGTTCTTTTGGCTAACTAGCAAGATGATCTAATGATCTGTTGTTCAGGTGCATCAAGATGGACATCGACAACCAGGCCATCAGCTTCATGAAGGTTCGACGCACTTCTCTCAAGCAGTCCGCATTGGAGCAGTGAACCTCTCATGTTCCTGCATTTGCTTGAAATAAACTCATTCTGAGCGCAAAAGCAGATGAATGGCGAACTTTCAATGATCGAGCATTTCAATTCGCTAATGAGCCGTTTTTGCTCCTTGCAGGCGAAACAAAGAGCGACCACCGAACAAACTGAAACAAAACGCCATTCAAGGGCGGCTGTTACGATCGTTTCCGCCTTCTGGAACAAAAGAACTCCGTGTTCCGGCCGAGATTAACTGTTGAACTCCGGGTGATTCCATTGGAAGCCGCCTGCTTCGTCAGCGAGTGCACCCTCTTGCCCTTTGCGCTTCCGATTTGGTTTGTGCCGCGTGTGCCGCTCGAATCCAATTGCTCCGCTGTGTGTTTCGTCGGGAGCGCAAAAGGCTAATATAATCTCTTACTGTTTCGTCAAGGAAATGTGGGTGACGGCTTGATTTGCTTCGTTCTTGCGTCATCGGCCATGGGAACAACAAGAAAATGAGACAGGAGCAAGTACCTACGTTCCTCTTCAATTCACCGTTCTAACGGGAAAAACGAGCATTAATCAGAGGAGTGCACGAAGCCGGTTGCTGCTCGATTACACGAACGGTTTTAATGATTGGCAGTTTTTGCACACATCACTCTTTCGTTGGCTCGCCGGAACCTCCGACCACCGGACTACGAAACAAATTCGAGTGTTTCTGCTCTGTTTGTTTCACCCACCTACCCGCCGCTTAACCGGCGGCCACTCGGAAGCGCAAAACAGAAGTGAGTGGGAGGAAATTCGATTATCCACTCGACCTTTTTATTCGCTCACTATTCTTTTTTATTCAATTCGTATGATCGGTAGAGTATTGTATTCGAATTGGATGTTTGAAGCGAATTACTGCGCGTTGAATCCAATGGCCACTCACTTCTGTTCGTTCAACGCTTCCGCTCCCACCTGCCGTCAACGGTCGGCTGTTGAGTGTACTCGTTCTGCCAGTTGATTCAATTCACTTGCTTCACGAACGCCCACGACATCCAATGCGAAGCAGTGAACGGAATACCGTACTTCTTTTTGCGTTGGTCTCCGGAGAGCAATTGCCGTTCGCTTTCGGTCGAATCGAACGTCACCAAAAGGCGACTGGTTTCCAAAAGCGTCCCGCTCGTTCGTCCGTTCGCTCGCCTCCGCTTTTCCAATCGAGCAGAAGCGGCCCTTTTGAAATTGAAGCGAACAAAGCGCAGAGATGAGCGGCGATGAACAAAACAAGCCAAAGGCACGGGCTGAAAAAGCATTGCTCATCGATCAGAGTTCAATACTGTTCTTTGTTCATTGTTTGCAGGGAGGATTACATCAATAGACGTTCCGAATCAGGCGTCACGCCGCATCTCCCTAGAAATTCCTTTGGGTTTCTCTGCTGTTTCGGGTCGGACGTTCGCAAAGGTCAACCGAAAGCGGCGTCACAAAGTCATGAATCAAATTCGAGTCAAGGCCACCCACAATCCAAAAAAAACCACGACCCGCCATCTCCTTTGGGCTCCTCCGCCCGAATGTTCTCCGCTCTCAACTTTGAACTTCGAGGCGCCGAAAGCGGACCGCCGGAATTCGATTGGGAATTACAGACCGCTCGCCCGCGTGTTTCCGTTCCGGGCCACACTCCGGGCTTTATAGTCGACGAGAGGACGAACGGAAGAGCGGTTCTTTGATTTCCATTCGTCTAATTAAGGAGCGACTCGAAATGCGGGGGTCGCGGTCGCCGTGTTCCCGCGTGTTGTCCACTCCCCGCCGCTCTCCTCCGCTCGGTTTCGTCCTCGTGGTGACGTCGCTCGCTTCTTTCGGCCAGCCACCGAAGATTGCGCCCGGCTATTTCGGGCGGAGGAGCGCGAAAAATTGATGCGGAGCCACTCGACCGGCCGCTCGACCGCTCGCTTTGTTTCGAAATTCGTTTCGTTCAGCCGGCTGGTCGCCGGTCACCGTCCAACACTCCCGCTTCGGTGATGAACGGTGAACGTGTTAGCCGCTAATCGTTCGATTGGATTGATGCAACGCTTAGCTGAGCGAATTGTGTTCGGTTCGGTTGAGAACGAAGCCTGCCGTCATGCGGAGGTTGAAAGTGACAGTGCGGAGTTCAACTGGACAGCTTCAGACTTACTGTACGCTTTCCATTCGAAACTTTCATGCATTGAGTGTTTGGAAGCGACGAGATATTTTTGTAACCGTTCGGCCAGTTTCTGGCCAGCGATTTCTAGCGATCGACCGCACAAAAGATGAGTAAACAGTCCGCAAACAAGAACGGACAACAAATTGTGTCCATTACTGCCCCAAACCAACAAACCACCAACAAACAAGCCGCAGCAACGAACGAACAGCCGAACAGGAGGGCATCCTCCCAATTCGCGAATTACCCGGCCGTTCGCATCGAAAAGCAAAGAACAAAAAAGACCATCGGCGCGCCGAAAACAAGCGCCCGTCCATTCGTTTGTTTGTTGATTTTTGAGGCGCGAGGACGAGCGGAAGCCGACCGGAAGCTCCGAATGCGGTCGGTACTCGGCGAGATGATGAGAAGCGATGACTCCGCACTTTACTTTCTCGCCGTGCAAGGGAAAGCGGAGGAGCGGAGGAGATTGGACTTCCGTTGGCTACGACGTTGCTTTTGAGGGCTTACGCAAAATATTACGAAGTGATCATTGAATTGAGTGTTGAAGGGATAGAATGTGACGAAACGGCACGTTATTTGATCCTTATTGCAATCATTTCCTTCGAATTCATCGATGCGACGGGCAGCAGCTGCTACCAATCATCGCCTTCCTTTCCCTCAAATCTCCGGTCATTTCCACCGGCTTGTGTTCTTCGATGCGCTCCGCTCCGTTCGCCGTTCGTCACTGGACGAAATTCATTCGTTTAAGTGAGCGGCGTGCCCTTTCGCCTCGGATGGGTGAGAAATCGCTCCCTCGACGCCCGCCCGCCGGAAATCAGCGGCCGTCCGGCGTTTCGCGGAGCAATGGGCGCACTTTTGCAACGAAACCCCGCACCCGTCGGCGCGTCGTCGGCCGATCGCCCCGCGGGGAGTTGGATTGAAAACGTGCCGTTCGGAGAAGTCCGGCGGGCGGGCGGCCGGTCAGCAGCGGTCGAACGCCCACCCACGAACTCTCGTGACGTCGCGTGAATCCGATGACTACCGGAAGATGTTGTTGGGGGCTCGAAGGGGAAGAGAAAATACTGAACAAGGCGGTTGGACGCCGTAGTTTGATTGAACGCTTGTAAATTGCTGTACTTCCGCTTATGTAATTTATTCGTTGCTGCCGTCACGTTCCCGGTCGCGTAAAAATTTGTTTCAACCTTTCCGTGGGTTCGGCATACGGCCCGTTCGCCTGTTTCACGACGGCAATCGAACGGCGGAATCATCGAAGCGGTGCGGCCGCCCGCAACAAACTGCGGCAAATTCCCGTTTGACGTCAAGACCTGAGGACGTCGGGTTCACTCGCACTCCCCAACGGAAAGGTCGCCGAGAGGAAGCGGAAATGAAACAACGCAGGTGGTTGGCGGCAATCATTCGAAAGTGTTGACGCAATGGACGCGGTAGAAATGTCTAACAATTTAACAGCAGCTGCCTCCATTAGCCTGTGAATAAACTACAGACATTCGGCAATGCGGAAGCGAAGCAGGGCGGTTGGAAGTTAGAGGGAATTCGACGAACCCGCCGCTCTGCCGACATGCGGGAATTCCGCTCGCTTTTCGCTCCTCTTCGGCGGCAAACTTTACGAAATGAACTCGAATGGAGAGGAGGCGGTGGGGGAGTTCCGCCTCTTCTTGTTGCTCGCAATTACGCTCTTAAATGAGTGGAAGAGGCGGTCAATTGGTCTGTGCAATGAAAGACGTCAAAGAAGACCGAATAGGGCAAGTGGGCAATCAGCGAGGCGCGATGACGTCGTTCTGGTTTTGCAGACAAGTATTGAGTTTTAAGTAAAGACTCCGTGCGGTTAATCAAGTGAAAACTGCAACTGCTCTACTTCGGGTTTGTTTCATGATTGGAGCCAACCAATCCATCTTTTCGACTTCTTACTTTGAACCTTCTCCGCGCAATTCGAAAGCAGGTGGGCAGGCGGTGAGTTGACGTCGCGGTCGTGTCCTTTTCGAAAGTTCGATTCGCGCACGCCTCGTTGCCTCCGATTAGCGCCTCTTTCGACTCGTCCTCGGGCGTTGACCGTAGCGCTCGGCCGACCGTGTTCATTGGGCGGATAAGTGGACAACGCCGTCGCCGATTAGGCCGCCCGTCCGCCCGCTCCGTCCAGCACTCCCGTTTTTCCGTAGAGGGCGGAGTCGTCCACCGACTGCGAGACAAGCGGGCGGCCGCCGTTTGGACTCCGCCCGCCCGCCCTCCCGACCGCCCGCCGGCCGACTCCAACGCCAACGATTAGCCGGCGGGCCGCCCGAAGCGTTCAGTCGACGAGAAACCCGCGACGGCGTTCGGTCCGCCTGCTTTTCGGTCTCTTCGCCCGGCTGTTCGGTCGGTACGGTGGTTGTTTTGGATCACTCAACGGCTATTTCTTGCGGTGAACATTGACTATTGACTTCTGAACACAAAAATCGACTCCATCCTCTTCCTCGTCGTTCTACTCGAATTCGTCCGATCTTCTTGCCGGTTCAATGGTCGTATCGTCAAGATGCCTTCTCGCCGTCGTGCTTCTCGTTCTGCTCCTGCTCGTTCAACAGTTCGCTCCCGCAGACGCCCGATACGTGTACCGGCCGCGACCGATGATGGTAAGCATGGAGTTCTTGCGGGAATGTTCGGGCGTTTGCATTCTTTCGGATTGTTTGCGTTCTGCTACAAAACAGAAAGAGTCTTGTGTTTAAAAGGCGAGAAGAAGCAGCAAACACGAAATTCATGACTAGACACGAGCATCCTTTGTGCACTCATTTCAGTTCAAACTCGAAACGTTCGCTAAGCCATCAAAATGCAGAACTTTCTCCCACGTCAACCCGAACGAGTTACGTAGTCATTCCTTATCGTTGTTGTTTCAGAAACGATTTTACCAGTGGGATAACGCGAACGGTGGCCCGACGGTCGACCCGCAGAACGTCCTCCGGGAAGCGATGATGGAGAAAGAGTAAGTGGCTACAGTCATTTGCCTTCGACCTTATTCGATCGATTACCTGTTGCTTAACCGAAGGGTTCAAGAAGAAAATGGGAGCAGGGGTGACAAAAGGAAACTCATAATTCGATTGACCTCTCCGTTGAAATCAACTTCTGCGAGTACGAACTCGTGACGTTTTTCGAAGCTGGTAGATATTTTCGGTTTGTGAATCAAATCAAACGTTTGTAATTTGATCACTGGCCTCCATCTTTGCTACGATTCGATCCCGTTGACGTCTCAGAATAGACGGAAGTGGGCAGCCAAGACTGGATTGAATCCTAACACAAGTCTCGTTAAACCATTGATTGATTGCATCGTTGCAGAGCCATGGAATTTATCGAGCGGTCCAAAGACGCCGGCCGAATGCAGAAACTCCGCGTGTTTCCCGGCTAAACCCGCCGGTTGCTCGCCCGTTCGTCCGCTCTCCGTTTCGATCAAACAAAGCCGGTCACTCCCTCCACTCGTTCATCACCCTTCCGTTCATTGCACCGACATTCACACTCCTTCTTGCCTTAGCCGATTGGTTGTTAGTTGATTCCAGTGTGTAGTCTCGTATTTATTCTTCTGTTCACGTGTTCACGATCTCCCACCGCCCACCCGCCCGCCCACGTGTTTCGGCCCTCCGTTTTGGATCGCAAAATGGGTACTTTCGTTCAATAAAGCAGCATCGCAATGGATTTGTGGATTGGGCGACGAAAGCATTGGTTGGTGTCATGTTCGCCCACCGCTCCTTCCACTACTGTCTCATAGACCAACCGAGCAGTCACTGGAATGGAAAGGAATCAGCAAGCAGTTTCTTCCGCGCACCTCCCCAATCCCACCGGCTTTCTTCACCACTTTATTCACCAACGGGGACGCGGGCACAAATCGGAGACGAGAAGGCGGGAGAGATGTGAGATGGACGGGAGCTGACCAGTTGGATGTTCGCAAGAGAGAGAAGGATGAACACAACGACGGAGGAAGGTGGGGGGCAAATGGAAGAGCGGTCTTCGCTCCTTTCGGTGGGTGCAATTCGGGGACTCGCCGTCCGGCCGTCCCGCCGACCTCCGCACTCGTTCGATCGCCTCTTTTCATTTGGGCGGGCAGGCGGAGAGGATCAAAGCGAACGAGCTGGAGGCCGACGGAGCCGACGGGAACGGACGAGTCGGAGAGAAGAGGGAGGTGGTCAACACGCCGACAACAACAAACGAAAGAAATAGGGGAGAAGGATGAAAGGTTCTTGTGGGAGGATGTTGTCCGAAGTCTTCGGTGCGGTCTTTGCGCATCGCTTCCGGTCGGATTCGAACGCAAAACGAGTGGCCGCCGCCGTGCGTCCCGCCCGTCGTGTGTGTTCGTGTTCGTCGGGGTCGGGCGGATAATTAGGGCGATTCGGCGGGCGGGCAGGCGGACGGGAGCGAGCGGACGGCCGTCGGATGCGCACGAGCGGGAGAGCGAAAAGAAGAACCTTTTTGTTGGATTTTGCGGATTTTCGACGTTTTTTTGCGGGTTTTCTGCGGCTTTTCGGAAGCAATCGGCGATGGGGGAGGAAGCGGGGGACTACGTGGATGGGGAGACAACAGTCAGTCGCTTGCGGCCGCTCGCTGCCGCTTCTTCTGGTCGATGGAGGGAAGAAGGCGGGCAGGAGCGGACGAACGAAACGAATTGAACGGTGCAAATACAAGAGAGAGAAGAATTCCGTGTGTTCAGCGAAAACAAAGGGAGAGACGCGGGGGTGCAGCAAAGCGGTTCGGGCGGTTCGTGGCGCCCTCGGCGACGATTCGCGGATTACAAGCGATCCAGCGAGATCTCCGCTTCCTCCTGCAAGCAATCGATCAATTAAGAGGATATCTAAAAGTGTCTAACCGGGTACTCGATCTCCCAGATGCGCTTCAAGTGCTTGCCGCGCACGTCACGCGGCGCACCGAAGGACGTCATTCCCTTCTGGCTGTCTCCGCGGTTCCATCCTGCGAACGATCAATTGAATAGAAGAGAGATAAAAGTGATGACTGACCGGCTTGCGAGCGGATGATCGACTCCGACTTCTTCATGTCCTCGTACGGCAACTCGCCGGCTTCCGCCTCGTACGTGGTGTTACGCGGAGTACCGAAGCCGGTCTAAACAATGGGATTCGATTGGTAAGAGTGGATAAATGACTGACCATGCCAGCCTGGGACGCAAAGCGGTTCGTGCCTGTAAACAACCCATTAATCGAGTAAAACGCAAAGAAAATACGAGAAGACGGAAAGGAACGGACAGAAAACAAGCGAACCGCTGATTTCAGCAAAAACCGCTCGTACAACAGACGAGATGAACACATGCGACGAACGCATGGACAGAACGAGTAGTCTTCCCGTTTAAACGTACCCGACTGAAGGCGGACCATTCCCTGCGACTTGCGGTTCTGCCAGCTGATCGACGGGTCCAACACCTCCCAGCGGGGCTGTCCGAAGCCGGTCTAGACAGTCACAATTAGCGTTAATTGTTGATTTAGAGTACAAACCATTCCCTTCTGAGACGCGTATTTGCTTTAATTGGTAAAAATAGATTAGTGGTGGTCGGGAAAGAAAGAACAAACTTGGTTCCCATCTGCAGCGGGATGGTGGTCGCGTCGATGGACGACTCCGGGTTGTAGTCGGCTGCAAACAGTCGAATAAGGTGGGGAGAAGAGAGGGGACTTACGGTGAGCCGTGTCGATGATCTTGCTGGTCTCGCGACGGTTCGTACCGAAGCTCATCATCCCCTTCTGCGAGGCAAACTTGCTTCAATCAGCGACGATTAATGAGTGCTAATGAAAGAAAAACGGACTTGGTTCCCGACTGGAGCGGGATCTCCGACTGGTCCGGTCGCTCGTGGTCGTACTCGGGATGCTTCGAGTCGAGCATCTTCGTGGTCTCGCGACTAGAGAAAAGAAAAAGGGATTAGATCCCGTTATTCATTAGAGGTCGTCGATTACCGAGCGGTACCGAATCCGGTCTGCAATCAGCGGGAAATAGGTTGGTTTAATTGAGCGGAGTTTTTTGTAGACATCTGTCCCTCTTATTCATTTTATCTCTCACTTACCATGCCCTTCTGGGAGTCGTACTTGCTATGATGGCGTTGGATTAAAGAGAGTAGAGAACGATAGAACAAACTTCGTTCCGGATTGAAGGCGGACGATTCCGTCGGAGGCGCGGATCTTCTCCTCCGGCAGCGGCTCCAAGTCGGCCGGCAGCTGGTTGACGTTGACGCCCTCGCGGCACACGTCGCGGCCCGTTCCGAAGCCGACCATACCGCGTTGGGAAGCGAAGCGGTTGGTCTAGTCGACGCAAAGCGATCAGATACCCGTGGATATTCGCGACTTACTCCCGATTGGAGGCGGACTTCGCCGTGGCTCTTCATGAGCACTTCCTCGGGCACTTCCTGCAAACAGAAGAGGATGATTGAGTGATTACTCGCTAAATCACCAACATTCTTTGTTTCAAAACGAGCTCTAAGCAGTTTGTACCGCGTGTTTGCGGCATTCATTCTTTTAGTGCAAAAGTAAGAGAAGTGGGCATTATTGGCCGCATTCCCGAGTCAACAAACACCCGCATCACCACTCGCTTGCCGATCGATCCGTCGGTGAGTGAGTGGGTGCGTTTAAATCCGAAAAGTCAACTGTGAGCGGCGAATTTCCGTCCGCAAACTCCTTTCTTTGCATCACGATACAAAAGCGTCAATCGACCGATTCAAACGAAAGCAAGAAGAGAGGACTTGCCTGGAGGTTCTCGGCCTTGACGCGCGTCGAGGTGTTACGCGGCGTACCGAAGCCTGAACAACGGAATGTTTGAGAGGAGTAATTGGTGGGAGAACTCACCGGTCATAAGCTTCTGCGAATCACCCTTGTTCCATCCCGCCTGCGACGGGATGATGCCGTCGGTTTGGCGCAGTTGGGCGAGGGTCCAGCGACCGACGCGCTAAAGCGAAGAGAAGTGATCGAATTCATAGAAGGGAAACGAACCTTCGGCTGGGCACTCTGGCCCGAGACCTTGGTCTCCATGGTCGCGTTCGGCGCGTCATCGACGGGCTCTGCAATCATCCGGAGATTAGCCAAAGGAATCGAATGGGTTGGAGGGAAAAGGAGTGAACGACCACCATTAGCGGTTACCGATGGTCAACAGAAAGCGAGGGGAAGAAGCAAACGACCGGCACCGAGGGTAAAGAGGAACCGAAGGTGAACGGAAGATGGGAAGAAGCACGCCCAGAAGGATGGAAAACCGAAGAATTAACAGAAAGAGGGGTAGGGGAGGGTAGAAGAGCAATCCAGGAGTCCCTACCCGGTTCATTAACTTCTTCGGACTCCTCCGGCTGTTCGTCTGCAACAATCTACTGCGTAGAGAGAGGAATAAGAACAAAGAGGAGCAATCAATGAGAAGAAGAGAGTATAGAGCATTCGATCCCTTTACCATTCACAGCGTGCTCCTCGCCGATGCCGCTGTCGCCACTCGGCGGACCGCTCGCCGTCGCCGCGTCGACCGCCGCGTTCTCGACGAAAATCGTCGCCGACCAGTGCGGATCGCGCAGTTCGATGAGCTCGGGGAAAGCGCCGAAGCGGACGGATTTCCGCTTGCGGCCGGCGGCCGCCGGTCGACGCGGGCGCGCGGCCAACAGCACGTCTTCCGCCGCCCTGTCCGCTTTTTCCGAGTTTTCGCGTGCGCCGCGCGACTCGACGCGGCCGAACGCCGTCGGCGCGCTCACGAATTTGCGCGGCTGCGAGCAGACGGGCGACAACAAAAACGACGACTCGACGCCGTCGGCGCGCGGCCGCAGCGGCGGGAAGTCGGCGGTGAGGATCGAGACCATTCCGACGAGGAAGTGAAGCAAATGAATCGAATGGATGAGTTCTTTGTTGCTGTCAAGAGGCAGTAGCAAAAGGAATCGAGTGCGGGCCGATCGAACTTAGTTCTAAGGTTACTCGTTAGCCATCGATTAGCCTACGCTAATGAGTGAATAGCGGCTAATAAACGCCGTGATTAGATATTTAGAAATCGGAAGAACGAGCGGAATGCGGCGGCGGCGACTGGAAGACGCGGGCGGAAATCCCGCGCGCTTTTCGCAAAAACAAACGAAAAGCGGGCGGCGTGGAAGAAAGCGGACGTTTTTTTGATCCGCAAGGCGAACGCCGGCGGGCGGGCGGGGAGTGTTCGCGGATTTTCGCAAAATCTTCGCGTGACGTCGCGCGCTTTCCGGCCGCCCCGTCCGCTCTGCGGCGGCCGCGCTCTTCGACCTCTCCGCTCGTCTTTTGATCCGTGGGATTGGCCGCGCCGCCCGCTTGGCCGTTCTTTCTTTCTTTTCGGCTTTGCGCTCCGAACTTCCCGCGCGACGGCCGCGCGGTCGCGCTTCTCGCCGCCCGGCCGCTTTTTCCGCGCTCGCCGATTTTCTGTTGCGCTCTTGGCCGCCGCCGCCCGCCGATCGCTCTACTCTTTTTGTTTTTGCATCGGATCGAATTTCCGCGCCGCTCCCCCGCGATCTCGTCGAGTGTTTTGATCCGCAGCGGTGGATCGAAGGAGGTGCGGCTTGCAGGACGAGGGGCTTGCTCCGATCTGGCGGTGAAAACGGGCAAAAAGAAGGTGAAATGAACTTTCGTTTAGCTTTTTGAGGCCTCCTAATCTTCGCGCAATCTCCGCTCATTTTCTTCTGCCTTGCGGCTTTCCTTTTGCGAGAGTGCGCAATGAAAAGCGGCGAAACCCCGCGAAAAGCGGATGCAATTAGCAAAAGGCGTCGTGTTTTGCGGCTATCGTTGCTCGAACTCATTTCTTTTATTTGCGCCGAAGGGTTCGTGAACACGAGCGGGTCCTGCGGTTATTTTCGTTGATTTCCCCCCGTCCACGTCGCTCCCACGTTCCGTCCTGCGGGCCAGTTGGCCGCCGATCGGCGAAAACAAGCGACCAAAAGGAGGCCGGCGGCTTGAGGCGTCAGCGGGCCGAACAGCCGCATCCGGCCGGCCACTTCTTTTGGGCCCGAAAACAACGCGGCGGAAGGCGGAGGAGGGCGCCCAGCGGGCCGGCGGGCGGCGAGGGGCGGGGGCGTCGGCCCGAAAGCGAGCGGAGCGGAAATCCCCGATCGCGTCGCCGCGGTGTTTTCGCGGGGCCCCCGAAAAGTGCGTCGGCCGCCTATTGTTTCTAATCGATCGATTTCGCACGTCTTTTTCGTCCCGTTCGGCCAGCGGCGGCGGCCAACTGTTTTGATCGGCGGCCGCGATTCGCAGAACGCCGCCGACCGTCAGCGGTTTTTTTTGCGGTGGCCGCCGGGAAAGAAGTGGGAGATGCGGGCGAACGGTGGATGAGCGAACGGGGCGACGCGTGAGTCACCGCATGTTCCAAATGAGCAATCGATTGCAAGGGAGCTTCGGATGCGGGAGAGAATGCATCGCAGGTGGAAAGAAAGAAGAGCCGATTGGTTGAACAAAACAAAGAACAACTCCAGAGCATGAAGAGGAACAAATCGAATGACCAGATGAACGAAAGAGCGGTAATGCCCATTGGAGTTGTCGAAAGGATGCCCCGATGGAAACGGCCTACTCACCGATGTTCTCGTCTCCGTTCTGTGCGGCGGCCGGCATTTTTACACAAGTTTCTGCAATCAGTCGATCAATTAATCAATGGTATTCACTTTCGAACGCGCATTCACACGCGGTACACGAGCACCAGACGCAATCGACGTTGTTTAAACCCCACAGTGAGCGAAGCAACCCGAAAAGACCCAAACCAACGCCCAAAACCAGCAAGATCTCACGTAAACGCCTGATCGGCCGCCGGCCACCAGTCGAAATGCCGGTCGGCCGGAGGGAAGCCGGCGGGCGGGCGGAAGGTGGCCGCCGATCACCGACGAGCGGGCCAACTGATTCCATCCTCCACCTTCCTCTCCTCCTTTCCTCTTCTTCCTCCTGCTTCCGCCTTCCTCCTTGAGCTCCGTGATGGCCGGAGGGCGGCCGTTTGATCCGCCCGACCGCCCGAATGGCCGCCGAGTGCGTCCATGAGCCCGGCGGGACGGGGATGTGCGTTCAGCCGGCGGCATTTGCGGCCGCTTCTTTCCTTGGGTTTCCTTTCGGCTTCCTTCCGTCTTCTCTGCTTCCTTCCGTCTTATCATTCGAATGGGAAGTGTCGATCGGACGGACGGGCAGGCAGGCGTGTGCATGCCGCCCGTCTTCCGTTTGGTTCGTGTGTGCGCCCGGCGATCCGCCGATTCGAACAGCCGCTTTTCGCCCCAATCGAGCCACCGGGCGGGCGGCGGGTGGATCGAATCCGAAGGAAAGCGGCGATCCGAGGGGAAGACGGGCGGCGGGGCGAAAGCAACAGTTGCGTTTGATCCACTCCGCCGCCCGCTCGCCCCCTTTGGATCAAACGGAGAGCAGGCGGCCGGACGGAGGAGAGCGGCTGAGTGAACACAAAGCGGCGTTTAACGACCGGCCAAACGGCGGCGCCCGGCCGGCAGATGTGCGTTCGGCTTCCACGGAGATCACGAAGCAAGGAGCGGCCGAGAGATCGCTGGATGAGGGCGAGGTCCAACGGAGGAAACAACCCATCTCCTTCTTCTCTGCCGCTTGATCGTGCGGGAGGGCGGCCAACTGGTGGACGGGCGACCCACTTCGTGGGGCCGATCGCTCCCGAAATTCACGCCCGTCCGTTGCGGCCAACTGTTCGCCCTTTCAAAAAGGCCGGCGGCTCCGTTTCACGGAAGTAATCGGCGGAAATCGATCCGTGAGCAATGAAATTCTATCATTTCATGACGGACAGACGGACTGGAATCGTTGGGTTTGATGCGAGTGGATCAAGCGGGTGCTGGTGGACAGTGGAAAGATATGAGTTGTGAGCGAAAGACACATTCCGTTGCTTCCTGTAGAGCATTCAACAATCATTCAGCAATCTTCCTGCTCATCAGCAACGAGCTTCCATCCATCCATTTGGTGAATCCCCGCTGACGTCGACCAATGGCCGAAATCAAGCAAAAGGCAGTTGGCATTCGACGAGGCGAAAAGCGAGCGGATTTCCGAGGGCTCGCCGGCAGCCAGCGGCGATAAAAAGCGGCCCGAACGATCGGCCGCCTGCGGGAATCACGGAAACGAGCAGGCGGGCGGCCGGGCGGGCGGAAGGTGAGCGGCGAGACGTGGGCGGCCGCTGCATTGGTCCCGGCTCGTGCCACTTTGTCCCCTCTCTTCCTCCCGTCTTGCTTCGATTTCCTAATGATTTCGAAAGAATCGGCGCTCAATCAAGGCGGCCGATTGCAATCGAACGGTCGTTTGGCGCGTCTTGATGAGTCTGCAGGCTTCTTTAAACAGGCGAACGAAGAGAACGGGCATTCCTTTGAGTGAGAACGCTTCAATCGTTCAATCATTGCATCTTTCTTATTTTCTTACCGACCACTTGCTTCAACCCAATCCCCTCATACACAGTCCGCTCCAACCGCATGGATTTTCCACCTTTTATTGGGCGGCGCCTCCCGCTTTTCGGGGCGGTGAGACGCTTTTTGGTTTGGCCTATTGCAATGCGATTCAAGGAGGAGGGAACAAAGAGAACAAACAACAAGAAACAATCAGGAGGGCGTCTTCTCGGTGGTTCGGGCTGCAGATCATCGAGGGCGTGCGCGAGAGCGTCTACTTCTTCTTTCCGAAGATGTTCGGAATCAACGGCGGCGGCGCGGCCGGGGCGCCTCCATAATAGCCGCCATAACCTCCTTGATTGCAGCACCTGCGAGCAGAAAGATGAGAGTAGAAGCAAGAGGAAGAAACTCACGGGTTGCACGGGCAGGCGGGCGGCGGCGGGGGAGGCGGGGGTTGGCTGCAAAAGAGGGGAATTAGTGGATGTCTGAGGGTAACGAAGACGGAAGAGTCTTGTGCCTCAAGCACTCGTCTACACCCACTCCGTTGCGAAACTCACCAGCACGGACTGGCCGTCGGGAACAGGAAGGCCGAGGCGCTCGAAAGCAACAGGGCGAAGGCGAAGAAGAGGGCGGTGAAAGAGCGCATCGTGCTGCTGCTGCTGGTCGGTGGACTGCCGGAGGCTGCGATTGAACGACGAAACGAAGCGAACGGCGGCTTTTGTACGCGCGCTGACCGTTCGGGTGGGCGGGCGTTCCGCCGGCCGTCCGGTTTCTTTCCGCCTCGACCCGCGGCCCGCAATGATCGATGGCCGACCGGAAGGAACGGACAGTCGGCGGGCGAACGGCGAGGGCGTGTCGCCGGCAACGGTTTGCATTACAATCGGAACGAGGTCCCGTTTACATGAACGTTCTTTGCACTTCCGTCCACCTTCCGTTCGTCCTTCGGGGCATTCTTTGAAAGTACGTGCACACGCCCTCTTCTTTTTGCCTGCAGTTGGCGGCTTCTTTTTATTGCTTGCTTGCATGCGGGCGGGCGCGTACTTGCGAAAAGAAACGAAGGGGGACGTTCTTGCAGCAGAAAAAACGAACGCTTCCGCTCCGTTCCATCTGGTCTGCCGGTGGACTCGGAGGTGTGCGAACGGAAACGAATGCTTTGAGCGGAAGTCCGTGCACGAGGTGAGAACACACGTTCAGTGCAATCCTTTCGTCCAACGAGACCGTCGACCGGATTCGCTCCGTTTGGAATCGGACCTGCTTTTTTCATTTGCCCTCTTTCTTGCTGTGTGCTAGTGCTTCTGATTTTCCTTTCGTTCTTGCTGTGCTGAAGTTTACGAATTGGCAGCAATCGGCTGCCGCTTGCAACTGACAAGAAAGAACGGAAGTCATGCACATCGAAACCGAACTGGTTTGCCGCCCGCCGTTCGCCTCGACCAAACGGCGACCGAGGGGACGACGGCGGCGAGTTTCAAGGAAGCGAGCGACGACGAAAAGACGAGCAGTTGCAGAAGATGGCTTGCCAAGCGCAAGGGTAATCAATTCGTGGTAAAAGGCGGCAGCAAGCGATCGATTGTGCGATTGCTTCAGGCCTTGCTTGTAAATGTATGAACGGCCCTTTATTTAACTCATGATTCCATTCGGAAAGCCAAACCGAGAGCAAATTCATGGAAAGAACGGCCGATGGAAGAGAAAGAAGGCGGAAGTTTCTAATCGACGAGTTTCTTTTGATGTGCGCGTAGTTCGAAACCGTCCGCCTTCTTCTCGTCGATGATTGACGACTTCAGCCGAGCGGAAGGCGCCGAACTGGACGACGGCGATGGGCAGACGCCGCAAAACCGGCCATCTCGAAGGTCATTCGGGCGGCGACGTGCAAAACGGCTGGCAATCGTCGATTACATCGAGTTTCGATTGAATTCGATCGGCTGGAGGATTCGAGTGACGTTTTTGACGGCAGTTTGATTGCGTAGAGAAAGAGAAGGCGTCTAGACAAAGAAAGCATTGAGCGGGCAGCTGCCTACCTTTAGACATTTGCATCAAACCGCTTTAATTAGATGTCATCGAAATTTCATGCCGTCCCGCTTTCCAAGAACAAACCCTTCACTCAATGCCATAAATCTTCCTCATCGCCGTCCAGTCCTTTCGTTCTCGCGCAAATCACGCCCGCCATCTCGCCGCCCAACCGGCGGGCCGGCGGCCTTGAAACGAGCGTGGCGCAGCGAAAGGCGCACGTTTGGCGCAACGGAATGCCCTTGGACGCGGGTGGACGTCCACTTCAATCAGTCGGACCGGGTTGCCGTCGAATTCGGAGATAAAATTTGAGATCGGCTGAGAGTTCGATTCAAGGACACGCGAACCGCCGGGTCGATGGGATGAACGGCGGAGACAAAGGATTAGAAAGCATGGTGATTGACCAGAAAAAAGCAGGTTGAAAGAACAAAGTCGTGTGCACTGTGGCAATGAATATCGAATGCAAGGCCAGAAGAACAGCACCGGTTCAGCTGTCAACGACGAGTCAACGGTTCGCATCAAACAACCGCTTCCGGCTTCTCTTGGTGCCGCACGCGCATCCAAAGCTTCCGTCTTCGAGAACAAAGCCAACGGTCAACAACAGATGACGTCTTGTTTTCAAATCTACTTTTGTGCGTCATCATCGCCTTCCATTTGGGTCAGACGTTGCGCGAAGAAGCGGCCGAAAACAAGCCGAAGCGGCGATCTGCACGTCCGCATTAAAAAAACCGGACGAGTCGCCGGCGCGAATTTCGAGGCCGAAAAAATCAGCGCGCAAGGCCGCAAAACCGGCGCGCGAGATCGCGAATCAAAAGTCGAGATTCGCGACGCGCGCGCGGGCGCGAATCACCTTGACGCGCGACGGCCGGCGGCGGCGCGCAACCGAAAAGAAGACGCTCGAGTGCGCGCGGCGCGAATTGGACGCAAAAAGGCGGCAACGCCGAAAATCCGCCTTCCGCTCGCCCGTTTTGCCGTCGAGTTGGCGGGCGAGATGCGCCAAAATCCCGCGCGCAACCTTGCCGCAAGGCGCGCCGTCGGCGTCAATCGCGGACCTTGACGACGCCGATCCGCCGGCCGGGCGTCGCGCGTATAAAACGCGGCGGGCGCGCGAGAAACAAAGACGAGCGTCCACTCCATTCCGCCTTCCCTCCGACGACCACTCCCGACTTTTGCGCGATGCACCGCGCCGCCCTGATCGCCCTCGTGGCGACGTTGGCCTCGCCGGCCGCCGCCTTCTTCTTCAACATCCCGCAGCAGCAGCAGCCCGCCTTCTTCCACTCGCCGCCCGCCGCGCACGGCGTCTCGTCGTACGCGCAACAGCCGCCGGCCCACTCGGGAGCTGCGGCCTACGACACGGAGCCCCAAACGCCGGCGCCGACCACGACGACCACCGCGGCGCCCCCTCCGCCGCCGCCTCCGCCGCCCCCGCCCGCGCCCATTGCGTGGTGAGTTTTGAGGGCCGAGTTGAACGACGAAGGGCTCGAAAAAGAATCAAATTCGTGTGCTAATCGCCGCCTGTTTGCAGCCTGCCGCCGTTGCCGCCCCCGCCGCCGCCGCCGCAATTCCCGCAGTTCCAGCTGCCGCAGCCCGGCTACGCGCAGGCGCCGCCCGCCTGGCCGACGCTCCCGCCGCCTCAGCCGCTGCCCACGCTCCCGCCGCTGCCCACCTTGCCGCCTCCGCCGCCCATGAAGCTGCCGACTTTGGGTACGTTAAGCGAGGAGGGTTGGAAGAAGAGGGGATTGTTTCAAAAGAAGATTAAGTGTATTAAGAGTGGAAAGAAAGCTGTCGACCGGACGGAGCTTAAAGATGCAGTGCCCAGTCCGTCTTTCGTTCTATTCTTGCTGCAACTTCCTTTCGATACCACCTGTAGGCTCGCCCTACTCCAAACACAAACGGCCGCCCTCTAATCGCTTCGAATTGCAGCTGAACTGTTCCCGCCGCCTCCTCCGCCGCCGCAGTACCAATCGTACGCCCAGCCGTCGAACGGCGGCTACGCGACGGCGCCGCCCGCGTTCGCCGCGCCTCCGCCTCCCCCGCCGACCTTCGCGCCGCCGCCTCCGCCTCCGCCCGCGTTCGCTCCGGCCAAGCCTTACGGCGGCTATCAGGAGGCGCCCGCGTCGGCCGGCATCGCGCCCCCGCCGCCGCCGCCGAAGATCCCGAAGGACGTCCACCCGCCCGCTCCGGAGCGCGTCGAGCCGTCCGGCTACTAAGCAATCGACCGATCGAGCGGCTTCCTCCTGTTTGTCCATGACACACGCACTCGAGCACCCAGCACTCACCACTCGCTTCTCCAACTGCACCAAAGATCTACCCCTTCTTTGACTGTTTTTCTCCGCACTCCTCCACACACGAAAACCAAAAGAATTCCGATTTGTTTCGTCCACCATCGCCTACCGGTCACTCGCGTCTTTCTTATTCACTTCTCCGATGCACCCACCCGCACGTCTTTCACGGTGGACCGAGTGCTTGCGCTCGTCCACTCCCCAATTGTTTGTTTCTGTTCATCGAACGACGAAGAATAAATGCACTTGCACCCAACGAGCGGCGGCATTTTAAGGGGATTTGGGCAAGAAGGCATGGTCAGCGCTGGACGGATCGTTTGAGAAACTCTTGCATAGACGATAAAACTGGTGGTTATTGCCGGTTGGCTGATTCCTTTGGCTCGGGATTGAAAAAAGTCAACAAAGTGGGGGTAGAGTCGAACGAGTACACCCCTTGTATTCAACCTTCAAGTGAGCAGAAAGTACAAACGATTCCCGCAGGAGAAGAGCCGCTGCTCTCCACGCGTTCCGCCCTCGATCACTCGATTTGTCCGCCTGTCAACTCCAATTAGTCGTCGATCATCAATGCGGAAGGATGGGCGGAGATCTACAACGATAAACCGTCGAGGACGTTAGGAACTATTGAGCAAAAGAAGACGTGGGCTTGTGAGTCCTCATCGCGGCGGTCGACGAGCGTGTGAATCGATCCAACCGTTACAACAACCCCTGCTGTCTACTCGGCTAAAAGGTGAAAGGCTTGAACAGACGAGCATCGCAAGAGGATGCGCTAATTGGAGCCGAAAATTGAGGTAGTCGACGGCATTGCACGGACCGAGCGGAGTGGAGATCTTCGGGCTGATTGCCTGACCGAGAAACGATTGATGGCATCAATGAGGAGCAAGCGGGTGTCAGGACGCGGAAGCATTCACTCTCCACTCATTCGTTCTCCAATCGTCGAAAATGAGCGGCCGGCTGACATTCGCCGTCTTCTCCGTTCTCGCTTGCGGTCTTCTGTTCATCTACTTCACCATCCACGATGCTCGCGGCCTGTGCCGAGAGGCGTTGGAGCGAGTCGAGCCGGCAGAACGGAAAGCGATGAAGATTGGACCGGATTACGACAACGTAAGCCCATAACTGACGGACTTTACTCATAATTCTTCTGCTTAGGACCACCTGACGCACGACGTGGCCGAAATCAACCGACCGTGCCGCTACGACACGGGCGTTCTGATCCAATCGATGCGCGAAACGCAACGCCGTCTGAATCGCGTGTGGCGCCGAATGTCCAAGAGTCCGAAGGAGCGCTGGGAGACGCTGCCGGAGGTATTCGATGTGAGCAGAGGAAATAGAAGTTGACGAATGATTGCTGGAGATTTCAGCCCGCGACCACAGGCTACAAACTCCTGCTGAAGCCGTTCAAGTATTACTCCGGCGATGAGAACAAGGTGAGCAGGCAACGGTAGATGAACGGTTCTGAGTACCGATCAGTTTAATTGATAGATGACAGTCATTCAAAGCTACATCATCCTCTTTATATCCTCTAACCACGCGCTCGTTTCAGTACTTCCTCGAGTTCTCGAACCCGCACTCCATTTGCCACCACATCACGATCGGAGTGGGCGGCGTGTGGGACGGCGAGCGGGCGTTGCGGCACAAGTATCCTCAATGCGAGCTGCTGGGCATCGACCCGTCGTACGAGAATCGCCGCCTCGTCGAGTCGATCCCCCGCTCTCGCTTTCTGCACGCCGCCCTGCACGAACGGGGCGGCAACCTTTCGGCGGACGTGCTGGACGACAAGGGCTACTATCGAGGCAAAGTCCTCCCTCACCGGCCCTTTTACGAGGTCCTCATTCAAAACACCAACGGCCACACCGTCGATTTTATGACCAGTTGGTTGTGGATTGATTCAATGATTGATTCGTGTGTTTCAGTCGACACGGAAGGCGCGGAGTTCTCGTTGCTCAAGACGCTTCACAGTAAGCATTAGATTATTGCTTGAATAGTCAAGCATCTAAGCAAGTAACCTATTTACCCACTTCTTTAGCGCAACGCCACCTGTTCGCGAAGATCTGCCAGTTTAACATGGAAATCCACTACGCTCGCCGGCACTACGACGTCACGATCGAGGCGTTCGATCAACTGTTGAACGAGTTCTTCGACGAGGCGCACTTCGTCCTGCTGAATGTCGCCTACCGCGGCATGGAGCTGCGGCAGTTGTTCTTCGTGAACGTGGCCGACGAGGCGTGCATTCAGAAGTTCTTGTGTTGATCTGTATCCTCACTCTCCTTTCATGACTTCTTTTGTTCAAAGCGATGGGTCGCTAGCCAGAAGAATAAACTTGTTTCTATTAAAAGTCGGAAACTAATAAGACAATCGAACAAAAGAAGACGGAAGTACAAGTGACTAATCAGTGGAATGGTCAACAAAGACGAAACAATCGCCGTTTTGTCTTGCCGGACAAAAGCGCCGATCAACGCTGCGAAGGCGGAAGAATCGCCCTTATTTTCGGCCAAAACTCGCCCCTGTCTTCGTTGTTTGAGCAAAACCGATCGCTTGCTTCCACGCCGTCTTATCAACTCGACGGCCGAGCGGCGAGAAAAGCGGCGATTTCCGTCGGCGTGGTGGGACGAGCGTGTGCGGACAGGCGGGTGGACGGGCGTGGGCTCGCTTATCAACCCTTTAGTTCGCCTTTTCACTCGCTCCATCTACTCGGTGGTCGACGGACGGGCGGAAAGACCGGAAACTATCGGCTGCTTTTCCATTCAACGACTAAAATTCAAGCAACAAGTTCATTGTGAGCAACGTCTCCGCCTTTTTGTTCTTTTTTTTCAAATTGATCGCCATCAAAAGAAGCGTGATTTGACCCGCCGGCCTCTGATTTTACTTCCGCTGCCATTTCACTCAAATTACAATGCGAGACGTCCGCTTTTGTTCTCGCTTTTCATCTAACAAATGACACTATTCGATTGTTCTTCGACGTTGCCACCTTCCGCGTTCGCTCGTCCCAAACACTCCATTCAAACACCTCCGTTCAGAATGCGGGCACTCGTTCTCTCACTGTTCGTCGCCGTTGCCTGCTGGTCTCAATGCGGGGCGCTGGACAACGGATTGGTTCGGTAAGCCTCCTTTTATCACTCATTTCATTCTTGTCTCGCTTTAGAACCCCGCCGATGGGCTGGATGTCGTGGACGCGCTACTACTGCGAGATCGACTGCGACAACCATCCGTTCTCGTGCATCAACGAGAATCTCTACGAGGCGCAAGCGGACGCTCTCGTTCGCTACGGCTACCGAGACGTGGGCTACCGGAACGTGCACGTGGACGACTGCTGGCCCGAGTGGAAGCGGGGCGCGGACGGCCAGCTGGTGGCGAACAAGACGCGCTTCCCCTCGGGCATCGCCGCTCTCGCCGAGTACATGCACGTGCGGGGGTTGAATTTCGGCATCTACGGCGACGAGGGAACGTTCACGTGCGCCCGCTACCCGGGAACGCTGGACTACGAGCAGAAGGACGCGCAGACGTTCGCCGATTGGAAGGTCGACTACGTGAAGCTCGATGGCTGCAATTTGGAGGCCGATCAGTACGCTAAGAGTAAGAAATATCTATCCACTTATTCGTTCATTACTCTGCAGGATACCCACTGTTCACTCGCTACCTGAACGAAACCAAACGACCGATCGTCTACTCCTGCTCGTGGCCCGCGTACCTGATCGATCGGCCCGACATGGTCTGTAGAACAACTGTACTCCTCTCGAATGCTTGTGCTTGTAGGTGAACTACACGGAGATCGGGCAGTCGTGCAATCTGTGGCGCAATTTCGACGACATCAACTCCTCCTGGGGCTCAATCCTTTCGATCATTCAGTACTACGTGAAGATGCAGGACAAACACATCCCCACGCACGGGCCGGGCCGTTGGCATGTGAGTACTCGACGGTAGATCCTTCTATTCTTCTTGTAGGACCCAGACATGCTGGTGATCGGAAATGCGGGCATCACCGAGGGCATGTCGCGTGTGCAGATGGCCGTCTGGTCGATTTGGAGCGCCCCGCTGATCATGTCGAACGATCTGCGAACTGTGGCCCCCGAATTTCAGGCGATCCTCCAGAATCGCGACCTCATCGCCGTCGACCAGGACCCGCTCGGCGTCATGGGGCGAATGGTCAAGCAGGTGAGTTCAACTACGAAGTGTCTGTGATCCTTTCTTGTGCGTTCAGACAGACCAGCTCTACTACTTTGTGAAACGAATGACCCCCTACGACGAGGATCGCTACTCGTTCGCCGTTGCCATCGTCAACTACTCGCCCCAACCGGCCGTTCGTTCTATTTCTTTGGATATTTGACTTGATTGAGGGGTTGCAGAACGCAACGTTCGTACTCGAAGACTTCGGATTAAACGACCCGAACGGCTACGATTTCAAGTGCCTCTGGTGCGGGAAGACGATCGGCCACTTCGGCCCCAAGCAGACGTTCACGATCCCCGTCGCTCCGGTCGACGCGCGCATCTACAAGGCGACGATCACACAGCGGATGGCCGTCGAAGACCTCCAGTTCCTGAGGAAACAATTCGCGAAGGGCGCCGCCTTGAATGCCGACAACTTTTGATCGCTTAACGCAAATACTAACTGCTTGTTCTACTGTGAATAAACCTAATCTTCTCGTTTATCCATCTAATTGGCAGCGATAGAATTCTGTCGGTACGTACACGTACAATCGATGAGATGCGTACATCAAAACGAAAAGCCCGTACTCACGCATGAAACCGGCCGGTCGCTCGTCTCCGGTGGAATTCAGTGGGCGCCACTCGCGGCGAGGACGGCGGAACGGCGGTCGCTTTGAACATCTGAGCGTCCTGTGCGGGGATGACCGCCTGGTACCAGTCGCCCGGCCGGCGGAAGCCCTCCTGCGCTCCGGTCCACAGATTCAGCAGGACGTAGCCGTTCGGATTGCTCAGGCCGAGCGTCGAGAGCATGAACGAGGCGGTCTAAACCAAACGAAATCAACTGAATTGTTGTGTATTCACTTACGGCAGGTCGACCAGAGTAATTGATGATGGCGACGGCGTAGGAGAACTGCCCGCTCACGACCGGAACCACTTGCTTCACGAAGTACATCAGTTGCGGCGTCTAAAGCAACCACAAGTACTAAAACGGAATCACTGTGCTGTACGAACCCTCCAAACCATCCGCCCCATTCGTCCCATTGGGTCCTGATCGATGGCAATAACGCGAGTGTTCTGCAGAATCGAGCGAAAGGTGGGCCGGATGTTCCGCAGATCGTTGCTCATGATCAACGGCGCGCTCCAGATCGACCAGACGGACATCTGCACACGGGACATCCCCTCAGTTATGCCCGGATTCCCGATGACGAGCATGTCGGGGTCCTACAAGAGGGAAAGAGTACATTAGAATACTCTTTACCCGCTCACATGCCACCGGCCAGGCCCACTGATCGGAATCAACGTGTCCTGTTTGCGCACAAAAGTGTTGATGATGCCGAGCATCGACGACCACGTGCTGCTGATGTCTGCCTCGTTGCGCCAAAGGTTGCAGTGGCGGGAGATGAGATCGAATTTGACCAAATGCGGTCGATCCGCCCAGTACGCGGGCCAGGAGCAGGAGTAGACGATCGGGCGACCGCTGGCGTTCAGGTACCGGCCGAACAGCGGGTAGCCTGCAAATAAACGTCGATATAAGCGGATGAACAGCGTATGCTACCAGTTTCCATTTGGTAGTAGTTGCTGTTGCACCTGCAAGCGAGAAGAACGATGATTATGAGCTGTCAGAATGCCCACCCGTCCAGCTTCAAGTAGTCGACGCCCCACGAGGCGAACGTGTCCGCGTCCACCTTCTCGAAGCCCATCGTTCCCGGGTACTTCTCGCAGGTGAGCGTTCCGTAGTCGCCGTAGAGGCCGAATTTGAGGCCGCGCGAGTGGAGCTGCAATCGGTCGGTAGATAAAACGGTAAGTAATTGATTAAAACCGTAGATATTTTTTACTTCTTTTGAGTACTCACGTAGCTGCCCAGCCCCCACATTCCGCTGGGGAATCGCCACCGATCGGCCACCAGTCGATTCCACGAGTCGCGCGCCCGCTCGCTCCAGCAGTCGTCCACGTGGATCGTGTCGTAGCCGACCGCCTGAACAACGAGCTTGAGGAGAGTTCCCTTCTTTCCGCTCGCCTTGTAGCCGTCGGCCACCAGCCGATCGCCGTGCTCCCGGTAGAGCTGCTCGTTAATGCACGAGTGCGGATGCCGGGCGCAGTCGATTTGGCAGAGGAAACTGCAAGAAGAGAGTGGATTCGAGGAGAGAAGGGAGGCCTCTACCGCGTCCACGACATCCAACCCATTGGCGGCGTTCTAAACAATCAATTAGAGTGAGGGCTGTCCGTTAATAACGGTGCTTGCCTGGCCAGTCCATTCTCCAGTGCAATCGATCGTCTGACGAGCAGGAAAAGGGCCCAAGCGAAGAAGAGGCGAGTGAACGGCGCGTGCATCACGAGCACTCGGTTCATTCTGCCTTCAAACTCGCAACATTAGTTAGTTAATTGCAATATAGGTACTCGTTTTGTATTCACGAGCAACAAGTGAAATAAGCTCATCCGAATACCCCCGCACTAGACGGAATCACGCGGCGGTCTCTCGTTTCCACGCGCTATTTTTCGTTCGTCGAGCCGCCCCGCCACGAACGAAGAGAAAAGCGGGCGAGCGGCGGGTCAGCGGGGCGGCTTTTTGCACCCGCAAAGCGCGTCCTGCTTGGCGCCTCGGTGGCGCAATGGACCAGCCAAATGCCATTCGGCTTCCAACGGAAGCAAAGCCACGCCATAAAAGCGCGAGTTCGGACCACCGCCGCGACTCGAAACCTTTTTGCATTCGGGCGAGGGGATCGGCGGGAAACAAGCAAAAGAATCGGAAAAAAGACGAGGCTTCGTTTTGCAAAACTTGAAAGCGTTCCGCACTTCTTTTCCGCGTCCTTCCGTGACGACCCTTTCGCTCGGTTCGAACCCGCGCGAATTGACGACGAGGCGTCGACGTTCCGGAAACGAAAATAAATTGGTGAACGAAAAGCATTTCCGCAAACACTCGAAACGTTTTTGTTTCGCGCCTTCCGCCCGCGAGAAAACGTGCGCGAGATGCGAGTTTGCGCGCCCTCGTTTTTGATTGCAGACGGCAATTGCAACAAAAAGCAATCAAGAAGGAGGCCAAAAAAGAAGGAGACGGCAAGAACGTCCGTCTTTTTGCCGTTCGGCGATTAACCGCGTGGACGGCGAGCCGGCGCAGCTCGAAAAACTCGTTTCGTTCCCGTTTCCAGCGTCCAAAAAGTTCTCCAAAAGTGATCGAAAAGTAAACGGAAGACGACAAACCAGTGCGAACCGATTCGTTCGGCGCCCTCTCTGCTTCTCGCTTTCGTTTTTCGTCCACGTTCCGGGCGTCTTTTTACGAATTTCAGCGCGCGCGTTCACGTTGCGCGGGCGGCCCAAAACGAACGTGATCGAGCGGTCTTCTTCGGTCTCGTTTTTGCAGGGTTCGGCTGTAAACTCCGTCCGTTTCCCGCGCGCCGCTCCGTCTGCTTCGCGCGTCGAACGCGCGCTTGTCGTTTTTCGTCTTTCGAATTAGTTTTCTTGAACTTTTTGGTCGTCCGACGCGTTCGTTACGTTCTCGCGCGCGTGGAGTGCTTGCGGAAGGAGGCGACGACGAAGCGGAGAGACAAAAAGTTTCATTGTCGACTGAAACATCGCTTTTGTTTTCTCGGTCGTCGCTTGTTCTTTCGGTTTGTTCCGTTCGTTCTGCCGCTCGTCTTGTTCTCACGGCGATCGTGACGGTGAGGGCGGACTTTCTTTGTCAAAAGATCGAATCGAACAAAAAGCGCACCAAAAACAATCAACCACCTTATCGAATAATTTATTCTGCGCCCAAAAAGAGGCGATCAAAACTTCCCGCACGCCTTGTAGGCGGCGGTGGCGTCGGTCTGCGCGGCCGCGCGCCGGAGCAGCTCCAGGTACTCGCGCCGTTCGGCGCTCATTTCGCGCAGCAGGTGGTTCATGTCGGGCGGCCAGAGGACGTCCGTGATGTACGTCGCGTTTTTCATGATCTCCGCCATCTTCTGCAATCCATCGATCTTATTTGATCGAATGGGAGGGAACGAACGTCCATGTCGAGCCGAAAGCAGAGCATTTTGGCCAACCGAATGCCCGCTTCGGTCTCGCCGTGGACGGCGTTCAGGTTGCCGATCCACTCGGCCATCACGCGCTCCTTGTGCTCGGCGATGCGCTCCGTTCCGATGCCCATTTGTTCGGCTGAATAGGAGGCGTGAATGAATGAGTGATTATTCGTTCTAAGTTGTTCGTTAGATTGATGAGACAAACAGGCAATCTGTCTACCCAACGAACAGCAGAAAGCTCCCAACAACCATGCTGCACTTTACCCTCCCCAAACGAACCATCGAACGAGAGCGCCAGGCAGATGAGAGCGGCGGTGTCGACGTCGCGAATCTGCAGTCGCTTCACCTCGCGGCAGAATTTGAGGCCCGCGTCGAAGATCGGCATGCACGTGGCGTTACTGAAGGCATCAGTTAAGCAACGGAAGCATTAGCAGTTGCCCACTTGATGTACGCATCGAGCTCTTCGGGTGGGGCGACACCTTCCAGATACTCGTGCATCATATCGACGTCCATGAACATCCCCCAATGAAGAACGATTCGCCGCTCGTCGTGGGCGGGAAAGAAGTGGGACGTGAGGAAGGCGCGGTGCAACACGCCGATCGTCTGCCAGTGGTTCTCGATCAGCCGGATCTAAAAGAGAGAAATAAGTGGTCGTTCGAGTAGCCGGAGGAGTACCCGATCTTCCCGGTCGATCTCGTGAATGGGCTCGTAGTATTGATGGAACATGGCGTAAATGAAGGGGTAGGTGGCCTTCTCCATCTTCAGCCACTGATTCTTGTTCACTTGCACGCACTAAACGACGATATCAATAAATGGATAGAGCATAGGAAAACGTCAATTAGAGACACTTGTGTAACAAAAAGAAAGCAATCAATTCGCTTTACAATCCACAAACGAACGTACCCGACGCCCAGCAGCGGCTTCCTGCGGGAATTCAATCTCGTACATGCATTTCTGAGCGTTCAGGAAACGCCGATAGCCGCGAGTCACCCGCTCCAACGTCGGGAAGTTCTCGAGGGCGGCGGCCGACGCGAACGGCGACGAAGCGAGCGACGTGGACGGGGCGGAGGCGTCGAATTCGAGGGACGAGGAGGACGACGAGGAAGCCGACGAGGAGTCCAGTGCGGTCTGCTCGCTCGGCTGCCGCAGCTCGACGTTCGAAGCGGACGAGTGGAGCGGCGCGAATCCTTTCGTCCAATCGTTGCTCGCTTCAGCGTGTTCCCTCGATTGTTGCCCGTTCGTCCGCTCGATGGACGGCAGCGAGTCGCTTCGTTTCAACGGAAAAGGCGGCGAGAAGTCGGCCGACGGCTCGGTTTTGATCTCCGGCTTCCCGGCCGCCGGTTTCGGCCGAGCGGGGCGCGCGTCCTGCTCCTCGTATTTCATCCCGACTGCAAGGCACTTCGTCAAGCGACATCCGCGGCAAAAGTTCCGGGAATTTGCTAAAAACGTGCGCAAATAACTGAATAACATTAAAAGGAACGTACTGATGTCGCATTGCCGATTCCGATAGCAAATGTACCGCCGATTTTCGGCGATCGCTCGTCGAAAGTAGCTGCTGCACGCTCGACAAGTCTAATGAGCAGAAACCAGTGGGATGGTCACCTAATCACTCCAAATTGCTCACCTGAACGCCAAAGTGGAATCCCTTGGAGGGTTGCTGCTCGCAGACCGCACACGGCGGGTTGAACGCCGGCTGTTTGCCCCGCATTCCCTACGGATTAATGCTGAACAATTGAAATGCGACGAGTGAATCACGACGAGCGAGTGGGCTTCGCGTGGAGCAGAAACTACGAGCAGAAACGCGCGCAATTCGTTGGGAGCAAAGCGTCGGAAACGACGATGTTTGCTACGTTTTCGACGGCAACGAACCGAAGCGAGCGGGCGGCCGGCCGGTGGAGGTCGCCGTTGAAAAGCGGCGATAAACGAGGCGGCGGCAGAGGAGGCGGCCGGGGATTCGACGTGCGATAGACGAGCAAGAGATCGAAGCAAAAAACGTACCGATTAACAGCAATGAATGTTGGCAAGCAAAGGCGTGCAAGAAAGGAGAGATTAACAAAAAGAAGAGCAAAGCGACGAGAAAGGCGGCCATAATCCAGCGCACTTCCGCAACCACCCTGCTACTCCGAAAGTCAACGACCAACCGCTCACTGCTCGCAACTGCCGGTTGTCCAACAGAACGAAGGGAATTCAATTATGCACGTGAATTCTCGCGGTTGCCCGCCCGGTCGAGTGGAAGCAAATGAAATCGAGAAGTGCCATTTGATACCCGCACGTACGGGCCAAGAAGTCGCTTGTTTGTTCACTTGCGGGCCGAAAGTCGAGCAGAATTCCGGGCAAATTCTACAGGAAAACGAAGAATTGAGAGTAAAAGCAGAAAATGATAGGCAACCCTCGACTAAAAGGAGCGTAGAACCGAGAACGAGCGCTCAATTCGGGTGGGATGAGACGAATGACGAACGAACGGTTGGGAGCGATGGCGGGTTGATAAAACGAAAATCGGGGGTTGTATGCGGCCACTCGCGAGGAACCAAAAGCAATGATAACCGGAACGAAAGCCCAGCAAACGAACGGATTGAGTGGAAGCAACCTGCTGGCGTTTGGGTGGAAAAGGGGGCAGAATTCGTTTCTACCCGCAAACGAATCAGAGGATGGCGGGCGGTTTTGTCCACTAAACTCCAAATTCGAGGCGTGCACCCCAAAGAGCATCGTAGCGAGCGGGAGATTTGCACGCGAATCGTCATCCTACCGCTTGGTTTTTCCGTTGACTCGCGCCCCCGCCCGTCGGCTCGCAACATGCCGGCGAGCAGCCGGAAAATCAAATCAAAGTCGATTTAAGGACGAACTGAAGTTGCGGATGACAATAGAAATTCAATGACGTGGGCAAGCAGTAGAGTGAGTCGATCGATGGGTCAAAACAAGAAGAACCGAGCAGAGTGCACGCAGACGTGGCTAATGGGTGTGTTCTGATGCCACGCGTTCCCCCCACTCCTCTTTTTCCACACACCCCGCTTTTCCGCTAATTTCGGTCGCTTTTCTGCTCACTCGCGCCTTCCGCACTCCTCTTGCAGCGAGTCGCCCGCTTCGTTCCCGCGCCCGACGGCCCCGTTTGCCCGCACCGTTGAGCAAACAACCCGCTTGCCCGGCCGGCCGGCCGGCCGCTCGTCGCTGTTTGATTCCAGCGACGTTCCCAACGATCCGCAGCCAGCAAACGAGTGAACGAGTGAGTCGAACGAAAAGAGTAAACAGACAACGACGTCCAAATGATCGCAAATGGACGGGTTTCCGTCTTTTATCGACCCTCGCAATGAAACTCGAACCTCAATGACGGACAGAGAGAACGAAAGTAAAAGGCCGGAAAGAAGTGGAGGACAGAAGCGATTGTTGCCTGTTGTTTGCAAATCGCTTTCATGTGCGCGGTGCGTGGGGATTAACGATCACTTGCGAACGTACGGGAGCAACCACCACGTGCCGGTTGACCTCATAGGGAAAGTGCGTGGGAGAGTTTGTGTTCGGTTGATTTTCCGGTTCGCCTCCAATCACTCGCACATGACTTCTAATTGATAAACGGCTAATCATCAGTCACCAATTCATCAAATAACTAGCTCTGCTTTACAGAAGGCCAAAAATCAATATTCAATCTTCTTTCGCGTTAAACAGCCAAAGAAACGCTACTTAACGTCTTCCTATGGTAATTTTCAGTCGTAAAAAGTATGTTTACGCGCAATTTAGTGTTCTTACATTAAAGTTCTATAAAATTCTGACAAGGAAACTAATTAACGGCTTATTGTCAGTAAAATGGGTTATACGGCAAATAAAAAGAGCGTTCGTCACCTGAGATTCCAAGGACGTCTCCGATCCAAGTACTAATCAGGCCCACCTCTGCTTAACTTGCCTGATCGGACGGGAAGAGGCGTGCGTTCAGAAGGGTATGGACGAACACACTCCGTTAAATGCGTCGGGCGAATAAGAGGCAGTTAGGCATGTAGTTAAGGATGGACGTGTGTGTGCGCTCGACGCCTCGCTTCGCTTTTATGCGGCGGGCAAGCGGCGGCGGGATGGGCAAGCTTTTTACGCCCAGTTACGCGTTTTTTAGCCCACAAAACGGGTCACTATAACGTTAAAATGCACTTTTTAGAACACTTAAGCATGTCTGAATGCTATGCGAATTTGCTGGTTGTAGGAACCGGAATATCTTCTCGTCCAAGTATTTATTTTGCGGCCGTTCACTGGAACACGCAGCCTTTCGTAAGAGACACGTTTGCAGTGGACGTTTACTGCTCATTATTGGAAACGTTTGTAAACGAACTGCATTTGACCTCGAATTAGCAAGGAATCAATCAGCAAACGATTAATCGACGACGCACAAGACGAACACAACCGAACCGCTTGTTGAAATGAACGTTGCGGACACACGCTAACACAACCGCTAGCAGGGCGCGATCGGCAAACAGGACACAACTCGGGCACAAATCACGAGTATCTGCGTCGAAAGCAAGCGATCAAACCAGCGAGCACCCGCCCGAACGAACCACGAGGTCGGCAATCGAAGGAAGTGTGCGTTGGAAGGCGAACTTTGGACCGGCGAGTTCAAAAGAAAATTCGCGAGGTCAAGTGCTTACGACTGTTCAATTCGCGTATAAAACGGTCGATCAAAACGATTCAATTTATTGTACGATTGGTGGTAAACAAGCCAAGCACGCAGTTCTACGTGTCCTGCTTGCTGATAACCGCTTTTCGTTCGGGAATGGCGGCAGTGTGCGGAGGCCGGCGGCTAATTATTTGTATTAAAGGTTTTTCTTTTGCGCTTTGTGGAGATTGAGGCTTTGCGCGTGAATTCGATTTTTGTTACCCTTCCGATCGCCCCATTCAGCCACCAATCACCCTTTTCGAGCATTTTTCTTCCAGCGGCGATGATCTGGAACGTTCTTTGGGCGGTTGCCCTTGTGCTTCTTGGTCGCTGGCTGTGGAACACGGCGAAGTGGCTGCTGGAGTTGGAGTACAAGCGGCGAATGTGTAGCGAAATTCCCGGACCGTCCACCCTTCCGCTAATCGGCTCCATGCACTTGTTTCCAAAGGAACTTGAGAGTACGTTCTTCTGCTCACTCATTACCTCACAGTTAACTTCCTGTCGTCAGAGATCGAACCGTTCATGATCGAGGAGTGCAACAAGGTGATACGAGCGGGCGGCAACGTGATGAAGCTGTGGTTCGCCCACCAACTCCGCCTCTACTTGTTAGACAGCGAGGCCGTTAAAGTGAGTGCTTTCCAGTCGATATCTCTAGTTATCGTCTTCCAGCACCTAACGAGCAGCAACACGGAGCTGGTGAAAGGCGAAGACTACGCGATCGTGAAGCGTTGGATGGGCGAGGGCCTGCTGACGAGCGACGGCGAGAAGTGGGCGCGCGCTCGAAAACTCCTCACTGCCGCCTTCCACTTCGCCAAGCTGGAGGAATACGCGGACGTCATCGACGAGCACGTGCGGGTGAGCGAGGGTCTGAAGAGTTTCAACTCACTGCTAATTGCTTGAGGAATTCGTCGCAATCCTCGAGAAACGAGCGGACGGGCAGGAGATCGACTTCTTTCACTACGTCAAGTACCTCACCCTGGACATCATCATGCGTAAATTCACCTTTATTAGTCAATACTCTCCTATCGTTGGTTTAGAGACAACGATGGGCGTCAACCTGAACCTGCAGGCGGACAACAACCACCCGTACGTCAAGGCGGTCCAACGCTTCTCCGAACTGGAGCTGAAAGTCATGATGGAGCCCCTCCTCCAACTCCCCGGAGCGATGTGGCTCTCCGGTTTCGAAATGGAGCTCCGCCGGACGATCCGGACGTTGAAAGCAATGAGCACCAACGTTCGCAGCAATCAGTCGTGCATTCCTTTTATTGAGTTGTTTTAGGTAATCAAAGAACGCCTGAAGCTGCAGCAGGAAGAAGAAGCGATTTGCGAGGGACAACGCAAACGACGCCTCGACTTCCTCGACCTCCTCCTCGAGCAGCTGAACGGCGGACACATGAGTCTGCAGGAGGTGCACGAGAACGTGGACACGTTTTTGTTCGGCGGACACGACACCACCGCTCATGCCGTAAATGACTGCGGAAGAAGGGGTGGGTGGATAGAAGCTGTTGGGATCATCGATATAGGGCTTAGAAGGTGCAATAAAACGGGGGCAAATCATTCAACATTTTTCTTACTCACTTCTTTGTTACCAATCACTCATCCATGGTGCTTCAGCTCTCGTGGATCATCTGGTGCCTAGCGACAAATCCCGACCACCAGAAGCGACTGCACGACGAGCTGGTCGAGCACTTCGGTCATTCGGACGCCGAGTTCAAGACGAGCCGCGTGAAGGAGCTGAAGTTCTTCGATGCGGTCATCAAAGAAGCGATGCGCTGCTACCCGCCCGTTCCGTTTGTCGGTCAGCTCTCTTCTTTTATTCCTCGACTGATTCTTGTGGTTTAGAGCGACAGCTGAAAGAAGAGATGCAGATCGGAGAGCATCGACTGCCGAAGGGCGCGTGCGTCGTGATTCCGCAGATGTTCCTTCATCACAACGAGAAGGTCCGTTTAATGCGATAATTGATGTCTTTACTCGAATTTTTACTTATTTCTTTAATCTGCCGCCTTGCAGGCCTTCCCCGACCACTGGACGTTCGACCCCGAACGCTTCCTGGACGGGCGCGACATCCCGCCGAACGCCTACCTTCCGTTCAGTGCGGGGCCTCGCAATTGCATTGGCAAGCTCCTTTCTTCACAGGCCTCACTCAATGCTTGTATTAGGGATGCGCTTTGCTCAGAACGAAATCCGTTGCACGTTGGCCCACTTGGTGCACAACTTCGAGTTCCGCGCCGACCTGCCGATGACGGCGAACTGGACGATCGGCGAGATGGTGCTCCGGCCGGGCATCGGGATTCCCGTTCGATTGACCAAGCGATTGCCATAAGCAAAGGATTCGAGGGTGTAAATAAAGCAGCTACTGACTCATTACTCTCGTCATACGGTGGCTCCTGATCATCAACGGCCTTCCCATCGCTAATTCTTACTAATTTCTGCTTGCTTCGCGTATTCTGATCGCCGAATTGCACATCCCCCCGTAAAGGCGGAAAACCGGGTCGTTTGTTCGTCCCAAACGCACCCTCAACTTTTTAGCCGTTGCCCCTATCGATCTGAAAGTTTTTCTGGCTAGAGTAACTTGTATGCGCGAACTCCGAAAATGTGCATTTCAACCGCCGGCGGGTACATTCAACGTTCCGTGCCGACGTTCCGCAACGTACCGTTCTGCTCCACCGCTCAAATTCACCCGCCCTGTGGACAAAAAGATGCGCCGTGGAACGAGGAACATTTCATCAGTTGATGCCATCATCAGAAAACATTGTTGAAGAAAGTTGTGGTCGCCAGAAGGTGGAAGGTCGGGGCGGAAAATCGAAAAGGTCCACACTCGGATGTGCCGTTCTCAGCTCCCAGAATTTTATTGCAAACACAAAAAAGATCCTCCCTCAAGGAGGGTTTGGCGCATCTTTCAAGATCGCATTTGGGTCGGGAGGAGTTGCCAGAAGCTCAGGCTCATGGACCTAAGATTTTATGTCGATTGAAAATTTGAAGCGAATTTCAAATCCGTCGTTCTCATCGATTATCGGGCGTGACGATACATGTGTGGGCTCATTCAAAAGCGCAAAATCGGCGTTTTCCAGCGAACTGCATGTTGTTGTTGTCTTTGGCCCACTTGGCCACTGCGGCTTGCGTGAAGCGGACCCCTGATATCGCGCAAACACCGGGCGGGTTTTGACATGACTGGACGGATTTATCTGAAACTTGGCAGAAATGTCGAACACGTAATTGCTCTTTTTACCCCCGTTTCAGATTTTTCACACGGTTGATTTTCGATGAGTAATTGGTCGTTCTGGGCTGGGGTTCTCCCCTCGGGTTTTGCGGTCGTTTTCTTTGGCCGCCGCAACCAACACCCACTTTTTCCGATTGCTGGGATCCAAACAAACTGTGAGGCGTTGTTTGCAAGTGACGAAGAGCGCCGTGCGCGCCGCCGTACTCAGAAGTTGCTTTCGCAAACGGCTTTGCAGTTCAAACTTGGGATCGTAAAATCGAAATTGATAAACAGCCAGTATTGATCAACAACAGCCTATTCGCCGAGTTGCAATCGAACCTATACGTTAGTGAAGCGCAACTTGAGGTTATCTCACTACGATGAGCGATCGGTTGCAAAACAAGGTTGACAAAGGGTTTGATACGCACCAGTCTAATGACACCCCCAGCTGGGGACGGCGCGAAGCGCCGTCACACGCTGGTTCGAGTAACAAACACAAGACCACGCGTGTTCTCAAGCAACTCCTTTCGATTGAATTCGTAGGGAACACGCCGCTCAACGCCTCGCACTTAACGATCGGCATCCTCAATAAAAATTCGTTGCAGAACTCCGCAACGCAAGAGGCGGCAAATTCGAGTGTATTTTGTAGTTTGCGGTCGGTTGACGACATGCGGAACGCGCGCACTTGCCGCTCGTCTTTCCGCCCGCTTCCACTCGCTCGCCGCCCGCTCTGCCGCGTCCGCCAGCCACTTCACGCCGCCCTGCTGTTTGGTTTCCGACTGTTTTGGTTCGCCGTTGCTCGTCGTTTGTGATAAAACGCGCTCGTTTTTGTCCTCCCGAACGGAAAATTGCTTCCAAAACATCCGCCACTGTTTTTGAGGTCCAAATGTCGGGCGAAAGGCATGAATACACTGCTAGAAAAGCATTAGCTACTTATTTACCGGTTTTTAGCGACTAACTACTCTTAACTTGCTCCCCTCGTGTTGCGAAACACCCGGCCTTTCCATTTGAACTCTTCTATTTTGGTGGGAGCCGTGTAAACGAGATTATTCCGTCGTGCAGTGCAGTATTTGAATTGAGTTAATCCATGACAACCGCACACTCACTTGCAGTTTTCCGTTTGTTGAGCGGGCTTCTAGAAGAAAAAGCGGGCATTTGCTCATAAACACGCTTTGTAGCCACAAACATCACACAATGTCTGTTGTTTACATCCGTTTGACCTTTCGGCCTCCACCGTTTTCTCGGATTGCAAACCCATCGGCTGGCCAATTTCCGTCCGTTTGCTCGCTTCTCGGCGTTCCACGTTTGCATGTCGGCGGGAATCGTTCGGCCGACCGGTGTTCCTCCTCGCCAAGCAAACAAAAGCGGCCGGGCGGGCGGGAGGAAGCCGAAAGGTTCCGCTCGCCCGGCAACCGGCCGCCTCGCCTCGCCGTTTGCTCTTTCCGCTTTCTTCTTCCTCCTCGCTTCTTTCAAGCGTTTGCTTCCCGACCGACACGCCGAACGAGCCGCTGGCGGTGGTGGCGGCGAAAAGACGGGCGGCCGCCGCGAAATCGGAGCGCAAAAGTGCGGAGCGAAATCGACGGGCAAAGGCACACGTTTCTTTTTGGTTGAACGTTATTTCCGATTGTTTTGGCTTGTTTCAAGTGGAAATACAACCTCAGAGCAGATGTGATCGTTGCATCAATTCCTTTGCTTTGATTTGTACACGTCTATTTATCTGCAACCTTCCGTTTCCGTTCTGCAACGAAATGACTCACGTCGTGTTCACAACGTAGCAACAAGCCGGAAAACGGCGTTTTGTCATCGCATTCGCGGAGCACAAACTACAGGGCGCGCCGTTCACTTTTTGGGCGCTGGGGTTCGTGATCTGACGAGGGGGTGAAGGTCAAACGGTTGCGAAAGAGCCCTGTTGCAGCTTCCGTTTGTTTATTGCGGTACCTACCGCTTTTTCACCAAGCGCAATATTCACTAAATCCATAGATCGCTTGCACTTTTCTTTCCTCAATCCTGGGCCCTCTTGCCGCTTTCAGCCGTCCGCCAGTTACTCACAAGCGACACGCGGAAAGCGAGAAACCGCTGATAAAAACTCGGAAGAAAGGAGCGCGTTGACGTGGCCGTCGATTCTTTTCGGCGAACACTCGTGATCTCCGTCCTTCCTTCCACTTATTTTCTTTGGATTGCAGCCCGCAACTCCTCATACTTGTGCGATGGCCGACTCGCAGCAGACGAACGCGAACAATCCGCCGTGCGTGATCTGCCAGCAACCGTCGAATGGCTATCACTTTGGTGTGCAGGTCGGTTATTTAGGATTTCTATTGATCCCTGCTTTAAGGCCTGCCGGGCATGCGCCTCGTTCTTTCGACGGTACCGCTTCATTCATCCATCCTTTCAACTCGCTCCCCTTTAAGGTCGATGGCCGAGCAGAAATCGTACGTGTGCAGGCGGGAGAACAACTGCAACGTGAGCGGAGGTTCGCCTTCCTTTTCTTCGTTTCGTTCACTTGTTTGATTGCAGACGGAATGCGGAACTGCTGCCGCGCCTGTCGGTTGGCTCGCTGCCATCAGGCGGGGATGCAACGGGATGGTTCGTTTAACCGACCATCAACTCCATTGATTCATATGTTTCTTCAGACATCCCAACCTCGACGACCGCCGACTCACTGCCGAACATCGTCTCGTCGTCCACTCAAGTGCAGAAGCCCTCGCCCACAGCCGTTCGTTCTTCTCTTGCTTGCTTTGACTCATTTCTTTCCGTAGATAACACCCAAATCCCTCGACTACTACCCGACGTTGAGTCGGTTGGTGCGCGGCTACGAGTGTTTCATCAACGCCCAACGCTCGCTTTTCTCCGTCGAGCACCCGAACAGCGTCTTCAACCGCACACACGTACGTTTCCTTCGCATCTAGTCGATCATCTGATGACTACCGGATTTAGTTCATCGAAACGAACAAATCGGAGCACCTGAAGCTCGAGAAGGCGTCGATGCCTCTGCTGTACACGATGTTCAACGAGTACTACGACCCCATGCGGTACATTGCTCGCGAGGACAAGGCAAGCGAGTTGACTGTTGACTCATGTTAATACTTTGTTGTAGATCCGCCTGATCGAGAACTACTGGCAGCAGATCGGAATGCTGCATCGCGGCTACCTGACCGTCCAGGCGTTCCCCGACCTCGACGACACGCGCATTGTGCTGGCCAGCGGGATCTACATGGACTCAAAGAACATGCGCTCGTTCATGGCCGGCTGCACGGCGCCCGAGAAGATGGACGAGTACTTGAGGTTCGCTAGGGGAGAGTGGAGTTAGGCGGTTGATCGCGCTCGCACTTCACACTGACCGGCCTTGTCCTTAACTAAACACCCTTTTAGGATGCGGCTCCCAATCCTGCAAGCAATGCAGCGATTCATCCGCAAGTACAAAGAGCAACAGATTCGCGTCATCGACACGGCGGCGTTGATTTGCACCGCGCTGTGGGCCGACGGTTCGTTCTACTCGTTCTTTCGTTTATTCCCCCGGTTGCAGCCGAGAAGATGGACATCGAATCGGACGCCATCCAGGAGCACAAAGAGCGCGTTCTCACCGAGTGGACTTCGAATCTGACCGCAACATTCGGCGCGGAGCAGGCGGGCATTCGAATGGCGCGGATGTTGTGTTTGCTCGTCGACTTGAACGTTCGTCCACTCCTCCCATCCATTACAGTTTTATTCGTTTTTTCAGCACATCTCCAACATTCTGCAAGAAGCGACGCTGATCACGCGCATCTTCTGGCCCACGGACATGGACCATCTGCTCAACGAGCTCACCTGCGATCGGGACGCGTACGTGGAGATCTTGCGGAACGCGGACGAGTCCACTTCTTACTATTGAGCGGAGTCTTTTGCTCCTTATTCGTTCCTCTAATCATCAGCTATCATTCTCTTGTGTCAATTCCATCAATTTGTATCGAAATCAACGGTTATCCTCATCGTCGTCGAACGTCTCCGTATTTATCGCTCTCCATTCTTGAATACACGCCCGCATCGCCCAGTCCATTTGTGTTTTACACATCTAACTATTCGAATAGCAACTGCTTCCAGATGTCGAATTGCAGCAATTCCCGTCTAATAAACGTTGGAACAAAACGCCACGAGTTAGTTTTGAAGATAAATGACGTACGATATGAGCCTGCTACGCCAACGAAACAATCCTTTCGCTCATGAACGTCAAGTTCCGTAGTAATCGGCGGTGTTCGAAAGAACGGAGTAATCTGAAGGTGTTGTTAAGCTAGTTGTTTACGAGTTTAGACGGCGCAGAGATCACTTGAAGCAAAGGGCGACGTTAAGACGGCTCGCCCGGTGTTTTAAGCTGTCTGAACGGAGAACACCCTTGAAGGTTGTTTTGCCCTCAAGTTTATCACTCGGTGATCGAAGACGAGCGACTATTTCCGTCTTGTGTTCAGGAACGGGTCATTCCAATGGACGTACGTGTGATTGTTTCAGTCTTCCTCCTTGTTCTGCTTCGCTTAACGATTGCAATCGATCCGCGGCGACTACTCGCTCGTCAACAGTCGCACTTGCAGGCACAAATTGCTGGTGAGCTCCGAATTTCCATCGATCTCTTCGATGCCGACTGGATTGCAGGGTTGGGCTTGATAGTCGGCGACTCGCTCGTCGCGCTGGACTTTTGGCCCACGACCGTCCACTCGCCGCTGATTCTGATTGACTCGAATTGCGGCGAGCAGCGAGCGGATTGTCCGCGTTACTGCCGCTCCGACTTCTTTTCCGCCGCCTACTGCTCGTTCGACTGCCAGTTCGGGCAGGCGGCCGACTACTGGAAGCAGGTCTGTCAAATGTACAGCCACGACGCCAAGGACGTCGTCTACTTCGATCCAAACAACTCGACGACCACCCGACGGACCGGCCGGGAGTGGCGAGGCGGGCGAGCCAGCGGCTACTCGCGACGAGGCGAGTGGATCGAGGATTCGATCACGGTACTCGGTAGACAACAAATAACTAAGAAGATGATCTAAGCATCGATTATTCCGTAGAACTGATCGATTACGCGAACTTCACTCTAGAGAACGTCCTCTTCGTCGATGCCTGGCAGCTGGACGAGGAGTAGGTAGATGAAAGATCCCCGTAGCTACTTTTTGTTGCAGGCTGCTGCGGATCGAGAGCCCCGCCCTGCTGGGCTTGGCGCCCGGGCCGGGGAACCTCGTCGTCGAAGCGTTCAATCAGCAGTTGATCCCCGCCCCAAGCGCCTCTTTTTCGTTCGCGGATTTCTTCTTGTCGATCGGACGGCCGCTTCCCTACTGCTGGGATGTGGCCGAGACGCCCGCTCTGGAGAACTCGTGGAGCTTCCGGCCGGCTTCGCTCCAAATCTTCGGCATCGAGTTCGAGCGGCCGTTGGTCTGCCGTGCACTGCAGTCAGCTTTTACCGTTCGGTTTAGATTCAACTGAGGACGGACTTGCTGTTCGCTTTTGTTCCGAACCACGTCGTCAACCAAATGCTTGAGAAATTTCTTAGCGTAGATACCAACACATCGGTATGCAATCGCTAGCTTTCTCACAAACGATTCTGAATTTCAGAGCCTAAACGATGTAGGTTCTTTACTGCAAGTTTGAAAATCCACACGCGAGTTGGCATCAAACGAACCTGTATTCTAATTCATGTGTTTACCAAAAGTTCCGGTATTTCACCCTTACGAAAAAGAATCGACGGAGAGAGCTTCCACCCGCTCAGTTCTAACTCGATTGCAGGTCGACGACGTTCCGTTCCTGACGACCTGCCGGAACGAGCTGAACTTGACGTTCGTGGTCGGCGGGCAGGAGTTCTTCGTCGATTTGATGGGCGCGCCGTACAACGACCGCGAAGACAACTGCTTCACGTTCGTCCAACCGATGGAAGCGACGTCCATCGCCAATCGGTACACGGAAGAACCCACTTTCGTGCTGGGGTTGATTTTCTTCGTCGATCATTGCGCCTCGTTCGACTATTCGAGCAACACGCTCACTTTGGGCTTGAACACTGGAGAAGACAGGCAGGGAATAAACTCGTAGAGAAGACACGTGTTGCGTATCGTGCTCGTGGGTCTACCTGGTGGCTGTTACCGCCGTTCACGACGTCTATCCGAACCGGTGTGTTGCGACTCGACTTCTTCTTTGTGGTGATTTGCTGTGTTGTGTTGTGTACTCGAAATCACTCGAGACAATGTCGTTTGAGGCAAAGATCACGGACGAGGATTAGGAACGATCGACGGCAACGGATCGTATGCGGTTGTTTACGCGCTGTCCGCTCATCTTCGCACTCCTTTCTCAGAAACGGGATGATCAAAACCGATTTCGAAAGCGGCGGAGGCATGGGAACGGCGAAGAGCGGAGCTGTCGCGCGCGGGAGCGTCTCCTCTCCCGGCGGACGCCGCAAATGACGAAGATCGAACGAACAAGAAGATTTATGGACGAACGATTGGTACAACGAAACGGTAGAGCGGAAGGGCGAAACGGTGGTTCTAAACGGGGCGCTCGTGGCCCCGTTCTTCTGGAACGGGAACGATGAGGCTGGGGGAAACGAGGGGGAATACACGAGAACACGAGTGTGGGGCGAGAAAAGGGGGAAGCGGGTGGGGAGAGCGGAGAAAAAGAAGGCCGCCGTCCCGCGGGTCGTCGATCGGCTCGAATGCCCCGTCCATCGGCGGCCCGTCGCTCGTAGGGAAGGCGGCGGTCCGCACGCGCTTTCGCTCGCGTCCCGTCTGCTTGGCGTTCTGTCCGTTCCGCATTCTCGCCGCGGACCTCACGCGTCGTTTTGGCTCGAAAATACGCCCGACCGAATCCCACTGGGGGCACCGAAACGAATGGAACTTTCCTCGCGTCCTCACGGACGCGACAGAGCGGAGATCGCTGTTTACACCTTGGCATTGCGGGCGCGATGAGAAAGCGGGCGGAGAGCGACGGAGGGCGGCAGATGGGCGTCTCTGGGAACGGGCGGGCGGCGGACGGTTCGAAAAGAAAACAAGCGGGCGGGTCGGCCGGCCGGCAAGCGGACCGAACGCTCACTCCTCTCCGCTGCCGCGCGATGGACAGTCAGCATCTCCGCCTTCTCTCTCCTTCTTTTTCTCTCGTGTTCTCGCGAGAGATCGATCGAGCGGCGACACCCGACCGACTGCTCCTTAATTTCCGCTCATCTTTTCAAAACGACTCCTGCTCGGACGAACTCCGTTGTGATCCACGCCTCTCGACTTCGGATCCCGCGCAAAATGGTGAGTTCCGTTCGGTTCGTCCATTTATACCTCTCGTTGCAGGGTCTCTTCGACGAACTCGTGAAGGCGGTCAAGAACGTGGCCGATGCGCCGGCCCGCCTCGCCGCCGAGGCCGTCGCCGGCGTGGGAACCAAGGCGTTGGTGCCGGCGGAGAGCGAGCGCGAGGTCGCCCGCCCGCCGCCGAGCGACCGCGACTGAGCCCCGGCCGTCGATCCCCCGCCCGAATATAATGGACGCGCGTGTTCACCGCCTTCTTTTCATCGCTCGAATCCTCCCCACTTTCCAGTAATCCCTCCGTCTTCTAATTGTACCCCTCATTCAACGTCGACTGTTGTTGTGCGTGCATTGGTCGATGAAATAAACGAGGATGATCGAAGCGACTGGTTTGGTTGGATTGAGTGGGGCTTGAAGAACGAAGGTGTGCAGAAAGAAGAACCGCCGGCTTTTCCGTCAGCCTCCGTCGAACTCGGGCATGATCGAGCGCCTCGTTGCGCAACCGCCGCGTTCGAATTGCGCGTCCGGTCGGCAGCGGCCGCTTTCTTTCGCCCGCTCCTCGTCGTTTGCTCCTCATTTCACTTTTTGCGCCGCTCGGCGCTCGGCGGCCGGCCGGCCCGGCGGTCGGTCGATTTCGGCGGCCGCTTTCCGCTTGGCGTCCACTTTTTCTGGTCGACGGACGGCGACGATTGTTCGGGGCGATTGGACGCGAATGTTCGCTGGAGAAACTGATTCGATCTTCCTTATCCTCGTCGATCTTCGCTCCCAATTAGCCGTCCGATTTATTTATTTCCGGGGATCGACGCCCGCTTTCTCGCCTCCGCAATCGATCCGCTCGCTCGCCCGGGCGCGCCATTCGATCGCCCGCCGAAACGATTTGCGCGGCCCCATCCGACCGATGGCCGTCGGGGCACTCGGGGAAGCGAGCGAGCGAGAGGACGGGCGGCCGCCGCGAGTGCCCCTTGCGTTTGCCCGCCGCTCGCAGACGAGGCGGTCGATTGCGTTCGCCGGCGTTGTTTTGGCTGTTCGCCGCGTTCGCCGCGGCCGGCCGTCTTTTCCGCGTTTTCTGCTCGCAATCCGCTCCCTTTCGTTCCAATCCGCTTGCAATCGCTCGTCTAATCGCCTGCTTTCAGCTCCCTTTCCGCTTCGCTTCGCTCCGTGATGGTGGGCCTCCAATTCGGACGATCGAGTTTGGTGATGGAAGCGCTGGACTACTGCGGCGACGGCGACGAGAACGTGGAGCACCCGGAGGCGGTCCAGCTGCACGACTGGGCCAGCGAGACGTACGTGCTGAACGAGCGCCATTGGTTCCCGATGTTCCCCGACCACGAAGCGCTCCTCGTCCACGACCTCCGCTTTCGAATGCGCGGGTTCGTTCACTCTCCTTCTTTCATTCTTTCTGTTCGTTTGCAGCGCCCGCTTCGAGATCGCCGACGATCGGGCCGTCGGGTACCTGCCGCGTGACGAGCGCAGCGGAATGCTGAAGCTGACGCGCGGCGCCATGCGGCGGGTGCACCTGAACGAGACGCTCGGCCGCGTGCAGCCGACGGACGGGCGCCTCCACCAGCTGGGCGGCGCGGAGTTCCAGCTTCGTCCCATCGACGCTGACTGCTTCCTCACGGCGACCGTGGAGCCGCGGAAGGATCGCCGCCTCTTCCGCCTGCACGATTGGGAGGCGCCAGAGCGCGTCCTGCACGAAACGACCGTCCCGCAGGCGCCGATCGAGTGGCTCTCCGAGGCGGGCCGCCTGTCGCCCACGCGCATCGGCTTCACCGCGATTCGCGGCAAGCGCCCCGTCCAGCAGTTCCTGACGCCGATGTTCGCCGAATCGATCGCGCCCGTCGTTCGTGTGTGGGACCTCGAACGGAAGCGAATGGACGAGCTGAAGTGCAAGAACGCGCCCACCATTGCCTTCCCGCCGTTGGACGCGAAAGTGAGTTCTTTCCGCTCCGTTCATTGCATTCCTGTGCTCTCTTTGCAGACGCACGCGTTCATGTGGACGGCGTGGCGCGGCTCGCGTTGCTTCTGCCTCACCTACGAGGTCAAGCAGCTGCACTACGGGCACATCCCGTGGTTCGAGAACCGCCTCTTCTGCCTGGACGTGGACGGGCCGCTCGTATGGAAAGAGCGCCCTCTCCCGACGCGCCTGCGCTCCACTCGCTTCCCGCTCCACGTCCTCAAGGAGGTGCAGCCGCCGCCCGGCGCCTCGCTCAAACTCTTCACGTTCACGGTCGACGGCGAGCTCCACCTCCAGCTGCACCGTTTGCCCGTTGTGTACGTCCTTTTCCTCATTTGTTCGTTCTATTGCTCTCGATTGCAGGCAACCGGAATCGCTTCAAACTCTCGCCCACTACGCGAACCTCAAGGCGGGCGTCTTCGCGAAGCGCGAGGAGAGCCGCCTGCTGGAGAACGTTTGCCGCTTCCTCCGCCAGCAGACGTACGACCGGGCGACGATCCCCGCCCAGCTGCTCGCCAACTACAAGAAGATGCTGGCGCAGTACGAGAAACACCGCGCGAAAAACGGCCTCGAGAAGCACGTCCCTGCCTGCCTCAACGTTCCCTCGTGGCCTTGACGGAAGCGAGCATTGATTCGAGTGTTCTCTGTTGTTCTTTTGAATCCAGTTGTTGATTTGCTTGTGAGTTGTTGTTGAATAAACCATAGAATAAACACTCCGGCTGGCTTCCCTCTCGTCTCAACCAAAGAAAGGGGTACCAGTTGAGGGATGGACGCCGAGCGAAGGTTCGAGGGCGCGATCGTTTCCATTAGTCGGCGGCAGAAAATTTCAAGGACGATGAGGTGCGTCGATCGAGCAAACAATCGGATTGCCCGTTCAGCTCAGCGAACAACAAAATGCGTTCCGGTCAAGGCAGGCCGCTTTTATTGCGGAGGCGATTGTAGAACGAAATGACGACCGTTGGGTTTCCCAAACAAAACCGCCTTGCTTACCGCATCTTCCGTAGTCACCCGCCCACACGCGGCGATCCTCCGCTCTCTCCACCTTCGAATCGACCGTTCAGTTCGATGAGCAGCGTGGCGCAGCGGAAGCGCGTTGGGCCCATAAGCCAGCCGTGGGCGGTGCTGTGCAACCCAAAGGTCGGTGGATCGAAACCACTCGCTGCTAACCTTTTTGCATCCATTCGAGACGAGTTGATCGTGGAGATTTCTCTTTATCGGTTCGATTTCAACCGTTTTTTGTCGGTTTCGGAGCCAAACAGGCGGGATCTTCGAGAAGCAAGCGAATTGCAATGAATTGCTCGGTTCCGCACGTCTCAAACACATTTGTTTTGCATTCAACGGGCTCTTCTTCAGCAAGAAACCGAGCTCAACGAACGCGCCCAACCTTTTCGTTCGACTACAAAGAGATCTGCGTCGCCACGACTGCTTTGATTCAAGCGGCTTGATCGGACAAAGAAATGAAGTGGGCGTTTTTTGCTGCTCTCCTGCTCGTTTCAACTGCCTCCGTAAGGAAATCTCCCGTTTAATTCGATTAACGGCCGATGCAGGCAGTAAAGGACGTGCCGTGCAACGATTTGTGGCACTGCCGGGGCGACAACATCCAGTTGGTTTCGATCTCTAATGACTCCTTTCGACGTTTCGTTCAGGTGTTGCGACAGCATCTACGCGTTTCTGTGCTGCTCGAAGTCTCTTGCACGCTCCATAAAAATCTAACTGCTTTGTTCAGGGACGTGAAATGTGGCGTGTTGTTCCAAGACTGCTTTCTAGCTTCCCCGTGGCCGGGCCGGCAGCCACAAAGTCCGGACGAAACGATGGGGATTGACTATGGAGTTGAAGCCAGTTAGCTTCCGATTATTTGCTGAATAAAAGTCAACCAACAGCAATAATTGACCAGTTTTTCATTGTTCAAACGGAAGAAACCAACACGTGCTTCAATATTCAATCGTTCGTTCAGTTCAACTCCGGCTCTCCGGTGGGCGGCGGGAGGACGTCGAGAATGCTGATCGCCGTGTTGTCGATGTCCATTTTGATGCACCTGCAGAACAGAGCGAATATGAGCTTCTTTCGTCGCTGAACTCACCAGAGATTGTGGAAGATGTAGCCGAAGACGTAGTCGGTTGTGTCGTAGTCCGAAAGGAAGACGCTCAGCGCGCACTGGTCGTTCGGGAGGAGGAGGTCGACCACGTACGACGAGGAGGGGATCGAGTGGTTGTTGCCGCCGATGGTGAACGTCCAGTCGGGCAGCGAGTTCTGCTGCGAACAGGGAACGGTGTAGATCGAGTGGTCGTAGTCGTAGTCCGGGAGGACATCGTAGTAGATTGCGATCAGGGAATCGTAGGGTGCGAGGATGTTCGGCACTCCGGTGTCCACCTTGCCGAAGCCGCCGGCGTACTGCGAGCCCTGGTACGTGAACGAGTCGACGACGAAGGTGAGCGAACGTGACGCTTCGATCCACTGCAGCGGATACGTGTTGGCAGGAGTGGGCGTGGAGCAGATGCCGTCCAGACACCACCCGAAACTGCAACATGGCCGGTAATTGGTTCCAAATAGTCGTCTTGTTGCTTACGAAGTCTCGCCTGCGTATTCACGGCCGTACTCTAAAACAAACACAAAAATAAGTAAAGAATGAGTGATCGAAAGAGACAAACCGGGATCGCTGAACACCTCCAGATAGTCGCAGTAGTAGCGATCCATGTCGCCGAACTCCTGGAAGAAGTTTATGATCGCCGACGAGTTCTCGTTCGGGTTGGCCGCGTCATCGGGATTCCTGCGCAATCAATCGATTAGAGTTCGTAAATCTGAGCGCTTACCAGCTCATGCCGACGACTCCATCGGGCATCACCGGGTTGAGCGAGTACGGATCGTAGACGGTGTTTACGACGCCTAAACAAACCAAATTAATGATTAGTTAACGGCATTGGAAGCGTTTACCAAATCTCTGGGTCGTGTTCTGCCAAATACCAAAGCCGAAGAGCTGAAAGCAAGCAATTAAGGCACGAAAGAGTGGCCATTAAGTGATAAGAACGGGCGAGTTCGAAAACAACCCCGCCGGCTGGCAAGCACGCGGGTTTGGAGCGAGCGAGTGGAACAACAAGCGAGTAGATAGCGACTTCGTCGACAAATTGCTTTAAAAAGAACTCACGCCAACGACATCGTCGTAAGCGCTGCCGGTAGCTTCGAGGTCGCCGCTGAAGGCATAGTAGAAGTCCACTAGCTTGGCGGTGGAAGACTGAACGGGATCGAAGAATTGCTGGTTGTCGGTGAGGCCGGGGTAGTCCTTGGCCAGGACGAACGTCGCCTCAGAGCCGCTCTCCTGCGAGACCCAGAAGTCGACGGCTAAAGCAACAATTGATCAGAGTAAGAAGAAGAAAGACGGACATGGCGTTCCGATGCTGATCGGGCTGAGCACAGGTGAGTCCGGGTAGCGAGGAATGTAGTTCTGAAACGAGTAAATGACTATACTTCGTTTGAAGCTACCCTCTACTCACCTTATGGACCTTCCGCATCTGCTGGTGGTACTCCTTGAGGTCGTTGGCCAGCCATCGTCGCTGCTTCGTGCGCACGCTGAGGCGCTCCGTCCGCTTCGAGTTCTTTTGGGCGGCTGGGGCGGCGGCCACAAACACGACGACGAGAACAAGGAGGAGAGCGAGCAGCAGCTTCATTTCTTTCCGTCAAGAATGAATGAAGAGCGAGAAGTTTGCTGGTCGTTTTATACGGGGAAAAGCGAATGACGAGCGGGAGATGGGGGTTTGTTTTGCGCTCACTGCCCGCTGCTTTGTCCCGCCTTATCACTGCAACTAGCGGCGGGAAAAGTAGAAAAAAGCAATTAAGAACTCCATGAGCGGTCGTGGTCGGCGTGCGAAAGGGCTGAAGTTCGGTGACGTTTGTCCCGCAGGTCGCCACCCGTTCTCGTCCGCGCCGCTCTTATCATCATTGTGAATGCAAGCGGAACAACGAACTGAGTTGTTTTTCATGCAGTTCAATTAGCTACGAGTTCTTGGCAATGAATGGACGGCATCAGTCTACGACGTTTCTTGTTGTTGGTTTCGAGAACGTAGAATATGCTGTATATTCGATCGCCCACACGTAATTGACCTTCCAAATCTTTTTTGTTCGTTTAGTGCCAGCGAACAGAAGCAAACAACGATTTGAAGCAGCGTGTTGATAAGCGGGTGGCACTGCCGCTAACCCACTTGCTGACGTCAATCGAGCGACTGGAAGTGCGTGCGGAAAACGACCGTGAGTGCAATCATTAGAGCAACCAATCGAACAACAAACCCGTTGATGTCACTCATAAGAGAACAAACTATGTTCGATGTGCATTCACGATGAACACTCGTGCAAGCGTTCAGGTTAGCGTCAAAACGAAGTCATATCAAACAAACAAAAATTTATTGTCAGACCAAAAAAGGTACAATAGACGAATGCGTCGGTTGCTGAAGAAAGAAATACTCGACTCAAAGTCACACAAACAAGAGGCAAGAAATATACACGCCACACGTGCGAACGAAAAGCGAACAACGATGTGTAAAATGGTCAGTTCATTTCGTCAACGCCGAACAATGTGCCCGTCAGTCAGCACAGAAGGTGCCGGCGGATGAACGGCGGCAGTCGGCGGCGCTCCTCAACGCTCGCCGAACGGAAGGCGGCGCCCACCGACTCAACGGCCAACCGCTGCAAGCGGGGAAGTTTCCTGCAAACGGTAAGCACTTGAGTAACGAAATAAAGAAAACTTACACAAAAGCCGAAAGATTGTGCCCTTCCGTCGGAACTCCGTATGCGTACCTCATGTGAAATAGCAGCCGATCGTCTGCCCGTGGTTTTGTCCAGCCCATTGTGAGCCTTTCGAATGGCGCTTGCAACCGCATCACAACTTCGGACCACGAGCGAGACGCCGCGTCGAAGCGACAAATGAAGCGATCGTACGCACTCAACTCGAACGGGTACATTGGAGCTAAAAGAGATTGTAAGAGTAGATACTTCATTAAAGAACTCACTTTTCCACTCGCCGTGATCGTGGAAAAACACCAGGCACGCGTAAAAGTGTTGGCTCATCCAATTGCCGTTGAAAGATGCCTGAGTGAAGTGCACGCATCTTGCGGCTGCTCTCGCAAGAGCAGCTGGGGGTTCCGCCGTTTTCTCGATCGTTTGCTCGCCTGTGTGCAGATCAAATGAATGGAGGGAAGAGAGCGCCGTTAACAAGGCGTTCGGGCCGTCGGACCGCCGGCTGCCATCAAAAAAGTACAATATGTGGTCGGCGCGGTAGAAGCCGGTGTCTGACACGTCCTCACGAGCAAGCGTTGAAAGCGGACGAATCGAACCGAACTGCTCGTCGAACTCGTAGAAGCGTAAATGCCAAGAACGATCTCAACATGCGATAAAACGACCGTCCGGCGTCACTTTTCGCGGCCAACTTCCAGCCACCGTCATTGCGGCGCCGTCTTCCGGTTGGCGCACCGAATACGAAGCGGCCGCGTAGTTCAAGTCCACAATAAAAACGCGTTCTTCCGATTGCGGTCTTCTCGGATGGTTCACAAGGGGCACTCGGAACAGGCCAATGGTTTCGGTCAGCGCCAGGAAGTGCGCCGGGCCATCGGCCGTCTGAACGTTCGCGTTCTGCAGCACTTCTCGCAGCGACTGCTTGGGTGCCAACGTTCTACAAGCACATTAAGAAAGAGATCTACCGATCGCGCACATACCGAGTTTCTCCCAGCAAGTAGTTGACCATCGTTATTCTCGGGGCGCCTGCTTTCAAGTTCGAAGCGGCGCTTTTGAAACCGAAGCGTTCGGAAACGGGACAAAATTTTGGAGGATCCCGCACATCGTGGAATGTTAGCCGTTGTTCAACGATCCCGCCGTCCTGCTGTTGAATGCCAAACGTCGACATAGCTACCTGAAACCGATGGAAAAGAAGAATAGAGCCGTTTGCCCTCCTTCAAACCGCCCGACCGAGTGATTGCTCGGTTCCTCCGCCCGCCGCGTTCGAGTGACCGCGGGCACTTTTGATTGCATTCGACAGTGCGCGGGCGGTGAACGGGCGACAAGTTCTCGCGCCGCCCACGCGCTCGCACTCGCGAACTCCCGCTTGCTGCACGAGGCGCCAGTCGCCCGGCTGCTCGACAACACGCCGCCGACGAGACCACTCGGCAGTCAGGGCAAGCAAGCGAACAATGCAAGCGAGTCACCCGAGGGCCCCCTTGTCGACCGGCCTACCATTTGGTGTCTTACATTCTTCGGTCTAATCGCATAGGTCTAGCATCCGTCCGGTCGTTCAAGTTGCTAAAGAAATTTTGGAACAGTTCGCCCATGCGGTTAAACACAACATAGAAGTTGAGTGAAAGAAATGACGAGTTTCAGTGCTGATCGTTCGTTTCTTTGAACGTCCGGCTTTAGCGATGGGGTTTGCTAATCAGTGTTCTTTGTTTTGGCTGTTGAACGGATCTAACACAAGCACTTGCCGCTCTGCATCGCTTGTTCAGCGTGTTTTAGGTGATCCAGCAAGTAAGATTGTATTCTGACCCGTAATTTCTTAAGCAGAATACAAAAGAGTAGACGCGACCACTCGGAAATGTACTAAAAACTCAAAAAATCAGACGGCATTCGGCAAGTCTGCTTCCTCTCGGTTTGTAGTGCACACGGGTGAAGACGGCTGAGGGTCGCTTTTGTCAATGGAATGGACGTGAACGAAACGCTGCCGCTTGTGCCTCCTCTCTACTTCTACCAATACTGTTTCCAAATCGGGGCCTGTTCGTTTGCATTTTGTCTGCAATGCTGCCTGCTGTGGAGGATCTTCAGCACGGGACTCCGCCGGCAGCTCTCGGCCACGTTGATCGTCAACATCGTCGCTTGGTGCGGCGCAACGGTCGCAATCACGATGCACGTCCTTCTCATCGGGCGGTTCGGACGAAGTGGAGGTGAGCGCTGATCGTGGTCGTGCAACGGTTTTTGCGATCGGGCAAGAGCGGCTCGCTCGCAGACAGGCGAGAAAAGAAGTACTCCATTGAAATGATTGTCTCTGCTGTCTGAAAAGAACGTTCTCAACCGTTTCGGTTTTCTGATGATTCTTTTCATCACCCACTAATCGTTTACGACAAACACTAAAACTAAACACTCGTAGTGATTCGTCATTCGTTTAGAAGTCTTCGTTTCGGGCCCGCTTGCCTTCGCTTCGAGCATGCTGCAGGTGTCGGCCGGGACGGCGACCACGTGTTCCGTCTTCTTCGTGCTGCTCGAGCGGGTGGTTTCGTTGAGTTCGCCGACGGTCGGCTCGCGCGTCTTCCTGCGGCCGGCCATCTGCGGAGTGCTGGGCGTTGCGCTGTTCGTTTCGGTGGGCACAACTTTGGTTGAGTTGCCGATTCCCGAGCACACAAGTGAGTCCTTCGCAGACTTCTTTTCATTTGATGGTTGCAGACGCCGTGCTGATCAACGGACTGCTGCCCAAGTCGCGCGGTCTGATCAATTTGAGCCTGAAGACGGTCTGCACGGCCGCGAACCTTCTCATGTCCGTCCTGTTCTTGCGGAAATTGCGGCAATACCGCCGGCAACAGGTGGCCGTCGGCCGAAATGCCCAGCGAGTGCGTTCTTTCTTTCAGCTCCTCTCAATACTTCATTCAAGACGAACCAACTGGCGACCGCTTCGGTTTGCTCCGAACTCCTCTGCAACTTCCTTCCGTACGGCGTCTACACGGCGGTTCAAGTGGCGCGTGTGGCTGAGGTCGCTTCGCTCGGTCCAATCCTTGCGTCTTTCTTTTCGTTGGAAGCCTTCCTCACGGCCATCATTTACCGACTGGTGCTGCGCAAGCGATCAAACACGCGGATGGTCGCGACCTCTACCACTCCTCCGTAGTCGTGAACCTTAGGCTCTTTTGACCATGAACTTCTTGTTATGTGACCGATGCTTCCATTTATTTATTCCAAAATGAACAACGAGCGGCCGTGAGCGATCTCGTCCTTTCGGTCACGCACCGCGGTCGATCGTCGCGTCCAGCTAAACAATCCCTCCAGCGATTACTTTTTTCCACTTTCGGAAACTCACGAACGTGACGATCAAGTCGGGGTGTGTTTCGTTTGATGCGTAGAGCACTTCGGCCGACCATCCGCCTTCAACGGGCGGCAGGTAGTGAAGACACTTCACGGTGATCGCCAGGCTGTGGCGTCCCAACACGTTGAGGCTCCCATTAATGCCATAGACGCCGAACGGCAAAGGGACTCTAAAAAAAAGCAGTGAATGGCTGGTGAGTGATCGAGTGGACCTGTGCGGCGTGAATCCGGGCAGCACTCCGCTCGGCGCGTCGCGGTCGACTCAAACAGTCGAATTAGTGGATAGAGGACACAATTATCTGGAGTTTAGAGAGAGATCAAGCGAAAGTAGGCTTCAGTCCTCGTCCTTACCGCCTCCTTTCGTTCAGCATTGCCACGTGTTTCCTTGAGCAAACAGAGAGCGAAAGACACTCACAAATCCCCTTGAGCGTCAGATGGCCCGACGCATCCATCGCAAAGACGAGGAAGCAGGGCGTGATGCCGAGGCGGAACTCAAATGGCGCCGTCGGCCACGTCGCCCATTGAACGTCGTAAAGCGGCTTTCTGTGGTCCCGTGGGCGAAAAGTGACGTTCGCCGTCTGGAGGGCCGCCCGCTCCCAACCTTGAGCGCATTGCGGAGCGCCCGAGTCCACTTGACTAAACGAAAGGAGTTGAGGAGTGGAGATGGGGAACGAACACGTCCGTATCGTCCTCGAAAAAACAGGGCAACGACGCCCGGATGCCGCCGACCAGGAGCAAAAAACAGACGAGAGTTCCCACGAGAGCGTTCATCGCATCGACTCCTTCCTTGTTCAAATGAAAGACGAGAAAGAGACCGCTCGTCTTTAATAAAAGCGCTGCCAGAAAGCATTCGTGTGCAAATGAGCTGATCGAATTCTTAACGAGCGCTCCATTGAAAGTCAATCGCCTGCTTTCAATAAAAACGAATTGTTGCGAGTACGAGGCGAGTGTTTCTTTCTTTTTGCCGGATCGAATCAATTTATTCTGTGGTACGCAGCTCAAACAACGTCTACAATATCTGAAAGCACTAACCGCTCATTTACGAGCGTTCCTCCTCGGCAGCCGGCGGGATGACCTTCGAGAAGCCGATGGTCTGATCGTCTACACTCATCTTGATGCAGTAGACCGTGTGGAAGGGAATGCCTGCAAGAAAGAGGGGGACCACTTACTTTCAACTTGCTGCCTACCGAGAATGTAGTCGACATTTGTGTCGAGGGCGTCCAGCGCGTAGGCGCAACGGCCCTCGTCGGGCAGCTGGAGGTCGACGACGTACGAGCGGGCGGGCAGCGTGAAGTTCTGGCGGCCGATCATGAACGTCCAGTCGGGCAGCGAGTCGGCCGACGAGCAGGGCAGCGTGTAGACGTTCAAGTCGAAGTCGTAGTCGGGCTGCAACAGAAGAAGGAATGTTACAGTGGACGGTCTAGTCGTGGTTAAACGAGAAGGTTGAATCGATTACAGAACGAAGAAGAAGCGGTCATTTAGCCGGAAGGTGGGTAGAAATAAACGAATTAGTCATGAAAAAACAGCAAACGCGGGAAAGAACGACGAAACGCCAAGCTCGAGTGAAAACAGAGATCAAAGCGGAGTGCCCTAAACGTCCACTCACCTGCACTTCCTTGAGCAGAGCGTCGGTGACATCCAGCGGCATGCTGACCACCGGGACGCCCGAGTCCGCGTGCGCAAACCCCACCGTGTAGCGCGTGTTTCCGTAAAAGAAGCCGTCCACGAGGAACGCGAGCGACTCGTGTGTGCCCGGGAACCAGTAGAGCGGCGCGTGGTTCGCCATCGGCTCGCACTTGTCCTCGAGGCACGAGCCGAAGGACGTCTCCACCGAGTACTCTCTCGAACCTGCAAGCAGGGGATGAAAGGAAGGTGTGAGTGGACGAACCGGCGGTCGAGGAGTCCGCCAACCATTGGCACCAGAAACGCGGCAGTTCGGGGTACGCGGCGAACAGATTGACCACCGGCGACGCCTTGTCGCTCGGTTGCCGGTCGGGGTTCCTGAAACCACACATTTCATGAGTTCGGAAGGATGTGTTCTACACCGTTTTGCTCCGTAGTCCAGTTGGAACAAGCAAGGATTTACGGCAGTTCATTGCGCAAATCACTGGACCACGCGGCTTTCCAACCCAACACTTCCGCCGGTCACTCACCAGCTTAATCCGAGAGCGCCATCGGGCAGTTCGGGAGGGTCGTGGCGACGCGAGTGCTCGACGTAGTCGACCACACCGAAGCGTTGTATCGAGCTACGATCGAAGTCGAAGAGCTGAACGAACGGGAGGAGTGAGCGGGAGCAATCGGCGGCCACTTACCCGCACGACATCCGCGTAGACGTCGCCCGACACCTCCACGGTGTCGTAGAGCGCCACGTAGTTGTCGGCGTCCACGAGGCGCGAGGTGGACGAAGCGGCGGCGTCGTAAAAGGGTTGCTCCTGGCGGCGGATGGGGTACGTCTTGGCCAGGAAGAAGAGGTTCGTGGTGCCCGTTTGCAGCTCCAGCGAGAAGTTCTGGGCTGCAAACGAAAGAGAAGTGAACCGAACGAACGAAAGAGTAAATGGAACCAAAGATGGAGTGTATAAAGCAAGAACGAAAGAAGGAGCGAATGAAACGAAAAGAAGCAGGAAAGAAGTGACTCACGTGGAGTCCCTACGGCTACTGAAGCGAAGACCGCGGCGTCGGGGTATGAGGGCACGTAATCTTCGTGGATTTTGCGCATCGCCGCGTGGTGTTGCCGCAGCTCATTGGCCGTCCATCTTCGTTGCTTCCCGGAGATCCGCAGCTCCTTTCGCTCTGTCGGGGTGGCAGTGGCCGAAAAGACGAGAAGGGAAAAGAAGACGACGGTAAAAAGATTCATTTCGCCTGTTGAATGGCGTCGATCGTCCTTGCCCGGGAGTAAACGATGAGGACGGAAAAGAAAGGAATTTACGTTAAAACAATTCGGACCTCTTTATTTTTGTTAAGCACGTTGCTCCTTATCGTCCTGCCCGCATTTCTTCGATAGCCGCCCGTCGAAATCATTGGTTTGCTGGAGAGGTGCGGCCGCTCGATCAACATTTTGGACCGCAAAACGAAGCATTCGTTGATTGCATTTGCGGGCGGAGAACAAAAAGATGACAAGAAATGCTGTTCAAAAGAAGAGAGGCTGGTCTCGAGTGTTGCAAGAAGCTCTTTGAGCGCGCAAAGTCTTCGTTCTTGCCCTTTCGATGCGAAATGCTCATTTACTTTATTCGTTTGACTGCTTTGACGGATTTATTTCGAACTGTAACGTTAGCACAAACACGCTCGACGGCCGTGGACGCGGCTCGAACGGGAAGCTACTCGATGACACCCGAATGACGATCGTTTGGCTGTCGATTGCTGCTCGATCGTCCACTCGCTCGCCATCAAGGCAATGCGGTTGTAAGGCGCGTGCCGCGCGCGGTGGTTGGAAGCGGTGTGACGACGGTCGACTGGGAGCAACCGAAGAATCACCCGAGCAGTCGGCCAAACGAGCGCCGATAGCCGGCGAAAAGCAGGAGCACGGACGTCGCATTGATGAATGACGACCACGGCAAAAGGAAGGTCGAAAGCGCGCTAACGAACGGGATTTCATGGCCGACGAAGAACGTGAGCATCGTGGAGCCGAACGGCAGAATGGTGGCGATCAACGGAATGAACATCTGCAAGCCGAAACAGTCAATGGAGGAGCAGAAGGTTGCTAATTGAAATCCGACGCGGTAGTCAAGTGGCTTTTGCACGGGATTTCGCTTGTCAATCCTTGGCAAATGCCACTTGACCACCCAGTCGCGACGGAAGCGACAACACATTGAATTTGTCTTCCAAGTCAACTCCCCTTCACGGTCAGCGTCCACGAGAACTGGCGGAGCAACAGCCGGGTCTTTGCGGACATTCCGTCTTCCTCTCGTCGCATGGCTCGCATTGAAGCGACTCCGATGCCCACCGCCAGGAGGTACGCGCCGATCCCAGCGACGGATTGGAGGCAAACCAGGAAGAAAACGAATGGATTGTCGCCTCTCGTGATCAGAACGTTGCTGATCGGTGGGTCGAGCACTCCGTAGTCGGCGGGCAAGAGCGAGTTGGTGAAGATTGTGTAGAAATTGGGCAATTGAAGCGACAGCGAGAAGACGAAGACGATCGCGACTCGTGCGTAGATTCGTCGGACTGTCGGCGGAACGCGACTGAACGAGAAGAGATGAGAGTGAAGCGAAAGAATCAAAACGTTACTGTTTGACGACGTGGAGTCGAAACCACAACTCCAGCGGCAAAACGAAGCACTGCACATTGGCGGACACCCAGCACAAAGCGACGACCACACGCTGCATCGACGGAGACGCCCAGCGGAGCGGTCCGTGGATTGTGTGCAAGAACACGCCGTCGTGTGCACGGATTGTCTGCAATCCAACGATCACTCACATCTTTACGGTCTTCATTCGTACGTAGTTGCATGCCCAAAACAAACAGCAAGCGTAAAAGTCGACAGCGGCGGCAATCAAGAGAACGTGGCGGTAGGTGCTCAGCGAGGCGTTGGCCTTACCGCGGCTTAACCAAATGAGAAGAGCGGTGGAAAGGTAACCGCAAACAAAAGCAATGGAATAGGAAAACACGAGGGCGTTTTCCATCGGCGTTCGCGTGTTCGCTGCTGCGATGATGGCGACTGGGAGCGACATGTTGGCCGTTTCTAACAGAAAGAAGCAATAGGGAGCGGAGAACGCAAAGATCTTGTGCTTCACGATGTTGTCGCGTGTCTGGGGGTCAAAGATACGACCCGAGTTCGCCCATTCCGTTCACTTCCTCTTCTCCGCGTTTGTAGTCCGTGGAAGCACAAATTGTATCAAAGGCGTCGGTTTTGAAATGTACTTCCTGTCGACCGATGAGCGAAGCGAGCCGTTTACAAAGAGCGATTGAAAGATCAGCGGCAAAACTTGATTTCTGTTTCGTTGTTTGTATTTTCTTCATCTGAATGGTCGCGAACGAATGGTTTTACGATTGGCTGCTGTCATTCCAAAAACATCGTTTACAACCGCCTAAATCTAAAAGTCAATCTTCCCTCCGCATTTCCAACGAATCTAAAGAGGGACTGCAACTGGAAGGCCCATCGATTCAATCGTCTTCCATTCCACGCTTCCCCGTCGACTCTCGCTTGCTGAAATGATTCTTCGTCTCCCCATCATTCTCTATTTTTTGCTCCTTGTGTTCGCTGCGGTTGTCCGCGTCTCGGCCGAGTGCCACGCATCGAAGTGCCGTCAGGATTGCATCAACGCCGGTTGCCACGATGGAATTTGCAACGAAGAGGGGATTTGCGATTGCCAATGCTCCATGGAATGAACGCCTTCTCGTTTTGAGTGAATAATTGCAATAAAAACAGCGAACAACCTTGCAGAGAGCTTCGTTGTCCGAAGGATTCTCGTCTTTGGTGATTGCGGGTGAAATGCGGCGAGCGGACCTGCACGCGGCTGAAATTCGCTTTCAAACGGCGCGCCCGCCGACGCGAACGGATTTTCTCGCCGATCGACGAGCGGGCGAACACGTCAGCAGGCGGGCGGCGGGCGGGCGGCTGTCTGGGCGGCCGCTTCTCCGCCTTCCCGCCAGTCCGCCCGCCGCTTTTGCTCCGCTCACTCTCTTTGGCTAGCTTCTTTTTAGTCGCTTGCTTTTATTCGTTCATGCAATCCGTTTCTTTCGTGTTCGCCGATTAAATTTGTTTCTATTCGTGTGTGCTCGCATTCTCCGCTTTGTGTTCGTCTTTTCATTATTTCCTTCCTGCCAACCGAATGGTTGTACCCTCCGGTGATTTAACGAATCGAATCGAGGGAACGAATGTTCGCCCGATTTCCTCGTCGATCGGTTCGAGTTTGCAGGCGGAAATCTCGATTTCTTTTGCCCCGCCTGCTCCTGCCACGTGTCCGCTTTTCGAAATCGCCGCCCGTCCGCCTCCTCGTAGTTCGCGGCCCCTCGCTCGCCGGCCGCCAGTCGGCGGCAGGCAGGCAGGCAGGCGGGCGGGCGGCTTTTCTCTTCGAGCCCAATCCCGCGGCTTCTTTTTGCTCGTTCGCGACCGTCGATTTCATTCGCGTTCGATCGGTTGATTTCTTTATGCTTCGTTGTAAAACAATGATGGACGATTGACGGGGGGAGTACGCTCGCTCTAATGAGCCGAAGATAATGCAGCCGGCAAGAGAATCCGAAAGAATTCGACCAACAGGAAACAATCGACGACAGAAAAAACGGCGACGTAGAATCGAGCTGACAAGAACGAAAACCGAACGAATTGAACGGAACGCAAATTGTTTGTGCTGGCAATCAACAATGTTTTAAAAAGTCATCTGTTCGCAAACCGAAGCACAAGTAAGCGGAATAATGGAAAGAAGAACGCAAAGTCTCGTCCATGAACAATCTTGTTGTCGATCCAATTAATGCAGTTAGAAATCGCTACAGCAGGCCTATCTTACGCGATTCCTTTGTAAACAAATAGAATCAAACATACGTCAGTCCCTAACTTCACAAAGACCCACGAAATAAAACGGAAGTGTAAAAACAAAGACGAAACGGCTAATTGAATGGAACTGACAAACAAATTCTCGTGTTGCCAGCGTCTCAACCGATCGCGGCAAGAAATCAAACGCTCGAAAGCAAGCAACAAACGATCAGAAACAACTGGTGAAGTCCATGTGAACCAGGCCTGCCGGTGGCTGCGGAATAACCGCTTTCGTTCCGTGGAAACACGATCAATGAAAGAAGAGCCGCGCCCCGTCCGCCCGCCCACTCGCCCAAACGAGTCCCCCTTCTGCCCGTTGGAAAGGAGGAGTGCGGGCCGCCCACTTGCCGCCCGAAGAACGCCGCCGCTCCTCCACGGCAAGCAAGAGGGCTGCAAGTGGTTGAAGGCGGGCATCGTATGGTTTTTGATATTGAGCAAAGCTGGCGAAGAAACGACGAAGAGTAGCAAGTCAACACGGAATTCACGCGCCCACGGCCCGTCTCCGAACACAAATAATCGACCGGACAACCCCACCATCTAACATAAGCCCTTTAGACTCCAACACCACTCAACAGCCAATCGATCCCGCCCACCTTCCAACAGAAAGAACGCCCGATCGCTCTCTTGCCCCGACTCTCCCCGCCGCTCCGTCTACCACTCCCTTCTCGCCACCCGGAAGCCGGCAGTTCACGAGTCGCCTTCCCATCACTCTGATTGGCGATGCGTGAAGTGAAGTGAATGCTCGACGCGAGCAGTCGATGGGAATTGGGGTTTGCGAGTCCAGACCAAACGCACCGGTGCCCGCGGAATAATGATGCTGCTCAACACTTCAGTTCATCTTAACCCTCCGCATTCACTAACAACTCAACAACTAAAAAAAAACTAGCCGCGCTTCGCACCACTCCCCGCTCCTCACCCATTCGAACAAGCCCGAACGACGACCGGAGCGAGGAGCAAAGCGGCCGCTCGCCCTCCAGAGGGAGCCGTCCACTCGCCGCCGACTGCCCCCTTCGCCGGTCGCCCGGCAGCGAGGCGGCGGGCGAACGGGCGGCCCATCGGCGAAGTGGGCGGCCGGGCGGGCGGGCTGCCGGAGAGTGGACGACGGTTGAATTCCGCATCCAGTAACTGCCAACGGAATATCACACGTGTGTCGCCTGTTCAAGCGAACAGAAATCTTCCCCACGACTGACATCGGTCAACGGAATTTAATCTTGACGTCATCCCGCTCTGCAAGCGTTTTCCATCGACTGACAAAGAAGCAAAATTAAAGCTATTAACCGCACACCATTCGACAAGAAAAAAGCCTCATCGACACGTGCACCAGACGGCCTTCAGAACGCGCCGCTTGAAGTCCCCCGCCGCCCATTGGAGGCCGGCCGCCCGCCGTCCACTCACTCGACGGGCGGGAAAAGACGGCCGCGGGGAGCGGCGGAACGAGCGGGAGTGAGTGGGCGGCGGCTGGCGATCACTTCCGCCCTCCAGCTGGTGGGGCGGCCGCGTTGAACCGCCGCCGCCATCTGCCGGCCGCCCGTCAACTCGCTGCGGGCGGGAGGGCGGCGGGTTCGTTGGAGTCTCCCGTTCCGCCTGCCCCGCCGCCTCCTCTTCGGCGCCCGGCCGTTCGCTTCCGCACAGACGAGTGGCGAGCGGGCGGGCCCAAAGGGAGAAGAAACTGCCGGCTTGTCGAACAAACAAGGAGCGGCGAATACGGCAACCAGAAGGAGCGGAACGGCGACCAGGATTGCTTATTTGCCGTGGGATAGGATAAGAGGTCGGCGCGGAATAAGTGCCGTTCAATCAAAAGAATCGCAACATTGTTGAGGGCCGAGACGATCGGTCGTTACAGAAGAAGAATCGACCTACTGGTACAAGAAGCAACGGGAAGAGAAGTAAACAAGGAACGAGCCCCCTCGTGAAAGAACTCTGCTTCGAAAAAGACCTTCTGAAAACAAGACGACCAACGGCTCCGGAGAAGTCCATAACCAAATTAAAAATTTGCACGGCGGACGGAATAACCGGGTGTTCTGCTCTTATCCACCAAACAAGAAAGAAGGCTGTGGTCGACGACGAGCGGGCGGCGGATCCATCCGCCGATCGGCCGTTCTGCTTCCACCTGAAAAGTCACTCGTTTCAAAACAATGCTGTTACACATGTGAGAAAACTCGTGGCGGAATAAACTACAACCCTTCTCCGCATTTCGCATTTAAATCCCCGCCCTTCACGACCCCCAACAACCCGCCGTGTCCCCCGATCGTCCCACAGACGTCCCCTCCCTCCAACGGGCGATCCTCGGCGACGACCTCCGAGTGGCCGCAGGAGAGCGCGCGGGAAGAGCCCCCGCGAATGGGCGGGCGGACGAGCAGCCGGCCGCCCCTCCGGAAGGCCGATCGGCGCCCCGCCCGTCCACCCGCCGCCGGACACTCGCGGCTGTCCGGCGGTCTTCTGCCCCGACGAGCGAGGGGCGGCGGGAGGTCAGTGAGCGGTGCCTCTCGTGGCAGAGCTCTGGGATGATACGGACGGCAAGTGAACAAAGAAAACTGTTTAGGATTTCAATGATTGAGGAGTTCCTCGGCTATTCTTTTTCTGTTTGAAACGGAATAAAACCGTGAAATTTAGCTAACTCACAAATGAACATGCAGGAAAAAGCACCCGGCGGAATAAAAATGGCAAAAACTCGTTTTTCACAGTGAATACCACTTGCAGCCCATCCACAATCGATCAGCATTAGCACCACTCAACTGAACGTTCCCAAAAGAAGCAATCCACCGTTCTCCCCAAACATCGCTGCCGTCCGTCCGCTGGCCGAGACGGCGGCCGATCACGACCGAGGGGCCGCCGCACTCCGCCCGCCCTCGACCGTTGCGTGCGGCCGGCGTGTGGGCGGGCGGCAAGTGGACGGGCGGCTTGAAAGTGAGCGCAGGGCCGGCCGTCAGGTGCCGCGAGTCCACTCGAAAGCGGCGGTCAGACGAGCAGGAAATGGGAGCGTGAGCCGGCGTAAAGCGGCCGCAGGGGGCGGACAACCGAGCTGGATTTTGAACCACCTGGCGCACACAAGTGAAAGGAAGAAGGGGCTGAAGAGAAGTGAAAGTCGCAAGAACAAAAAAAGCGTAGACTGAAGAAAGAACAGCAAGGGAGGGCGGAATAATCTATTAGGACTGGTAAGAACAAGGCCCTGCAAACAACCATTTGATAGTAAGTCCCACAAAACTTCGACGGACGGGCGGAATAATTCATGCACGAATTCTTTAAATCGAACCATGGATCTATCTCTTGCATTATCTGCAACATACAATATGAATCTTTCCAACTACACCCCAACAACACGCCCAAAAACTGCCGCCCATCCACTTGTTCATTTGATCGTCCAGAGAAACAAGAATGAACGAAACGGTCAACGTAAACGTTCCCAGCGATTGGAATCAGCCGCCACCCACTCTCCGTCCACCCCCCACCTCGCCAAACAGCCGGCGCCCATTCGGCAGAGATGGCAGTCGGCAGCGTCGCCCGTTGTCTACGAGCCGGCCGGTCGGCGGGCGGCGGCGAGTGGGGGCGGCGGGCAGTCGGGCGCGGAGAAGACGAGCGACCGGCCGACCACTCGCTTCTTCGATCGAGCGGCCGCAAGCGAGGAGTGAGGCGGCGGACGAGCGGGAGGGAGAGCGGCCGTTTCTTCGCCGCCCACCACTTTGACGGCCGAGCGGGGCGGTCGCTCCCCTCGCTCCACTCCGCCCGCCGCTCGACCGACCGCCCTCCAAAGCGGCCGTCCGAGTCGGCGGCCCCCCGAACGGCCCGTCCGACGAGCCCGCGCGAGAAAGACGGCGGAGCGGGCGGCTCGATCGGCGGCACGAAGAAGCCGCCCGCCCGCCCGCCCGAGTGCCCGAAGGCCGCGAAGAAGCGAGTGGGCGGGCGGGAGGGCGACCACCGGAAAGCGGGGCGGGCGGCCAATCCGGCGGCTTCTTTTCGGCCTCCCCGAATCGACGGCCGGTCGCCGAGTGCTCGAGAAGGCGGGCGACAACCGACTGCCGCAGCTGGAAAGTGGCTGCTCGGCGGGAGGAAGGATCTTGAGTGTCCACTCGCGCTTGTCGTCCGGTCGGTCGGTGGGTGCGACTCGTGATGGATAGTCGTTTGTTTCGTTTGAAATCCTTACTTGCCGGACAAAACAACGAGTACGAGTTTCCCAAAAACGCCGCGGAATAATACGCAACGTTCTACCATTCGCCCTTGAAGGACAAAAACCAACTACATAAGAGGTGGAGTGTCGACGATTTTATACGACTACTTCGTCTCATTTGCAACGTAAGGAACTCGTAGAACCGGCTGGGCGTCGGAAAGAGACCGTTTTTGGTGGAAATGATTCGACGAAGAGGCTACCTGGAAATTTTCGTTCCGACCAGCGGCACTAACGGCGGCGAACGCGAATTTCTTGCAGAAGAGCGGAGAACGACGACGCGACTCGTTCTTTCTGTTTCTTCAAACAATCGTTACACACACCGCTCGTTCTTTCGGGCAAACGATGGAAGGGTGTAGACGGGGGTGGGCGGGCAGTCGATAACTTGTCCGCTGCTAACAACGATTAGGCCGGCCCGTCGGAATAAGGCACAATTTAACGCTGTATGCTAACGAAAAATACCTGCCGTTGATCTCTCACAAGTATCTTGAAGCTCTCTTGTAAACTACAAAAGAACCAAATGCAACTGACCCTTACCACGCGCCAAACAACAAGCAAACAGAAGCCCACGACGGTTCGACGGTATAAGCGGCACAACCCTCGCTTCTCTTTTCTTTTCTTCCCGCACCGCCGCCCGTCCAATCCGCCCGCTCATTCCGCCCACGAAGCGGCGACCGGCAGCTCCGACTCGCCGCCACTCCGCTCGATCGGGAGGGCGGCCGGCGCCCAGCGGTCGGTTTCTCCCCCACTGGAGCTGCGGGCGGCGGTTCTGCTCGTCCACCGGCTGCCCGCTTCTCCTCCCGGTTGATGGGCGGACTGCCCGCAAGACACGAGCGACCGGCCGCGACGAAACGAGAGTCCCCGGCCGTCCGCCCGCTCGGCGGCTGCTCGCTGGAAGGCGGGCGGCACGGCGCTCTCTTCTTCGATCCGCTCGTTCCCGGCCGCTCCACGCGTTCGTTCGAACACACGCGAAAGTTGTGCGCGCTCGCCGCTTCGATCCGACGGCCGGCCGCTTCGCCCACGAGTCGCCCGCCGAGTGGCCGGCCGCCGCTGCTCGTCGCCGCCCGCCGCTCCCCACGGCGCCCGCTCTCGCCCTCGAATCTCCCGCACTTCCGGCGGTCCACTCGCTCCACCGGCCGCCGCTCTCCTGCTCGCCGGCGCGGGCACTCGGCCGTTGTTCCGTCGTGTGCGCGGCGACGGGCGTTCTCTCCACCGCTCGAGGGGGCGGGCGCCAAGAAGTGGGCAGTCGGCGGGGAGAAACGAGTGGGCGGTCGCCTGCTTTCCGTTCGACGGGGGCAACGGGCGACCGCATCGATCGAGGGCACAAGTCGCCCGGGGATCGTCGCGCCCTTCCGTCCGCTCGGCCGCTCCTCCCGCCTTCCCCCAACTTCCCGTCGAGTCGCCCGCTTGCCGGAAAGTGGGGCGAACGAGTGGACGTCCCGCTCGCCCACTTCTCGCCTTCTTCCTCCTCACTCCCCTCCGGCCGCTTCTTTCTGGGCGCTTCTTCGTGGCCGCTTCCTCCCCCGAGCGACGGGCAGGCCGCCGAACGGCCCGAATCGAACCTCCTCGCCCGCAGTCGCGCCACTCGCCGTCCAATCGGACCGTCGGCGTGCAGCTCGATGGGTTCCTCGAATAAATTCACAGCCCGCTGCTGCATTTTCAACGAGCATGTGTGCGCTCAACATTCAGCGATTGTAGTTTGCTCATTGCGTCGGGCATAAACGGACTTACGAAAAAGGACGGCAATACGCGGAAGTACAACAAAGGGCAGCAGGAATTCAATACGCGTGTGATCGAGTCTTCCTTTTTGTAGTCTAGAGCTGAGAGAAGACATCAAGCGAGCAAACCATCTCGTTTCCAACTGCTGGATGGAAATGAACGTGACACAGCCAATTGTGGCTTCCATCTATTTCTATCAGTATTGCTTCCAAATCGGCGCTTGTTCCGCCGCTTTTTGTTTGCAGTGCGGTTTGCTGTGGAGGATCTTCTCCACGGGTCTCCGCCGGCAGCTGTCCACCACCCCGATCGTCAACATCGTTTCGTGGTGCTGTTCGACGACTGGCATTACGGCACACGCTCTCGTCATGGGTCGATTTGGCCGGAGTGAAGGTGCGTACAGGAGAGCGCAAGGTTTCATCGATTGATTGAACGCTCAGAAGTGTTCATTTCGGGCCCGCTGGCCTTCGGCACGGGGGTGTTTCAAACTGCGTGCTGTACGGCCATCACGTTATCGGTTTTCTTTGTGCTACTTGAACGCGTGGTTTTTTGAGTTCGCCCACAGTTGGCTCGCGGGTGTTCCTCCGGTCGGGCATCTGCGCAGTGGTCGCTGTTTGGTTGTTCGTTTGTGTGGGCACCTGCTTCGTGAAACTACCGACTCCCGAACTGACGAGTGAGTTCTTCGCATTCTTTTCTCTACTCGGTCGCTTGCAGACAGTGCATTCATTGCCGGCTTGCTGCCCAAGACGCACGGCTATTTCAGTTTGATTCTAAAAACGAGTTGCACGTTCGCGAACCTGCTGATGGCTGCTCTGTTCTGCTGGAAACATCGAGAGTACCGCAAACAACACCCGACTACCGCTCGAAACGGCCATCGGGTGTGTTGTTTCCTCCACCTATTCCTCATCCTTCTCCTCGTTCAGACGAACCAACTGGCGGCCGCGTCGATTTGCTCGGAACTCACCTGCAACTTTGCCCCAAACGCCCTCTGGTCGTTGTTTCAAGTTTTCCATCCCGCGGATGTCTCTTTGTTCGGCCCGGTTGTCCTTTTGTTCTTTGCACTGAACGCGTTCTCCACGGCCCTCATCTTCCGCGTGGTCCTTTGCGGACGAAAGAACGCTCGTGTGATTGTGAGCTCGACCGTTCCTCAGCGATGAACTGACAGCCTTTGCGCAGAACTCGTGCGTCTAAACTGTCCTACTCAAAAGAAAGATTGAACGACTGGTCGCTTCACAAAAAAATGTTGAAGTCGTTCATTCCGCTCCGAAACGCGTTCAAAGCAGTGGCAACCGCTGAATTGGGTGGGCGACTTTTGCTGGAACCAAATCGCGATCACTCCCGCCCACCCGCTTGCTTCTCGTCTTACGTTCGCCTCCTGCTGCGATCGGAGTGGCCGGTCGAACGACTCGGAGCGGCGGGACGAGCGGCCGCTCCCGAACGCGCGATCCCACCCACCACCTTCTACCGGCCGCTTCGTTGGTGCGCTGGTTTCGTTTATTGCAGTCGGACATCAGTTCACACTTCAAACAAATGAACCGTTCTTTCAGTTCAACGCGGGCTCCCCAGTAGGCGGCGGAAGGACGTCCAGGATGCTGATCGCCTGGTTGTTGATGTCCATTTTGATGCACCTGCAAGCAATCACTGTTTTGTTCATTCCATTGCTTAGCTCACCATAGATTGTGGAAGATGTAGCCGAAGACGTAGTCAGTGGTGTTCTCTTCCGCAATAGAAACGCTCAAGGCGCACTGCCCGTTCGGAAGAAGGAGGTCGACCACGTACGACGACGAAGGGATCGAGTGGTTGTTGCCGCCGATGGTGAACGTCCAGTCGGGCAGCGAGTTCTGTTGGGAGCAGGGGACGGTGTAGATCGAGTAGTCGTAGTCGTAGTCCGGACGGACGTCGTTGTAGATTGCAACCAACGCTTCTTCCGAGACGAGGATGGTCGGTACTCCGGTGTCCACCTTTCCGTAGCCTCCGGCGTATTGCGCGCCTTGGTACGTGAACGAATGGACGACGAAGGCCAGCGAGCGACTCTCCGCCAACCATGTCAGCGGGTACGTGTTGGCAGGAGTGGGCGTAGAACAGAAGCCGTCCAGACACGAGCCGAAGCTGCAAGAGGGTGTGTTAGCTTATTCTAATAGACGTCTTGCCGCTTACGAAGTCTCCCCAGCATACTCTCGACCGTACTCTAAGCAAATAAGCAAAGAATGAGTAAGGAGTGAGTGATAGACAAACCGGGATCACTGAACACCTCCAGCCAGTCGCAGTAATAGCGGTCTTGGTCGCCGAACTCCTGGAAGAAGTCGATGATCGCCGAGGAGTTCTCGTTTGGGTTGGCCGCGACATTCGGATCCCTGCACGGGCAGTCAATTGATTAGTTTGCCCTAGTCCCTTCAATCATTTACCAGCTCATGCCAACGACTCCATCGGGCATCACGGGGTTGAACGAGTAAGGATCTTCGACATCGTTTACGACGCCTAAATCAATCGGATTAGTCATTCGTTGACGCGATTGGAAGTACTTACCGAATCTCTGGGTCGTGTTCTTCCACAGGCCGAAACCAAAGAGCTGAAAGTTAGCGAACTTTATTGACGCAATGAGAAGAAGCGGTTAAGTGAAAAAAGTGAAGAGTTCGCAAAAAAAATCCCATTTGCTGGGAAGTAAGTTTGAAACAGATTCTAAGAAACGAAGTATCCACAGAGGTGGGAGAATCTAACGTTAGCTTTAACAAACTAACGCCAACAACATCGTCGTAGGCCGTTCCCAGCAGTTCGAGCTGGCCGCTGAAAGCGCAGTAGTCGCCCGCTTGCTTGGCGGTAGAGGACTGGGCGGGATCAAAGTATTGCTGATTGGCTGTGCGGCCGCGGTAGTCCCTGGCCAGAACGAACGTCGCTTCGGATCCACTTTCCATTGAGACCGAGTAGTCGACGGCTAAAGCTACAATTGATTAAAAATAGAGTAGACAAGACGAACCGGGCGTTCCAATGCTGATCTGTGTTAGCACGGGCGCGTCCGGGTAGTTAGGAACGTAGTTCTAAATTAAGTAAAGAGCAATACTAGTTACATTTAGCTATCTTTTCGCTCACCTCATGGACCTGCCGCATCTGCTGGTGGTACGCCTTGAGGTCGTTGGCCAGCCATCGGCGCTGCTTTGTGCGCACGCTGAGCCGCTTCCACTGCTTCGTCTTTTCTTGGTCGGCCGGGGCGGCGGCAGACACGAACGCAACAAGCACAAGAATGAAAGCGAGCAGCAGCTTCATTTTTCGATGAGAACGCAGAGCTTTGTTCTTCGTTTTATACGATAAAAAATGATGACAAGCTGGAGAAGTAAGTAAACTGCTGCTTACTCACCTCCGCTTTGTCCCGCCTTATCACTTCAACTAGTGATCGGCGGTAGAGAAATGCAATTAACTACCCGAGGACCGGTCGTGGTCGACGGACGAAAAAGCAGAAGTTCGATAAGGGTTGTCACGAATGTCCCGTCCGTTCTCCTCCGTTGCGCGCCCACTTGCTAAGAGCCACCGGAACAACGAAACGGTTTGCTTTCCAACCCCTTTTTAACAGCCGGCTTCAAACGTTGAATCGACTGCAGCGGTGTACGAGATCCCTGCGGGTGAGCTTCGGAGCGTAAAGGATGTCGTTTCTTCCATCGTTCACGGAAAATTGTCGCTCTTAGAAGTTAGTCTTGGTCGTTCACTTGCCTACGAATGGAAGTGAACGGACCGGTAAAAACAGAGGGTTGATAAGCGCAGGCATGCGGCGAACCCACTTGCTGAGGTCAATCAACCGACTGGAGGTCGTTGTTGGGATTCGGGCTCCCAACAATCGGTTGGAACGAATGTTTATTGCGGGAATCGGGAACAAACAGACGTTCGGCGTGGAGGCCGAACGGCGGGCTTAAATAGGGAGCTGTAAGCGTGAGGAATGCGGGGAGAACGTGCGGAACGTTCGGGAACGTGTGCGGCGGAGTGGCGGCCGCAGGGCGAACGGCGGTGATTCGGCGAGCGGAATGCGGCCGGAGGGCCGCAGGCCGATGAATCGTGTGGGCGAAAGGGCACGGGATCGCGGGCGGTCGACGGTCGGTCGAGGATCGGAAATCGCGACCGCTGACCTTCGGTCCGGTCGCGACAGTCGTGTGCAGACGGAAAACATCGACTCCACGAACACCACTTCTACCATTGCTCCAACGACTTTTGCTCCGCTTTGCGCACCGGCGGGTTGCAGATGGCGGTCGGTCAGCATTGCGTCTTCTACGACTCGTTCGCCTGCTTCAACCGACCCCACTCGAACGAATGATCGTCGACTTTGCTTTGGGATGCGAGAAAAGGAGCACGCTTGACGCATTGTCTTGCTCTTCTCCGCTCTGGAAGTGCGTCCTCCGAGCTCTCCATACGATTATCGCTGTTCAAGGAACTCACTTTTCCTTCGATTCGTCCGCAATTTGCCTCGGCGCCCCGGACGGCCGTTCTGCTCGTCCACCGCCTCGTCCGCTTGGAGTCCCCCGCTTCGTGCGACGAGATCCTTTTGCACTGCCGCTCGATGGAGAGCGCGGAGGTCTCGTTCTTCCACGACCAGTCGCCCCGCAAGTCGATCGAATTCCGTCGATCTCGCCCCGTTGTTCCGAACGAATGCCCGCGAGATCCGCGCCGCCCATCCGCCCACTTCTCCGGACTCCCGTTCGGATTCGAGCGGAACGAAGCGGTCGAGCGGGTGGTCCTTGCCGTCGGCCACGTCACTCGACGGCGCGCCCCGCCCGTCCGCTCGCCCGAAGGACTCCCTGGGGAACCTCCCCTCGCTGAACGAGACGCCCGAGGGGGTGGCCGTTCAGTCCGACTGGCTGCTTGACGCTCGAAGCAAGAGAGGAAGCGGCTGAGCGGAGACGCGCGAATTCTTTCGTTTCATTTCCGTTCGAAGCCGCCGGGATGTTCGCCGCAACGATCGCCGGCGGGTTTCTTCGCTCCTCTCGTTGCGGGACGAGAGCGGAGCTTTGAGGGCGCCCTCCGGCCGGTCGACTGGACGCGGAAGGCGGGCGTTCGGTGGAGCAAAGCGGGAGTGCTGCCGCCCGAATGGAAGGACGAGGCCGCGAGTTCGCCCTCTTCTTCCATCCTCCGAGTCCTCGCCGCTCCACGAGGCCGCTGGAGTCCGCGGCCGTCCCGCTCGTGTTCACGCGGCCGGGCGCCGACCTCGACGGCTTCGAGTGGGCGGCGGGAGGAGCCGATCGGCGGTGTTCGCAGTCGATGGAGGCGGTCGTGTTCGTTGCCCGCATCACGGGCCCGATCACTCCGCTCCTTCGTTCATCCCCGAGGTTTCAGCTGGAGAACGAGCGGGTTCGTCCGCCGCCGAGGCGGAGCGGCCGTTCGGTTGACCGCTCCGACCGCCGCGTTCGCTGGACGGCGGCTGTTCTCGAGCGGACTCTGCGCGGAGAGGCGGCCGACCGACCGGCGGCGGGCGGCGGCGAACGCCGGCCGTCGAGTTCGCTCGTCCGCTTTGCTCCCCGCACACGCCAACGCTGACACTCGGCGGCGAGAGAGCGCAAGACGACGAGAACGAGCGTCTCAACGGACGGCCTCCTCGCCGACCGATCGGTTGGACACACGACTGCTTCTTTCCAATCGACTAGTGGGCGGGGAGCAGACCGAATGAATGCTGCAGGTGTGTTCACTTCAAAAGCAGGGCAACAAACGAGCGTTGGACGGCGAGCAGCAAGACCGCCCGGTCAGGAGCGGGGGACGAGCGGCGGTGTGGAGCGGAAGTGATCGAAAATCCCCGAGAAGAAGGCGGCGGTCGGCGGCGCGCCGAACGATGCGGTTTGTGCGGGAAAGCCGTGGAATTTGCGGCCGCTCGTTCGGTTCGATGGCCGCCGTTGGACGAGTGGGCGGAGGGCGGCGGCGAGAAAGACGGCAGCGATCCCGCAGCAATCCAGTGGCCACTCCTTTCCTTCGAGCAAGTGGGCGGTGAGTTCCGTCGGCCGGCCGCCTCGCCGCTCCACGGGCAACTCGAACGGAAGAACGCGGAGAGGAGCGGGCGGAAGGCGACTCGCGGAGACCAACGGGCGGCCCGCTCGCCACCTGCTCGTGCTCGGCCCCCTTTGAGGAGGGGGATCGTCTGTCGCCACAAGCCGTCCTCAACGAATCGTCCGCCGAACGAGTGCCGGAAATCGCAGCCACCTTTTGGCTGCGGACCAGCGGCGCCCCCGTCCACTCGCTTCTCGCCGACTTCGGTCCGCCAATTCCCTTCGCAAACACCCGCTCATCCCCCCGCCCACTCACCAAACGGCGCAGTCGGAGAGGACCTGAAACACGGACGTTGCGAAAGAACACTCCTCCATTCAGGCGGTCTCTGTCCGGCGCGTGAGTGATCCGCCCCACCCACTAGAGGAGCGGCGGGAGAAGTCGCCTGTTCGTTCGTGTACTTCGAGTAGCCGGACACGTGCCGCTCCTTCCTTCCGCTCAGCCGCCGTCTGCTGCAAGTGGAAGGAGGTGAGTGCGGACTGGCGGCAACGCGCGGCTCCCACTGCTTCGAGCACTCGGCCCGGTCGTCGAACTTCCGCCTCCCCGCAGCTCTCGTCGAAGCCGGCGCCCGGCGGGTCGAAGCCGCCGGAACTCGTGCCCGATCGTGACGCCCGTGGAGCGGCGGTCGGAGGACGCCGGCGGCGACGACCGAACGCAGAGAATCGTGAATCGAATGGCCGGCGGCGAGCCCACCAACCGCACCGTCCGCAACTCGTGGGCGGCGTCCAGCAGTCGCTTCAGCTCGCGGCGGCCGTTCGGTCGAGCGGCTCGGCGGGCGGCTTCTCCACTTTGTGCGCGTCTTTCGCCTCGTCCACCGCTCCGACGTTCTTCTTCGTTTCGCTCGGCTTCCGCAACGCGCTCGCTTTCGTCCGCCCGTCCGTCCACCGCTCTCCGCGGATCGTCCGCTCCGTCATCCGCACGTGCAGGTGATCACGAACGAGCGGGAAGCTCCGAAGCAGTTCTGCGGTCGAGTCGACACTTGCGCGTTCCCGTCCAACTGCTGAGCGAGTCGAAGCGAGGAAGTGCGGGAAGAGGCAGTCGGCCACTCGTTCCGGATTGGCGGCCTTCAACCAATTGAGGTGAGTCTTCAGGAATTTGTCGGCTGCCAGAAGGCGCTTCTTTGCGTGGGGTTCGTTCGGAAGGACGCTCTCAACTCGTCGCCCCACTGCGGATTGTCCCGCACGAAGTCGTCCCAATTGAACTGCATCTTGAGGTCGTTGAACGCGGCCTCGTCGAAGAAAGCGAAGGGATCTGCCGGGTTGGGTGCCCCTCGCTCGCATTCGCCACGTGGAGGCCGAGGAAGACGTCGCGGTCGGTCTTCGTGGAGCGCCGAGCTGCGGCGATAAACCCGACGAGTTGCGAGACGTCGTCCCGCACGGCCCGCACCTTCGCGGCTTCTTTCGGTCGGGATTCACGAAGATCGTGTCCGCCGGCTGCACGCGGAGAAGGCGAACAGGAAGGAGGTGCCCGAATCGGCCGCCTGCAGCTGGAAGCCGGCCGGACTCCAGCCGTCGGCGAGCAGCGGGAAGCCGCCGCCAATCGACTGAAAAGACGGGCGACGTCCACCCACTTTCCTCGCGGTCTCCCGGTTGTTCGAACATGCCTCCCGGAGTGCCCGCATCTTCCTCACCGCTTCCCAAGCGGCCGGGCGTTGAAAGCAGCCGTCTGACCGCCGATTTGCTCGTCCACTCTCGCCCGGACGTCGGCCGGTCGAGTGGGCGGCTGCCGGCAGAAATCGTTGGGGGGTTGTGCCGCTCGTTCATCGCTTCTTTGAACCACGCGGACGGCATCTCGCGTTTCTTCGGCGGCGTCTTCTTTTCGTGCGGCTTGAGTCGGGGCTTCCGTTGAGGTCCGCGCTCCGGGCAGTTCTGCTGCTCGTGTCGACGCGTGTACAACGAGGAGTTGCAGCGGCCTTTGGACACCCAACTCGCCCCCGCTGGAAGGCGCACGCGTGTCGTCCGGTCGTTCGGCGCACTCCGCACGACCGGCACGTGCCTTTTCTTTCCTCTTCCACTCGCAAATTGCCGCCCACGGTCCGTCCGAGAGCATCGCGGCACAAGCGGGTCGCCCGACCGCCCGCATCGAGTCGATCGAAACACGCGGCTTCGGCTCGTGGAACGAAGTGGACGGGCGCGAGGAAGGCGACTCCAACAGTCAGCAACTGACCGCCAACTCCGAGCATCCCTTCAGGTTCCAGCCGGACACAAACGAGCAGCAATCGAACCGATTGCCCTTGAACTCCGCTCATTTCGAGACGGTCGGGACGAAGGACGTCGTTGAGCGAACACACGACGGCGCTCTTCTGCTTCGATGGGATCGCCGGCTGTTTGTTCCGGCCGCTCTCTTCCGCCGCCTCCACTCAGCGCCGATTCGTCCTCGCTTTGTTCTGCGGAGTGGGGGGCAGGCGGCCGGGCGGCTGTGCGAATGCGGGCACGGCGTTCTTCCGACCGACCGGGGAGTCGACCGCTGCGTTTCGTGCACCTCGCCGTCTCCACTCAGCCCGTTCCTGCAGCTTCTTCCTTCGTGCCCTCCGTGCTTGCAGACGGCCGTGTTCCCCACCGGTCGGCGGTCGCCTCCTCAACGGGGGGTTTCCGTCGACTCGCGTCTCCAACGGCCGCCTTCACGAGCACGCGGCAACGGGCGGTCCACCACCACGAGACGACGGCGATCCTCTTCGTCCACGACGTCGAGTCGGAAGGCGGCAAGCGGGCGCTCCTCTCCGCCGTTCGGTCGATCGGGCGGACGAGTGGGAGCGAGCGGGCGGCAGAAAGCAGGCGACTGCGCACTCGCCCGCCGTCGCCCCGCTCTCTCGTGATCGTTCCGGTGATTCCGGCCACTTCGGGGGGAGAATTGCCTGAGTAGTGAGCGGAGAGGTCGGCGGGAAGACCGCCCGTCCACCGAGCGCCCACTCGCCGCCCGCTCCGCTTCGTTCGCCCCGCCCAGCGAGCAAACGGGCGTCTTCTCCGTTCGGATGGCCGCCGGTCGGTCGTCTCGCCGCTCCACGACCAATTGGAGGGAAGAAGGCGGCAGTTTTCGTGAGGAGAAGCCGACCATTCGAAGCGGTCGGCCCGTCTCGGTCGTCGGAATCGGCGGCTTGCGGCTTCGATGAAACGAGGGGGCCGCCTCGCACCGCTCACTCTTGTCTCGAATCGGCGGCCATTGCATTGATTCCCGGATGGAAGCGAGTTGGTTCGATTGTTTCGTTCGACCCTCTTTCCACGACTTCTCGGAATTCGTCGTCCGTTTACCCGCTCACTTCTTTTCGATCGCCCCCGCACGACAGACGGGGGTTGTGTTCACGTCCAGCCGAAGCGGCGAGGGAGTGGTGAGTGTCGAGTCCCGAATTCGAGCAAGAACGAGAGCTTGCGGCCGGGGGAGTGGCGGGCGAGCGGGAAGAGCGACTCGTGGCCCGTCTCCAGCAGTCGACCCCCGAACGAAGCGAGCGTTGATCTTCGTGGGAAGCAGCGGACGTGTTCTCGCCGCGCACTTCGGGCCCCTTCCGCTCTCGTCGATTTCCGCGGGCAGCGCTGGGGATTTCCGGTCGGGGCGGCCGCAGCGGCAACCGCGAGGAGCACGGGGGACTTCCGCCCGCTCCTCTCGCTCGTTGTCCACGAGTATTGGGTCATCTCTCCTCGTCTTCCCGTCCGCAGTTGAATGAGCGGTGGAGATCCATTCGATCGACGAGTGGACTGTTTGTTGGTGGACGCCGCCCGTTGTGGGCTGCACGAAGCCGGTGGACGCCCGCCGCCGTTCGGAAGACTCCGCTCGACTCGGTCCTCCCCGCGCATTCGGCGTCTTGTTCGAAGAGCGACTGCCGCCGATAGACCGCCGGCCGGTCGACCTCCTCGTGCTGGAAAGTTCGCCCGTCTTCCGCCCGCTTGTTCGCTGCAGAGCTCGAGGCCGACGAGGAGGGGACGGGCGACTGCCGATGCTCCGTGGAATGAACGCGTTCTCGTCGTCGAGTGGATCGAAGAGGGGAGGGGATTGCAGAGGAGTGTGTCGTCCAAAGGATGCCCGCACTCGGCCGGAAATTCGCGTTCGAGCGGGCGGCGGGCGGGTGGCTGTCGGGGCGGCCGCCTCTCCGCCTTCCCGCCGGTCCGCTCGCTTCCTTTCTGGCGGCCGCTTTCTCTCGTGTTCTCCGCTTTGTGGTCGTCTTCTGTTGCTCCCCCCGACTTCGCGGTCAACACTCGACTCAACGCCCGCACGGATCGGCGCTCTGTTGACGAGTCGCGTGTTCGTCGCTTCCGCCCGCTCGTCGACCGCCCGCTTTCGCCGCCGCCTTTCGAAATCCGCCGGCCGCCCGCTCGCCGTCGGTTGCGCCACCCGCCGGGCGGCAGGCGGCGGCGGCGGGCAGTCGGAGGGGGCGGCTTTTTCTTTTCCGCTGTTTTCTTTCCGCGTTCTTTCACGGCGGCCGATAATTTTGTCGGTCTGGGTTGTTGTGGTTTGACGGAATGGATTGATCGTTGGCAAGGATGGCCATTAGACGGCGAATAATACGAACTGCTGTCCATGCGGACGAGATCGAGCGGTCCGCAAAGGAGGAAAGAATGCGATGAACAAGGCTCGATTTGTTTGACGCCGATACAAAACGAAGCCCAATTGGGTGCGGAAACGAGACGATACGAAAGAAAAGGGGACGAACGAGTTGAAAAGTAACGCGACCTCTACGGAACGCAATTCTTGAACGGAGGTTTTGTGGCGAAACGAAACAGTCACCTTGTCAACACAATCGATTTAAAGAAACTTCTTTGTACTCACGCCAGCTGTCGTAAAAATGCAAGAAACGGGCTCAACTGGAACATAGATAAGCAAACTAGTAAAGCGTTGCGCAGATGTCTCGGCACAGCCGGTATAAAACGGGTATGTCAAAACAAAAACGAGACGGGTGATTGAAACGAAATAGCAAGCACGTTCGTGTTTTGACGTCGACCCGACTGCTCGCTGCAAGAAACCAAACGATCGACAAGCGGCTACAAGCGGGCAGAAACCAGTGGGCGAGTCGACGCGGACGGCTGAACGGTGAAAAAAAAGAACTCGTGCCGGAATAACCGGCCTCCAACCACTGAAAGCACGATCGCTGAAAAAGGAGCCGCGCCCCGTCCGCCCGCCCACTCCCCCGAACGAGTCCCCCTTCTGCCCACTGGAAGGGAGGAGTGCGGGCCGCCCACTTGCCGCCCGAAGAACGCTTTCGCTCCTGCACGACGAGCAGGAGGGCTGCGTCTGGTTGAAGTCGGACATCTTTTGAGAGTGGACGATCGAAAGAAGAAAGCGGAAATTCACGGACGCCGCCTCTATAAGAGCTTTGCGGAATACTTATATCATATGCCCACCTCGAACACGAAGAATCGAACGAACAATTACCACCATCCAACAAAAGCTCTCTCGACTCCAACACAACTCAACGGCCGGCCGTGCCCACTCGCCGTCAAACAGAAAGAGCGCCCGATCGCCGTCTTGTCCCGACTCTCCCCGCCGCCCCGTCCACCACTCGCTGCTCGCCACTCGAAAGCCGCCTGTACACGAGTCGTCTTCCGCTCACTCCGATGCGGGAGTGGAGTGGATGCTCGGCACGAGCAGTCGTGTGGGGGTTGGGGTTTGCGAGTCAAGGAACCGCCCAGAAAGGATCCGGTGGCGGAATAAAACAAGTGTGTCCAAACAAACCCAGGTGTGTCCTTGAAGAGGTTGGCAAGCGAATTCGTGTGTTGGCGTCGGCCGCACCTCTCGTTGCAAGAAACAACGGCCAACGACCGGCAACGAGCGAGCAGGAACGAGTAGACGGGTCGACGCGAACGGTTTAACTGACTCCTGAAGGGCTGCCCCGGAATTCCCGCCTCAAACCACCAGAAGCGCGATCAATGAAATAAGAGCCGCGGACCGTCCGCCCGCCCACTCCCCCAAACGAGCCCCCCTTCTGCCCACTAAAAAAGAGGAGTGCCGGCCGCCCACTCACCGCCCAAAGAACCCCGCCGCTCCTTCACGGCGAGCAGGAGGGCTGCTTCTTTTGGAGGAGGGCATCGAACTTATGTTAGAAGTGTAAGGTCAAGCAAAAAAGGAAACGCTAGAAGATCTAAGACACGTCCGCACGGAATTCCTGGATTTAATTTTTGCTTTAATCATAAAGAATCGACCGACTATTCCTGATCATCCAACAAAAGTCGTCTCCCTTCCAACACGACTCAACGGCCGTTCGATCCCACGCGCCCTTCAAAACAAAGAACGCCCGACCGCCGTCTTGCCCCGACTCTCCCCGCCGCCCCCTCCACCACTCGCTTCTCGCAACTCGACACTCGAAAGCGGGCTCTTCACGAGCCGAATTTCGATCACTGCAACTATAAAGTGAAAGCTTGACATAAGCAGACAAGTGAGGATAAATATCTACGAGTCGCGTGAATTCTACTCGACACCCGAGGAGTCTGCGGAATAAGCAGGCCACCTGGCAAGCTATTGCATCGTTCATACTCCGCATTTCTTAGCAACTGACAACAGAAACGATCCTCCGCAACCCCCATCACTCACCGCTCATTCTCTCGCTAACAGGACCACACTACGCCCGAAGCGAAAGGCGACCCGGCCGCCCGCCCGCAGTGAGAGCCGCTCGCCCGCTGCCGACTGCCCCCTCCGCCGGCCGCCTGGCAGCGAGGCGGGGGCAAACGGGCGGCCCATCGGCGGAGTGGGCGGTCGAGCGGGCGGCTGCAGTGAGCGGACAACGAAGCGGGCAAAATGTTGTCTTATTTAATTGGCGTGTGAATCGCGTAGCGGTGTACCGCAAACGGAATTAAAATCTTGTCTTCTCTGTTTCCACGGCCAACTCGTTTGCAGTCCCTGTCTGCAAGCAATTGAATTAGAAGAGACTGACGCACTCACCGCTCGAGCAGGAATAACACCCGTCAGCACCTCCAACAACCAGCCACCAGAACGCGCCGCTCGGACTCCCCCGCCGCCCACTGGAGGCCGTCCGCCCGGCCGCCCCTCCGACCGCCGGCCGCCCGCCTTCCAGCGTGACGCAGTCAGCCCGGCCGCCCGCCGTCCACTCACTCGGCGGGCGGCAGAAGACGGCCGGGGGAGCGGCGGGACGAGCGGGAGTGAGTGGGCGGCGGCCGGCGATCACTCCCGCCCTCCTACTTGTGGGCGGCTCCGAAGCGCCCGCCGCCGTCTGCCGGCCGCCCCGTCCACTCGCTGCGGGCGGCCGGCGGAGGAGGAGCGGGCGGGAGGGCGGCGAGTTCGTTGGAGTCTCCCGTCCCGCCCGGCCCGCCGCCTCCTCTTCGCCTCCTGGCTGCTCGCTGCCGCCCGGACGAGTGGCGAACGGACGGGTTGAAAGCGAGAAGAAACCGCCGGCCAGTCGAACGAACGGAGAGTGACGTGTCCGCCGGTCGGGAGGAACCAGACGGGTCGGAGTGAACGAACGCCGGTAGAAAGAGACGCTATAAGCACTGTTCAACTTATAGAATCGCAGCATTGGCGACGAAAGAAACGATCGGTTGTGAGAGCAAAGGAATCTACGTGTAGGTTCTACAAGCAACATGAAAACAAGCGAGCCAAGGACGATGCGATTGGAAAGAGCTTCGCTCGAACAACCGACGTCGGCCGCGGATTCATCAACAGTTGTGGAAAGAAGAATAGAGAAATGAAGTGAAATGCAGAGCGGGGTCGCTGCTTTGCGCATGGAGAAAAACTCGTCGCTTACTGTGTGATCCGTCTTTTCACTGCCCCCCGGTCAAACACTGAGCGGAATAACTGACAATTGCCGTTTCCCTTCCCGCAAGAAAGTGATCAAGTAAGTGCTCGACGACGTGCGGGCGGCGAATCCCGGATCGATCGGCCGTCTTGAGGTCGACAGAAGGGTCGTTGTTTTGCTCAAGGCAAGTAAAACACAAGCAGAAAACAGTTTCGGTTAAAGAAGTGATCGTACTTAACGGATGCGGCGGAATAAAAAGCAGCAAGAGGTATGTTCCAATCACTAATTGCTTGTTCAATCGCCGAGCACCAAATGAGATTTATGATTACGATGTTTTTCGACAAGCATTATCAAGTCCTCTCCGCTTCATAAAACGAACGCAAAAGGGTAATCGCAACACACCCGCCGAACTGCCGGCCGCCCACTCGGCCGAGATCGCAGTCGGCGGGCAGTCGGGCGCGGAGAAAACGGGGGCCCGGCCGGCCACTCGCTTCTTCGATCGAGCGGCCGGAAGCGAGGAGTGAGGCGGCGGACGACGCGGGAGAGCGGCCGCTTCGTCCCCGCCCCGCCGCCCGTTCATCCCGCCCACAACGCGGCGGCCGGCAGCTCCGACTCGCCGCCACTCCGTTCGATCGGGAGGGCGGCCGGCGCCCAGCGGTCGGTTCCCCCCACTGGAGCTGCGGGCGGTGGTCATCGCGGCCGTTCTGCTCGTCCACCGGCCGCCCGCTTCTCCGTCCGGTTGATGGGCGGATTGCCGGCGAGACACGAGCGGCCGTCCGCCCGCTCGGCGGCTGCTCGCTGGAAGGCTGGCGGCGCGGCGCTCTCTTCTTCGATCCGCTCGTTTCCTCCCGCTCCTCGCGTTCGTTCGAACACACGCGGAAGTTGTGCGCGCTCGCCGCTTCGATCGAGCGGCCGGCCGCTTCGCCCGCCGAGTCGCCCGCCGAGTGGCCGGCCGCTCTGCTCGTCGCCGCCCGCCGCTCCCCACGGCGCCCGCTCTCGCCCTCGGATCTCCCGCACTTCCAGCGGTCCACTCGCTCCACCGGCCGCAGCTCTCCCGCCCTCCTGCTCGTTTAGCCGTTGTTCCGTCTTGTGCGCGGCGACGGGCGTCTCCCCGCCGCTCGAGGGGGCGGAGGGCCGCCGGGCGCGAAGAAGTGGGCAGTCGGCGGTGAGAAACGAGTGGGCGGTCGCCTGCTTTCCGCTCAAAGGGGGCAACAGGCGACCGCAGCGCTCAATCGAGAGCACGAGTCTGCCGGGGATCGCCGCGCCCTTCCGCCCGACTTCCCGCCGAATGGCTCGCTAGCTGGAGACGTGGGGCGAACGAGTGGACGTCCCGCTCGCCCACTTCTCGCCTTCTTCCTCCTCACTCCTCTCCGGCCGCTTCTTTCTGGGCGCTTCTTCGTCGCCGCTTCCTCCTCCGAGCGACGGGCAGGCCGCCGAACGGCCCGGATCGAACCTTCGCGCGCGCAGTCGCGCCACTCGCCGTCCAATCGGCCGGCGGACTCTTTCGAATCAATCCGACGGAGACGAGGCGCCTGCTCGTGATCGAAGGAGTGTTCATTTCTCGCTTCCGTTGTTGATCGACCGACAAGGCGGTTGATTGGGGGGTTCGAGTCACTTCAACGGGCGGGAAGCGGGAGCGGAGAGGTGGCGGCCGCTCGACGGGCAGCGGCGAGGAGGCTGCTGTCGGACGTTACGTTTATTCTATTTTACGGCACGTTTATCGCGAAGTGATGGTGAACAGCTGCACGACGGCTGGTTTGCGGCAACGCAAGAACTCTTCTAGCCATCGGCCGAGAACACGCCGATAGGCGGCAAAAAAGAGGATCACGGACGTCGCATTGATGCAGGAGAACCACGGCAGAAGGAAGAACGAAAGCGCACCAACGTACGGAATTTCAGCACCGACAAAGATGGTGAGCATTGTGGAGCCGAACGGGAGGACTGTTACAATTAGCGGAATGAACATCTGCAAACAGAAGACGGTTGTGAGAAGTAGAGTGAAAAGACAGTTGTTAGTGGAGGCTTGTGCGGTGGCTGTTGTAGTCAAGTGGCTTCTGCAACGGATTGTTCTTTGTCAATCTTCTGCGGATGCCCCTTGACCACGCGCGCCTCTACCACAGCGGTAACAAAAAGAATCTTCTACACACCTTCAGACCGAGCGTCCAGGAAAACTGGCGGAGCAACTGTCTGGTCTTCAAGGACATTCGCTCTTGTTCTCGCCGCATCAGTCGAATCGAAGCCACTCCGATGCCCACCGCGAAGACGTACGAGCCGATCGCAGCGACGGACGTGAGAAAAACCAGAAAGAAGACAAATGGATTGTCGCTTCTCGTGATTAAAATGTTGCTGACTGGTGGATCAAAAATGCCGTAGTCGGCGGGCGTAAGAGTGTTGGTGAAAACTGAGTACAGCATCGTGGTTTGGAGCAACAGCGAGCAAACGACGGCGATAGCCAGCCTTGAGTAGATCTGATAGACGGTCGGCGAAACACGGCTGAACGAAAAGAGATGAGAGGGAGCGGAATGGATGAAAACATTACTGTTTCACCACGTGGAGTCGAAACCACAACTCCAACGGCAAAACAAAGCCCTGGACGTTGGGAGCCGCCCAGCATAAGGCAACGACAACTCGCTGCAGCGACGACGATGCCCAACGGATGGGTCCGTGGTTTGTATGGATGAACGCGCCGTCGTGTACCCGAATCGTCTGCAAATTAATGATAATTAGAACTTTTGACATGTGGGCCTACGTAATTGCATGTCCAGTACAAACAAAGAGCGTAAAAGTCGAATGCGGCGCCAATCAGGATGACGTGGCGGTAGGCGTTCAAGGAGGCGTTGGTTTTCCCTTGGCTTATCCGCACGAGAAGAGCGGTGGAAAGCAAGCCGCAAACGAAAGCAACGGAGTTGCAGGACACGACTGCGTCTTCCGCCGACGTTCGCCCGTTCGCCGCAGCAATAACTAGCGCAGACAGCGACATCTTTGCCGCCTAACAGAAAGAAGCGGTGAAAAACGAACGACGTAGAGGATCCTTCCTCGCAATGTTCACTGGTCTTTAAGCTTGTAAAGTACAAACGGTGTTTTCTCCCTCTCCTCCTGCACTTTCATTGTCACAGCGTTTGTACTCCGCCGGGTCACCATTTGTACGTGAAAGCCGTTGTCACGAGTGTGCATTCTGTCGATAGGCGCGAGAGTGGCTATTCAATCACGAGCAGTCGATGACGAGTGGCCAAGACTATTTTTCTTCTCTTTTTTGGCACGTATGATCGTTGACCAGTGAAGCGCAGATTCACGGTGAACCGCATTCATCTTTAATCCGTTGTTTCATGCAGAAGAAACAAACTCATGAGCCGAACGAGCACACCCGCTCACTCCACAGCGGGCTCCTCGGTGGGCGGCTGGAGGACGTCGAGAATGCCGATGGATTGGTTGTCGATGTCCCGCTTGATGCTCCTGCAAGCGGAAGGATCGATTCCTCTCACTACAGCGCGCTCGTGTGGAAGATCCCGCCTGAACATCGCGGAAGCATTCGACTGCCGCCCGCCCAAATGGACGCTGAAGACACGCCGGTCGCTCGGCCGCCGCTTCGAGTCGACCGCGCGGTCGGGGGCGGGGATCGCGGGGCGCGTGCCGCCAATCGTTCGGGCAGTCCGCCGCCCTCCCACTCGCCGGTGGGCGACGCGTCCGCCTCCGCGGCCGTCGGCAGCCGGACGTTCGGGATGCCCGCGGCGATCTCCGCGTAGCCACCCGCCGAACTGCGCGGACGGCGGGCGAGCGGTCGTGAGTGAACGGGTGGTGGCCGGAGGGGGCTTCTCGGCGATTCACGGGGGTCTTTGGACGTTCCACTCGTTGAGGGTTGCTCGGTGTGCAGCGTGCCGTCCACCCGACTGCACGACGGCGATCCAACGGCCGCCGAGCGGCGGGCGGTCGCGGAAGAAGCGGCCGATCGCCGCCGAGTTCTCCGGCGGGTGAGCGGCGGCTTCCGGCCGCCGGTTGGTCAAAAGAAGCCGCCGCCCACCCGCTCGATCCCCGTCCTCTCCGAAAAGCGGCGAGCGGCCCCGCACTCGGCCGGAAATTCGCGTTCGAGCGGGCGGCGGGCGGGCGGCTGTCTGGGCGGCCGCCTCGCCGCCTTCCCGCCGGTCCGCTCGCTTCCTTTCGGGCGGCGCGTTCGCCGGGCGGCCCGCTCGAATTCGCCCGCTTTCTCTCGTGTCCTCCGCTGTGTGTTCGTCCGCTGTTGCACCCTCGTCCGAGTGACTTCGCGGTCAACACTCGACTCAAAGCCCGCACGGATCGGCGCTCTTTTGGCGAGTCGCGTGTTCGTCGACTCCGCCTGCTCGTCGACCGCCCGCTCTCATCGCCGCCTTTCGAAATCCGCCGGCCGCCGCTCGCCGTCGGTTGCGCCACCCGACGGGCGGCAGGCGGCGGCGGCGGGCAGTCGGACGGGGCGGCTTTTTGCTCCCCGCTGCTTTTCTTCGGCGTTCGTTCGCACCTGCCGCTTTTTCCGTTGCTTGTGGGGTAGCTCGAGTGAATTCGACCATTGGCGGGGATATGGCGAGTGGGCGGCGAATAGATGCGGACTGCGGTCCAAAAGGACAAGAGCAAGCAGTTCCTTAAAGGATTAAAGAATTTGATAAACATCTGCTCATTTGTTTCATGCACAATACGAAATCAAGCCCGGGTCCGGATTGGCGGACAAAAACAAGAGAGTAATGACGGACGAAAAACAAAAACGACGTGATCTCCAGCGAAAGCAATTCTGGAACGATGATGTTCGCGGCGAAACAAAATAGTTTACCTGCCGATAAGTCGATTTGAAACGGAAGCCTTGTATTAAAACCAGCAGACCTAAAAAGAACGAAATGAAACTTATTGAACAGGGACACCGTGAATATGCGTAAAAACAACTACGCAAAAACGCCAAGCACGCAGCGGAATAAAACGGGTGTGTCAAAACAAGAACGAGACGGGTGGATGATTGGAAACCGGCAAGCGAATTCGCGTCTTAGCGTCGGCCCCACTGCTCGCTGCTAGGAACATCACGATTGACAGGCGGCAAAGAGCGGCCAGGAACAAGTGGACGAGTTGACACGAACGGGTGGACTGCCAGATGGGAGGAGTCCCCACGGAATAGCCTCCGTTCAACCACCGACAGCACGCTCGATGAAAGAAGAGTCGCGCCGTCCGCCCGCCCGCTCCCCCGAACGAGTCCCCTTTCTGCCCACTGAAAGGGAGGAGTGCGAGCCGCCCGCCCGCCGCCCGAAGAACCCGCCCGCTTCTCCACGGCGAGCAGGAGGACTGCTTCTGGTTAGGGCGGGCATCGAATCTCGTTTGACCGTGAACGGTCAAGCCGAGGAAGTGTACGCTCCTGGGTACGCGGAATTTTCGCAAAGACACGCTCTCAAGCTCTAAAGAAACAAAACAACAACATACCGCATACATCAAACGTTCTGGCGTCTGCAACACGAGTCAACAACTATTAGATTCCACCCGCTCGTCAACACAAAAACGCGTGATCGCCGTCTTGCCCCGACTCTCCCCGCCGCCCCGTCCACCACTCGCTTCTCGCCGTCCGAAAGCCGGCTGGTCCCGAGTCGCCTTTCAGTCGCTTTAATCGCGGTCCAGTCGTGAAGTGAATACTTGACGTGAGCTCGAGTCAGAGTAGGGTCTCACAAGTCGAGTTCATCAACCACGATGCGGGGGATGCGGAATAAAGTTGTTCGACAGTTCAATGCATCCAGGATCCTCTTCAGCAACCACCACTGATCGACTGAAACGAATCTCCGACCCCACCACTCTTTGCACCTCATCGGTCCAACGACTCTTTGACGACCGGGCGGTATAAGCCGAGTGCGTCGAATCAAAACGGAGCATGTGAATAATTGAAGTTCGTGTGTTGGCGTCGGTCCCATCGATCGTTGCAAGGATCTAAACGATCGACAGCCGGCAACAAGCGAGCAAAAAACGAGTCGGCGAGTTGAGGCCAACAGTTAGGATGACTAATAACGGACGCGAAACAACTTCTTCAAAGGTATGAAACGCACCGCAGCAGAGTGCGGAATAACCGCCCCCAACTTCTGGAAGCACGCTCAAAGAAAGAAGAGCCGCGCCCCGTCCGCCCGCCCCCTCTCTCAAACGAGTCCGCCTTGTGCCCATTGGAAGGAAGGTGCGGGCCGCCCATTCATCGCTTGGCGAACGTCCCCACTCCTTCATGACCAGCAGGAGGGTTGTTTCTGGTAGGAGCCGGGTGTCGACTTGCGGTTGATGGTAAACGGTCGAAAAACGATGCTAACGCCTGACGGCTGATCCAACCACCTCGTCACGGAATTCCCGAATGTAATGCCCGTTTTCGAACACGAGAAATTGAATGAACAACCCCACCATCCAGCAAACGTCCTCTCGACTCCAACACCAGTCAACGACCGATCGATCCCACCCGTCCTTCAACAGAAGGAACACCCGATTGCCGTCTTGCCCCGACTCTCCGCGCCGTCCCGTCCAGCACTCGCTTCTCGACACTCGAATAGTGGCTGTTCACGAGTCGCCTTCGTCATCCGATCACACCGCTCGCCGGTCCAATCATGAAGTGAATGCGTGACACGTGCAATAAGTGCGAGCTCAGTAGGAATAAAAAAATCGACTTCCACCTTTTACGGCGTTGCGGAATAATAAAAACTGCTCGGCTATGCACCGCATTTTGATCCTAACGCCTGCTAACAACGGACACCTAAAACAAGACACTGCAATCACCACTCTCCGTTCTTCACCCTTCAAACAGCCTCAGACGACGCCCGAAGTGATGAGTGACCCGACCGCTCGCCCTCCAGTGGCAGTCATCCTCTCGCCGCCGACTGCCCCCTCCGCCGGCCGCCCGGCAGCGAGCGGCGGGCGAACGGGCGACCCATCGGCGGAGGAGGCGGCCGGGTGGGTGGCAGCGGGCGAGTGGACGACGGAGCGGGTAACCCGTTATGTTGCCGATTTGTGCGGGTGCGATGAGCAATGAAAAGAATTGTGTTCGATATCACCTCCATTTTCTTTGGAAACGGAATTTTGGTTCGACGTTTTACGGCCTTTAGCCGGAATAAAATCCCGCCGACACTTTCAACAACATCGCAAGCTGAATTCTAAAAATCTCCATGCAAACGAATTGAATCTCTAAGCCCTTACCATTTGACCAGAAAGAAGACCCGCCGACACGTGCAGCAGCCGGCCATTCGACCGCGCCGCTAGGAGTCCCCCGCCGCCCGCTGGAGGCCGTCCGCCCGGCCGCCCGCCGTCCACTCACTCGGCGGGCGGCAGAAGACGGCCGTGGGGAGCGGCGGGACGAGCGGGAGTGAGTGGGCGGCGGCCGGCGATCACTCCCGCCCGCCCGCTTCCCCCCGCTCGTGGCGGTGAGTGGCGGTGAGTGGCGGTCGCCGAATAGCGGCAACTAATGACCTTCCGGACAACAATGACCCAAAAGGGCGCGGAATAAGTGATTTTTCTCCATTCTTTACATATCGCTTAAAAGAAATTAGTCATCGCAAGTTCTCAACCGACTGCTCTCAATCTCTCTTACTTCTACATCTCGGTTGGTACCTGATGCCGCGTTGACGAGTGCGCTAGAACGACTCGTCAAACGGAGAGAAGAGACGCATTTCAACCTTTACGCGCACGGATCGAACAGGAGCCTCGCAGTTTGGGCGGTCGATCGGGGTCGCCACTCGCCGCTCTAAAGAGGGCGGTAGGGCGAGTGGGCGCATTTTTCGGTCGGCCGCTTTTCCGCGAGCGAGTGGGGAGGCCACCCGCGGCTCTACTCGCCGGTTTCTTCCGCTTTCTGTCAGTGGGCGGCTCGATCAAATGAGAAGCTCGTTCGAGTGAGCGGCGAGAACCCCCGAATTCACACGAGCGACTTCGAACCGAGTCCGCAACACGCTTTGCAATTGCTCATGTTTACTGCCGAATAAGCGAAAGAACAACACGTGACGTGAACTCAACCTTGAGAACGCGTCTATCGGATTAGTTCTCGTTCGAGTCGGGCGCATCGGTCGCCGGTGGAGCGGTGGGCAACGAGATGACATTCGACAAGCCGATGGTTTGGTGGTCGATGTCCATCTTGATGCACCAGAGGTTGTGGAAGATGTAGCCTGAACTCGGGATTGTTCCACTGCATCCTCGTCCGCACTCACCGAACACGAACTGAGTGGTCTCGGCGTCCGAATTCTTGGCGCTCCACACGCACTGGCCGTCTGGGAGGTGCAAGTCGACCACGTACGACGAAGAGGGGATCGCGTACGTGGTGCCGCCGATCACGACCTCCCAGTCGGGCAGCGATCCAGCGAGACTGCAGTCCACCGTGTAGACGCCGTAGTCGAAGTCGAAGGTCGGCTGCACGTCCACGTAGAGAGCCAAGAAGATCTCCTGCGGCAGGAGGACGTTCGGCACTCCGGTGTCCACTTTCGCGTAGTCCCCGTCGAACCGTTGCCCCTTGTAGCCGAAGGAGTCGACGGCGAACGCGAGCGAGCGAGTGTCCTCGAACCACACGAGCGGGTACGTCTGTTCGGGAGTCATCGCCTCGCACAAACCCTCCAAACAGCTGGCAAACCTGCAGCAAAAAAAGCGGATGTCTCGTGTTGTCGAAGTTCGCATTACGTCACCCAAAACATGTAGTCTCGTCCGGGAACCTCTGAAGCGTGCCCATGTGGATGAATCAAAGGTCGACGGAAGAAACTGACCGTGAGTAGCCCGCTCTTTTGGGTGGATCCATTCGCAATAGAATCGCTCCCATCCGAACTCTTGGAACAGATTCAGGATCGCCGACGAGTTTTCGTTCGGATTTGCGGCATCAGCGGGATTCCTGCAAGGTGCATTGTGCTCATTCATCCCTCTCGTACCCACTCACCAACTCAAGCCCACAACTCCGTCGGGCATCTTGGGATTGAGCACGTAGGGATCGTAGACGTTGTTCACGACTCCTGAAGAAAGGCGGAGCGAACGGAGGGTTGCAAGAATGAATGGCGCGCTTACCGAACCGTTGCGTTGTGTTTTCCCACATGCCAAAGCCGAGAAGCTGGAAAAAACGAGACTGATGCGCGAAAAACGATCAACGGCCAATTATAGCGTTTGAACGCAACAGGGAGAACAACAAACAAAGAATGCCCCCATCTAGTTCACACTTACCCCTACGACGTCTTTGTAAGCCGAGCCCGAGACTTCGAGGTCTCCGCTGAAAGCGTGGTACTCGCCCGTGTACTTCGCGGTGGACGACAGCGCGGCATCAAAGGCGGGCTGAAAGGGGTCGAGGCCGGCGTAGTCCTTGGCGAGGAAGAAGCAGGCTTCCGAGCCGCTCTCCACCGCAACCATGTATTATTTTTCTGTAAGAAGCAAATGATAAAGAGTCAACGGAACGACTGACCGGCGGGCGTTCCAACCCACGTGTAAAAGAGAATCGGCAGGTCGGTATAGGAGGGGATGTAGTCCTGCAATCTTCAGTCGATTAGAGTCCTCATGCTCGCTCACCTTGTGAATCTTCCGCATTTCCTCGTGGTGGGCTTTGAGTTCGTCGGCCATCAAGACTTTCATGTTCGCCTGCAGCAACAAGGGATCCGTTCTTTGAGCATCGTGTTGGACGGTCGAGGCAGCAAACGCAGCGACCACAAGCAGGAAAAGAAGAAGCTTCATTCTTCGAAGCGAATCGTGAAGGGATGGAAAGCCGCAATCGCTTTTGTACTGCTCAACGGAGACGACGAGTGGAGGAAAGCGGGCGGGCAATGCGGTCGTGTGTTCCCTAAATGCAAGCTCCCCCGTTTGCATCGAAAAGAGTGCCCCAGTGAGGGTGTAGCTTTGCGGAAAGTCAGCACACGTCAGCTGCAGACTACTCCTTTCGACGAAGGAATCAGTCGGTCGTTCATTCACTCACGTCACGCACAAACATTCTAGTAGACAGGAGGACAAAGCAAAGAACCTTGTTCTTTAAACGCTCCTACTTCTTCACGTCATCTTTTTTTATCTATCAGACGGCTGCCCCACTCCGCTCCCGTTTTCAAATTTGCAGAGACGAACGATAAGCGAGCGGAGTGACGAGTCAGGAGCTAGCCGACATTAAGCGCCCCGATTGATCTTGCGGACCGACGAGCAAGCTAGGGGTCGAAACAGGTCCGCGATCACACCGAGGAAGTGATGTCAGACTTGCATTAGAAGAGGCTTGCTGTGAGCACTGAACTTGCCGCTGGTTTCGCTCGCCTCTCGTTTGCTGCTCGTCTTTTTGATAGCTAACAGCAATTTATTATACGCATACAACTACGCAAAAACAAAGAGAATAGTACAAAAAACTTCAAGATGAGCACGAGAGAAGCGAGCGAACGAACGGCGGTAGGCGGCGGCGTTCGTCTTTGGTCATGCAACGCGCGTCGCCAATGATCGAGTCAACGGCCAACTGATGCAGACACAGCGGCTTTTTGCAAAGAGGAAATGAACGTGGAAGTGCAAAGAAAGACGTACACAATCAATGAAAAGTTGTGCGTTGTGAACTTGTGCGTTTCAGTTTTTTCGTCCGAAAATGAAAAGTAAAGCGGTAGGTAGTCGTCTTCCGACTCGAAATCGAAAATTTTCGTGAAGCGAAGATTGCAGCTGCAACACGACGGAAGACCATAAGCGGGTGGACAAGTCGAAGCGACAGAGAAAGCTGTCGGGAGTGCCACACGAGCGGCAGGCAGCTCGTTTCGACTCGCCCGTTCCGAACACACAATGTCGACCGCCGTGTACTGCAGTTTGCTTTTGTTTATTGAAAAATGTGGTTGAACAACAACAGGTCGGTCATTTCGTTCAGTTCAACGCGGGCTCTCCGGTGGGCGGCGGAAGGACGTCCATGATGCTGATCGCCGTGTTGTCGATGTCCATCTTGATGCACCTGCAAGCAACCATTAATGTGCACTTCCATTAATAAACTTGCCAGAGGTTGTGGAAAATGTAGCCGAAAACGTAGTCGGTGGTGTAATCATTCGAGGTAAAGACGCTCAGCGCACACCGGTCGTTCGGGAGCAACAAATCGACCACGTACGAAGAGGAGGGGATCGAGTGGTTGTTGCCGCCGATTGCGAACGTCCAGTCGGGCAGCGAGTTCTGGTGCGCGCACGGAACGGTGTAGATATTGTAATGGTAGTCGTAGTCCGGGGTGACATCGTAGTAGATTGCGAGTAGCGAATCCTCCGGGACGAGGATGCTCGGCACTCCAGTGTCCACCTTGCCGAAGCCGCCGGCGTACTGCGAGCCCTGGTACGTGAACGAATCGACGACAAAAGCGAGCGAGCGTCTCGCTTCCAACCACGTGAGCGGGTACGTGTTGGCAGGAGTAGGCGCAGCGCATATGCCGTCCAGACACGAGCCGAAGCTACAAAAAGAGTCTAGTTATTCAAAAATTGCTTTGTTGTCGCTTACGAAGTCTCTCCGGCGTATTCACGGCCGTATTCTAAAGCAAGTAAGAAAAGCGTGAGTGAACGGAGAGAAGTGATTGAAAAGAACGAACCGGGATCGCTGAACACCTCCAACCAATCACAATAGTAGCGGTCTATGTCGCCGAACTCTTGGAAGAAGTTGATGATCGCCGACGAGTTCTCTTTCGGATTGGCCGCGTCATCGGGATTCCTGCGCAATCAATCGATTAGAGCTCGTCGTTACCTGGGCGCTCACCAGCTCATGCCGACGACTCCATCGGGCATCACCGGGTCGAGCGAGTAGGGATCGTAGACAGTGTTTACAACGCCTAAAAATCCAGTTAGTCATTTCGTTAACGTAGCTGAAAGTGCTTACCGAATCTCTGGGTCGTGTTTTCCCAAATGCCAAAACCGAAGAGCTGGAAGAGTAAAATCAATTAGCGGGCCGAAAAGTGGTGGTTAGGTGATAAGAACGACGAGTTCGCAAACGATGCCGCCGCCTGGCAGGCAATTTCCGAGTGGAGTAACCAGAAACAGAGCGAGCCGAACAGGCAGGGACTTCAAGCAATTGCTTCAAAAGCGAACTCACGCCAACAACATCATCGTAAGCGGTGCCGGTTACTTCGAGGTCGCCGCTGAAGGCAAAGTAGCGGTCCACTACCTTGGCGGTAGATGACTGAGCAGGATCGAAGAATTGCTGGTTGTCGGTGCGGCCGGTGTAGTCCTTGTCCAGAACGAAGGTCGCCTCGGATCCGCTCTCCAGCGAGACCCAAAAGTCGACGGCTAAAATCGATGAATTACGACAAGTACGGTAAGAAAGGCTTACAGGGCGTTCCGATGCTGATCAGCGTGAGCACGGGCGAGTCCGGGTAGCGGGGAATGTAATTCTGAAAAGCAAATGATTATGACTTTACAGTTAGCTATCTTTCCACCCACCTTATGGACCTTGCGCATCTGCTGGTGGTACTCCTTGAGGTCGTTGGCCAGCCATCGTCGCTGCTTGGTGCGCACGCTGAGCCGCTCCGTTTGCTTCGACTTCTTTTGGGCGGCCGGGGCAGCAGACACGAACGCGACGACGAGGACGAGAAGAAGGAGCAGCAGCTTCATTTCTTTCCGTCAAGAATGAATGAGGAGCAAGAAGTTTGCTCGTCGTTTTATACGCGGAAAAGCGAATGACGAGGGACAAAAATGGGTTGCTTTTTGCTTACACACCCTCGGTTTGTTCCGTCTTATCACTTCAATTAGTGAGGGCCAAGTAGAGAAAAGTAATCATGGACTCGATGATCTGGCGGGAGTCGACGGACGGGAGGACCGAAAGTCGCCGCCCGTTCTCGCCCGGCCCGCTCTTATCATCTTTAGGATTGCAAGCGGAAAGCGGCTAGACAAATTCTGCTGGCAGTTTAATTAACTACGCCTTCCTGAAACGCTTGCAGCAATGCAGAAATTTTCTTACTTTTTGATTTGAGAACGTAGAAGATTTCCTCTGTTGATCGCGCGCATGCAATTGCTTTTCCAGAATTTTCTTTTCGTCAAGTTGCCTTTGATTGAATGGAACCAACACGCGGGTGAAAGTCGAGAGCTGATAAGCGGAGGCAATGCGGCGAACCCGCTTGCTGACGTCAATCGAGCGACTATAGAATGCGTGCGGAAAACGATCGTGCATTCAAATTATTAGGACAAGCGATCGAACAAAAAGCGAGTTGATGTCATTCATAAGGGAACGAGTAATTTTCGGTCTGCACTCGTAACCCAAACGACTTGCAAGCGTTAACTAAAGGCAAGAAAGAAGAAAACACACTTCAAACAGACGAAAAAGTTTATTTGCAAATTTAAAAAGTACAACAAAGTAATTAAATCGGTTTATAAGCACACACGACCATTTTCGAACATGTCAAAGGGAAGATGATAGGAGAGTTGGATCGTAACAACACATTAGAGTCATTTATTTAGAGAAAAAGCTATAAATTAAATTCCGCCGATATTGGTTTGTTTCAAATGTTCGTGCTCACCCGGCCGCCGCTGGCGCGAAAGTGCTCGGCCGAGTGGACGGAGTTTTTTGGCTGGGATTTCGGACGTCATCAAGCTTTCTTTTCAATTTTGGCGAGTTTTTGGCCTCGATTCACAGCTTTTCTTTGATAAAAACGTTCGCCCAGGAGTTGGTGTTGTTTTGGGAGCAAGTTGTTGCAAAAATGAAGAACTAGCAGACAAATCGTCGCAAAGTCCACCGAAAGGCCGCGGGAAACCCGAGCCGGAAAACTCCGTTCATTCGGCCGAGCACTTTCGCGCCAGCGGCGGCCAGGTGAGCACGAACTTTTGAAACAAACCAATACAAAACGGAGCACCCGTCATTCATTGTTAGTGGCGGCTGAAGGACGTCGAGAATGCGGATGGATTGGTCGACGATGTCCAGTTTGATGCTCCTGCAGTCGATTCCTCCCACTACTGCGCGCTTTGTGCGGACGATCTCGCCTGAACGTCGCGGAAGCATCGAACTGCCGCCCGCCCTAATGGGCGCTGAAGCCGCGCTGGTTGCTCGGCCGCCGCTTCGAGTCGACCGCGCGGTCGGCGGCGGGGATCGCGGGGCGCGTGCCGCCGATCGTTCGGGCAGTCCGCCGCCCTCCCGCTCGGAGGTGGGCGACGCGTCCGCCTCCGCGTCCATCGGCAGCCGGACGTTCGGGCGGCCCGCGGCGATCTTCGCGTCGCCGCCCGTCGATCTTTGCGGAAGGCGAGCGAGCGGTCGTGAGTGGGCGGGTGGTGTCCGGCGGGGGCTTCTCGTCGACCCGCGGGAGTCTTTGGACGTTCCACTCGTTGAGGACTGCTCGGTGTGCAGCGTGTCGTCCAGCCGACTCTGCCGGACGGCGATCCAACGGCGACCGAGCGGCGGGCGGTCGCGGAAGAAGCCGACGATCGCCGCCGAGTTCTCCGGCGGGTGAGCGGCGTCTTCCGGCCGCCGGTTGGTCGAAAGAAGTCGCCGCCCACCCGCTCGCCCCCCGACCTCTCCGAAAGGCGGCGAGCGGCCCCGCACTCGCCCGGGAATTCGCGTTCGAGCGGGCGGGCGGCTGTCTGGGCGGCCGCCTCTCCGCCTTCCCGCCGGTCCGCTCGCTTCCTTTCGGGCGCCCGCTTTCTCTCGGGTTTTCCGCTTTGAGGTCGTCTTCTGTTGCACCCCCGACTTCGCGGTCAACACTCGAATCAAAGCCCGCACGGATCAGCGCTCTTTTGACGAGTCGCGTGTTCGTCGATTCCGCCTGCTCGTCGACGCCCGCTTTCCGCGTCGCCTTTCGAAATCCGCCGGCCGCCCGCTCGCCGTCGGTTGCGCCACCCGCCGGGCGGCGGGCAGGCGGCGGGCAGTCGGACGGGGCGGCTTTTTGCTTTCCGCTGCTTCCTTTCCGCGTTTCTTTGTGCTTGCCGATATTTTCTGTTCGTTCGCGTGCAATTTTGGGGGTTGTTTGATTGAATCCTATCGGCGGTGGGGATGGCGAGTGGACGGCGAATATTGCGGATTGCGGTTCAGCAAACAAAAGCAAGAAATCCACAAGATCGATTTGTATAATGCCGATACGAAAGAAATCCAGTGAAGTAAAAACATTTTTGACCACCAATCTGTCAACGCCAACAAAATCATACAAGTGTGTCTAAGCAAAGTCGATACGTGTGACTGAATGAAAACCATCAGGCGAATTTGTGTCTCAGCATCGGCCCCGCCCGCTGCAAGAAACAAAACGATCAACAGCAGGCGACCAGCGAACAGAAACGAGTGGTCGATTCGACACGAACGGGTGGGCGCAAAAGGACCCGATGCGCTGTCGGAATAACCGCCTTTCAATCAACGCAAGCACGATCAATGAACGAAGAACCACGCCCCGTCCACCCGCCCACTCCCCCGCAAGAGTCCCCTTCTGCCCACCTGAAGGGAGGAGGGCGGGCCGCCCACTCGGCGCTCGAAGAACGCGCCCGCACTTTCACGACGATCAAGAGAGCTGCTTCTGGTTGAAGGCGGGCATCAAATCTAATTGATAGTGGACGGTCAAGCGAAGGAATGGAAGTACTGGAAGGAATTGAATACAACAACCAAACGGAATTCCTTACCCGACTGCGCGTCCTCAAACACAAAGAAAAAATGAACACCTCCAACCGACACCCAATAAGCGTAGACACCAACACGCGTCAACAGCCGACCGATCTTCCCGCTCACCAACAGAAACAACGACCTATTGCCGCTTTGCCCTCGACTTTCACCGCCGCCCCGTCCACCACTCGTTTTTCGCCGCTTGGGAAGCGGCTGTGGACGCTTCTTTCCAAACGAGAAGACGGAATAAAACGATTGCTCTGCAGCATAAGCCGAACGTGTGATTGAATGGAAACGAGCAGTCAAATTCGATTGTTGGCGTCGGCCTCGCCGCTCGCTGCAGGAAACCAAACGATTGACTGTCGGCAACAAGCGAGCAGAAACGAGTGGGCAAGTCGACTCGAACGGGTGGACGGCCGACAACACGCGCAATTGGCTAACGGAATAATCGCCTTTAACCACTGGAAACACTCGATGAAAGAAAAGCCGCGCTCCGTCCGCCCGTCCACTCGCCATAACGAGTCTCCCTTCTGCCCACTGGAAGGGAGCAGTGCAGGGCGCCCACTCGCAACGCGAAAACGCTTCCGGTCCTCCAGAGCGAGCAAGAGGGGTGCTTCTGATCGCAGATAAACATCCAATGACGTTCGGTAGTTTACCTTCGAGCAAAAAGAAAGAAGCGTTGAAAGTTCTCGAACAAGCGAATGTACGGAATTCTTGCAACATGAGCTGTCATCGAAACCAGTGATTCGAACGAGCAACCCCCACTTTCTAACAACAATCCCCTTGACTCTCACAGTATTCAACAACCAATCGAGCCCGCCCGCCCTCCAAAAGAAAAAACGGCCGATCCCCGCTTTGCCCCGACTCTCCCCGCTGACTCATTTACCACTCGCTCCTCACCACTCGAAAGCCGGCTGTTTGCGAGTAGCCTTTTGATCACATCGATCGGACATCCAGTCGTGGAGTGAATACGCCAGCCGAGCAGTCAAATGCCTGCGTCACTGATAGTCGACCTGCGTAATATTACAGCTGTTTTAACTTCACAGCTTCTTTTGTTCTCGATCTCGACCTCTCACTCACAAATGAAGGCAATGGCTCACTCCCTGCCCCCTCACTCTTCCAACAATCCTGAACGACGCGCGAAGTGAGAAACGAACGGCAGCCGGCCCTTCAGTGCGGGCCGTCCACTCGTCGCCGACAGCCCCGTCCGCCGACCGCCCGGCAGCAAGACGGCGGGCGAACGGGCGGCCCATGCGCGGAGTGGGCTGCCCGGCGAGCGGCAGCGGGCGAGTGGAGGACGAAGCGGGCGGCTCGTTGTTCTCTCAAATCGGGGTGGGAAGTGCGCAGCATGTACTACGACGGAATTGAAGCCTTTCGTCTGTTTCAAAGGTCAACTCCTTTGCAGTCCTCCTATCTGCAAGCAACGAAACTGAAAATCATCAACCACTTTCCACTCGACCAGAAACAACTCCGCCAACACGTGCAACAGCCGGCCATCAGTAGGCGCCGCTCGGGAGTCCCCCGCCGCCGTCCAGTCACTCGGCGGGCGGCAGAAGGCGGCCGTGGGGGAGCGGCGGGACGAGCGGGAGTGAGTGGGCGGCGACCGGCGCTCACTCCCGCCCTCCCACTCGTGGGGCGGCCGCTCCGAACTGCCCGCCGCCTTCTGCCGGCCGCCCCGTCCACTCGCTGCGGGCGGCCGGCGGGGAGGAAGCGGGCGGGAGGGCGGGGAGTGCGTTGGAGTCTCCCGTCCCCTCCGTCCCGCCGCCTCCTCTTTGGCGCCCGGCCGCTCGCTCGCTCCCGCCCGAAAGAATGACGAGCGGGCGGGACGAAAACGAGTAGAAACTGCCGGTTGGTGCGACAAACGAACGAGATGCGGGAAGTTCGGCGGCCAACAAGCTCAAGAGTAGAATTGCTTTTTATTAGTTTGTTCACTAGCGCGAAGTACACGTGACGGAATAAGTGCTGCCAACCAAGAAGATCGCTGCATGGTAGCTGAAATAAACGATTGACCGTGGCAGCAGAAAAATCCACGAGCAAGCTCAACAAGCAACACCGGGTCAAGTTATCAGAAAACGAACAAGTTCGTGGAAAAAGCTTTGCTGCAAAGAAACGCCTTTAAAAGAGGATTGGTTCATGGCTCTGAAAAAAAGAGAAAAGAGTTGTTGGATGCAGAACGGTTCTATTTGCGGACAGGGAGAGAAGCTCGTCAGTCGTCGCGTGATTTTACTTTTCATTCTGACGCTAACCAGCGTACGGCGGAATAACCGGCTCTTCCCGCTCCTCGTTCGCAAACGAATAAAAAAGCGAGCGATCGACGACAAGCGAGCGGCAAGTCGACCGTTGACCGGCTCTCTCGCTTTCTATAAAGGCCGTCCACCACGCGACAGCTGTGATAAGTAGCATCGTCGACGTTCGAAACTAACGCGGTTGATGCTGCAAGGCGTGTGTAAAGTGTTTCCGAAATAAGCAGCCCGCAACATTACCTTTTTCTGGCATCAATCTTCCACCGACCGGCAAACAGCGGCGTCAAAAGATGTGGAATCACTCCAACTTTCATCAAGCCCGATCGGCATGCTCTCGTTCACACAACGAACGAAAAGAACTGATCGCAAGACACCTCGACCGACCATCGCCCACTCTTCCCTCCGATCACAAGAGAACCCTCGCGGCGAGTAGGCGGCAGAAAACCCGTTTGATTGGCGGAAGGCGGCACGTGACCCGACTTTGAGCAGAAGTGTCCAAACAAGACCTAACAGGCGCAACACCATCGCGGAATAAAGACAACACTCACCGACCGCATTTCTTGTTCAAATCACCGCTTCCGCAATCCCCATCAAACCGCCGTGTTCCTCGCGCGACCCATACGTGCCTCCGTCTAACGTGCGTTTCTCGGCGACGACCTCCGAGTGGCCGCCGGAGAGCGCGCGGGAAGAGAGCCCCCGCGAATGGGCGGGCGGGCGGTCGAGCAGCCGACGGCCCCTCCGGAAGGCCGATCGGCGCCCCGCCCCGTCCACTCGCCGCCGACCTTCGCGGCTGTCCCGCGCACGCCATCCGGAAACCGCAGGAAGTCGGCGGGTCGAATCCCCGCGCGATACAGTTAATTATTTTTGCAAAATAGACGGCAGGTTCGGCTTCTCCGTACTCGATTTCATCAAAAAACTGCTGGTTTGTCGAAAATTGGCGCGGAGGAAGAAAGGAAAGAAGCTTTTAAAAATGAAATGAGTTAGGTGCTTCCAAAAGGTTCGTTGAGCACTCCCGCTGGATGAAATCGCGTGTTCTATAGCTCAAAAGAAAGATAGGAAAAACGCAACAATCTCTACTAAAAATCAATTCGTCGAACATCTCGAGCATTGAGCAACACAGCGAGGAAGTAACGAAGCGGGCAAAAATCCAAAAATCGACCGCTTCAAAAGGTTCGTTGAGCACTCCCGCTGGATGAAAACAGGCGGGCAATAGCTTAAAAGAAAGAGAAAAGAAAGACAAACAAAGTCTACTAAAATTCAAACCGTCAAAGCCGTCGAGCACGGAACAGCACGGCGAGGAATCCCGAAGAAAATCTGACCTTTTGACTTTCGGACGCGCGGAAGCGAGAAAAACCGCCGATTTGGATGCCGCTCGCGAGCCGTCTGGTAGAATCGATCTCGCTCTTTTGATTGCAACCGGTTTCAACGCCCGCCGACGTGATCCTAGACCGCTGCAGGTGCCGGAAGGCCGAGGCTTTCGATCAGTGGACGACTTGACCGCGCCCCTTTTCGCCGCTCATTTTCGCTTTTTGCACGGGGGCGCGTCGAGCGGTGAAATGTGCAGATTTTCCACGGGCGCCGGATGGCGTGCCCGCGGTCGCCCGTCCCGACGAGCGAGAGGCGGCGGGGGGCGACGCTCGTGGTTGGAGTCCACGGGTGGGGCGGGCGGAAAAAGGACGAACAAATCCTGTGCGTTCAATGTAAGCCACGCGGAATAAACCCGCTAACCACCTGCTCATCCGCAACAGAAAGCAAGTGAGCAGACATCTCCAGCAACGACAATCAAAAGCAACCATTAACAAAGACCGACTGAAAAGCAAGTCCAACGTCCACTCCAACGGAAGATTTCGCACTGTCGCCCGTCCGCTGACAGAGAAGGCGGTCGACCACGAGTGAGAGGCCTCCGCTCTCCGCCCGCCGCTCCCGACTGTTGCGTGCGGCCGGCGGTCGGCGGGGAGGCGGGCGGTCGGTTCGCGAGTGAGCGGAGGGCCGACCGCCGGCAGTCCGCTAGACCACTCGAAAAACGGCAGTCGGACGAGCGGACGTACAGAAGTGCTCGGAAAGCGACCAAAAAACAGCGGCCATTCGAAGGGCTTCTCGAACAGCTGGGCGCTCACTGTCATACGGGAAAGGTTGAAGAAAAGCCAAATATTAACAAAAAAAACAAGGAAGTGAGCAAACGTTGGTCGCGGAACGACCGGACGGAATAATCCACCAAAAACGGCGAAAGCACGGCGCCTGGAAACAACCATTTGATGATCGCTAACGCAAAAGTATCATGCTGAAGTTCAACCCCGGAACGGAATAATTCATTCAAACCTTATCTCGTTCGAACGGTAAATGTCACTTGCATCATCTGTAACAAAAAAGGAATAATCCAGGTAGCACTCACCGTCGATTACTGCCGCTTGTTCATCACCCGCTGGATCGACAACTTGGATTTTCTGGACGCACAGGAAAGCCGGTCAACCGGCCACAGCGATTGCAGTCGCCCGCTTCTCACTCGCAGTCCACACGCCGCCCCGCCGAACAGCCGGCCGCCCCACCGGAAGGCCGATCGGCGCCCCGCCGCGTCCACTCGCCGTCGTCCACTCGGCGGCCGGTCGGCGGGCGGCGGCGAGTGGGCGCGACGGGCACTCGGGCGCGGAGTAGACGGGGGACCGCCGGCCACTCGCTTCTTCGATCGAGCGGCCGGAAGCGAGGAGTGGGGCGGCGGACGAGCGGGCGGGAGAGCGGCCGCTTCTTTGCCGCCCACTCACTCCGACGAGCGAACGGGGCGGTCGATCCACTCGCTCCACTCCGCCCGCCGCTCGACCGACCGCCCTCGAAGGCGACCGTCCGAGTCGGCGGCCCCCCGAACAGCCCGTCCGACGACCCCGCGCGAGGAAGACGGCTGAGCGGGCGGTCCGATCGGCGGCACAAAGAAGCCGCCCGCCCGCTCGAACGCCCGAACGCCGCGAAGAAGCGAGCGGACGGGCGGGAGGGCGGCCACTCGTGCGGCCAATCCGGCGGCTTCTTTTCGGCCTCTCCGATTTGACGGCCGGCCGCCGAGTGCCCGAGAAAGCGGGCGACGGCCGACTGCCGCAGCAGGAGGGCGGCCGCTCGGGGGGAAGGATGCTGTTGGGTGTCCACTCGCGCGTGTCTTCGGTCGGCCGGCGAATGGCTGCAACTTCCTTCGATTTGCGCTTCTCCCCGCCCCGCCGCGCGCTCATTCCGACCACCATGCGGCTACAGGAAGCTCCGACTCGCCGCCACTCCGCTCGATCGGGAGGGCGGCCGGCGCCCAGCGGTCGGTTCCCCCACTGGAGCTGCGGGAGGTGGGCATTGCGGCCGTTCTGCTCGTCCACCGGTTTGTTAATCTGCTCGCTTCACCGTCCAGTTGATGGGCGGACTGCCCGCGAGATACGAGCGGCCGGCCGCAAAGAAACGAGAGTCTTCGGCGGTCCCCCCGCTCGGCGGCTGCTCGCTGGACGGCGGGCGGCTCGGCGCTCTCTTCTTCGATCCGCTCGTCCCCTCCCGCTCCACGCGTTCGTTCGAACACACGCGGGAGTTGTGCGCGCTCGCCGCTTCGATCGAACGGCCGGCCGCTTTGCCCACGAGTCGCCCGCCGAGTGGCCGGCCGCTCTGCTCGTCGCCGCCCGCCGCTCCCCACGGCGCCCGCTCTCGCCCTCGAATCTCCCGCCTTCCGGCGGTCCACTCGCTCCACCGACCGCCGCTCTCCTGCTCGTTTAGCCGTTGTTCCGTCTTGCAGACGGCGACGGGCGTTCTCTCCACTGCTCGAGGGGCCGCCGGGCGCGAAGAAGTGGGCAGTCGGCGGGCGGAAACGAGTGGGCGGGCGCCTGCTTTCCGTTCGACGGGGGCAACGGGCGACCGCCCGGGGATCGTCGCGCCCTTCCGCCCGCTCGACCGCTCCGCCCGCCTTCCGCCGACTTCCCATCGAGTCGCCCGCTTGCCGGAGACGTGGGGCGAACGAGTGGACGTCCCGCTCGTCCACTTCTCGCCTTCTTCCTCCTCACTCTTCTCCGGCCGCTTCTTTCTGGGCGCTTCTTCGTGGCCGCTTCCTCCTCCGAACGACGGGCCGGCCGCCGGACGGCCCGAATCGAACCTTCTCGCGCGCAGTCGCGCCACTCGCCGTTCAGTCGGCCGGCGGACTCTTTCGAATCAATCCAGTGGAGACGAGGCGCCTGCTCTTGATCGAAGGAGTGTTCGCTTCTCGCTTCCGTTGTTGATCGACCGACAAGGCGGCCGATTGGGGGGTTCGAGCCACTTCAACGGGCGACAACCGGGAAGCGGAGGCGGGAGGCCGCTCGTGGGCGCTCCCTCTCGCCGCCCGCCCGCCTCTCCCGACCGCCCGCTCTCTCGTTCGATTTGTTGCGTGTTGTGCGGGGCGCGCTCGGAGGGCGGCCGGGCGTCCGGTTGGGCGGTTGGTGGCGAGAGGGATGACCGCGGTGGCCTGCCGTCCACTGCCGAACGCGATCAACGGCGCTCGCGGTCATTCGAACGCGGCGGGCGGATGGGTCGGTTGGGCGTCCAGTCTGATGTTTGGCGTGGGCAACGGGGTTATTTTTGCTCATTTTTGTTTTTTTAGGCGATGCCGAAAGTCGAAGCGTTAGACGAACCAATAGTGGAAAGACGGCTTGTGTTGGACGATTCAGATGTTCCTCACCAATTCGAGCCCGTATCTGATCGCCTTGGTTTTGAACGGGTGTACTCACACTCTGGAATAATCGAACCTAAAGTGATTGCCATCAACTATCTGTTGGGAACAACGCGGTTAGTTGTTCATTAAGTAGTGTATGTTCGCTTTCAGGACTTTGAAGCCAAAGCGATCTTTGTGGCAAGTGCTCCAGAAATTCGGCTCACGATTCAATGTGTATTCCACCGAGTTTCTGCCGTTGACCGAAACGGTTGGCATTATTGTGGTTGACGCCGACGCCCCCAATGACTCCTACAAACAGGTTTTTGTCGCGGATCTGGACTTTCAAAACGCGACTTATTCGGTCCGGCCCAAAGAAAACGGAACGATGAAAGTCACCGGACAGATCTCGTGCCGCGTGACCTCGGACGGACGCTTGGTTCATTTTTCGCACCACAGAGAGTCATGCTTCTACGAATTCGACAATCAGTTCGAATCACTCAGACTGATGACGAGGGTTCCTATCGATTGGAACGTTGACATCTCTCATTTGTCCGTCTTTGCGCCGTTCTTGTACTTCTTTGATTACGGCTGCAGTTGTTGGGGAACCTGGGAAGAACTCGCCATTGCGATGTCTTCTTTGTATTGCATCAACCTGGAAAACGAGACGTACGATATGCATATTGTAGCTCAAGTACCACGGCTATTCGAACGCGCAGCAAAAAGCAACGCAGATTTTAATTCATTTCACTTGTTTGGCCGTTGGTTGAACCAGTCCTTCTACGCCTATGTTATGTTCACAGATGACACGAAACACTGCTGTAAGCGCGAAAGGTTTCTTGTATTTAACACGTTTTTAAGTCGAAAATACAGCGTTTGACCGCTTTGTCAGCCGCTTTGATCTGGCGTCCCGTTCGTGGTCCGAAATCGTGATCAAACTACAACTTCCCAATGTTCCCTTGTTGTGGGAGCTGTCGTCCGAAGAGCCTCAACTAAATGCGCGGCTGACTTTCCGCATCGAACGTGAGATGATGACTTCCGGTTTTAAAAACTTTCGTTGCTCGATGCTTATGTATCCTCCCATTCTGCGATTCTTCTTTCACTTTCTTTTGCAGGAAGCCGCTCCGCCTGCACCAGCTGGCCGTGGAGTCGCTCGCCGCGGTCGCCCGTTCGATGAGTGACGAAGAGCGCCGCCGTTTGCCGTGGTTCGTCCGGCGCGTTCTGTTGTGTTGATCCGCGAGCATCGGACACTTCAAAGGAGATTCCAATGGGGTACTCGCTCTTCGTGTCTTGTTTCGTGAATAAACCGAGCAGAAAAAGATTTCTTTCAACCTGCCGCAGTCGACCACAAACAATCGTCCTTTCATTGCAAGCAGAAGAAACAATCTCATGACCCAAACGAGCACGCCCGATCACTCGACAGCGGGCTCCTCGGTGGGGGGCGGGAGGACGTCGAGAATGCCGGTGGATTGGCCGTCGATCTCCGTCTTGATGCCCCTGCAGTCGATTCGTCCCACTACCGCCCGCGCGTGTGGAAGATCCCGCCCGAACACCGGCGGAAGCATTCGACTGCCGCCCGCCCAAATGGACGCCGAAGACGCGCCGGTCGCTCGGCGGCCGCTTCGAGTCGACCGCGCGGTCGGCGGCGGGGATCGCTGCCGATTTTGAGCTCCCAACGGCGGCCGCGCTCCCACTCGGAGGTGGGCGACGCGTCCGCCTCCGCGTCCACGGGCAGCCGGCCGTTCGGGATGCCCGCGGCGATCTTCGCGCGCCGCCCGTCGAACTGCGCGGAAGGCGGGCGAGCGGTCGTGAGTGGGCGGGTGGTGGCCGGAGGGGGCTTCTCGGCGATTCACGGGGGTCTTTGGACGTTCCACTCGTTGAGGGTTGCTCGGTGTGCAGCGTGCCGTCCACCCGACTGCACGACGGCGATCCAACGGCCGCCGAGCGGCGGGCGGTCGCGGAAGAAGCGGCCGATCGCCGCCGAGTTCTCCGGCGGGTGAGCGGCGGCTTCCGGCCGCCGGTTGGTCAAAAGAAGCCGCCGCCCACCCGCTCGATCCCCGTCCTCTCCGAAAAGCGGCGAGCGGCCCCGCACTCGGCCGGAAATTCGCGTTCGAGCGGGCGGCGGGCGGGCGGCTGTCTGGGCGGCCGCCTCGCCGCCTTCCCGCCGGTCCGCTCGCTTCCTTTCGGGCGGCGCGTTCGCCGGGCGGCCCGCTCGAATTCGCCCGCTTTCTCTCGTGTCCTCCGCTGTGTGTTCGTCCGCTGTTGCACCCTCGTCCGAGTGACTTCGCGGTCAACACTCGACTCAAAGCCCGCACGGATCGGCGCTCTTTTGGCGAGTCGCGTGTTCGTCGACTCCGCCTGCTCGTCGACCGCCCGCTCTCATCGCCGCCTTTCGAAATCCGCCGGCCGCCGCTCGCCGTCGGTTGCGCCACCCGACGGGCGGCAGGCGGCGGCGGCGGGCAGTCGGACGGGGCGGCTTTTTGCTCCCCGCTGCTTTTCTTCGGCGTTCGTTCGCACCTGCCGCTTTTTCCGTTGCTTGTGGGGTAGCTCGAGTGAATTCGACCATTGGCGGGGATATGGCGAGTGGGCGGCGAATAGATGCGGACTGCGGTCCAAAAGGACAAGAGCAAGCAGTTCCTTAAAGGATTAAAGAATTTGATAAACATCTGCTCATTTGTTTCATGCACAATACGAAATCAAGCCCGGGTCCGGATTGGCGGACAAAAACAAGAGAGTAATGACGGACGAAAAACAAAAACGACGTGATCTCCAGCGAAAGCAATTCTGGAACGATGATGTTCGCGGCGAAACAAAATAGTTTACCTGCCGATAAGTCGATTTGAAACGGAAGCCTTGTATTAAAACCAGCAGACCTAAAAAGAACGAAATGAAACTTATTGAACAGGGACACCGTGAATATGCGTAAAAACAACTACGCAAAAACGCCAAGCACGCAGCGGAATAAAACGGGTGTGTCAAAACAAGAACGAGACGGGTGGATGATTGGAAACCGGCAAGCGAATTCGCGTCTTAGCGTCGGCCCCACTGCTCGCTGCTAGGAACATCACGATTGACAGGCGGCAAAGAGCGGCCAGGAACAAGTGGACGAGTTGACACGAACGGGTGGACTGCCAGATGGGAGGAGTCCCCACGGAATAGCCTCCGTTCAACCACCGACAGCACGCTCGATGAAAGAAGAGTCGCGCCGTCCGCCCGCCCGCTCCCCCGAACGAGTCCCCTTTCTGCCCACTGAAAGGGAGGAGTGCGAGCCGCCCGCCCGCCGCCCGAAGAACCCGCCCGCTTCTCCACGGCGAGCAGGAGGACTGCTTCTGGTTAGGGCGGGCATCGAATCTCGTTTGACCGTGAACGGTCAAGCCGAGGAAGTGTACGCTCCTGGGTACGCGGAATTTTCGCAAAGACACGCTCTCAAGCTCTAAAGAAACAAAACAACAACATACCGCATACATCAAACGTTCTGGCGTCTGCAACACGAGTCAACAACTATTAGATTCCACCCGCTCGTCAACACAAAAACGCGTGATCGCCGTCTTGCCCCGACTCTCCCCGCCGCCCCGTCCACCACTCGCTTCTCGCCGTCCGAAAGCCGGCTGGTCCCGAGTCGCCTTTCAGTCGCTTTAATCGCGGTCCAGTCGTGAAGTGAATACTTGACGTGAGCTCGAGTCAGAGTAGGGTCTCACAAGTCGAGTTCATCAACCACGATGCGGGGGATGCGGAATAAAGTTGTTCGACAGTTCAATGCATCCAGGATCCTCTTCAGCAACCACCACTGATCGACTGAAACGAATCTCCGACCCCACCACTCTTTGCACCTCATCGGTCCAACGACTCTTTGACGACCGGGCGGTATAAGCCGAGTGCGTCGAATCAAAACGGAGCATGTGAATAATTGAAGTTCGTGTGTTGGCGTCGGTCCCATCGATCGTTGCAAGGATCTAAACGATCGACAGCCGGCAACAAGCGAGCAAAAAACGAGTCGGCGAGTTGAGGCCAACAGTTAGGATGACTAATAACGGACGCGAAACAACTTCTTCAAAGGTATGAAACGCACCGCAGCAGAGTGCGGAATAACCGCCCCCAACTTCTGGAAGCACGCTCAAAGAAAGAAGAGCCGCGCCCCGTCCGCCCGCCCCCTCTCTCAAACGAGTCCGCCTTGTGCCCATTGGAAGGAAGGTGCGGGCCGCCCATTCATCGCTTGGCGAACGTCCCCACTCCTTCATGACCAGCAGGAGGGTTGTTTCTGGTAGGAGCCGGGTGTCGACTTGCGGTTGATGGTAAACGGTCGAAAAACGATGCTAACGCCTGACGGCTGATCCAACCACCTCGTCACGGAATTCCCGAATGTAATGCCCGTTTTCGAACACGAGAAATTGAATGAACAACCCCACCATCCAGCAAACGTCCTCTCGACTCCAACACCAGTCAACGACCGATCGATCCCACCCGTCCTTCAACAGAAGGAACACCCGATTGCCGTCTTGCCCCGACTCTCCGCGCCGTCCCGTCCAGCACTCGCTTCTCGACACTCGAATAGTGGCTGTTCACGAGTCGCCTTCGTCATCCGATCACACCGCTCGCCGGTCCAATCATGAAGTGAATGCGTGACACGTGCAATAAGTGCGAGCTCAGTAGGAATAAAAAAATCGACTTCCACCTTTTACGGCGTTGCGGAATAATAAAAACTGCTCGGCTATGCACCGCATTTTGATCCTAACGCCTGCTAACAACGGACACCTAAAACAAGACACTGCAATCACCACTCTCCGTTCTTCACCCTTCAAACAGCCTCAGACGACGCCCGAAGTGATGAGTGACCCGACCGCTCGCCCTCCAGTGGCAGTCATCCTCTCGCCGCCGACTGCCCCCTCCGCCGGCCGCCCGGCAGCGAGCGGCGGGCGAACGGGCGACCCATCGGCGGAGGAGGCGGCCGGGTGGGTGGCAGCGGGCGAGTGGACGACGGAGCGGGTAACCCGTTATGTTGCCGATTTGTGCGGGTGCGATGAGCAATGAAAAGAATTGTGTTCGATATCACCTCCATTTTCTTTGGAAACGGAATTTTGGTTCGACGTTTTACGGCCTTTAGCCGGAATAAAATCCCGCCGACACTTTCAACAACATCGCAAGCTGAATTCTAAAAATCTCCATGCAAACGAATTGAATCTCTAAGCCCTTACCATTTGACCAGAAAGAAGACCCGCCGACACGTGCAGCAGCCGGCCATTCGACCGCGCCGCTAGGAGTCCCCCGCCGCCCGCTGGAGGCCGTCCGCCCGGCCGCCCGCCGTCCACTCACTCGGCGGGCGGCAGAAGACGGCCGTGGGGAGCGGCGGGACGAGCGGGAGTGAGTGGGCGGCGGCCGGCGATCACTCCCGCCCGCCCGCTCGTGGGGCGGCCGCTCCGAACTGCCCGCCGCCTTCTGCCGGCCGCCCGTCCACTCGCTGCGGGCGGCCGGCGGGGAGGAAGCGGGCGGGAGGGCGGCGAGTTCGTTGGAGTCTCCCGTCCCGCCCGCCGTCTCCTCTTCGACGCCCGGCCGCTCGCTTCTGCCCGGACGAGTGGCGAACACACGGGGCGAAAACGAGAATAAACTCCCGCCCGGCTATCGAGCAAACGAAGCGTGGCGAGTAAATGGAAGAGAAATCGAATTCGTGTGTTGGTGTTCGTTTCACGGTTTGCTCTAAGAAACCATACAATACACAGTCGGCAACAAGCGAGCAGAATCAAGTGAGCGTTTCGACTCAAACGGTTGGACAAAGACATGATCTAGGAAGAATTCATCACGGAATAGTTAACGGCCGGCAATCCCGGGAAGCACGGTCGATAAAAGAAGAGCCGCGCCCCGTCCGTCCGTCTACTCGCCCGAACGAGTCCCCTTTCTGCCCACTGGAAGAAAGGAGTGCGGGCCACCTACTCGCCGCGCCGACGAACGCAGCTGCTCCTCCACGACGAGTAGGAGAGCTGGTTCTGGTTGGAGGCGGGCATCGAATCCCGAGTGAGAGTGAACGTGGTTAAAATAAAAAGCGAATGTTTGAAGTTCTTGGTGAGGACCTCTTCACGGAATTATTTTGTTTCAATGATGACCTCAAAACAAGGATTTGTTCAAACAACGTTTCCTATACAACAATGCCCCTTTGACTGCAAAAAGAGTCACTAGCCGCTCGACCCAACCCATCCTCTAACAGAAACAACGCCCGATCGCCGTCTTGTCCCGACTCTCCTCGCCGCCCCGCCCACCACTCGCTTCGCGCCACTCGAAAGCCGGCTGTTCAGGAGTCGCCTTCCGAGCACTCCGATCGGCGACCCGGTGGTGAAGTGAATGCTCGACACGCGCAACCGAGTGGGAGTTGGTTTCCGAGTCGTATGTCGCCAAAGACTACGGCTTGGCAGCGGAATAAAACGCATGTGTCGAACCAACACGAAACGTCTGATCAAATGAAAATCGACAAGCGAATTCGTGTGTTGACGTCGGGCCTACCGCTCGCTGCAAGCAACCAAACGATCAACAGCCTGCCACATGCAAGCAGAAACGAGTGAGCGGGTCGACGCGCACGGTTGGACGGCAACTGGCTTGTGCATTTGAAGCGGAATAACCGCTTTCAACCACTGGAATTACGATCACTGAAAGGAAAACCGCGACTCGTCCACCCGCCCACTCCCCCGAACGAGTCCCCATTCTGCCCGCTGGAAGGGAGGAGTGCGGGCCGCCCACTTCCCGCTTGAAGAACGTTCCCGCTATTTCACGACGAGCTGGAGGTCTGCTTCTGGTTGATGGCAAGGATTGAAACTCGTTTGATAGCGCACGTGAAGCCAAAAAGTGAACGTTTGAAGCGGCTGATCGCTAGGCGCAACGGAATTCGCGCTTTGGTATCCGCTCTCGAACACCAAAAATCAATCGATCCCCACACGATTCAGCTGCCCATCAATCTTCCAGCTGTCCAAAACAAAGCATGACCGATCGCCGTCTTGCCCCGACTCTTTTTGCCGCCCCGTCCGCCACTCGCTTCTCGCCGCTAGAAAGCCGGCTGTTCGCGAGTCGCCTTCCGATCACTCCTATCGGCGATCCAATCGGAAAGTGAATACTCGGCACGAACTGCCAACTGAAATATAGTTCAAGCGTTCAGCATGCAATCCATACCGTCACGCGACGAAATAAGTAACGTGGTTCAGCACTTAGCAAGATCACAAAAACGAAACAAATGCCCAACTTCCCGTCACTCCCCAGCCATTACCCCTCCAACATCCACGAACGACGCCCGAATTGAAAGGCGATCCGCCCGCCTCCCAGTGGGGGCCGTCCACTCGCCGCCGACTGCCCCCTGCGCCGGCCGTCCAGCAGCACGGCGGAGAGCGGACGGGCGGCCCATCGGCGGAGTGGGCGGCCAGGCGGGCGTCTGTGAGCGAGTGGACGACAAAACTTAGCGGCTTGTTTTTCTCTCGATAGAAGCGAGCGAAGAAATCGGTAAAATCAGCTGGAGTTGATGTGCAGTGAACACCGGTGATTAAAATGCAGAACGGAATTTCGCCTGCTTCGGCAGGTCTTTTGCAAATCCACTGCCCTCCGCTTTTTTCTCGTAACGCGACATTAGTCGCCTTCCCAATCCTGCAAACAACCAAAACGAAACCACCTAACACCCCACTCGGCCAAGAAGAAGCCTCGTCAACGCGTGCACCAGTCAGCCATCAGAACGCGCCGCTCAGAGTCCCCCGCCGCTCAGAGTCCCCCGCCGCTCACTGGAGGCCGTCCGCCCGGCCGCCCGCCGTCCACTCACTCGGCGGGCGGCAGAAGGCGGCCGTGGGGAGCGGTGGGACGAGCGGGAGTGAGGGGGCGGCGGCCGGCGATCACTCCCGCCCGCCCGCTCGTGGGGCGGCCGCTCCGAACTGCCCGCCGCCTTCTGCCGGCCGCCCGTCCACTCGCTGCGGGCGGCCGGCGGGGAGGAAGCGGGCGGGAGGGCGGCGAGTTCGTTGGAGTCTCCCGTCCCGCCCGCCGTCTCCTCTTCGACGCCCGGCCGCTCGCTTCTGCCCGGACGAGTGGCGAACACACGGGGCGAAAACGAGAATAAACTCCCGCCCGGCTATCGAGCAAACGAAGCGTGGCGAGTAAATGGAAGAGAAATCGAATTCGTGTGTTGGTGTTCGTTTCACGGTTTGCTCTAAGAAACCATACAATACACAGTCGGCAACAAGCGAGCAGAATCAAGTGAGCGTTTCGACTCAAACGGTTGGACAAAGACATGATCTAGGAAGAATTCATCACGGAATAGTTAACGGCCGGCAATCCCGGGAAGCACGGTCGATAAAAGAAGAGCCGCGCCCCGTCCGTCCGTCTACTCGCCCGAACGAGTCCCCTTTCTGCCCACTGGAAGAAAGGAGTGCGGGCCACCTACTCGCCGGCCGACGAACGCAGCTGCTCCTCCACGACGAGTAGGAGAGCTGGTTCTGGTTGGAGGCGGGCATCGAATCCCGAGTGAGAGTGAACGTGGTTAAAATAAAAAGCGAATGTTTGAAGTTCTTGGTGAGGACCTCTTCACGGAATTATTTTGTTTCAATGATGACCTCAAAACAAGGATTTGTTCAAACAACGTTTCCTATACAACAATGCCCCTTTGACTGCAAAAAGAGTCACTAGCCGCTCGACCCAACCCATCCTCTAACAGAAACAACGCCCGATCGCCGTCTTGTCCCGACTCTCCTCGCCGCCCCGCCCACCACTCGCTTCGCGCCACTCGAAAGCCGGCTGTTCAGGAGTCGCCTTCCGAGCACTCCGATCGGCGACCCGGTGGTGAAGTGAATGCTCGACACGCGCAACCGAGTGGGAGTTGGTTTCCGAGTCGTATGTCGCCAAAGACTACGGCTTGGCAGCGGAATAAAACGCATGTGTCGAACCAACACGAAACGTCTGATCAAATGAAAATCGACAAGCGAATTCGTGTGTTGACGTCGGGCCTACCGCTCGCTGCAAGCAACCAAACGATCAACAGCCTGCCACATGCAAGCAGAAACGAGTGAGCGGGTCGACGCGCACGGTTGGACGGCAACTGGCTTGTGCATTTGAAGCGGAATAACCGCTTTCAACCACTGGAATTACGATCACTGAAAGGAAAACCGCGACTCGTCCACCCGCCCACTCCCCCGAACGAGTCCCCATTCTGCCCGCTGGAAGGGAGGAGTGCGGGCCGCCCACTTCCCGCTTGAAGAACGTTCCCGCTATTTCACGACGAGCTGGAGGTCTGCTTCTGGTTGATGGCAAGGATTGAAACTCGTTTGATAGCGCACGTGAAGCCAAAAAGTGAACGTTTGAAGCGGCTGATCGCTAGGCGCAACGGAATTCGCGCTTTGGTATCCGCTCTCGAACACCAAAAATCAATCGATCCCCACACGATTCAGCTGCCCATCAATCTTCCAGCTGTCCAAAACAAAGCATGACCGATCGCCGTCTTGCCCCGACTCTTTTTGCCGCCCCGTCCGCCACTCGCTTCTCGCCGCTAGAAAGCCGGCTGTTCGCGAGTCGCCTTCCGATCACTCCTATCGGCGATCCAATCGGAAAGTGAATACTCGGCACGAACTGCCAACTGAAATATAGTTCAAGCGTTCAGCATGCAATCCATACCGTCACGCGACGAAATAAGTAACGTGGTTCAGCACTTAGCAAGATCACAAAAACGAAACAAATGCCCAACTTCCCGTCACTCCCCAGCCATTACCCCTCCAACATCCACGAACGACGCCCGAATTGAAAGGCGATCCGCCCGCCTCCCAGTGGGGGCCGTCCACTCGCCGCCGACTGCCCCCTGCGCCGGCCGTCCAGCAGCACGGCGGAGAGCGGACGGGCGGCCCATCGGCGGAGTGGGCGGCCAGGCGGGCGTCTGTGAGCGAGTGGACGACAAAACTTAGCGGCTTGTTTTTCTCTCGATAGAAGCGAGCGAAGAAATCGGTAAAATCAGCTGGAGTTGATGTGCAGTGAACACCGGTGATTAAAATGCAGAACGGAATTTCGCCTGCTTCGGCAGGTCTTTTGCAAATCCACTGCCCTCCGCTTTTTTCTCGTAACGCGACATTAGTCGCCTTCCCAATCCTGCAAACAACCAAAACGAAACCACCTAACACCCCACTCGGCCAAGAAGAAGCCTCGTCAACGCGTGCACCAGTCAGCCATCAGAACGCGCCGCTCAGAGTCCCCCGCCGCTCAGAGTCCCCCGCCGCTCACTGGAGGCCGTCCGCCCGGCCGCCCGCCGTCCACTCACTCGGCGGGCGGCAGAAGGCGGCCGTGGGGAGCGGTGGGACGAGCGGGAGTGAGGGGGCGGCGGCCGGCGATCACTCCCGCCCTCCTTGGGGGGCGGCCGCTCCGAATCTCCCATTCACCAGCAACAGCGACGAGTTTTTCCCATTCGCCACGGCCGCCGTGCACTTGCTGCGAACACAAAAGATGGCGGATGAGCAGAGTCATCGGCCAAGCGGCAACGATAATGAAAACGGAAAACCGTCCGTTGAGAAGGAGATGTTGGCCGACTTGATCGAACAAGCGGTAAACCGCCGTATAATCGCCGCTTTACGCAATACTTGAGAAAAACAAATGCAGTACGAACTTTTTGGGGGAACCGAGTGAACGCCACATCACGGAATAAATGGGTGTTTCGAACAAACACGATAAGTGATTGAATGGAACCGGTAAGCGGGTTCATATGTTGGCGGCTGCCCCCTCGCTCGCTTCAAGTAACTAAACGACCGACGGTGTGTAACAAACGAGCAAAAACGAGTGGCGAGTCGACACTTACGTGGCAGCAACGGAATAACCACTCTCGATCCCGGGAAGCACGACTAATAAACAAAAAGCCGCGCCCCGTCCGCCCGCCCCTCCTTTGAACGAGTTCCCCTTCTGCCCACTTGAAGGGGGGAGTGCGGGCCGCCCATTTGCCGCTCGAAGAACGCACCCACTACTCCACGACGAGCAGGAGGGTTGCTTCTGATTGGAGGCGGGCATCGAATCTTGTTGATTTAAGGCCAAAGGAATTAGCATTTGCTGTGCGGAATTCTCGCTTTAAATGCCCGTCCTCAAACACGAGAAACCGACAGACCACATCCACCATCCAACGAATCTCCCCTCTGTTCTAACACGACTCAACAACCGCCTGATCCCACTCGTCCTCCAACAGAAAGAACGCCCAATCGCCGTCTTGCCCCAATTTTCCCCGCCGCCCCGTCCACCACTCGTTTCTCGCCACTCGCGAGCCGGCTGTTCGCACGAGTCGGCTTCCGCTCACTCCACTAGTGAAGTGAATGCTTTACATGAGCAGTCGAATGGGAACACGATTTGACGCTTTTTGTTCGAATAAGGCGTCGCGGAATTATTCAGATGCTTGACGAGACACTTCGTTATTAAATCTCTTACCAAGAAATAGACCACAGTTAAAACAAATTTTGCAATCCGACCACTCCCAGCCCTTTCGACCACCCCAAAAATGCCCGAAATGAAACGCGACACAGCCGCTTGCCCTCCAATGGAAGCCGTCCACTGGCCGTTGACTGCCCCCTCCGCCGGCCGCCCGGCAGCGAGGCGGCGGGCGAACGGGCGGCCCGTCGGCGGAGTGGGCGAAAAGACGCGCGGCTGCCGGCAAGTGGACAACGAAGCGAGCGGCTCCCAGATTCTTCGATTGCTATACTGGAACAAACGGAAATGGAGTTGGTTTTGGTTGTCCGGTCAAGACGTACCACATGGAATTTCAAAGGATAACTACAAAGTTGCGACGAAATTGAAAAAGCTGGTTTTTACTTTAAACTAGAACACAAGTTATCGCCTACGCGAGTCTGTAAACAAACGTGTTAAAGCTATCAGTCACCAACTTTTCGACTCGAAGGAAGACCCGTTGACACGTGCAGCAGCCGGCCATCAGGACGCGCCGCTCGGAGTCCCCCGTCGTCCACTGGAGGCCTTCCGCCCGGCCGCCTCTACGCTCGCCCGCTGCCGAGTGGGCGCGGAGGTCGCCGGCGGTTGAATACGCGGCCGTCCGGCTGTTAGATTTGAACGGCTACACGGCGCGCATCAGATTTGTGCGGAATATATGGTCACCTACATTTTGCCCTACTTGCTCAAAAATGAAAATAATACAACGTTCAGCTTTCCGTCTCTCCGTCCACTTTAACGCCGTGGTCGACGCGCATGTGAGCTACTAGTTTTGGAGATTGAAGTGTGGTCAAGCGGAAGCTCCTCAAGATTAAGTGAGGAAAACGACTGCCAAACCCCACGAACACGCGAAATTCCAACAGACAAAAGAACGAGCGGTCCGCCCGCCCGCCGTCGTTTTGATCGAGTATGACAACGAGAGCTGGGCCTCACCACAACGAACGAGTGGCGGTAAGACGAATAGACAGCCGCAAACCGAGTTACCAGTAACCCTCGCTGAAAACGGCGCGCATTTAAGCGATAACTAAACCAGCTTGTGACGGCGCTTCGCGCCGTCCCCAGCTGGGGGAGTCGTTAGACTGGTGGGTATCGAACGCTTTTGTCGACCAGCGTGTGACGGCGCTTCGCGCCGTCCCCAGCTGGGGGAGTCGTTAGACTGGTGCGTATCGAATGCTTTTGTCGACTTCGTTGGACAAACCGAGTGCTTGTCCCAACAAAAGAACGTTGAGCAACGCTTCACAAACGTTTTAATTTGATTGAAACTCGACGAATTGGCCGTTTCTGAAGGAAGACGGCCTGTTAACTCTATCCTGCTCTTACGGCACCACGGAAAACCGATCCGAACTCCGGAAGGTGCAGAAGAATGCAGTCTTCGAGTAATCGCCCGCATAACACAGTTCGCTATGCGCGAACAATGCCAAAGTGTTCGCTTTAATGCCAGCAAGTGGAAAAAGCAAGCGCTGGTAGCGGCACTCAAAGAGACCGACCGCAACGCGCAGGCGCAGAACCCCCACCACAAAACGATCAATTACTTATCGGCAGCCAAGCGTTGAAAAAATCTGAGACGGTAGTTAGAAGAGCAACCCTGAGCTCGACCTTTCTGCCAAGTTTCAGAGGAATCGGTCCATTTCTCTCCAAACCCGCCGGGTGTTTGCGCAAAATCGGGGGTTCGGTTAGCGGGCATTGCAGTGGCCACGTGGGCCAAAAACGAAAACAAACTGCACATCACTGGAAAGCCCGGATTCTGCGCCTTCGAATGATCCCACATTCATGTCATGACGTCAAAAGCGCAATTAGAACGACGCATTTTAAATTGGCCAAAAGTTTTGAAATCGACACACAATTTTTCTCCGATTTATACGTTTTTGTGTTTGACCCAATCAACATGAAAACAACTGCAAAACATGCGCAAGACCTTTTTCTAGGACTATTTTGCTCGGTTTGTGGAATAAAATTCGGACAGCCGAGAACGGCGCCTTTGAGTGCAGACCTCTTCGATTTCCCGCCCCGACCTTTCGACTTTAGTCGACCACAACTTTCTTCAACAACACTTTCTGACGATGCCGTCAACTTATGAAATGTTCCTTGTTTCAAGGCGCATCTTTTCGTCCACAGGGCGGGTGCAGTTGGCCGTGATCGAAAACCGGTACGGCGGAGAACGTTGGCACGGAACGTTGAACGTGCCTGCCGACGGTCGAAATGCACATTTTCGGACTTCGCGCATGCGACTTCCTCTAGCCAGAAAAAATTTCAGATCTATAGGTCCAACGGTTAAAAAGTTGAGGCGCGGTTTGTGACGGACAAACGGACAATTTTACGCGCTTTACGGGGGGATCGCTCACTCGGAAAGCGCGCATTATGCGCGTGAAAACTCCAGCGCACCAGAAGAAGCGGAATAAAAGTTCAGAAGTTTGTTCTATTTCACTAATTCACCGCACGATCATCAAACAGCAACGTAGCTAGAGAGAAATCACACGGCCTCACAACAAACCCCACCGATTCTCTCTCTTCAACCAAACGAACGATAGAAGTGATTGCAAGGCACTCACGCTCAACCACCGCCCGCTCTACTCATTTGGCCACAAATGAACTTCTTCTGCGAGCGGCCTGAAGGCGGGACAGCGCGGTGAGGAGACTGCACGCCTGCATGCTCACGAAATAAAACTTCTGTTGACAGCATCTCTCCTTGAAATCCTCACCTCTGCAACGCCCACCAACTCACCGTGTTCCCGAGCGACCCACAGACCTCCCCTCTTTTCAACACGCGCTCCTTGGCGACGACCTCCGAGTGGCCGCCGGAGTGCGCGCGGGAGGAGAGCCCCCGCGAATGGGCGGGCGGGCGGACGAGCAGCCGGCCGCCCCTCCGGAAGGCCGATCGGCGCCCCGCCCCGTCCACTTGCCACCGAACACTCGCGGCTGTCCGGTGGTCTTCCGCCCCGACGAGCGAGAGGTGGCGGGAGGGCAGTGGGCGGCTGCTCTTGGGATGGAAATTCTCGGGTGAAGCGAGCGGCAGGTAAACGAGAAGAACTGCTTGGCGTGAATGACTTGGCGTGTACGTCAGCTTGTTTTTTAATATCGGCACTATTGGTCTTCTACGACAGAATGGAATTGCCGGCAGAATAAAATTTTCAACCACGGTACTACCAACCAGCAAGAGAAAGCCACAAAAAATCACTGAATAGAACGAGTCGCCCGCCCTTTCAAGCAACAACCGCTGCCACCCGTCCGCCGGCCGCGAAGGCGGTCAACCACGAGCGAGGGGCCGTCGCTCTTCGCCCGCCGCCACCGACTGTTGCCTGCAACCGGCGGCTGCGGGCGGGCGGGTCGCGAGTGAGCGGGGGGCCGACCGTCAACAGTCCGCGAGTCCACTCGAAAAGCGTCAGTTGAAGAAGCGGGCAAACGGTAGCTCGAGTCTTGGAAAGCGAGCGTAAGGCGGCGAACATTTGGCTGGCTTTTGCATCTGGACTGCACCTGCGGCCCGAGCAAAAGAACGGATTACTGGACGGCATAAAGTTCAAGTGACTATAAGAATGCGTTTATGATCCTATTCTTCTGCAGGAACATTCGGAATGTTGTTGAATGTTGATCGAAATATTTTTCCAGTATGGATGCGAATAGAACAAAGCTCCGTTGACATTCCTCGCGACAAAATACAAATTAATTTACCCAACCACTCATCAATATCTGCCTAAACACTCCTGCCGCACTCTCTTGCCAGCCGTACATCAAACCGACCTATTGGCAACCGCAGAAACAAGCGCTTTGAACTAACGCAATTAGCAACCGACAGACGACCGCTCACTCACCGTGCACTCGTCGCCCCGCCGACCAGCCGGCCGCCCACTCAACGGAGATCGCAGTCGTCAGCACCGCCCGTCGTCCACTCGGCGGCCGGGCGACGGCGGCGAGTGGGGGCGGCGCGGAGAAGACGAGCGGCTCGCCGCCACTCCGCTCGATCGGGAGGGCGGCCGGCGCCCAGCGGTCGGTTCCCCACTGAAGCTGCGGGCGGCGGGCATCGCGGCCGTTCTGCTCGTCCACCGCCTTGTCCGCTTGGATCCTCTTGCACTGCCGCTCGATGGAGAGAGCGGGGGTCTCGTTCTTCCACGACCAGTCGCCCCGCAAGTCGGTCGAATTCCGTCGATCTCGCCCCGGTGTTCCGAGCGGATGCCCGCGAGATCGACGCCGCCCATCCGCTGCACTTCTTCGGACTCCCGTTCGGATTCGAGCGGAACGAAGCGGTCGAGCGGGCAGTCCTCCCGTTCGGCAGATGCTTTTGAAGAGACATCACGTAAAACACATAGAATCGGGAGCGTGAAGGACGATATTGTGACCAACAGATACGTTGAAGGAACTGAGCAGTACTTTATGCGAAACACGCAACGATAAACTCGAGCAGCACGTCTACCGCATTGCTCACGGCCGGATCGCCTTGGGCTCGGTGGCCCACACGTGGCAGCGGGTGGCGGCCGCGTACTCCGAGCCGAGGGGGCGGTTGAAGGCGGCGCGGAAAGCGGGGAAGTTCTGCAGCGAGCCGACGACCCGCGCGAAGGCCGGCGAGTGTCCGTCGAGACGGCGGCTGACTCAACTGCGGCAGGGGCGGGAGAAGGCGGGAAGAAGAGCTGCTCGTTCGTGAACTGCCGGACGAGCGGGTCGTCCATCCGCTCGTCGGCCCGTCCAGCAGCGCGTGCTCTTCCGCAGTCCTGCAGCGGGCCGACTTGAATGGAGTGCAGTGGGAGGAACTCGCCGCTGTCGTCCGCAAAGTTCTCGCCCGAAGTGATCGTCGCGTTGAATTCGGTTCGGTTGAAGCGGCGGACGATCGCGTCGTACTCGCGCGTCACGCACGGGATCTCCGCGAGGAGCCCACGAGCACGGGATTCGGTTGAAAGCGAGAGTCAAATCGGTAGAAATTGCTGCCTGAACAAGAGGGACCGAAGGCGTGCTCCCGCTCGTGGCCCAACGTCTCGCCGAGGATCCCGAACTGCGCGCCGATCGGGTGCGCCTCGTCGAAGAGCGGGAGGATTTGGAGGCCGAGCGGGATGTCGATCGAGTGCTCCTGAACGAGAGGAGGGCGGAGTGATCCCACTAGTCGCTTGTGGCGTTGACCGTCGGGGCCATCCCGAAGAAACACAGCCGGCCGGCGGTGCAGTTGAGCGTCCCGTTCGCGCGGTCGAGCAGCCGGGCGACCGCTCGGCCGGACGTCCAGCCGCGAGAGGAGGGCGTCGTCGAAGGCCTGCGGGTCGTCCAAGGGGCGGGACGCGTACGCGTTCACTTTCTCCTGCACTCTCCGCTGCGACTCGGCGTTCAGCCATTCGACACTCTCGAGCCTCGCCCTGCACAAGTGGAATCGGCGGGCACTTGCCGCAAGTTGTCGCGAATGCCGCCGACCATTCGGTTGAGCTTCGCCTCGCGCTCCCGCCGCTTGCGGTCGTCGGCCTCGTCGAAGGTGTCCACGAAGAAGCGGACGAAGGGGAGATCGAAGCCGGCGATCTCCTGCACGCACTTGCCGATCGAATCCCCTTCGTGCGGAGCGGCCAGTCGTTTGAAGACGAGCGTGTTGAGGAGTTCGACCAACACGCGTTGTGGAGCGGCTGGAAGGCGGCGGGCACCCCCCGCATCTCCAGCCCCTCCGCCAAGGCGAGCGGTTCGGGCGAGTGGGCGAACAGAGCGGAGAAGGAGGAGTGGAAGTCGGGCGAGGAGAAGAGCTGCCGGAAGAGCGGGTACGAGTTGGATTGCAGGGGCGGTCGATGGAAGACGTCGGAGATGGGCTCGAAGCCGGCCTTCAGCTCCTCCTTCTGCTCGTCCGTGAGGTTGCCGCCCAGCCGGCGCGTGGGGCCCGGAGCGTCGAGCAGGAGGAACGGCCGGCCGTCTTCCGTCCGCCGCAGCTCCAGCGGAGGCCGAAGTCGCGGTAGAGGACGCCCAAGTCGCCGGCCGAAGAGGGACGAACGGGGAGCTCCAGTCGGGCACTTCTTGCAGGAGTTCCTCCAGCACACGCCGCCAATCGGCCGCCTGCTGCACGCACGAGCGGAAAGCTTTGGCTGTCGGTCCACTCGGCTGCAAGCGAGGGGGTCTTCTTTCGATCCAAAGTCCTCACCGCCGGCTTCTCCAAGCGTTCCCTCAGCAGTCGGTTCTTCCGCTCGTCCCCTTCCGGCAGGTGTACTCGCAGAAGGAATCGCAGGGCGACTTGCTCGTGTCCAGCTGGTCCAAGGGTGATCGCTGGAGCTTCCCGTACGCGTCCCTCTCGTCCTTCGTGGCGTTCGGCAGGATGACGCTCTTTGAGGCTGTCGGTGGGGGTGTTGTCTTGTGATGAGCAGTCCTGAGACTTATTGTTGTCAAGTGGTCGTTTCATTGTCGATGACACGGACCCAAAAGATGCAAAGCGGCTGTTCAGCGTCTTGTTGCTATGAGCAGAGCGAAAAGGGGGAGAAGACTCCGCATTTCGCCCAATCGAACGGCTTAAGACGAATGGGGGCGCTTCTGTTCGCTTCTATTCTGTTTGTATTCGATTGTTCCGACTGCTGTTCCTGTTGTTTCTGATTCGTTTCGTCCGTGACCTACGGGTCAACAGTCGAATCGCTTCGATCGTTGCCGAGGAACAGAAGAGAACGAAGAGAAGAGTCGACGGCCGCGGCTGTTTGGCCCAAGCGGCATCGCTTCGATTCGCGTCTTCCGATTTGCGAGAAGTCGAGCCGTCTCATTCGTTTCCGTTCACTCGCCGTGAAGCAGTCCAGAAACGGAGCGCTTGACGGCGAGTTGCGAGCGGCAAAGCGGAAGCCGCCGGACCGCACCGAAATCCCCGGAATGAAAGCAACGAATCAATCCGAATTCGTTCACTGCAGAAAGCAGTGATCTCTCGACACACTTCCGTTCCCTGCTCGGTCTGTTTAAACGATGCCGGCCGGTTTGCAACAGAGAATCGTGCTCGGCATTCGATTTCAGCCGTCAGATCGTGACTCAACTGCAGGGCTTTTTGTCGCGGCACGGACTCTCAAGCAAATTGTGCATTTAAGTGGCTCTAAAAGGTTGTACAGCTTTTATTCGAGTTAGAACGTGTTCTCAGTCATCCGCTTCGTCGCTCGCCGTCTTCTCGACCTCCTCGGTGGCACACAGCCCGCGGGAGGAGAGGCAGATGTACTTGATGAGGCACGCACGGGCGTTCCTGCGTTGCAGTGGCCTTCTTTTGCCCACAAGGATGAGAAGAACGAAAAGAAGGACGTGGAACACTCACTTGAAGCCCTGCTCGGCGCACTCCACTGACCGGTCGAAGGAGTAGGCGACCGCCGGCTGGACGCACAAGAGAAACGCGAGGTCGGCGAAAGGACGACGCAAGGGGATTCGTTTCGTTGGATCGACGAGTGAGAGTGGAATGAAGGCCGCACTGCAGGACTTCTCTTCTGCTCCCGCTTGGACGCGTGGGTGGGATTCCTGTTCGTCGTCCCGATTTGGCCAGGTGCCTGCCGATCAAAATCCATCCGAAAGTGTGGATCAAACGGAGCACGGCTAGCTGGAAGTGCTAATTGATCGGGAAATGGCGGCCGGGGGAGTGGCGGGCGAGCGGGAAGAGCGACTCGTGGCCCGTCTCCAGCAGTCGACCGCCGAACGAAGCGAGCGGGGATCTTCGTGGGAAGCAGCGGAAGTGTGCTCGCCGCCCACTTCGGGCCCCTTCCGCTTTCGTCGATCTCCGCGGGCAGCGCTGGGGATTGCCGGTCGGGGCGGCCGCAGCGGCGACAGCGAGGAGCACGGGGGACTTCCGCTCGCTCCTCTCGCTCGGTGTCCACGAGCATTGGGGGCATCGCTCCTCGCCCTCCCGTCCGCAGTTGAATGAGCGGGGGAGATCCCTTCGATCAACGAGTGGACTGTTTGTTGGTGGACGCCTCCGTTGTGGGCTGCACGAAGCCGGTGGACGCCCGCCGCCGTTCGGAAGACTCCGCTCGACTCGGTCCTCTCCGCGCATTTAGGGAGGGGGTGCAGCCGAGAGACCGCCGGCCGGTCGACCTCCTCGTGCTGGAGTGTTCGCCCGTCTTCTGCTCGTTCGCTGTGGAGCTCGAGGGCGACGAGGAGGGGACGGGCGACTGCCGATGCTCCGTGGAATGAACGCGTTCTTGTCGTCGAGTGGATCGAAGAGGGGAGGGGATCGCAGAGGAGTGTGTTGTCTGAAGGATGCCCGCACTCGGCCGGAAATTCGCGTTCGAGCGGGCGGCGGGCGGGCGGCTGTCTGGGCGGCCGCCTCTCCGCCTTCCCGCCGGTCCGCTCGCTTCCTTTCTGGCGGCCGCTTTCTCTCGTGTTCTCCGCTTTGTGGTCGTCTGCTGTTGCTCCCCCCGACTTCGCGGTCAACACTCGACTCGAAGCCCGCACGGATCAGCGCTCTTTTGACGAGTCGCGTGTTCGTCGATTCCGCCCGCTCGTCGACCGCCCGCTTTTCTCGCCGCCTTTCAAAATCCGTCGGCCGCCCGCTCGCCGTCGGTTGCGCCACCCGCCGGGCGGCAGGCGGCGGCGGCGGGCAGGCGGACGGGGCGGCTTTTTTTGTTCCGCTGCTTCCTTTCCGCGTTCGTTCGCGGCGGACGATCTTTTTCGCTTCTTGGGGTTGTTGCTTGAATGAATCCGATTGTCGGCGGGGATGGCGTGGGGTGAACCATCGAACTCAGTAGTCGATATGTTTGATAAAAAGAAAGTTGTGTATGAATACCAGCGGTAATGAAACGAAGCGTAGTGAACAAGAAAAGTCGCAAGTAAATAAATCGGAGCAGCCATAACAAATCGAGAAACCGCATGCGGTGCCGGAATAAATAGAGTGTGTCAAAACAAACGAAAGGTGTGATTGGGTGGAAACCAGACATGCGAACTTATGTATTGTCGTCGGTATTATCGCTCGCTGCACGAAACCAAACGATCGACCGCCGACAACAACAAGCAACCAGAAACAAGTGGGCGAGTTGTCAAAAAACGGGAAGTTCCCCTCGGAATAAACGCCTTTCACGACTGGACCCACGACCGATGAAAGAAAAGCCGCTCCCCGTCCGCCCGCCCACTCCCCCGAACGAGTCCCCCTTTTGCCCGCTGGAAGGGGGAGTGCTGTCCGCCCAGACGCCGCTCGGAGAACGCCCTCGCTCCTTCACGACCATAGGAATGTTGCTCCTGATTGGATCCGGGTATATATTTCGGTTGATAGTGGGCGATCGAAGAAAGAAATGTGAACGATCAACCCCGAACGAATACCGACCTGGCCATGGAATTTTCCCAACGAATGCCCTTTCTTAAACACAAAGAATTGAGTGAACACCCGTCCACCATTCTACCAACCTCTTTTCTATCTCAACACAAGTCAAAGGCCGAGCGAACCTAACGGCCTGCCAACAGAAATAACGCCCGGTGGTCGTCTTGCCTCGACTCTTCTCGCCGCCCCGTTCAACACCCGCTTCTCGCTACTCGAAAGCCGCCTATTCACGAGTCGCCTCCAAACAATAAGACGGAATAAAGCGAGTGCAAAACAGCATAGACGGGACATGCGGTTGAATGGAAACCAACAGCAGAATTCGTGTGCTAGCGTTGGCCCACCGCTCGCTGCAAAAACACCAAACAATCGATGGCCGGCAACAAACGGGCAGAAACGAGCGAGTCGACCCGGCTCTACGAAAACCAATTCGGAATAACCGCCCCCAACAAGTGGAATCACGACCGATGAAAGAAGAGCCGCGCCCCGTCCGCCCGCCCACTCCCACGAACGAGTCCCCCTTCTGTCCACTGGAAGGGAGGAGGGAGGGCCGCCAACTTGCCACCCGAAAAACGCCCCCGCTCCTCCACGACGAGCATGAGGGCTGCTTCTTGTTGGAAGCGGGCATCGAATTTGTTTTAAGAGTGAGTGGAGAAGCAAAGAAAAGAAGTCGAAAAACGTGTTGCACGTTCGGAATTCGCTGTACGAATACCCATCTCTGAACACAAAAATCAAAGCTAACACCTTTCATCACTTGACAAAAGTCCTTTCGACTCCAGCACGAGTCAACGGCTGATCGTTCCACTCGCCCACCCACAGAAAGAACGTTCGATCGCCGTCTTGCCTCGACTTTTCTCGCCGCCCCATCTGCACTCCCTTCACGGTACTCGAAAGCCGGCTGTCAACAAGTCGCCTTCCAATCACTCTGATCGGCGATCCAGCCGTGAAGTGAATGATCGACACATGCAGTCCGAAGGGGGATGGTCTGAAGAAAGAGAGCAGATGACGCAGAATAACGACCGTGCTCGACAATCCACTGCTTTAAATAATTCCAGCGTCTACCGTCAACTTACCACTGAAACGAAGGCTGCACATTCCCACCACTTTCCGCCCCTCACTTCTCCAACAACCACCGAAGAACGCCCGAAGTGAAGAGTGATCGGCTGCTTGCCCCAGTGGGAGCCGTCCACTCGCCGCCGGCTGCCCCCTCCGCCCGGCCGCCCGCCAGCGAGGCGGCGGGCGACGAACGGCCGATTGGCGGAGAGGACGGTCGGCTGCGGGCGAGTGAACGACGAAGCCGGCGGGTCCTTGGGTTTTTTAAGCACGCGGATACAATGAGCAAGAGAATATCTTCGAATTTCTTGCAAAATCAGTAAGATTTGCGTACACGAAACCTTTAGCACCGTTAACTGCTTATCCCAACGGAATTAACTGCAGCCTTGGCCTCCGACAACAACGACGTATGTTATTCGACCGCTCGAAATCGGCAAATGAATGAATCGGAGCTGACATTGACCGACCACTCGACCAGAAAAAAGCCCCGCCGACACGTGCAGCATCCGGCCGTCAGAACGCGCCGCTCGGAGTACCCCGCCGCCCACTGGAGGCCGTCCGTCCGGTCGCCCCTCCGCTCGCCGGCCGCCGAGTGGGCGTGGAGGGCGGCGGCGGTCGAATCCGCAGCGCTCGGCTGTTCGATTCGGGCGGCCGCCTTCCGCCTGCTTAGAAGAGTGAGCAGAGGACCAGTGGGCTATTGAGGCATTTGCCATGCACAAGTCCGGGCTACTGTGGTTGTTTGCGATTGGCAGCTGAAACGATTAGAGCGACTTTTGGTTGAAAACTTAAGAACATTAGCGACAAATCATCAGTGAGACTTGCCGATCCACCGTCGAGATCTCACGGAATATAGTCAACTAACACCCCACCTGTTGCCATCAAGGAAAGAAAAGAAACAAAGATCAGTTCGCGCTACTACGTCCACACTTCAACGCCGTGATTGAGACTAATGGAAGCTGCCTGTCTTGAAATCCGAAGCGGTTCGAGTAAAAGCTACTCAAAGATTAGTAAGAAAAACGACCACCAAATCCAACAAACCCACTAACATTTCGAAGGAACGAACGTTCCACCCACTGCTAGTTGCCATTCGAGCACAACAACAAGTGCTCACCTCTCTGGCAGCAAATGAGCGAGTGACGGGCGCGTCATAATTAAACGGTCTCCCATCGTGAGCGACGCAACGACGACTTGAACATCCACTATTGCCTACGCGCGGCGGAATAAGACAAGTGTGTTGAAACGAAGACAAGACCTGAAAAAGGAATCACAAAGCAAGTCCGTGTGTTGGCGTTGACCCCGCCGCTCATTGCAAGAAATAAAACGATCGAGAGGCGGCAACAAGCGAGCTTAAACGAGTGGGCGGATTGACGCGAACGGGTGGAGGTCCACACGATAATCATCACGGAATAAACGCCCCCACCACAGAAACCACGACCAATGGAAAGAGAGCCCCGCCCGTCCGCCCACTCCGCCGAACGAGTCCTCCTTCTGCGCACTGGAAGGGAGGAGTGCGGGCCGCTCACCCGCCGGCCAGACAACGCCCCCGCTCCTCCACGGCGAGCAGGAGGGCGGCTTCTGATTGAAGCCAGGCGGCGAATACAATTTGACAGTGGACGGAACAGTAAAACGCCTGCTTCTGGATGGAAACGGACTTCAAATTTCGTTCATAAAGAAATGAATAGCAAACAGAAGTGACGAATTCTTCGTCCGCATGTGGACGGAATTCCCGCGTTCAATGCCACTTGCCGAACACAACGAATTAAATGAGCAACGCCCACCATCCAACAAAAGATTACTCGACACCAACACGACCCAACGGCCAACCGATCCCACCCGCCCTCCAACAGAAAGAATGCCGATCGCCCTCTTGCCCCGACTCTCCCCGCCGCCCCGTCCAGCACTCGCTTCTCGGCACCCAAAAGCCGGCTGTTCACGAGTCGTCTTCCAATCACTTCAATCGGCTATTCATTGCGAAGCGAACGCACCACACGAGCAGTCGAGTGGTAGCTGGGTTGTCTTTATCAAGTGTTCTGCTCAACCGTGCGTACGGCAGTCAAAGTGCTGAATAACGTGCGGAATACTAAAACTCTTCAGCATCTCAATGCCTAGTTTATCCTTTCTATCAACCAACATTTCACAATTGAAACGAATCGCTGCAACCCCTACCACTCCCCGCCCTTCACTCCTCTAACAAGCCCAATAGACACCGAAGTGAGAGGCGGTCCGACCGCGCGCCCTACAGTGGGGACCGTCCACTCGCCGCCGACAGCCCCCTTCACCCGCCGCCCGGCGGCGAGGCGTGGGCAAACGGGCGGCCCATCGACGGAGCGGGCAGTCGGGCGGGCGGCTGCGAGAGAGTGTACAACGGAACAGGCGGTTCGTTGCTCGGTCGAGTCCGGCGGGTGGAAAGAACAACAATAAGTTGGTTTAGGCGACTGTTCAGCCATCCACAACTAAACAAAATTTTGCGTGCAAATCTACGACACTTCGGCGGAATAAAAGCCGGGCGTTTCTTTCAACAACGTCGCAATTTAACAAGGATCACTTTCCATCTGTCAAGGCACAAATATGAAGTGTTCAGTCGCTCACTATTCGACCAAAGACGACCGTTGACACGTCTAACAGCCGGCCATCAGATCGCGCCGCTCAAAGTCCACCGCCGCCTTTTGGAGGTCGTCCGCCCGACCGCCCCTCCGCTCGCCGGCCGCCGAATGGGCGCGGAAGGCGGCAAGAGGGGGCCGGCCGGCCGACCGGCGACGGCGGTCGCATTTGCGGCGCCGTCTTTGATTCGAGAGGCCACCTTCCGCTTGCTCGAGGAGTGCGCGGCCAGTAGGCAAATGAGCAGACGAGTTGTTAGCTGTTAAACTACATGCCATACTCAAGTTCGAGTTTCATGTTTGTGTGGTCCAGCGGGAATGTAAGAAATGATTGCCCAACGAGCACCTAAAATATTCACAACAAAACATGAATGAGATCCGTCGCACGAAATATCGGATCACGGAATAAACGACTAGAGACGTCATCCTTGTTTTTAATAAAAATAGAAGCAGAAACAACGATTAGCTCACCGTCATCCGTCCACTTCAACGCTTTGCTAAAAAAGAAAAGTAGCCGTTTACCTTGAAAATCAAGCGCGTAGACGACTGGAAGCCACCCAAAGAAGATTAAGAAGATGACCTTCGCATCCATCGAAAACGCGAGAATTCCAACGACCGAAAAAACGGGTTGTCCGCCCGCCTGTCGTTCGCTTCGCTTCGGGCACGAAGACGAGCGCGGTCCTCTCACAACTAGCGCGGGGGTAGCGGGCGAGTACAAACACACAGATGTCCGAAAGACGAAGAAACGACTTTGCAACATTTTAATGCGACAAGAATGCGGGCGGCAACCCGTGGCATGATGAGGCGGAATAATTGAACAGATTCCACATCTGCTTTTACCACTCGTTAAAGAAGCAATCCCGCCTACAACTTGTACTAATGCTTGATTTTTATCCAACAAAGCAATGCTCCATACGACAAGGAGCCGTTTCGATCGACGAGCAGTGCATCGGGGCGCCAGTTGCGGGCGACGGCGAGTGGGTGGGCGCCCGCCGGAGTGCCCAACAGCCCGCCCGGCCGTCCACTCACTCGGCGGGCGGCAGAAAACAAGGCGCATAGTAGCAACCACCTAATCGTCGGTCACACATAAACCGTCTGGACTTCAAACGTAGGACGGCATAATTTCTCTACAAGTTTTGCAATCGAACAAAAAATCTGTCATTTGCCTCACCTGCAACCAAAAAGAGTAAAACTCCATCTACATCTCACACCTGGCGTTCCATACTATCGTCGAGCAAATAGCCGAACAGAACGAGTGGTTCTACCGAGCGCAGCAATCGCAGTCCTCCGCCACCCACTCGCCGTCCACCCACCGCCCCGTCGAACAGCCGGCCGCCCCACTCGGCGGAGATCGCAGTCGGAAGCGCCGCCCGTCGTCCACTCGGCGGCCGGTCGGCGGGCGGCGGGCAGTCGGGCGCGGAGAAGACGGGCGACCGGCCCGCCACTCGCTTCTTCGATCGAGCGGCCGGAAGCGAGGAGTGAGGCGGCGGACGAGCGGGCGGGAGAGCGGTCGCTTCTTCGCCGCCCACTCACCAAGCGGTCGACCGGCAGCTCCGACTCGCCGCCACTCCGCTCGATCGGGAGGGCGGCCGGCGCCCAGCGGTCGGTCCCCCCACTGAAGTTGCGGGAGGTGGGCATCGCGGCCGTTCTGCTCGTCCACCGGCCGCCCGCTTCTCCGTCCGGTTGATGGGCGGATTGCCGGCGAGACACGAGCGGCCGTCCGCCCGCTCGGCGGCTGCTCGCTGGAAGGCTGGCGGCGCGGCGCTCTCTTCTTCGATCCGCTCGTTTCCTCCCGCTCCTCGCGTTCGTTCGAACACACGCGGAAGTTGTGCGCGCTCGCCGCTTCGATCGAGCGGCCGGCCGCTTCGCCCGCCGAGTCGCCCGCCGAGTGGCCGGCCGCTCTGCTCGTCGCCGCCCTCCGCTCCCCACTGCGCCCGCTCTCGCCCTCGGATCTCCCGCACTTCCGGCGGTTCACTCGCCCGACCGGCCGCCGCTCTCCTGCTCGTCGGCGAGGGCACTCGGCCGTTGTTCCGTCTTGTACGCGGCGACGGGCGCTCTCTCCACTGCTCGAGGGGGCGGGCGCGAAGAAGTGGGCAGTCGGCGGGGAGAAACGAGTGGGCGGTCGCCTGCTTTCCGTTCGACGGGGGCAACGGGCGACCACAGCGATCGATCGGGGCACGAGTCTCCCGGGGATCGTCGCGCCCTTCCGCCCGCTCGGCCGCTCCGCCCGCCTTCCCCCGACTTACCGCCGAGTCGTCCGCTTGCCGGAGACGTGGGGCGAACGAGTGGACGTCCCGCTCGCCCACTTCTCGCCTTCTTCCTCCTCACTCCTCTCCGGCCGCTTCTTTCTGGGCGCTTCTTCGTGGCCGCTTCCTCCTCCGAACGACGGGCCGGCCGCCGGACGGCCCGAATCGAACCTTCTCGCCCGTTGTCGCGCCACTCGCCGTGCACTCGGCCGGCGGACTCCTTCGAATCAATCTGGTGGAAACGAGGCGCCTGCTCTTGATCGAAGGAGTGTTCGCTTCTCGCTTCCGTTGTTGATCGACCGACAGGGCGGCCGATTGGGGGGTTCGAGCCACTTCAACGGGTGGCCGCTCGGCGGGCAGCGAGGAGACCGCTCGTGGGCGCTCCCTCTCGCCGCTCGCCCGCCTATTCCGACCGCCCGCTCACTCGTTTGCTTTGTTGCGTGGTCTGCGAGGCGCGCTCGCAGGGCGGCCGGGCGTCTGGTTGGGCGGTTGGACGGCGGTCGAACGCACTTGGCGAGCGAACCGAACGCGGCGGCGTGTGAACGAGAAGCCGCTTCTCCTCGTCCACTCCTCAACGCCGTCCAAAACGCTCGCGGTCATTCGCCGCGGCGGAGGGGTGTGTGAGCGCGACCGCAACTTCGCGTTTTCTTCAGTTGGGCGATGGGCGGCGTGTAAGCGCGTTGTTTTTACCGTTGCTTGATTTCAGACAGGAATGTCGACCGGTGGTGAAGCTGCAAAGAGCAGTTCATTAGTGGAAAGACGTCTTGATCTCAAAGACGATGAGTTTTGTCCACACAATTTTGTGTCCGTTTCTGACCGCCTTGGCTTCAAGTGCGACTTCCCGCACGTGTTCGGGGGTGAACCAAAAATGTCGGCAGCAAACTATCTGCTGCACGAGATCCGGTGAGCAGAATTTCTCAGACATTTTTCAAAGTTGTTTAGAATTCAACAAGCAGCGCCGTCGTTGCTGACCGTTCTGAAGAAAATGGGCATTCATTCGAGAGTGGGCGAAAAGAATTTGTGGCGCTAAACGAAACTGTTGGGATGTTCGTTATTGGGGTGCGAGCTGAGTCACCGTCACGTAGCTATAACACACGTGTTCTCGTGGTGGATTTGAACTACGAAAGTGCATTTTACTCTGTCCGGCAGCCGAAACACGGCCAGGTGATGACCGCAAATGGATGGTGGGCGTCTCGATTGACTTCGGACGGCCACGTGGTGAAGTTTTTCGACGGCGCGAACAATTATTTCTACGTGTTCGACGAAGCCTTTACCGCGCTTCGTTTCTTGCTGGCTACGTCCGTTGGTCCCGTTGTTGGTTCTCTCAACATTCAGCGTAGTGTGGAAAGTTCGTATTTCTTTGGCAACACACGCGGCATTACACAAATGAACCTGCTGTACGAAGTGATGACTTCTCTGCATTATACCAACTTTCAAAGCGGCAAATGCGAAGTGGAAGCTGTGGGCGAGCCTCCCGCAGAACTCGTCAGAATTACGGAGCGCATGCAAGCGTTCCCAAGAATTAACTTCTCTGGTTTTTGGTTGGGACAACACTTCTACGCGCAAATTGACGTACATTACAAAGACGGCCAATGGAAAGGTACGTAAAGCAGCAGAAGCAACTTTTAATTCTGTTTTAGCGTGTGCGTATTCGAACGACCGCTACGACCGTTTCATCTGCCGCTTCGACTTGGACTCTCGTTCGTGGTCTGCAACCGTGATGCATCTACAAAGCCCTCTCGAGATGCCCACCATGATTATTTCGTTTCTTCGGGACGAAAATCGACTGAGATGGCGCATCGTAAGGGAAATGCCGGAACTTATTTGTTCTAAGGGACACAGTGGTTTGATCATTGTGTAAGCATCTTTCCCCGCTCAACACTCACTTCTCCTATGCAGGAAACCGCTCCGCCTGCACCGACTGGCCGTGGAGTCGCTCGCCGAGGCCGTCCGTTCGGCGAGCAACGAGGAGCGGCGCCGCCTGCCGCCGTTCGTCCGCCGCCTTCTTTTGTGTTGATCCGCGAGCATCGGACACTTTAAAACGCATTCCAATGAACTACTCCCTCTTCGTGTCTTGTTCGTGAATAAACCAAGCAAAAAGAGCGTTCAACCTGCCGCCGTAGACCGCAAACAATCGTCCTTCCATTGCAAGCAGAAGAAACAAACTCATGAGCCAAACGAGCACACCCGATCACTCCACAGCGGGCTCCTCGGTGGGGGGCGGGAGGACGTCGAGAATGCCGGTGGATTGGTCGTCGATGTCCGTCTTAATGCGCCTGCAAGAGGAACGATCGATTCCTCCCGCTACCGCGCGCTTTGTGTGGAAGCTCCCGCCTGAAGATCGGCGGAAGCATTCGACTGCCGCCCATCCAAATGGACGCCGAAGACGCGCCGGTTGCTCGGCCGTCGCTTCGAGTCGACCGCGCGGTCGGCGGCGGGGATCGCGGGGCGCGTGCCGCCGATCGTTCGGGCGGTCCGCCGCCTTCCCACTCGGAGGTGGGCGACGCGTCCGCCTCCGCGTCCACCGGCAGCCGGCCGCCCGCCGAACTGCGCGGAAGGCGGGCGAGCGGTCGTGAGTGGGCGGGTGGTGTCCGGAGGGGGCTTCTCGTCGATCCACGGGAGTCTTCGGACGTTCCACTCGTTGAGGACTGCTCGGTGTGCAGCGTGCCGTCCACCCGACTCTGCCCGACGGCGATCCGACGGCGGCCGAGCGGCGGGCGGTCGCGGAAGAAGCGGGCGATCGCCGCCGAGTTCTCCGGCGGGTGAGCGGCGTCTTGCGGCCGCCGGTTGGTCGAAAGAAGCCGCCGCCCGCCCGCTCGCTCCGAAAGGCGGCGAGCGGCCCCGCGCTCGCCCGAAAATTCGCGTCCGACCGGGCGGCGGGCGGCTGTCAGGGCGGCCGCCTCTCCGCCTTCCCACCGCTCCGCTCGCTTTCTTTCGGGCGGCTGCTTTCTCTCGTGTTCTCCACTTTGCGGTCGTCTTCTGTTGCTCCCCCCGACTTCGCGGTCAACACTCGACTCAACGCCCGCACGGATCGGCGCTCTTTTGACGAGTCGCGTGTTCGTCGACGCCGCCCGCTCGTCGACCGCCCGCTTTCCTCGCCGCCTTTCGAAATCCGCCGGCCGCCCGCTCGCCGTCGGTTGCGCCACCCGCCGGGCGGCAGGCGGCGGCGGCGGGCAGTCGGACGGGGCGGTTTTTTGCTCCCCGCTGCTTCCTTTAAGCGATTGTTCGCGGCGGCCGATGTTTTCGTTCGGTTGAATTGGAACGTTCGGGATGTTGCTCGAACGATATTCGACCAGTTTCCGTGATTGGAGCGAAGGGGAAATAAGGCGGACGACAGTCTAAACAAACGAGAGCGAGCAGTTAGCAACGAACGAAAACCCCCATGGGTAACGGTCGGTTTGCCTGCTTCTATTACAAAACAAAAGTATGACGAACAAAAATGGAAGGAACGCGATCTCTATCGTGAACAATTCTTGGACGACACCGCTGTCTATAGCGAAAAGAACGAGTTTGATGGCCGATACTAAACGGAGTTGGCCCGGACTCGGCAGCGAAAGAAGCGTGATGAACAGGAATTGCCGAGCGCAAGCGAAGAACAACTGCAAAGTGGATAAAAAGGCGCTGAAACGGAATAAAACAAGAGCGTCAAAACAAACCGAGACGTGTGGTTGAATGGAAGCCGGCAGACGATCTCGTGTGTCGGCGTCGCCACCACCGTTTGCTGCAAAAAACCAAACGATCGACGGCCGGCAACAAGCGGGTAGAAACGATTGGGTAGGTAGAAGGCGGGTGCAAGGCGGCGGTTCTGAAACAAAGAAACGCTGAAACACCATAGCTAAAACCCGCGCGTCGCGGAATAATCGCTTTCAACCAGTGGAAAAACATTCAAATAAAGTAAGCCGCGCCCCGTCCGCCCGCACACTCACCCAAACGAGTCCCCCTTCTGCCCGCTGAAAGGGAGGAGTACGGGCCGCCCACCCACCGCCCCGAAGAACGCCCTCGCAACTCGGCGGGTAGCAGGAGGTTGCTTTTGGTTGAAGTCGGGCATCAAAAGATTGAGAGTAGATGGTGCAACAAAGAAAAATGAAAAACGCACACTACCTGAACGGAATTCCAGCGTTCAGTACTCGCCCTCAAACAAAAAAAACGGAGTCAACAACCCTCGTCATTAACAAAATCTTCGCTCACCTCCGACACAACTGAACAATCAATCGATCTAGCCGCCCGTCAACAGAAAAAAGGCCCGATCGCCGTCTTCCCCCGACTCTCCCCACCCCCCTGTCCACCACTCGCTTCTCGCCACTCGGAAAGCGCCCGTTCCCGAGTCGCCTTCACTCCGATCGGCCATCCGATCTTCAACTAAACGCTCGAAATGAAAGGTAGAGTAAGCGTTGGAGGTCACAAAAGCGTGTCACGCCATGGTTCATGAGATCGCGGAATAAAGAAACTTTGACAATAACATGGATCGTTTAATCCTTGCGCTTACTGGCAACACACAACTGAAACAATCACCGGCAATCCTCGCTACTCCCTGCCCTTCGCCCTTCCAACAACCCCGAACGACACCCAAAGTGAAGGGCTATTCGGTCGACCGCCCTCCAGCGAGGCCCGTCGACTCGCCGTCGACTGCCCCCTCCGCCTGTCGTTCAGCAGCGAGGCGGCGGGCGAAGGGACGCCCCATCGGCGGAGTGGGCGGTCGGGCAGGCGCGCGACCCGTTGATCTCATCTCAAAGTACGATGGCCGGAATAAACCCAGTGTGCCTAGACAAGAACGGAATGTGTTATCCAATGGCGGCCAGCAAGCGAAGTCGTGTGCTGGCGTCCGCCTTACCGCTCGGTGCAAGAAACCAAACGATAAACGGCCGACAACAAACGAGCAGAAACGAGTGGGCATGTCCACACGAACGGTTAGATGCAAAGATACCGGACATGCAGCGGATTTCCTGCAACAACAAAGCCTTTTTCTCGTGAGAAGCGAGTAATAATTTCCTCGCTCGACTGACTACGAACAACGGAATAAGCGCAATGAACAGATGGTAGCACGGTCAGTAAAGGAAGAGCCGCGCCCCCGCCCGCCGCCCACTCGCCCGAGCGAGTCCCCCTTCTGCCCACAGGAATGACGGAGTGCGGGCCGCCCTCCCGCCGCTCAAAAGCCGCCCTCGGCTCCTTCACAACGAGCATCAAGGGGCTTCTGTTTGGCGGCGACCATCGAATGTCATTGGCAGTAGACCGGAAACAGAGAAAAACGACATTAAGAGAGCGCAGTAAACGGAATTATCAAATTCAATGCCATATCGCGAACACGGAACCCAGCGAACATCCCCACCATCGACCAACGAATTCTCTCCACTCCAACACCAATCAACAGCCGATATGTAGATCCCACCCGCCCTCCAACAGACAGAAGGCTCGATCGCCGTCTTGCCCCGACTCTCCCCGCCGCCCCGTCCACCAGTCGCTTCTCGCCGCTCGAAAACCGGCTGTTCGCGAGTCGCTTTCCGATCACTCCGATCAGCGATCCCATTGGAAAGAACATGATCGACACGAGCAGTTGAGTCAAGAATAGATCTCAGAGGTCAAAGCAGTCCAGTGCTTCTGTCCCTGCGCGGAATACGGCAACTTCGTTAATCCATTGCGGCGTTAATATTTCTATGCACCCAGAATGCTCACTAAAACAAATGACCTCATCCCCACCACCCACCGCCCCTCCTTCCTTCTAACAGCCCCGAACGACGCCCGAAGTAAAGGCCAATCCGCCCGCCCGCTCTCCAGTGGGCGCCGTCCACTCGCCGCCGACTGCTCCCTCCGCCCGGCCGCCCGCCGCCCACTCACTCGGCGGGCGGCAGAAGGCGGCCGTGGGGAGCGGCGGGCCGAGCAGGAGTGGGGACGGCCGGCGATCACTCCCGCCCGCCCGCTTCTCCCGCTCGTGGCGGCGAGCGGACGGACAATTCGAAACGCCGCTCAAAAAAACGACGTTTTTCTCGTTGGGTCTAGCTAGCGGAAAGCCGCGGGAATAAATCCTGATCAAAACAAGAATGACAACACAATCTGCGACTGGTCGGAATAAAACGTTGACCAAATGAAATTGCATGTTTGAATTGCCCAGCTAATTTCAATGCAATGGAGTAGTAAAGCTTTTTTATAACAAACAGTTTTGCGCAGTAACGCAACCAGCATGAGGATACGGAATCAATGTGTGGTGCAACGAAACGGAACGAGTGATTGGATAGAAACTGGTAGCCGAATTCGTGTGTTGACGTCGGCGGCACCACTCGCTGCAAGAAAATAAACAATCAACGGCCGGCAAAAAACAAGCAGAAAGCAGTAGACGTTCATGCCTGAGAGAGACGTCATGTCGGAATAACCGCCTTCAACCACCGGAAGCCCGGCTGCTGAAAGAAAAGCCGCCCCGTCCACCCGCCCACTCGCCTGAACGAGGCCCCTTTCTGCCCACTGGAATGGGGAAGGGCGGGCCGTCCACCCGCCGCCCGTAGAACGCCCCCGCTCCTACACGAGGAGCAGTAGGACTGCTTCTGGTTGGAGGCGGGCAGCAAATATTGGTTGAAAGCGAATAGCAAAATAAAAACAGTGAACGTCCGATGAAGCTGCACGGAATTTACGCATTCAACGCCTGCACGTTAACACAAAGAATTGAATCAACAATTTCCATCATTCAACGACACCTCTTTCGACTCCAACACGACTAAACGACCGATCGACCCCACCCGCCCTTCCAACCGAAAGAACGCCCGATGGCCGTCTCGCCCCGACTCTCCCCGCCGCCCCGTCCAACTCTCGCTTCTTGCCGTTCGAATGCCGGCTGTTTACGAGTCGTCTTCCGATCACTCCGCCCGTTGATCCAGCAGTGTCCTGGATGCTCAACACGAGCGGTTGACTGAGAGTTGGTGAGCCGGGTTTACCGGTCAACAACATGGGGGCGCGAAATAATAAAGCTGTTAAACAATCTAATGCATCCTGTATTGTCCGAATCTAAACGCCCAAAACTGAAACAAATATCCCCGAGCCCCACCACTCTTCCTTTTTGCCTCTCCAAGCACCTCGAACGACGCCCGAATTAAAGCGCGACGGGCCGCCCGTCCTTCAGTGAAGGCCGTCCACTTGCCGCCGACTGCTTCTACGCTGGCCGCCCGGCAGCGAAGCGGCGGGCGAACGGGCTGTACATCGGCGGAGTAGGCGGCTGGGCGGGCGGCTGCGTGCGTGTAGACGAGGAAGAGGGCGATTTGTTGTCCTCTCGAGTTGTGAAGTGACTTGAGTAATGGAATAAATTGCCTTCAATGTCGCTTTAAACGCATGGCAAACGTGGCCGTGCGTTAACACGGAATCAAAATTCAACCACTCATCCCTACATCGAATTCACTTCAATCCACACCTGCAAGCAGAAAAATGAGAAGCCGACAACCACTCCCCCTTGACCAGAAATAAAGCTCGTTGATACGTCTACCAGCCGGCCATCCAAACGAATCGCTTGGCGGCGGCGGTCGAATCGCGACGCCTGTTTGTTCGATTCGAGCAGCTACCATCTGCCCGCTAAAAAATGTGGGCGCACGGGCAAAGAGTGAATAAGAATCAAATTAAACTAGTGCTTTTGCGGAACGGAATAAACAAAACTGACGCTTACTTTGTGCTAGGTTGAAGGAATAAAAAAAAACAACGATCAGTTCGCCGTCTCTCCGTCTTTTGTCGCTCTGATTGGAACGAATGAAACTGCTTTTGTATCCAACGTGTAATGGGGTGGAAGTCTCTCAACGAGAAGTGAACAGAAGGACTTACAAATAGATCGAACTCGCAAGGATTCGGTCGACCGAAGGAACAAGAGATCCTTCCGTTCGCGGCAATTCGAGCACAACGAAAGGCGCCGACGTGTCCCTCAACAAACGTGTGGTTCGTAGCCCCGAAACGAAAAGATGCGGTTAATTAACATAAGGCTTGCTAGATGGATAAACGAAGGTGTAACAGTTGAACGAACTTCAGGAAGAGATCGACGGAATGTTTTGACGCAACGACCACAAGTTCTCATTGTTACCTACTGCACTTGATTTAACAATGTGATTTTTGAAAACAATTGGAAAGTTTACTGAACCTAGAACGCAATTTTTCAGACGACAAGTCCTCCTTTAAAGTCAGGAGCAGAAAACGAGAGCGGGAGTTGCGGGACGATGGCGACCGTAAGACCGCGGACCGGAATGTTCAACAGCCCGCCCGACCGCCCGCCGTCCACCCACTGGGCGGGCGGCAGAAGGCGGCCGTGGGGAGCGGCGGACGAGCGGGAGTGAGTGGGCGGCGGTCGGCGATCCCTCCCGCCCTCCTCCTTGTGGGGCGGCCACTCCGAACCGCCCGCCGCCTTCTGCCGGCCACCCCGTCGACTCGCGGCAGGCGGCCGGCGGGGAGGAAGCGGGCGGGAGGGCGGCGAGTTCGTTGGAGTCTCCCGCCCCGCCAGCCCCGCCGCCTCCTCTTCGGCGCCCGGCCGCTCGCTCCCGCCAGGACGAGTAACGAGCGGACGCACCGAAAACGAGGTGAAACGGCCGGTCGGTCGAACAGACAAGGGCGGTGAGTAAATGTAAAACAATCGAATTCGTCTGTTGGCATTGATCCACCGCTCGCTGCAAGAAACCAAACGGTCGACAGCCGGCAACAAGCAAGCAAGGACGAGTCAGCGAGTCGACGCCAACGGTTGGATGTCGACGAGTAGCAGCGCGTCATCACGGAATAACCACCCTCAATCACCGGAAGCACGATCGCTGAAAGAAGAGCCGCGCCCCGTCCGCCCGCCCACTCGCCCGAACGAGTCCCTCTTCTGCCCATTAGAAGGGAGGAGTGCGGGCCGCCCACTTGGGGGCCCAAAGAACGCCACGCTCCTCTGTGACGAGCAGAACGAATGCCTCTTTATGAAGGCGGGCATCGATCTCATCAATAGTGCTCAATGGAACGAAACGTAGAGAGAAATTGGAAGGTACCCGTCGGGGCAATTTCACGGAATTGTCTCGTTCAATTATTGTTAACAGAATCAGCAAACAGTTACTCCATTCAACAAAATCCTCTCTTCTCCAACACAAGACAACGACCGATTAATTTCACCCGTCCGCCACCAGAAAGAACGGCCGATCGCCGCCTTGCCCCGACTCTCCCCGCCGCCCCGTCCACCGCTCGCTTCTCGCCGCTCGAAAGTCGGTTGTTCACGAGTTTCCTTCCGACCACTACGGTCGGCGATTGAAGCGTAAAGTGAATGCTCGAATGGAGCAGTCGAAAGGTGTTGGTTTCGCAGTCATCCGCGTCACACGATAGTAAAGCGGCGGCGGAATAAAATGAACGCTAAACAATCCAATGCATCTTTTAATGCCTGCTGCGAACAACACAAGACTGAAACGAATGACCGCAAATATCACCACTCACCACCGCTCGCCTCTCCACCAACCCCGGACGACGCCCGAATTTGGTGGCAATCCGGCCGCCCGCCTTCCAGTGGGGGCCATCCACTCGCCGCCGACTGCCCCCTCCGCCGCCCGCCCGCCAGCGAGGCGGCGGGTGAACGGGCGGCCCAAAGGCGGAGAAGGCGGCCGGGCGGTCGGCTACGAGCGAGTGGAAGGAGTGATAAACTGCCCTGGATTCCACGGCAAATCGGCCTAAACACATACTCAAACTAGCCTCGCTCTTCCGTGACAGCGTCACGGAATAATCCTGCCTTCTCATTTAACAACATCGCTAGTAAAGGTGTCACTATAAATGCGTAAACCAACGAATGAAGAAAGATTATTCACCTACCACTCGACCAGAAAGAAGCCCGTCAACCTGTGCAACAGCCGGCCATCAGACCGCGCCGCTCGGAGTCCTCCGCCGCCCACTGGAGGCCGTCCGCTCGGCCGCGGCCGCCCCTCCGCTCGCCCGCCGCCGAGGGGCGCGGACGGCGGCGCGTGGGCGGCTGGCTGATCGGCGGCGGCACTCGAATTCGCGGCGCTCGGTTATTCGATCCGAGCTGCCGTTATCCGCCTTTTCGGGGATGAGGTAGAAGCTCGACCGGCGAGACACGGAATAAATGCTACTAAGAATTGTCGTCTTTTGCAACAAGAAATGAAATAAACATAAAGGTCAATTCCAGACGCTTCTCCATCCACTTCAACGCCAGATCGAACCGAACGAAAATCGGTCGTGTTGCAATCCAACGTGAGGTCGAGTTAAAAGCCATTCAAAGAGAAGTGAGGAGAACGACTTCCACATCCACCAAACACGTGCAAATTCCGACAACGGAAAGAACAAATGGTCCGCCCGCTAGCCGCACGTTTTGAACACGAAGTCGAGCGTTTGCTTCCGGTGCAATAAAGGTGTGTGTGGCGGAAGCCGGACGAACAGACGGCTAATAATTGCAAGCGACATAACATCTGAAGACCGGCGCGTAAAAAGACGCGGAATAAATGAAATATTTGCTACGTTCTTCAAATCATTGATTGATAAAGACTATCTGTTGGTCCGCTCATTGTGGGACGACCGTTCGTTTGCTCAACTAATAACGCAACGCTCCGAACGACAAATGGCCGTCCCCGACTGAAGAGAACGAGACGGTGGCGTGAGTTGCGGGACGACGTCGAGTGGGACACCACCTGCAGGCGTGCCCAACAGCCCGCCCGGCCGGCCGCCGTCTACACACTCGGCGGGCGGCAGAAGACGGCCGTGGGGAGTGGCGGGACGAGCGGGGGCGAGTGGGCCGCGGCTGGCGATCACTCCGCCCGCTCGCTTCCCAGCGCACGTGGCGGCGAGTGGGCCGCCGCTTCGAACGTTCACGCTAACACGCGACTGGCAACTCATCGACTGGACGACAGATACTTACACGGAATAAGAGTTGTTTTATCGACTCTATTTTACAACCCGATTAAAGAAAGCGTATTGATATATCCATTGTCGAGCGTCTTTGTATTATGGCGATAACCAGGAAGAGAGGGGGCAAATATGTACCCGCTCTGTGAATCCAGTAAATGGTAAGCGACATTTTCATTGCGTCTCGGTAGCCGAGTGGCAAGTGCGTTGAAAGGCTTGCCAAACACAAAGAAGACACGGCAGTCCTGCCGCCACGCGCGCGAATCGAAGAGGCGACCCGCACCTCGGCCGGTCGATCGACGCCGCCACTCGTCGCTGCGAATAAAAGTCCGGGCGAATAGGCCTTTTTTACCGGCCGTCCGCTCCCTCCGTCGACGAGTAGGGAGGTCGCCGGCGCGTCCACTCGCCGCCTTCTTTCGGTGGGCGGCTCGATCAAACGCGGGGCTAGTTCGAGTGAGCGGCGAAAACCCGAATGCACACAAGCGATGCCGGACAAAGCCCGCGACGCTCTTTGCGGTTTGATCTTGTTACTGCTAAGCAAAGGACAATGTGTGAAGTGGAAGAACGCTACTACCGGATCAGTTCTCGTTGGAGTCGGGCGCGTCGGTCGCCGGTGGAGCGGTGGGAAGCGGGATGACATTCGACAGACCAATGGTTTGGTGGTCGATGTCCATCTTGATGCACCAGAGATTGTGGAAGATGTAGCCTAAATCATTGATCATTCCACTGCTTCCTCGTCCGCACTCACCGATCACAAAGGGCGTGGTTTCGGCGTCCGAATTCTTGGCGCTCCACACGCACTGGCCGTCAGGGAGGTGCAGGTCGACTACGTACGACGAGGAGGAGATCGCGTACGTGTTGCCGCCGATCACCACCTCCCAGTCGGGCAGCGAACCCGCACGGCTGCAGTCCACCGTGTGGACGCCGTAGTCGAAATCGAAGGTCGGCTGCACGTTCACGTAGAGCGCCAAGAAGATCTCCTGCGGCAGGAGGACACTCCGGTGTCTACTTTCGCGTAGCCCCTATCGAAGTGTTGGCCCTTGTAGTCGAAGGTGTCGGCCTGCTGTGAACACGGAGATTGTCGCTTGTGACGCTCACCACTCCTTTGCTACTAGTCTCTTTGATAACCAACATTCATTTATTCACGCATGAAAGCAAATAAAGGAAAGAATGAATTTAAAAAACTTGAGGATTATAACGGGAGCAACGAGCGAACAAAAGATGGCAGTCGGCGGCGTTCGTCTTTGGTCATGCAACGCGCGTCGGTGAGCGATTCCACGGCCAGCTGGTGTAAACGAAGCGGCTTCCTGCAAAGAAAAGCTTAACGTGGAAATGCGGAAGAGAAACCTACACAAGCAGAAAACAACTGTGCGTTGTGAACTTGCGTGTTTCAGTTTTTTCGTTCGAAAAATAGAACGTAAAACGGCCGTCGTCTTTCGAAACTAAATCGAAACATTCAATTCCGTGAAGCAAAGAATGGAGTTGCATCACAACGGGGGACCACGAGCGTGCGTTCAAGTCAAAGCGGCAAAGAAAGCTGTCATAATGGCCGCAAGGCGCTAAAAAGCGCAGATTATTTTTGTCCTTTCGTTTTGTACTTACACCACCACTCGCCGTTCTTGTGAAAAAGATCAACAAAAGCAAAATATTGTTGACTACTCCATTTGCCATGAAAGCCACCTTTGTCGTGGTTGCGGTACTTCTTCGCCGCTATTTTAAGCGCTGATGTACAGTCTCGTACTTTGTGTGACTGGTGTTCGCCAGAGTCGAGGTTGAGCGAATGCAAAGAAGACAGCGAACTGTAGAGAATTTGCGCGTCAAGTAACTCCTCGGCGCCAGCAAAGAAGTGCAAAAGCCGACCCAAAAGATAAAAAGACGGAGTAAACAAGTCGGCAAAGTTGCATTTGATAAGTGCACGCATGGAAGAAAATTCTCGGTCAAATTCGTAAAAAGAAAGTACAATGCGGTCTCCATCGCCTTCAAGAAAAGCCACGAGACGTCCATCCGTAGTCACGCGTTGTGGCGAGATGCCTTGAACGCTCATTTCGTTCCTGTCGTTGGGCATTCGAACGGAGTAGGAGGCTGATTGTAAATCAAAGTCCACAATAAAGAGTTGTCTGGACCATTGCTCTTCCGGAGCACGGGACCCAACAGTGACCACGAACATCCCGAGTGTTTCGGTCAACGGCAAGAATTCGTGGCGGTGCCACTCCCAATGATCCAGTTTTTGTAGCGTGAAGATCAACGATTGTCTGGGCTTCAAAGTCCTTAAAAGAATCAAAAATTACCTTACAAACCCATTAGTTCAATGATGAGACTCACCGGATTCGTTGTTTGGAATAGTCGACTGCGGACAGCGTCGGTTCACACCACATTCGATTAGCAAACTTGCACTTGAAGCCGACACGCACTGACACGGGCAAGAACTCGTCGAACGTGGGAACAACCTCGCTTTTGAGTTCGAGACGTCTTTCCACGATCTCGCCCTTACCCACTTGTCCTTCGACGGCCGACATTCCGTCTGAAATCACCGAAAATGAGCAAACAACGCGCTCGTCCGCTGCGACACCTAACTGAACGTAGGGGAGAGTTGAGGCCGCCCGTTCACTCCTCCGTCTATGGCGACCAATGACCGCGAGTGTCTTCGCTCGAGTCCGCGTAGTGGATGGTGACAAGCGCCCCTCTTGTTCACGGGCCGGCGAGTTCGGGTTTGCTCGCTGGTGTGTTCGCTCGACCCCGCCGCCTGCCGCGTTCAAGGAACCGCGCATCTCTCGATTGCCTCGCGGGGTGAGCGGCCGAGGAGTCCTGCCGCTTTTTCGTGCTCCTACAAATCGTTCGGGCAGTTGCGGTTTCCGCGGTTCGTCGCGCCGCATTCACCTCCTGCTGCGATCGGAGTGGCCGGCCGGACGACTCGACGCGGCGGGACGAGCGGCCGCCGCTTCCCAAACCCGCCCGCCGCTATCTGACAGCCTCTTCAAAACGCAGTCATTTTTTTCAGAACGTTAAAGAAACGCAATTAACAGGCTGCTCGCCCATTAATTCTCGGTTAATCATTGCGGAAGCACGTCCATAAAGCTGATGGCTTGGTTGTCGATGTCCATCTTGAGGCAGCGGTGGCTGGAGAAGACGGAACCGAAGACGTAGTCGGGCGTTTCGTAATCCCAATGAAGGACGCTCAAGGCGCACTGGTCGTCGAGGAGCAGCAAGTCGACGACGTAGTCGGAGGAAGGGATCGTGTAGTTGGAGCCGCCGATCGTAAACGTCCAGTCGGGCAGAGTGCCCGCTCGGTTGCAGTCGACCGTGTAGATGAAGTGGTCGTAGTCGTAATCGGGCTGCACGTCCTTGTAGATGGCCAGCAAGGGATCGTAGGGCACGAGCATCATCGGCATTCCAGTGTCCACCTTGCCGAAGCCACCGCTGAATTGCTGCTCGTTGTACGCGAACGAGTCGACGGTGAAGGCCAGCGAACGCGTGTCATCCAGCCACATCAACGGGTGGGTGTTCTCATCAGTAGGTGCTTGGCAAATCGCGTCTAGGCAAGCGCCAAAGCTGCAAAAAAGAGTATTTTCCTTCGTCCATAATTCGTACTTGCCTCGTGAGTCCCGTGTATTCGCGTCCGTACTCTGAACAACGACGCTGGGTGAAAGTGAGTGTGCAGGAGAAACCAACGAGGGTTCGTGTCGCTCTCGAGCCATTGGCAGTAGAAACGTTTCCCTTTCAATTTGTATGCGAACAGATTGACGACAGCCGACGAGTTTTCGCTCGGATTGGCCGCATCTTTGGGGTCCCTAGATCAATTGATTGCATTCGTGCCTTCCTTTCTTCCCACTCACCAACTCATTCCCAAAACGCCGTCGGGCATTTGCGGGTCGAACTTGTAGGGGTCCTCGACTTTGTTCACAACTCCTGAAAGTCGACAGCGTGACCAATTTTATCACTCTAACTCGGGCGTTCTGGAGCAAGCCACTCACCGAATCGCTGACCGATGCCATCGGAAACGTCAAAACCAGGAAACTGAAAACGGAATGCAGTGAAATAACAAATGAAAGCCGTTAGCGACAAAAGGGACCGCAAATAAATCAACTTACTCCGACAAGATCGTAGTAAGCCGCTCCGAAAGCTTCAAGGTTACCGCTGAAGCCCTGATAGTCGCCCAAATATTGCGCGCTGGAGGACTGGGCGGGATCGTAGAACGACTGGTTGGCGGCGCGGGCGGGGTAGTCCTTGGCGAGGACGAAGATGGCTTCGGATCCACTTTCCATCGAGACCGTGAAGTTGACGGCTGGAACAAAAACAAGGTTGAAAAAAGAAGAAAGAAACAAACCGGGATATCCGACGGAAATGGTCGTGAGGACTGGAGCGGCGGGATACGATGGGATGTAGTTCTGAAGTGGAGTACTCATGTCTTCATCGTTCTTTCTGCTTACCTTGTGCACTATGCGCATCTGCCGGTGGTAGGCCTTCAAGTCGTCGGCCAACCATTGCCGCTGCTTCGTGTGCACGATCAGAGGTTCTCTTTGCACGAACTCCGATGGAACGGCGGCGGCCGAAGACACCAACACAACAACGAGCAGAAGGAAAAACGTCAACAAAAGCTTCATTTCGCTGTTGATGGACAGACAATAATAATAGAAATAGTTGTGAGTAATTTATACGCGTAAAAAACAAACCAGCACTTGGAAACTGGGTGTGTTCATTTGTCAGCCTTCTCGCTCCGTCATCAATTCGCCTCTTATCACCATTCCAAACAGAAAAGTTCAAAAGGAAAAACGACAATCGACGGAGGACAACTACCGGTACGGGGTTTGGAAGGTGCACGTGTGTACAGCGGGCTGTCTAATCACCTCCGATTTGCGTTCGCTTGCTCTCGAAATGTCAGCCGCGCGTTTCGTTGCAACGCTGCCCATCGTGTTTACGGAAGTGCACGGCGTTCGTTGGAGTCTCCCGTCCTGCTCGCCACGCTGCATACTCTTCGGCGCCCGGCCGCTCGCTCCCGCCCGTACGAGCGGCGAGCGGGCGGACCGAAAGCAAGAAGGAACCGCCGGCCGCTTGAACAAACGGGGAGCGACGAGTCCGCCCGGTGGACGAAGCGAGAAAAACATGGTTTATTTTTATAATTGGATGACGAAATCTGCTACCTATCCGCGACGGAATATAACAAACGTGTCGAAACAAGAACAAACGTGTGATTGAATGGAAGCCGGCAAGCGAATGCGTGTGCTGGCGTCAACTCCACCGTTCGCTCCAAGAAACCGAACGATCGACAGCCGGCAACAAGCGAACAGAAACGATTGGGCAAGTCAACGCGAATGGGAACATGATAACCCAGTGCGGAATAAACGCCTTCAACCACTCAAAGCACGATTAGTGAAGAAAGAGCCGCGCCCCGTCCGCCCACTCCCGCGAACGAGCCCTCCTTCTGCCCACCGGAAGGGAGGAGTGCGAGACGCCCACCCGCCGTCCGAAGAACGCCCCCACTCCTCCACGACGAGCCGGAGGGCTGCTTCTGGGTGAAGACGGGCATCGAATTACGTTTGATAGCGGCCGAAAAAGCGAAAACAATGAACAATCGAAGTTTCGATAGTCCGAAGTGGCACGGAATTCCTGAAACGACAACCCACTCTCGAATACAACAAATCAAGTGAACACTCGTCTTCACTCAACAAGCCCCTCTCGACTCGAACACGAGCCGACGACCGATCGATCCTACCCGCCCTACAACCAAAAGAACACCCGCTCGCCGTCTTGCCCCGACTCTCCCCGCCGCCCCGTCCACCACTCGCTTCTCGCCACTCGAAAGCCGCCTTCCCGTCAGTCCATTTAAAAAAAGGCGGAATAAAACGAGTGTGCCAAAACAAAAACAAAACATGATTGAATGGAAACTAGCAGGTGAATTTGTGTGTCAGCGTCGGCCCCACCTCTCGCTGCAAGTAGCCAAGCAACTGACAGGCGAAAACAAACGAGGAGAATCGAGTGGGCGAGTACACGCGAACGGCAGGAAAGTCAAATTTGGGAAATCCGGAATAACTGCCTCCAACCGCTGGAAGCACTATCGATGAAAGAAGAGCCGCGCCCCGTCCGTCCGCTCACTCCCCCGAACGAGTCCCCTTTCTGCCCACTGAAAGGGAGGAGTGCGGGCCGCCCACTCGACGGTCGAAGAACGCCCCGGCTCCTCCAAAACGAGCAGGAGAACTGTTTCTGGTTGGAGGTGAGCATCGAATAGGTAATTTAATGGAAAGCGGCTGGCGAATTCGTCTGTTGCCGTCGGCCGCTGAGAGAAACCAAACGATCGACAGACGGCAACAAGCGGGCAGAAACGAGTGGGCGATCCGACGCTAATGGCTGGGAGAACCTGTTGACATTCGCTTGCTGCGGAGTAACCGCCCATCAACAACAGGAAGCACAATGACTGAAAAAAGCCGCACCTCGTCCGCCAGCCCACTCGGCCGAACGAGACCTCCTTTTGCGCACTGGAAGGGAGGAGTGCGGGCGGCCGGCCCACTTGCCGCCCGAATGATGACCCCACTTTTCTATGGCGAGCAGGAGGACTGGTTCTGGTTAGGCGGGCATCAAGTCAATGCAAGTAGTGGATGGTCGAGCGAGAAAAGCGAACCTGCGACGGTACTTTCAAGACAATGGAGTGCACGGTATCATCTCTATCAGTGCCCGACTCCAAACAAAAGAATCGAATGAATAAGTCCCACCACCCAAAAACAGTATTCTCGAATCCAACACTCGTCAACGGCCAATCGATCCCACCCGCCCTCCAACAGAACAACCGTCCGATCGCTCTCTTGCCCCGACTCTCCCCGCCGCCCCGTCCACCACTCGCTTCACGCCACTCGAGAGCCGGCTGTTCACGAGTCGTCTGTCGATTGCTCTGATTGGTGATCCAGCCGTGAATGTTCGACACAAGCCGTACAGGAGGCGTCGGAGTTCCCGAGTTACTCTCACATCAGATCCAAATCTGCACGGAATAATCAACCTCATCGCTGATCTAACGCATTGTTTTACCCTCTGCATCGATCAACCACCATTGACTAAGCGAATGCCTGCAATTCCATCTCTCATCCCTTCTTTTCCTCCAACCACCTTGAACGACGCCCGGAGTGATGCGCGATCCGGCCGTCCGTCCCCCAGTGGGCGCCGTCCACTCGCCGCCGACTGCCCCCTCCGCCGGCCGCCCGGCAGCGAGGCGCGGGCGGACGAGCGGCTGCCGCCGTCGACACACACGGCAGGCGGCAGAAGGCAGCCGTGGAGAGCGGCGGGACGAGCGGAAGTGAGTGGGCGGCGACCGGCGATCACTCCCGCCCGCCCGCTTCCGCCCGCTCGTGGCGGCGAGTGGAAGGTCGCTCCGACGGATCGTTGTCGCCACTAATTTTCCGCCTAGCGCGGAATAACCACCTCCAACCCCTGAAAGCACGATCGATGGAAGAATGACCGCGCCCCGTCCGCCCGCCCACTCGCCCGAACGAGTCCCTCTTCTGCCCGCTGGAAGGGAGGAGGGCGGGCCGCCCACTCGCTGCCCAAGGAACTCCCCCGCTCCTCCACGGCGAGCAGGAGGGGTGCTTCTGTTTGGAGGTGGGCATTGAATCTCCGTTGATAGTGGACGGCCGAGCGGAGAAGCGTGTACTACCAAGACGGAACTCGGAATTCCCGCATCCAATGTCAGCATTCAAACCCAAAGAATCGGATAAACAACCGCCCACCAACAAAAATTCCCTTCACTCCAACACGAATCAATAGCCGATCGATCCCACCCGCCCATCAACACAAAGGACGCTCGACCGCCGTTTTGCCCCGACTCTCCCCGCCGCCTCGTCCACCACTCGCTTCTCGCCACTCAAAAGCTGGCTGTTCACGAGTCGCCTTCCGGTCATTTCCACCGGCTATTCAATCGTGTAGGGAAGGCTTGACACGAACAGTCGACTTCAAGCAGTGCTTCGATGACCAAAGCTTCATCTCAGCGGAATAATACTGCTCAACAAGTCGATCCAGCATTTGTTCGCCGCCTCTATCAACAACACACGAAAATCACAATAACGCCATCCTCACCTTCACGATTCCAATAACTCCGAAGGATGCTTGATGAGAGAGGCGAAACAGCTGCCCGCCGTCCACGCACTCGGCGGGCGTCAGAAGGCGGCCGTGGGGAGCGGCGGGACGAGCGGGAGTGAGTGGGCGGCGGCCGGCGATCACTCCCGCCCTCCGACTGGTGGCGCGGCCGCTCCGAACCGCCCGCGAGCAGCAACGAGGCGGCGGGTGCGGGCGAGTGGATGACGGAGCGGGCGGCTTGTTGATCATTCGACGAGGGTGAGCGGTTCAAGTGATTCTACAAGATGTGTTTGTCGTCGCACAATTCTTTGTCCGGCGACTCCGAGCGCGGAATTTCGGCGTATTGAGATGTCCAGAAAGTTCCTTTCTCGACGCGTTCTGATGCAAATTCTCGTTCCGTGGAGACGCGCGTAGTCCAGTGGCACATGACAAGGAAACGCGTGCAAATTCTTCTTTTTCTCCACTCGACCATCGGGATGGCCACGGAGAGCGAATTTGCATCAAGAGCGGTGGAGAAAGAAACTTATTGGACACCTCAATAATCCCTTGCGAACTTGTCTCCGTTTAAAACGCAATGTTTGTCTGTTTACAACCAAGGCACAAGCCGTTCTGACGAACGATGATCGCAATAGTCACCACGTTTTTGTTCGTTCTGCAAGCAATTAAATCAAAGCTACCATTCGTTCACCACTCGACCCGAAAGAAGACCGCTAACACATGCAACAGCCGGTCGTCAGGACGCGATGCTCGGAGTCCCCCGTCAGCGCAACGCTCACCAACCCGCCGTGTTCCCCAAACGACCTACAGAAGTCCCCTCCTTCCAACGGGCGCTCTCGGCGACGACCTCCGAGTGGCCGCCGGAGTGCGCGCGGGAAGAGAGCCCCCGCGAATGGGCGGGCGGGCGGGCGGGCGAGCAGCCGGCCGCCCCTCCGGAAGGCCGATCGGCGCCCCGCCCGCCCACTCGCCGCCGACACTCGCGGCTGTCCGGCGGTCGGCCGCCCCGACGTGCGAGAGGCGGCGGAAGGGCAGCGGGTGGCACCGTTCGGAAGCAGAGTTGTCGAAAGGACTGCCAATAAAAATCGACGAAACGGAATAAATGTTAGCAAACTCCTACACGTCTACAGAAAGAAGCGAGTTCTTCTTTACGTCCACAATTCATCTCCAAGAACAACATCTAAAAGGATGACGGCCCGGAAGAAGGAATTCCCCCTTCTCAGCAATAAGCCCTGCCGCTTTCCGTTCCTAGGGAAAGCTGTAGACCACGAGCGAGCAGCCGCGGCCATCCGCCCGCCGCCCCCAACTGTTGCGTGCGGCCGACCACTCGCTTCTTCGATCGAGCGGCCGGAAGCGAGGAGTGAGGCGGCGGACGAGCGGGCGGAAGAGCGGCCGCTTCTTCGCCGCCCACTCACTCCGACGGCCGAACGGGGCGGTCGATCGACTCGCTTCACTCCGCCCGCTGGTCGAGCGAGCGTCCTCGAAATCGACCGTCCGAGTCGGCGGCCCCCCGAACGGCCCGTCCGACGAGCCCGCGCGGGGCAGACGGCCGAGCGGGCGGAGCGATCGACGGCGCGAAAAAGCCGCCCGCCCGCCCGCCCGCTCGAGTGCCCGAATGCCGCGAAGAAGCGAGCGGACGGGGGGGAGGGCGCCCACCGGAAAGCGGGGCGAGCGGCCAATCCGGCGGCTTCTTTTCGGCCTCCCCGAATCGACCGCCGGCCGCCGAGTGCCCGAGAAGGCGGGCGACGGCCGACTGCTGCAGCTGGAGAGCGGCCGTTCTGCGGGAAGGAGGTCCGCAAAGTGTTCCCTCGCGCGTGTCGTTTGATCGAGTGGTTGGTGTCTGCAGGTGGAGATGGACGAAACTCGCCGCCCGTCCAATCCTCCCACGAAGCGGCGACCGGCAGCGCCGACTCGCCGCCACTCCGCTCGATCGGGAGGGCGGCCGGCGCCCAGCGGTCGGTTCCCCCACTGGAGCTGCGGGCGGCGGCCATCGCGGCCGTTCTGCTCGTCCGCCGGCCGCTCGCTTCTCCGTCCGGTTGATGGACGGACTGCCCGCGAGACACGAACGGTCGGCCGCAATGAAACGAGAGCCTCCGGCCGTCCGCCCGCTCGGCGGCTGCTCGCTGGAAGGCGGGCAGCTCGGCGCTCTCTTCTTCGCTCCGCTCGTTCCCTCCCGCTCCACGCGTTCGTTCGAACACACGCAGAAGTTGTGCGCGCTCGCCGCTTCGATCCGACGGCCGGCCGCTTCGCCCACGAGTCGCCCGCCGAGTGGCCGGCCGTTCTGCTCGCCGCCGCCCTCCGCTCCCCACGGCGCCCGCTCTCGCTCTCGAATTTCCCGCACTTCCGGCGGTCCACTCGCTCCACCGGCCGCCGCTCTCCTGCTCGCCGGCGAGGGCACTCGGCCGTTGTTCCGTCTTGCAGGCGACGACGGGCGTTCTCTCCACCGCTCGAGGGGGCGGAGGGCCGAAAAAAGCGGGCAGTCTGCGGGGAGAAACGAGTGGGCGGTCACCCGCCGATCGTATTCTGCAGCTAGTTTCATCCTGCTTCGAACGTGTTTATTGCAAGAGCACTCGATACGTCAAACAGAAATGGCCGTTGTGTTCAGTTCAATTGGAATTTTGGCGGTCGATCCAGATTTCTACGTCCATGATGCTGATGGCCTGGTTGTCGATGTCCATCTTGATGCACCTGCAACACAATGCAAGAGTTAGCTCGGCAGTTCAGTCGACTCACCAATCGTCGTGGAAGACGTAGCCCAAGACGTAGTCCGTTGTTTCTTCGTCCGAAATGTAGACACTCAAAGCGCACTGGCCGTCGGGCAGCAGCAAGTCGACCACGTAGTCGGTGGACGGGATCGTGTAGTTGGAGCCGCCGATCGTGAACGTCCACTCGGGCAACGATTTCTGTCGGGCACACGGAACGGTCCAGAGGAAGTGCTCGTAGTCGTAGGTGGGCTGGACGTCCGCCACGACCGCCAGGAAGGGGTCGTACGGGACGAGGATGTTCGGCACTCCAGTGTCCACTTTGGCGTAGCCCCCCATCGAACTGCCGGTCGCGATAGGTGAACGAATCGACCGTGAAGGCGAGCGAGCGGCTCTCCGCCAACCACGTTAGCGGGTAGGTATTGGCAGGAGTGGGGTCGCCGCAAATGTCCAGACACCAACCGAAACTGCAAAGTGGTCGGTAATTGATTCGAATAGTCGTCTTGTCGCTTACGAAGTCACTCCGGTGTTTTCACGGCCGTACTCTTAAACAAATAAGTAAAGAATGCGCTAGGAGTGGGTGGTGGACAAACCGGGACTGCCGTAGACATCCAACCAATCGCAGTAGTAGCGCTCGATGTCCGCGTCGAATTCTCGTTGTTCTTGGAAGAGGTTGATGATTGCCGAAGAGTTCTCGTTCGAGTTGGCCGCATCTTCCGGGTCCCTGCAGAAGAGATTTGTGCAACTGGTCTCTCGGCCGGCTCACCAGCTCATGCCCACGACTCCATCGGGCATCACCGGGTCGTACGAGTACGGACCGAGGACGTCATTCACGACACCTAAACAAACACATTTGTCGTCCGTTCAAGACTTCACAAGCGCCTACCGAATTTCTGGGTCGTGTTTACCCAGACGCCGTCGCCGAAGAGCTAAAGCAGACGAATCAATAACGCATGAAAGAGCGCAGATCAAGCGATAAAAGCGGATGAGTTTGCAAACAACCCCCTGCCTGTCACCCAATAATTTACAACAGACCAACCCCAAGGCGAAGACCAATTTGTAGCTTAAGACTAAACTCACGCCTACGACATCCAAGTAAGCAGTGCCGAAAGCTTCGAGATTCCCGCTGAAGGCGTGGTAGTCACCCGCTTGCTGGGCGGTAGAGGACTGGGCGGGATCAAAGAACGACTGATTGGCTTTGCGGGCAGGGTAGTCCTTGGCGAGAACGAAGGTCGCTTCCGATCCAGTTTCCATCGAGACCGAGTAGTTGGCGGCTGAAACAACACCTGATTAAAGCGCGAGTAAGGAGAACAAACACGGCGTTCCAACGCTGATCTGTGTGAGCACGGGCGCGTCCGGGTAGCGAGGGATGTAGTTCTAAATTCAGAAGATGCTTAATGATCTCTTCTTTGCTGATCACCTTATGGACCTTGCGCATTTGCTTGTGGTACGCCTTGAAGTCGTTGGCCAGCCATCGGCGCTGCTTTGTGCGAACGCTAAACCGCTCCGTCGGTTTTGCCTTCTTTTGGGTGCCCGGAACGGCAGCCACGAACGCGACAAGGAAGAAGAAGAGAAGAACGAGCAGCAGTTTCATTTCTTTTCTTAAGGAATCGATGGAGAACGGGGCGATTTGCCCGTCACTTTATACGCAGAAAAATTGATGACAAGCGAGAGAAGTGGGTATACTTTCTGCTTACTCACCTCCGCTTTGTCTCGCCTTATCACGCTGATGAGAAAGCGGCAAGTAGAGCAATTGGGAACTTGTGTACCGGTTGTGGTTTGCGGGAGGGAGCGCTGAATTTTATCGCCTTCGTCTTGGGTAGCTTATCATCTTTAGTTTGTGCACAAGGCCGACTAAAACAAACTGCGTTTCTAGCACATTAACTACGGACTTCTGGAGGGGTTGCAGCGGGGCACAAGTTTTTCTTGTTCACTTTAAGAACGTAGAGAATGCATTTATTGCTCGCATCAGTGTGCCGGTTCAAATATCACTTTATTTGTTTAATTGCCTGCAAATGGAAGCAAACAAGCAGGTTGAGTAGAAAGTTAATTGGCAGAGACCTTGTCGCAGAACCACCTGCAGAAATCCATCGAGCGACTGCAAGCGGTATGCACACAAAAGGCATCAACCATGAGTGTATTCATTCATGCAGGCAATTGCAGAAAAACTAAGCATTGTCACTTATCAGCACACAACCCACAAAATAGTAGCAGAACACGAAAATACAAAAGGCACATGAAATCAGACCTGCCGGTTAGTACCGCCGCGGTACCGCCAAGCGTTTTGCACCGCGGACCGCTAAGCGTGGCGGTATGCGGTGCGGTACCGCGAAGTTTTAGCGGTCGGCGGTGCGGTACCGCAAAGCTTTTGCGGTCGACGGTGGCCACACCGCATACCGCCACGCTTAGCGGTACGCGGTCTGACCGCGGCGGTACGCGCGGTGCGGTATACCGCGGTAGGTCTGCATGAAATGGACGGCGTTCGGACAATTCGAAGTTGCTTGCGGTTTGTAGTGCTTGACGATGACAAAAGGTAAAAGTAAGCCGTTGAACTTATTTTTCGATGAAATAGATGCAGACGAAAGCACGCGGGACACGAGCGCCTCTTACTTCATCCCTTCGATCAATTGTGTTCCGCCTCGCGCACGGGTGGACTGCACGGGCTCGTCGGTCAGCATCGTTTCTTCTACGCCGCTCGCTCGTCTGCTTCAAATGGCCCCACACGAACGGATGTTCGTCTGTTTTTGCAACGGAATGTGAGAAAAGGAGGACGTCTGGCGCATTGTGTCGCTCTATTCTGCTCTGAAAAATGCGTCTACTGGTCCTCTTTTCGTTGTCGTTTGTACAGAAAACAGAACCCTGCGGTCGCGTCGCCGCTCCCAACGGCCGTTTACATCCACTGCCTTGCCCACGACATCCTTGCCAACAAACTCGTCCCCTTTGAGTCCGCCGTTTTGTGCGACCAGCTGCTCTTGCATTGCCGCTCGATGGAGAGAGCGGAGGTCTCGTTCTTCCACGGCCGGTCGCCCCGCAAGTCGGTCGAATTCCGTCGATCTCGCCCCGTTGTTCCGATCGAATGCCCGCGAGATTCACGCCGCCCATCCGCCCACTTCTCCGGACCCCCGTTCGGATTCGAGCGGAACGAAGCGGTCGAGCGAGTGTTCCTCCGCTTCGGCCGCGTCACTCGACCGCGCGCCCCGCACGTCCGCTTGCCCGAAGGACTCCTTGGGGAACCTCCGCTCGCCGAACGAGACGCCCGAGGGGGGTGGCCGTTCAGTCGGACCGGCTGCTTGGCGCTCGAAGCAAGAGAGGAAGGCGGCCGAGCGGAAGCGAGCGGATTCTTTCGTTTCATTTCCGTTCGAAGCCGCCGGGATGTTCGCCGCAACGATCGCCAGCGGGTTTCTTCGCTCCTCTCGTTGCGGGACGAGAGCGAAGCGTTGAGGGCGCCCTCCGGCCGGTCGACTGGACGCGGAAGGCGGGCGTTCGGTTGAGCAAAGCGGGAGTGCGGCCGCCCGAATGGAAGGACGAGGCCGCGAGTTCGCCCTCTTCTTCCGCCCGCCAAGTCCTCGCCGCTCCACGAGGTCGCTGGAGTCCGCGGACGCCCGCTCGTGTTCACGCGGCCGGGCGCCGACCTCGACGGCTTCGAGTGGGCGGCGGGAGGAGCCGATCGGCGGTGTTTGCAGTCGATGGAGGCGGTTGTGTCCGTTGCTCGCGTCACGTGCCCGATCACTCGGCTCCTCTCTCGCTGCTCGTCGTCGGCCGCCAGCGGTGGTCTGCGGGGTTGCGGAGGACGGCCGGGAGTTCAACCGTCTGCCCACTCGTTCCGTTGTCCCACTCAACGATCATTCGTGTTCGCTCTTCACTGCCCACAGGAGGCAGACCGCCTCGTACTCGACGTCCATCTTGACGCCCCTGCAGACACCCTCGATCAATCCTGCTGCCGGTCGACTACCAGGCGGCTGCCCGCTCGCCGTCCCCCGTGCTGCCGGTCGTCCGCCGGGAGGCCGGCGTCCACTGCGGCGTCCTCTCCTCCGAACGCGCCCGCTGCCGCTGCTCCTTGGCGTCTTCCGTCGGCTTCTCGCCCATTCCAAGTCCCGACTGCTTCGAGCACGGACGATAGCCGAGTAGTCAGCAGGTCGAGCGAGTGGACGGACGAAGCGGGCGCCTCGTTCTCCCCCACCGCTCGATGCCGCCGCCCAGCTCTTCGAACAGGCGGCCGATTGGCGGCTCGTCCTTCCGTCCGGCCGGTCGATCGCTCGCTTCAACCCATGGGCGATCCCGTCGTCCATCTGGTGCGCACTGATTGAAATGAAGTAGACGGATCGTCGAGTCGCGTTTACGCGCAGCCGAAGAGGCGAGGGAGTGGTGAGAGTCGAGTCCCAAATGCGAGCAGGAACGAGAGGTGGCGGCCGGGGGAGTGGCGGGCGAGCGGGCGGAGCGACTCGTGGCCCCTCTCCAGCAGTCGACCGCCGAACGGAGCGAGCGGGGGACTCAACGGTGATCTTTGTGGAAGCAGCGAAAGCGTGCTCGCCGCCCACTTCGGGCCCCTTCCGCTCTCGTCGCTCTCCGCGGGCAGCGCTGGGGATCGCCGGTCGGGGCGGCCGCAGCGGCGACATCGAGGAGCACGGGGGACTTCCGCTCGCTTCTCTCGCTCGTTGTCCACGAGTATTGGGTCATCTCTCCTCGTCTTCCCGTCCGCAGTTGAATGAGCGGGCGAGGTCCCTTCGATCAACGAGTGGACTGTTTGTTGGTGGACGCCTCCCGTTGTGGGCTGCACGCGGCCGGTGGACGCCCGCCGCCGTTCGGAAGACTCCACTCAACTCGGTCCTCCCCGCTCATTTAGGTAGGGGGTGCAGCCGAGAGACGGACGGCCGGTCGACCTCCTCGTGCTGGAGTGTTCCCCCATCTTCCGCTTGTTCGCTGTGGAGCTCGAGGGCGACGAGGAGGGGACGGGCGACTGCCGATGCTCCGTGGAATGAACGCGTTCTCGTCGTCGAGTGGATCGAATGGGGGAGGGGATTGCAGAGGAGTGTGTTGTCCAAAGGATGCCCGCACTCGCCCGGAAATTCGCGTTCGAGCGGGCGGCGGGCGGGCGGCTGGCGGGGCGGCCGCCTCTCCGCTTTCCCGCTGGTCCACTCGCTTCCGGGCGCCCGCTTTCTCTCGTGTTCTCCGCTTAGTGGTCGTCTTCTGTTTCTCCCCCCACTTCGCGGTCAACACTCGACTCGAAGCCCGCACGGATCAGCGCTCTTTTGACGAGGCGCGTGTTCGTCGATTCCGCCTGCTCGTCGGCTGCCCGCTTTCGCCGCCGCCTTTCGAAATCCGCCGGCCGCCCGCTCGCCGTCGGTTGCGCCACCCGCCGGGCGGCAGGCGGCGGGCAGTCGAGCGGGGCGGCTTTTTGCGCCCCGCTGCTTTCTTTCTGCGTTCGTTCGCGGGGGTCGATTTCCGTTTGTTTTGCGTGGAACTTTTGAGTTGTTGCTTGAACGATATTCGACCAGTTTTGTGATTGGAGCGAAGGGGAATAAGGCGGTCGACAGTCTAAACAAACGAGAGCGAGCAGTTAGCAACGAACGAAAACCCCCATGGGTAACGGTCGATTTGCCTGCTCCTTTTACAAAACAAAAGTATGACGAACAAAAACGGAACTAACACGATCTCTATCGTGAACAATTCTTGGACGACACCGCTGTCTATAGCGAAAAGAACGAGTTTGATGGCCGATACTAAACGGAGTTGGCCCGGACCCGGCAGCGAAAGAAGCGTGATGAACAGGAACTGCCGAGCGCAAGCGGAGAACAACTGCAAAATCAATAAAAAGGCGTTGAAACGGAATAAAACAAGTTTATCAAAACAATCGGAACGTGTTTAAATAAAAACAGAACGGGATTCGTGTGTCGCTGTCGACCCCACCGATCGCTGCAAAAAACCAAACGATCGACGGCCGGCAACAAGCGGGTAGAAACGATTGGGTAGGTAGACGGCGGGTGCAAGGCGGCGGTTCTGAAACAAAGAAACGCTGAAACACCATAACCAAAACCCGCGCGTCGCGGAATAACCGCCTTCAAACACTCATAACGTAATCGATGAAAGAAGAGCCGCGTCCCGTCCGCCCGCCCACTCGCCCGAACGAGTCCCCTTTCTGCCGACTGGAAGGCAGGAGTGCTGGCCGCCCACTCGCCTGTTGGAGGACGCCTCCGCTCCTCCACGACGAGCAGGATAGATGTTTCTGGTTGAAGACAGACATTGGATATTTGTTGATTGAAGAGTCGGCAAAGAGCATGGAATGTTCAGCGAAGCGGAATTCGCTCTTTGTGTTTGCTGTCAAGCGCAGAGTAAACGAACAATCCCCGCCATCCGACAACAGCGTCCCCCGACTCCAACACGAGTCAACAACCGATCACCCTGTTCGCCTTCCAACAGAAACAACGCCCGATCGCCGTCTCGCCCCGACTCTCACCGCCGCCCCGTCCCCCTCCCGCTTCTCGCCACTTGAAGGCCGTCTGTTCACGAGTCGACTTCCGATCACTCCAATCGGCAATCCGATCGTGAAATGAATGCCCGAGGGAAGCAGTCGAGTGGGTGTCAGAGTCTATGAGTAAAATGTGTTCAAGGTGACACGTGAGCTCTCGGAAATCTAACGCACCTTGGAATAAAGAGTGTAAAAACAAAAACAGAACGTGTGATTGAATGGAACTTGGCAAGAGGCTTCGTGTGTCGGCGGCCGCCCCACTGCTCGCTGCAAGAAATCAAACAATCGACGGCCGACAACAAGCGAGCAGAAACGAGTGGGTGCTGGCCGACACAACCCGTTAGGCGCGGAATAACCGTCTTCCAATCACCGAAAGCACGCGCACTGAAAGAAAAGCCGCGCCCCGTCCGCCCGCCCCCTCCACCGAACGAGTCCCCCTTCTGCCCACTGGAAGGGAGGAGGGCGGGCGGCCCACTCGCCGCCCAAAGAACGCACCGGCCCCTTCACGAGAAGCAGGAGGACTGCTTCTAGGTGAAGGCGGGCATCGAATTTGTTTTAAGAGTGACTGAACAAGCAAAGAAGCAATGGTGGCTGCACGGAATTCCCACCACGAGCACCCGTTTTTGGACGCACGGAATCGAATGAGCAACTCCCATCACCTATCAAAAGTTCTTTCGCATGCAACACGGATCAACATCCGACCAATCCCGCCCGCCCTGCAACAGAAAGAACGCCCAATCGCCGTCTTGCCCCGACTCTCCTTGCCGCCTCGTCCACCGCTCACTACTCGCTCCTCGGAAGCCGACTGTTCGCGAGTAGTTTTCCGACGACTCCGGTCGGCAATCCGGTCGTTAAGTGCATGATCGACACGAGCAATAAAAGGGAGTTTGTGTGGCATCACGCCTCCTATCTCTCTCTCGCTCGGAACAATGAAATTGCTCAACAATTCATTAAATCGCTTACCCTTCTAACAGCAACAATCCACAGTCAAAAAATAGCCGCAACCTCCATTGCTCCTCGCCCCTCACCCCTTAAACTCTGAGCAAGTGCCGAAGTCAGAAGCAATCCGAGCCCCCGCCCTCCAGTGGAAGGCGTCCACTCGCCGCAGACTGCTCCCTTCGCCGGCCGCCCGGCAGCGAGGCGGCGAGCAAACAGGCGGCCCATCGGCGGAGTGGGCGGTTGGGATGGCGGCTGTGGAAGAGTGGACGACGAAGCGAACGGACCGTTGAGTTTTTGAGGCGGGCGAATGCAATGAGCGGTGGAATGAGTTACGCTTGAATCGTCCCGAAGCGAGACAGGTCTCCGCGGAATTGGAACCCGATTGACTGCGAGCTTCTGATCTGAAAACAGTATGGAATGGGTCTTTCATCTTTAGAACTTTGCTGAAGTCACGCCCAGAAGGCAGGACGGAATAAACTTGGGACATCAATCAGCAAGTAAACAACTTAGAAACTACCGCCAGCTCATCAATCGACCAGAAAGAACCACCGCCGACACGTGCAACATCCGGCAATTAGAACAAGCCGCTCGGAGTTGCCGCCGCCCGCTGGAGGCCGTCCGACCGGCCGCCCCTCCGCTCGCCGGTCGCCAAGTGGACGCGGAGGGCGGCGAGTGGGCGCGGAGGGCCGCAGAAGACGGTCGGCCGAAGGGCGGTGGCGGCCGCCTGTTCAATCGAGCGGCTGCATTCCGCATGTTCAAAAGAGTATACAAAAACCGACTTCTTTTCTCAAAATAAAATTGAAAACGGAATAACGATTAGTCCTTCGGCTCACCGTCCACTTCCACACCCTCGTTGAGTCGAATGAATGACCCTTGCTCGTCAAGGAAATCAACGTGTGGGAGGATAGAACCCACTCAACGATAAGTGAGCAGAACGACCTCCGAATCCATCGAACACGCGGAATTCTTATCGGCCGAAAGAACGAGTGGTCCGCTTGCTCGCCGCTCGCCTCGATTTAAGCACGACGACGAGTCGGCCCTTGACGACCAGGCGGAATAAATCAATGGCGTCAAAACAATGCGAAACGTGTGATTAAATGTAAACGAGCAGACAGATTCGTGTATTGGCGTCATTCCCACCGCTCGATGCAAGAAACCAAACGATCAACGGCCGACAACGAGCGAGCAGGAATGAATGAGCAACTCGTCGCGAACTGATGTCCGACCACGGTAACCTCTCGGAATAACCGCCTTCTATCATTCGAAGCACGACCGCTGGAAGGAGAGCCGCGCCCCGTCTCGCCTCCACTCTGACCAAACGAGTCCCCCTTTTGCCCAGTGGAAGGAAGAAAAGCGGGCCGCCCACTCGTCGCCCGACGAACGCCCGCGCTCCTCCACGACGAGGGGGAAGAAGTTTCTAACCGAAAACGGGCATGAAGTTTCTATTGAGAGTGCGTAGCGGTGCAAAAGAAATGGACGTTCGAAGCTCCACAGACGCGCGCTTGGACGGAATTTTTGCAACGTGTGCCCGTCCTTAACACCAAAAATCAAGTGAACAAACCTCCACTCTCCAAGTAAAGCCCTCTCGCCCCCAGCACGTGTCAACGACCAATCGATCCCATCCGCCCTGTAACAGAAAACAGGCTCGACTGCCGTGTTTCCCCGACTCTCCCCGCCGCCCGTCCACCACTCGCTCCTCTCCACACGAAAGCCGGTTGATCGCGAGTTGCCTTCCGAGCACTCCGCTCGGCAAGTCAATCGTGAAATGAATGGGCCACGTGTGCCTTTGAGTGGAAATTAGAGCTTGCAGGTGAAGGCGTTCAAGATGACATCTGCTCTTCCGCCGAATGAACAAATAGCGGAATCTGACGAGTTAGATGAAACAACAACGGGATGTGTGATTGAATAGAAACTAGCAGGCGAATTTGTGTGTTAGCGCCCGGACCCACTGATCGCTGCAAGAAAACAAACGATCAACACCCGGCAGCAAGCGAGCAGAAACGAGTAGACCAGTCGACTCGAACGGGTGGACGGCCGACAACACGCGCAGTTGGCTAACGGAATAATCGCCTTTAAACACTGGAAGCACGATCACTGAATGAAGAGTCGCGCCCCGTCCGCGCCCACTCCCCCGAACGAGTCCCTCTTCTGACCACTGGAAGGGAGAAGTGCGGGCCGCCCACTTGCCGCCCGAAGAACGCACCCGCTCCTTCACGACGGGTAAGAAGGCAGTTTCTGTTTGACGGTGCGATTCGAACCGCTGTTGATAGTGAACGATCGAGCGAAGAAATAAGAAAATTGGAAGCGGGTAAAAGACCAAGGATGTTCACATGCCGGAATTCCTGAAACGCCCTCTTGCTCTCGACCACCAGAATTAAACGAATAATCCCTTCATCCAACAAAAACTTTCTCACTTCCAACACACGTATCATCGGTCTGTCGATCCAACCCGCCTTCCAACAGAAAGAACGACCGATCACCGTTTTGCCCCGATTCTCCCCACCGCCCCGTCCACCGCTCGCTCTCGCCACTCGAAAGCCGGCTGTTCACGAGGTGCCTTTCGATCACTCTAGTCGGCGATCGGTCGTGAATAAGTGCTCAACACGAGTTGTCGAACGGAGCACATAATCCTAGACGTCCGTGTCTCGTAATAATGAAAACGCTCGGCAATCCATTGCATGGTTTTCTGCTCGATTAACGATCAACACCCAACTGGAATGAAGGTCCGCACCACTCCCTGCCCTCCCTCATCCAACAACTCCAAACGACGCCCACAGTAAGAGGCGATCTGCCCGCCCGCCTTTCAGTAAGAGCCGTCTACTCGCCGCCGACTGCCCCCTCCGCCGGCCGTCCGGCAGCGAGGCGGCGGGTGAACGGATGACCCACCGGCGGAGTCCCCAACCGTCCACCAGTCCGCCCGCCGTCCACTCACTCGGCGGGCGGCAGAAGGCGGCCGGGGGGGCGGCGGAAGGAGCGCGAGTGAGTGGGCGGCGGCCGGCGATCACTCCCGCCCTCCCTCTTGCGGGGCGGCCGCTCCGAACCGCCCGCCGCCTTCTGCCGGCCGCCCGTCCACTCGCTGCGGGCGGCCGGCGGCGAGTTCGTTGGAGCCTCCCGCCCGCCCTGCCACGCCGCCTTTTCTTCGGCGCCCGGCCGCTCGCTCCCGCCCGGACGAGTGGCGAGCGAGGGGGCCGAAAGCGAGAAGAAACTGCCGGTTGGTCCAACAAACCAGGAGCGACGAGTACTCTGGTCTTGGCTAACCGCTTTGCAACGAATACCAAAATCTAATGAATTGAACGCTTGTTCTTATCGTTGTGATTATATACACTGGTGAAATTCGTACGGAATAACCCCCCGCTTGAGCAGAAAAATCATGCTGTTGGGGATAAATTATCACTGCCATTTCGCGCAAAGAGAAAAGGAATAGCCACTTACATCGTGGTTTATGAATCTGCTCAGTTATCATTGAGCTCGAGCGTATTAACCGCCAACCACGCCCTTTCACGCAACCAGAAAGAAGGTAGTGGTGGACAAAGAGTGGGCGGCGAACCTCTCCGTCGATCGACTGTCTCGCTTCCGACCGCAAGACCGCGCGTTTGGGGCAATTGCGCGTAGAAACCAGTAGCAACCCGCAAAGTGCGATGCATCAACGGAATAAAATATTCTCAAACTGTCCACTTTCACCCATTAATTCACCGCTTGTCGAACGAACAGCTATGTTTAAAGTAACGCAATCACTCCGTGTTCCTACCGGCCTCATCGGCTCTTTTCTTCTTTACGGTACAATCAAAAAGTAGTGATTACAAAGCCCGTCCGCCCGGCCACCGTTCACTCGTTTTCTCCGATTACAAAAAACTCCCGCTGCGGATGGGCGCCAGAAGACCCGTCTAATGGGCGAAGGAAATACCTGGGCCGATTGCAAACAAAAAGACAGAATTTGGACGACGCGGAATAAAACAGTGCCCGTCGACAGCATCATCTTCCAAATTCCTGCTCTCACAACGACCAACAACCTACCGAACAACCCACAGACGTCCCTCCTTCCACCGGGCACTTCTCGGCGACGACCTCCGAGTGGCCGCCGGAGGGCGCGCGGGAAGAGAGCCCCCGCGAATGGGCGGGCGGGCGGGCGAGCAGCCGGCCGCCCCTCCGGAAGGCCGATCGGCGCCCCGCCCCGTCCACTCGCCGCCGACACTCGCGGCTGCCCGGCGGTCTCCCGCCCCGACGAGCGAGAGGCGACAGGAGGGCGATGGGCGGCGCCTCTTGTAGTGTTAGTTTCTGCGTGATGCGGGCGGCAGAAGAACAAATAAACCCGATGTTCGCGAATATGAGTTGAAGTGTTCGTTTTTCTTACCAAAGTCTCCGTTTGGTTTTCTGTTGCACAGATTCCTCAGCGGCTGTGGGCGGAATAAAACTCATGCGCACGCCCACTGACAAAAACAAGCTTGCAGCCAAGCCTCCAATCGGTTAACGGAAACAGCATTGAACAGACGGTCGCCTGAATAAAACAAGTCGTTCAGCATGTCCAACGGTAAAATTCGTCTTGCCGCGCGTCCGCCCACCGAGAAGGCGGTCGATCACGTGCGAGGGGCCGCCGCTCTCCGCCCGCCGCCCCCGACTGTTGCGTGCGGCCGGCGGTCGGCGGGGAGGCTGGCGCCGAGTGAGCGGCGAGTGGGTGGGCGGGCGGTTCCGGAGTAAGTGGATGGCCGACGGCCGACTGTCCGCAAGTCCACCCGGGAGGCGGAAGTCAAAAGAGCGGTCGAAGGGGATCGCGAGTTCTTGAGCGACGACCGGAAGGCGCGAGCATCTCAAAGTGCTCTTAAACAAACGTACGCTCGCTGTTTTGAGGGCTAATTACGAATAAAGAAGCCTGTGTGAACTGGCTGAACGGAATACTCTTCGCCTGTGCATGCGGAACAAACAGACAGACTGCTGCACGCATCTCCTGCAACAGATAACGTCTCCGATACTTACCCAGGACTCGTTTACTTCAACCTGTTTATCCGACTACTGAACAGAATGCATAGAAGAACGACTGTTACCTATATTTTGAATGAAAAAACAAGCGGGTCACGGACCGCAACGATCGGAGTCGCCGGTCGACGGGCGGCGGCGAGTGGGGGCGGCGGGCAGTCGGGCGCGGAGAAGACGGGCGATCGGCCGGCCACTCGCTTCTTCGAGCGGCCGCAAGCAAGGAGTGAGGCGGCGGACGAGCGGACGGGAGGACGGCCGCTTCTCGTCCCGCCGCCCGTTCATTCCGCCCACCACACGGCGACCGGCAGCTCCGACTCGTCGCCACTCCGCTCGATGGGGCGGGCGGCCGGCGCCCAGCGGTCGGCTTCCCCCACTGGAGTTACGGGCGGTGGGCATCGCGGCCGTTCTGCTCGTCCACCGCCTTGTCCGCTTCTCCGTCCAGTTGAGGGGCGGACTGCCCGCGAGACACGAGCGGCCGGCCGCAATGAAACGTGAGTCTCTGGCCGTCCGCCCGCTCGGCGGCTGCTCGCTGGAAGGCGGGCGGCTCGGCGCTATCTTCTTCGATCCGCTCGCTCCCTCCCGCTCCACGCGTTCGTTCGAACACACGCGGAAGTTGTGGGCGCCCGCCGCTTCGATCGACCGGCCGGCCGCTTCGCCCGCCGAGTCGGCCGCCGAGTGGCCGGCCGCTCTTCTCGTCGCCGCCCGCCGCTCCCCACGGCGCCCGCTCTCGCCCTCGAATCTCCAGCACTTCCGGCGGTCCACTCGCTCCACCGGCCGCCGCTCTCCTGCTCGCCGGCCGTTGTCCCGTCTTGTACGCGGCGACGGGCGTTCTCTCCACCGCTCGAGGGGCCGGGCGCGAAGAAGTGGGCAGTCGGCGGGCGGAAACGCGTGGGCGGTCGCCTGCTTTCCGCTCGACGGGGGCAACGGGCGACCGCCACCATCGATCGAGGGCACGAGTCTGCCGGGGATCGTCGCGCCCCTTCCGCCCGACTTCCCGTCGAGTCGCCCGCTTGCCGGAGCCGTGGGGCGAACGAGTGGACGTCCCGCTCGCCCACTTCTCGCCCGCTTCCTCCTCCTCACTCCCCTCCGGCCGCTTCTTTCTGGGCGCTTCTTCGTGGCCGCTTCCTCCTCCGAGCGACGGGCAGGCCGCCGAACGGCCCGAATCGAACCTTCTCGCCCGTTGTCGCGCCACTCGCCGCCCAACCGGCCGGCGGACTCCTTCGAATCAATCCGGTGGAGAAGAGGCGCCTGCTCTTGATCGACGGAGTGTTCATTTCTCGCTTCCGTTGGTGATCGAGCGGGAAGGCGGCAGAACCGGGAGTTCGGGCCACTTCAACGGGCGGCCGCTCGTGGGCGTCGAGGAGTCCGCGCGTGGGCGCTCTCTCTCGCCGCCCGCCCGCTTCTTCCGACCGTCCGCTCTCTCGTTCGGTTTGTTGCGTGTTGTGCGGAGCGCGCGCGGAAGGCGACCGGGCGGGCGGTCGGGCGGTTGGCGGCGGTCGAACACATTGCTGCGGACAAAGCGAACTTGACCGCGTGTGAACGAGAGATCGACTGCTCTTGTCGACTTTTCAACGCCATCCGAAACGCTCGCGGTCATTCGTCGCGGCGGAGGGGTGGGTGAGCGCGACCTCCACTCTGCTCTTTCTTCAGTTGGGAGGTCGGCGGCTGGGGAGCCAGCTTATTTCTGTTCGGCTTATTTTCGGTTTGTTTTAGGTGAGAATGTCGACGACCGATGGAGAAGAACACAACGGAGTTGTGGACAGGCGTCTCGCATTCGTTGAATGGGAGGGTCCCTACAGTTTTACGTTTATATCTTACCGTTTGGGCTACGTACGCAGCTCTTTGACTTAAACGCTTCGGATCAAAGTCTAACCGCCGTCAACTACCTGTTGAAAGAAACTCGGTATGGTTTCCATTCAATAATACGCCGTTGTTTTCCGGGGAACTGCAGCCAACGCAAACACTGCAAGAAGTGCTTCAGAAAACCCGGCTTTCAACTAAACGTTTCGTAAAGTTCGTGCCACTGACCGAAACGATCGGACTGTTCGTGGTCACTCCCGACCTGGATTCGTCGGTGACAATGCCGCTCAAACGAATGCTTGTTGTGGATGTGGACTACGAGAACGCTGCTTACTCAATTCGAATGCCGATTGGAGGCCATGTGATGAAAGTGAACGGGGACCACACAGTGCGTGTAACCTGGGACGGACGCGTGGTCATGTTTCGCGACGACATCAACCCTCGTTTCAATTACTACTTGTACGAATTTGACGAGAACTTCGCTGCGATTCGTCCGATCACAACGGTACCGAACGAGTGGATTGCGGACATGCCAAATTTCCGATTGATGGGTCAGAAGTTGTATTATTTCAATTCGCACCTGGTTGTCAGCCGCACGCAAGATCCACTGGAATGGCTGATGTCTTCTCTCCACTCGTATGACTTCCAAACCGAGAATCACGAGGTGCAGAAAGTGGGCTTTCCTTCACGATCTTTGGAAGACGCGCTGGAGAACAAAGCTCTGATTAGCACTTCGTTGTCTGGCTGTTGGTTAAACCTGCATTACTATGCGCAAATTGACTGTCGTCACAAAGACGGCGCGCGTTGTGGGAAGTGTCAGGTAGATAACGCTTTACTTTGAGCGGTTTCAGACATAACGGACCGGTACGACCATTTTGTTTGTCGATTTGACTTGACCAGTAATACGTGGTCCAAAACGGTGATTCGTCTTCACCCACCGCTTTCTTGTGCGGTTCTTTTCGATGACGACATGATTCCTGGAGACACTGATCGCTTGAATTTCCACATGACGGGCCGGCAACGGAACGACGACACACTCTACGAAGGTTCTAGCTTGCTCGTTGTGTAAGGGGTTCTATTTTGCTTCTTCGCTTACTACTCCGTTGTAGAAAACCCGTCCGTCTACACCGACTGGCCGTCGAGGCGCTCGCCGCAGCCGCCCGTTCGGCGAGCGACGAAGAGCGCCGCCGCTTGCCGCCGTTCTTCCGCCGCCTTCTTTTGTGTTGATCCGCAAGCATCGGACACTTCAAAGAACATTCCAATTCGTACTCGCTCTTTGTGTCTTGTTCGTGATTAAACCAAGCAAACCGAGCTTTCAACCTGCCGCAATCGACGGCAAACAATCGTCTTTTCATTGCAATCAGAAGAAACAAACTCATGAGTTAAACGAGCACACGCGATCACTCCACCGCGGGCTCCTCGGTGGGCGGCTGGAGGACGTCAAGAAGGCCGGTGGATTGGCCGTCGATGTCCGTCTTGGTGCGTATGCAGTCGATTCCTCCCACTACAGCCCGCTTTGTGTGGAAGATCCCGCCTGAACATCGCGGCAGCATTCGACTGCCGCCCACCCAAATGGACGCCGAAGAAGCGCCGCTCGCTCGGCCGCCGCTTCGAGTCGACCGCGTGGTCGGGGGCGGGGATCGCGGGGCGCGTGCCGCCGCCCTCCCCCTCGGAGGTGGGCGACGCGTCCGCCACCGCGGCCATCGGCAGCCGGACTGTTGCGGGCGGTTCACGCCCCGCAACCGACGACCATTCATCCCTTGTGTTCATCCCTCTGTAGTTTGTATTGTGGAGCGTCGGCGGAGTAATGCGGCGATCGGAGGGAAGACCCGCCCCCTCGCTTCGTCGCACCGCCGATCGCCCCGACCGGCAGTCGACCGCATGCGCAGCATGCGGGCCCGACCTCCGGGTTCCCCTCTCCTTGATTACGGTAATAAAGCTCTCACCTACTCATCGTGTGCTCTAACGAACTGACTTCTCATCATGGCGACACCCCCGTTGCAATCTCCAAGCTCCCAATCTTTCTCTTGCAACAGGACGTTCGGGATGCCCGCGGCGATCTTCGCGTCGCCGCCCGTCGAACTGGGCGGAAGGCGGGCGAGCGGTCGTGAGTGGGCGGGTGGTGTCCGGAGGGGGCTTCTCGTCGATCCACGGGAGTCTTCGGACGTTCTACTCGTTGAGGGCTGCTCGGTGCAGCGTGTCGTCCCGCCGACTCTGCCGGACGGCGATCCGACGGCGACCGAGCGGCGGGTGGTCGCGGAAGAAACGGACGATCGCCGCCGAGTTCTCCGGCGGGTGAGCGGCGTCTGCCGGCCGCCGGTTGGTCGAAAGAAGCCGCCGCCCTCCCGCTCCGAAAGGCGGCGAGCGGCCCCGCACTCGCCCGGAAATTCGCGTTCGAGCGGGCGGCCGGCGGGCGGCTGTCGGGGCGGCCGCCTCTCCGCCTTCCCGCCGGTCCGCTCTCCCAACGGCCCGCTCGAATTCGCCCGCTTTCTCTCGTGCTCACCGCTTTGTGGCCGTCTTCTGTTGCTCGCTCGTCAATCCATCCTCGCGGTCAACACTCGACTCGAAGCCCGCACGGATCAACGCTCTTTTGACGAGTCGCGTGTTCGTCGCCTCCGCCCGCTCGTCGACCGCCCGCTTTCCGCGCCGCCCGTCGAAATCCGCCGGCCGCCCGCTCGCCGTCGATTGCGCCACCCGCCGGGCGGCAGGCGGACGGTGCGGTTTTTTGCTCCCCGCCGCTTGCTTTTCCCGTTTGTTCGCGGCGGCCGCTTTTTTTGCTAGTTTTGCTTGGAAATTTCTGCTCTTGCTCGAATGTATTCTACCGTGGGTGGGGATGGCATGTGCACGGCGGGTAATGCAGACGCTAGTCCAAACAAACGGAATCAACGGTCTTCAATTTACGCAAGAATTGATGGGCAAGAGTCGATTTGCTTGACGCAAAGAAACTCAACTGTGTGCACAGAAACGAAACGGAAAAGAGCAATGTTCAACAAGAACGGAATTAACGCGACCTCTACCGAAAGCAATGAGTCGACGACGCTGTTTGTGGCGATACGAAGAACACGCTTCACGATACGCTGGATTAAAATAAACTTTAAATGCAAGCAACCGTAAAGAACTAAAGAATACATGCTGAACGAAAACAACCGTGAGCAAATAACGCGGACTACAATTCCCGGAAAGTCCGACTTCTGGCGGAATAAAACGTTTGTTAAACGAGAACGTGACTTTCCTGCGAATGGAAACTACAGTCAAATTCGTGTGTTGGCATCGGCCCACCGCTCGCCACAAGAAACCAAATTAGCGGCAGCCGGCGACAAGCAAGCAGAAACGAGTGATCGATTCGTTTCAAACCGCTGGATCAATGCCAGAAAGACCACGCCCTCGCGGAATAACAACCCTTCAACCACTAAAAGCACAATCGATGAAAGAAGAGACGCGCCCCGCCCGCCCGCGCGCTTTCCCGAACGAGTCCCCCCTTCTGCCCACTGGAAGGGGGAGTGCGGGCCGCCCACCCGCCGGCCGAAGAACGCCCCCGCTCCTACACAACGAGCGAGAGAACTGCTTGTGTTTGTAGACGGCACTCGAGTGATGTTTGGTATTGAGCGAAACGAGCGAAGAGGCGGCGAAGAGTAGCAAGTCAACACAGAATTCACGCGTCCATTCACCGTCTGCAAACACAAGAAATCCAATGAACTATCCAGTTATACAACGAACGTTCACCAAACTCTATCACGACTCAACAACCAATCAACCCGACTCGCCTTCCACAGTAAGAACTCCCATTGTCGTCTTGTTCGGACTCTCCCCGCCGCCCCGTCCACCACTCGCTTTTTGCCACTCGAAAGCCGGCTGTTCACGAGTCGCATTCCGATCGGTGACTTGATCGCGAAGTGAATCTTAACACGAGCAGTCGAATGGAAGTTGCTGCCGAAGTTGGGTTGCACGTTGGGAATTGATCGGCGTGGCGGAATAACAAAACTGCTTCAAAATTCATGCATCGTTTAATCTCGTGTCTACAAACGACACACAAGTGAAACAAAATACCGCAAGTCAGACCACTCTTTGCCCCTCCAACGACCCCGAACGACGCCCGAAAGAAGGAGAGATACGGCCGCCCGCCCTCCAGTGGGCCGTCCACCCGCCGCCGACTGCCCCCTCCGCCGGCCGCCCGGCAGCGAAGCGGCGGGCGAACGGAAGGCCGATCGGCGGAGTGGCCGGGCAGGCGGCTGCGGCGAGTGGACGACGAAGCGGGCGATTGAATAAGCGATCTAATGGACTGACTTTTGCCTAATGAAAAGCGCGCGCAATAGACCGGTGCGGAATTTTGACTATACTCCATTAATTCCTGCAAACAAAAGAATTAAAAACAAACAATCACTCACCACTCAACTAGAAAGAATTTCCCGCCTACACGTGCACCAGTCGGCCATCGGACGCGCCGCTCGGAGTCCCCAGCCGCCCACTGGAGGCCGTCCGTTCGGCCGCGCGCCGTCCACTCACTCGGCGGGCGGCAGAAAACGGCCGTGGGGAGCGGCGGGACGAGCGGGAGTGAGTGGGCGGCGGCTGCGGCCGGCGATCACTCCCGCCCTCCTCCGTGCGGGGCGGCCGCTCCGAACCGCCCGCCGCCTCCTGCCGGCCGCCCGTCCACTCGCTGCGGGCGGTCGGCGGGAGGGCGGCGAGTTTGTTGGAGTCTCCCGTCCCGTCCACCCCGCCGCCTCTTTTTTGGCGCCCGGCCGCTCGCTCCCGCCCGGACGAGTGGCGAGCGGGCGGGCCGAAAGCGAGATGAAACCGCCGGCCGGTCGAACAGACGAAAAGCGGCGAGTCCGATGGACGGGAGAAGACCCGTTTGATGGGCGCAACGCGGCATGTAACCCGACTCCGAGCAGCAGTGTCCGGACATTCCTCGTCTTCAACGGGAGGGCGGGTTCGTCTGAAGTACGTGTATCAAATCAAATAAGTTGCTGCAAAGTCAGCCAGACATTGTACAAACAAAAAGCTAAATTTCTGCTTGCGCTTAGAAACACATTCATCAAGAAGCACACCTATTATTGCTTCGTCTGCGGCGGAATGAACTCACAAGTCTTCGAGCGACTAAACGCAAGAATGAAAGAATTTGAATCTGCTATCAACAAGAATTCCTTGGTTCTCAGTGATCGATGACATCAACTGGAAATCAAGAAACGCGCGACCGAATAAACCAAACAAATAGTGCAACGTCGGCCAATTGAAAAATCTCTTCTGCATCCAGTAGCAACCATCGCTGCAGTCTTCCATCAAACTCGCTTTCAAATCCTCGCCCTTTCAACGCCCAACTACCGCCGTGTTCCTCCATCTGCAAACGTCCTCTCCCTCCAACGGGCGCTTCTCGGCGACGATTTTTGAGTGGCCGCCGGAGTGCGGGCGGGAAGAGAGCCCCCGCGAATGGGCGGGCGGGCGGTCGAGCAGCCGGCCGCCCCTCCGGAAGGCCGATCGGCGCCCCGCCCGTCCACTCGGCGCCGACACTCGCGGCTGTCCGGCGGCCTCCCGCCCCGACGAGCGAGAGGTGGCGGGAGGACGGTGGGCGGCGCCTCTCGTGGTGGAGTTCTCGCGTGAACCGTGCGGCGGTTGAAGGAAAAGACAAAGAATATAAATTGATAAATGTAGGTTTATTGCTTGACCCTTATTATTTTTTGATGTAACACGCCATGCAACGTCGTTCAGTCCAAATAATCGCTTTAAACACCTACGAGTAGATACTAAAAACAGCAATTTGATTGAGGTTTTGCGCAAAAGACAACTCGGTTCGAGTAAGAATGGCACGGAATAATACCTTCATATTCGAATTACACCAACAACCCTGTTTTTGTGTTTAATTCCACGAAAACAAGTAATTCCTCGACCGCTCATTGCCGACAAATTTCAACGTTCTTTCCAATCCAGCCACTGTCCGCCCATTGAAGTGCTTGCTCACAATCAACTGCCAAAAACAACATAAGCTTGAATACCCGAAACGGACGGGTCAATCAGCCACAACAATCGGAGTCTCTCGCTACCCACTTGCCGTCCGCCCCGCCGGCCACCCACTCGGCGGAGATCGCAGTCGGCAGCGCCGCCCGCCGTCCATTCGGCGGCCGGTCGGCGGGCGGCGGCGAGTGGGGGCGGCGGGCAGTCGGGCGCGGAGAAGACGGGCGACCGGCCGGCGACTCGCTTCTTCGCTCGAGCGGCCGGAAGCGAGGAGTGAGGCGGCGGTCGAGCGGGCGGGAGTGCGGCCGCTTCTTCGCCGCCCACTCACTCCGACGGCCGAACGGGGCGGTCGATCCCCTCGCTACACTCCGCCCGCCGCTCGACCGACCGCCCTCGAAGTCGACCGTCCTAGTCGGCGGTCCCCCGAACGGCCCGTCCGACGCGCCCGCGCGAGGAAGACGGCGGAGCGGGCGGATCGATCGGCGGCACGAAAAAGCCGCCCGCCCGCCGCTCGAGTGCCCGAATGCCGCGAAGAAGCGAGCGGACGGGCGGGAGGGCGCCCACCGGAAAGCGGGGCGGGCGGCCAATCCGGCGGCTTCTTTTCGACCGCCCCGAATCGACGGCCGGCCGCCGAGTGCCCGAGAAGGCAGGCAATGGCCGACTGCCGCAGGTGGAGAACGGCTGCTCGGCGGAAAAGAGGGGCGCGGAGCGTCTACTCTTGCGTGTTGTTCGGTCGAACGCCGAGTGCATGCAGCTCGTGGAAACGACTCGTTCTTCCGATTCAAACGCTACACACTGCTTTAAAGTTAGTGACATTGGTCTGCGCGGACACGATCGGAATAAGCAAACATCTCTTTCATCGCTCGTTCGTCGCCCAATCATTATAGCAAGCGTCAACGGAGGCGCGGAATTTCTGCTTTAATTCGATCTGCCAAAACATGTTATGAATGACAGGATGTCGGTCGACGGGTGAACCGCTTGGTTACTTTGAATGCTCAGCAACGTGTTGCATTGAGACGACTTTATTGCAAACGATTGAAGAAACATGCAAGATTCATCGCTTCGATGCGACTTCCTTCAACGAAGTGCGAATGACGTTCAGGAAGCTGATGGCTTGATTGTCGACGTCCATTTTGATGCACCTAGGAGCAGATAATTAGATTAGGTGTTCTTTTGAACCAAGAACACCGCTTTTCAGCAGTGAACTCACCACTGCGTATAAAACGGATAGCCGAACACCACGGGCGTGGTTTCCGCGTCGGAGTCCCGCACGCTCAGCACGCACTTGTTGTCGGGCAGCCAGAGGTCGACCACGTACGACGAGGAGGCGATGGCGTACGTTTGCCCGTCGATCGTGAACGTCCAATCGGGCAGCTGGCCGGCTTGCTCGCAGTCGACCGTGTAGACGCCCTGGTCGAATTCGTAGTCGGGCTGCACGTCGAGGAAGATCGGCAGAAACCAGTCGTACGGCAGAAAGACGGCCGGCACTCCCGAGTCCACCTTGCCGCTAAGCGGTCCGGCGTACTCTTGGCCTCGGTAGTTGAAGGACGCCACGGAGAACACGAGGGAATGAACGTCGTCCAAGTAGGTCAACTGATGGGCGAATTGGGGTTGAGGTTCTTCGCAATAGTCCACCAGACAGTCGCCGAAACTGCAAATAATTGTGACCAAACATCACGGATTTCCTTACGATGTCAACGCCGAATATTCGCGGTTGTGCTCTGAAAGCAGCAAACTATCAACAAAAGAACGATGAACTCACTGGAATCCGTGTGTCCTTCGATCCATTGACACCAGTAACGCTGGGAGATGCCGAGTTCTTTGAACCAGTTGAGAACGGGCGCCGAGTTGGTGCTCGGGTAGTCCGCATCGTCCGGATTCCTGCGGTTAGTCGGTAAAGAAAGCCATGATCTTCGCGCTCACCAGCTCAATCCAAGAACGCCGTTCGGGAGTTCGGGATTGACCGCCTGCTCATCGTACACACTGTTCACAGCTCCTAGCACAAATGAAGTGGATGGTAGGGTCCACGAATTCACGTACCAAACCATTGCGTTGTGTTGTGCTGCGAGCCGTTGCCGAACAACTAGAATAAAATACCTCCCCACGACGAACAACATGCGAAATAAAAGAATTTGCAAACAGATTATAACAGCAAAAATCTTGCTGTGCAACACACAAGGAAACCCTTTACTTACTCCAACCAGATCGCTGTAAGTCGTGCCGTAGACTTGAAGGTCCCCGCTGAAGGCGTGGTAGTCGCCGACGTACTTCGAAGTAGACGAATGCTCGGGGTTGTAGAACGGCTGATTGAAAGCCACGTCGCGGCCAGGGTAGTCCTGGGCGAGCAGGAAGATCGCTTCGGAGCCGCTTTCCAGTGAGACGCGGTAGTCGACCGCTGAAAAGTGAAAAGGATTAAAAAGAGAAGGAGGCGGAATAAAACCCACGGGGCGATCCGACCGAAATGTTGGTGAGGATCGGCACGTCTGGATAGTCGGGAACGTAGTTCTAACAGTAAAGCAGTCATTAATTGTTTGAACTGGGCCGTTTACCTTGTGCACCTTCCGCATTTTCTCGTGGTACGCCTTCAAACCGGCGGCCGTCCATCGTTGCTGCTTTCCGTGCATCACAAACGGCTTCCTCGACTCGTTCTTGGCGGCGGGAGCGGAGGCCACGATCCCGACGAGCAGGAAAAAGAAAAGAAGTCTCATTTCGACTGTCGATCAGGAGAAGAGTGCAGGCCAGAGATCGGTGCTCGTCTTTTATACCGCCACCACTACAAGATTTATTGTTTTGCCCATTAACAGCGGGTTTAATCTCTCGTTATCATTGGTGGGCGGAAGTAACAAAAAGACCAACTGGAACCGTTGGCAACGCTTTCTGCATCGTGTTCACGAGCAAGCACTGGATCGGGCGGAGTCGAATCAATGCTCTCGGTTTGCGACGACTCCATTCGGTGTAGTCGCCTTCGGGCTTATCGCTTTCGAACAGGCAGATATAAGAATCAAGGTGCTAACTGCTTTTTGACATTCCTTTCTTGGATGTAAGCGTGCATCATTCCTAGTTGTTTGCCTCGGCGATCGAGAGCAAAAGCGTAGTTGTCTGCAAGCCTCTAAAATCTGCAAGCAAGTTTTTACATTCCGTCACAACGAATGGGAGCAAAAGAGCAGAAGAAAAAACACGAAAAGTGATAAGCGAGTCTAGCTCCTGCATTCCGCCGTGAGTCAAAAAGTGATAGCCGTTTCGACGGTAGACGGAGTACGGCTAGAGAGCATGCGGTACAGACTAGAATGTTGCCTCATTCGGTACCAGAAGTACGGTTCTTCCGCGTACACCTTCCCGTTTGCTCGTAAATTCCGTCGTGACGGCGGCGAAGAAAACGGGCGAACACGCGCAACACAAGAAACTCTTCGTGCAACGCTCCCACCATTTGTGTTCCGCTTCGCGCACCGACTGCAGACGGCGGTCGTTCGGCATTTCGTTTCTATTAATTGGCCCCGCTCAAATAGTTTTTCGTTTGTTATTGCCACGGCATGTAAAAACGGGAACACGCTTGGCGCATTGTTTCGCTTTTTTCTGTTCTGAAAGTGCGCTCTCCTGCCTTTCTTTTACGATTGCTTAGTCAGGGAACAGAACCCTGCGATCAATATGTATGCACTTCACCTGACGCCCCTGACGGCTATCCGCATCCACTCCGTCGTCCGCGACTTCCTCGGCGACAAACTCGCCCGCTTGGAGTCCGCCGTTTCGTCCGCTCAGATCCTCTTGGACTGCCGCTCGCCGGAGAGAGCGGAGGTCTCGTTCTTCCACGACCAGTCGCCCCGCAAGTCGGCCGAATTCCGTCGATCTCGCCCCGTTGTTCCGAGCGGATGTCCGCGAGATCAACGCCGCCCATCCGCCCACTCCTCCGCACTCCCGTTCGGATTCGAGCGGAACGAAGCGGTCGAGCGGGTGGTCCTCGCCGTCGGCCACTCACTCGACCGCGCGCCCCGCGCGCCCCGCCCGTCCGCTCGCCCAAAGGACTCCCTGGGGAACCTCCGCTCGCCGAACGAGACGCCCGAGGGGGTGGCCGTTCAGTCCGACCGGCTGTTTGGCGCTTGAAGCGAGGGAGGAAGGCGGCCGAGCGGGGGCAAGCGAATTCTTTCGTTTCATTTCCGCTCGAAGCCGCCGGGATGTTCGCCGCAACGATCGCCGGCGGGTTTCTTCGCTCCTCTCGTTGCGGGACGAGAGCGACGCGTTGAGGGCGCCCTCCGGCCGGTCGATTGGACGCGGAGGACGGGCGTTCGGTGGAGCAAAGCGGGAGTGCTGCCGCCCGAATGGAAGGACGAGGCCGCGAGTTCGCCCTCTTCTTCCATCCTCCGAGTCCTCGCCGCTCCACGAGGCCGCTGGAGTCCGCGGCCGTCCCGCTCGTGTTCACGCGGCCGGGCGCCGACCTCGACGGCTTCGAGTGGGCGGCGAGAGGAGCCGATCGGCGGTGTTTGCAGTCGATGGAGGTGTTGCGTTCGTTGCCCGCATCACGTGCCCGATCACTCTGCTCCTTCGTTCATCCTCGAGGTTTCAGCTGGAGAACGAGCGGGTTCGTCCGCCGCCAAGGCGGAGAGGCCGTTCGCTCGACCGCTCCGACCGCCGCGTTCGCTGCACGACGGCTGTTCTCGAGCGGACTCCGCGCGGAGAGGCGGCCGACCGACCGGCGGCAGGCGGCAGTGAACGCCGGCCGTCGAGTTCGCTCGTCCGCTTTGCTCCGCGCACACGCCAACGATCAGCACGAAAAGAGCACTCGGCGGCGAGAACGAGCGGCTCAACGGGCGGCCTCCTCGCCGACCGCTCGGTTGGACACACGACCGCTTCTTCCCAATCGACTAGTGGGCGAGGAGCAGACCGAGTGGATGCTGCAGAGTTCTCACTTCAAAAGCAGGGCAACAGACGAGCGTCGAACGGCGAACAACGAGACCGCCCGGTCGGGAGCGGGGGACGAGCGGCGGTGTGGAGCGGAAGTGAGCGAAAAGCCCCGAGAAGAACGCGGCGGTCGGCGGCGTGTTCCCGACGAGCAGTCGGCAGTCGGGAGCGCGGCGAGCGATGCGGTTTGTGCGGGGAAGCCGTGGAATTTGCGGCCGCTCGTTCGGTTCGATCGGCGCCGACGGACGAGTAGGCGGAGAGCGGCGGCGAGGAGGACGGCGAGAATCCCGCAGCACTCCAGCGGCCACTTCTCTTCTTCGAGCAAATGGGCGCCGAGTTCCGGCGGTCGCAGCCGGAGAGGCCGAACGGGACGTCCACTCGGCCCTCCGCGGGCAACTCGAACGGAAGAACGCGGAGAGGAGTGGGCGGAAGGCGACTCGCGGAGACCGTCGGGCGGCCCGCTCGCCGCCTCCTCGTGCCCAGCTTCCTTGGAGGAGGGGGCCGTCTGTCGCCACAAGCAGGCCACAACGAATCGTCCGCCAAACGAGTGTCCGAAATCGCAGCAACCTTTCGGCTGCGGACCAGCGGCGCCTTCGTCCACTCGCTTCTCGCCGACTTCAGCCGCCAACTTCCTTTCGCAAACACCCGCTCATCCCTCCGCCCACTCACCAAACGGTGGTTGGAGAGGACCGGCAACACGACCGTTGCGAAAGAACACTCCTCCGTTAAGGCGGTCTCTGTCCGGCGCGCGAGTGTCCCCGCCCCCACCCACTAGAGGGGCGGCGGGAGAACTCGCCTGTTCGTTCGTGTACTTCGAGTAGCCGGACACGTGCCGCTCCTTCCTTCCGTTCAGCCGTCGTCTGCAGCAAGAGGAAGGAGGTGAGTGCGGACTGTCGGCAACCTGCGGCTCCCACTGCTTCGAGCACTCGGCCGGGTCGTCGAACTTCTTCCGCCTCCCCGCAGTTCTCGTCGAAGCCGCGTGAACTCGTGCCCGATCGTGACGGACGTGGAGCGGCGGTTGGAGGACGCCGGCGGCGACGACCGAACGCAGAGGATCGTGAATCGAATGGCCGTCGGGGAACCCACCAACCGCGCCGTCCGCAACTCGTGGGCGGCGTCCAGCAGTCGCTTCAGCTCGCGGCGGCCGGTCGGTCGGGCGGCTCGGCGGGGTCGAACTGGAGGTCGGCGGGCGGCTTCTCCGCTTTGCGCGCGTCTTTCGCCTCGTCCCCCGCACCGACGTTCTTCTTCGTTTCGCTCGGCTTCCGCAGAGCGCTCGCTTTCGTCCGCCCGTCCGTCCACCGCTCTCCGCGGATCCTCCGCTCCGTCAGCCGCACGTGCGGGTGATCACGAACGAGCGGGAAGCTCCGAAGCCGTTCGGCGGTCGAGTCGACACTCGCGCGTTCCCGTCCATCGGTTGTTCGCCGCCTCAAAGCGAGGAACTGCGGGAAGAGGCAGTCGGCCACTCGTTCCGGATTGGCGGCCTTCCACCAATCGAGGTGAATGAGCGACCTTCGGGAATCTGTCGGCTGCCAGCAGGCGCTTCTTCGCGTGGGGTTCGTTCGGAAGGTCGCTCTCAACTCGCCGTCCCACTGCGGATTGTCCCGCACGAAGTCGTCCCACTTGAACTCGGCCTCGTCGAAGAAAGCGAAGGGATCTGCCGGGTTGGGCGGCCGCTCGCTCGCCCTCGCCACGTGGACGCCGAGGAAGACTTCGCGGTCGGTCTTCGTGGAGCGTTGAGCGGCGGCGATGAACCCGACGAGTTGCGAGACGTCGTCCCGCACGGCCCGCACCTTCGATGCTTCTTTTGGTGGGGATTCACGAGGATCGTGTCCGCCGGCTGCACGCGGAGAAGGCGAACAGGAAGGAGGTGCCCGAGTCGGCCGCCTGCAGCTGGAAGCCGGCCGGACTCCAGCCGTCGGCGAGCAGCGGGAAGCCGCCGCCAATCGACCGAAAAGACGGGCGGCGTCCACCCACTTTCATCGCGGTCTCCTGGTTGTTCGAACACGCCGCCCGGAATGCCCGCATCTTCCGCCCCGCCCCCAAGCGGCCGTCTGTTCCCCGCCGATATGCTCGTCCACTCTCGCCTGGACGTTGGCCGGTCGAGTGGGCGGCTGCCGGCAGAAATCGTCGCAGGGGGTTGTGCCGCTCGTTCATCGCTTCTTTGAACCACGCGTACGGCTTTCCGCTGGGGTTCTTTTGCTTCGGCTTGGCGCGGGGCTTCCGTTCGATTCCGCGCTTCGGGCAGTTCTGCTGCTCGTGTCGGCGCGTGTACAACGAGGAGTTGCAGTCGCCTTTGGACACCCAACTCGTGCATCGAGAGGAGGGTGACCGCGGGTCGTCCGGTCGTTCGGCGCACTCCGCACGACCGGCACGAGTCTTTTCTTTCGTCTTCCACTCACAACTGCCGCGCCCCGGGCGTCCGAGAGCATCGCAGCACAAACGAGTCACCCTACCACACGAATCGATTCGATCGAAACACGCGGCTTCGGCTTGTGGAACGAAGTGGACGGGCACGAGGAGGACGAATCCAACAGTCAGCAACCGACCGCAACCTCCGAACATCCCTTCAGGTTCCAGCCGGACACAAACGAGCAGCAATCGAACCGATTGCCCTTGAACTCCGCTCATTTCGACGGTCGGGCGAAGGACGTCGTTGAGCGAACACGACGCCGCTCGTCTGCTTCGACGGGATCGCGGGCTGTTCGTTCCGGTCGCTCCCTTCCGCAGTTTCCACTCGGCGCCGATTCGTCCTCGTCGTGTTCTGCGGAGTCGGGGGCAGGCGGTCGGAAGGCGGCTGTGCGAATGCGGGCAAGGAGCTCTTTCAACCGACCGGGGATTCGACCGCCGTGTTTCGTGCACCTCGCGGTCTCCACTCAGCCCGTTCCTGCAGCTTCTTCATTCGCGCTCACGGTGCTTGCAGACGGCCGTGTTCCCCGCCGGTCGGCGGTCGTCTCCTCAACGGGGGCTTCTTTCGACTCGCGGCTCCAACGGCCGCCTTCACGAGCACGCGGCAACGGGCGGTCCACCACCACGAGACGACGGCGATCCTCTTCGTCCACGACGTCGAGTTGGAAGGCGGCAGGCGGGCGCTGCGCTCCGCCGTTCGGTCGGTCGGGCGGACGAGTGCGAGCGAGCGGGCGGCAGAAAGCAGGCGACTGCGCACTCGCCCGCCGTTGCCCCGCTCTCTCGTGATCCTTCCGGTGATTCCGGCCACTTCGGGGGGAGAATCGCCCGAGTAGTGAGCGGAGAGAGCGGCGGGAAGACCGCCCGTCCACCGAGCGCCCACTCGCCGCCCGCTCCGCTCCGTTCGCCCCGCCCAACGAGCAAACGGGCGTCTTTTCCGTTCGAATGGCCGCCGGTCGGTCGTCTCGCCGCTTCACCACCAATTGGACGAAAGAAGGCGGCAGTTGTCGTGAGGAGAAGTCGGCGATTCGAAGCGGTCGGCCGTCGCGGTCGTCGGAATCGGCGGCTTCCGGCTGCAACGAAACGAGGGGGTCGCCTCGCACCGCTCACTCTCGTCTTGAATCAGCAGCCATTGCATCGATTCGCGGATGGAAGCGAGTTGGTTCGATTGTTTCGTTTTACCCTCTTTCCACGACTTCTCGGAATCGTCGCCTGTTTGCCCGCTCACTTCTTTTCGATCGCCCCCGCACAAAAGCCGTGGGTTGTGTTCACGTCCAGCCGAAAAGGCGAGGGAGTGGTGAGTGTCGAGTCACGAATTCGAGCAGGAACGAGAGGTGGCGGCCGGGGGAGTGGCGGGCGAGCGGGCGGAGCGACTCCTGGCCCGTCTCCAGCAGTCGACCGCCGAACGAAGCGAGCGGGGATCTTCGTGGGAAGCAGCGGAAGTGTGCTCGCCGCCCACTTCGGGCCCCTTCCGCTTTCGTCGATCTCCGCGGGCAGCGCTGGGGATTGCCGGTCGGGGCGGCCGCAGCGGCGACAGCGAGGAGCACGGGGGACTTCCGCTCGCTCCTCTCGCTCGGTGTCCACGAGCATTGGGGGCATCGCTCCTCGCCCTCCCGTCCGCAGTTGAATGAGCGGGGGAGATCCCTTCGATCAACGAGTGGACTGTTTGTTGGTGCACGCCTCCCGTTGTGGGCTGCACAAAGCCGGTGGACGCCCGCCGCCGTTCGGAAGACTCCGCTCTACTCGGTCCTCCCCGCTCATTTAGGGAGGGGGGTGCAGCCGAGAGATCGCCGGCCGGTCGACCTCCTCGTGCTGGAGTGTTCCCCCGTCTTCCGCTCGTTCGCTGTGGAGCTCGAGGGCGAGGAGGAGGAGATGGGCGACTGCTGATGCTCCGTGAAATGAATGCGTTCTTGTCGTCGAGTGGATCGAATGGGGGAGGGGATTGCAGAGGAGTGTGTTGTCCAAAGGATGGCCGCACTCGCCCGGAAATTCGCTTTCGAACGGGCGGCGGGCGGGCGGCTGTCTGGGCGGCCGCCTCTCCGCCGCTCCGTTCGCTTCCTTTCGGGCGGCCGCTTTCTCTCGTGTTCTCCGCTTTGAGGTCGTGTTCTGTCGTTCCCCCCGACTTCGCGGTCAACACTCGACTCAAAGCCCGCACGGGTCGGCGCTCTATTGACGAGTCGCGTGTTCGTCGCTTCCGCCTGCTCGTCGACCGCCCGCTTTCGTCGCCGCCTTTCGAAATCCGCCGGCCGCCCGTTCGCCGTCGGTTGCGCCACCCGCCGGGCGGCGGGCAGGCGGCGGGCAGTCGGACGGGGCGGCTTTTTGCTCCCCGCTGCTTTCTTTGCGCGTTTGTTCGTTGTTGCCGCTTTTTTTTGACCGTTTACGTGGAACTTTGCGGGTGTTTCTCGATTGAAGCCGACGTTAAAGAAAAACATTAGGGAATTGCTGAATCGGCAGCGGAAGATGTATAATGCACGCCCAACTATCGAATGGAAACAGACGCAACGGACAAAGAAATTTAGTGAATATTCGTCGATTTATTTGACGCCAATAAAAGAAACTCGAAATTGTACGGGGAGCCCAGACGGAATAAAAGGATAATAAACCAGAACAACAGTGACGTAAGCTTATCGAAAACAAGTCGTAGAACAGGGCGTTTGTAGTTCAACAAAAGAGCTCAACTGTCGATACGTTTGGTAAAAATAAACGTCATGGCACTCTTCAAAAAACCGAAAAACAAGTGATTCAAATCGGAATAAGACGTGCGTGTCGAAACAACAACGAGGCGTATGATTGAATTGGAATCGGCTGCCGCATTCGTGTGTCGGCGTCGCTTCACCGTTCGCGGCAAGAAATCAAACGATCGACGACTGGCAGCAAGCAAACAGAAAGGAGTGGGCAAGACGACGCGGACGGCAGGCACGAACCGGCTTATCTTCAACGTAACACGCCGACACGTAATGGCCAACCATTGCAGTAAGCGGAATAACCGCCTTCAACCCCCGGAAGCACGATCGCTGAAAGAAGAGCCGCGACCCGTCCGTCCGCCCACTCCCCTGAACGAGTCCCCCTTCTGCCCACTGGAAGGGAGGAGTGCGGGACGCCCATTCGACGCCCAAAGAGCGGTCCCGCTTCTCCACGACGAGCAGGCTGCTTCTGGGTGAAGGCGGACATCGAATTTTTTGAGAGTGAACGTTTGAGCTACCAAAGTAAGCATTGGAAGTTCTATTGACGGCGGAACGGAATTTCTGAACGAGTTCTTACAGTTCAACATAATGAAACGATTAAGGAACATCCCACCATTAAACCATCGTTCTTTCGACTCCAACACGACTCAACGATCTATCGATCCTACCCGCCCTCCAACAGAAAGAACACCCGTTGGCCCTCTTGCTTCGTCTCTCCCCGCCGCCCCGTCCACCACTCGCTTCTCGCCACTCGAAAGCCGGCTGTTCACGAGTCCCTTACGATCATTCCAGTCGACGTTCCAGTTGTGAAGTGGATGCTCCACAAGGGTGGTCGAATCAGAGTTATACTCCACACGTCCGTCAACACGAGATGGAGCCGGAATAAAGCAACGCCTTGACAGTTCATTGCATCGCTAAAATCCCACATGAACGGACATCTCAAGCCTGAAACGAATTGACACAAATTTCACCACTCCCTGCCGCTCTCTTCTCTAACGGCTCCAGAACGTCCGCAGTGACGTACAATGCCGCCGAAACAATAAAGAAACGAGTGATTGAACGGAAGCCGGCGAGCGAATTGGGGTGTTGGCGTCAGCTCCACCGATCGCTGCAGCAAACCAAACGACCAACAGCCGGCCACCATGGAGCAGAAGCGAGTGGTCGATTAGACACGTACGCTCACAAAGACGCCTCGGAATAACCGCCTTTAACTACTGAGAGCACGATCAATGAAAGAAAACCCGCGCCCCGTCCGCGCGCCCACTCGCCCCGACCGAGTCCCCTTTCAGCCTACTGAAAGGGAGGAGTGTGGGCCGCCCACACGGCGCTCGATGACGCCCCCGCTCTTCCACAACGAGCAGGAGGGCTGCTTCTGTTTAGATGTCGGCGTTACATTTGCTTTTAAAGTAGACGGTCGAGCAATAATAAGGAAGAAATTAGAAGGAACGTGCGCGCGCCAGTCACAGCATGTGGCGAAGACGGAATTACTAATTTTAGGGGTTAATTCCTAGCATAAAGAATCAAACGAACAAGTCTTGCGATTCAGCAAAAGCTTACTCGACTCTAACACGAGTCAACGGCCGTCCAACCTCCACCCGCCCTTCAACGGAAAGAACGCCCGATCGCCGTCTTGTCCCGACTCTCCCCGCTGCCCCGTCCACCACTCGCTCTCGCCACTCGAAAGCCGGCTATTCACGAGTCGCCTTCCGATCAGTCCGATTGGCGATCCAATGGTGAAGTGAATGTTCGACACGGGCGGTCGGGTGGGGGTGAGTTCAAAAGTCGGCTGACTTGGCCAATAAGGTCGCGGGCTACGGAATAAAAAACCTGCTCTGCAATCCATTCATAGCACCGCTTATCCTTCGCATCTCTCGACAACAAGCAAGTGAAAAAATGCCCGCAATTAACACTCCCAATTACCCCCCTCTCCAACCAACCCGATCGATGCCCAAAATGAGATGCCATCCGGCCGCTTGCCCCTCAGCGGGAGCCGTCCACTCGCCGTCGACTGCCCCCTCCGCCGGCCGCCCGGCAGCGAGGCGGCGGGCGAACGGGCGGCCATCGGAGGAGAAGACGATCGGACGGGCAGCTGCGAACGAGTGGACGACAAATCGGACGGATTATTGCGCCTTGATTGGAGCGAGTAGAATAAAGAATGGACGGAGGGCAGCGCAGTTTGACTCCTAAAAGGATTACCCGAACACCACATTACCAGCGCGACACCATTGCGGAATAAAAACCACACTCATCAAAATATCACTCGTCCAAAATCCCTGCTCCCACAACACCCACCCACCCGCCGTGTTCCCCGAGCGACCCACAGACGTCCCCTACTTCCAAGAGGCGCTTCTCGGCGACGACCTCCGAGTGGCCGCCGGAGTGCGCGCGGGAAGAGAGCCCCCGCGAATGGGCGGGCGGGCGGACGAGCAGCCGGCGGCCCTCCGGAAGGCCGATCGGCGCCCCGCCCGTCCACTCGCCGCCGACACTCGCGGCTGTCCGGCGGTCTCCCGCCCCAACGAGCGAGAGGCGGCGGGAGGCCGGTGGGCGGCGCCTGTGGAGGTGGGAGTTCGCGTGCGATTCGGGCGACAAGTGAACAAATCAGGCTGTTTGAGGTAAATGAGAGTTGACTTTTGTTTTGCCCTCTGGTGGACATGGAACCAGCGGCTGTGATCAACGCAAAAGATAAAGGGCTCCGACGGAATAAAAGTTCTCAAACGCCCTTCAATTCACGGAAAGAAGCGACTTTGCATCCTGTACCTAAACACGATCTGCAAGAACAACACCCGTCAAAAACACCAGCCAAAAGAAGCGAGTCCTCCGCTATTTCAACAACCGCATTCACCCCGTCCGCCCGCCGAGTAGACGGTCGATCAAGAGCGAGTTGTCGCCGCTCACCCCCCGCCGCCGCAAACAGTTGCGTTCGGCCGCCTACTCGGCGGAGATCGCAGTCGGCGAGCAGTCGGGGCGCGGAGAAGACGGGCGACCGGCCGGCCACTCGCTTCGCCGATCGAGCGGCCGGAAGCGAGGAGTGAGGCGGCGGACGAGCGGGCGGGAGAGCGGCCGCTTCTTCGCCGCCCACTCACTCCGACGGCCGAACGGGGCGGTCGATCCACTCGCTCCACTCCTACAGCTGCTCCACCGACCGCCCTCGAAGGCGACCGTCCGAGTCGGCGGCCCCCCGAACGGCCCGTCCGACGAGCCCGCGCGCGGAAGACGGCGGAGCGGGCGGATCGACCGGCAGCACAAAGAAGCCGCCCGCCCGCTCGCTCGAGTGCCCGAATGCCGCGAGGAAGCGAGTGGACGGGCGGGAGGGCGCCCACTGGGAAGCGGGGCGGGCGGCCACTCCGGCGGCTTCTTTTCGGCCTCCCCGAATCGACGGCCGGCCGCCGAGTGCCCGAGAAGGCGAGTGACGGCCGACTGCTGCAGCTGGAGGGCGGGCGCACGGCGGGAAAGAAAGGCGCGGAGTGTCCGCTCGTGCGTGTCGGTCAGTCGAGTGCCGTTTGGATGCAACTTGTGACGACCAGTCGTCCAAAATGCACTACACTCGCACCTCGCTCTTACCCGTCCCGCCGCCCCTTCATTTCGCCTACGAAGCGACGACCGGCAGCTCCGACTCGCCGCCACTCCGCTCGATCGGGAGGGCGGCCGGCGCCCAGCGGTCGGTTCCCCCACTGGAGCTGCGGGCGGCGGGCATCGCGGCCGTTCTGCTCGTCCACCGGCTCGTCCGCTTGGATCCTCTTGCACTGCCGCTCGATGGAGAGAGCGGAGGTCTCGTTCTTCCACGACCAGTCGCCCCGCAAGTCGGTCGAATTCCGTCGATCTCGCCCCGTTGTTCCGAGCGAGTGGCCGCGAGATCCACGCCGCTCATCCGCCCACTTCTCCGGACTCCCGTTCAGATTCGAGCGGAACGAAGCGGTCGAGCGAGTGTTCCTCCGCTTCGGCCACTTCCCTCGACCGCGCGCCCCGCCCGTCCGCTTGCCCGAAGGACTCCTTGGGGAACCTCCGCTCGCTGAACGAGACGCCCGAGGGGGGTGGCCGTTCAGTCCGACCGGCTGCTCGGCGCTCGAAGCAAGAGAGGAAGGCGGCCGAGCGGGGGGCGAGCGACTTCTTTCGTTTCATTTCCGCTCGAAGCCGCCGGGAGGTTCGTTACAACGATCGCCAGCGGGTTTCTTCGCTCCTCCCGTTGCGAGACGAGAGCGAAGCGTTGAGCGCGCCCTCCGGCCGGTCGACTGGACGCGGAAGGCGGGCTTTCGGTGGAGCAAAGCGGGAGTGCGGCCGCCCGAATGGAAGGACGAGGCCGCGAGTTCGCCCTCTTCTTCCATCCGCCGAGTCCTCGCCGCTCCACGCGGTCGCTGGAGTCCGCGGACGTCCCGCTCGTGTTCACGCGGCCGGGCGCCGACCTCGACGGCTTCGAGTGGGCGGCGAGAGGAGCCGATCGGCGGTGTTTGCAGTCGATGGAGGCGGTTGTGTTCGTTGCCCGCATCACGTGCCCGATCACTCTGTTCCTTCGTTCATCCCCGAGGTTTCAGCTGGAGAACGAGCGGGTTCGACCGCCGCCAAAGCGGAGAGGCCGTTCGGTCGACCGCTCCGACCGCCGCGTTCGCTGGACGGCGGCCGTCGAGTTCGCTCGTCCGCTTTGCTCCCCGCACACGCCAACGATCAGCACGAAAAGAGCACCCGGCGGCGAGAGGCCGCAAGACGACGAGAACGAGGGGCTCAACGGGCGGCCTCCTCGCCGCTCGCCCACTCCAATCGTGAAACGACCGCTTCTTTCCAATCGGCTAGTGGGCGAGGAGCAGACCGAGTGGATGCTGCAGGAGTACTCACTTCAAAAGCAGGGCAACAAACGAGCGCTGAACGGCGAGCAGCAAGACCCCCCTGTCGGGAGCGGGAGACGAGCGGCGGTGTGGAGCGGAAGTGAGCGAAAATCCCCGAGAAGAAGGCGGCAGTCGGCGGCGTGTTCCCGACGAGCAGTCGGCAGGCGGAAGGGCGGCGAACGATGCGCGATGTGTGGGGAAGCCGTGGAATTTGCGGCCGCTCGTTCGGTCCGCTTGCCGCCGATCGGCGAGTGGACGAGTGGGCGGAGGGCGGCGGCGAGGAGGACGGCGACCAGCCGGCAGCAATCCAGCGGCCACTTCTTTCTTTCGGGCAAGCGGGCGGCGAGTTTCGTCGACCGCACGCTCGGCGCTCCACGGGCAACTCGAACGGAAGAACGCGGAGAGGAGTGGGCGGAAGGCGACTCGCGAAGACCAACGGGCGGCCCCCTCGCCACCTCCTCGTGCTCGGCTCTCTCTGAGGAGGGGGACGCCTGTCGCCACAAGCAGGCCTCAACGAACCGTCCGCCAAACGAGTGCCGCAAATCGCAGGAATCTTTTGGCTGCGGACCAGCGGCGCCCCCGTCCACTCGCTTCTCGACGGCTTCTGTCCACCAACTTCCTTCCGCAAACACCCGCTCATCCCTCCGCCCACTCACCAAACGGTGGTTGGAGAGGACCTGAAACACGACCGTTGCGAAAGAACACTCCTCCATTAAGGCGATCTCTGTCCGGCGCGTGAGTGTCCCCGCCCCCCCCACTAGAAGAGCGGCAGGAGAACTCGCCTGTTCGTTCGTGTACTTTGAGTAGCCGGACACGAGCTGCCCTTCCTTCCGTTCAGCCGCCATCTGCAGCAAGAAGGTGGAAGTGAGTGCGGACTGTCGGCAACGTGCGGCTCCCACTGCTTCGAACACTCGGCCCGGTCGTCGCTCCTTCCGCCTTCCCGCAGTTCTCGTCGAAGCCAGCGCCCGACGGGTCGAAGCCGCGCGAACTCGTGACCGATCGTGAGGCCCGTGGAGCGGCGGCTGGAGGACGCCGGCGGCGACGACCGACCGCAAAGGATCGTGAATCGCATGGCCGGCGGGGAACCCACCAACCGGGCCGCCGGCAACTCGTGGGCGGCGTCCAGCAGTTGTTTCAGCTCGCTGCGGGCGTCGTGGAACGAAATGCGGGCGGCCGGTCGGTCGGGCGGGTCGGCGGGGTCGAACTGGAGAGCGGCAAGGAGCTTCTCCGCTTTGGGCGCGTCTTTCGCGTCCATCGCTCCCACGGTCTTCTTCGTTTTGCTCGGCTTCCGCAGAGCGCTCGCTTTCGTCCGCCCGTCCGTCCACCGCTCTCCACTGATCCCCCGCTCCGTCATCCGCACGTGCAGGTGATCGCGAAGGAGCGGGGAGCTCCGAAGCAGTCCTGCGGTCGAGTCGACACTCGCGCCTTCCCGTCCGACTGCTGGGCGAGTCGAGCGTCGAAGAGGCAGTCGGCCAGTCGTTCCGGGTTGGCGGCCTTCAACCAATTGAGGTGAGTCTTCAGGAATGTCGGCTGCCAGAAGGCGCTTCTTCGCGTGCGGTTCGTTCGGAAGGGCGCTCTCAACTCGTCGTCCCACTGCGGATTGTCCCGCACGAAGTCGTCCCAATGGAACTGCGCCTTGAAGTCGTTGAACTCGGCCTCGTCGAAGAAACCGAAGGGATCTGCCGGGTGGGGTGCCCCTCGCTCGCGTTCGCCACGTGGCCGCCGAGGAAGACGTCGCGGTCGGTCTTTGTGGAGCGTCGATCTGCGGCGATGAACCCGACGAGTTGCGAGACGTCGTCCCGCACGGCCCGCACCTTCGCGGCTTCTTTCGGTCGGGATTCACGAAGATCGTGTCCGCCGGCTGCACGCGGAGAAGGCGAACAGGAAGGAGGTGCCCGAGTCGGCCGCCTGCAGCGGGAAGCCGGCCGGGCTCCAGCCGTCGGCGAGCAGCGGGAAGCCGCCGCCAATCGACCGAAAAGACGGGCGGCGTCCACCCACTTTCCTCGCGGTCTTCTGGTTGTTCGAACACGCCGCCCGGAATGCCGCCAAGCGGCCGGGCGCTGAAAGCAGCCATTTCCGCCGATCTGCTCGTCCACTCTCGCCTGGACGTCGGCCGGTCGAGTGTGCGGATGCCGGCAGAATTCATTGCAAGGGTTGTGCCGCTCGTTCATCGCTTCTTTGAACCACGCGTACGGCTTTCCGTTTAGGTTCTTTTGCTGCGGCTTGTGTCGGGGCTTCCGTTCGGGTCCGCGCTTCGGGCAGTTCTGCTGCTCGTGTCGGCGCGTGTACAACGAGGAGTTGCAGCGTCCTCTCGACACGCCACTCGCGCATCGAGAGGAGTGTGACCGCTGGAAGGCGCCCCGCGTGTCGTCCGGTCGTTCGGCGCACTCCGCACGACCGGCACGCGTCTTTGCTTTCGTCTTCCACTCCCAATTGTCGCGCACAAGCGGGTCGCCCGATCGCCCGCATCGATTCGATCGAAACACGCGGCTTTGGCTCGTGGAACGAAGTGGACGGGCGCGAGGAGGACGACTCCAACAGTCAGCAACCGACCGTAAACTCCGAACATCCTTTCAGGTTCCAGCCAGACATAATCGATCAGCAATCGAACCAATCGCCCTTGAACTCCGCTCATTTCGAGGCGGGCTGGGCGAGTGACGTCGTTGAGCGAACACACGACGGCGCTCTTCTGCTTCGATGGGATCGTCGGCTGTTTGTTCCGGTCGCTCTCTCTCGCAGTTTCCACTCGGCGCCGATTCGTCCTCGCCTTGTTCTGCGGAGTCGGGGGCGGGCGGTCGGAAGGCGGCGGCGGGCGGGCGACTGTGCGAATGCGGGCACGGCGCTCTTTCAACCGACCGGCGAGTCGACCGCTGCGTTTCGTGCACCTCGCAGCCTCCACTCTGCCCGTTCCTGCAGCTTCTTCACTCGTGCCCTCTGTGCTTGCAGACGGCCGTGTTCCCCGCCGGTCGGCCGTCGCCTCCTCAACGGCGAGTTTCTTTCGACTCGCGTCTCCAACGGCCGCCTTCACGAGCACGCGGCAACGGGCGGTCCACCCGCCACGAGACGACGGCGATCCTCTTCGTCCACGACGTCGAGTTGGAAGGCGGCGGGCGCGCGCTCCGCTCCGTCGTTCGGTCGGGCGGGCGGACGAGTGGGAGCGAGCGGGCGGCAGAAAGCAGGCGACTGCGCACTCGCCCGCCGTCGCCCCGCTCTCTCGTGATCGTTCCGGTGATTCCGGCCACTTCGGGGGGAGAATTGCCTGAGTAGTGAGCGGAGAGGGTGGCGGGAAGGCCGCCGGTCCACCGAGCGCCCACTCGCCGCCCGCTCCGCTCCGTTCGCCCCGCCCAACGAGCAAACGGGCGTCTTTTCCGTTCGAATGGCCGCCGGTCGGTCGTCTCGCCGCTTCACCACCAATTGGACGAAAGAAGGCGGCAGTTGTCGTGAGGAGAAGCCGCCCATTCGAAGCGGTCGGCCGTCGCGGTCGTCGGAATCGGCGGCTTCCGGCTGCAACGAAACGAAGGGGTCGCTTCGCAACGCTCACTCTCGTCTTCGATCAGCGGCCATTGCATCGATTCGCGGATGGAAGCGAGTTGGTTCGATTGTTCCGTTTGACCCGCTTTCCACAACTTCTCGGAATTCGTCGTCCGTTTGCCCGCTCACTTCTTTTCGATCGCCATCGCACGAAAGACGGGGGTTGTGTTCACGTGCACGAGGATGAGAAGGGAGTGGTGAGTGTCGAGGCACGAAATCGAGCGGGAACGAGACGTGGCGGCCGGGGGAGCGGCGGCCGAGCGGGCGGAGCGACTCGTGGCCCGTCTCCAGCAGTCGACCGCCGAACGAAGCGAGCGGGGATCTTCGTGTGAAGCAGTGGAAGTGTGCTCGCCGCCCACTTCGGGCCTCTTCCGCTCTCGTCGATTTCCGCGGACAGCGCTGGGAATCGCCGGTCGGGGCGGCCGCAGCGGCGACAGCGAGGAGCACGGAGACTTCCGCTCGCTCCTCTCGCTCGTCGTCCACGAGCATTGGGGGCATCGCTCCTCGTCCTCCCGTCCGCAGTTGAATGAGCGGGGAAGAGAGCCCTTCGATCGACGAGTGGACTGTTTGTTGGTGGACGCCTCTCGTTGTGGGCTGCACGAAGCCGGTGGACGCCCGCCGCCGTTCGGAAGACTCCACTCGACTCGATCCTCCCCGCACATTTAGGGAGGGGATGCAACCGACAGACCGCCGGCCGGTCGACCTCCTCGTGCTGGAGTGTTCCCCCGTCTTCCGCTCGTTCGCTGTGGAGCTCGAGGGCGCCGAGGAAGGGATGGGCGACTGCCCATGCTCCGTGGAATGAACGCGTTCTTGTCGTCGAGTGGATCGAATGGTGGAGGGGATTGCAGAGGAGTGTGTTGTCCAAAGGATGCCCGCACTCGGCCGGAAATTCGCGTTCGAGCGGGTGGCGGGAGGGCGGCTGTCTGGGCGGCCGCCTCTCCGCCTTCCCGCCGGTCCGCTCGCTTCCTTTCGGGCGGCCGCTTTCTCCCGCGTTCTCCGCTTTGTGGTCGTCTTCTGTTGCTCCCTCGTCCGAGTGGCTTCGCGGTCAACACTCGACTCAAAGCCCGCACGGATCGGCGCTCTTTTGACGAGTCGCGTGTTCGTCGCGTCCGCCCGCTCGTCGACCGCCCGCCTTCGCCGCCGCCTTTCGCCATCCGCCGGCCGCCCGCTCGCCGTCGGTTGCGCCACCCGCCGGGCGGCAGGCGGCGGCGGCGGGCAGTCGGACGGGGCGCTTTTTTGCGGCCCCCTGCCTCTTTTCGGCTTTCGGTTGCGGCCGGCGTTATTTTTTTCGTTTCGCGTAGAACTTTTCGGTTGTTACTCGAATGAAACTGACGATGGACAATTGAATAGTTAGCGGATCGGGTTTGGACGGCGGATATAATGCGGAGTGCAACTCTAATTAATGGAAACCAGTGGTTTGCAAAAAACGAACGAATTCGTTGGACATTTGTTGATTCGAGTCACGCAAGTAACGAACTATGGAAGCTTGTGAACAGATACTGAAAGCGAAATAATAATGAAAAATAACAAATAACGCGACCTTGACCGAGCAAGTCGTAGACGACCGTGTGCGGTAAAACGGAAGAGCTGGAATGCGATACGCTGAACTGAAAACAACTTTTATGTACTCACGGCAGCGACCGCAAAAAAGGAAGAAATACAGAGTAGGAAACAAGGATAGATGTGAGCAAATATAACGAAGGGAAAGTCGCGAACGAGTCCACGCGGGACGGAATAAAGCAAAAGATGTGGAACAAAAGCTGACGTATGGTCAAATGGAAACCGGCAGTCCAATCGTGTGTTGACGTCGGCCCACCGCTCGCTGTGAGGAATCAAACGACCGACAGCCGGCGACGAGCAAGCAGAAACAAGTGATCGATTCGACCCGAATTGCTGGATGAATGCCAGAAAGACCACGCCCTCGCGGAATAACCGCCCCTAACCAGTGAAAGCACGATCGATGAAAAAAGAGCCGCGCCCCGTCCGCCCGCTCACCTCCGCCGAACGAGTCCCCCTTCTGCCCGCTGGAAGAGAGGAGTGCGGGCCGCCCACTCGGTGACCAGAGAATGCACCTGCTCCTGCAAGACGTGCAGGAGGGATGCTTTTGGTAGAAGTGAGCGTCGAATCTCTAGGAACAGTTGATGATCGAGCAGAAAAGTCAGCCGTTGAAACAATGTCACAAAGCACGAGCTAAACGGAATTCTTTGTCGATAACTCGCCTCCACACTCAGAATTGTATGGACTACCCCAGTCATCCTACAAAAGTTTTCCTAACTCCAACACTCATCAACGACCGATCAATCTCACCCGCTCTCCAACAGAGAGAACGCCCGATCGTCGTATTGCCCCGGCTCTGCCCGCCGCCCCGTCCACCACTCGCGTCTCGCCGCCCGAAAGCCGGTTGTTCAGGAATCGCCCAGCGCTCCTTGGTCTGTTTGTTAAGTGAAGGGTCGACAGGAGCAGTCAGGTGGGAGGTGAAATGCACGCATCGAACGCCCTCGCAATTGTCTTCTGTCGGGCGGAATAACAAAAATAATCGACGGCCAGTGCATCGCCTATTCTCCACAAGTTTCAACTGCGCAACAGCTTATGCGCGTGAACAAATCCCCTCCGCTCCCCACCCCTCACCCATCCAACAAACCCAAAGAACGCCCAAAGTGAGGGCCAATCCGGCCGCCCGCCCTCCAGGGGGAGCCGTCCACTCGCCGCCGACTGCCCCCTCCGCCAACGGTCCGGCAGCGAGGCGGCGGGCGAACGGGTGGCCCATCGGCGGAGGGGGCGGTCGGACGGGCGTTGCGGACGAGTGGACGATAAAGCGAGCGGCTTGTTGCACTTTCAAATAGAGCGGGTGAAATGAACAATGATGTGACAGTGCTGAGCGCAAGAAAAAACACGGCCCGAGGACACATGGAGAGGCGGAATATCCGTCGTATTGATCAATTCCTGAGAGCAAAAAAATGAGAAGTCACCACCCACTTTCCATTCGACCAGAAGGAATCCCGTAGCATGTCCAACAGCCAGCGATCAGAACGCACTGCTCGGAGTCCGCCGCCGCCCACTGGAGGCGGTCCGCCCGGCCGCTCGCCGTCCACTCACTCGGCGGGCGGCAGAAGACGGCCGTGGGGGAGCGGCGGGACGAGCGGGAGTGAGTGGGCGGCGGGCGGCGATCACTCCCGCCCGCCTACTCGTGGGGCGGCCGTTCCGAACCGGCTGACCGCCCACGAGCAGCGCGAAGAGTTTTCGCTATTCTGAAATGGCCGTCACTTGGGCGTCGAGCATTCGCTGCGGAAAGAACAGCGGGCGGACAGGACGGAATAAAGCAATAGCGTCAAAACTAACACCAGACGTGTGACTAAATGAAAACCGGCAGAAAAATTCGTGTGCGGGCGTCTACCCCACCGGTCGGTGGAAGAAGCCAAACGATCGACAACCGGCAAGCAACGAGCTGAAAACGACTGAGCAAGTCGATACGAACACGAATACCGGCAAACAGCGAGCACAGAGCGGCTTCTCTGCGCGAAAGAATGTTGCCGTCTCGGAATAACCGCCCCCAACCACTGAAAGCACGATCGCTGAAAGAAGAGTCGCGCCCCGTCCGCCCGCCCACTCGCCCGAACGAGTCCCCCTTCTGCCCACTGGAAGGGAGGAGTGCGAGCCGCCCACTCGCCGGCCGAAAAACGCCCCCCGCTCCTCCACGACGAGCAGAAGTGCTGCATCTGGTTGAAGGCGGGCATCAATTATCGTTTGACAGTAAAGGGTTGAGCGAAAATTAGTGAGCATTAGACGAGGTTATAAGCCAAACGCGAGCGGAATTCTCTCTTTAAGTATCCGACATCGATTACAAAGAATGGATCAAACAAGTCCCCGCCATGCAACAACGCCTTCCCTCAACGCCAACAACAATCAACGGCCGCTCGATCCCACCGCCCTCCAGCAGAAATAACGCCCGATCGCCGTCTTGCCCCGACTCACCTCGCCGCACCGTCCACCACTCACCTCTCGCCGCTCGAGAGCCGGTTGTTTGCGAGTCGTCTTCCGATAATCCCTATCGTCCAGCCGGTCATGAAGTGAATGAGCAGTCGAATGGGAGTTAGCGAATCTGAGGCGGAGCCTCGCTCACCTCGCGGAATAAAGAACTTGCTCTACGATCCGTCTCGTCTTTGATTCTCTGCTTCCACGAACATTCTTTAACTAAAGCGGACAACCGCATCTCCCTCCACTTGTCGCCCCTCCATCAACTCCGAACGACGCCCGAAATGTCGCGCCATCCGGCCGCGGCCGCCCACCCTTTAGAGAAGGCCAGTCGCTGGCCGCCGACAGCCTCTTCTGCCGGCCGCCAGCAGCGAGGGGGCGGGCGGACGGCGGCCGGCGGCCGGGCGGGTGGCAGCGAACGAGTGGACAAAAAAGCAAGCGGCCTTGTTGACTAATTTTGGCGCGTGAGATAAGCGGGTGCATAATCGATGTTCAGGGCAATTCGAAACGCGGAATTAAAAAACCACCTTCGCGGAATTGCAGCACAATGTCCTGTGATATCTACAGACTTAATTATAGCAAACGAGCAACGATCAATTGACCACTAACAACCGCTCACTACTCGACCTGAAAGAAAACCTGCCGACACTTGCAACAGCCGACCATCAAAACACGCCGCTCGGAGTCTCCCGCCGCCCACTGGAGGCCGTCCGCCCGGCCGCCCGTTCGCCTCGCCGGCCGCCGAGTGGACGCGGAGGAGGGCGAGCGAGCGAATTAGCGGTGCTTGGTTGTTCAATACGAACGGTCGCCTTCCTCTGCTCGCTGAATGGAAAGGCCGCCCGCCGTCCACTCACTGCGGCGGGCGGCAAATGACGGCAGTGGCGGAGCGGTGGGACGAGCGGGGGTGAGTGGGCAACGGCCGCTGAGGAGGACGCGGGAGGGCGGCAAGTTCGTTGGAGTTTCCCGTTCCGCCCGTCCCGCCGCCTCTTTTTGACGCCCGGCCGCTCGTTCCCGCCCGGGCGAGTAGGAAGCGGGCGGGCCGAAAGCGAGAAGGACCCAGCGGTTGGGGAAACGAACGAAGAGAGGAGTGCGACGGTCGAACAGAACGAGAAAACGGCATGCATTCCTTAAATCTCTTCAAAGGTCGACCATGTAGTTGAGGCGGAATATGCGCCGTCCAACCAAAAGGATCGCAACTATGTTGATGAAAGAAACCATCAGTCGTAGCAGCAGAATAATCCACGTCAAACATATCGAACAAGTCAAAGTTGTTGCAAGACACTCCCGCCCGCCCCACCGCCCACTCTTCTCCCTCGATCACAAAACAACTCTCACTGCGAGTGAGCGGTAGAAGAGCCTTCTGATCAGCGGAAGGCGGTACGTAGATCGACTTCGACCTGGAGTGCACGATTATTCTTGCGGTTTCAAATAACGATCGACGGCATAAAAACCCCGGAATATATCGACAACCATCGACAGCATCATTCGATCGAAACCTCTGCCCCTTTAACGCCCATCATCCATCCGTGTTCCCCGCCCGACCCACAGACGCCTTCCTTCCAACGGGCGCTCCTCGGCGACGACCTTCGCGTGGCCGCCGGAGTGCGCGCGGGAAGAGAGCCCCCGCGAATGGGCGGCCGAGCGGGCGGACGAGCAGCCGGCCGCTCCTCCGGAAGGCCGATCGGCGCCCCGCCCCGTCCACTCGCCGCCGACACTCGCGGCTGTCCGGCGGTCTTTCGCCCCGACGAGCGAGAGGCGGCGGGTAGTCGGGCGCGGAGAAGACGGGCGACCGGCCGGCCACCCGCTTCTTCGATCAGGCGGCCGGAAGCGAGGAGTGAGGCGGCGGACGAGCGGGCGGCCGCTTCTTCGCCACCCCGCCGCCTGTCTTTTCCGTCCACCAAACGGCGACCGGCAGCTCCGACTCGCCGCCACTCCGCTCGATCGGGAAGGCGGCCGGCGCCCAGCGGTCGGTTTCTCCCCACTGGAGTTGCGGGCGGTGGGAATCGCGGCCGTTCTGCTCGTCCACCGGCCGCTCGCTTCTCCGTCCAGTTGATGGGCGGACTGCCCGCGAGACACGAGCGGCCGGCCGCAATGAAACGAGCGTCTCCGGCCGTCCGCCCGCTCGGCGGCTGCTCGCTGGAAGGCGGGCGGCTGGGCGCTCTCTTCTTCGATCCGCTCGTTCCCGCCCGCTCCACGCGTTCGTTCGAACACACGCGGAAGTTGTGGGCACTCGCCGCTTCGCCCGCCGAGTGGCCGACCGCTCTGCTGGTCGCCGCCCGCCGAGCGGCCGGCGGGGAGGAAGCGGGCGGGAGGGCGGCGAGTTCGTTGGAGTCTCCCGTCCCGCTTGCCCGCCTCCTCTTTCGGCGCCGGCCGCTCGCTTCCGCATGGACGAGTGGCGAGCGGCGGGCCGAAAGCGAGAAGAAACGGCCGGCTGGCCGAACAAACGAGGAGAAAGGATTGCGGCGGTCGAAGTATGAGGGAGAGTAAACTGCTTCCAATACTTTTGCAGGAGAAACCGTGCTAAACAACGCATAATAACTGACGTTTAACCAAACAAATCGCAGCATTGTTGTTAAAAGAAACGAATTGTTGTGAAAGAAGAAGAATGCACGTGCAGATCGAGAAAGAACTGGGGTAGAAGCAAGCACGGAACGAACGCGCTCGTAGAAGAGCTGTGCTTGGAACAACGGTCTTCCGCAGCTAAACGACCGACGGTTCTAAAAAGAAAAAGTTAGAAGAGAAGTAGGGTGCAGAGCGGGTGCTACATTTTGACCCCAAAACAGCTCTGCACTGACCTAACGTACTGTGAGTCCACTCCTTGCACCCATGTCTTACGATGAGCAGTTCGCGGTGCGGAATAACCGTCCCTTTCAGTCCTCATCTCGCAAACAAAGGAAGCAAGTGGTCGACGACAAACGGGTGACAAATTTCTCCGTCAATCGGCCGTCCCGCTTTCGACTGAAAGGGCGCCCCTTTTGAGGACAATTACAAGTACAACAACGAGCAAAACGTATCGAGGAGTTGGTTGGAATAACATGCCAGCAACAAATCCACTTCCACGTATTGATTCACCGCTAAATTAAAGATCAACAACACAAAAAGGAGAGCTTACGCGACCATTAACCCCATCGCTCTCTGCCTTTTTGAAAAAACGAAGGAAAAAGTGATCGACAGACATTCCCACCTGATCATCGCCCACTCTTCTCTTTCAATCATTAAGGAACCTTCGCTCCGCATGGGCAAAAGTAACGCCCTATGATGGGCGGAAGGCGGTGCATGGCCCGATCGGAGCAGACCGACTCACACTCCCTACTAGTTTTTTAAGCAGAACTTGGGATTCATTTTATGCCCGTGGTTCAAATGTAAACAAAGCATTAAATGCTACCAACCTAATCGACGAACGGAATAAAGAAAAGCTTGCCGACAGCATCCCTTCACCAGACTCCTTTCTCAAACAAGTACCACCAATCCCGCCGTGTTCCCCGACTGACCCACAGACGCCGCTTCCTCCCAACAACCGCCCCTCGGCGACGACCTCCGAGTGGCCGCCGGAGTGCGCGCGGGAAGAGAGCCCCCGCGAATGGGCGGGCGGTCGAGCAACCGGCGGCCCTCCGAAAGGCCGATCGGCGCCCCGCCCGTCCACTCGCCGCCGACACTCGCGGCTGTCCGGCGGCCTCCCGCCCCGACGAGCGAGAGGCGGCGGGAGGCCGGTGGGCGGCGCCTGTGGAGGTGGGAGTTCGCGTGCGATTCGGGCGACAAGTGAACAAATCAGGCTGTTTGAGGTAAATGAGAGTTGACTTTTGTTTTGCCCTCTGGTGGACATGGAACCAGCGGCTGTGATCAACGCAAAAGATAAAGGGCTCCGACGGAATAAAAGTTCTCAAACGCCCTTCAATTCACGGAAAGAAGCGACTTTGCATCCTGTACCTAAACACGATCTGCAAGAACAACACCCGTCAAAAACACCAGCCAAAAGAAGCGAGTCCTCCGCTATTTCAACAACCGCATTCACCCCGTCCGCCCGCCGAGTAGACGGTCGATCAAGAGCGAGTTGTCGCCGCTCACCCCCCCGCCGCCGCAAACAGTTGCGTTCGGCCGCCTACTCGGCGGAGATCGCAGTCGGCGAGCAGTCGGGGCGCGGAGAAGACGGGCGACCGGCCGGCCACTCGCTTCGCCGATCGAGCGGCCGGAAGCGAGGAGTGAGGCGGCGGACGAGCGGGCGGGAGAGCGGCCGCTTCTTCGCCGCCCACTCACTCCGACGGCCGAACGGGGCGGTCGATCCACTCGCTCCACTCCTACAGCTGCTCCACCGACCGCCCTCGAAGGCGACCGTCCGAGTCGGCGGCCCCCCGAACGGCCCGTCCGACGAGCCCGCGCGCGGAAGACGGCGGAGCGGGCGGATCGACCGGCAGCACAAAGAAGCCGCCCGCCCGCTCGCTCGAGTGCCCGAATGCCGCGAGGAAGCGAGTGGACGGGCGGGAGGGCGCCCACTGGGAAGCGGGGCGGGCGGCCACTCCGGCGGCTTCTTTTCGGCCTCCCCGAATCGACGGCCGGCCGCCGAGTGCCCGAGAAGGCGAGTGACGGCCGACTGCTGCAGCTGGAGGGCGGGCGCACGGCGGGAAAGAAAGGCGCGGAGTGTCCGCTCGTGCGTGTCGGTCAGTCGAGTGCCGTTTGGATGCAACTTGTGACGACCAGTCGTCCAAAATGCACTACACTCGCACCTCGCTCTTACCCGTCCCGCCGCCCCTTCATTTCGCCTACGAAGCGACGACCGGCAGCTCCGACTCGCCGCCACTCCGCTCGATCGGGAGGGCGGCCGGCGCCCAGCGGTCGGTTCCCCCACTGGAGCTGCGGGCGGCGGGCATCGCGGCCGTTCTGCTCGTCCACCGGCTCGTCCGCTTGGATCCTCTTGCACTGCCGCTCGATGGAGAGAGCGGAGGTCTCGTTCTTCCACGACCAGTCGCCCCGCAAGTCGGTCGAATTCCGTCGATCTCGCCCCGTTGTTCCGAGCGAGTGGCCGCGAGATCCACGCCGCTCATCCGCCCACTTCTCCGGACTCCCGTTCAGATTCGAGCGGAACGAAGCGGTCGAGCGAGTGTTCCTCCGCTTCGGCCACTTCCCTCGACCGCGCGCCCCGCCCGTCCGCTTGCCCGAAGGACTCCTTGGGGAACCTCCGCTCGCTGAACGAGACGCCCGAGGGGGGTGGCCGTTCAGTCCGACCGGCTGCTCGGCGCTCGAAGCAAGAGAGGAAGGCGGCCGAGCGGGGGGCGAGCGACTTCTTTCGTTTCATTTCCGCTCGAAGCCGCCGGGAGGTTCGTTACAACGATCGCCAGCGGGTTTCTTCGCTCCTCCCGTTGCGAGACGAGAGCGAAGCGTTGAGCGCGCCCTCCGGCCGGTCGACTGGACGCGGAAGGCGGGCTTTCGGTGGAGCAAAGCGGGAGTGCGGCCGCCCGAATGGAAGGACGAGGCCGCGAGTTCGCCCTCTTCTTCCATCCGCCGAGTCCTCGCCGCTCCACGCGGTCGCTGGAGTCCGCGGACGTCCCGCTCGTGTTCACGCGGCCGGGCGCCGACCTCGACGGCTTCGAGTGGGCGGCGAGAGGAGCCGATCGGCGGTGTTTGCAGTCGATGGAGGCGGTTGTGTTCGTTGCCCGCATCACGTGCCCGATCACTCTGTTCCTTCGTTCATCCCCGAGGTTTCAGCTGGAGAACGAGCGGGTTCGACCGCCGCCAAAGCGGAGAGGCCGTTCGGTCGACCGCTCCGACCGCCGCGTTCGCTGGACGGCGGCCGTCGAGTTCGCTCGTCCGCTTTGCTCCCCGCACACGCCAACGATCAGCACGAAAAGAGCACCCGGCGGCGAGAGGCCGCAAGACGACGAGAACGAGGGGGCTCAACGGGCGGCCTCCTCGCCGCTCGCCCACTCCAATCGTGAAACGACCGCTTCTTTCCAATCGGCTAGTGGGCGAGGAGCAGACCGAGTGGATGCTGCAGGAGTACTCACTTCAAAAGCAGGGCAACAAACGAGCGCTGAACGGCGAGCAGCAAGACCCCCCTGTCGGGAGCGGGAGACGAGCGGCGGTGTGGAGCGGAAGTGAGCGAAAATCCCCGAGAAGAAGGCGGCAGTCGGCGGCGTGTTCCCGACGAGCAGTCGGCAGGCGGAAGGGCGGCGAACGATGCGCGATGTGTGGGGAAGCCGTGGAATTTGCGGCCGCTCGTTCGGTCCGCTTGCCGCCGATCGGCGAGTGGACGAGTGGGCGGAGGGCGGCGGCGAGGAGGACGGCGACCAGCCGGCAGCAATCCAGCGGCCACTTCTTTCTTTCGGGCAAGCGGGCGGCGAGTTTCGTCGACCGCACGCTCGGCGCTCCACGGGCAACTCGAACGGAAGAACGCGGAGAGGAGTGGGCGGAAGGCGACTCGCGAAGACCAACGGGCGGCCCCCTCGCCACCTCCTCGTGCTCGGCTCTCTCTGAGGAGGGGGACGCCTGTCGCCACAAGCAGGCCTCAACGAACCGTCCGCCAAACGAGTGCCGCAAATCGCAGGAATCTTTTGGCTGCGGACCAGCGGCGCCCCCGTCCACTCGCTTCTCGACGGCTTCTGTCCACCAACTTCCTTCCGCAAACACCCGCTCATCCCTCCGCCCACTCACCAAACGGTGGTTGGAGAGGACCTGAAACACGACCGTTGCGAAAGAACACTCCTCCATTAAGGCGATCTCTGTCCGGCGCGTGAGTGTCCCCGCCCCCACCCACTAGAAGAGCGGCAGGAGAACTCGCCTGTTCGTTCGTGTACTTTGAGTAGCCGGACACGAGCTGCCCTTCCTTCCGTTCAGCCGCCATCTGCAGCAAGAAGGTGGAAGTGAGTGCGGACTGTCGGCAACGTGCGGCTCCCACTGCTTCGAACACTCGGCCCGGTCGTCGCTCCTTCCGCCTTCCCGCAGTTCTCGTCGAAGCCAGCGCCCGACGGGTCGAAGCCGCGCGAACTCGTGACCGATCGTGAGGCCCGTGGAGCGGCGGCTGGAGGACGCCGGCGGCGACGACCGACCGCAAAGGATCGTGAATCGCATGGCCGGCGGGGAACCCACCAACCGGGCCGCCGGCAACTCGTGGGCGGCGTCCAGCAGTTGTTTCAGCTCGCTGCGGGCGTCGTGGAACGAAATGCGGGCGGCCGGTCGGTCGGGCGGGTCGGCGGGGTCGAACTGGAGAGCGGCAAGGAGCTTCTCCGCTTTGGGCGCGTCTTTCGCGTCCATCGCTCCCACGGTCTTCTTCGTTTTGCTCGGCTTCCGCAGAGCGCTCGCTTTCGTCCGCCCGTCCGTCCACCGCTCTCCACTGATCCCCCGCTCCGTCATCCGCACGTGCAGGTGATCGCGAAGGAGCGGGGAGCTCCGAAGCAGTCCTGCGGTCGAGTCGACACTCGCGCCTTCCCGTCCGACTGCTGGGCGAGTCGAGCGTCGAAGAGGCAGTCGGCCAGTCGTTCCGGGTTGGCGGCCTTCAACCAATTGAGGTGAGTCTTCAGGAATGTCGGCTGCCAGAAGGCGCTTCTTCGCGTGCGGTTCGTTCGGAAGGGCGCTCTCAACTCGTCGTCCCACTGCGGATTGTCCCGCACGAAGTCGTCCCAATGGAACTGCGCCTTGAAGTCGTTGAACTCGGCCTCGTCGAAGAAACCGAAGGGATCTGCCGGGTGGGGTGCCCCTCGCTCGCGTTCGCCACGTGGCCGCCGAGGAAGACGTCGCGGTCGGTCTTTGTGGAGCGTCGATCTGCGGCGATGAACCCGACGAGTTGCGAGACGTCGTCCCGCACGGCCCGCACCTTCGCGGCTTCTTTCGGTCGGGATTCACGAAGATCGTGTCCGCCGGCTGCACGCGGAGAAGGCGAACAGGAAGGAGGTGCCCGAGTCGGCCGCCTGCAGCGGGAAGCCGGCCGGGCTCCAGCCGTCGGCGAGCAGCGGGAAGCCGCCGCCAATCGACCGAAAAGACGGGCGGCGTCCACCCACTTTCCTCGCGGTCTTCTGGTTGTTCGAACACGCCGCCCGGAATGCCGCCAAGCGGCCGGGCGCTGAAAGCAGCCATTTCCGCCGATCTGCTCGTCCACTCTCGCCTGGACGTCGGCCGGTCGAGTGTGCGGATGCCGGCAGAATTCATTGCAAGGGTTGTGCCGCTCGTTCATCGCTTCTTTGAACCACGCGTACGGCTTTCCGTTTAGGTTCTTTTGCTGCGGCTTGTGTCGGGGCTTCCGTTCGGGTCCGCGCTTCGGGCAGTTCTGCTGCTCGTGTCGGCGCGTGTACAACGAGGAGTTGCAGCGTCCTCTCGACACGCCACTCGCGCATCGAGAGGAGTGTGACCGCTGGAAGGCGCCCCGCGTGTCGTCCGGTCGTTCGGCGCACTCCGCACGACCGGCACGCGTCTTTGCTTTCGTCTTCCACTCCCAATTGTCGCGCACAAGCGGGTCGCCCGATCGCCCGCATCGATTCGATCGAAACACGCGGCTTTGGCTCGTGGAACGAAGTGGACGGGCGCGAGGAGGACGACTCCAACAGTCAGCAACCGACCGTAAACTCCGAACATCCTTTCAGGTTCCAGCCAGACATAATCGATCAGCAATCGAACCAATCGCCCTTGAACTCCGCTCATTTCGAGGCGGGCTGGGCGAGTGACGTCGTTGAGCGAACACACGACGGCGCTCTTCTGCTTCGATGGGATCGTCGGCTGTTTGTTCCGGTCGCTCTCTCTCGCAGTTTCCACTCGGCGCCGATTCGTCCTCGCCTTGTTCTGCGGAGTCGGGGGCGGGCGGTCGGAAGGCGGCGGCGGGCGGGCGACTGTGCGAATGCGGGCACGGCGCTCTTTCAACCGACCGGCGAGTCGACCGCTGCGTTTCGTGCACCTCGCAGCCTCCACTCTGCCCGTTCCTGCAGCTTCTTCACTCGTGCCCTCTGTGCTTGCAGACGGCCGTGTTCCCCGCCGGTCGGCCGTCGCCTCCTCAACGGCGAGTTTCTTTCGACTCGCGTCTCCAACGGCCGCCTTCACGAGCACGCGGCAACGGGCGGTCCACCCGCCACGAGACGACGGCGATCCTCTTCGTCCACGACGTCGAGTTGGAAGGCGGCGGGCGCGCGCTCCGCTCCGTCGTTCGGTCGGGCGGGCGGACGAGTGGGAGCGAGCGGGCGGCAGAAAGCAGGCGACTGCGCACTCGCCCGCCGTCGCCCCGCTCTCTCGTGATCGTTCCGGTGATTCCGGCCACTTCGGGGGGAGAATTGCCTGAGTAGTGAGCGGAGAGGGTGGCGGGAAGGCCGCCGGTCCACCGAGCGCCCACTCGCCGCCCGCTCCGCTCCGTTCGCCCCGCCCAACGAGCAAACGGGCGTCTTTTCCGTTCGAATGGCCGCCGGTCGGTCGTCTCGCCGCTTCACCACCAATTGGACGAAAGAAGGCGGCAGTTGTCGTGAGGAGAAGCCGCCCATTCGAAGCGGTCGGCCGTCGCGGTCGTCGGAATCGGCGGCTTCCGGCTGCAACGAAACGAAGGGGTCGCTTCGCAACGCTCACTCTCGTCTTCGATCAGCGGCCATTGCATCGATTCGCGGATGGAAGCGAGTTGGTTCGATTGTTCCGTTTGACCCGCTTTCCACAACTTCTCGGAATTCGTCGTCCGTTTGCCCGCTCACTTCTTTTCGATCGCCATCGCACGAAAGACGGGGGTTGTGTTCACGTGCACGAGGATGAGAAGGGAGTGGTGAGTGTCGAGGCACGAAATCGAGCGGGAACGAGACGTGGCGGCCGGGGGAGCGGCGGCCGAGCGGGCGGAGCGACTCGTGGCCCGTCTCCAGCAGTCGACCGCCGAACGAAGCGAGCGGGGATCTTCGTGTGAAGCAGTGGAAGTGTGCTCGCCGCCCACTTCGGGCCTCTTCCGCTCTCGTCGATTTCCGCGGACAGCGCTGGGAATCGCCGGTCGGGGCGGCCGCAGCGGCGACAGCGAGGAGCACGGAGACTTCCGCTCGCTCCTCTCGCTCGTCGTCCACGAGCATTGGGGGCATCGCTCCTCGTCCTCCCGTCCGCAGTTGAATGAGCGGGGAAGAGAGCCCTTCGATCGACGAGTGGACTGTTTGTTGGTGGACGCCTCTCGTTGTGGGCTGCACGAAGCCGGTGGACGCCCGCCGCCGTTCGGAAGACTCCACTCGACTCGATCCTCCCCGCACATTTAGGGAGGGGATGCAACCGACAGACCGCCGGCCGGTCGACCTCCTCGTGCTGGAGTGTTCCCCCGTCTTCCGCTCGTTCGCTGTGGAGCTCGAGGGCGCCGAGGAAGGGATGGGCGACTGCCCATGCTCCGTGGAATGAACGCGTTCTTGTCGTCGAGTGGATCGAATGGTGGAGGGGATTGCAGAGGAGTGTGTTGTCCAAAGGATGCCCGCACTCGGCCGGAAATTCGCGTTCGAGCGGGCGGCGGGCGGGCGGCTGGCGGGGCGGCCGCCTCTCCGCTTTCCCGCTGGTCCACTCGCTTCCGGGCGCCCGCTTTCTCTCGTGTTCTCCGCTTAGTGGTCGTCTTCTGTTTCTCCCTCGTCCGAGTGGCTTCGCGGTCAACACTCGACTCAAAGCCCGCACGGATCGGCGCTCTTTTGACGAGTCGCGTGTTCGTCGCGTCCGCCCGCTCGTCGACCGCCCGCCTTCGCCGCCGCCTTTCGCCATCCGCCGGCCGCCCGCTCGCCGTCGGTTGCGCCACCCGCCGGGCGGCAGGCGGCGGCGGCGGGCAGTCGAGCGGGGCGGCTTTTTGCGCCCCGCTGCTTTCTTTCTGCGTTCGTTCGCGGGGGTCGATTTCCGTTTGTTTTGCGTGGAACTTTTGAGTTGTTGCTTGAACGATATTCGACCAGTTTTGTGATTGGAGCGAAGGGGAATAAGGCGGTCGACAGTCTAAACAAACGAGAGCGAGCAGTTAGCAACGAACGAAAACCCCCATGGGTAACGGTCGATTTGCCTGCTCCTTTTACAAAACAAAAGTATGACGAACAAAAACGGAACTAACACGATCTCTATCGTGAACAATTCTTGGACGACACCGCTGTCTATAGCGAAAAGAACGAGTTTGATGGCCGATACTAAACGGAGTTGGCCCGGACCCGGCAGCGAAAGAAGCGTGATGAACAGGAACTGCCGAGCGCAAGCGGAGAACAACTGCAAAATCAATAAAAAGGCGTTGAAACGGAATAAAACAAGTTTATCAAAACAATCGGAACGTGTTTAAATAAAAACAGAACGGGATTCGTGTGTCGCTGTCGACCCCACCGATCGCTGCAAAAAACCAAACGATCGACGGCCGGCAACAAGCGGGTAGAAACGATTGGGTAGGTAGACGGCGGGTGCAAGGCGGCGGTTCTGAAACAAAGAAACGCTGAAACACCATAACCAAAACCCGCGCGTCGCGGAATAACCGCCTTCAAACACTCATAACGTAATCGATGAAAGAAGAGCCGCGTCCCGTCCGCCCGCCCACTCGCCCGAACGAGTCCCCTTTCTGCCGACTGGAAGGCAGGAGTGCTGGCCGCCCACTCGCCTGTTGGAGGACGCCTCCGCTCCTCCACGACGAGCAGGATAGATGTTTCTGGTTGAAGACAGACATTGGATATTTGTTGATTGAAGAGTCGGCAAAGAGCATGGAATGTTCAGCGAAGCGGAATTCGCTCTTTGTGTTTGCTGTCAAGCGCAGAGTAAACGAACAATCCCCGCCATCCGACAACAGCGTCCCCCGACTCCAACACGAGTCAACAACCGATCACCCTGTTCGCCTTCCAACAGAAACAACGCCCGATCGCCGTCTCGCCCCGACTCTCACCGCCGCCCCGTCCCCCTCCCGCTTCTCGCCACTTGAAGGCCGTCTGTTCACGAGTCGACTTCCGATCACTCCAATCGGCAATCCGATCGTGAAATGAATGCCCGAGGGAAGCAGTCGAGTGGGTGTCAGAGTCTATGAGTAAAATGTGTTCAAGGTGACACGTGAGCTCTCGGAAATCTAACGCACCTTGGAATAAAGAGTGTAAAAACAAAAACAGAACGTGTGATTGAATGGAACTTGGCAAGAGGCTTCGTGTGTCGGCGGCCGCCCCACTGCTCGCTGCAAGAAATCAAACAATCGACGGCCGACAACAAGCGAGCAGAAACGAGTGGGTGCTGGCCGACACAACCCGTTAGGCGCGGAATAACCGTCTTCCAATCACCGAAAGCACGCGCACTGAAAGAAAAGCCGCGCCCCGTCCGCCCGCCCCCTCCACCGAACGAGTCCCCCTTCTGCCCACTGGAAGGGAGGAGGGCGGGCGGCCCACTCGCCGCCCAAAGAACGCACCGGCCCCTTCACGAGAAGCAGGAGGACTGCTTCTAGGTGAAGGCGGGCATGAATTTGTTTTAAGAGTGACTGAACAAGCAAAGAAGCAATGGTGGCTGCACGGAATTCCCACCACGAGCACCCGTTTTTGGACGCACGGAATCGAATGAGCAACTCCCATCACCTATCAAAAGTTCTTTCGCATGCAACACGGATCAACATCCGACCAATCCCGCCCGCCCTGCAACAGAAAGAACGCCCAATCGCCGTCTTGCCCCGACTCTCCTTGCCGCCTCGTCCACCGCTCACTACTCGCTCCTCGGAAGCCGACTGTTCGCGAGTAGTTTTCCGACGACTCCGGTCGGCAATCCGGTCGTTAAGTGCATGATCGACACGAGCAATAAAAGGGAGTTTGTGTGGCATCACGCCTCCTATCTCTCTCTCGCTCGGAACAATGAAATTGCTCAACAATTCATTAAATCGCTTACCCTTCTAACAGCAACAATCCACAGTCAAAAAATAGCCGCAACCTCCATTGCTCCTCGCCCCTCACCCCTTAAACTCTGAGCAAGTGCCGAAGTCAGAAGCAATCCGAGCCCCCGCCCTCCAGTGGAAGGCGTCCACTCGCCGCAGACTGCTCCCTTCGCCGGCCGCCCGGCAGCGAGGCGGCGAGCAAACAGGCGGCCCATCGGCGGAGTGGGCGGTTGGGATGGCGGCTGTGGAAGAGTGGACGACGAAGCGAACGGACCGTTGAGTTTTTGAGGCGGGCGAATGCAATGAGCGGTGGAATGAGTTACGCTTGAATCGTCCCGAAGCGAGACAGGTCTCCGCGGAATTGGAACCCGATTGACTGCGAGCTTCTGATCTGAAAACAGTATGGAATGGGTCTTTCATCTTTAGAACTTTGCTGAAGTCACGCCCAGAAGGCAGGACGGAATAAACTTGGGACATCAATCAGCAAGTAAACAACTTAGAAACTACCGCCAGCTCATCAATCGACCAGAAAGAACCACCGCCGACACGTGCAACATCCGGCAATTAGAACAAGCCGCTCGGAGTTGCCGCCGCCCCGCTGGAGGCCGTCCGACCGGCCGCCCCTCCGCTCGCCGGTCGCCAAGTGGACGCGGAGGGCGGCGAGTGGGCGCGGAGGGCCGCAGAAGACGGTCGGCCGAAGGGCGGTGGCGGCCGCCTGTTCAATCGAGCGGCTGCATTCCGCATGTTCAAAAGAGTATACAAAAACCGACTTCTTTTCTCAAAATAAAATTGAAAACGGAATAACGATTAGTCCTTCGGCTCACCGTCCACTTCCACACCCTCGTTGAGTCGAATGAATGACCCTTGCTCGTCAAGGAAATCAACGTGTGGGAGGATAGAACCCACTCAACGATAAGTGAGCAGAACGACCTCCGAATCCATCGAACACGCGGAATTCTTATCGGCCGAAAGAACGAGTGGTCCGCTTGCTCGCCGCTCGCCTCGATTTAAGCACGACGACGAGTCGGCCCTTGACGACCAGGCGGAATAAATCAATGGCGTCAAAACAATGCGAAACGTGTGATTAAATGTAAACGAGCAGACAGATTCGTGTATTGGCGTCATTCCCACCGCTCGATGCAAGAAACCAAACGATCAACGGCCGACAACGAGCGAGCAGGAATGAATGAGCAACTCGTCGCGAACTGATGTCCGACCACGGTAACCTCTCGGAATAACCGCCTTCTATCATTCGAAGCACGACCGCTGGAAGGAGAGCCGCGCCCCGTCTCGCCTCCACTCTGACCAAACGAGTCCCCCTTTTGCCCAGTGGAAGGAAGAAAAGCGGGCCGCCCACTCGTCGCCCGACGAACGCCCGCGCTCCTCCACGACGAGGGGGAAGAAGTTTCTAACCGAAAACGGGCATGAAGTTTCTATTGAGAGTGCGTAGCGGTGCAAAAGAAATGGACGTTCGAAGCTCCACAGACGCGCGCTTGGACGGAATTTTTGCAACGTGTGCCCGTCCTTAACACCAAAAATCAAGTGAACAAACCTCCACTCTCCAAGTAAAGCCCTCTCGCCCCCAGCACGTGTCAACGACCAATCGATCCCATCCGCCCTGTAACAGAAAACAGGCTCGACTGCCGTGTTTCCCCGACTCTCCCCGCCGCCCGTCCACCACTCGCTCCTCTCCACACGAAAGCCGGTTGATCGCGAGTTGCCTTCCGATCAGTCCGCTCGGCAAGTCAATCGTGAAATGAATGGGCCACGTGTGCCTTTGAGTGGAAATTAGAGCTTGCAGGTGAAGGCGTTCAAGATGACATCTGCTCTTCCGCCGAATGAACAAATAGCGGAATCTGACGAGTTAGATGAAACAACAACGGGATGTGTGATTGAATAGAAACTAGCAGGCGAATTTGTGTGTTAGCGCCCGGACCCACTGATCGCTGCAAGAAAACAAACGATCAACACCCGGCAGCAAGCGAGCAGAAACGAGTAGACCAGTCGACTCGAACGGGTGGACGGCCGACAACACGCGCAGTTGGCTAACGGAATAATCGCCTTTAAACACTGGAAGCACGATCACTGAATGAAGAGTCGCGCCCCGTCCGCGCCCACTCCCCCGAACGAGTCCCTCTTCTGACCACTGGAAGGGAGAAGTGCGGGCCGCCCACTTGCCGCCCGAAGAACGCACCCGCTCCTTCACGACGGGTAAGAAGGCAGTTTCTGTTTGACGGTGCGATTCGAACCGCTGTTGATAGTGAACGATCGAGCGAAGAAATAAGAAAATTGGAAGCGGGTAAAAGACCAAGGATGTTCACATGCCGGAATTCCTGAAACGCCCTCTTGCTCTCGACCACCAGAATTAAACGAATAATCCCTTCATCCAACAAAAACTTTCTCACTTCCAACACACGTATCATCGGTCTGTCGATCCAACCCGCCTTCCAACAGAAAGAACGACCGATCACCGTTTTGCCCCGATTCTCCCCACCGCCCCGTCCACCGCTCGCTCTCGCCACTCGAAAGCCGGCTGTTCACGAGGTGCCTTTCGATCACTCTAGTCGGCGATCGGTCGTGAATAAGTGCTCAACACGAGTTGTCGAACGGAGCACATAATCCTAGACGTCCGTGTCTCGTAATAATGAAAACGCTCGGCAATCCATTGCATGGTTTTCTGCTCGATTAACGATCAACACCCAACTGGAATGAAGGTCCGCACCACTCCCTGCCCTCCCTCATCCAACAACTCCAAACGACGCCCACAGTAAGAGGCGATCTGCCCGCCCGCCTTTCAGTAAGAGCCGTCTACTCGCCGCCGACTGCCCCCTCCGCCGGCCGTCCGGCAGCGAGGCGGCGGGTGAACGGATGACCCACCGGCGGAGTCCCCAACCGTCCACCAGTCCGCCCGCCGTCCACTCACTCGGCGGGCGGCAGAAGGCGGCCGGGGGAGCGGCGGAAGGAGCGCGAGTGAGTGGGCGGCGGCCGGCGATCACTCCCGCCCTCCCTCTTGCGGGGCGGCCGCTCCGAACCGCCCGCCGCCTTCTGCCGGCCGCCCGTCCACTCGCTGCGGGCGGCCGGCGGCGAGTTCGTTGGAGCCTCCCGCCCGCCCTGCCACGCCGCCTTTTCTTCGGCGCCCGGCCGCTCGCTCCCGCCCGGACGAGTGGCGAGCGAGGGGGCCGAAAGCGAGAAGAAACTGCCGGTTGGTCCAACAAACCAGGAGCGACGAGTACTCTGGTCTTGGCTAACCGCTTTGCAACGAATACCAAAATCTAATGAATTGAACGCTTGTTCTTATCGTTGTGATTATATACACTGGTGAAATTCGTACGGAATAACCCCCCGCTTGAGCAGAAAAATCATGCTGTTGGGGATAAATTATCACTGCCATTTCGCGCAAAGAGAAAAGGAATAGCCACTTACATCGTGGTTTATGAATCTGCTCAGTTATCATTGAGCTCGAGCGTATTAACCGCCAACCACGCCCTTTCACGCAACCAGAAAGAAGGTAGTGGTGGACAAAGAGTGGGCGGCGAACCTCTCCGTCGATCGACTGTCTCGCTTCCGACCGCAAGACCGCGCGTTTGGGGCAATTGCGCGTAGAAACCAGTAGCAACCCGCAAAGTGCGATGCATCAACGGAATAAAATATTCTCAAACTGTCCACTTTCACCCATTAATTCACCGCTTGTCGAACGAACAGCTATGTTTAAAGTAACGCAATCACTCCGTGTTCCTACCGGCCTCATCGGCTCTTTTCTTCTTTACGGTACAATCAAAAAGTAGTGATTACAAAGCCCGTCCGCCCGGCCACCGTTCACTCGTTTTCTCCGATTACAAAAAACTCCCGCTGCGGATGGGCGCCAGAAGACCCGTCTAATGGGCGAAGGAAATACCTGGGCCGATTGCAAACAAAAAGACAGAATTTGGACGACGCGGAATAAAACAGTGCCCGTCGACAGCATCATCTTCCAAATTCCTGCTCTCACAACGACCAACAACCTACCGAACAACCCACAGACGTCCCTCCTTCCACCGGGCACTTCTCGGCGACGACCTCCGAGTGGCCGCCGGAGGGCGCGCGGGAAGGAGAGCCCCCGCGAATGGGCGGGCGGGCGGGCGAGCAGCCGGCCGCCCCTCCGGAAGGCCGATCGGCGCCCCGCCCCGTCCACTCGCCGCCGACACTCGCGGCTGCCCGGCGGTCTCCCGCCCCGACGAGCGAGAGGCGACAGGAGGGCGATGGGCGGCGCCTCTTGTAGTGTTAGTTTCTGCGTGATGCGGGCGGCAGAAGAACAAATAAACCCGATGTTCGCGAATATGAGTTGAAGTGTTCGTTTTTCTTACCAAAGTCTCCGTTTGGTTTTCTGTTGCACAGATTCCTCAGCGGCTGTGGGCGGAATAAAACTCATGCGCACGCCCACTGACAAAAACAAGCTTGCAGCCAAGCCTCCAATCGGTTAACGGAAACAGCATTGAACAGACGGTCGCCTGAATAAAACAAGTCGTTCAGCATGTCCAACGGTAAAATTCGTCTTGCCGCGCGTCCGCCCACCGAGAAGGCGGTCGATCACGTGCGAGGGGCCGCCGCTCTCCGCCCGCCGCCCCCGACTGTTGCGTGCGGCCGGCGGTCGGCGGGGAGGCTGGCGCCGAGTGAGCGGCGAGTGGGTGGGCGGGCGGTTCCGGAGTAAGTGGATGGCCGACGGCCGACTGTCCGCAAGTCCACCCGGGAGGCGGAAGTCAAAAGAGCGGTCGAAGGGGATCGCGAGTTCTTGAGCGACGACCGGAAGGCGCGAGCATCTCAAAGTGCTCTTAAACAAACGTACGCTCGCTGTTTTGAGGGCTAATTACGAATAAAGAAGCCTGTGTGAACTGGCTGAACGGAATACTCTTCGCCTGTGCATGCGGAACAAACAGACAGACTGCTGCACGCATCTCCTGCAACAGATAACGTCTCCGATACTTACCCAGGACTCGTTTACTTCAACCTGTTTATCCGACTACTGAACAGAATGCATAGAAGAACGACTGTTACCTATATTTTGAATGAAAAAACAAGCGGGTCACGGACCGCAACGATCGGAGTCGCCGGTCGACGGGCGGCGGCGAGTGGGGGCGGCGGGCAGTCGGGCGCGGAGAAGACGGGCGATCGGCCGGCCACTCGCTTCTTCGAGCGGCCGCAAGCAAGGAGTGAGGCGGCGGACGAGCGGACGGGAGGACGGCCGCTTCTCGTCCCGCCGCCCGTTCATTCCGCCCACCACACGGCGACCGGCAGCTCCGACTCGTCGCCACTCCGCTCGATGGGGCGGGCGGCCGGCGCCCAGCGGTCGGCTTCCCCACCTGGAGTTACGGGCGGTGGGCATCGCGGCCGTTCTGCTCGTCCACCGCCTTGTCCGCTTCTCCGTCCAGTTGAGGGGCGGACTGCCCGCGAGACACGAGCGGCCGGCCGCGATGAAACGTGAGTCTCTGGCCGTCCGCCCGCTCGGCGGCTGCTCGCTGGAAGGCGGGCGGCTCGGCGCTATCTTCTTCGATCCGCTCGCTCCCTCCCGCTCCACGCGTTCGTTCGAACACACGCGGAAGTTGTGGGCGCCCGCCGCTTCGATCGACCGGCCGGCCGCTTCGCCCGCCGAGTCGGCCGCCGAGTGGCCGGCCGCTCTTCTCGTCGCCGCCCGCCGCTCCCCACGGCGCCCGCTCTCGCCCTCGAATCTCCAGCACTTCCGGCGGTCCACTCGCTCCACCGGCCGCCGCTCTCCTGCTCGCCGGCCGTTGTCCCGTCTTGTACGCGGCGACGGGCGTTCTCTCCACCGCTCGAGGGGCCGGGCGCGAAGAAGTGGGCAGTCGGCGGGCGGAAACGCGTGGGCGGTCGCCTGCTTTCCGCTCGACGGGGGCAACGGGCGACCGCCACCATCGATCGAGGGCACGAGTCTGCCGGGGATCGTCGCGCCCTTCCGCCCGACTTCCCGTCGAGTCGCCCGCTTGCCGGAGCCGTGGGGCGAACGAGTGGACGTCCCGCTCGCCCACTTCTCGCCCGCTTCCTCCTCCTCACTCCCCTCCGGCCGCTTCTTTCTGGGCGCTTCTTCGTGGCCGCTTCCTCCTCCGAGCGACGGGCAGGCCGCCGAACGGCCCGAATCGAACCTTCTCGCCCGTTGTCGCGCCACTCGCCGCCCAACCGGCCGGCGGACTCCTTCGAATCAATCCGGTGGAGAAGAGGCGCCTGTTCTTGATCGACGGAGTGTTCATTTCTCGCTTCCGTTGGTGATCGAGCGGGAAGGCGGCAGAACCGGGAGTTCGGGCCACTTCAACGGGCGGCCGCTCGTGGGCGTCGAGGAGTCCGCGCGTGGGCGCTCTCTCTCGCCGCCCGCCCGCTTCTTCCGACCGTCCGCTCTCTCGTTCGGTTTGTTGCGTGTTGTGCGGAGCGCGCGCGGAAGGCGACCGGGCGGGCGGTCGGGCGGTTGGCGGCGGTCGAACACATTGCTGCGGACAAAGCGAACTTGACCGCGTGTGAACGAGAGATCGACTGCTCTTGTCGACTTTTCAACGCCATCCGAAACGCTCGCGGTCATTCGTCGCGGCGGAGGGGTGGGTGAGCGCGACCTCCACTCTGCTCTTTCTTCAGTTGGGAGGTCGGCGGCTGGGGAGCCAGCTTATTTCTGTTCGGCTTATTTTCGGTTTGTTTTAGGTGAGAATGTCGACGACCGATGGAGAAGAACACAACGGAGTTGTGGACAGGCGTCTCGCATTCGTTGAATGGGAGGGTCCCTACAGTTTTACGTTTATATCTTACCGTTTGGGCTACGTACGCAGCTCTTTGACTTAAACGCTTCGGATCAAAGTCTAACCGCCGTCAACTACCTGTTGAAAGAAACTCGGTATGGTTTCCATTCAATAATACGCCGTTGTTTTCCGGGGAACTGCAGCCAACGCAAACACTGCAAGAAGTGCTTCAGAAAACCCGGCTTTCAACTAAACGTTTCGTAAAGTTCGTGCCACTGACCGAAACGATCGGACTGTTCGTGGTCACTCCCGACCTGGATTCGTCGGTGACAATGCCGCTCAAACGAATGCTTGTTGTGGATGTGGACTACGAGAACGCTGCTTACTCAATTCGAATGCCGATTGGAGGCCATGTGATGAAAGTGAACGGGGACCACACAGTGCGTGTAACCTGGGACGGACGCGTGGTCATGTTTCGCGACGACATCAACCCTCGTTTCAATTACTACTTGTACGAATTTGACGAGAACTTCGCTGCGATTCGTCCGATCACAACGGTACCGAACGAGTGGATTGCGGACATGCCAAATTTCCGATTGATGGGTCAGAAGTTGTATTATTTCAATTCGCACCTGGTTGTCAGCCGCACGCAAGATCCACTGGAATGGCTGATGTCTTCTCTCCACTCGTATGACTTCCAAACCGAGAATCACGAGGTGCAGAAAGTGGGCTTTCCTTCACGATCTTTGGAAGACGCGCTGGAGAACAAAGCTCTGATTAGCACTTCGTTGTCTGGCTGTTGGTTAAACCTGCATTACTATGCGCAAATTGACTGTCGTCACAAAGACGGCGCGCGTTGTGGGAAGTGTCAGGTAGATAACGCTTTACTTTGAGCGGTTTCAGACATAACGGACCGGTACGACCATTTTGTTTGTCGATTTGACTTGACCAGTAATACGTGGTCCAAAACGGTGATTCGTCTTCACCCACCGCTTTCTTGTGCGGTTCTTTTCGATGACGACATGATTCCTGGAGACACTGATCGCTTGAATTTCCACATGACGGGCCGGCAACGGAACGACGACACACTCTACGAAGGTTCTAGCTTGCTCGTTGTGTAAGGGGTTCTATTTTGCTTCTTCGCTTACTACTCCGTTGTAGAAAACCCGTCCGTCTACACCGACTGGCCGTCGAGGCGCTCGCCGCAGCCGCCCGTTCGGCGAGCGACGAAGAGCGCCGCCGCTTGCCGCCGTTCTTCCGCCGCCTTCTTTTGTGTTGATCCGCAAGCATCGGACACTTCAAAGAACATTCCAATTCGTACTCGCTCTTTGTGTCTTGTTCGTGATTAAACCAAGCAAACCGAGCTTTCAACCTGCCGCAATCGACGGCAAACAATCGTCTTTTCATTGCAATCAGAAGAAACAAACTCATGAGTTAAACGAGCACACGCGATCACTCCACCGCGGGCTCCTCGGTGGGCGGCTGGAGGACGTCAAGAAGGCCGGTGGATTGGCCGTCGATGTCCGTCTTGGTGCGTATGCAGTCGATTCCTCCCACTACAGCCCGCTTTGTGTGGAAGATCCCGCCTGAACATCGCGGCAGCATTCGACTGCCGCCCACCCAAATGGACGCCGAAGAAGCGCCGCTCGCTCGGCCGCCGCTTCGAGTCGACCGCGTGGTCGGGGGCGGGGATCGCGGGGCGCGTGCCGCCGCCCTCCCCCTCGGAGGTGGGCGACGCGTCCGCCACCGCGGCCATCGGCAGCCGGACTGTTGCGGGCGGTTCACGCCCCGCAACCGACGACCATTCATCCCTTGTGTTCATCCCTCTGTAGTTTGTATTGTGGAGCGTCGGCGGAGTAATGCGGCGATCGGAGGGAAGACCCGCCCCCTCGCTTCGTCGCACCGCCGATCGCCCCGACCGGCAGTCGACCGCATGCGCAGCATGCGGGCCCGACCTCCGGGTTCCCCTCTCCTTGATTACGGTAATAAAGCTCTCACCTACTCATCGTGTGCTCTAACGAACTGACTTCTCATCATGGCGACACCCCCGTTGCAATCTCCAAGCTCCCAATCTTTCTCTTGCAACAGGACGTTCGGGATGCCCGCGGCGATCTTCGCGTCGCCGCCCGTCGAACTGGGCGGAAGGCGGGCGAGCGGTCGTGAGTGGGCGGGTGGTGTCCGGAGGGGGCTTCTCGTCGATCCACGGGAGTCTTCGGACGTTCTACTCGTTGAGGGCTGCTCGGTGCAGCGTGTCGTCCCGCCGACTCTGCCGGACGGCGATCCGACGGCGACCGAGCGGCGGGTGGTCGCGGAAGAAACGGACGATCGCCGCCGAGTTCTCCGGCGGGTGAGCGGCGTCTGCCGGCCGCCGGTTGGTCGAAAGAAGCCGCCGCCCTCCCGCTCCGAAAGGCGGCGAGCGGCCCCGCACTCGCCCGGAAATTCGCGTTCGAGCGGGCGGCCGGCGGGCGGCTGTCGGGGCGGCCGCCTCTCCGCCTTCCCGCCGGTCCGCTCTCCCAACGGCCCGCTCGAATTCGCCCGCTTTCTCTCGTGCTCACCGCTTTGTGGCCGTCTTCTGTTGCTCGCTCGTCAATCCATCCTCGCGGTCAACACTCGACTCGAAGCCCGCACGGATCAACGCTCTTTTGACGAGTCGCGTGTTCGTCGCCTCCGCCCGCTCGTCGACCGCCCGCTTTCCGCGCCGCCCGTCGAAATCCGCCGGCCGCCCGCTCGCCGTCGATTGCGCCACCCGCCGGGCGGCAGGCGGACGGTGCGGTTTTTTGCTCCCCGCCGCTTGCTTTTCCCGTTTGTTCGCGGCGGCCGCTTTTTTTGCTAGTTTTGCTTGGAAATTTCTGCTCTTGCTCGAATGTATTCTACCGTGGGTGGGGATGGCATGTGCACGGCGGGTAATGCAGACGCTAGTCCAAACAAACGGAATCAACGGTCTTCAATTTACGCAAGAATTGATGGGCAAGAGTCGATTTGCTTGACGCAAAGAAACTCAACTGTGTGCACAGAAACGAAACGGAAAAGAGCAATGTTCAACAAGAACGGAATTAACGCGACCTCTACCGAAAGCAATGAGTCGACGACGCTGTTTGTGGCGATACGAAGAACACGCTTCACGATACGCTGGATTAAAATAAACTTTAAATGCAAGCAACCGTAAAGAACTAAAGAATACATGCTGAACGAAAACAACCGTGAGCAAATAACGCGGACTACAATTCCCGGAAAGTCCGACTTCTGGCGGAATAAAACGTTTGTTAAACGAGAACGTGACTTTCCTGCGAATGGAAACTACAGTCAAATTCGTGTGTTGGCATCGGCCCACCGCTCGCCACAAGAAACCAAATTAGCGGCAGCCGGCGACAAGCAAGCAGAAACGAGTGATCGATTCGTTTCAAACCGCTGGATCAATGCCAGAAAGACCACGCCCTCGCGGAATAACAACCCTTCAACCACTAAAAGCACAATCGATGAAAGAAGAGACGCGCCCCGCCCGCCCGCGCGCTTTCCCGAACGAGTCCCCCCTTCTGCCCACTGGAAGGGGGAGTGCGGGCCGCCCACCCGCCGGCCGAAGAACGCCCCCGCTCCTACACAACGAGCGAGAGAACTGCTTGTGTTTGTAGACGGCACTCGAGTGATGTTTGGTATTGAGCGAAACGAGCGAAGAGGCGGCGAAGAGTAGCAAGTCAACACAGAATTCACGCGTCCATTCACCGTCTGCAAACACAAGAAATCCAATGAACTATCCAGTTATACAACGAACGTTCACCAAACTCTATCACGACTCAACAACCAATCAACCCGACTCGCCTTCCACAGTAAGAACTCCCATTGTCGTCTTGTTCGGACTCTCCCCGCCGCCCCGTCCACCACTCGCTTTTTGCCACTCGAAAGCCGGCTGTTCACGAGTCGCATTCCGATCGGTGACTTGATCGCGAAGTGAATCTTAACACGAGCAGTCGAATGGAAGTTGCTGCCGAAGTTGGGTTGCACGTTGGGAATTGATCGGCGTGGCGGAATAACAAAACTGCTTCAAAATTCATGCATCGTTTAATCTCGTGTCTACAAACGACACACAAGTGAAACAAAATACCGCAAGTCAGACCACTCTTTGCCCCTCCAACGACCCCGAACGACGCCCGAAAGAAGGAGAGATACGGCCGCCCGCCCTCCAGTGGGCCGTCCACCCGCCGCCGACTGCCCCCTCCGCCGGCCGCCCGGCAGCGAAGCGGCGGGCGAACGGAAGGCCGATCGGCGGAGTGGCCGGGCAGGCGGCTGCGGCGAGTGGACGACGAAGCGGGCGATTGAATAAGCGATCTAATGGACTGACTTTTGCCTAATGAAAAGCGCGCGCAATAGACCGGTGCGGAATTTTGACTATACTCCATTAATTCCTGCAAACAAAAGAATTAAAAACAAACAATCACTCACCACTCAACTAGAAAGAATTTCCCGCCTACACGTGCACCAGTCGGCCATCGGACGCGCCGCTCGGAGTCCCCAGCCGCCCACTGGAGGCCGTCCGTTCGGCCGCGCGCCGTCCACTCACTCGGCGGGCGGCAGAAAACGGCCGTGGGGAGCGGCGGGACGAGCGGGAGTGAGTGGGCGGCGGCTGCGGCCGGCGATCACTCCCGCCCTCCTCCGTGCGGGGCGGCCGCTCCGAACCGCCCGCCGCCTCCTGCCGGCCGCCCGTCCACTCGCTGCGGGCGGTCGGCGGGAGGGCGGCGAGTTTGTTGGAGTCTCCCGTCCCGTCCACCCCGCCGCCTCTTTTTTGGCGCCCGGCCGCTCGCTCCCGCCCGGACGAGTGGCGAGCGGGCGGGCCGAAAGCGAGATGAAACCGCCGGCCGGTCGAACAGACGAAAAGCGGCGAGTCCGATGGACGGGAGAAGACCCGTTTGATGGGCGCAACGCGGCATGTAACCCGACTCCGAGCAGCAGTGTCCGGACATTCCTCGTCTTCAACGGGAGGGCGGGTTCGTCTGAAGTACGTGTATCAAATCAAATAAGTTGCTGCAAAGTCAGCCAGACATTGTACAAACAAAAAGCTAAATTTCTGCTTGCGCTTAGAAACACATTCATCAAGAAGCACACCTATTATTGCTTCGTCTGCGGCGGAATGAACTCACAAGTCTTCGAGCGACTAAACGCAAGAATGAAAGAATTTGAATCTGCTATCAACAAGAATTCCTTGGTTCTCAGTGATCGATGACATCAACTGGAAATCAAGAAACGCGCGACCGAATAAACCAAACAAATAGTGCAACGTCGGCCAATTGAAAAATCTCTTCTGCATCCAGTAGCAACCATCGCTGCAGTCTTCCATCAAACTCGCTTTCAAATCCTCGCCCTTTCAACGCCCAACTACCGCCGTGTTCCTCCATCTGCAAACGTCCTCTCCCTCCAACGGGCGCTTCTCGGCGACGATTTTTGAGTGGCCGCCGGAGTGCGGGCGGGAAGAGAGCCCCCGCGAATGGGCGGGCGGGCGGTCGAGCAGCCGGCCGCCCCTCCGGAAGGCCGATCGGCGCCCCGCCCGTCCACTCGGCGCCGACACTCGCGGCTGTCCGGCGGCCTCCCGCCCCGACGAGCGAGAGGTGGCGGGAGGACGGTGGGCGGCGCCTCTCGTGGTGGAGTTCTCGCGTGAACCGTGCGGCGGTTGAAGGAAAAGACAAAGAATATAAATTGATAAATGTAGGTTTATTGCTTGACCCTTATTATTTTTTGATGTAACACGCCATGCAACGTCGTTCAGTCCAAATAATCGCTTTAAACACCTACGAGTAGATACTAAAAACAGCAATTTGATTGAGGTTTTGCGCAAAAGACAACTCGGTTCGAGTAAGAATGGCACGGAATAATACCTTCATATTCGAATTACACCAACAACCCTGTTTTTGTGTTTAATTCCACGAAAACAAGTAATTCCTCGACCGCTCATTGCCGACAAATTTCAACGTTCTTTCCAATCCAGCCACTGTCCGCCCATTGAAGTGCTTGCTCACAATCAACTGCCAAAAACAACATAAGCTTGAATACCCGAAACGGACGGGTCAATCAGCCACAACAATCGGAGTCTCTCGCTACCCACTTGCCGTCCGCCCCGCCGGCCACCCACTCGGCGGAGATCGCAGTCGGCAGCGCCGCCCGCCGTCCATTCGGCGGCCGGTCGGCGGGCGGCGGCGAGTGGGGGCGGCGGGCAGTCGGGCGCGGAGAAGACGGGCGACCGGCCGGCGACTCGCTTCTTCGCTCGAGCGGCCGGAAGCGAGGAGTGAGGCGGCGGTCGAGCGGGCGGGAGTGCGGCCGCTTCTTCGCCGCCCACTCACTCCGACGGCCGAACGGGGCGGTCGATCCCCTCGCTACACTCCGCCCGCCGCTCGACCGACCGCCCTCGAAGTCGACCGTCCTAGTCGGCGGTCCCCCGAACGGCCCGTCCGACGCGCCCGCGCGAGGAAGACGGCGGAGCGGGCGGATCGATCGGCGGCACGAAAAAGCCGCCCGCCCGCCGCTCGAGTGCCCGAATGCCGCGAAGAAGCGAGCGGACGGGCGGGAGGGCGCCCACCGGAAAGCGGGGCGGGCGGCCAATCCGGCGGCTTCTTTTCGACCGCCCCGAATCGACGGCCGGCCGCCGAGTGCCCGAGAAGGCAGGCAATGGCCGACTGCCGCAGGTGGAGAACGGCTGCTCGGCGGAAAAGAGGGGCGCGGAGCGTCTACTCTTGCGTGTTGTTCGGTCGAACGCCGAGTGCATGCAGCTCGTGGAAACGACTCGTTCTTCCGATTCAAACGCTACACACTGCTTTAAAGTTAGTGACATTGGTCTGCGCGGACACGATCGGAATAAGCAAACATCTCTTTCATCGCTCGTTCGTCGCCCAATCATTATAGCAAGCGTCAACGGAGGCGCGGAATTTCTGCTTTAATTCGATCTGCCAAAACATGTTATGAATGACAGGATGTCGGTCGACGGGTGAACCGCTTGGTTACTTTGAATGCTCAGCAACGTGTTGCATTGAGACGACTTTATTGCAAACGATTGAAGAAACATGCAAGATTCATCGCTTCGATGCGACTTCCTTCAACGAAGTGCGAATGACGTTCAGGAAGCTGATGGCTTGATTGTCGACGTCCATTTTGATGCACCTAGGAGCAGATAATTAGATTAGGTGTTCTTTTGAACCAAGAACACCGCTTTTCAGCAGTGAACTCACCACTGCGTATAAAACGGATAGCCGAACACCACGGGCGTGGTTTCCGCGTCGGAGTCCCGCACGCTCAGCACGCACTTGTTGTCGGGCAGCCAGAGGTCGACCACGTACGACGAGGAGGCGATGGCGTACGTTTGCCCGTCGATCGTGAACGTCCAATCGGGCAGCTGGCCGGCTTGCTCGCAGTCGACCGTGTAGACGCCCTGGTCGAATTCGTAGTCGGGCTGCACGTCGAGGAAGATCGGCAGAAACCAGTCGTACGGCAGAAAGACGGCCGGCACTCCCGAGTCCACCTTGCCGCTAAGCGGTCCGGCGTACTCTTGGCCTCGGTAGTTGAAGGACGCCACGGAGAACACGAGGGAATGAACGTCGTCCAAGTAGGTCAACTGATGGGCGAATTGGGGTTGAGGTTCTTCGCAATAGTCCACCAGACAGTCGCCGAAACTGCAAATAATTGTGACCAAACATCACGGATTTCCTTACGATGTCAACGCCGAATATTCGCGGTTGTGCTCTGAAAGCAGCAAACTATCAACAAAAGAACGATGAACTCACTGGAATCCGTGTGTCCTTCGATCCATTGACACCAGTAACGCTGGGAGATGCCGAGTTCTTTGAACCAGTTGAGAACGGGCGCCGAGTTGGTGCTCGGGTAGTCCGCATCGTCCGGATTCCTGCGGTTAGTCGGTAAAGAAAGCCATGATCTTCGCGCTCACCAGCTCAATCCAAGAACGCCGTTCGGGAGTTCGGGATTGACCGCCTGCTCATCGTACACACTGTTCACAGCTCCTAGCACAAATGAAGTGGATGGTAGGGTCCACGAATTCACGTACCAAACCATTGCGTTGTGTTGTGCTGCGAGCCGTTGCCGAACAACTAGAATAAAATACCTCCCCACGACGAACAACATGCGAAATAAAAGAATTTGCAAACAGATTATAACAGCAAAAATCTTGCTGTGCAACACACAAGGAAACCCTTTACTTACTCCAACCAGATCGCTGTAAGTCGTGCCGTAGACTTGAAGGTCCCCGCTGAAGGCGTGGTAGTCGCCGACGTACTTCGAAGTAGACGAATGCTCGGGGTTGTAGAACGGCTGATTGAAAGCCACGTCGCGGCCAGGGTAGTCCTGGGCGAGCAGGAAGATCGCTTCGGAGCCGCTTTCCAGTGAGACGCGGTAGTCGACCGCTGAAAAGTGAAAAGGATTAAAAAGAGAAGGAGGCGGAATAAAACCCACGGGGCGATCCGACCGAAATGTTGGTGAGGATCGGCACGTCTGGATAGTCGGGAACGTAGTTCTAACAGTAAAGCAGTCATTAATTGTTTGAACTGGGCCGTTTACCTTGTGCACCTTCCGCATTTTCTCGTGGTACGCCTTCAAACCGGCGGCCGTCCATCGTTGCTGCTTTCCGTGCATCACAAACGGCTTCCTCGACTCGTTCTTGGCGGCGGGAGCGGAGGCCACGATCCCGACGAGCAGGAAAAAGAAAAGAAGTCTCATTTCGACTGTCGATCAGGAGAAGAGTGCAGGCCAGAGATCGGTGCTCGTCTTTTATACCGCCACCACTACAAGATTTATTGTTTTGCCCATTAACAGCGGGTTTAATCTCTCGTTATCATTGGTGGGCGGAAGTAACAAAAAGACCAACTGGAACCGTTGGCAACGCTTTCTGCATCGTGTTCACGAGCAAGCACTGGATCGGGCGGAGTCGAATCAATGCTCTCGGTTTGCGACGACTCCATTCGGTGTAGTCGCCTTCGGGCTTATCGCTTTCGAACAGGCAGATATAAGAATCAAGGTGCTAACTGCTTTTTGACATTCCTTTCTTGGATGTAAGCGTGCATCATTCCTAGTTGTTTGCCTCGGCGATCGAGAGCAAAAGCGTAGTTGTCTGCAAGCCTCTAAAATCTGCAAGCAAGTTTTTACATTCCGTCACAACGAATGGGAGCAAAAGAGCAGAAGAAAAAACACGAAAAGTGATAAGCGAGTCTAGCTCCTGCATTCCGCCGTGAGTCAAAAAGTGATAGCCGTTTCGACGGTAGACGGAGTACGGCTAGAGAGCATGCGGTACAGACTAGAATGTTGCCTCATTCGGTACCAGAAGTACGGTTCTTCCGCGTACACCTTCCCGTTTGCTCGTAAATTCCGTCGTGACGGCGGCGAAGAAAACGGGCGAACACGCGCAACACAAGAAACTCTTCGTGCAACGCTCCCACCATTTGTGTTCCGCTTCGCGCACCGACTGCAGACGGCGGTCGTTCGGCATTTCGTTTCTATTAATTGGCCCCGCTCAAATAGTTTTTCGTTTGTTATTGCCACGGCATGTAAAAACGGGAACACGCTTGGCGCATTGTTTCGCTTTTTTCTGTTCTGAAAGTGCGCTCTCCTGCCTTTCTTTTACGATTGCTTAGTCAGGGAACAGAACCCTGCGATCAATATGTATGCACTTCACCTGACGCCCCTGACGGCTATCCGCATCCACTCCGTCGTCCGCGACTTCCTCGGCGACAAACTCGCCCGCTTGGAGTCCGCCGTTTCGTCCGCTCAGATCCTCTTGGACTGCCGCTCGCCGGAGAGAGCGGAGGTCTCGTTCTTCCACGACCAGTCGCCCCGCAAGTCGGCCGAATTCCGTCGATCTCGCCCCGTTGTTCCGAGCGGATGTCCGCGAGATCAACGCCGCCCATCCGCCCACTCCTCCGCACTCCCGTTCGGATTCGAGCGGAACGAAGCGGTCGAGCGGGTGGTCCTCGCCGTCGGCCACTCACTCGACCGCGCGCCCCGCGCGCCCCGCCCGTCCGCTCGCCCAAAGGACTCCCTGGGGAACCTCCGCTCGCCGAACGAGACGCCCGAGGGGGTGGCCGTTCAGTCCGACCGGCTGTTTGGCGCTTGAAGCGAGGGAGGAAGGCGGCCGAGCGGGGGCAAGCGAATTCTTTCGTTTCATTTCCGCTCGAAGCCGCCGGGATGTTCGCCGCAACGATCGCCGGCGGGTTTCTTCGCTCCTCTCGTTGCGGGACGAGAGCGACGCGTTGAGGGCGCCCTCCGGCCGGTCGATTGGACGCGGAGGACGGGCGTTCGGTGGAGCAAAGCGGGAGTGCTGCCGCCCGAATGGAAGGACGAGGCCGCGAGTTCGCCCTCTTCTTCCATCCTCCGAGTCCTCGCCGCTCCACGAGGCCGCTGGAGTCCGCGGCCGTCCCGCTCGTGTTCACGCGGCCGGGCGCCGACCTCGACGGCTTCGAGTGGGCGGCGAGAGGAGCCGATCGGCGGTGTTTGCAGTCGATGGAGGTGTTGCGTTCGTTGCCCGCATCACGTGCCCGATCACTCTGCTCCTTCGTTCATCCTCGAGGTTTCAGCTGGAGAACGAGCGGGTTCGTCCGCCGCCAAGGCGGAGAGGCCGTTCGCTCGACCGCTCCGACCGCCGCGTTCGCTGCACGACGGCTGTTCTCGAGCGGACTCCGCGCGGAGAGGCGGCCGACCGACCGGCGGCAGGCGGCAGTGAACGCCGGCCGTCGAGTTCGCTCGTCCGCTTTGCTCCGCGCACACGCCAACGATCAGCACGAAAAGAGCACTCGGCGGCGAGAACGAGCGGCTCAACGGGCGGCCTCCTCGCCGACCGCTCGGTTGGACACACGACCGCTTCTTCCCAATCGACTAGTGGGCGAGGAGCAGACCGAGTGGATGCTGCAGAGTTCTCACTTCAAAAGCAGGGCAACAGACGAGCGTCGAACGGCGAACAACGAGACCGCCCGGTCGGGAGCGGGGGACGAGCGGCGGTGTGGAGCGGAAGTGAGCGAAAAGCCCCGAGAAGAACGCGGCGGTCGGCGGCGTGTTCCCGACGAGCAGTCGGCAGTCGGGAGCGCGGCGAGCGATGCGGTTTGTGCGGGGAAGCCGTGGAATTTGCGGCCGCTCGTTCGGTTCGATCGGCGCCGACGGACGAGTAGGCGGAGAGCGGCGGCGAGGAGGACGGCGAGAATCCCGCAGCACTCCAGCGGCCACTTCTCTTCTTCGAGCAAATGGGCGCCGAGTTCCGGCGGTCGCAGCCGGAGAGGCCGAACGGGACGTCCACTCGGCCCTCCGCGGGCAACTCGAACGGAAGAACGCGGAGAGGAGTGGGCGGAAGGCGACTCGCGGAGACCGTCGGGCGGCCCGCTCGCCGCCTCCTCGTGCCCAGCTTCCTTGGAGGAGGGGGCCGTCTGTCGCCACAAGCAGGCCACAACGAATCGTCCGCCAAACGAGTGTCCGAAATCGCAGCAACCTTTCGGCTGCGGACCAGCGGCGCCTTCGTCCACTCGCTTCTCGCCGACTTCAGCCGCCAACTTCCTTTCGCAAACACCCGCTCATCCCTCCGCCCACTCACCAAACGGTGGTTGGAGAGGACCGGCAACACGACCGTTGCGAAAGAACACTCCTCCGTTAAGGCGGTCTCTGTCCGGCGCGCGAGTGTCCCCGCCCCCCCCACTAGAGGGGCGGCGGGAGAACTCGCCTGTTCGTTCGTGTACTTCGAGTAGCCGGACACGTGCCGCTCCTTCCTTCCGTTCAGCCGTCGTCTGCAGCAAGAGGAAGGAGGTGAGTGCGGACTGTCGGCAACCTGCGGCTCCCACTGCTTCGAGCACTCGGCCGGGTCGTCGAACTTCTTCCGCCTCCCCGCAGTTCTCGTCGAAGCCGCGTGAACTCGTGCCCGATCGTGACGGACGTGGAGCGGCGGTTGGAGGACGCCGGCGGCGACGACCGAACGCAGAGGATCGTGAATCGAATGGCCGTCGGGGAACCCACCAACCGCGCCGTCCGCAACTCGTGGGCGGCGTCCAGCAGTCGCTTCAGCTCGCGGCGGCCGGTCGGTCGGGCGGCTCGGCGGGGTCGAACTGGAGGTCGGCGGGCGGCTTCTCCGCTTTGCGCGCGTCTTTCGCCTCGTCCCCCGCACCGACGTTCTTCTTCGTTTCGCTCGGCTTCCGCAGAGCGCTCGCTTTCGTCCGCCCGTCCGTCCACCGCTCTCCGCGGATCCTCCGCTCCGTCAGCCGCACGTGCGGGTGATCACGAACGAGCGGGAAGCTCCGAAGCCGTTCGGCGGTCGAGTCGACACTCGCGCGTTCCCGTCCATCGGTTGTTCGCCGCCTCAAAGCGAGGAACTGCGGGAAGAGGCAGTCGGCCACTCGTTCCGGATTGGCGGCCTTCCACCAATCGAGGTGAATGAGCGACCTTCGGGAATCTGTCGGCTGCCAGCAGGCGCTTCTTCGCGTGGGGTTCGTTCGGAAGGTCGCTCTCAACTCGCCGTCCCACTGCGGATTGTCCCGCACGAAGTCGTCCCACTTGAACTCGGCCTCGTCGAAGAAAGCGAAGGGATCTGCCGGGTTGGGCGGCCGCTCGCTCGCCCTCGCCACGTGGACGCCGAGGAAGACTTCGCGGTCGGTCTTCGTGGAGCGTTGAGCGGCGGCGATGAACCCGACGAGTTGCGAGACGTCGTCCCGCACGGCCCGCACCTTCGATGCTTCTTTTGGTGGGGATTCACGAGGATCGTGTCCGCCGGCTGCACGCGGAGAAGGCGAACAGGAAGGAGGTGCCCGAGTCGGCCGCCTGCAGCTGGAAGCCGGCCGGACTCCAGCCGTCGGCGAGCAGCGGGAAGCCGCCGCCAATCGACCGAAAAGACGGGCGGCGTCCACCCACTTTCATCGCGGTCTCCTGGTTGTTCGAACACGCCGCCCGGAATGCCCGCATCTTCCGCCCCGCCCCCAAGCGGCCGTCTGTTCCCCGCCGATATGCTCGTCCACTCTCGCCTGGACGTTGGCCGGTCGAGTGGGCGGCTGCCGGCAGAAATCGTCGCAGGGGGTTGTGCCGCTCGTTCATCGCTTCTTTGAACCACGCGTACGGCTTTCCGCTGGGGTTCTTTTGCTTCGGCTTGGCGCGGGGCTTCCGTTCGATTCCGCGCTTCGGGCAGTTCTGCTGCTCGTGTCGGCGCGTGTACAACGAGGAGTTGCAGTCGCCTTTGGACACCCAACTCGTGCATCGAGAGGAGGGTGACCGCGGGTCGTCCGGTCGTTCGGCGCACTCCGCACGACCGGCACGAGTCTTTTCTTTCGTCTTCCACTCACAACTGCCGCGCCCCGGGCGTCCGAGAGCATCGCAGCACAAACGAGTCACCCTACCACACGAATCGATTCGATCGAAACACGCGGCTTCGGCTTGTGGAACGAAGTGGACGGGCACGAGGAGGACGAATCCAACAGTCAGCAACCGACCGCAACCTCCGAACATCCCTTCAGGTTCCAGCCGGACACAAACGAGCAGCAATCGAACCGATTGCCCTTGAACTCCGCTCATTTCGACGGTCGGGCGAAGGACGTCGTTGAGCGAACACGACGCCGCTCGTCTGCTTCGACGGGATCGCGGGCTGTTCGTTCCGGTCGCTCCCTTCCGCAGTTTCCACTCGGCGCCGATTCGTCCTCGTCGTGTTCTGCGGAGTCGGGGGCAGGCGGTCGGAAGGCGGCTGTGCGAATGCGGGCAAGGAGCTCTTTCAACCGACCGGGGATTCGACCGCCGTGTTTCGTGCACCTCGCGGTCTCCACTCAGCCCGTTCCTGCAGCTTCTTCATTCGCGCTCACGGTGCTTGCAGACGGCCGTGTTCCCCGCCGGTCGGCGGTCGTCTCCTCAACGGGGGCTTCTTTCGACTCGCGGCTCCAACGGCCGCCTTCACGAGCACGCGGCAACGGGCGGTCCACCACCACGAGACGACGGCGATCCTCTTCGTCCACGACGTCGAGTTGGAAGGCGGCAGGCGGGCGCTGCGCTCCGCCGTTCGGTCGGTCGGGCGGACGAGTGCGAGCGAGCGGGCGGCAGAAAGCAGGCGACTGCGCACTCGCCCGCCGTTGCCCCGCTCTCTCGTGATCCTTCCGGTGATTCCGGCCACTTCGGGGGGAGAATCGCCCGAGTAGTGAGCGGAGAGAGCGGCGGGAAGACCGCCCGTCCACCGAGCGCCCACTCGCCGCCCGCTCCGCTCCGTTCGCCCCGCCCAACGAGCAAACGGGCGTCTTTTCCGTTCGAATGGCCGCCGGTCGGTCGTCTCGCCGCTTCACCACCAATTGGACGAAAGAAGGCGGCAGTTGTCGTGAGGAGAAGTCGGCGATTCGAAGCGGTCGGCCGTCGCGGTCGTCGGAATCGGCGGCTTCCGGCTGCAACGAAACGAGGAGGTCGCCTCGCACCGCTCACTCTCGTCTTGAATCAGCAGCCATTGCATCGATTCGCGGATGGAAGCGAGTTGGTTCGATTGTTTCGTTTTACCCTCTTTCCACGACTTCTCGGAATCGTCGCCTGTTTGCCCGCTCACTTCTTTTCGATCGCCCCCGCACAAAAGCCGTGGGTTGTGTTCACGTCCAGCCGAAAAGGCGAGGGAGTGGTGAGTGTCGAGTCACGAATTCGAGCAGGAACGAGAGGTGGCGGCCGGGGGAGTGGCGGGCGAGCGGGCGGAGCGACTCCTGGCCCGTCTCCAGCAGTCGACCGCCGAACGAAGCGAGCGGGGATCTTCGTGGGAAGCAGCGGAAGTGTGCTCGCCGCCCACTTCGGGCCCCTTCCGCTTTCGTCGATCTCCGCGGGCAGCGCTGGGGATTGCCGGTCGGGGCGGCCGCAGCGGCGACAGCGAGGAGCACGGGGGGACTTCCGCTCGCTCCTCTCGCTCGGTGTCCACGAGCATTGGGGGCATCGCTCCTCGCCCTCCCGTCCGCAGTTGAATGAGCGGGGGAGATCCCTTCGATCAACGAGTGGACTGTTTGTTGGTGCACGCCTCCCGTTGTGGGCTGCACAAAGCCGGTGGACGCCCGCCGCCGTTCGGAAGACTCCGCTCTACTCGGTCCTCCCCGCTCATTTAGGGAGGGGGTGCAGCCGAGAGATCGCCGGCCGGTCGACCTCCTCGTGCTGGAGTGTTCCCCCGTCTTCCGCTCGTTCGCTGTGGAGCTCGAGGGCGCCGAGGAAGGGATGGGCGACTGCCCATGCTCCGTGGAATGAACGCGTTCTTGTCGTCGAGTGGATCGAATGGGGGAGGGGATTGCAGAGGAGTGTGTTGTCCAAAGGATGGCCGCACTCGCCCGGAAATTCGCTTTCGAACGGGCGGCGGGCGGGCGGCTGTCTGGGCGGCCGCCTCTCCGCCGCTCCGTTCGCTTCCTTTCGGGCGGCCGCTTTCTCTCGTGTTCTCCGCTTTGAGGTCGTGTTCTGTCGTTCCCCCCGACTTCGCGGTCAACACTCGACTCAAAGCCCGCACGGGTCGGCGCTCTATTGACGAGTCGCGTGTTCGTCGCTTCCGCCTGCTCGTCGACCGCCCGCTTTCGTCGCCGCCTTTCGAAATCCGCCGGCCGCCCGTTCGCCGTCGGTTGCGCCACCCGCCGGGCGGCGGGCAGGCGGCGGGCAGTCGGACGGGGCGGCTTTTTTCTTCCGCTGCTTTTTTCACCGCGTCCGTTAGCGGCGGCTAATTGTTTCGCTTGTTTCTGGTTGTTGCTCGATTGCAGCCGACGAGATTGGACCGGAGCGGTCGGGGAAATTGATGCGGATTGCAGTCCAAACGAGTAGAAGGGGGCAGTCCGCAAAGGACGAATGAGTTCGATGGTCGATTTGCTTGATTTTCATACGGAATGAAGTCCGGCGGATGCACGTTTCGAAAAAAAATAATGACGAGCGAGAACGAAAGCAACCTGACTTTTACCGAAAGCAATTCGTAGACGATGGTGTTTGGGGATAAACGAGAAACTTCAAACATTTCTACGTCTGTTGGAAATAAAACTCGTGTACGATGCAGCGGCCAAAAAACGGGAATAAGCGTGGCGAAGACAAATAATTGTAAGTGAATAGAACGAACAACAAGGTCGCACGATTATCACGGCACGACGCGGAACGGAATAAAGCAAGTGTTTTAAAACCAAAACGGAACGTGAAATTGAATGGAATCCGGCAAGCGAATTCGTGTGTCGGCGGCGCCCCCACCGCTCGCTTCAAGAAATCTAAAAAATCTACAAGTTGGAATAACCGACCCCAACCACATAAAGCACGATCGCTGAAATAAGAACCCAGTACCGCCCACTCGCTCACTCCCTCAGACGAGTCCCCCTTCTGCTCACTGGAAGGGAGGAGTGCGGGCCGCCCACTTGCTGCCCGACGAACGCCACCGCGTCTCCACAACGAGTAGAAAAGCTGCTTCTGTTTGGAGGCGAGCATCAAAGTTTGGTGAATAATAGACAATGGAGCTAAGCAAAGTAAATGGTTGAAAAACGTCACGGGCCTTCGTCTGCGCACGGAATTTTAAAAACGAGTATTCGCCTTTCAACACAAAGAATCGAATGAACAAGCACCACCACCCAACCAAATTCCTTTCGACTCCAACACGAGTCGACAACCCGTTCGATCCCAACCGCCCTCCAACAGAAAGAACGCTCGATCGCCGTCTTGTCCAGAGTCTCCCCGCCGCCCCGCCCACCACTCGCTTCTGGCACTTGACGGCCGAGTGTTCACGAGTCGCCTTCCGGTCCGATCGGCAATCCAACCGTGTAATGAATACCAAACACGAGTAGTCGAGTGGAAGTTAGAGTTCACGAGCCTGCTGAATAACAGGCAGAAACTCGCGGAATAATGAAACGGTTTAACATTTTTTGCTTTATCAACGCTCGCATCTCGCAACAAGAAACGACTGAAAGAATGGCTGTAATTCCCACTACTTCTTGCCCCCTCACCTCTCCAACATCGCCGAACGACGCTCGAAGTGAGGAGCGAACTGGCCGCCCGCCCTCCAGTGGGAGCCGTCCCCTCGCCGCCGACTGCCCCCTCCGCCGGCCGCCCGGCAGCGAGGCAGCGGGCGAACGGGCGGCCGAGCGGCGGAGTGGACGGCCGGGCGGGCGAGTAGACGACGAAGCAGACGACTCGTTGTTGTGTCGAGACGGGTGGGTGGAAAAACCGCAAATAAGTGTTGTATCGGCCGACAAAGCAAGCAGTCAACGTCAAGGATGTTGAGAAGAGCAGTGCGGAATTTTGTGATCTTTATTCTTCTCTGTAGACAAAGAAAGTTAGCTCAACGATGTAATCGCCACGCGTCCAAAAAGACGACTCGCCAACACGTGCAACAGCCGGCCCGTCAGAACGCGCCTCTTGGAGTCCCCCGCCGCCCGCCGTTCACTCACTCGGCGAGCGGCAGAAGACGGCCGTGGGGAGCGGCGGGACGAGCGGGAGTGAGTGGGCGGCGGCCGGCGATCCCTCCCGCCCTCCGAGTTGTGGGGCGGCTGCTCCGAACCGCCGCCGCCTTCTGCCCGCCGCCCGTCCACTCGCTGCGGGCGGCCGGCGGGGAGGAAGCGGGCGGGAGGGCGGCGAGTTCGTTGGAGTCTCCCGTCCCGCCCGCCCGCCGCCTCCTCTTCGGCGCCCGGCCGCTCGCTCCCGCACGAACGAGTGGCGAACGAACGGGCCAAAAGCGAGAAGAAACTGTCGGCTGGTCGGACGAACGAGGAGCGATGAGCCCGACGGCCGAGAGCGGCAAGAAGGCGAAATCATTGCTCCCGTCTACTGCCGAAGAGGAACAACATCCCACGCCGGAGTTAGTGCCCTTTGACCAAACAGAACGCAGCATTGTCGATGAGTGAAACAATCGGTCGTGACAGAAAAAATAACGTGGTGGTTCGAAAAACAACTCTCTAGTAGAAGTGAGAAGAGAACATACTGGCTCGTGGAATAGCTCCTCTTTGAACCGGCACAGTTGACAGCGGATTGATCGAGGTGTCTGGGAAAAAAACGGTGAAAAGAAAAATCGGATGCAGAGCGACAGCTGCACTTTGCTGGCAAGGAAAGAAGACCTTGACTAACCGTGATTTCTGTTTTTTACCAACCTAAGGCAACACCTGTTGGCGGAATAACTAGCTTCTCTCGTTCCTCACCTGCAAACAAAGGAAAGAAGTAGTCGACGACGAGCGGACGGCTAATCCCACGTCGATCGGCGTCCATCTTCCGACTGGAAAACCGCCCATTTCGGGAGCGCCCGCGAATAGAAAAACGAGCTGCACGCTTACGTGAATAGTACCGGAAGAAATGACGTGTAACTTTTTTCTTTCGGTCATCACTCGACTGACTGCTCGAACAACGAACAGCATTGATGAATGAAGGGAAATTATACTGCCTTCCAACAAACCACCTCCGGTCTTATCTTCTCACCAAAATGAATGAAAAGAAATGATCATCCTGCACTCCTGCTCTACCACTGCCCACTTTTTCCCTTCGATCACAGAGGAACTCCCGCTGCGAGTGGGCGGAGAAACCCGCCTGATGGGCGGAAGGGATGCGAGGCTCGACTCCGCGTAGAAGTGAGCGAGCAATCCGGCATCTTTAATGGCCACGCGTTGTTCTTTCTGTTAAACTACGCGTCGGACTTCAACAACAAAGTGAACCGCAGGCGTCATCCACAATGCACAGTGGAAGCCCGGAATTTTTGCTATTTTAGAGAGCCATACTTCAAAAAATGTTTAGACACGTTTTCACTCAACACAAGAATGAACGGCTTACTTCGCGGTCAACCCACCAGAGCATAAAAATCAAAGTGCTTGTATCTGCCGGCAACGCAAACAATTGCTCTGTTCCGACTTCGCAATCATTTTCACGGGAGAAGAATGAAAACGCGGCGGAATAAACCAAACGAACAGTGAACTATTGAAATTCACCCGCGTCTGTCAGCAATAATCGTTCCGATTTTTTAAAAATCAAACTCCCACAAGCAATCTCCGACAACGCGACGATCAACCACTCGCCCTGTTCCCCGAGCAACCCCCAGACGTCCCCTTCTTCCAACGGGCGCTTCTCGGCGACGACCTCCGAGTGGCCGCCGGAGTGCGCGCGGGAAGAGAGCCCCCGCGAATGGGCGGGCGGTCGGACGAGCAGCCGGCGGCCTTTCCGGAAGGCCGATCGGCGCCCCGATCGGGAGCGAGGAGTGAGGCGGCGGATGGGCGGACGGGAGAGCGGCCACTTCTTCGCCGCCCGCTCATTCCCCCCACCAAGCGGCGACCGGCAGCTCCGACTCGCCGGCACTCCGCTCGATCGGGAGGGCGGCCGGCGCCCAGCGGTCGGCTTCTCCCTCACTGGAGCTGCGGGCGGTGGGCATCGCGGCCGTTCGGCTCGTCCACCGCCTCGTCCATCTGCTCGCTTCTCCGTCCAGTTGATGGGCGGACTGCTCGCGAGACACGAGCGGCCGGCCGCAATGAAACGAGAGTCTCCGGCCGCCCGCCCGCTCGGCGGCTGCTCGCTGGAAGGCGGGCGGCTCGGCGCTCTCTTCTTCGATCCGCTCGTTCCCTCCCGCTCCACGCGTTCGTTCGAACACACGCGGAAGTTGTGCGCGCTCGTCGCCCCGCCCACGAGTCGCCCGCCGAATGGCCGGCCGCTCTGCTCGTCGCCGCCCTCCGCTCCCCACGGCGGCCGCTCTCGCCCTCGAATCTCCCGCCCTGCCGGCGGTCCACTCGCTCCACCGGCCGCCGCTCTCCTGCTCGCCGGCCGTTGTTCCGTCTTGTGCGCGGCGACGGGCGTTCTCCCCACTGCTCGAGGGGTCGGGCGCGAAGAAGCGGACAGTCAACGAGCGGAAACGAGCGGGCGGTCGCCTGCTTTTCGTTCGACGGAGGCAACGGGCCACCGCCCGGGGATCGTCGCGCCCTTCCGCCCGCTCGGCCGCTCCGCCCGCCTTCTCATCGAGTCGCCCGCTTGCCGGAGACGTGGGGCGAACGAGTGGACGTCCCGCTCGCCCACTTCTCGCCTTCTTCCTCCTCACTCCTCTCCGGCCGCTTCTTTCTGGGCGCTTCTTCGTGGCCGCTTCCTCCTCCGAGCGACGGGCAGCCCGCAGAACGGCCCGAATCGAACCTCCGCGCCCGCAGTCGCGCCACTCGCCGTCCACTCGGCCGGCGGACTCCTTCGAATCAATCCGGTGGGGACGAGGCGCCTGCTCTTGATCGAAGGAGTGTCCCTTCTCGCTTCCGTTGTTGATCGATCGACAAGGCGGCCGCTCGGAGGGCATCGGGGAGGGCGGGCAGGCGGCGAGGAGACCGCTCGTGGGCGCTCCCTCTGGCCGTCCGCCTCTTCCGACCGCCCGCTCTCTCGTTCGGTTGGTTGCGCGTTCGGTGGGGCGCGCTCAGCGAGCGGCCGGGCGTCCGGTTGGGCGGCAGGCGAACGCACTGGCGCGAGCAAACCGAACTCGACGGCATGTGAACGAGAGATCGCCTGCTTCGTCCACTCCACAACGCCATCCGAAATGCTCGCGGTCATTTGCCGCGACGGATGGGCACTTGAGCGCGACCACAACTCTCCTCTTCCTTCAGTTGGGCGGCAGCCGAGCGCGTTTGTTCTCGCGTTGTTAACGTTTGCTTGATTTTAGGAAGAAATGTCGACGACCGATGGAGAAGAACACAACGGAGTTGTGGACAGGCGTCTCGCATTCGTTGAATGGGAGGGTCCCTACAGTTTTACGTTTATATCTTACCGTTTGGGCTACGTACGCAAGCTCTTTGACTTAAACGCTTCGGATCAAAGTCTAACCGCCGTCAACTACCTGTTGAAAGAAACTCGGTATGGTTTCCATTCAATAATACGTCGTTGTTTTCCGGGGAACTGCAGCCAACGCAAACACTGCAAGAAGTGCTTCAGAAAACCCGGCTTTCAACTAAACGTTTCGTAAAGTTCGTGCCACTGACCGAAACGATCGGACTGTTCGTGGTCACTCCCGACCTCGATTCGATGGTGACAATGCCGCTCAAACGAATGCTTGTTGTGGATGTGGACTACGAGAACGCTGCTTACTCAATTCGAATGCCGATTGGAGGCCATGTGATGAAAGTGAACGGGGACCACACAGTGCGTGTAACCTGGGACGGACGCGTGGTCTTGTTTCGCGACGACATCAACCCTCGTTTCAATTACTACTTGTACGAATTTGACGAGAACTTCGCTGCGATTCGTCCGACCACAACGGTACCGAACGAGTGGATTGCGGACATGCCGAATTTCCGATTGATGGGTCAGAAGTTGTATTATTTCAATTCGCACCTGGTTGTCAGCCGCACGCAAGATCCACTGGAATGGCTGATGTCTTCTCTGCGTTTTTATGACTTCCAAACCGAGAATCACGAGTTGCAGAAAGTAGGCTTTCCTTCACGATCTTTGGAAGACGCGCTGGAGAACAAAGCTCTGATTAGCACTTCGTTGTCTGGCTGTTGGTTAAACCTGCATTTCTGTGCGCAAATTGATTGTCGTCACAAAGACGGCGCACGCCGTGGTAAGTGGTAGGTAGATAACGCTTTACTTCGAGCGGTTTCAGACAGAACGGACCGGTACGACCGTTTTGTTTGTCGATTTGACTTGACCAGCAATACGTGGTCCAAAACGGTGATTCGTCTTCACCCACCGCTTTCTTGTGATGTTCTTTTCGATGACGACATGATTCCTGGAGCCCCTGATCGCTTGTATTTCCACATGACGGGCCGGCAGCTGGGAGGCTACAAAATCTTTAAGGGTTCTAGTTTTCTCGTCGTGTAAGCCGCCCCACTTCATAACTCACACAGCTTTACGTTGCAGGAAACCCCTCCGCCTGCGGCGGCTGGCCGTAGAGTCGCTTGCCGCGGCCGCCTGTTCGGCGAGCGACGAGGAGCGCCGCCGCCTGCCGCCGTTCGTCCGCCGCCTTCTCTTGTGTTGATCCGCGAGCACCGGACACTTCAAAGAACATTCCAATGGGATTCTCGCTCTTCGTGTCTCGTTCGTGAATAAACCAAGCAAAAAGAACTCCGCTTTCTTTCAACCTGCCGCAGTAGACCACAAACAATCGTCCTTTCATTGCGAGCAGAAGAAACAAACTCGGGAGCCAAACGAGCACACCCGATCACTCCACAGCGGGCTCCTCGGGGGGCGGCTGGGGGACGTCGAGAATGTCGATGGATTGGTCGGCGATGTCCCCTTTGATGTTCCTGCAGGCGGGACGATCAACTCCTCCCACTATCGCCCGCTCGTGTGGAATATCCTGCCTGAACATCGGCGGAAGCATTCGACTGCCGCCCACTCAAATGGACGCTGAAGACGCGCCGGTCGCTCGGCCGCCGCTTCGAGTCGACCGCGCGGTCGGCGGCGGCGATCGCGGGCGCGTGCCGCCGATCGTTCGGGCAGTCCGCCGTCCTCCCACTCGGACGTGGGCGACGCGTCCGCCTCTGCGCCCATCGGCAGCCGGACGTTCGGGCGGCCCGCGGCGATCTCCGCGGAGCCGCCCGTCGAACTGCGCGGAAGGCGGGCGAGCGGTCGTGAGTGGACGGCGGCCGGCAATCACTCCCGCCCTCCCGCTCGGTGGGGCGGCCGCTCCGAACCGCCCGCCGCCTTCTGCCGGCCGCCCCGTCCACTCGCTGCGGGCGGCCGGCGGGGAGGAAGCGGGCGGGAGGGCGTCGAGTTTGTTGGAGTCTCCCGTCCCGTCCGCCTCCCCGCCTCCTCTTCGTCGCCCGGCCGCTCGCGCCCGCTCGGGCGAGTGGCGAGCGGGCGGGTCGAAAGCGAGAAGAAACCGCTGATTTGCCTGATGGAACGGCAAGCGACGAGACCGCCGGCAAGAAACGTGAATTTCTTCCATAAAAAGTTTAAGAAATGGACTGTGAACCCAAAATGGAAGCGGAATAACCGCCGTTCAACGAAAAGTATCTCAGCATTGTTGATGAAAGAAATGATCGGTTGTGGCAGAAGAAGTTACGTGCAAGTTCCAGAAGCAACAAGAAAAAAGGTGAACAGCGAAGGGGCACGTTCGTAAAAGAGCTCCACTCGAACTACAGAGTCGGACAGTAAATCGATAGACATCTCTGAAATCAAGAAGTAAGAAGAGCTGTGAGATGCAACGCGGGTGCATCCTGGCAGGAAGACGAACTAATACGCCAGCCTTCGCTTGGTTCGTGACCTTGAGATCAATTTGTCGCGAACTTGACAGCACAGCGGCGGAATAAGCGGCAACAGTTACCTTCTCCCTACTAACAAAAAAGAAGCAAGTGGTCGACGACGAGCGCGCGGCGAGTCCCGCCGTCGATAGGCCGTTCCGCTTCCAGCTAGAAAGTCGACAGACGGCAACAAGCGAGCAGAAACCAGTGGGATAGTCGACTCAAGCAAATGGCCACGAAGAAATCGACCCTCTTATCGGAATAACCGCCGTCAACCATTGGATTCACGATCAACGAAAGAAGAGCCGCGCCCCGTCCGCCCGCCCACTCCCGCCGAACGAGTCCCCCTTCTGCCCGCTGGAAGGGAGGAGTGTGGGGCGCCCACTTGCCGCTCAAAGCCGCCCCCGCTTCTCCACGACGATCAGGTGGGCTGCTTCTGTTTGGATGCGGGCCACGAACCTTTGTTGATAATGGACGGCGGGCGACTGATCGCAGATTTTTGAGGAGGCGCGGAATATTTTTACGAGTGCCCATCTTCGAACACAATGAATCGAATGACCATCCAACGATCCAACAAGGGTTTCTCGACTCCAACCCCAGCCAACAGCCGGTCCATCCCACCCGCCCTCCAACAGAAAGAACGCCCGATCGCCGTCTTGCCCCGACGCTGTCCGCCGCCCCGTCCACCACTCGCTTCTCGCCACTTGAAAGCCGTCTGTTCACGAGTTGCCCTGCAATCGCTCCGAGCGGCGATCCGACCGTAAAATAATTGCTCGACATGAACAGTCGAGTGGAGGCGTGAGTTTACGAGTCGATATCGTCGAGTATCAGTGGCGCCGCGGAATAACAAAGTCGTTCGACAGTTCAATTCATCGTTTATCCTCCGCCATCAACGACAACACAACTGAAAACGAATTACTGCAACCTCCACCTTCCCACAACCCCAAACGACGTCCGACATGAGCGGCGATCCAGTAGAAACAAGAACGGGGCGAGTGATTGAATGGAAAGCGGCAAGTGAATTCGTGCGTTGGCGTCGTCTCCACCGCTCGCTGCAAGAAACCAAACGGTCGGCAGGCGGCAAGCAGCAAGTAGAAATGAGTGAGCGATTCGACGTCAACGGCTGGACGAGCATGCGGCGGACTTCAACCGGCTTTATTGCAGCGAAACCCTCTGGTCGCGTCGGACGGAATAACCGTCTTCAATGACTAGAACCAGGGTCGCTGAAAGAACAGTGGCAACACGTCCGCCCGCCCACTCGCTCGAACGAGTCCCCCTTCTGCCCACTGGAAGGGAGGAGAGCGGGCCGCCCACTCGCTCCCGAAGAACGCCCCACTTCTCCACGGCGAGCAGGAGGGGTGCTTTCGGATGGAGGCGGGTATCAAACCGTGTTTGAAAGTGGATGGTGGAGCAAACAAATTCGCACATTCCAAATGCCGATCCGAGTGTGGACGGAATTTCCAAGTCGAATGACTGCTCTCAAACACAAAGAATTAACTGACCGACGCCCACCATCCAACAAGCATTCGCTCGACTCCAACAAGACTCAACGACCAACAATTCCACCCGCCCTTCAACAAAGAGACCGCCCGACGCCGTCTTGCCCCGACTCTCCCCGCCGCCCCGTCCGCCACTCGCTTCTCGCCACTCGGAAGCCAACTGTTCACAAGTCGCCTTCCGATCACTTCCATCGGCGATCAAATTGTTAGATGAATGCTTGGCACAAGCGGTCGAAAGGAAGTGGGACGTCGGATTCGAGTGCCGCCGAAGAAACAGCACAGACGGAATAATACTATGGCTTGACGATTCGCTCACGTCTAATCTCCATCTCCACCACTAGCTCACAACTAAAAGCATTCCCGCCCGCGCCTACCCCTTTCAACAAACCCAAACGACGCCCGAAGTGAAAGGCAATCCAGCCGCCCGCCCTCCAGTGCGGGCCGTCCACGCCGGGCCGCCCGGCAGCAAGGCGGCGGGCGAACCGGGCGGCCAATCGGCGGGATGACGGCTGGTCGGGCAACTGCGGGGCGAGTGAATACGAAGCGGCTTGCTCGTTGTTCTCATAATGCGGGCGGGTAGAACGAGCAATAGAATGGGTAACGTTTTATGTCACTTTAAGTCGATAGTGTCGTTAAAGAAAATGAACGGAATAAATAAACGACATTTAACTCTGAGTTCCGGCGGTTTAATATACTTCATTGCTTTTTACATCACCTTTGCTTACAAGTTTTTATATCAGAAACAGACCAATTAAAACCGGCGAACTACTCATCACTGGACCAGAAAAAACCCCTGCCGACGCCTGCACCAGCCGGCCATCAGGACGCGCCGGTCGGAACCCCGCCGTCCGCCCCTCCGCTCGTCGGCCGCCGAGTGGGGGCGAGGGACGCGGAGTGCGGCGAGTGGGTGGGCGGCGGCCGTCGAATTCGCGGGTCCCGTCTGTTCGATTCGAGCGACCGCTTTCCGCCCACTTGCAGGGGTGGGCGGCTTGGGCAAAGAGTAGATAGTAGGCAATGTGTTGGACGGCTCGCGACTCGATCTTTCGACTGCCATTACCTGTGGTTAGTAATCGACCGCTAAAAAGCAGCAAGTGAATACCCAGCGAACAAGTCAATCCTAGATACGAAGACTTACGGAAAACATAGCGGTCAACAGCAACCGCCGGCAAATGTCACGGAATAAACAACAACAGTGGTTATCCTAGTATTCAAAGGAGCAGAAAAAAGATGAAAGACAAAAATCAGCTCGCCGACCCGCCGTCCATTTCAACGCACTGCGGGACAAACGGAAGCTGCTAGTGCTGATATCTATAAAGTAGTTGAGTACAAGCCACTCAACGTGAAGTGGGGATGACGACTTTTGAACCCACCGTTCGCTGCAAGAAACCAAACGATCGACGGCCGACAACGAGCGAGCAGGAACGAGTGAACAAGTCGAACCAATGAACGAGAGGTCTCCCCGGAATAACCGCTCCTCAATTACTGGAAGCATGATTAATGAAAGAAAAGCCGCGCCCCGTCCGCCCGCCCCCTCCCCCCGAACGAGTCCCCTTTCTGCCCATTGGAAGAGAGTTGAGCGGGCCGCCCACTCGTCGCCCGAGAACGCCCCCGCTCCTCCACGACGAACAGGAGGGCTGCTTTTGCTGGAAGGCGGGCGTCAAAATTGACTTGATAATAAACGATCGAGCGGAGAGGAGAACTTACGTCGGCAGTGTACGCTTCGAAACGGAATAAAGAATTTGCTCGTTTATCCGCATCATGTAACCTCCGCTCCCATGGACGACACATGACCAAACAAATAAGCGCAACTCACAGCACGCTCCGCTCCTCAACTCTCCAACCCTCCCAAAGACGCCGAAAATGAGAAGCGCGACGGTCGGCCGCCCTCCAGTCGAGGCCGTTCACTCGCCACCAACTGCCCCCTCCGCCGGCCGCTCAATGAACAACGTTTAACGGAGACAGATAACAAGGCTCGTTTACAACAGATTTTTTGACGCAAGCGCACAAACAAACGGAAATCAATAGAAAACTGCTTCGACGGAGAGGTGCTTCGGCACGGGGCGCGGATCGGCGGGATGGCGGACGACGAAAGAGGAGCGGAGAAGCGAGTGGGGCTGGCCGACGGTCAGGCGGTAAGAATTCCACGCGTAGATGTGCTCCTCATTCGGTCCGTAACATTGAGGGCGATGCGAGGCGCGGACGTGGATCGTGAGCTCGCCGCTGTCGTCCACGTGCAGCAAGTCGGCCGGTTCGCTCAGGTTGAACACGCCGTGCTTCCACTCGGCGTACCAGCAGGAGGCGGCGATCTCGTCCATGAGGGCGCATTCGATGGTCGTCCACTCGCCCGTGTTGAGGTCCAATCGGCGCATTCGGGGCCGCAGAGTCCAGCTCGAGTGGTCGTCCTTCCGCACCTTCAGTTGGTCCATCGCAAAGAGGAAGTGGCCGTGGAAGGCGACGGAAGACGGCGAGAAACTGTGCAGAACGGCCCCCGTCTCTTCGCGCTTCACGGCCATCGTGCGCACAATGCCGGCTCGCGAATCGCAGCTGTGAATCGCGACGATGCCCGCGTTGTCCTGGCCGAGCACGTGCAGAAGCCCCGAGTGGAAGTGGGCGGCCGCAAAGCTGCCATCTGCGAGCTCGTAGCCGGTCAGCGGTTCCACGGCCAGAGTGGTCAGGTGGACCGAGAGAATTCCGAATTGCTCGGCCATGAGAACCAAACAGAGGAAATAGTCGGGGTCGCCAGTGGCGCAAATCAAGTGGCGATGGGGGCGCGTGAGGGGTAGGCCGAATGGGAAAGGAAGTGGCTGGGCGCTTGTGCCGAAGGTGCCGGTCGTCTCGTCCAGGTCGATTCGAGCGATGTGTTTGGGAGTCACGACCAGCAGGCAGTCGAAGCGCACGATCCAGCAGTCGACCACTTCGCGCAGTTCCCGAGCGCCCGGCGCACAAGCGAACTTCCGGGCGGTGTTGGTGCACGTGTCCACGACCGCAATGTACCGACCGTCGAACTGGAACTCGACGAGCAGGCGGCCGTAAGTGAACACGTTCGAGACATCCGGGAAGGCGCGAGCCCCCATGCTCTCCGACTTCAAAGTCGCGTACTTGTGGCCGTGGGCTCCGATGGTCGTTGCTCGCTGCATTGCAAGAAGGCGGTAAGAAGGTGGGAAGCTGGAAGAGAATCCTACCGTTTGGCGAAGGAAGACGGAGGGGCGGTGGAATGCAGAGAGTGAGCAAATGAGTGACGAAATCCAACCGCTGCCGCCTTTTATTCGTTTTTTGGAGGTCAAAGGTTCCTGCCGAGCGACTGTTGCGCGAGCAAGAGGCTAATCTTTGACCGCAAAGATCTCGCGTGATGAAATGTTCGCCCAAAAGGTCACCCTGCTGCTTTCTCACGAACGGGATGTGATCTTTCTGCTCATGTGTTGCGCAAAAAATCACTGTTTTGTTTTATTTTGTCGTTCTTTGCCTGTCGCTGATGTCCAGGCGTCCGGCAGGGCGTCGATTGCTTGCCGATCGATCTGTCTGCTTCTCTTCTGTTCGCACCGTTCGCTCTTGATGATCGGAAATCAGGCTGCAGCTGCAGCGAATTGCACGCGTCTTCCGAACTCTGCTCGTCTATTCAGGAAGAAACGAGACCTGTGATTGAATGGAATCCACCAGGCGAATTCACGTGTTGGCGTCCGCTCCACCGTTGGCTACACAAAACCGAACGATCGACACCCGGCAACAAGCGTGCAAAAACGAGTGGACGAGTCGACTCGAACGGGTGGACGGCCGACAACACGCGCAATTGGCTAACGGAATAATCGCCCTTAACCACTGGAAGCACGATCAATGAAAGAAGAGCCGCGCCCCGCCCGCCCACTCCCCCGAACGAGTCCCCCTTCTGCCCAGTGGAAGAGAGGAGTGCGGACCGCCCACCCACCGCCCCAAAGAACGCCCCCGATCCTCCAGGACGGGGAGGAGGATTGCTTCTGTTTGGAGGTGGGAATTGCATCTCGTTTGATGGTCGATAGACGGTCGAAAGGAGTATGATTGTTGGAAATGAAGATGTCCGTGACTCTCGCGGATGTTTCCTCGGAATAAAATAATCTAGACGACTAGCAGCAGTTCATAAATGAAAATCATTCCGTAATCTCCGACCAACACGCGACGGTGCTCTACCGTCTATTGCGAAAATCAGGTGGTTGTTTCATTGAATGTTGACATAAGAAACAGTTTACCTAATTCGATTGTACGCAAAAGACGACTTGCGAGACTTTAAGTGCGAACTAACGAATGCAGTGGAACTGGTGCCCGTACTTCGAGTTACTTCGGCAATGCAAGATTAGGCGGAAATCCCGGTGAAGTGATTACGGAATTTTGCCATGAATGCTCGCCAACAAAAAGAAGCAATCAAACAACCATCATTACTCAACAAAAATCTCTTGCTTCCAACACGATCCAACGGCCGATCCTTTCCGCCCGTCTTCCAACAGATCGAACGCCCGCTCGCCGCCTTGCCCCGACCGTTTCCACCGCTTCGTCCAACACTCGCTTCTCGCCACTCAAAGGGCGGCTGTTCGTGAGTCGCCTTCCGAACACTGGTCGTTGATCCAATCGAGAAGTGAATGCTCCACACGAGCAGTCGAGTTCACAAATCGACATCGTACTCTCCGAGCACACCGTGCGGAATTATGATACTGCTCAACAATCATATGCTCCGTTCCTACTCGCAAGTACCAAGAACTTGCACCTGAAACGAAGGACTAGCCAATTCCACATCCCCGCCTCTTGCCTTTCCAACAACGCCAAACGACGCTCGAACGGAGGGACGATCGGGCCGCCCGCCCTCCACTGGGGGCCGTCCATTCGCCGCCGACTGCCCCCTCCGCCGGCCGCCCGGCAGCGAGACAGCGGCAAACGAGCGACCCGTCGGCGGAGGGGGCGGTTGGGTGGTCGGCTGCGGGCGAGTGGACGACAAAACGGTTAACCCATTGCTGTTTTCGATTAGGGCGGGTCAAGTGAGTAATGGAATAGAGGTCGTTTAGCTGCAATTAAATGGCGAAAAAAAAAACGAAATTTCAATCGCCCATTCTTCGACGTCGCTACGGAATACAATCCAACCTTTTTTTTCAACAACGTCGCAAGTTACAGAATTGCTTAAAACCAGTGAACAAACTAATAAAAGGCAACCAACTATTCACCACTCAACCAGGAAGAAAATCGCCGACACGTGCACCAGTCGACCATCAAACCGCGCCGCTCGGAGCCCCCCGCCGCCCACTGGAGGCCCTCAGCCCGGTTGCCCGCCGTCCACCCACTCGGCGGGCGGCAGAAGACGGCCGTGGCGGAGCGGCGGGACAAGCGGGAGTGAGTGGGCGGCGGCCGGCGATCCCTCCCGCTCTCCCGCTTGTGGGCGGCCGCTCCGAACCGCCCGCCGCCTTCTGCCGGCCGCCCGTCCACTCGCTGCTGGCGGCCGGCGGCGGCGAGAAGCGGCCGGGAGGGCGGCGAGTTCGTTGGAGTCTCCCGTCCGCCCCGCCGCCTCCTCTTCGGCGCCCGGCCGCTCGCTCCCGCCCGGACGAGTGGCGAACGGGTGGGCTGAAAACGAGAAGAAACAGCCCGCCGGCCGTACAGACGAGGGACGAGTAAGTGGAAGCGGGCATTTGAATTCGCGTGCTGACGTCGGCTCCACCCCTCGCTTCTAGAAATCAAGCGATCGACAGCCGGCAGCAAGCTAGCAGAAACGAGTGGGCGAGTCGAAGCGAAGCTCACAAAAAACTCCTTGGAATAACCGGTCGTCAATTACTGAAAGAAGAGCCGCGCCTTGTCCGCCCGCCCACTCGCCCGAACGAGTCTCCTTTCCGCCCACTGTAAGGGAGGAGCGGGAGCCGCCCACTTACCGTCTGAAGAACGCCCCCGCTTCTCTCCGGCGAGCAGTTGGGTTGCTTCTGTTCGGGGGCGGGTATCGAATCTCCGTTGATTGTGGACCGGTGGGTGAAAGAAAACGGCCAAACGCATTGGAGCGGAATTACCAAAATAATTGACCGTCCCTAAACACAAAGAACTGAGTTAACAACCCCCACAATCCAACGAACATTTTTTCGACTCCAACTCGAGTCAACGTCCAATCGACCCCACCCGCCCTCCAACAAAAAGAAGGCCCGATCGCCGTCTTGCCCCGACTCTCCCCGCCGCCCCGTCCACCACTCGCCTTCCCGCCACTCGAAAGCCGGCTGTTCACGAGTCGCCTTCGAAACACTCCGATGGGCGACTTATTGAGGCAGTAAAAGGCTCGACACCAGCGACCGAGTGGGAATTGTCGAGCTGTGTCGACTGCACGCTCATCGCGGAATAATGAACGTGCTCGGCAATTCAATTCATCGCTTAAACTTCGCATTTGCCAACATCCCACAAGTGAAAGAAGCGACCCCGCTCACTGTCCTTCGCCCTACCAACAACCTCGGCCAACGCCCGAAGTGAGCGGCGATCCGGCCGCCCGCCCTCCAGTGAACCGTCCACTCGCCGCCGACTGCCCCCTCCGCCGGCCGCCGGGCAGCGAGGCGGCGGGCGAACGGGCGGCCCCTCGGCGGAGTGGGCGGTCGGGCACGCGGTCGCGGGCGAGTAGACGACGAAACGGGCGATAACTGGGTCGTGTTCAACGTAAATTAAAAGTCCTTACGGAAAGAGGATACCAGTACAAAATATCAATTTAATGCGCGGTTATCGTTGGCAATTGAATTACGATTGATTTGGTCTCGAATACAACCAACCTTTGAATGCCAGGCCAACGAAATAAAAGGATTTATTCGAGCTTTCTTCTTCAAACAAGCATCATTGCCGAAAATAAAGGTCTACGTAAATCTCCGCTCATTGGGACAACGCATGGCGGAATTTAAGTTGACCATCTCCTCTTACAAAATACGCTCAAATTACACCAAAACTATCATTCAGGGCAACTAGGTAAAGCTGTCCAACACACACCACTTGACCAAAAGGCCCCCGAACACGTGCAACAACCGGCTATCAAGACGCACCGCTCGGAGTCCCCCGCCGCCCGCTGGAGGCCGTCCGCCCGGCCGCCCGGCCGTCCACTCACTCGGCGGGCGGCAGAAGACGGCCGTGGGGAGCGGCGGGACGGGCGGGAGTGAGTGGGCGGCGGCCGGCGATCACTCCCGCCAACCCGCTTCCCCCGCTCGTGGCGGTGAGTGGCGGTGAGTGGCGGTCGCCGAATAGCGGCAACTAATGACCTTCCGGACAACAATGACCCAAAAGGGCGCGGAATAAGTGATTTTTCTCCATTCTTTACATATCGCTTAAAAGAAATTAGTCATCGCAAGTTCTCAACCGACTGCTCTCAATCTCTCTTACTTCTACATCTCGGTTGGTACCTGATGCCGCGTTGACGAGTGCGCTAGAACGACTCGTCAAACGGAGAGAAGAGACGCATTTCAACCTTTACGCGCACGGATCGAACAGGAGCCTCGCAGTTTGGGCGGTCGATCGGGGTCGCCACTCGCCGCTCTAAAGAGGGCGGTAGGGCGAGTGGGCGCATTTTTCGGTCGGCCGCTTTTCCGCGAGCGAGTGGGGAGGCCACCCGCGGCTCTACTCGCCGGTTTCTTCCGCTTTCTGTCAGTGGGCGGCTCGATCAAATGAGAAGCTCGTTCGAGTGAGCGGCGAGAACCCCCGAATTCACACGAGCGACTTCGAACCGAGTCCGCAACACGCTTTGCAATTGCTCATGTTTACTGCCGAATAAGCGAAAGAACAACACGTGACGTGAACTCAACCTTGAGAACGCGTCTATCGGATTAGTTCTCGTTCGAGTCGGGCGCATCGGTCGCCGGTGGAGCGGTGGGCAACGGGATGACATTCGACAAACCGACGGTTTGGTGGTCGATGTCCATCTTGATGCACCAGAGAGTGTGGAAGATGTAGCCTGAACGATTGATCCTTCCACTGCTTTCTGCTCTTCACTCACCGAACACGAACTGAGTGGTCTCGGCGTCCGAATTCTTGGCGCTCCACACGCACTGGCCGTCGGGGAGGTGCAAGTCGACCACGTACGACGAGGAGGGGATCGCGTACGTGTTCCCGCCGATCACGACCTCCCAGTCGGGCAGCGATCCAGCGAGACTGCAGTCCACCGTGTAGACGCCGTAGTCGAAGTCGAAGGTCGGCTGCACGTCCACGTAGAGAGCCAAGAAAATCTCCTGCGGCAGGAGGACGTTCGGCACTCCGGTGTCCACTTTCGCGTAGTCCCCGTCGAACCGTTGCCCCTTGTAGCCGAAAGAATCGACGGCGAAGGCGAGCGAACGGGAGTCTTCGAACCACACAAGCGGGTACGTCTGCTCGGGAGTCATCGGCTCGCAAACCGCGTCACTCAAGCAACTGCCGAAACTGCAAGGAGTAAGCGGGCGTATTTGAACCACTGAATGCGCATTACGTCACCCAAATCAAGTAATCTCGCCCGGGAAATTCTGCAACGTGCAACGACCGCGTGAATCAAAGCTTGACAGACGAAACCAACCGTGAGTGGGCAGTTCTTTCGGCGCTATCCACTCGCAATAGTACCGATCCATCTCCCAGAATTCCTCAAACAAATTGAGGATCGCCGACGAGTTCGCGTTCGGATGGATCGCGTCCGCGGGATTTCTACAAACCGCAGTGATCCCATTCATTACACTTGCTCCCACTCACCAACTCATGCCCACCACTCCATCGGGCATTTTGGGGTCGAGCACGTAAGGATCGTAGACGTTGTTCACGACTCCTGCAATCAAAGGTAAAACATGAGTGGCTCTTTTTACCCACCGAATCGCTGTGTTGTGTTGTACCACATGCCAAAACCGAAAAGCTGGAAGCAAAGACGGACAAAAGATGTCCAGAATCAACCGTTACTTACTCCTACGACATCTTCGTAAGCCGACGCCGAGACTTCGAGGTCTCCGCTGAAAGCGTGCGTGGTACTCGCCCGCGTACTTCGCAGTGGACGACAGCGCGGGATCAAAGGCGGGCTGGAAGGGCTCGAGGCCGGGGTAGTCCTTGGCGAGGAAGAAGCAGGCTTCCGAGCCGCTCTCCACCGCAACCATGTATAGAGTTTCTGCAAAACGAATGATCGAGAACAAACAAAACGACTGACCGGCGGGCGTTCCAACCCACGTGTAGAAAAAAATCGGCACGTCGGGATAAGACGGGATGTAGTCCTGCAATCTCCATTGAATTCGCGCTTTTTGAGCTGCTCCCCTTGTGAATCTTCCGCATTTCCTCGTGGTGGACCTTGAGTTCGTCGGCCATCAGCACTTTCATGCTCGCTTGAAGGAGCAAGGGCTCCGTCCTTTGTGCATCTTGTTGGACGGCCGGGGCAGTGGACGCGGCGACCACGAGCAAGAGAAGAGGAAATGGAAGCTTCATTTTTCGAAGCAACTGATGAAACAATGGAAAGTTTCACTTGCTTTTGTACTGCACGCCGGGGATCACAAGGGCAAGCGTGGGCGGGCTGTTTGATCGTCCTTATTTGCAAGCTCCCCCGTTTGCATCGAAAAAAGTGCCCCCAGTGAGGGTGTAGCTTTGCGGAAAGTCAGCACACGTCAGCTGCAGACTACTCCTTTCGACGAAGGAATCAGTCGGTCGTTCATTCACTCACGTCACGCACAAACATTCTAGTAGACAGGAGGACAAAGCAAAGAACCTTGTTCTTTAAACGCTCCTACTTCTTCAAGTCATCTTTTTTTATCTATCAGAAGGCTGCCCCACTCCGCTCCCGTTTTCAAATTTGCAGAGACGAACGATAAGCGAGCGGAGTGACGAGTCAGGAGCTAGCCGACATTAAGCGCCCCGATTGATCTTGCGGACCGACGAGCAAGCTAGGGGTCGAAACAGGTCCGCGATCACACCGAGGAAGTGATGTCAGACTTGCATTAGAAAAGGCTTGCTGTGAGCACTGAACTTGCCGCTGGTTTCGCTCGCCTCTCGTTTGCTGCTCGTCTTTTTGATAGCTAACAGCAATTTATTATACGCATACAACTACGCAAAAACAAAGAGAATAGTACAAAAAACTTCAAGATGAGCACGAGAGAAGCGAGCGAACGAACGGCGGTAGGCGGCGGCGTTCGTCTTTGGTCATGCAACGCGCGTCGCCAATGATCGAGTCAACGGCCAACTGATGCAGACACAGCGGCTTTTTGCAAAGAGGAAATGAACGTGGAAGTGCAAAAAAAGACGTACACAATCAATGAAAAGTTGTGCGTTGTGAACTTGTGCGTTTCAGTTTTTTCGTCCGAAAATGAAAAGTAAAGCGGTAGGTAGTCGTCTTCCGACTCGAAATCGAAAATTTTCGTGAAGCGAAGATTGCAGCTGCAACACGACGGAAGACCATAAGCGGGTGGACAAGTCGAAGCGACAGAGAAAGCTGTCGGGAGTGCCACACGAGCGGCAGGCAGCTCGTTTCGACTCGCCCGTTCCGAACACACAATGTCGACCGCCGTGTACTGCAGTTTGCTTTTGTTTATTGAAAAATGTGGTTGAACAACAACAGGTCGGTCATTTCGTTCAGTTCAACGCGGGCTCTCCGGTGGGCGGCGGAAGGACGTCCATGATGCTGATCGCCGTGTTGTCGATGTCCATCTTGATGCACCTGCAAGCAACCATTAATGTGCACTTCCATTAATAAACTTGCCAGAGGTTGTGGAAAATGTAGCCGAAAACGTAGTCGGTGGTGTAATCATTCGAGGTAAAGACGCTCAGCGCACACCGGTCGTTCGGGAGCAACAAATCGACCACGTACGAAGAGGAGGGGATCGAGTGGTTGTTGCCGCCGATTGCGAACGTCCAGTCGGGCAGCGAGTTCTGGTGCGCGCACGGAACGGTGTAGATATTGTAATGGTAGTCGTAGTCCGGGGTGACATCGTAGTAGATTGCGAGTAGCGAATCCTCCGGGACGAGGATGCTCGGCACTCCAGTGTCCACCTTGCCGAAGCCGCCGGCGTACTGCGAGCCCTGGTACGTGAACGAATCGACGACAAAAGCGAGCGAGCGTCTCGCTTCCAACCACGTGAGCGGGTACGTGTTGGCAGGAGTAGGCGCAGCGCATATGCCGTCCAGACACGAGCCGAAGCTACAAAAAGAGTCTAGTTATTCAAAAATTGCTTTGTTGTCGCTTACGAAGTCTCTCCGGCGTATTCACGGCCGTATTCTAAAGCAAGTAAGAAAAGCGTGAGTGAACGGAGAGAAGTGATTGAAAAGAACGAACCGGGATCGCTGAACACCTCCAACCAATCACAATAGTAGCGGTCTATGTCGCCGAACTCTTGGAAGAAGTTGATGATCGCCGACGAGTTCTCTTTCGGATTGGCCGCGTCATCGGGATTCCTGCGCAATCAATCGATTAGAGCTCGTCGTTACCTGGGCGCTCACCAGCTCATGCCGACGACTCCATCGGGCATCACCGGGTCGAGCGAGTAGGGATCGTAGACAGTGTTTACAACGCCTAAAAATCCAGTTAGTCATTTCGTTAACGTAGCTGAAAGTGCTTACCGAATCTCTGGGTCGTGTTTTCCCAAATGCCAAAGCCGAAGAGCTGGAAGAGCAAAATCAATTAGCGGACCGAAAAGTGGTGGTTAGGTGATAAGAACGACAAGTTCTCAAACGACGCCGCCGCCTGGCAAGCAATTTCGAGTGGAGTAACCAGAAACAGAGTGAGCCGAACAGGCAGAGACTTCAAGCAATTGCTTCAAAAGCGAACTCACGCCAACAACATCGTCGTAAGCGGTGCCAGTAACTTCGAGGTCGCCGCTGAAGGCAAAGTAGCGGTCCCCTAGCTTGGCGGTGGAAGACTGAGCGAGATCGAAGAATTGCTGGTTGTCGGTGCGGCCGGGGTAGTCCTTGTCCAGAACGAAGGTCGCCTCGGATCCGCTCTCCAGCGAGACCCAGAAGTCGACGGCTAAAATCGATGAATTACGACAAGTACGGTAAGAAAGGCTTACAGGGCGTTCCGATGCTGATCAGCGTGAGCACGGGCGAGTCCGGGTAGCGGGGAATGTAATTCTGAAAAGCAAATGATTATGACTTTACAGTTAGCTATCTTTCCACACGCCTTATGGACCTTGCGCATTTGCTGGTGGTACTCCTTGAGGTCATTGGCCAGCCATCGGCGCTGCTTGGTGCGCACGCTGAGCCGCTCCGTTTGCTTCGACTTCTTTTGGGCGGCCGGGGCAGCAGACACGAACGCGACGACGAGGACGAGAAGAAGGAGCAGCAGCTTCATTTCTTTCCGTCAAGAATGAATGAGGAGCAAGAAGTTTGCTCGTCGTTTTATACGCGGAAAAGCGAATGACGAGGGACAAAAATGGGTTGCTTTTTGCTTACACACCCTCGCTTTGTTCCGTCTTATCACTTCAATTAGTGAGGGCCAAGTAGAGAAAAGTAATCATGGACTCGATGATCTGGCGGGAGTCGACGGACGGGAGGGCCGAAAGTCGCCGCCCGTTCTCGCCCGGCCCGCTCTTATCATCTTTAGGATTGCAAGTGGAAAGCGGCTAGACTAATCCTGCTGGCAGTTTAATTAACCACGCGTTCCTGAAACGCTTGCAGCAGTGCAGAAATTTTCTTACTTTTTGATTCGAGAACGTAGAAGATTTCCTCTGTTGATCGCGCGCATGCAATTGCTTTTCCAGAATTTTCTTTTCGTCAAGTTGCCTTTGATTGAATGGAACCAACACGCGGGTGGAAGTCTTGAGTTGATAAGCGGTGGCGATGCTGCAAACCCACTTGCTGACGTCAATCGAGCGACTGAATAGTGGGTGCGGAAAACGACTGTGTGTGCAATCATTAGGGCAAGCGATCGAACAAAGAACGAGTTGATGTCATTCATAAAAGAACGAGCAACTTTTCATGAGCACTCGTAATCAAAACGACTTGCAAGCGTTTAAAGAAAGGCCAAAAAGAAGAACACACACTTCGAACAGACGTAAAAGTCTACTTGCAGACCAAAAAAAGTTACAAGAAAGTAATTAGATCCGTTTAAAGAAATACATCACCATGTTCGAACATGTCACGGAAAAGACGATAGAAGAGTTGGATCGTTACAACACATTACAGTCATTTATTTCGAGGGAAAAAAGCAATAAATTGAATTCCGTCGATACAAAATGGAGCGCCGGTCACCCATTGTTAATGGGCGGCTGGAGGACGTCAAGGATGCCGGTGGATTGGCCGTCGATGTCCGTCTTGATGCTCCTGCAGTCGATTCCTCCCACTACCCGCCCGCTCGTGTGGAAGATCCCGCCCGAACATCGCGGAAGCATTCGACTGCCGCCCGCCCAAATGGGCGCTGAAGACGCGCCGGTCGCTCGGCCGCCGCTTCGAGTCGACCGCGCGGTCGGCGGCGGGGATCGCGGGGCGCGTGCCGCCGCTCTTTCGGGCAGTCCGCCGCCTTCCCACTCGGAGGTGGGCGACGCGTCCGCCTCCGCGTCCACCGGCAGCCGGACGTTCGGGATGCCCGCGGCGATCTTCGCGTAGCCGCCCGCCGAACTGCGCGGAAGGCGGGCGAGCGGTCGTGAGTGGGCGGGTGGTGGCCGGAGGGGGATTTTCGTCGATCCACGGGAGTCTTTGGACGTTCCACTCGTTGAGGACTGCTCGGTGTGCAACGTGTCGTCCCGCCGACTCTGCAGGACGGCGATCCGACGGCGAGCGAGCGGCGGGCGGTCGCGGAAAAAACAGACGATTGCCGCCGAGTTCTCCTGCGGGTGAGCGGCGTCTTCCGGCCGCCGGTTGGTCGAAAGAAGTCGCCGCCCACCCGCCCGATTCCCTTGGGGAGCGGCCCCGCACTCGCCCGGAAATGCGCGTTCGAGCGGGCGGCGGCGGGCGGCTGTCCGGGCGGCCGCCTCTCCGCCTTCCCGCTGGTCCGCTCGCTTCTTTTCGGGCGGCCGCTTTCTCTCGTGTTCACCGCTTTGCGGTCGCCTTCTGCCGCTTCCTCGTTCATCCACCCTCGCGGTCAACACTCGACTCAAAGCCCGCACGGATCGGCGCTCTTTTGACGAGTGGCGTGTTCGGCGATTCCGCCTGCTCGTCGACCGCCCGCTTTCGCCGCCGCCTTTCGAAATCCGCCGGCCGCCCGCTCGCCGTCGGTTGCGCCACCCGCCGGGCGGCAGGCGGCGGGCAGACGGACGGGGCGGCTTTTTTCTCCCCGCTGCTTCCTTTTCGCGTGCGTTCGCGGCGGCCGCTATTTTCCGTTGCTTGTGGGGGTTGCTCAAGTGCAGCCGACCAGCGGCGGGGATGGCGAGTGGAGGGCGAATATATTGCGGAAGTCGTTTCAAACGGACAAAAACGAACGCTCCTCAAAATATGGAAACATTTCGACGGATAGTGGGTGGACGACTTGTTTGTTGTTGACAGGGAACAACACAAGTCTAGACGAGGAAAAAACTGAAACAAAAAGCGGAAATAACGCAATCTGTACTAAAATTCATCGTAGAAGAGAAGATTCGAGATGAAACGAGGTGTGCCGAAGAACAGCGATCCACGCAACTTACGACTTGAAGACGGAATAAAAAGAGTGTGACGAGACAAACAATAGAACGTGTGACCAAATGGAAACCGGCAACTGAATTCGTATGTTATTGGGGGCCCCACCGATCGCTGCACGAAATTGAACAACCGACAGCCGGCGAAAAGCGAGCAGAAACGAGTAAGGGATTTCTCGCCAACGGTTAAATTTGCAGCTCACGAACGGATCCTCGGAATAACCGCGTCAACCACTGCCAGCAGGATGACTGAAAGAAGAGCCGCGCCCCGTCCGCCCGCCCACTCCCCCGAACGAGTCCCCCTTCTGCCCACTGGAAAGGAGGAGGGCGCTTCGCCCACCCGCCGCCCGAAGAACGCCCCCGCTCCTCCACGACGAGCGTTAGGACGGCTTCTGGTTGAAGGCACACATCAAATTCCTGGTAAGAGTGGGCGGACGAGCGAAGAAAACGCGCCGTGCGAACGGAGACCCAGTGACGGAATACCTTAAACGAGCGCCCGTCTACAAACAGAATAATCGAGGGAAATACCCTCTTTGATTAACAAACTTTTCTCTTTTCCAACACGAGTCAACAACCGATCGATCCCACCCGCCCGCCAACAGAAAAACGCCCGATTGCCGTCTTGCCCCGACTCTCCCCGTCGCCCCGTCCACCACTCACTTCTCGACACCCGAAAGCCGGCTGTTCGCGAGTCGCCTTCCGATCTCTCCGATTGGCCGATTGTGATGTGAATGCTCGGCACTGGCAAGCGAGCGGGAGGTAAATTGCATGGATCAGATTTGCTGAATGAACGATAATGGAAGCGGTCACGGAATAATAATGCAGGTCGACAACCCGCTGCATCGTTTAAACACCCTTCCACTGGCAACCCACAACTATAACGAATGACCCCAATCGCCCTCTCCGTCGCCCCGCCGTTTCAATCACCCCAAACGACGCCTGAAGTGAGGGAGCGGTCCGGCTGCCCGCCTTCCAGTGAGAGCCGTCCACTCGCCGTCGACTGCTCTCTCCGCCGGCCGCCCGGCAGCGAGGCGGCGGGCAAACGGGTGGTCCAGCGACGGAGTGGGTGGCTCCTTCACTTCTCGGTTTAAGCCGGTGGAATTGAAGATGACTGAACAAGGTCAATGCGTACGCGGAATATAGTCTCACTGAAATGAAGCCGTGTGGGCTGTATGCAACAAACCATTTCTTCAACACCGTCGATAGTTATTGTATTTTTGAAGTCCTGCAGGCAAAAACCTGAAAACGATCATCCAATCACCATTCGACCAAAAAGAATCCTTGCCAACACGTACAGCAGCCGACCGTCACAACGCGCCGCTCGGAGTGCCGTCCGCCCGGCCGCCCCTCCGCTCGCCAACCGCCGAGTGGGCGGCGAAGGGCGGCGGTGGGCGGGTGGCCGATCGGCGGCGGCGGTCGAATTTGGGGCGCCCGTCTGTTCGATTCGAGCAATCCGGTCACCTTACTTACTCCGTACGGAATAAATAATAGCTAGCATCTTTTGTCCTCAATGAAAAAAGTGGAGCAAGTAACGATCGGGTTGGCCGCTTCTCTGGTGCCTTGCAACATTAACGTTCTGATTGATACAATTGAACGCCGCTCGCCTTGTAAGTTCAAAGTGAGACCGAGTCAAAACCACTCAATGAGAAATGAAAAGAAACTAACTACAAATCCAGCGATCACACGAAGTTCCCGACGGTCGAAAGAACAAGTGCTCCGTCCGCCCGTTGTTTGCTTTGACTCGATCACGACGACGAGTGGTCGTCTCTCTCGCAACGGTCTGGTGGACAGGAATAGGATGACTGAGACAAACAGACGGATGGCGATCAAGGAGTTTTTAGGTGGAGTTCTTGAAGAACAACGCACACCCAATTACCTGCAAGCATCGACGGAATAAATGCAACTATCACAACCTTGTTTTTATTCGTTAAACAAGTGATTCAGCCAACGTTCTTCCTTAACGCTTATTCGTTGCTTTAATACAATACTTCAAAAGACACGCCGCCGCCTCCCCTCACAAAGAGCAGCAACTCGGCGCGCGAGTTGCGCGGGCCGTCCACTCGCCGCCCACTGCCCCCTCCGCCCACCGTCCACTCACTCGGCGAGCAGCAGAAGACGGCGGTGGGGAGCGGCGGGACGAGCGGGAGTGAGTGGGCGGCGGCCGGCGATCACTCCCGCCCGCCTACTTGGGGCGGCCGCTCCGAACCGACCGCCGCCTTCTGCCGGCCGCCCGTCCACTCGCTGCGGGCGGGCGGCGGAGAGGAAGCGGTCGGGAGGGCGGCGAGTTCGTTGGAATCTCTCGTCCCGTCCGCCCTGCCGTCTCCTCTGCGGCGCGCGGGCGCTCGTTCCCGCCCGGAGGAGTGGCGAGCGGACGGGCCGAAAGCGATATGAAACTGCCGGCGGTCGGGAGAAACGAGAAGGAACGAAGAGCGGCGAATTGGTGGCCGTGATGAACGGGAAGGCAACCGGTTTGCTAATATCTTCTGCTTGATCATGGATTGCCAGAGTGCGGAATAAGTGCCATTCAACCGAAAGGATCGCAGCAACGCTGACAAAAAACTATTCGATCGGGACAGAAGAAGGCTTCATGTACCGGTTCAAAAGCAACAAGTGGACGTGTGGAGAAAACCAACATGCTAATAGAATAGCTCTGCTTCGATCACCGCCACTCCCGCCGACAACTGCCCACTCTTCTCCTTCGAACACAAAGGAAATACCGCTACGAGTAAGCGGAAGAAGACCCGTCTGATGGACGAAGGGGTACACTGCAGGAAGAGACGACGCAGAGACACACCGTCGCGGAATAAAGCCACACCTGCCCCTGCCGACATCACCTCGTTCGGAATTCCCGCTAATGCAACACCCAAACCCCGACTTTCCCGAGCGACCCGCAGACGTCCCTTCCTTCGAGCGGGCGACGACCTCCGAGTAGCCGCCGGAGGGCGCGCGGGAAGAGAGCCCCCGCGAATGGGCGCGCGGGCGGACGAGCAGCCGGCCGCCCCGCCGCGTCCACTCGCCGCCGACACTCGCGGCTGTCCGGCGGTCTCCCGCCCAAAGAGCGAAAGACGGCGCAAAGGCGGTTGGCGGCGTTTCTTGTGGTGGAGTTCTTGTGTGATCGCCGCAAAAGAATGAATGAGCGTTGAAGAGTTGCTCGTCAGTTTTCCGTGGATGACAGCGAGGTTTTTGAACGAAAACTCGCAGTCAGCCGTCCACACACAGATCGGAATAAATGCCAGCAAACACCGAATTACTCACGACAGAAGCGAACGAAAAACGCATCCAAAATCGATCAGCAAAAACAACGTCCTACAGAGAGACCGGCCATAAAAAGCGAGTTCCCACGCCCTGTCCAAGGAAGAGCGCGCACTGCCACCCGTCCGCCGGTCGAGAAGGCGGTCGACCACGAGCGACGAGCCGCCGTTCCCGAATGTTGTGTGCCGCCGGCGAGTGGGCGAGCGGGCGGTTCGGAAGTGAGCGGAGGGCCGACCGCCGGCAGTCCGCAAGTCCACTCGAAAGTGGTTGTTGGACGAGTGGACGAGCGGGCGGGAGAACGGCCGCTTCTTCGCCGTCCACTCACTCCAACAACCGAGCGGGGCGGTCGCTCCACTCCGCCCGCCGCTCGACCGACCGCCCTCCGAAGCGACCGTCCGAGTCGGCGGTCCCCCGAACGGCCCGTCCGACGAGCCCGCGCGAGGAAGACGGCGGAGCGGGCGGCTCGATCGGCGGCACAAAGAAGCCGCCCGCCCGCCCGCTCGAGGGCCCGAACGTCGCGAGGAAGCGAGCGGACGGGCGGAAGGGCGCCCACTGGAAAGCGGGGCGGGCGGCCAATCCGGCGGCTTTTTTTCGGCCTCCCCGAATCGACGGCCGGCCGCCGAGGGCCCGAGAAGGCGGGCGACGGCCGGCTGCCGCAGCTAAAGAACGGCCGCTCGGCGGGAAGGAGGGCCGCCGAGTGTTCACTCACGCGTGTCGTTTGATCGAGTGGAGAGTGGCTGCAACTCGTGATGGACACTCGTTCTCCATTCTCGAATTTATAATCGGCGAATGCGTTGCTTGTTTACGAATGGAGTGTTTCAAGAGAGGTCTTTCTGGCCCCGTAATAAAAGAAGACAATAACCTCACAAACAAAATCAGCGGACTGCGGAATAAACAGTATCGCTACACCTGGAGCAAGCAAAAAACTATTGTTTGCAATCTCTCCAACGCGACATCGTAAAATTCCACTCGTCACTCACCGAGATCATCAAAGCCTCGCGCCGAAAACGGTTTTTAACGAGTTGTTGGAAAGCAGGAGCGCGGTTAGATGGACCGTCGAGTTGAGGACTACAAACGTGTGGCGGAATCACCGATCGTCGCATTCAGTCGCCCAGACATTGCTCAAATAACAACACATGCAAAGAAACAGTTCATGTTTTTCCTTTGATTGCAGCTGCAGTCAAACATAACAAACCCCTTTACCTACCCGAACAGATCGAATGTGGGCGATGCTGTACGACAAGCTCCTCGATTTTGCCACAAGACGAGCTCGAATCCCACGGTTGGCCGTCGGACCAAGTGCCCGTCGTTTGTTGAAGTCAACTCGCCGAAAAAATCGTCGAGATCGTTTTGTTCCGACCGGCTGCACGAACGGCGGCAAGCACGTATTTCTCGCAGAAGGCGAAGAATGACGCCTAAACTCCTTCTTTCCGTTTCTTACAACTTTCACCGTCCACCTCGCTCGTTCCTTCCCACTCCACACGTCCGTTCGAACACACGCGGAAGTTGTGCGCGCTCCCCGCTTCCATCGAACGGCCGGCCGCTTCGCCCGCGAGTCGCCCGCCGAGTGGCCGGCCGCTCTGCTCGTCGCCGCCCGCCGCTCCGCACTGCGCCCGCTCTCGCCCTCGAATCTCCCGCCCGTCCGGCGGTCCACTCGCTCCACCGGCCGCCGCTCTCCTGCTCGTCGGCGAGGGCACTCGACCGTTGTTCCGTCTTGCACGCGGAGACGGGCGTTCTCTCCACTGCTCGAGGGGGCGGGCGCGAAGAAGTGGGCAGTCGGCGGGCGGAAACGAGTGGGCGGTCGCCTGCTTTCCGTTCGACGGGGGCAACGGGCGACCGCTTCGATCGATCGGCGGCACGAATCGGCCGCTCGACCGCCCCGCCCGCCTTCCGTCGAGTCGCCCGCCTGCCGGAGACGTGGGGCGAACGAGTGGACGTCCCGCTCGCGCACTTCTCGCCGTCTTCCCGCTCACTCCTCTCCGGCCGCTTCTTTATGGGCGCTTCTTTGTGGCCGCTTCCTCCTCCGAGCGGCTGGCAGGGCGCCGAACGGCCCGAATCGCGCCTTCTCGCCCGCAGTCGCGCCACTCGCCGTCCGCTCGGCCGGCGGACTCTTTCGAATCAATCCGGTGGAGACGAGGCGCCTGCTCTTGATCGAAGGAGTGTTCGTTTCTCGCTTCCGTTGTTGATCGAGCGACGAGGCGGCCGATTGGGGGTTTGAGCCACTTCAACGGGCGGCCGCTCGGCGGGAAGCGGGGAGATCGCTCGTGGGCGCTCCCTCTCGCCGCCCGGCCGCCTCTTCCGACCGCCCGCTCTCTCGTTCGGTTTGTCGCGTGTTGTGCGGAGCGCGCGCGGAAGGCGGCCGGGCGTCCGGTTGGGCGGTTGGCGGCAGGTGAACACACTGACTGGCGCGGGCAAACCGAACTCGACGGCGTGTGAACGAGGGATCGTTTGCTCTCGTCCAGTCCACAACGCCATCCGAAACGCTCGCGGTCATTTGCCGCGGCGGATGGGTGGGTGGGCGCGCGACCTTCACTCTGTTCTTTCTTCAGTTGGGCGGTCGGCAGTGGACGATCGCGTTTATTTTTGCTCAGACTTACTTTTGGTTTATTTTAGGCAGGATGTCAAGCGTTGATGCAGACGGCACGGGGATCGTGGAAAGACGCCTTGTGATCAAGAAGGATGCGTTTTTTCCGCCGGAATTCTTGCCCGTTTCTGATCGCCTTGGCTTTAAGTGCGATTATTCGCCCGCGTTCGGGCAGGAACCGAAAGTGTCCGCAGCCAACTACTTGTTGAAAGAGATTCGGTGGGCAGTTTTTTGTCAGTCATTTTGCTAAAGTTGTTTAGAATTCTACAAGCAGCGCCGTCACTGATGTCCGTCCAGCGGAAAATGGGAATTCAATCGCGGCTGGACGGTGAAGATTTTGTCGCGTTGACTGAAACCGTCGGAATGTTCGCGATGCGAGTGCGGGACGAGGCGCCATCACAAAGAATCCAAACACGTGTTTTAATGGTGGACTTGAACTACGAAACGTCTTCTTACTCCGTCCGGATGCCGAATGACGAGCGGGGAATGCAAGCGAAGGGATGGTGGCCATCGCGACAGACTCCGGACGGCCGCGTAGTGAGGTTTTCCGCCGATCCTAACAATTATTTCTACGAATTCGATGAAGTTTTCTCCGAACTTCGTTTCATCCTGGGCACGCCTATAGAATCATACTGCTATTCTCGCTGCTACGATCGCGATGCTGGCCGTTTCTACTACTTTCGCTTCGTCCACGACCACAAAAAAGTAGAGACGTTGTGCAAAGCGATGTCTGTTTTGCATTTTGTCGAACTACATAGCGGCAAACGCGAAACGGAAGCTGTGGCCGCACCCCTTACGCAGCTCGTAAATGCTACGCAAAAGATTCCGGACTTTAAAAAGATCGATTCCGACGGTTGTTGGTTGGCGCAACACTACTTCACGTGGATCGACTTGTATCACAAGAACGGCCTATGGAAAAGTATGCCGTTAAATAATGAAATACTTGAGATCTGTTTTAGCGTACCCGTCTTCAATAGACGCGTACGAGCGTTACCTCTGCCGTTTTGATTTGACTTCTCGATCATGGTCGGACATCACGATGTGCCTGCAAAGCCCTTTGAAAAAAACGAGTTTGTTTGTCATGCTTCCGCGAGATGAAACTCGCCTGCGATGCCGCATTACTAAACAAGGAGCTGACCTATCCTACACGAACACGTACTCGGCCTCAATTTTTGTGTCAGCATCCATGTTCCATTTCTACACTAAATCCTCTTTGCAGAAAACCGCTCCGTCTGCACCAGCTGCCCGTGGAGTCAATCGCGGCTACAGTCCGTTCGGCGAGCGCCGAGGAGCGCGGCCGTTTGCCGCCGTTCGTCCGCCGCCTTCTCTTGTGTTGATCCGCGAGCATCGGAGACTCCAAAGAACATCCCAATGGACTGCTCGCTCTTCGTGTCTTGTTCGAGAATAAACCAACCAAAAAGAGCATTGTTTCAACCTGCCGCAGTCGACCACAAACGATCGTCTTTTGATTGCCAGCAGAACTCATGAGCCAAACGAGCACACCCGATCACTCCACAGCGGGCTCCTCGGTGGGTGGCTGGAGGACGTCGAGAATGCCGGTGGATTGGTCGTCGATGTCCAGCTTGATGCACCTGCAAAAGGAACGATCGATTCCTCCCACTACCGCGCGTTCGTGTGGAAGATCCCGCCTGAACATCGGCGGGAGCATTCGACTGCCGCCCGCCCAATTGGACGCTGAAGACGCGCCGGTTGCTCGACCGCCGCTTCGAGTCGACCGCGCGGTCGGCGGCGGGGATCGCGGGGCGCGTGCCGCCGATCGTTCGGGCGGTCCGCCGCCCTCCCACTCGGAGGTGGGCGACGCGTCCGCCTCCGCGTCCATCGGCAGCCGGACGTTCGGGCGGTCCGCGGCGATCTTCGCGTTGCCGCCCGTCGAACTGCGCGGAAGGCGGGCGGCGGTCGTGAGTGGGCGGGTGGTGTCCGGCGGGGGCTTCTCGCCGATCCACGGGAGTCTTCGGACGTTCCACTCGTTGAGGACTGCTCGGTGTGCAGCGGGTCGTCCCGCCGACTCTCCACGACGGCGATCCAACGGAGGCCGAGCGGTGGGCGGTCGCCGCCGAGTTCTCGTGCGGGTAAGCGGCGTCTTCCGGCCGCCGGTTGGTCGAAAGAACTCGCCGCCCATCCGCTCGATCCCCTTGGGGAGCGCCCCGCACTCGCCCGGAAATTCGCGTTCGAGCGGGCGGCGGGCGGGCGGCTGTCGGGGCGGCCGCCTCTCCGCCTTCCCGCCGGTCCGCTCGCCGCTTTCTTTCGCCCGCTTTCTCTCGTGTTCTCCGCTTTGTGGTCGTCTTCTGTTGCTCCCCCCGACTTCGCGGTCAACACCCGACTCAAAGCCCGCACCGATCAGCGCTCTTTTGACGAGTCGCGTGTTCGTCGCTTCCGCCCGCTCGTCGACCGGCCGCTTTCCTCGCCGCCTTTCGAAATCCGCCGGCCGCCCGCTCGCCGTCGGTTGCGCCACCCGCCGGGCGGCAGGCGGCGGGCGGACGGACGGGGCGGCTTTTTGCTCTCCGCTGCTTCCTTTTCGCGTTCGATCGGGGCGGCCGCATTCTTTCGTTTCTTTCGCGTAGAACTTTCGAGTGATTGCTTGAATGAATCCAAGGCGAGTGATTACGCGTTTAGTGGATAGGGGTCGGTCGGAAGAAAAGAACGAAACAGAAGACTTGAACAACGTAAACAAGGCACGTTTTTAAAAGCAAATCAAACTGAACGATAAAAATAACCGCATACCGTTGTTGAAAGGAAGGTTGAGCAAAATAAAGCGCCTCGACACGAAAATATTCTTTTCAACTGCCAAGAATGTTGGTCGAAATATAACAAGTATGCGAAGACTAAACGAAACGTGTAATTGCATGGAAACCACCACGCGAATTCATGTGTTGGCGTCGGCCCCACCGCTCCCTGCGAGAAACCAAACGGCCGACTGCCGACAACCAGCAAGAAGAAACAAATGGTCGATTCGACGCGGACGGCTGGACTATCAGTGCGATAGAGAAGTCTCGCGGAATAAGCGCCTTCAACCGCTAAAAGCACAATCACTTAAAGAAGAGCCGCGCCCCGTCCGCACGCCCACTCCCCCGAACGAGTCCTGCTTCTGCCCACTGGAAGGGAGGAGTGCGGGCCGCCCGCCTGCCGGCCGAAGAACGCTCCCGCTCCTCCACGGCGAGCAGGACGGCTGCTTTTGGTTGGAGCGGCCGTCAAACTTCCGTTTGATAGTGAGTGGTTGAGCGAAAAGAAGCGAAAGTTCGTCGGAACCGCGGAATTTTCTCTTCCAGTGTTGGCATTAATAACAGAATCCAATAAACATCACGTGCCTTCCGACAAACGTCATCTTGTCTCCAACACGAGTCAACGACCGCTCGAACCCACCCGCCCTCCAACAGAAAGAACCCCCGATCGCCGTGTTGCCCCGACTTTCGCCGCCGCCCCGTCCACCACTCGCTTCTCGCCAGTCGAACGCCGGCTGTTCACGAGTCGCCTTCCGATCACTCCGGTTGGCCAACCGAGCGTGAAATAAATGCTCGACGTAAGCAGTCGAACGGGAGTTTGTGTATACAAGGTTGGTTCGCCTGTCCCTCATGGTGCCGACTCGCGGAATAATGGAAATGTCAAACAATTCGATTCTTCGTTTATTGTCCGCCTTCCCCAACGGAACAAAAGTGAAACGATTGTCCGCAGATCCACTAAACCCCGCCCCTCACCTCTCCAACAACTTCAACCGATGTCCGCAGTGAGGGGCGATCCGACCGCCCGTCTTCCAGTGAGTGCCGTCCACTCGCCGCCGACTGCCTCCTCCGCCTGCCGCCCCGCAGCAAGGCGGCGCGCACAGGCGACTAATCGGCGGAGTGGGCGGGCGGGCGGGAGTTGCAGGACGACGGCGGGTAGGAGGCCGTCCGCCGTCCACTCACTCGGCGGGCGGCAGAAGACGGCCGCGCCGGAGCGGCGGGACGAGCGGAAGTGAGTGGGCGGCGGCCGGCGAACACTCCCGTTCGCCCGCTTCCTCCCGTTTGTGGCGGCGAGTGGGTGGCCGCTCCAAATCGCCTACTCACCTAACAAGCGAGTGGCCACTCATTGCCAGATGCTCTTGACGGAATTGACGAGGAGCTTCCGGAATAAGTGTAGTTGTTCCAGTCTCATAACAGCAGACTTTACAACTGTTCGAACAGTTACAAGCTGTAAAGTAAAAACCTTACGCTTCTCTTCTGCTATTCAATTACGCGCCAACGACCGAGTGGCGAGTGCATCTGAGACTCGCCGAACTGAGAGAAGAGGCGGCACTTCGACTGCCACGCGCACAGATCGAAGAGGAGCCCACAGTTGTGGCGGTTGGTCAACGCGGCCACTCCCCGCTCCAAAGTAGCTGGTTAAGTGCGCGCTACTTCCCACGCAAAAGGAACGTATAAAATAACAAGAAAATTTTAAACCGATCGAATAGAAGACTATTTGAAGAAAGCATGCAATCAATGAGAACGTACGCATAAAAGCCGAAAGTCCCTTTTAAAAAACGGAATAAAAGATGAGCCGCGTGCCTCGTTTCATTCAAAAAAGCATTCTAAAAGCGCCCAAAATCGTCGAAAAAAGTGAATCACCTCCCTCTTTCTATGAGCTCCGTCGACTTTTGTTTTCGACAAAAGAAACACATAGAAGGGCTTGGAATCCACTGCTGTACGAACACCACCAACTCGTCTCCTCCGATCTCAAAGGAATTCCCATTGCAAGTTGGCGGTAAAACCGCTTAATGGGCGAAAGGCGGCACGTGGGTCGGCCCCGAGCAGAAATGTACAAACAACATCTAACCAGCGCGAAATCATCGCAGAATAAAACAACACTTATCAAGAGCAGCTCTCGCCAGAAATCGCCGCCCTGCAAGGTCCAACAACCCGCCGTGTTTTCCGAGCAACCCACCGACGCTCCCTCCTTCCAACGGGCGCTTCTCGGCGATCACCTCCAAGTGGTCGCCGGAGAGCGCGCGGGAAGAGAGCCCCCGCGAATGGGCGGGCGGGCGGACGAGCAGCCGGCCGCCCCTCCAGAAGGCCGATCGGCGCCCCGCCCGTCCACTCGCCGCCGACTCTCGCGGCTGTCCGGTGGTCTCCCGTCGCAACGAGTGAGGGGCGGCGGCGAGTGGGGAGCGGCGGGCACTCGGGCGCGGAGAAAACGGGCGACCGGCCGGCCACTCGCTTCGCCGATCGAGCGGCCGGCAGCGAGGAGTGAGGCGGCGGACGAGCGGGCGGGAGAGCGGCCGCTTCTTCCCTGCCCACTCATTCCGAGGGGCGAACGAGGCGCTCGATCCACTCGCTCCACTCCGCCCGCCGCTCGACCGACCGCCTCGAAGTCGACCGTCCGAGTCGGCGGTCCCCCAACGGCCCGTCCGACGAGCCCGCGCGAGGAAGACGGCGGAGCGGGCGGATCGATCGGCGGCACGAAGACGCCGCCCGCCCGCCCGCCCGCCCGCTCGAGTGCCCGAATGCCGCGAAGAAGCGAGCGGACGGGCGGGAGGGCGCCCACTGGAAAGCGGGCGGGCGGCCAATCCGGCGGCTTCTTTTCGGCCTCCCCGAATCGTCGGCCGGCCGCCGAGTGCCCGCGAAGGCGGGCGACGGCCGACTGCCGCTGCTGGAGAGCGGCCGCTCGGCGGGAAGTAGGAGCGCGGAGTGTCCACACACGCGTGTCGTGTCGGCAGTTGGCGGGTGGCTGCAACGAGCGACGGCCACTCGTTCTATTCTTTGTAGTCCCATGCGGGCGTTCATGCGAGTATGCTGTATTGAAGAAATGGCTTTTGAAGACGAGACAAAGTCGAAGAAAGCGAGGCGTAAACGCATGTTTCATTGTTTGATGCTGCACCCGCGACAAAAATTCCGAAGCGAAATCGAGGCGGAATAAGATTTTTGTCTATTGCCTATACATAACAAACGACTCTTAATAACAGCTCGTGCAACAAAAGTGAAAGGCATGCGAGTACACACCAGCAAAGAGTTCGAACATGTGCCCAACAAATGACCTCAAAGCCAGGCATTCATTCCACTAATCAGAACCAACGAAGCGCTGAAAAATGGGCGTGTTGAACACAAAGTGATTGAGGTCGACACGGGTAAACTGAGCCGCGTCTTTCACATTTCATTTGTTGCTCAAAGAACAACACGACTGCAAGCGAGCCAGTAGGGTTTTCCATGTGACTAATTGTCAGCTCCAACCGAAACAGAGAAAACCGGTAACGACTTGTAGGAAGATGATACGAAATGACGCCGATGCAAAGCAATGACCTCCCCATTTTGCCGCAAGAGAAACTCCAAAAAGCCTCTTAGCCGCCGAACGGAGCGGGCCTCTTTTGTTGGAGCCAACCAACAAAAAACCGTCAAGATCTTCCGTTACAACCGGCTGCCCGAACAGCCACAAAATCGAATGCCTTGCAAAACACCAGCGAACGACGCCACGACTCCTTCTTTTTGTTTCTTCTTGTATCTTCTTGTTATCGTCCTTTACTCTAATTGTCTGTTTAGGTAGTCCGTAGGCGGGTTTGCGAAAAGAAAAAACGGACAGCATCTAAACGTGTAGCTTGGCCGTGCTTGTTGATGCAAATTGCACGGAATAAGCAAGTCCCTGCACGTTTTCACGTGGCCATTTAAAAAGTGCCGCCAATAGTTCATCGCAGCGCTGCGCGGAATTTCCGATCCAACGTGCCCATGTCAAAATCAATACAACGACCACCGCCCCTCGTGTTCAAGTAAATTGAAGCAAACGTATAACCAATCAAAGAAACCTACTTCCCTGCACGCAGTCATTTATTAATTGTCAGACATACCCACTCGCTAAGCCAACGACCGGACATGTTCGAATCAACCCCACTTTCCAACAACGAACGAATGAGAAAGCCCTCTAAAGTTCGATCCTCGCAGCTGCACTCAACTCTCTGTCCTCCCCATCCTGCCGCCCGTTCATCCCGCCCACGAAGCGGCGACCGGCAGCTCCGACTCGCCGCCACTCCGCTCGATCGGGAGGGCGGCCGGCGCCCAGCGGTCGGTTCCCCCACTGGAGCTGCGGGCGGTGGGCATCGCGGCCGTTCTGCTCGTCTGCCGCCTCGTCCGCTCGGATCCTCTTGCACTGCCACTCGACGGAGAGAGCGGAGGTCTCGTTCTTCCACGACCAGTCGCCCCGCAAGTCGTTTGAATTCCGTCGATCTCGCCCCGTTGTTCCGAGCGAATGGCCGCGAGATCGACGCCGCCCATCCGCCCACTTCTCCGGACTCCCGTTCGGATTCGAGCGGAACGAAGCGGTCGAGCGGGTGGTCCTCGCCGTCGGCCACGTCACTCGACCGCGCGCCCCGCCCGCTCGTCCGCTTGCCCGCAGGACTCCCGGGGGAACCTCCGCTCGCTGAACGAGACGCCCGAGAGGGGTGGCCGTTCATTCCGACCGACTGCTTGGCGCTTGAAGCAAGAGAGGAAGGCGGCCGAGCGGAGGCGAGCGGATTCTTTCGTTTCATTTCCGTTCGAAGCCGTCGGGATGTTCGCCGCAACGATCGCCAGCGGGTTTCTTCGCTCCTCTCGTTGCGGGACGAGAGCGAAGCGTTGAGGGCGCCCTCCTGTCGGTCGACGGGGCGCGGAAGGCGGGCGTTCGGTGGAGCAAAGCGGGAGTGCTGCCGCCCGAATGGAAGGACGAGGCCGCGAGTTTGCCCTCTTCTTCCATCCGCCGCGTCCTCGCCGCTCCACGAGGTCGCTGGAGCCCGCGGACGTCCCGCTCGTGTTCCCGCGGCCGGGCGCCGACCTCGACGGCTTCGAGTGGGCGGCGGGAGGAGTCGATCGGCGGTGTCTGCAGTCGATGGAGGTGTTGTGTTCGTTGCCCGCATCACGTGCCCGATCACTCTGCTCCTTCGTTCATCCCCGAGGTTTCAACTGGAGAACGAGCGGGTTCGTCTGCCGCCAAGGCGGAGAGGCCGTTCGCTCGACCGCTCCGACCGCCGCGTTCGCTGTACGGCGGCTGCGTTCAAGCGGCCTCTGCGCGGAGAGGCGGCCGACCGACCGGCGGCAGGCGGCAGTGAACGCCGGCCGTCGAGTGCGCTCGTCCGCTTTGCTCCCCGCACACGCCGACGATCTGCACGAAAAGAGCCCTCGGCGGCGAGAGACCGCAAGACCACGAGAACGAGCGGCTCAACGGGCGGCCTCCTCGCCGACTGATCGGTTGGACACACGACGGCTTCTTCCCAATCGACTAGTGGGCGAGGAGCAGACCGAGCGGATGCTGCAGGAGTGCTCACTTCAAAAGCAGGACAACAAACGAGCGTTGAACAGCGAGCAGCAAGACCGCGCTGTCATGAGCGGGGGACGAGCGGCGGTGTGGAGCGGAAGTGATCGAAAATCCCCGAGAAGAAGGCGGCAGTCGGCGGCGTGTTCCCGACGAGCAGTCGGCGCCCAACGATGCAAAAGGTGCGGGAAAGCCGTGGAGTTTGCGGCCGCTCGTTCGGTTCGATTGCCGCCGATCGGCTAGGGGACGAGCAGGCGGAGGGCGGCGGCGAGGAGGACGGCGGCGATCCCGCAGCAATCCAGCGGCCACTTCTTCCCTTCGAGCAAGTGGGCGGCGAGTTCCGCCGGCTATGTGGGGCACTCGGCCGCCCGCCGGCCCACTCGCCGTCGATTGCCCCAAGGGGCCGAACGGGACGTCCACTCGGCGCTCCACGGGCGGCTCGAACGGAAGAACGCGGAGAGGAGTGGGCGGAAGGCGACTCGCGGAGACCGTCGGGCGGCCCGCTCGCCACCTGCTCGTGCTCAGCCCCCTTTGAGGAGGGGGACGTCTGTCGCCACAAGCAGCCCACAACGAATCGTCCGCCGAACGAGTGCCGGAAATCGCAGCCACCTTTTGGCTGCGGACCAGCGGCGCCCCCGTCCACTCGCTTCTCGGCTTCTTCTGTCCACCAACTTCCTTCCGCAAACACCTGCTCATCCCTCCGCCCACTCAACAAACGGTGGTTGGAGAGGACCTGAAACACGACCATTGCGAAAGAACACTCCTCCATTTAGGCGGTCTCTGTCCGGCGCGCGAGTGTCCCCGCCCCACCCACTAGAGGAGCGGCAGGAGAACTCGCCTGTTCGTTCGTGTACTTCGAGCAGCCGGACACGTGCCGCTCCTTCCTTCCGTCCAGCCGCCGTCTGCAGCAAGCGGAAGGAGGTGAGTGCGGACTGTCGGCAACGTGCGGCTCCCACTGCTGAGCACGCGGCCCGGTCGTCGAACTCCTTCCGCCTCCTCCCAGCTCTCGTCGAAGCTGGCGCCCGACGAGTCGAAGCCGCGTGAACTCGTGCCCGATCGTGACGTCCGTGGAGCGGCGGCTTGAGGACGCCGGCGGCGACGACCGAACGCAAAGAATCGTGAATCGAATGGCCGTCGACGAACCCACCAACCGGGCCGCCGGCAACTCGTGGGCGGCGTCCAGCACTCGCTTCAGTTCGCTGCGGGCGTCGTGGAACGAAATGCGGGCGGCCGGTCGGTCGAGCGGGTCGGCGGCGTCGAACTGGAGGTCGGCGGGCAGCTTCTCCACTTTGCGCGCGTCTTTCGCCTCGTCCACCGCTCCGACGGCCTTCTTCGTTCCGCTCGGCTTCCGCAGAGCGCTCGCTTTCGTCCGCCCGTCCGCCCACCGCTCTCCACGGACCGTCCGCTCCGTCACCCGCACGTGCAGGAGATCACAAACGAGCGGGAAGCTCCGAAGCAGTTCTGCGGTCGAGTCGACACTCGCGCGTTCCCGTCCAACTGCTGAGCGAGTCGAAGCGGGGAACTGCGGGAAGAGGTGGTCGGCCAGTCGTTCCGGGTTGGCGGCCTTCAACCAATTGAGGGGAGTCTTTAAGAAGTTGTCGGCTGCCAGCAGGCGTTTCTTCGCTGGGGTTCGTTCGGAAGGGCGCTCTCAACTCGTCGTCCCACTGCGGATTGTCCCGCACGAAGTCGTCCCAATTGAACGGCGCCTTGAGGTCGTTGAACTCGGCCTCGTCGAAGAAACCGAAGGGATCTGCCGGGTTGGGCGGCCGCTCGCTCGCATTCGCCACGTGCACGCCGAGGAAGACGTCGCGGTCGGTCTTCGTGGAGTGTCGAGCGGCGGCGATGAACCCGACGAGTTGCGAGACGTCGTCCCGCACGGCCCGCACCTTCGATGCTGCTTTCGGATGGGATTCACGAGGATCGTGTCCGCCGGCGGCACGCGGAGAAGGCGGACAGGAAGGAAGTGCCCGAATCGGCCGCCTGCAGCTCGAAGCCGGCCGGGCTCCAGCCGTCGGCGAGCAGCGGGAAGCCGCCGCCAATCGACTGAAAAGACGGGCGGCGTCCACACACTTTCATCGCGGTCTTCTGGTGGTTCGAACACGCCTCCCGGAATGTCCGCCTCTTCCTCACCGCCCTCAAGCGGCCGGGCGCTGAGAGCAGCCGTCTGATCGTCGGTTTGCTCGTCCACTCCCGCCTGAACGTCGGCCGGTCGAGTGGGCGGCTGCCGGCAGAAATCGTTGCAGGGGTTGTGCCGCTCGTTCATCGCTTCTTTGAACCACGCGCACGGCTTCTTCGGCTGCGTCTTCTTTTGCTTCGGCTTGTGCGTGGGCTTCGGGCAGTTCTGCTGCTCGTGTCGGCGCGAGTACAACGAGGAGTTGCCGCGTCCTTTGGACACCCAACTCGCGCATCGAGAGGATTGAGACCGCTGGAAGGCACACGCGTGTCGTCCGGTCGTTCGGCACGTGTCTTTGCTTTCGTTTTCCACTCACAATTGCCGCGCACAAGCGGGTCGCCCGACCGCCCGCATCGATTCGATCGAAACACGCGGCTTCGGCTCGTGGAACGAAGGGGACGAGCGCGCGGAGGACGACTCCAACGGTCAGCAACCGGCCGTCAACTCCGAGCATCCCTGCAGGTTCCAGCCGGACTCAAACGAGCAGCAATCGAACCGATTGCCCTTGAACTCCGCTCGTTTCGAGACGGTCGGGACGAAGGACGTCGTGGAGCGAACACGGCGGCGCTCTTCTGCTTCGATGGGATCGCGGGCTGTTCGTTCCGGTCGCTCCCTTCCGCAGTTTCCACTCGGCGCCGATTCCTCTTTGCTTTGTTCTGCGGAGTCGGGGGCAGGCGGTCGGAAGGCGGCAGCGGCCGGGCGGCTGGGCGAATGCGGGCGCGGCGCTCTTCCGACCGACCGGGGATTCGACCGCTGCGGTTCGTGCACCTCGCCGCCTCCACTCTGCCCGTTCCTGCCGCTTCTTCACTCGCGCCCTCCGTGCTTGCAGACGGCCGTCTTCCCCACCAGTCGGCGGTCGCCTCCTCAACGGGGAGTTTCTTTCGACTCGCGTCTCCAGCGGCCGCCTTCACGTGCACGCGGCAACGGGCGGTCCACCGCCACGAGACGACAGCGGCCGCCCTTCCGTCGAGCAGTGGACGAGACGACGGCGATCCTCTTCGTCCACAACGTCGAGTCGGAAGGCGGCAGGCGGGCGCTCCGCTCCGCCGTTCGGTCGGTCGGGCGGACGAGTGGGAGCGAGCGGGCGGCAGAAAGCAGGCGACTGCGCACTCGCCCGCCGTCGCCCCGCTCTCTCGTGATCGTTCCGGTGATTCCGGCCACTTCGGGGGGAGAAGTGGGTGGAAAGACCGCCCGTCGAGCCCCCCAACCTCGAGGGCGGTCCTCCCGTCCACCGACCGCCCACTCGCCGCCCGCTCCGCTCCGCTCGCCCCGCCCAACGAGCAAACGGGCGTCTTCTCCGCGCGGATGGCCGCCGGTCGGTCGTCTCGCCGCTCCACGACCAATTGGAGGGAAGAAGGCGGCAGTTGTTGTGAGGAGAAGCCGCCCGTTCGAAGCGGTCGGCCCGTCTCGGTCGTCGGAATCGGCGGCTTCCGGCTTCGATGAAACGAGGAGGTCGCCTCGCACCGCCCACTCTCGGTTTGAATCAGCGCCCATTGCATCAATTCGCGGATGGAAGCGAGTTGGTTCGATTGTTCCGTTTGACCCGTTTTCCACGACTTCTCGGAATTCGTCGTCCGTTCGCCCGCTCACTTCTTTTCGATCGCCGCCGCACGAAAGACGAGGGTTGTGTTCACGTCCAGCCGAAGAGGCGAGGGAGTGGTGAGCGGCGAGTCACGAATTCGAGCAAGAACGAGAGGTTGCGGCCGGCGGGAGTGGCGGGCGAGCGGGCGGAGCGACTCGTGGCCCCTCTCCAGCAGTCGACCGCCGAACGAAGCGAGCGCTGAACTTCGTGGGAAGGAGGGGAAGTGTGCTCGCCGCCCACTTCGGGCCCCTTCCGCTCTCGTCGATTCCCGCGGGCAGCGCTGGGGATCGCCGGTCGGGGCGGCCGCAGCGGCGACGGCGAGGAGCACGGGGGACTTCCGCTCGCTCCTCTCGCTCATTGTCCACGAGCATTGGGGGGCATCGCTCCTCGTCCTCCCGTCCGCAGTAGAATAAACGTGGGAGATCCCTTCGATCAACGAGTGGACTGTTTGTTGGTGGACGCCTCCCGTTGTGGGCTGCACGAAGCCGGTGGACGCCCGCCGCCGTTCAGAAGACTCCACTCTACTCGGTCCTCCCCGCTCATTTAGGGAGGGGGTGCCGCCGAGAGACCGCCGGCCGGTCGACCTCCTCGTGCTGGAGTGTTTCCCCGTCTTCCGCTCGTTCGCTGTGGAGCTCGAGGCCGACGAGGAGGGGATGGGCGGCTGCCGATGCTCCGTGGAATGAACGCGTTCTTGTCGTCGGGTGGATCGAATGGGGGAGGGGATTGCAGAGGAGTGTGTTGTCCAAAGGATGCCCGCGCTCGCCCGGAGATTCGCGTTCGAGCGGGCGGCCGCCTCTCCGCCTTCCCGCCGCTCCGCTCGCTTCCGTTCGGGCGGCCGCTTTCTTTCGTGTTTTCCGCTTTGTGGTCGTCTTTTGTTGCTCCCCCCGACTTTGCGGTCAACACTCGCCTCAAAGCCCGCACGGATCGCTTTGACGAGTCGCGTGTTCGTCGATTCCGCCCGCTCGTCGGCCGCCCGCTTTCCTCGCCGCCTTTCGAAATCCGCCGGCCGCCGCTCGCCGTCGGTTGCGCCACCCGCTGGGCGGCAGGCGGCGGCGGGCGGACTGGGCGGCTTTTTTGCTCCCCGCTGCTTCCTTTCGGCGTTTGATCGCGGCGGCCGTTATTTCCGTTTCTCTCGGGTTGTTGCTCGAATGAATCTGATGGTCGGCGAAAATGATGAGTGGACATCGAATACTGCGGGTTTCGGTCCAAACGAAACGAAAGAAAGGAATGAAAAAAGAAAATGGAATAACGCGAACTTCTGCGGAAGCAATTCTTGGACGATGGTGTACGTGGTCAAACGAAGAGCACGATTGCCAACGCGTTGCGTCCAAATAACTTGTTCGTATGCCAGCCAGCGGCCATAAACGACGGAAAGAAACATGCCGAACAGAAACAGCCGTGAGCAGACGAAAAAACATCAGTGACTGCCAATCTGACACACGTCGCGGAATAAACAAGCGTGTCGAGATTAAAACGAAACGAGTGATTGAATGAAAGCCAACAGGCGGATTCGCGTGTTGGCGTCGGCCCCACCGCTGCCTGCAAGAAATCAACGACCGACGGCCGGCAACAAGCGAGTAGAAACAAGTGGGCAAGTCGACGCGGACGGTCAGGCGCCATCGACGAACAATACGAATGCCCGGAATAACCGCTTCTAACCCCCGGAAGCACGATCACTGAAATAAGAGCCGCGCGCCGCCCGCTCGCCCACTCCGCCGAACGAGTTCCCCTTCTGCCCACCGGACGGGAGGAGTGCGGGCCGCCCACACGCCGCCTAAAGATGCCGCCGCTCCTCCACGACGAGCAGGAGGGCTGCTTTTGTTTGGAGGCGGGCTTCAAATCTCTGTTGATAGTGGGTGCGCAAGCAAAATCGTGGAACGAAAAGAAGTGAGCAATTTGTAAAAGTGAAGAAGATGCTGGGAGAAGCGGAATTTCTCATTCGAATGTCCGCTTTCGATCACAAACGATCGGATCAAAAACATCCACCATCCGACAACAATCTTACGACTCCATTACCGGCCAACAACCGATCAATCTCACCCGCCCTCCAACAGAAAAACGCCCGATCGCCGTCTTGCCCCGACTCTCCCCGCCGCTTCGTCCACCACTCGCTTCTTGTCACTCGAAAGCCGGCCGTACACGAGTCGCCTTCCGATCACTTCAATCCGCGATCAAGTCGGGAAGTACATGATAAGCCCGGGCGGTGGGATTCTGTGTTCAAGTAAAGTACACCTGTATTTGTGTTGATCGGAACAAGCGTTTGCTTGAAACCTCAATGCGTCGGTTATTCTCCGCTTGTACAAACAGTTCGTTACAGAAATGATTGCCCGAGACTCTCATCACACCCCGCCCATCACCCTTCCAAGCACCCGAGCAACGCCCAAAATGAAGACGATCCGACCCCCGCTCTCCGGTGGTGGCCGTCCACTCGCCGCCGGTTGCCCCCTCCGTCGTCCGCCGGGCAGCGAGGCGGCGGACGAACAGGCGGGTAATCGGCGGAGTGGGCGGCCGGGCGGGCGGCTGCGGGGCGAGTGGACTACAAAGCGGGTGGATTATTGCTTGTTCGACGAGATCGGGCGGCTCCAAGCGGAATTGATGCTCAATTAGTTGCGAATTTGTGCCTTATAATGAAGACGACCGCTTCCATTTTTATAACCAAGACGCCTACGCAAGCAAATCTAACGGAGTAATCCCTGCGTTCTCATTCTTCAAACAAACCAAACAAAAGCAATCGAGCATCTACCACTCGACCAAACGGGAAAGACCGCCGGCTATTAGAACGAGATGCTCGCTGTCTCTTGCCGCCCACTGGAGGCCATCCGACCAGCCGCCCCTCCGCTCGCCGGCCGCCGAGTAGGCGCAGAGAGCGGCGAGTAAGCGCAGCTCGGCGCTCAAAAGCTTCCGGAATAAATGCCAAATGACGTCATCTTTATTCTTAATGAAAAGAAGGACGCAACAGCCAACTCGCCACCTTCGGCCACTTTAACGCCATGCTTGAGGCGATTGAAAGCCGCTCTCTTTGGAATCCACAGTGTGATCGAACAGAAAAAACTTAACGAGAAGCGAACAAAACGCTCATCAGATCTATCGAACACGATAGAATTCAACAACCGAAAGAACGAGTGGCCCGATCGCACGCGGAAGTGAGTGGGCGGCGGCCGGCGATCACTCCCGCCCTCCCACTGGTGGGGCGGCCGCTCCGAACCGCCCGCCGCCTTCTGCCGGCCGCCCGTCCACTCGCTGCGGGCGGCCGGCGGGGAGGAAACGGGCGGGCGGTCGGCGAGTTCGTTTGAGTCTTCCGTGCCGCCCGTCCCCGCCGCCTTCTCTTCGGCGCCCGGCCGCTCGCTCCCGCCCGGACGTGTGGCGATCGGACGGCCGAAAGCGAGAAGGAACGGTCGACCGTTTGTTTGGGCAACTGCGATCAGAAACAACAAAAGACCGCGCTGTTCACTCGCCTCGACGGAATAATTGCACATAATGCTGATCACTTAAAACAAGCCCCACCAGTTCGTTTATCAGCAAGAAATCAAAAAATAAGAAATGACTGCAAAGCACTCCCGCCCGGCCACCGCCCACTCCTCTCCGTCGATCACGAAGAACTTTCGCTGCGATTGGATTGAAGAAGACCCGTCTGATGGACGGAAGACGGGCGTGGTCGTCTTGAAGCAGAAGTGCTCGAACATCAGCGTCTGTAGAACGTAAATAAAAAATCAGAATCTGAACGAAGTAATTTGCGACAAACAGCTCCACGGGGAAGCGGAATAAAACCACACCCATCGACAGCATCTCTCGTCCAAACTCGCCGTTCACGCAACGCTTCGCAACCCGCCGTGTTCCCAGCAACCCACAGCCGTCCCCTTCCGTCCGATGGGCGCTTCTCGGCGACGACCTCCGAGTGGCCGCCGGAGTGCGCGCGGGAAGAGAGCCCCCGCGAATGGGCGGGCGGGCGGTCGAGCAGCCGGCCGCCCCTCCGGAAGGCCGATCGGCGCCCCGCCCGTCCACTCGCCGCCGACACTCGCGGGTGTCCGGCGGTCTGCCGCCCCGACGAGCGAGAGGCGCAGGGAGGGCAGTGGGCGTCGCCTATCGCGGTGGGAGTTTTCGTGTGGTCAAAGCAACCAGTAGAAGGTGGGGAGCCATTAAACAAGAAGCTTCTCGCCAGATAATAGAGGCAGACCTCACAGAATTAAAGGCTTGAAAACGCCGTTCCTTTAGTCAGGTAAACTAGCTTGTCACACCATTCACAACAATCTCACACCTAAAAGATCGTCCAACAGAAGCAATTTGCCTGCTCTCCCCAACAACCGCTGCCGCTCGTCCGCCCACCGAGAAGGCGGTCGACCACGAGCGAGGAGCCGCCGCTCTCCGCCCGCCGCCCTCGACCGTTGCGGGCGGCCGGTGGTCGTCGTGGATGCGGGCGGTCGGCGGGGAGGCGGGCGGTTCAGGAATGAGTGAAGAGCCGACCGCCGGCAGTCCGCGAGTCCACTCGGAAGGCGGAACTTGAACAAGCAGCGGAAGGGATGCGCGATTCTCCGCGAAGTTACCTAAAAGCGTCCAACACTCAAACAAGTGGCCAGACGGTCGAGCGTCAACTGCCGAGCGAGAAAAAAACGCTAAAGGGAACACAGTCAATGTAAGCAACTGAAAAACGGCCGGAATATACTCTTTGGCAAAGGCAAGAACAAGTAGCATCGTAGCAACCAACTGATAATCGATTACATAAAACATGGCTACATTGACTCTTTCTTCACGGAATAATTTTTACGGGAAATATCCAAACCGGTCAATAAATCTGTTGGTTGCATCAGTTGCCAAAAGCAATGATATCTTCCCCCACACACCAACATCGCCAGCAAAAGGTTTCGTCGCCTATCCACTCATGCGCTCGACCGACGGTTAAAAACGTTTCAATTTGCTGAACAGGCGAGCCAACCAAACGCAGTCAATAGAGTCGCACGCCACTCACTGGCCGTCCACCCGTCGCCCCGTCGACCGGGCACGAGGAGTGAGGCGGCGGACGAGCGGGCGGGAGGACGGCCGCTTCTTCGCCGCCCACTCACTCCGACGGCCGAGCGAGGCGGGCGGCCACTCGCCGCCCCTCTGCTCGATCGGGAGGGCGGCCGGCGCCCAGCGGTCGGTTCCCCCACTGGAGCTGCGGGTGGTGGGCATCGCGGCCGTTCTGTTCGTCCGCCGCCTCGTCCGCTCGGATCCTCTTGCACCGCCGCTCGATGGAGAGCGGAGGTCTCGTTCTTCCGCGACCAATCACCCCGCAAGTCGGTCGAATTCCGTCGATCTCGCCCCGTTGTTCCGAGCGACTGGCCGCGAGATCGACGCCGCCCATCCGCCCACTTCTCCGGACTTCCGTGAGGATTCGAGCGGAACGAAGCGGTCGAGCGGGTGGTCCTCTCCTTCGGCCACGCCACTCGACCGCGCGCCCCGCCCGTCCGCCGGCCCAAAGGACTCCCTGGGGGACCTCCGCTCGCCGAACGAGACGCCCGAGGGGGGTGGCCGTTCAGTCCGAGCGACTGCTTGGCGCTCGAAGCAAGAGAGGAAGCCGGCCGACCGGAGGCGAGCGACTTCTTTCGTTTCATTTCCGTTCGAAGCCGCCGGGATGTTCGCCGCAACGATCGCCGGCGGGTTTCTTCACTCCTCTCGTTGCGGGACGAGAGCGAAGCGTTGAGGGCGCCCTCCTGCCGGTCGACCGGACGCGGAAGGCGGGCGTTCGGTGGAGCAAAGCGGGAGTGCGGCCGCCCGAATGGAAGGACGAGGCCGCGAGTTCGCCCTCTTCTTCCATCCGCCGAGTGCTCGCCGCTCCACGAGGTCGCTGGAGTCCGCGGACGTCCCGCTCGTGTTCACGCGGCCAGGCGCCGACCTCGACAGCTTCGAGTGGGCGGCGGGAGGAGCCGATCGGCGGTGTTTGCAGTCGATGGAGGCGGTTGTGTTTGTTGCCCGCATCACGTGCCCGATCACTCTGATCCTTCGTTCATCCCCGAGGTTTCAGCTGGAGAACGAGCGGGTTCGTCCGCCGCCAAGGCGGAGCGGCCGTTCGGTCGACCGCTCCGACCGCCGCGTTCGCTGGACTGCGGCTGTTTTCCGGCGGACTCTGCGCGGAGAGGCGGCCGACCGACCGGCGGCAGGCGGCGGTGAACGCCGGCCGTCGAGTTCGCTCGTCCGCTTTGCTCCCCGCACACGCCAACGATCAGCACGAAAAGAGCCCTCGGCGGCGAGAGGCCGCAAGACGACGAGAACGAGCGGCTCAACGGGCGGCCTGCTCGCCGACCGCTCGGTTGGACACACGACGGCTTCTTCCCAATCGACTAGTGGGCGAGGAGCAGACCGAGTGGAGGCTGCAGGAGTACTCATTTCAAAAGCAGGGCAACAAACAAGCGTTGAACGGCGAGCAGCAAGAGCGCCCGGTCAGCAGCGGGGGACGAGGGCGCTGTGGAGCGGAAATCCCCGAGAAGAAGGCGGCGGTCGGCGGCGTGTTCCCGACGAGCAGTCGGCAGGTGGGAGCGCGCCGAACGATGCGGGATGTGTGGGGAAGCCGTGGAGTTTGCGGCCGCTCGTTCGGTCGATTGCCGCCGATGGACGAGTGGACGAGTGGGCGGTGGGCGGCGGCGAGGAGGACGGCGACAATCCCGCAGCAATCCAGCGGCCACTTCTTTCTTTCGAGCATGAGGGCGGCGAGTTCCGGCGGCCGCCGCCGAAGAGGCCGAACGGGCCGCCCGCTCGGCGCTCCACGGGCAACTCGAACGGAAGAACGCGGAGAGGAGTGGGCGGAAGACGACTCGCGGAGACCAACGGGCGGCCCGCTCGCCGCCTCCTCGTGCTCAGCACCCTTTGAGGAGACGAGCAGTACGGCCGTCTGTCGCCACAAGCAGGCCTCAACGAACGGTCCGCCAAAGGAGTGCCGGAAATCGCAGCAACCTTTTGGCTGCGGACCAGCGGCGCCCCCGTCCACTCGCTTCTCGCCGACTTCTGTCCACCAACTTCCGTTCGCAAACACCCGCTCATCCCTCCGCCCGACCACCAAACGGCGCAGTTGGAGAGGACCTGAAACACGACCGTTGCGAAAGAGCACTCCTCCATAAGGCGGTCTCTGTCCGGCGCGTGAGTGTCCCCGCCCCCCCCCACTAGAGGAGCGGCGGGAGAACTCGCCTGTTCGTTCGTGTACTTCGAGTAGCCGGACACGTGCCGCTCCTTCCTTCCGTTCAGCCGTCGTCTGCAGCAAGAGGAAGGAGGTGAGTGCGGACTGTCGGCAACCTGCGGCTCCCACTGCTTCGAGCACTCGGCCCGGTCGTCGAACTCCTGCCGCTTCCCCGCAGTTCTCGTCGAAGCCGCGTGAACTCGTGCCCGACCGTGACGCCCGTGGAGCGGCGGCTGGAGGACGCCGGCGGCGATGACCGAACGCAAAGAATCGTGAATCGAATGGCCGTCGACGAACCCACCAACCGCGCCGTCGGCAACTCGTGGGCGGCGTCCAGCACTCGCTTCAGTTCGCTGCGGGCGTCGTGGAACGAAATGCGGGCGGCCGGTCGGTCGAGCGGGTCGGCGGCGTCGAACTGGAGGTCGGCGGGCAGCTTCTCCACTTTGCGCGCGTCTTTCGCCTCGTCCACCGCTCCGACGGTCTTCTTCGTTTCGCTCAGCTTCCGCAGAGCGCTCGCTTTCGTCCGCCCGTCCGTCCACCGCTCTCCACGGATCCTCCGCTCCGTCAGCCGCACGTGCAGGCGGTCACGAACGAGCGGGAAGCTCCGAAGCAGTTCTGCGGAGGAGTCGACACTCGGCCGACTGCTGAGCGAGTCGAAGCGAGGAACTGCGGAAAGAGGCAACCGGCCAGTCGTTCCGGGCTGGCGGCCTTCAAGCGATTGAGGGGACCTTCAGGAATTTGTCGGCTGCCAGAAGAAGTTTCTTCGCGTGGAGTTCGTTCGGAAGGGCGCTCTCAACTCGTCGTCCCACTGCGGATTGTCCCGCACGAAGTCGTCTCAATTGAACTGCGTCTTGAGGTCGTTGAACTCGGCGTTGTCGAAGAAACCGAAGGGATCTGCCGGGTTAGGCGGCCGCTCGCTCGCATTCGCCACGTGGACGCCGAGGAAGACGTCCCGGTCGGTCTTCGTGGAGCGTCGAGCTGCGGCGATGAACCCGACGAGTTGCGAGACGTCGTCCCGCACGGCCCGCACCTTCGATGCCGCTTTCGGGCGGGATTCACGAGGATCGTGTCCGCCGGCTGCACGCGCAGAAGGCGAGCGGGAAGGAGGTGCCCGAATCGGCCGCCTGCAGCTGGAAGCCGGCCGGACTCCAGCCGTCGGCGAGCAGCGGGAAGCCGCCGCCAATCGACCGAAAAGACGGGCGGCGTCCACCCACTTTCATCGCGGTCTCCTGGTCGTTCGAACACGCCTCCCGAAATGCCCCCAAGCGGCCGGGCGCTGAAAACAGCCGTCTGACCGTCGGTTTGCTCGTCCACTCTCGCTGGACGTCGGCCGGTCGAGTGGGCGGCTGCCGGCAGAAATCGTTGCAGGGGTTGTGCCGCTCGTTCATCGCTTCTTTGAACCACGCGGACGGCTTCTCGCGGGGCTTCCGCTGGGGTCCGCGCTTCGGGCAGTCCTGCGGCTCGTGTCGGCGCGTGTACAACGAGGAGTCGCCGCCTCCTTTGGACACCCCACTCGCCCCCGCTGGAAGGCGCACCGCGTGTCGTCCGGTCGTTCGGCGCACTCCGCACGACCGGCACGCGTCTTTTCTTTCGTCTTCCACTCGCAATTGCCGCGCCCCGTCGATCCGAGAGCATCGCGGCACAAGCGGGTCGCCCGACCGCCCGCATCGATTTGATCGAAACACGCGGCTTCGGCTCGTGGAACGGAGTGGACGGCCCGAGGAGGACGACTCCGACAGTCAGCAACCGACCGTCAACTCCGAACATCCCTTCAGGCTCCAGCCGGACACAAACGAGCAGCAATCGAACCGATTGCCCTTGAACTCCGCTCATTTCGACACGGTCGGCACGAACGACGTCGTTGAGCGAACACACGACGGCGCTCTTCTGCTGCGATGGGATCGCCGTCTGATTGTTCCAGTCGCTCCCTTCCGCAGTTTCCACTCGGCGCCGATTCCTCTTTGCTTTGTTCTGCGGAGTCGGGGGCAGGCGGTTGAAAGGCGGCAGCGGCCGGGCGGCTGTTCGAACGCGGGCGCGGCGCTCTTTCAACCGACCGGGGATTCGACCGCTGCGGTTTTTGCACCTCGCAGCCTCCACTCCGCCCGTTCCTGCAGCTTCTTCACTCGTGCCCATTGTGCTTGCGGACGGCCGTGTTCCCCACCAGTCGGCGGTCGCCTCCTCAACGGGGAGTTTCTTTCGACTCGCGTCTCCAACGGCCGCCTTCACGAGCACGCGGCAACGGGCGGTCCACCACCACGAGACGACGGCGATCCTCTTCGTCCACGACGTCGAGTTGGAAGGCGGCAGGCGGGCGCTCCTCTCCGCCGTTCGGTCGGGCGAGCGGGCGGCAGAAAGCAGGCGACTGCGCACTCGCCCGCCGTCGCCCCGCTCTCTCGTGATCGTTCCGGTGATTCCGGCCACTTCGGGGGGAGAAGTGGGTGGAAAGACCGCCCGTCGAGCCCCCCAACCTCGAGGGCGGTCCTCCCGTCCACCGAGCGCCCACTCGCCGCCCGCTCCGCTCCGCTCGCCCCGCCCAACGAGCAAACGGGCGTCTTCTCCGTTCGGATGGCCGCCGGTCGGTCGTCTCGCCGCTTCACGACCAATTGGAGGGAAAAAGGCGGCAGTTGTCGTGCGGAGAAGCCGACCATCCGAAGCGGTCGGCCCGTCGCGGTCGTCGGAATCGGCGGCTTCCGGCTTCGATGAAACGAGGGCGTCGCCTCGCACCGCTCACTCTCGTCTCGAATCAGCGGCCATCGCATCGATTTGCGGATGGAAGCGAGTCGGTTCGATTGTCTCCTTTGACCCGCTTTCCACGACTTCTCGGAATTCGCCGCCCGTTTGCCCGCTCACTTTTCGATCGCCTCCGCTCGTCCTCCCACTCACCGCACAGAAGAAGCGGGTTGTGTTCACGCCCACCCGAAGAGGCGAGGGAGTGGTGAGTGTCGAGTCACGAATTCGAGCAGGAACGAGAGGTTGCGGCCGGCGGAGTGGCGGGCGAGCGGGCAGAGCGACTCGTGGCCCGTCTCCAGCAGTCGACCGCCGAACGAAGCGAGCGGGAGTCTTCGAGGGAAGCAGTGGAAGTGTGCTCGCCGCCCACTTCGGGCCCCTTCCGCTTTCGTCGATTTCCGCGGGCAGCGCTGGGGATCGCCGGTCGGGGCGGCCGCAGCAGCGACGGCGAGGAGCACGGGGGACTTCCGCTCGCTCCTCTCGCTCGTTGTCCACGAGCATTGGGGGGCATCGCTCCTCGTCCTCCCGTCCGCAGTAGAATAAACGTGGGAGATCCCTTCGATCAACGAGTGGACTGTTTGTTGGTGGACGCCTCCCGTTGTGGGCTGCACGAAGCCGGCGGACGCCCGCCGCCGTTCGGAAGACTCCACTCTACTCGGTCCTCCCCGCTCATTTAGGGAGGGGGTGCCGCCGAGAGACCGCCGGCCGGTCGACCTCCTCGTGCTGGAGTGTTCCCCCGTCTTCCGGTTGTTCGCTGTGGAGCTCGAGGGCGACGAGGAGGGGACGGGCGACTGCCGATGCTCCGTGGAATGAACGCGTTCTCGTCGTCGAGTGGATCGAATGGGGGAGGGGATTGCAGAGGAGTGTGTTGTCCGAGGATGCCCGCACTCGCCCGGAAATTCGCGTTCGAGCGGGCGGCGGGCGGGTGGCTGTCGGGGCGGTCGCCTCTCCGTCTTCCCGCCCGCCCGCTCGCTTGTTTTCGGTCGGCCGCTTTCTCTCGTGTTCGCCGTCAATCCCCCGGTTGGTGGTCGTCTTCTGTTGCTCCCTCGTCCATCCAATCTTGTGGTCAACACTCGACTCAAAGCCCGCACGGATCAGCGCTCTTTTGACGAGTCGCGTGCTCGTCGCCTCCGCCCGCTCGTCGACCGCCCGCTTTCGTCGCCGCCTTTCGAAATCCGCCGGCCGGCCGCTCGCCGTCGGTTGCGCCACCCGCCGGGCGGCGGCGGCGGCGGCGGGCAGTGGACGGGGCGGCTTTTCTGCTTCCCGTCTGCTTCTTTTCGCGTTCGTTCGTTCCGCGTGGGTCTTTCGGGTTGTTGCTCGAATGAGTTCGACCGTCGGCGGGGGATGGCGTGTAGACGGCGAATAATGCGGACTGGGTCCAGACGAACAAGAAAGAGGTTTGCAAAAGACAATAGAATTGGGTTGTAAAAGGTTGATTGCTCGATGCTAACCCAAAAAATCGATATTGCTGCGTAGAAACAAAACGAAAAAAGGTTAAGGACCAAAAATTGAATCATTCCTCCCCTCCCGAAAGCAACTTTGAAACCGATGGTGTTCGCGGTGTAAGGGAAGAGCTCGACTGCCGATAAGTCAGATTGAAGGAAACTCATTTGTACGCAAGCCAACGGTCGAAAAAAAGAAAAAGCGTACTGAACGGGAACATGTGGGGGCAAGCGGGCACACCAGCATTGCCGCAAATACAACTGGCGGAATAAAACGAACGTCTCAAGAGCGGAAGACGTGTGATTGAATGGAAACCGGCAGGCGAATCCACGTGTTGACTTCGGCCCCAGCGATCGTTGCAAAAACACCAAACAATCGACAGCCGGTAACAACTGTGCAGAACGAGTGGGCGACGACGTGAACGGTCTCATAATCCAGATGGCATACGGATTTCCGCGGAATAACCGCTCTCAACTTCATGAAAACACGGTCGCTGAAAGAAGAGCCGCGCCCCGTCCGCTCGCCCACTCCGCCGAACGAGTCCCCCTTCTGCCCACTGGAAAGGAGAAGTGCGCGGCGCCCACTCGCCGCCCGACGAACGCCCCCGCCCCTCCACGACGAGCACGAGGGCACATTCTGGTTGGAGGCGGGCATTAAATCTCGTTTGAGAGTGGACAATCAAACGGAGAAAATCATGCCATGCAACTGGTGGTCGGAATTCTGTTTTAAATGCCCATCCTCAAACACAAAAAATAGAATAACAACCCCTACCGTTTAACAAAAGTCCTGTCGAATACAACATGAGTCAACGCCCGATTGATCCCACCGCCCTCCAACAGAAGAAGGCCCGATCGCTCCTTTGCCGCGACTCTCCCCGCCGCCCCGCCCACCACTCGCTTCCCGTCGCTCGAAAGCCGGCTGTTCCCGAGTGGCCTTTCGCTCTCTGACTGTGGATCTAGCCGTGAAGTAAATGCTCGACATGAGCAGTCGAGTGAAGTTGAAGTTCACGAGTCACGTGAAAATTTCAGCGTGTCCAAAGACACGGAATAATAAACCATCCCAACAATCCAATTCATCGCCTCGTCTTAGCATCCACAAACAACACGCAACCGAAACAAATGGCTGATGTCACCACCACTCCCCGCCCATCACCCCTGCAACATCCCCGAACGACGCCCGAAGTGAGTATCGATCCAGCCGCCCGCCCGCCAGTGGGCGCCGTCCACTCGCCGCCGACTGCCCCCTCCGCCGGCCGCCCGGCAGCGAGGCGGCGGACGAACGGGCGGCCCATCAGCGGAGTGCCCAATGTCCGCCCGGCCGCCCGCCGTCCACTCACTCGACGGGCGGCAGAAAGCGGCCGTGGGGAGCGGCGGGACGAGCGGGAGTGGGTGGGCGGCGACCGGCGATCACTCCCGCCCTCCAACTTCGGGGACGGCCTCTCCGAACCGCCCGCCGCCTTCTGCCGGCCGCCCGTCCACTCGCTGCAGGCGGCCGGCGGCGGCGAGAAGCGGCCGGGAGGGCGGCGGGTTCGTTCGAGTCTCCCGTCTCGCCCGTTCCGCCGCCTCCTCGCCGGCGCCCGGCCGCTCGCTCCCGCCCGCACGAGTGGCGAGCGGACGGGCTGAAAGCGAGAAGAAACGAGTGACTGTGTCGACGCGAGCGGGCGTCCACGGCGAAGGCAATAACCGTACGGAATGACCGCCTTTAACCTCTGAAAACAGGATCAGTGAAGGAAAAGCCGCGCCCCGTCCGCCCGCCCACTCCCCCGAACGAGTTCCCCTTCTGCCCACTGGAAGGGAGGAGTGCGGACCGCCCACTCGCCGCCCGAAGAAAACCCCCGCTTCTCCACAAGGGGCAGGAGGGCTGCATTTGGTTGGAGGCGGGCATCGAATTTTTGTTGCAGTGGGCGGTAGGGCAACAAAGCGAGCTTTAATGATTTCCGAAGCTAGGTCGCCTCGGAATTCTCGTCTCAAGCGACCGCCATCAAACACAAAGAATAAAACAACACCTCCCACCACCAAACCAAAACTGTCTAGACTTCAACACAATTCAACAGCCGATCGATTCCACCCGCCCTCCACCAGAAAGAACGCCCGATCGCCGTCTTGCCCCGACTTCCCCGCCGCCCCGTCCACCACTCGCTCCTCGCCGCGTGATCCGTTCCCTTTTTGAAAACGATCGCGCGGAATAACCGACATCTCTCGCTCTCCTCTGATAAGCGAAAAGAAGCGAATGGTCGACGACAAGCGGGCGGCGGATCTCCCAGTCGATCAGCCGTTTAGCTTTTAAAATAAAAGCCGTCCGTTCCGGTGCATTTGCGAGTAGGAACGAAGAATCGCACGAAAAAGTGTCTGGTCAAAAACGTATCGAGCAGCGTAAGATATCGTGGTCCATGGCGACAAAGGCGCGGAATAAACCACCGCCCACCGACAGCATTTTTTACCCAATATCCCCTGCCCCCGCAACGCCCACCAACCCGCCGTGTTTCCCGCGCACCCACAGACGTCCTCTCCTTCCGGCAGGCGCTTCTCGGTGACGACCTACGAGTGACCGCCGGAGTGCGCGCGGGAAGAGAGCCCCCGCGAGTGGGCGGGCGGTCGAGCAGCCGGCGGCCATCCGGAAGACCGATCGGCGCCCCGCCCCGTCCACTCGCCGCCGAACACTCGCAGCTGTCCGGCCGTCTTCCGCCCTGACAAGCGAGGGGGCGGCGGGCGGGCAGTGGGCGACGGCTCTCGTGGTGGGTGCTTGCGGGTAATGAAAACGGCAAGTGACCAGGAAAACGGTTACGTTCGAAAGGAAGTTGGGTATGCAAGGGCATTTTTCTGTTTCGCGAAGAGTGCGGTAATTATTGAAAATAAGCTCGCTTCCAACCAGCACAATAACTGGCCCGTCGGAATAAACGCCAGCAGCCACCCGCCTCTTTACGACAAAAAGCGAGTGAGCAACCATCATCACAAAAGTCCAGCAAGAGCAGGCCCCAACAGAAAAATTGCCCAAAAGCGGCGACTCGCCCGCTCTTTCCAACAACCGCTGCCGCCCGCCTGCTCGCCGAGAAGGCGTTGACCACGAGCAAGAGGCCGCCGCTCTCTGCCCGCCGCCCCCGACTGTTGCGTGCAGCCAGCGGGGAGGCGAGTGGGCGGGCGAACGGTTCGGGAGTGAGGGGAGGGCCGGCCGCCGGCAGTCCGCGAGTCCACTCGAAAGGCGGCAGGTGGAAGAGCGGACGGGCGGGAGCGCTAGTGCCGTGGAAACGACTGATTGTGAGAACCCGCAAAAATTCGAAGAGCCTTGCGAAGAACCGCTCCCTTATTCTCGATGAAATAGTAGTAAAAAACGGATGTTTTGATAGAAACAAGGCAAATAACGTAAGCGTTGAATCAATTGATTTCGTAGCAGCACTCTTCGAAGCGGAACAATCCCTCCGACGCCTATTCAAAACAAGCAAAGGAGTTCCTGTAATTTCTGCAACAAAGACGACTAAGTGTCTACTTACTGGTCGGCCAAACAATCAGGCCAAAAAGCAAATTTTGATCCGCCGTATATTGGCTAATCGTCCGTTCAAACAACCGCCGAAAAGCGAAGTCTGCATTTGCTTAACAAACGAAATGAGCATATTGACTGACCACTGCAATCGGAGTCGCCCGCCCGCTGCTCACTCGCCGTCCACCCGCCGCCCCGCCGGAACAACCGGCCGCCCACTCGGCGAAAATCGCAGTCGGCAGCGCGCCGTCCGTCGTCCACTCGGCGGCCGGTCGGCGGGCGGCGGGCAGTCGGGCGCGGAGAAGACGGGCGAGCGCCCGGCCACTCGCTTCGCCGATCGAGCGGCCGGAAGCGAGGAGTGTAGCGGCGGACGAGCGGACGGGGCGGTCCATCGTGAGTGGCGCGGGCATCCACTCGCCCCACTCCGCCCGCCGCTCGACCGACCGCTCTCCAAGTCGACCGGCCGAGTCGGCGGCCCCCCGAACGGCCCGTCCGACCGCTCGAGTGCCCGAATTCCGCGAAGAAGCGAGTGGACGGGCGGGAGGGCGCCCACCGGAAAGCGGGGCGGGCGGCCAATCCGGCGGCTTCTTTTCGGCCTCTCCGAATCGACGGCCGGCCGCCGAGTGCCCGAGAAGGCGGGCGACGGCCGATTGCCGCAGCTGGAGGGCGCGCGACCGCTGCAGCTGAACGGGACCCGCTCGGCGGGAAGGAGAGCCGGCCAGTGTTCACTTATGTCTGTGATCGTTTGCGACGATAAGTGTGAATCCTTTGGTTTCTCACGACTTCTCTGATCAACGACAGGAACCCGTGCGAAATAAGCGAATTGTAAAATCGCATTCCACGCCTCATTCGTTGTTTATAGAACAAAGCAACTGCGGAAGAACACGTAAAGTTTCCTTCCATTCAAGCCGCAATTGAAATGAAATAACCGTACAATCAAAAAGGCGAACCGCCAACGACCTGAAGCAACAAGCTCACGATTTTACCACGAGACGAGGTCGAAGCACTCCGCTGGACATCGGTCGGGATGGCCGCTTTTTGCTGAAGTCGACTCGACAAAAAAGCCGTCGGGATCGTTTCGTTCTGGCCGGCTGCACAAATGGCGGCAAGCTTAAATTTCATGCCGGAGAACGGCATCCCGACTCTTCTCTCGACTTCTGCTGGCGATCGTCGCATACCCCAGTCGTTCTTTTGGGCTGTAAGACGATGCCTTTGTGGATCGGCGCGTGAACGGCACGAACCTTCACAGGTCCTCCGTTTTCGGCGGCGGATACGCGGAATAAAGAAGAAGCTGTAGTTAAAGATATGCACAATAAATCAATACAATACAACCATCACTGTTTAATGATCACACCGCCGTCTACGAACTTAGTCGTGATCGCCAAACACCTGAATACATTATAATTCGCGCATCTCGGCGGCACAAGACTCGATTCACGCTCCTCCGCGCCCGCCGCCCCTCCATTCCACCCACGAAGCGGCGACCGGCAGCTCCGACTCGCCGCCACTCCGCTCGATCGGGAGGGCGGCCGGCGCCCAGCGGTCGGTTCCCCCACTGGAGTTGCGGGCGGCGGGCTTCGCGGCCGCTATCCTCGTCTGCCGCCTCGTCCGCTCGAATCCTCCTGCCCTGCCGCTCGATGGAGAGAGCGGAGGTCTCGTTCTTCCACGACCAGTCGGCCCCGCAAGTCGGTCGAATTCCGTGGATCTCGCCCCGTTGTTCCGAGCGACTGCCCGCGAGATCAACGCCGCCCATCCGCCCACTTCTCCGCCCTCCCGTTCGGATTCGAGCGGAACGAAGCGGTCGAGCGGGTGGTCCTCGCCGTCGGCTCTCTCACTCGACCGCGCGCCCCGCCCGTCCGCTTGCCCGAAGGACTCCTTGGGGAACCTCCGCTCGCTGAACGAGACGCCCGAGGGGGGTGGCCGTTCAGTCCGACCGGCTGCTCGGCGCTCGAAGCAAGAGAGGAAAGCGGCCGAGCGGAGGCGAGCGACTTCTTTCGTTTCATTTCTGTTCGAAGCCGTCGGGATGTTCGCCGCAACGATCGCCAGCGGGTTTCTTCGCTCCTCTCGTTGCGGGACGAAAGCGAAGCGTTGAGGGCGCCCTCCGGCCGGTCGACGGGACGCGGAAGGCGGGCGTTCGGTGGAGCCAAGCGGGAGTGCGGCCGCCCGAATGGAAGGACGAGGCCGCGAGTTCGCCCTCTTCTTTCATCCGCCGAGTCCTCGCCGCTCCACGAGGTCGCTGGAGTCCGCGGACGTCCGGTTCGTGTCCAGCCGGCCGGGCGCCGACCTCGACGGCTTCGAGTGGGCGGCGAGAGGAGCCGATCGGCGGTGTTTGCAGTCGATGGAAGTGTTGTGTTCGTTGCCCGCATCGCGTGCCCGATAACTCCGCTCGTCCGTTCATCCCCAAGCTTTCAGCTGGAGAACGAGCGGGTTCGTCCGGCGGCAACGCGGAGCGGCCGCTCGGTCGACCGCTCCGACCGCCGCGTTCGCTGGACGGCGGCTGTTCTCGAGCGGACTCTGCGCGGAGAGGCGGCCGACCGACCGGCGGCAGGCGGCGGTGAACGGCGGCCGTCGAGTTCGCTCGTCCGCTCGGCTCCCCGCACACGCCAACGATCAGCACGAAAAGAGCACTCGGCGGCGAGAGAGCGCAAGAAGACGACAACGAGCGGCTCAACGGGCGGCCTCCTCGCCGACCGATCGGTTGAACACACGACTGCTTCTTTCCACTCGACGGCACCCAGTGGGCGAGGAGCAGACCGAGTGGAAGCTGCAGGAGTGTCCACTTCAAATGCAGGGCAACAAACGAGCGTTGAACGGCGAGCAGCAAGACCGCCCGGTCAGGAGCGGGGGACGAGCGGCGGTGTGGAGCGGAAGTGATCGAAAATCCCCGAGAAGAAAGCGGCGGTCGGCGGCGTGTTCCCGACGAGCAGTCGGCAGTCGGGAGCGCGGCGAGCGATGCGGTTTGTGCGGGGAAGCCGTGGAATTTGCGGCCGCTCGTTCGGTTCGATCGGCGCCGACGGACGAGTAGGCGGAGAGCGGCGGCGAGGAGGAGCGGCGAGAATCCCGCAGCACTCCAGCGGCCACTTCTCTTCTTCGAGCAAATGGGCGCCGAGTTCCGGCGGTCGCAGCCGGAGAGGCCGAACGGGACGTCCACTCGGCCCTCCGCGGGCAACTCGAACGGAAGAACGCGGAGAGGAGTGGGCGGAAGGCGACTCGCGGAGACCGTCGGGCGGCCCGCTCGCCGCCTCCTCGTGCCCAGCTTCCTTGGAGGAGGGGGCCGTCTGTCGCCACAAGCAGGCCACAACGAATCGTCCGCCAAACGAGTGTCCGAAATCGCAGCAACCTTTCGGCTGCGGACCAGCGGCGCCTTCGTCCACTCGCTTCTCGCCGACTTCAGCCGCCAACTTCCTTTCGCAAACACCCGCTCATCCCTCCGCCCACTCACCAAACGGTGGTTGGAGAGGACCGGCAACACGACCGTTGCGAAAGAACACTCCTCCGTTAAGGCGGTCTCTGTCCGGCGCGCGAGTGTCCCCGCCCCCCCCACTAGAGGGGCGGCGGGAGAACTCGCCTGTTCGTTCGTGTACTTCGAGTAGCCGGACACGTGCCGCTCCTTCCTTCCGTTCAGCCGTCGTCTGCAGCAAGAGGAAGGAGGTGAGTGCGGACTGTCGGCAACCTGCGGCTCCCACTGCTTCGAGCACTCGGCCGGGTCGTCGAACTTCTTCCGCCTCCCCGCAGTTCTCGTCGAAGCCGCGTGAACTCGTGCCCGATCGTGACGGACGTGGAGCGGCGGTTGGAGGACGCCGGCGGCGACGACCGAACGCAAAGAATCGTGAATCGAATGGCCGTCGACGAACCCGCCAACCGCGCCGTCAGCAACTCGCGGGCGGCGTCCAGCAGTCGCTTCAGCTCGATGCGGACGTCGTGGAACGAAATGCGGGCGGCCGGTCGGTCGAGCAGGTCGGCGGCGTCGAACGGGAGGTCGGCGAGGAGCTTCTCCACTTTGCGCGTGTCTTTCGCCTCGTCCACCGCTCCGACGGTCTTCTTCCTTTCGCTCGGCTTCCGCAGAGCGCTCGCTTTCGTCCGCCCGTCCGTCCACCGCTCTCCACGGACCGTCCGCTCCGTCATCCGCACGTGCAGGTGATCGCGAACGAGCGGGAAGCTCCGAAGCAGTTCGGCGGTCGAGTCGGCACTTGCGCCTTCCCGTCCAACTGCTGAGCGAGTCGAAGCGAGGAACTGCGGAAAGAGGCAACCGGCCAGTCGTTCCGGGCTGGCGGCCTTCAAGCGATTGAGGTGAGTCTTCAGGAATTTCTCGGCTGCCAGCAGGAGTTTCTTCGCGTGGGGTTCGTTCGGAAGTGCGCTCTCAGCTCGTCGTCCCACTGCGGATTGTCCCGCACGAAGGCGTCCCAATTGAACTGCGCCTTGAGGTCGTTGAACTCGGCCTTGTCGAAGAAATCGAAGGGATCTGCCGGGTTGGGCGGCCCCTCGCTCGCAGTCGCCATCTGCACGCCGAGGAAGACGTCGCGGGCGGTCTTCGTGGAGCGCCGATCGGCGGCTATGAACCCGACGAGTTGCGAGACGTCGCCCCGCACGGCCCGCTCCTTCGATGCTCCTTTTCGGATGGGATTCCCGAGGATCGTGTCCGCCGGCTGCACGCGCAGAAGGCGAGCGGGAAGGAGGTGCCCGAATCGGCCGCCTGCAGCTGGAAGCCGGCCGGGCTCCAGCCGTCGGCGAGCAGCGGGAAGCCGCCGCCAATCGTCCGAAAAGACGGGCGGCGTCCACCCACCTTCATCGCGGTCTCCTGGTCGTTCAAACACGCTGCCTGGAATGCCTGCTTCGACCTCACCGCCCTCAAGCGGCCGGGCGCTGAAAGCAGCCGTCTGACCGTCGATTTGCTCGTCCACTCTCGACTGGACGGCGGCCGGTCGAGTGGGCGGAAGCCGGCAGAAATCGTCGCGGGGGTTGTGCCGCTCGTTCATCGCTTCTTTGGACCACGCGTACGGCTCCTCGCGTTTCTTCGGCGGCGGCTTCTTTTCGTGCCGCTTCCCGCGGGGCTGCTTTTGCTGCTGCTCGTGTCGGCGCGTGGACAACGAGGAGTTGCAGCGTCCTTTGGACACCCCACTCGCCACCGCTGGAAGGCGCCCCGCGTGTCGTCCGGTCGTTCGGCGCACTCCGCACGACCGGCACGTGTCTTTTCTTTCGTCTTCCACTCACAACTGCCGCGCCCCGGGCGTCCGAGAGCATCGCGGCACAAGCGGGTCACCCGATTGCCCGCATCGATTCGATCGAAACACGCGGCTTCGGCTCGTGGAACGAAGTGGACGAGCGCGAGGAGGACGACTCCAACAGTCAGCAGCCGGTCGTCAACTCCGAGCATCCCTCCAGGTTCCAGCCGGACACAAACGAGCGGCAATCGAACCGATTGCCCTAGAACTCCGCTCATTTCGACGGTCGGGACGAAGGACGTCGTTGAGCAACACGATGTGCCCGAAATCGTGCAAATCTGCCCTTTGTTCTTTAGTCGCTTGTTTTCCGCGATCATTACTCTTTTGAGACCACTACGTCACAGTCTTTAGACGCTCTTAATTAACTTACGCGCTTATCGCACTTGCCTCTCGCCCGACTGGCAAAAACCGACGCCGCGGGCCGCCTCCTGGACCGCCTTCTTTCGCTTATCTCCTGAATACAAAAGAACCGACCGACTAGCGGCGGGGACTCTCTTCCACTTCATTCTTCCACTCAAACAACCAGTCCATCGCCTTTATTTGAGAGTCCAATAAACGAGAAAACCCAACTACTCGGCAGAGTCAAATTCCGAGTACATGGTGCCCTGTACTGGAATCGCCACTTCCTTCATCATCATCAACGTCATTCGTCGTCTTGGGAGGGCGGGTAAACACCCGAACTCCACTCATCAACATCGTCTTCATCAATTCATCTGCCCTTCGGCCAGATTCATCACTTGTGAACACACGCACTCAAAATGCCACCGTTAACGGTCGCCGAGTGTAAACGACGCATTGGCTCAGCCAACTACCAATTATTAGCCGCCATTGAGGATGGACGAACCATCGACACGACAGTCCAACAAACAGGAGTTGACCCGCGCGAAAGTCGGGCGAATGCCCGCGCACTCGCCACTTCGGTGGAAAGAATCATCACTCGCATCGAAACTCACAGCAATACCGTCTCGAGCTTGCTTACGCAGTGGAATCACGCAATCTCCGTTCTCCCTTCTGGACAACAAGACGCAGAAACGAACATCTACAACGAGAGAGCCGAGGGAGCAAACGGATACAAAGCAAGCATCACAACTGGCGGCGAGCAAATCGCCACGTTGCGAGATGTTCTCGACCAAGTTGAGGGAACAGTAAATGACCTCAACAGAACTCTCCAACCACCGCCAAATGACGCACCTCCACCGGTCGTCGCGCCACCAGCTGTCGCTCCACCAGCAGGCACTCCGGCGCCCGCAGCAGCTCCCACCACAGCCAAAGTGAAGCTGCCCGACATCGCGCTCGAAACGTTCAGCGGAGACCCACAGAAGTGGCCCTCATTTTGGAATTCGTTCTGCACCGCAGTCGATCAACAGAACATTCCGGCGGTCAACAAACTTGGCTATCTGAAAGGCCAACTGAGAGGCACGGCACTCAACGCAATCCAAGGCTTCTCACTCACAAACGAGAACTACAAAGAAGTAGTGACTATCCTGCAGAAACGATTCGGCGATGCGAATCTTCTGCGACAAGCTCTGCTCCAGCAACTGCGGCAACTGCCAAGAGCCTCGTCGAACATCTCTTCAATTCGATTCTTGCATGATGAAGCCACAAGAATCTACCGACTTCTGCAACAAGCGGGAGACAATCCCGAGCATCAACTCGTCCAAATGGCGATCGAAGAGAAACTTCCTCAAAAATACATCGCTGCAATCACAGAGGCGCGTCTGAAAGACGGCGCATGGAGCGTCAAGAAAGCGCTCGACTTCATCGACGGCCGTTGTAAAGTGGAAGAATACACGGCCTTCACCACGCAGTATCGACAACCCGAGGACAACAAACCTCGCGAATTCCCGCAGCATCGTCCAAATCGCCCGAATTTCGGCCGACCGCAACCGCCTCCCCGCTACAATCAGCCGGGAAACAACTACAACAATCGCTTCAACCCGTCGAACGGCGGCCGTCAACAATCCTTCGCAGCACAACAAATTAAATGTGTTTACTGCGACTCAAATCACTGGAGCTCTGAATGCAGCGTAATCAAGACTCCCGAGCAGCGGAAGAAGAAGCTTATGGAGCTAAAGAGATGTTTCGTGTGTCTGAGCTCAAAGCATCTCGCGGATAAGTGCTTACACACCCACAATTGCTATCATTGCTCGAGACGTCATCATTCCTCGCTCTGTTTCAACGCCAACAAAACTCCTCAACCACAGCAAGCCAACAAACCGCCCGAACAGCCAAAACAGAACAAGTTCGGAAGGAGCGGTCACGCAGCGAATCAAATCGTTGCGCATCCAATGCACAGAGCAACCGAATGGGAGATCATCAACTACAATTCGTCAGATCAGCAGCACACACTTCTGCCAATCGTTGAAGCAAAAGCTCACGGCAGGAAAGGCAACAAGGACGCCAAAATCTTCATCGATTCGGGTGCGACTCAAAGCTACATCACAACAAACTTCGTCAAAGAGCTCGAACTGGAGCCCATCAAGCACATCGTCTCGAACGTGCAGACCTTCGGAGGTCACCTCGATTGTCTTCAAACGGAAGTCTACGCCGTGCCACTCGTGCTGCAAGACGGCACTCTTTCCACCTTTCCGTGCGTGCGCATCGACGAAATCAACGACGGCATGAGAACGGGAAGAGTCGATCGCTACGGAAAGGATCGCCCAGTCGAATGGACGGAAATCGACGTCTCACCGAACGTCCTCATCGGCAACAACTTCAACATTGTCCAAAGAGTCGCATCGCTAGAAAGCGGACGTTAGATCTGGCACACGCTCTTCGGCCCCGTCGTGCACGGCGCCCCTCGTCAGCAGCAGTTCGTCAACTCGAATCAACTCGTTCAAAGGCAGCCGAACCTCGACGAAATGGTCTTCTCGGCGCCCATCAACGAGTCGCACGACGACCTTAAGTATCAGTGGACGCTCGAGACGCTCGGCCTGGCCGACGCAACAGAGTCCGATGACGAGCTCGCTACAGCCCACTTTCAAAGGCACATCACTCGACTTGAAGACGGCCGCTATCAGGCGTGCTGGCCTTGGCGTTCGCCCAACCCTCTCGCATCCACGCATTACCAACTATGCAAGGGTCGTCTAGAGAGCGTCTGGAAGTCGTTGTCCAAGGACACGAACAAACTCAACCGCTACAACGAAATCATCAGCGACCAGCTGAAAGAGGGAATCCTTGAAGACGCACCCTTCGACTCACCAATCGGCCGCACACGCTACATTCCACATCACGCTGTCTACCGTGCGGACAAGGGAAAGGTCCGAATCGTTCACGACGCCTCGGCTTCACTCAGGGGAAATGACTCCCTCAACCGTCATCTTTTTCGCGGCCCGTCAATGATCACGAGTCTCATTGGGCTTATGCTCAGAGCACGCCTGCCGCCCATCATTGCGTTTGCGGACATCAAATCCGCGTTTTTGAACATCTCCTTGGCTCCGGAAGATCGCGACAGCTGCAGGTTCCTCTGGCTACACGATCACACTCGTCCTCCGACTCCAAAGAACATTCGAGTCGTTCGATTCACACGCGTCCCTTTCGGCATCATCTGCAGTCCGTTCGTGCTGAACGCAACCGTTCGAACTCACCTTCTGCATCACAAGTCGCCACTCGCTCAGGAGATCTTGAACGAGATTTATGTCGACAACATCCTAATCGTCGGCAACACGGCAGAAGAAGTCATCAACAAGTTGGAGTCCGCTCAACACATCTTCGAAGAAGCGCATTTTTGGCTCCATGAGTTCACGAGCAACAGCAACGCCGTGAACTCTCACTTCAAAGTCGACCACAAGCGAGACGAGCAGCAAAAGCCAATCGCCAACCTCTTCGGCCTTCGCTGGCAACTGCAAGACGACTATTTGATCATCGCGTGGCCTCGTTGGAGCGCGAAAGAACCACTCACTAAACGCAAAATGACGTCGTACTTCCATCGTGTCTTCGATCCTTTTGGAGTCGTCAGCCCATCGCAGCTACCCACAAAACTCGTCTTTCACAAAGCGTCTCACGCCACAAAGCCGCCCACCGACGAGAACAGCAACGAAAAATGCAAGCTGTACGCGTGGGATTCGCCAATTGAAGATCCCCAGCTTAAAAGCGAGTGGGAAGCTGCCGTCGCTCTGAATGACGGCCAATCATTCATCATCCCTCGCCATCTCCCGTACGAGAGCAATAAGAAATCAGTTCTTCATTTGTTCACCGATGCGAGTGAGCGCGCATTCGGTATCGCCGTGTACTTGCACCAACCCGACACCTGCAATCGCCCACATCTCGTCATGGCCAAATCCTTACTCACTCCTTGGGACAAACTGTCAGTGCCCAAGTTGGAGCTCGCCGCCGCCTTCATGGGCTGCAAAGTGGCCGCCTTCCTACGCGAACAACTAAAACACATCAAGCTGCTGCGAACGATCCACTGGATCGATTCGAAATGCACCCTCGCGTGGATCAAAGTTCCCACACTCGAAGGCGTCCTTCGCTTCATCGCTAATCGAGTAGAAGTCCTACAAGCAGCTCCTGCAACAGAGTACCGCTTCGTCCCAACGTCAGCGAATCCGGCCGACATTCCTTCAAGAGGAATGCGTGTCGAAGAGCTGCGAGAGTGTGAGCTGTGGCTACATGGCCCAAACTTCCTACCGCACGAGAATGAGTGGCCAGAACAACCCGACCTGCAACAAGAAGCACATGTTGCACTCGCCGTACAAGAAAAGCCACCTACATCGCCATTGCCAACCACTCCACACCCGCTCACGTCGGCTGCAACAAACATTTCAAGTTGGAACTCCTTTCTGCTGACCATTCGACTCGTTCTACTGTTCATCTTGCGAATCGACAAACGGAAGTCGACGCTCATCTCGCAGCAAACATCGAACGAACAAATCAGCAAGCGAGAATGCGTTCAGTGGGCTATCCGCTGCGCAACAGCCGACTCGCCGCCCACAGCCGAACTAATCAACAAATTCGGCATGCGAGAGCAAAACGGCACCTTCATCATTCAAACGCGACTACTGAACGCCGAAGTGAAGCCTTCAGTCCGCAAACCTCGCTTCCTACCTCGTCATCATCCAGTGACACGCCTCTTGATTCATCACATTCACTCGACGAGGTTCCACTGCGGAAGAGACGCCACTGTAGCGGCAGTCCGCGAATCGTTCTTCATTCCCGGCTTGAACAGCGCAGCAAAATCGATACTCCACAGCTGCATGAAGTGCCGCAAGAGAAACGCAAAACCGTTCGCTCTACCAGCAATGCCGCCACTTCCCGTCGAGAGATCGAACGCCGCACCTCCCTTCGCTTTCGTCGGTGTCGACTACATGGGTCCGCTCAAGATCCGCCCATTCGACGGCAACACAAAAATTTGGGTGCTTCTCTTCAGTTGCTTCGTCACGAGAGCGATACATCTCGAACCAACATTGAGTACGACAACAGAAGCGACCATCTATTCGTTCCGCCGATTCATAGCCCGCCGTGGGCAACCTCGACAAGTCTACAGCGACAACGCCAGCATGTTTAAGCTGCTAGCGACCACCTGGCAATACGACATCACTTGGAAATTCGTGTCCGCCTACAGTCCTTGGTCGGCTGGGGCCTACGAAAGAATCGTCGGGATTGTGAAACGATCCTATCAGATCGCCGTCGGCCGCAGCTACCCGTCCTACGACCAGTTCCTCACGCTGATGGCCGAAATAGAACTCGTCGGCAACACGAGACCTCTGTTCGCATCAGAAGAGCACGCAATTCGACCGATAGACTTCCTGATTCCCGACTTCAAAGCGCCGCCTTTCCTCCAAGATTCCGACCTTGAAGAGAGCTACTTACCGCCAGAATCTACCGGCCGAGATCACCTCGTAGAGCGGATGAGAAAGGTGGACTACTGGCGGCAAAAAATTTGGGAATATTGGAGAGATTTTTACTTCAAAACACTCCGCGAATCCCACCGATTGCATCATCACAACGCGCACAATGCGAATACTCGCAAGCCAGAAGTTGGCGAAGTTGTGCTAATCACAGACGACTCGACCGACCGATCGAAATGGTCCACCGGCATCATTGATTCGATCAAAATCAGCAAAGACGGCGAAATCCGTAGCGCTAAACTTCGCTCATCAGCTGGCAACATCATCGAGCGCCCGATCAACGCTCTTCTTCCTCTCGAGCTACGAGTCGAAAGGCCACCACAACAAGAAGCAGTCGAATCGCCCACCACATCTTCGTCGCCGCCTCATCGTTACAACTTGCGCCCGAGAAAAAAGGCGCAAATCTTCTTTGCACTCGCTCTCCTCGCACTCATCGCTCCAGCGAACAGCAACATTTCAAACGCCGTTCCCACTTGTGCACAGAACGAGAGTGCTCAAGCTGTCGTGATCGAATCATGCACACACGCAAGCTCTGCATTCTACCGAAAAGCAGACGGAACGTACTGCGAACGCTACGAGAACTGCATCTCAACATCGCCCGAGTACATCCACGCTCACATCGAACAAGACGGAACGTTCAACATCAAGTGCTCGAGCAAATGCGCATGCGAGCCGTCCTTCACTGAATGTGATCTCCATCGAGTAGCCGAACAGCAACCCTTGACCGAAAAGCAGCACTTCGCACTCTCACAAATCAAACCCAGCTTCTGCTCGACTCGACCGACGGCTTCCTGTGACTCGACGCCGCGCGAGCGTCTTGTCCACAAGCTCACCTTTTTCGACAAATCAACCTACTTAGTCGACCAACTGCACATTCGGCATGCAGAAGCCCACGAAGAGTGTTTCGGCAGCGGCAACATGACCGGACCGCTCGGCTACTGCAAAGGGAAGCCCTGCGTAAAAACCGGGAAACGCTTCTGCTTCATCCCGATGACTACGAGACTCTTCTACAAAGCAGGAGACATTGACATCCCACTTTACGGCTACAGCAGCGCTCTCACCACGACATACGATCACATCCGCAACGCCACACCGCCGCCAACCCTCACGATCAGCTGCCAAAGGAGCGGCATCACGATTATCGCCGATCGCAAATCCGACACCTACGAGATAGACACAAGCCGTGGAAAACACTATCACATCGAAAGTCCCTCAAAGAACGAAACCCTCTTGCTGCCCATCGAAGTGAGCTCGGCTACGCACGACGTCACCATCTCTGTCTGGGTTGAGGGCCGCCTAGCGGTAAAAAAGTCCGCAAGATGCCCCGCCTATCTCTTCTGTGAGCAGATAAACTGCACTGTGTGTTGGCAGCTACTCGACAATCTCCAATGTGCCCTCACAACAAAGAGAATCATCGAAGCAGTGGTCATCTTCATCGTTCTCACTGTCGTATTGATGCTCGTTTCGTTCGCTCTCGCCCTCCTCCAGCTACTACGAATTCCACTCAAACTGCTGTGGAAATGTGTTCGAATCACCACTCGACCACCGACTGCGTTCACTCCAATCATTCGTCAAAGTCCGCCGGGAATCCCCACGTTCAAGAAGAAAACGCTTCTTCTCGTCATCGTGGGCACAATCGCAGTTTTTCCGGCTGCCGAATGCTGCACCCAATCGATCGTTATTACGGCAAAGAACGACGATTGCAACGATCAGAATTGCACCGTCCAGCACGCAGCTCTAATCTCCCTTCAACTACACGAACGGGTTTGCCTTCAATTGCACAGCGGCCGAACGTCCACACGCGAGATCATCGAGATCGAGCTGATCGAACTCGTGTCGACGTGCGTCAAGGAAATCACTTCCTACTCGTTCCCACATCGTCTAACCGTGCACTCAGTAGAACGCTGCAGAATGGCAGGATCGTGCAGCGGAGAAGTCTGCGCAAATGTCCGCACCTCGTCTTCAATCCCTGAATTCGGCTCAGAAATCAACAACGCAGTAGGACATGTCCACTGCGTCGACGGCTGCCAAGGATTGTTTTGCGGATGTCTACTACCAAGCAGCACTTGTGTCTTCTACAAGTTGATCGCAGTCCGATCCTCCGCCGAAATCCAAGAACTCTTCACTTGTTCGGAGTGGACAAAGGAGGCCATCTTTAAGGTGACATCTCACAAAAACAACGCCTCTACAACTGAAATCGTCCACATGCTCAACGGACGGACTTCTTCCACCTCATTCGGCAAATTCGAGCTGAAAACAACCGAGATTCCGGTCGCCACACCTGCAGACGCCGAGTTTCTTCAAGAAGCCTCGACAGTTCGAGTCTTCAAGCAAAAACCTTCCTCTTCCGTTCGTTGCTCCACCGCAGCAGACGCGGCGAATGGGAAGAATTGTCACCTGAAACACTCGTGTGAATGTGAAAAGAGAACGGACGTAATCCACTGCAATTGCCCAACAGAAGTCAACTCCACGATCCCCTTGCCTACGAGCATGTTCGATCTTCACAACGGAACGACAGTCCGCCGTCGAATCGACAAGGGGAGCGCAGAGATCGCCCTCGCACTCGCCTACTCCTTCTCGATTGAAGAGAGTCACACGAAGTGTTCAACAAATTTCGCCCATCTTCACGGCTGCGCATCCTGCCGAGAAGGAGCGATCCTGCAAGCGAAATGCACATCGACTGAGAGAACGTTAGCAGTTGCGGACTGCTCTTCGACGTCGTTCACTATTCCGTGCGACAACTCGACAATCGACATCAGACTCCATCTCGAGGCGACGAGCATTAATGAGAAATGCACCATCACTTGTCCCAACTCGAAGGAACAACTCGTACTCACGGGCACGTTGAGCGGTCCTCCACTCAACTGGAACACGCTTCCCGTGCATTTCTTCAACGGAGTTCTCAACAATCCCCGAATTTCAATTGCATTTGAAGCACTACTGCGACACATACTGCATCCCTCGCTGATCGTCGTAATATTCGCGCTTCTCGTCGCCTTGATCGTCTTCCGCGGGATCATCTTCGCCCCGCTCCGCTTCGCACACACCCTCTTATCTCTAGCACGAGAGCAAGAGCGAGCAAAGCACCACCAACAGTAGCGAGGCGGGCCGAGCGGCTCGCTTTGATCTTATCAACGTCAACCCGCACTCGGCCCGAAACCTCAGAGACCGCTTTCACTTTCACTTCATTCGCCCACCAGTCGACCACCCGCCTCGAACCTCGCTCCTCTTCTTTGACCATGTCTGAACGTGAAACGACTCCACCGCCTGGAGAAGAAGACGGAACCAACGGGTCTCCTCCCCCACCAGAACGCCAGAAGAAGGTGAAAAAGAGCAAAAAGAAGCGCTCTCGCCGTTCACCTTCATCGTCTTCTTCTTCTTCATCTTCTTCCTCGAGATCGACTTCTCAATCCGACGCCAGCGAGAGCGCGTCCCCCAAGCGCAAAGCGTCAAAACGGGCTACTACTAGGCCTCAGATTCTACCGCCTCCGCAACCAGCAGCCCGTCAACCACCAACGATGAGAATGTCTAACTACAAAATCCCCCGAATTCCGCCAGCCTACAAGTCTACCCTACATAAACAACGACCTGTAATGACGACGTGGCCAATGGAGCCAATTCAGCTGAACCCCGCGAGAAGCCGGTTGGCTCGAGGAGCGAGGGCGTTCATCATTCATCAGAGATCTATTGTCTCGGGAACAATAGTCAAGGAAATACCCCTGTACGCCTCTACTACATCATCGACATCCACTACTACTCCACCTACAAACGTCTATGAATTCCACCCCGACGACACGGATGATGCCGTCTTCCGTTTTGCCACCGACGTCTTTGTTCTCGAACAATAACAATTGTCGTCGTCTTGGGAGTGTGCCCGAAATCGTGCAAATCTGCCCTTTGTTCTTTAGTCGCTTGTTTTCCGCGATCATTACTCTTTTGAGACCACTACGTCACAGTCTTTAGACGCTCTTAATTAACTTACGCGCTTATCGCACTTGCCTCTCGCCCGACTGGCAAAAACCGACGCCGCGGGCCGCCTCCTGGACCGCCTTCTTTCGCTTATCTCCTGAATACAAAAGAACCGACCGACTAGCGGCGGGGACTCTCTTCCACTTCATTCTTCCACTCAAACAACCAGTCCATCGCCTTTATTTGAGAGTCCAATAAACGAGAAAACCCAACTACTCGGCAGAGTCAAATTCCGAGTACACACGACGGCGCTCTTCTGCTTCGATGGGATCGCCGGCTGTTTGTTCCGGTCGCTCCCTTCCGCCGTTTCTACTCGGCGCCGATTCGTCCTCGCCTTGTTCTGCGGAGCCGGGGGCGGGCTGTCGGGCGGCTGTGCGAATGCGGGCAAGGAGCTCTTTCGACCGACCGGGGATCCGACCGCTGCGTTTCGTGCACCTCGCCGTCTCCACTCCGCCCGTTCCTGCAGCTTCTTCATTCGTGCCCACGGTGCTTGCAGACGGCCGTGTTCCCCGCCGGTCGGCGGTCGCCTCCTCAACGGGAAGTTTCTTTCGACTCGCGTCTCCAACGGCCGCCTTCACGAGCACGCGGCAACGGGCGGTCCACCACCACGAGACGACGGCGATCCTCTTCGTCCACGACGTCGAGTTGGAAGGCGGCAAGCGGGCGCTCCTCTCCGCCGTTCGGCCGGTCGGGCGGACGAGTGGGAGCGAGCGGGCGGCACGAAGCAGGCGACTGCGCACTCGCCCGCCGTGGCCCCGCTCTCTCGTGATCGTTCCGGCCGCTTCGGGGGGAGAATCGCCCGAGTAGTGAGCGGAGAAGTCGGCGGGAAGACCGCCGGTCCACCGAGCGCCCACTCGCCGCCCGCTCCGATCCGTTCGCCCCGCCCGACGAGCAAACGGGCGGCTTCTCCGTTCGGATGGCCGCCGGTCGGTCGTCTCGCCGCTCCACGACCAATTGGAGGGAAAAAGGCTGCAGTTGTCGTGAGGAGAAGCCGCCCGTTCGAAGCGGTCGGCCCGTCGCGGTCGTCGGAATCGGCGGCTTCCGGCTTCGATGAAACGAGGGGTCGCCCCGCACCGCTCACTCTCGTCTTGAATCAGCGCCCATTGCATCGATTGGCGGATGGAAGCGAGTCGGTTCGATTGTTTCGTTTGACCCTCCTTCCACAACTTTTCGGAATTCGTCGCCCGTTTGCCCGCTCACTACTTTTCGATCACCACCGCTCTTCCTCCCACTCGCCGCTCAAAAGACGTGGGTGGTGTTCACGCCCAGCCGAAGAGGCGAGGGAGTGGTGAGCGGCGAGTCCCGAATTCGAGCAGGAACGAGAGGTGGCGGCCGGGGGAGTGGCGGGCGAGCGGGCGGAGCGACTCGTGGCCCGTCTCCAGCAGTCGACCGCCAAACGAAGCGAGCGGGGATCTTCGTGGGAAGCAGTGGAAGTGTGCTCGCCGCCCACTTTGGGCCCCTTCCGCTCTCGTCGATTTCCGCGGGCAGCGCTGGGGATCGCCGATCGGGGCGGCCGCAGCGGCGACAGCGAGGAGCACGGGGGACTTCCGCTCGCTCCTCTCGCTCGTTGTCCACGAGCATTGGGGGCATCGCTCCTCGTCTTCCCGTCCGCAGTTGAATGAGCGGGGGAGATCCCTTCGATCAACGAGTGGACTGTTTGTTGGTGGACGCCTCCCGTTGTGGGCTGCACGAAGCCGGCGGACGCCCGCCGCCGTTCGGAAGACTCCACTCTACTCGATCCTCCCCGCTCATTTAGGGAGGGGTGCAACCAAAAGACCGCCGGCCGGTCGACCTCCTCGTGCTGGAGTGTTCCCCGTCTTCCGCTTGTTCGTTGTGGAACTCGAGGGCGACGAGGAGGGGACGGGCGACTGCCGATGCTCCGTGGAATGAACGCGTTCTTGTCGTCGAGTGGATCGAACAGAGAAGAGGATTGCAGAGGAGTGTGTTGTCCAAAGGATGCCCGCACTCGCCCGGAAATTCGCGTTCGAGCGGGCGGCGGGCGGGCGGCCGCCTCTCCGCCTTCCCGCCGGTCCGCTCGCTTCCTTTCGGCCGGCCGCTTTCTCTCGTGTTCTCCGCTTTGTGGTCGTCTTCTGTTGCTCCCTCCTCTCCTTGACTTCGCGGTCAACACTCGACTCGAAGCTCGCACGGATCAGCGCTCTTTTGACGAGTCGCGTGTTCGTCGCTTCCGCCTGCTCGTCGACCGCCCGCTTTCGCCGCCGCCTTTCGAAATCCGCCGGCCGCCCGCTCGCCGTCGGTTGCGCCACCCGCCGGGCGGTCGGACGGGGCGGTTTTTTGCTCCTCGCTGCTTCTGTTTTGGGGTTTGTTCGCGGCGGCCGCTCTTTTCGTTCGTTTCTGGTTGTTGTTTGAATGAATCGAGCGTCGGCGGGAATGGCGGGTGGGCGGCGAATATCACGCGGACTTGAGCCCAAATGTAGAAGCGGGCGAGCGTCCGCAAAATGAGGGACTTGATGGACGACAATCGATCTGTTTGACGCTCAATACGACAAAGCTCAAATCTGTGGGCAAAAACGAATTCTGAAAGGGTCCCCTCGGAAAGGGAGAGAAATTGTGCGTCTGTCCGTCAAACTTGCCCCCTCAACTTTTAGCGCTTTGCTCCGATCGATCTGTACTTTTTTCTGGCTAGAGGAACTCGCATGCGCGAAGTCCGAAAATGTGCATTTCGACCGCCGGCACGCACGTTCAACGTTCCGTGCCGTCGTTCTGCACCGTACCGTTTTCCTTTGCGGTCCAAATTCACCCGCCCTGTGGACGAAAAGATGCGCCTTGAAACGAGGAACATTTTATCAGTTGGCCGCATCATCAGGAAACGTCGTTGAAGAAAGTTGTGATCGCCCAAAGACGAAAGGTCGAGGCGGAAAATCGAAGAGGTCCACGCTTGGAGGCGCCGTTCTCGGCTCTCCGAATTTTATTCAAAAAACTAAAAATAATCCTATCTAGAAAAAGGTCTTGCGCATCTTTCCAGCTAAATTTCGTGTTCATGGAAGGGCGATTTCGTAACGAGAAATTCGACCTAAAATTGTGTGTCGGTTTGAAAACTTCGGCGAATTCCAACCTCGTCGTTCCCATCGCGCACTTGACGTTATGGCGCAAATGTGGGCTCGTTGGAAAGAGCAGTCTTCGGGCTTTCCAGCGAACTGCATTTTGTTGTTGTTCTGGGCCCACTTGGCCACTGCGGCTCACGCGAACCAGACCCCTGATATCACGCAAACAGCGGGCGGGTTTGGCCGTGAGTGGACGGATTCTCCTGAAACTTGGCAGACACGTCGAGCATATAGTTGCCCTTCGAATCACCGTTTCAGATTTTTTAAACGCTTGGTCGCCGGGAGTAATAAATTCTTCTGTGATGGGGTCCAGCCCTCTGGCTTTGCGGCAGGTTTCTTCGGTTGCCGTAGCCGCGATTCACCTTTTTCCGCTTTATGGGATCAAAACTGACTTTTGAGCGTTGTTTGGGGGTATCGGATAGCGCTGTGCGCGCCGTTGTCCTCGAAGACTACATTCCCGTGCGGCTTTCGGGGTTCGGATCGGTTTTCTTTGGGCGCTTAAGGGTGTAAATGGACGGACAGAGCTGTGTCTGCTGAGTAACGGCATGTTCGGCGAACTTTCATTAAACGGGAACCTTTGTGAAGCGCGACTCAGCGTTCTCGCGTTGCGACTAGCACTCAATTGGTCAAACAAAGTCGACAAAAACATTTTATACGCACCAGTCTAACGACTCCCCCAGCTGGGGACGGCGCGAAGCGCCGTCACACGCTGGTTGAATGACGAACGGCGACCAAACTAATTGAACCAAGTACGCCATAGACGACAATGTTGGTGATTAAACGAAAGAAAACGATCGTCGACACGTCACATTGAAACCAATTGTGCACGAATGCCAGGGAGCACAAAAAAACGAAAAAAGCGAGCGTAAGATGAACAATCATGACCAAAAACAACCGCAGACACAACTCTCATGATACTCCTGGCGGAATAAAACAAGTGCGTCGGCACACAACAAGGCCTCTGAAAGAATGGAAACGGCAGACGAACTCGTGTGTTAGCGTCGGCCCCACCGCTCGCTGCAAGAAACCAAACGATCAACAGCCGGTAAGAAGCGGGCACAAACGAGTAGGCGTTTTGACGCGAACGGGTGGATAAATGCCAGAACACATACGTGTTCACGGAATAACCACCGTAAACACCGGAAGCACAATCGCTGCAAGAAGAGCCGCGCCCCGTCCGTCCGCCTACTCGCCCGAACGAGTCCCCCTTCTGCCCACCGAAAGAGAGGAGTGCGGGCCGCCCACCCGATCGCCCAAAGAATGCCGCCGCTCCTCCGGGCGAGCAGGCGGCCTGCTTCTGCTTGAAGACGAGAATCGAGTTCCTTTGGCAGGGAATGGTCGAGCGAAAAGTGGACGTTGTAATGAGAACGAGCTGACGGAATCCCTCTGCCTAAACCGCAATCTATGTATGTAAGCAAAAGTGCGATTCGCGCGCCCAAAAAACTCATGCCTATGAAGTCGAACACGCTGATCACGAATCCGAAGCCCGATTTTAAAACTTCGAATTTCTAATTGAGTTTTTTCGCGTCGAAGGTACCAAAATCGCGTCCGAAACGGAACGACCGAGCGGAAATGAGAGCATCTTTCGTATGCAGAATTTGGCGTTGGGACTCAAAGCGGGTCGCGGCCGGAGGCCGCGATGCCGCTGGTACCTGAAAGAAGTGCCCGTCTCTGAAAAAAGAATGAACAATTTCCACCAACCAACAAACATCTCGTCGACTGCAACGCAAGTAAACGATCAATCGTTTCCACCCACTCTCCAACAGAAAAAGCGCCCGCTCGCCGTTTTGCCCCGACTCTGCCCGCCGCCCCGTCCGCCACTCGCTTCTCGCCACTCGAACGCCGGCTGTTCACGAGTCGCCGCTAATTACCCCCAACGGTGGTCCGGCTGCGAAGTCGATGACCGACGCGACCAAGCAGGTGACAATGGGGTTCGGTTGTCAGGTACGCTCAATGATGCTTGACGGCGGAATAAAGAAATTGTTTGAACATCGAATGCAACATTGATTTTATCTATCTACCAATAACACCGGCTAAAAAGAATAACCGCACCTTTTGTCGCACCATCAACAACGAACGACAACCGAAGTGAGGTGCAATCCGACCGCCCGCCCTTTAGTGGCAGCCGTCCACTCGTCGCCGACTGCCCCCTCCGCCGGCCGCCCGGCCCATCGGCGGAGGGGGCGGGCGGCTGCAAGCGAGTGGACGACATGAGGGGCGGCTTGTTGCTCTCGCGGTCCTGGTGGTTAAAATTAACAAAGAAATGGTTTACGTTGAACGTCAGAGCAAGAAATGACGCCGAGCAATTCGACTAAATGGCGGAATATTCCGCGTATTCATCCTTCCTGCACGCGAACCAATTTAAACGTTTGAATCACTCAGCACTCGAGCAGAAAGCCATCCCGCCGACACGTGCAGCAGCCGGCGATCGGGACGCGCCGCTCGGAGTCCCCCGCCGCCTACTGGAGGCCGTCCGCCCGGCCGCCCGCCGTCCACTCACTCGGCGGGCGGCAGAAGACGGCCGTGGCGGAGCGGTGGGACGAGCGCGAGTGAGTGGGCGGCGGCTGGCGATCACTCCCGCCCTCCTGCTTGGGGGGCGGCCGCTCCGAACCGCCCGCCGCCTTCTGCCGGCCGCCCCGTCCACTCGCTGCGGGCGGTCGGCGGGGAGGAAGCAGGCGGGAGGGCGGCGAGTTCGTTGGAGTCTCCCTTCCCGCCCGCCCCGCCGCCTCCTCTTCATCGCCCGGCCGCCCGCCCACTCGCCCGAACGAGTCCCCCTTCTGCCCACTGGAAGGGAGAAGTCGGGCCGCCCTCTCGCTGCCCGGAAAACGCCGCCGCTCCTTCACGACGAGCAGAGGGGCTGCTTCGGGTTGGAGGCGGGCATCGAATATCGTTTGGTAGTGGGGGGTTGAGCGATGAAAAGAAAACATTGAACCACCGCAAAGTCACCGTTGAACGGAATTCCCTACACAAGCGTCTGCCTTTGACCGCAAAGCGTTGAATGAACAACATCCACCATCCAACGAAAGTTCTCTCAAGTCGAACACGCGTCAACGACCGATCTTTCCCACCCGCCTTCCAACAGGAAGAACGCCCGATCGCCGTCTTGCCCCGACTTCCCCGCCGCCCCGTCCACCACTCGCTTCACGACACTCGAAAGTCGGCTGTTCACGAGTCGCCTTTCGATCACTTTCGGTCGACGATTGCGAATTGTAGGTAGATGCTTGGCACAAGGAGTCGAATGAGAGTTGGAATACACGCATCGAACGCCCTCGCAATTATCTGGTGTCGGGCGGAATAACGAAGATAATCGACGGTCCATTGCATCGTTTATTCTTTCCATCCACAAACCACCGCCAATCGAAATGAATGACCGCAATTACCACCACTCTCTGCCCCTGACCTTTCCATCAACCCCGAACAACGCTCGAAGTGAAAGGCGATCCGACCGCCCGCCCTCCAGTGGGAGCCGTCCACCCGCCGCCGACTGCCCCCTCTGCCTGCCGCCCGACTGCAAGGCGGCGAGCGAACAACTGTTCGATTCCACCCGCCGGGATGCCCCACGTCCCGCCCGCCGCCCGCTCACTCGGCGGGCGACAGAAGACGGCCGTGGGGGAGCGGCGAGACGAGCAGGAGTGAGTGGGCGGCGGCCGGCGATCACTTCCGCCCTCCACTTGCGGGGCGGCGAGGGGCGGCTGCTCCGAACCCTCCGTGCACTCACGAGCAGCAGCGATGAGTTCGCCACTCTCTAATAATCGCCAATCGAACGTTGAACACTCGCAGCGCACAAAGCATTCGGCGGGCAGGCGGAATAAAATAAGAGTGTCAAAACAAAGACCGGACGTGATGGGAAACGAAAGCGGCTGGTGAATTCGTGTGTTGGCCTCGCTCCCACCGCTCGCTGCAAAAAAATTATACGATCGACGGCCGGCAACAAGCGAGCAAAAACGAGTGGGCTAGTGGACACGAATTGTTGGACAGAAATGTGCCAAGCCTCCCGGAATTACCGATTCCAAACCCTGGAAGCACGATCGATGAAATAAGAGCCGCGCCCCCTCCGCCCGCCCACTCCCCCGAACGAGTCCCCTTTCTGCCCACCGGAAGGGAGGAGTGAGGGCCGCCCACTCGGCGCCCGAAGAACGCACCCGCTCCTCCATGACGAGCAGAAGGGCCGCTTTTGATTGCAACAGGCATCGAATCCCGTTGAGAGTGAACATTCAAACCGGGTAAAATAAGCGTTCTTCCTCGAGATGGCCAAAACGGATTTCTCGAAACAAGGAATCAAAAAAAGCAACGTTCCCATCCAACAACTTTCTCTCATCTCCAACACGAGTCAATAACCACTCGGCCCCACGCCTCCTCCTACAGAAAGAACGTCCGATCGCTGTCTTCCCCGACTCTCCCTGCCGCCTCGTCCAACACCCGCTTCTCGCCACTCGAAAACTGGCTGTTCACAAGTCGCTTTCCGATCAGTCCGACCGGCGATTCGGTTGTGAATGAGTGCTCAACACGAGTTGTCGGGCGAAGTGCATAAGTCGTAGACGTCCGTGTCGCGGAATATGTGAGCGCTCGACAATCCAATGCATCGCTTTTTCTCCACCCTTAATAACAACCCACAACTCGAAAAAATGTCTGCAATCGCCATTCATCTCTGCCTCCGCGCTCTTCCAATATCCTCGAACGACGCCAGACCCGGCCGCCCGCCTTCCAGCGCTTGTCGTCCACTCGCCGCCGACTGCCCCCTCCACCGCCCGCCCGCCAGCGAGGCGGCGGGAAAACGGGCAGCCCATCGGCGAAGGGGGCGGTGAGCAGGCGGGCGCTGCGTGAGAGATGACGACCAGAGGGGTGGTCCGTTGCTTCCTCTTGCATCAGCCAGTGGCACCTCTGAGTAAAAAACGCGGAATAAGCAAGAATGAAAGTGAAGGGTTGTCCGTTAAAAAAAATCGTCTTTTAACGATTTGATCGATGCAACAGTAACCACAATTGGAAACTCCGGTCTTTACTCGAAGATCTCAACGAGCAAAGTGGAACCTGCGAACATTCTTGCCAGACAGGCCACTTCTCGTATGACGGAATAAAACATTTGTAAAAAGAACGGCACGTGTAATAGAACGGAAAGCGACATTCAACTTTGTATTGCTCTCGGCGCCACCGATCACTCCGAGAAACCAACGGTCGACAGTCGGCAACACGCGAGCAGATACGAGTGGTCGATTAAACGCGAATGAGTGAAGGGCAGACGCCGCTCACACCGTTCGTTGCGGAATAACCGCCCTTCAACAGCTAGAAGCACAGTCGAAGAAAAAAGAGCCGTGCCCCGTCTGCCCGCCAGCTCACCCGAACGAGTCCCCCGTCTGCGCACTGGAAGGGAGGAGTGCATGCCGCCCACTCGCTGGTCGAAAGAACGCCCCCGTCTTCCACGACGAGCAGGGGGGCTGTTTCTAGTTGAAGTCGGGCGTTGAATCTCCGTTTGAGCAGGGCCGTCAAGTGGAAACGAGTTGCCAAAAACACTGAACGGAATTACGGAATCAAATGCTCAATTTTGAACACAGAAACCGATAAGCAACTCACTACTTCAACGAAAGTTCTTTAGACTTCCACACGAGTCAACAACCGATCACCCCACCCGCCCTCCAACAGAAACAACGCCCGACCGCCCTTTTGACCCGACTCTCCCCACCGTCCCCTCCAACAATCGCTTCTCGCCACTCGAAAGCCGGCTGTTAACGAGCCGCTTTCCGATCCCTCTGGTCTGCGATTCAGTAGTGAAGTGAATGCTCGACATGAACACTAGGGTGGAAGTTGGCCGCAAGTTAGCTCGCATGTACGGACCCCATCCCGAAGCGGAATAATGAAGTTGCTTGACAGCACTATGTATCGTTTTATCTCCGCGCCTACAAACGACACTCCGCTGAAACCAACACTCGCAATCCCCACCACTCCCGCCGCTCGCCCCTCCAACGATCCCGAACGACGCTCGAAGTGAGGCAATCCGGCCGAAACAAACGAAACGTGTGAATGAATGTAAACCGCTCGGGGATTTCGTGTGTTGGCGCCGGGCTCACCGCTGGCCGCAAGAAACAGAACGATCGAGAGGCGGCAACACGCAAGCAGAAATGAGTAGGCGTGTCAACGCGAACGATGGGACGGGTAAACGACACACAGCGCTGGCCCCCGGAATAACCGATCCCTACCCCTGTCAGCACGATGAATGAAAGAAGAGCCGCGCCCCGTCCCCCCGCCCACTCCGCCGAACGAGTCCCCTTTCTGCCCACTGGAAGGGAGGAGTGCGGGCCGCCCACTCGTCGCCCGAAGCACTCCACCGCTCCTCCACGACGAGCAGGGGGGCTGTTTCTGGTTGGAGGGGGCGTCGAAACTCCGCAGGTGGTGAAGGGGAAGAGCGTAGAAAAGCGAACGTCGGAAGAGATCGAGAAAGACAATAGAACGGAATTCTTTGCCCAGACATCTGTAATCGAACTCAAAGAATTGAATAAACAACCGCCGCCTCCAACAGAAATCCTGCCCGACCGCCGTCTTGCCGCGACTCTGCTCGCCGCCCCGTCCACCACTCGTTTCTCGCCACTCGCAAGCCGGCTGTTCGCAAGTCTTTGGTTTGTCACTCCGACCGGCGATCCCATCGTGAAGTGATTGCTCGACGAGAGAAGTCGAGTGAGAGTTCGACTTTGGGCATCAATTCCGTCAGTACGGTGTTTGCACGGAATAATGACGACGCCGGTCAATGCATCGTATCATTTAATTGACGCCTTCACTGGTAACACCCCTGAAAAAAAAATCCCGCGCAATCCAACCACTCCTTGCCGCCCCTCACCCCTCCAACAACCCCGAACGACGCAGGAAGTGGGAGGCGATCCGGCCGCCCGCCGTCCAGTGGGAGCCGTCCACTCGCCGCAGCCTTGATCCACGCAGCAGTAAATACTGCTGAAAACAACCGTCCTTATAACCGGTCTTAAAAAACAACGACGGGTAAACGCATTCAAGCAGCGGAGGCGAGGAATCCAACAACGGAATAAAATCAAGTGTGGAAAAAGGAAACACGACGAGTAATTAACTGAAAGACGACAGGCGAGTACGACGTGTTGGCGTCGGCTCCATCGCTCGCTGCTGAAAAGCATACAATCGACGGCCGGCAACAAGCGAAAAAGAGTGGACGATACGTGGCAAAGGGCCACATAGTCAACATGCCGGAATAACCGCCTCAACTACTCGATTACGCGATCACTGACGGAAGAGCCGCGTCGCCTGCTCCCGCCCACTCCCCCTAATGAGTCATCCTTCTGCCCACTGGAAGGGAGGAGTGCGGGGCGCCCACTCGGTGACCGAAGAACGCCCCCGCTCCTCCACGACGAGCAGGAACGCAGCTTCTGTTTAGAAACGGGCATTAAACTGGTTTAAAAACGAAAAAGCAGACGAGAGAAAAGGAACGAACGCAAGACGGAATTTGCTTTTTGAGGGATCGCTTTCAATCACAAAAAATCGCATGAACAACCCCTACCATCCAACAAAAGGCTTCTCAACCTCAACAAGAACCAACGGCTGCTTGATCCCACATTCCCTCCCTTCAACAAAAAGAGCGCCCAACGGCCGTCCTGTCCCGACTCTTCCCGCCGCCCCGTCGACCTCTCGCTTCTCTCCACTCGGAAGCCGGCTGTCCACGCGTCGTCTTCTGGTTACTCCATAGGCGGTCCGAACATCAAGTAAATCGCTGACAGGAGCAGTTGGGTGAGAGTTGGAGTTTACGGATTGAGTAGTTGGAAGCTACCGATGGCTCTGAACGGAATAATAAAAAGGCTCAACAAAGCGACGCATTGTGTAAATACCAACTCATCAAACGACTTGCAACGTAAACGAATGACCGCGATCCCCACCACGCTCCGCCCCTCACCGCTCCAACGACCCTGAACAACGCCCGAAGTGAAGGACTATCCGGGAACCTGCCCTCAAGTGGCGGCCGTCCACTCGCCGCCAACTGCCCCCGCCGCGGCCGCCCGGCAGCGAGGCGGCAGGCGAACGGACGAGCCAACGGCGGAGGGAGCGGCCGGGCGGTAGCTGCGCGCAAGTGAACAAACAAGTGCAGTACCTCCAAACAATTTCTCGACGCATGGCTTATGCACTCTGCCCGGAATAACCGCCTCCAACCCCTGGAAACACGATCGATGAAAGAAGAGCCGCGCCCCGTCCGCCCGCCCAATTCGCCGAACGGGTCCCCCTTCTGCCCACTGGAAGGGTGGAGTGCGGGCCGCCCACTCGCGGCCCGAAGAACACGCCCGCAACTCCACGACGAGCAGGAGGGCTGCTTGTGGTTGGTTCAACAAAAAGTAGCGCTAGAAAAAGCGCGTTGTTTAAACGGAATTCCTGTCTCGAGCCACCGCCATCAAACGCAAAGAATCGGAGGAGCAATTTTTATCATTCAACAAGTAACTCTCTCAACGCCAACACGATTCAACAACCAATTGACCCCACCAGCCCTCTAATAGAAAAAACGTCGGATCGCCGTCTTGCCCCGACTCTCCCCGCCGCCCCGTCCACCACTCGCTTCTCGCCGCTCGAAAGTAGACTGTTCGCGAGTCGCTTTCCGAGCACTCCGATCGGCGACCCGGTGGTGAAGTGAATGCTCGATAGAAGCAGTCAAATGCATGCCACACTCGTGCTCTTTCCTCGGAATAATAAAGCTGCTTAACAGTTCCCTAATTTTTTTTCTCCATCTACAAACAACAGACAACAAAAACAAATCCGACCACTTACCGCCCGTCACCTCCCCAACAACGCCAAGCGAAGTCCGAAGCGAAAGGAGATCCGGTCGCCCGCCCTCCACTAATAGCCGTCCACTCGCCGCCGACTGCCCCCTCCGCCGGCCGCCCGACAGCGAGGCGGCGGACGAACGGGCGGCTTATCGGCGGAGGGGGCGGGCGGTTGCGGGCGAGTGGACCACAAAGCAGGCGACTCGTTGCTTGTGGTCATAGTGATAAGACTAAGCACGAAAAAAATCTTAAGGCGCGAAATGTGTAAAAAATAAGACGGCTTTCTTAATTGACTTCACCCGCTGGAATTTGAACTCGGAATAAGAATCGGTTTCCTTTGCAACACTTTAGGCGTTTTTTGTTACAGCGGTTTGCAAGAATACGCGTTACAAGCGACCATCCATCCCCACGCGACCAGAAAGAACCCCCGCCGACACGTGCTCCAAACGGCCATCACGACGCCCCGCTCGAAGTCTCTCGCCGCCCACTGGAGGCCGTCCGCCCAGCCGCCTCGCCGCTCGCCGGCCGCCGAGTGGGTGCGGAGGGCGGCGAGCGGGAGGCTGGCCCATCGGCGGCAACGGTCGAATTCGCGCCGCCCGGCTGTTCAATTCGACGGCCTAGCGGGGGGCCGCCCGGCGGCCCGCCGTCCACTCACTCGGCGGGCGACAGAAGACGGCCGTGAGGAGCGGCGGGACGAGCGGGAGTGAGTGGACGGCGGCTGGCGATCACTCCCGCCCTCCGACTTGCGGGGCGCCCTCTCCGAACCGCCCCGCCCACTCGCTGCGGGCGGCCGGCGGGGAGGAAGCGGGCGGAAGAGCGGCGGTTCGTTGGAGTCTCCCGCCCCGTCCCGCCCGCCTCCTCTTCAGCGCCCGGCCGCTTGCTCGCGCCCGGACGAGTGGCGAGCGAGCGGGTCGAAAGCGAGAAGAGACCGACAACAGACCGAACGAACGAGGACCAGCGAGTAGGCCAGCTGGAAAGATCGGGAGAGAGAAGTGAATTCCATGGTCTACCAACGAATGGATTTTCACGCGCGAGTCGGAATAAATGCCGTTTAGCTGAAAGAATCGCAACATCGTTGACTGAAGGAACGATCGGTTGTGACCGAAGAGGAATTTAGAAACCATACAAAGAAGACTGTGCAAACGAAAACACTCGTGGAAGAGCTCTCCTTTCAGCAACTGCCGTTGAAAACGATTGATCAACGACCCTCACAAGAATTGGCGACAAGAAGAGCGGTATTCCTTTTGCACACAGAGAAAGCGGTCCGACAAATGGCGGAATAACCGCGCTCACCAGCTTTCAATCTGCAAACGGAAAAGAAGCGAATGGTCGACGACGAACCGACGGCGAATTGCCTCGTCGATCGGCCGTCTCGCTTTCAAGTGAAAAACCGCCCGTTCCGAGACAACTGCACCAAGAAGCCCGTCGCAAACCTTTCGAAACGACTTCCCATCCGAATTGGAGTATTGAGACGGAATAAAAACCGCCCTGACTTTTTTCCGGCACTCAGTTTACCGCTTAGCCGCCAAACAGCAACACTGATTAGAAGAAGCACTCCGCTCTTCAACCATCTTAAACGATTCATCTTGCTACAACGAAACGAACCAAAACGTGAAATGCAAGGCACGCCCCGCACGAGTGCCGCCCACGCTCCTTTTCGATCACAAAAGAACTCCCGATGCGAATGGGCGGCAGAATATCCATCTGATTGGCGAAAAGCAGCACGTGGCCCGGCACTGAGCTGAGATGACCGCACATTCCTGCCTCTTTGATAAAGAGTGTGGTTCAAAGCATAACAAGCAAGGTGGAACAAATGAATCATCCGATGACGCGAAATAAATACCAATCCCAAATGCCTTCCGCTAACCGAAATACCCGCCCTCAAGCGTCCAACAAACCGCCGCGTTCCTCGCTCGACCCACAGACGTCCCCTCCTCTCGACGGGCGCTTCTCGGCGACGACCTCCGAGTGGCCGCCGGAGTGCGCGCGGGAAGAGAGCCCCCGCGAATGGGCGGGCGGGCGGGCGGACGAGCAGCCGGCCGGCCCTCCGGAAGGCCGATCGGCGCCCCGCCGCGTCCACTCACCGCCGACACTCGCGGCTGTCCGGCGATCTTCCGTCCCGAGAAGCGAGGGGCGGCGGGCAGTCGGGCGCGGAGAAGACGGGCGACCGGCCGAACACTCGCTTCTTCGATCGAGCGGCCGAAAGCGAGGAGTGGGCGGCAGACGAGCGGGCGGGAGAGCGGCCGCTTCTGCTCCGCCCGCCCGCTCATTCCGCCCACGAAGCGGCGACCGGCAGCTTCGACTCGCCGCCACTCCGCTCGATTGGGAGGCTAGCCGGCGCCCAGCGGTCGGCTTCTCCCCCACTGGAGCTGCGGGCGGTGGGCATCGCGGCCGTTCTGCTCGTCCACCGGCCGCCCGCTTCTCCGTCCAGTTGATGGGCGGACTGCTCGCCAGACACGAGCGGTCGGCCGCCCGCTCGGCGGCTGCTCGCTGGAAGGCGGGCGGCTCGGCGCTCTCTTTTTCGATCCGCTCGTTCCCTCCCGCTCCACGCGTTCGTTCGAACACACGCGGAAGTTGTGCGCGCTCGCCGCTTCGCTCCGACGGCCGGCCGCTTCGCTCACGAGTCGCCCGCCGAGTGGCCGGCCGCCCTGCTCGTCGCCGCCCGCCGCTCCCCACGGCGCCCGCTCTCGCCCTCGAATCTCCCGCACTTCCGGCGGTCCACTCGCTCCACCGGCCGCCCTTCGTTAGTTGGAGTCGTCTGTGGCCCCGTCTTGTACGTGGCGACGGGCGTTCTCTGCACTGCTCGAGGGGGCGGGCGCGAAGAAGTGGGCAGTCGGCGGGGAGAAACGAGCGGGCGGTCGCCTGCTTTCCGTTCGACGGGGGCAACGGGCGACCGCAGCGATCAGTCGGGGGCACGAGTCTCCCGGGGATCGTCGCGCCCTTCCGCCCGCTCGGCCGCTCCGCCCGCCTTCCGCCGACTTCCCATCGAGTTGCCCGCCGGTCGGAGACGTGGGGCGAACGAGTGGACGTCCCGCTCGCCCACTTCTCGCCCGCTTCCTCCTCACTCCTCTCCGGCCGCTTCTTTTTGGGCGCTTCTTCGTGGCCGCTTCCTCCTCCGAGCGACGGGCGGCCGCCGAACGGCCCGAATCGAACCTTCTCGTCCGCAGTCGCGCCACTCGCCGCCCAACCGGCCGGGCGGACTCCTTCGAATCAAGCCGGTGGAGACGAGGCGCCTGCTCTTGATCAAAGGAGTGTTCGCTTCTCGCTATGAACGTTTGTCGATAGCTTTTACGGTTGCCTCAACACGAATTTATTGCAAACGATTGAAAAGACATGCAAGATTCACTGCTCCGATGCGACTTCTTTCAGAGACGTGCGACGAACCTTCAGGAAGCTGATGGCCTCGACGTCCATTTTGATGCACCTTAACGAGAAATCATTAGAACTGCCGTTCTTTCACTGTCCAGGCCACGCCGTCTTCCAGCAGTGAACTCACCACTGCGTGTAGAACGGATAGCCGAACACCACGGGCGTGGTTTCCGCGTCGGAGTCCCACACGTTCAGCACGCACTTGCCGTCGGGCAGCCCCAAGTCGGCTACGTACGACGAGGAGGCGATCGCGTACGTTGCCGGTCGATTGTGAACGTCCACTCGGGCAGCTGGCCGGCTTGCGCGCAGTCGACCGTGTAGACGCCCTGGTCGAACTCGTAGTCGGGCTGCACGTCGAGGAAGATCGGCAGAAACCAGTCGTACGGCAGAAAGACGGCCGGCACTCCCGAGTCCACCTTGCCGCTAAGCGGTCCGGCGTACTCTTGGCCTCGGTAGTTGAAGGACGCCACGGAGAACACAAAAGAATGAACGTCGTCCAAGTAGGTCAACTGATGGGCGAATTGGGGTTGAGGTTCTTCGCAATAGTCCACCAGACAGTCGCCGAAACTGCAAATAATTTTGACCAAACATCACGGATTTCCTTACGATGTCAACGCCGAATATTCGCGGTTGTGCTCTGAAAGCAGCAAACTATCAACAAAAGAACGATGAACTCACTGGAATCCGTGTGTCCTTCGATCCATTGACACCAGTAACGCTGGGAGATGCCGAGTTCTTTGAACCAGTTGAGAACGGGCGCCGAGTTGGTGCTCGGGTAGTCCGCATCGTCCGGATTCCTGCAGTTAGTCGGTAAAGAAAGCCATGATCTTCGCGCTCACCAGCTCAATCCAAGAACGCCGTTCGGGAGTTCGGGATTGACCGCCTGCTCATCGTACACACTGTTCACAGCTCCTAGCACAAATGAAGTGGATGGTAGGGTCCACGAATTCACGTACCAAACCATTGCGTTGTGTTGTGCTGCGAGCCGTTGCCGAACAACTAGAATAAAATACCTCCCCATGACGAACAACATGCGAAATAAAAGAATTTGCAAACAGATTATAACAGCAAAAATCTTGCTGTGCAACACACAAGGAAACTCTTTACTTACTCCAACCAGATCGCTGTAAGTCGTGCCGTAGACTTGAAGGTCCCCGCTGAAGGCGTGGTAGTCGCCGACGTACTTCGAAGTAGACGAATGCTCGGGGTTGTAGAACGGCTGATTGAAAGCCACGTCGCGGCCAGGGTAGTCCTGGGCGAGCAGGAAGATCGCTTCGGAGCCGCTTTCCAGTGAGACGCGGTAGTCGACCGCTGAAAAGTGAAAAGGATTAAAAAGAGAAGGAGGCGGAATAAAACCCACGGGGCGATCCGACCGAAATGTTGGTGAGGATCGGCACGTCTGGATAGTCGGGAACGTAGTTCTAACAGTAAAGCAGTCATTAATTGTTTGAACTGGGCCGTTTACCTTGTGCACCTTCCGCATTTTCTCGTGGTACGCCTTCAAACCGGCGGCCGTCCATCGTTGCTGCTTTCCGTGCATCACAAACGGCTTCCTCGACTCGTTCTTGGCGGCGGGAGCGGAGGCCACGATCCCGACGAGCAGGAAAAAGAAAAGAAGTCTCATTTCGACTGTCGATCAGGAGAAGAGTGCAGGCCAGAGATCGGTGATCGTCTTTTATACCGCCACCACTACAAGATTTATTGTTTTGCCCATTAACAGCGGGTTTAATCTCTCGTTATCATTGGTGGGCGGAAGTAACAAAAAGACCAACTGGAACCGTTGGCAACGCTTTCTGCATCGTGTTCACGAGCAAGCACTGGATCGGGCGGAGTCGAGTCAATGCTCTCGGTTTGCGACGACTCCATTCGGTGTAGTCGCCTTCGGGCTTATCGCTTTCGAACAGGCAGATATAAGAATCAAGGTGCTAACTGCTTTTTGACATTCCTTTCTTGGATGTAAGCGTGCATCATTCCTAGTTGTTTGCCTCGGCGATCGAGAGCAAAAGCGTAGTTGTCTGCAAGCCTCTAAAATCTGCAAGCAAGTTTTTACATTCCGTCACAACGAATGGGAGCAAAAGAGCAGAAGAAAAAACACGAAAAGTGATAAGCGAGTCTAGCTCCTGCATTCCGCCGTGAGTCAAAAAGTGATAGCCGTTTCGACGGTAGACGGAGTACGGCTAGAGAGCATGCGGTACAGACTAGAATGTTGCCTCATTCGGTACCAGAAGTACGGTTCTTCCGCGTACACCTTCCCGTTTGCTCGTAAATTCCGTCGTGACGGCGGCGAAGAAAACGGGCGAACACGCGCAACACAAGAAACTCTTCGTGCAACGCTCCCACCATTTGTGTTCCGCTTCGCGCACCGACTGCAGACGGCGGTCGTTCGGCATTTCGTTTCTATTAATTGGCCCCGCTCAAATAGTTTTTCGTTTGTTATTGCCACGGCATGTAAAAACGGGAACACGCTTGGCGCATTGTTTCGCTTTTTTCTGTTCTGAAAGTGCGCTCTCCTGCCTTTCTTTTACGATTGCTTAGTCAGGGAACAGAACCCTGCGATCAATATGTATGCACTTCACCTGACGCCCCTGACGGCTATCCGCATCCACTCCGTCGTCCGCGACTTCCTCGGCGACAAACTCGCCCGCTTGGAGTCCGCCGTTTCGTCCGCTCAGATCCTCTTGGACTGCCGCTCGCCGGAGAGAGCGGAGGTCTCGTTCTTCCACGACCAGTCGCCCCGCAAGTCGGCCGAATTCCGTCGATCTCGCCCCGTTGTTCCGAGCGGATGTCCGCGAGATCAATGCCGCCCTTCGGCTGCACGCTGCCCTCATCGATCGCCGCACTTATCCGGACTCCCGTTCGGCTTCGAGCGAAACGAAGCGGTCGGGCGGGTGGTCCTCGCCGTCGGCCCACTCGACCGCGCGACCCGCCCGTCCGCTTGCCCGAAGGACTCCTTGGGGGACCTCCGCTCGCTGAACGACACGCCCGAGGGAGGTGGCCGTTCAGTCCGACTGGCTGCTTGGCGCTCGAAGCAAGAGAGGAAGGCGGCCGAGCGGCTTCTTTCGTTTCATTTCCGCTCGAAGCCGCCGGGAGGTTCGTTACAACGATCGCCAGCGGGTTTCTTCGCTCCTCCCGTTGCGAGACGAGAGCGAAGCGTTGAGCGCGCCCTCCGGCCGGTCGACTGGACGCGGAAGGCGGGCGTTCGGTGGAGCAAAGCGGGAGTGCTGCCGCCCGAATGGAAGGACGAGGCCGCGAGTTCGCTCCCTCCTTCCATCCGCCGAGTCCTCGCCGCTCCACGAGGTCGCTGGAGTCGGCGGACGTCCCGCTCGTGTTCATGCGGCCGGGCGCCGACCTCGACGGCTTCGAGTGGGCGGCGAGAGGAGCCGATCGGCGGTGTTTGCAGTCGATGGAGGCGGTTGTGTTCGTTGCCCGCATCACGTGCCCGAGCACTCGGCTCCTTCGTTCATCCCCGAGGTTTCAGCTGGGAGAACGAGCGGGTTCGTCCGCCGCCAAGGCGGAGCGGCCGTTCGGTCGACCGCTCCGACCACCGCGTTCGCTGGACGGCGGCTGTTCTCAAGCGGCTTCTGCGCGGAGAGGCGGCCGACCGACCGGCGGCAGGCGGCGGTGAACGGCGGCCGTCGAGTTCGCTCGTCCGCTTTGCTCCCCGCACACGCCAACGATCAGCACGAAAAGAGCCCTCGGCGGCGAGAGGCCGCAAGACGACGAGAACGAGCGGCTCAACGGGCGGCCTCCTCGCCGACCGCTCGGTTGGACACACGACCGCTTCTTTCCAATCGACTAGTGGGCGAGGAGCAGACCGAGTGGAGGCTGCAGGAGTACTCATTTCAAAAGCAGGGCAACAAACAAGCGTTGAACGGCGAGCAGCAAGAGCGCCCGGTCAGCAGCGGGGGACGAGGGCGCTGTGGAGCGGAAATCCCCGAGAAGAAGGCGGCGGTCGGCGGCGTGTTCCCGACGAGCAGTCGGCAGTCGGGGGCGCGCCGAACGATGCGGAAAGTGCGGGAAAGCCGTGGAATTCGCGGCCGCTCGTTCGTTTCGATTGCCGCCGATCGGCGAGTGGACGAGTGGACGGAGGGTGGCGGCGAGGAGGACGGCGGCAATCCCGCAGCCGTCCGGCGGCCGCTTCTTTCCTTCGGGCAAGTGGACGGCGAGTTCCGTCGGCCGCCGAAGAGGCCGAACGGGCCGGCCGCTCGGCGCTCCACAGGCAACCCGAACGGAAGAACGCGGAGGGGAGTGGGCGGAGGCGACTCGCGGAGACCGTCGGGCGGTCCGCTCGCCGCCTCCTCGTGCTCGGCTCTCTCTGAGGAGGGGGACGCCTGTCGCCACAAGCAGGCCTCAACGAACCGTCCGCCAAACGAGTGCCGCAAATCGCAGGAATCTTTTGGCTGCGGACCAGCGGCGCCCCCGTCCACTCGCTTCTCGACGACTTCTGTCCACCAACTTCCTTCCGCAAACACCCGCTCATCCCTCCGCCCGATCACCAAACGGCGCAGTCGGAGAGGACCTGAAACACGACTGTTGCGAAGAGAACACTCCTCCATTAAGGCGGTCTCTGTCGGGCGCGTGCGTGTCCCCGCCCCCACTAGAAGAGCGGCAGGAGAACTCGCTCGTTTTTTCGTGTACTTCGAGCAGCCGGACACGTGCCGCTCCTTCCTTCCGCTCAGCCGCCGTCTGCAGCAAGAGAGAGGAAGTGAGTGCGGACTGTCGGCAACGCGGGGCTCCCACTGCTTCGAGCATTCGCCCCGGTCGTCGAACTCCTTCCGCCTCCCCGCAGCTCTCGTCGAAGCCAGCGCCCGACGGGTCGAAGCCGCGGGAACTCGTGCCCGATCGTGACGCCCGTGGAGCGGCGGTCGGAGGACGCCGGCGGCGATGACCGAACGCAGAGGATCGTGAATCGAATGGCCGTCGAAGAACCCACCAACCGCGCCGTCCGCAACTCGTGGGCGGCGTCCGGCAGTCGCTTCAGCTCGCTGCGGGTGTCGTGGAACGAAATGCGGGCGGCCGTTCGGTCGAGCGGGTCGGCGCGATCGAACTGGAGGTCGGCGGGGAGCTTCTCCGCTTTGGGCGCGTCTTTCGCTTCGTCCACCGCTCCGACGGCCTTCTTCGTTCCGCTCGGCTTCCGCAGAGCGCTCGCTTTCGTCCGCCCGTCCGCCCACCGCTCTCCACGGACCGTCCGCTCCGTCACCCGCACGAGCAGGCGATCACGAACGAGCGGGAAGCTCCGAGCAGTTCTGCGGTCGAGTCGACACTTGCGCCTTCCCGTCCAACCGCTGAGCGAGTCGAGCGTCGAAGAGGTGGCAGCTGGCCAGTCGTTCCGGGTGGGCGGCCTTCAACCAATTGAGGGGAGTCTTTAAGAAGTTGTCGGTTGCCAGAAGGCGCTTCTTCGCGTGGAGTTCGTTCGGAAGGGCGCTCTCAACTCGCCGTCCCCCTGCGGATTGTCCCGCACGGCGTCGTCCCAATTGAACGACGTCTTGAGGTCGTTGAACGCGGCCTCGTCGAAGAAACCGAAGGGATCTGCCCGGTTGGGCGGCCGCTCGCTCGCCGTCGCCTCGTGCACGCCGAGGAAGACGTCGCCGTCGGTCTTCGTGGAGCGTCGATGGGCGGCGATGAAGCCGACGAGTTGCGAGACGTCGTCCCGCACGGCCCGCCCCGTCGATGGCGCTTTCGGGCGGGATTCACGAGGATCGTGTCCGCCGGCTGCAGGCGGTGAGGGCGAACAGGAAGGAGGTGCCCGAATCGGCCGCCTGCAGCTGGAAGCCGGCCGGGCGCCAGCCGTCGGCGAGCAGCGGGAAGCCGCCGCCAATCGACTGAAAAGACGGGCGGCGTCCACCCGCCTTCACCGCGGTCTCCTGGTTGTTCGAAACGCCGCCCGGAATGCCCCCAAGCGGCCGTCTGTTCCGCCGCCGTCGATTTGCTCGTCCACTGCCGCCCGGACGGCGGCAAGCGGGTTGAAGTCGACGGCCGGTCGAGTGGGCGGCTGCCGGCAGAAATCGTTGCAGGGGTTGTGCCGCTCGTTCATCGCTTCTTTGAACCACGCGTACGGCTTTCCGTTTGGGTCCGCGCTTCGGGCAGTTCTGCTGCTCGTGTCGGCGCGTGTACAACGAGGATTTGCAGCGTCCTCTGGACACTCCACTCGCCCTCGCTGGAAGGTGCACCGCGTGTCGTCCGGTCGTTGGACGCACTCCGCACGACCGGCACGCTTCTTTTCTTTCGTCTTCCACTCGCAATTGCCGCGCGCCGGGCGGCCGAGAGCATCGCGGCACAAGCGGGTCGCCCGACCGCCCGCATCGATGCGATCGAAACACGCGGCTTCGGCTCGTGGAACGAAGCGGACGGGCGCGAGGAGGACGACTCCAACAGTCAGCAGCCGACCGTCAACTCCGAGCGTCCCTTCAGGTTTTGGCCGGACACAAACGAGCAGCAATCGAACCGATTGCCCTTGAACTCCGCTCGTTTCGACGGTCGGGACGAACGATGTCGTCGAGCGAACACACGACGGCGCTCTTCTGCTTCGACGAGATCGTCGGCGGTTTGTTCCGGTCGCTCCCTTCCGCCGTTTCCACTCGGCGCCGACTCGTCCTCGCCTTGTTCTGCGGAGCGGGGGGCAGGCGGTCGGGCGACTGTGCGAACGCGGGCGCGGCGCTCTTTCAACCGATCGGCGATTCGACCGCTGCGTTTTGTGCACCTCGCAGCCTCCACTCTGCCCGTTCCTGCGGCTTCTTCATTCGTGTCCACCGTGCTTGCAGACGGCCGTGTTGCCCACCAGTCGGCGGTCGCCTCCTCAACGGAGAGTTTCTTTCGACTCGCGTCTCCAACGGCCGCCTTCACGAGCACGCGGCAACGGGCGGTCCACCACCACGAGACGACGGCGATCCTCTTCGTCCACGACGTCGAGTTGGAAGGCGGCAGGCGGGCGCTCCTCTCCGCCGTTCGGTCGGTCGGGCGGCCGAGTGGGAGCGAGCGGGCGGCAGAAAGCAGGCGACTGCGCCCTCGCCCGCCGTCGCCCCGCTCTCTCGTGATCGTTCCGGCCACTTCGGGGGGAGAAGTGGGTGGGAAGACCGCCCGTCGAGCCCCCCGAGCCCGAGGGCGGTCCTCCCGTCCACCGAGCGCCCACTCGCCGCCCGCTCCGCTCCGTTCGCCCCGCCCACGAGCAAACGGGCGTCTTTTCCGTTCGGATGGCCGCTGGTCGGTCGTCTCGCCGCTTCACGACCAATCGGAGGGAAAAAGGCGGCAGTTGTCGTGAGGAGAAGCCGCCAATTCGAAGCGGTCGGCCCGTCTCGGTCGTCGGAATCGGCGGCTTCCGGCTTCGATGAAACGAGCGGCAGCCCCGCACCGCTCACTCTCGTCTGGAATCAGCGCCCATTGCAGCGATTCGCGGATGGAAGCGAGTTCTGTTCGATTGTTTCGTTTGACCCGCTTTCCACGAGCCCTCGGAATTCGTCGTCCGTTTGCCCGCTCACTTCTTTTCGATTGCCTCCGCTCTTCCAGCACAAAAGACGTGGGTTCACGTCGAGCCGAAGAGACGAGGGAGTGGTGAGTGTCGAGGCACGAATTCGAGCACGAACGAAAGGTTGCGGCCGGCGGAGTGGCGGGCGAGCGGGCAGAGCGACTCGTGGCCCGTCTCCAGCAGTCGACCGCCGAACGAAGCGAGCGGGAATCTTCGAGGGAAGCAGCGGAGTGTGCTCGCCGCCCACTTCGGGCCCCTTCCGCTTTCGTCGATTTCCGCGGGCAGCGCTGGGGATCGCCGGTCGGGGCGGCCGCAGCGGCGACAGCGAGGAGCGCGGGGGACTTCCGCTCGCTCCTCTCGCTCGTTGTCCACGAGCATCGGGGGCATCGCTCCTCGTCCTTCCCGCCCGCAGTTGAATGAGCGGGCGAGATCTCTTCGATCGACGAGTGGACTGTTTGTTGCTGGACGTCTCCCGTTGTGGGCTGCACGAAGCCGGTGGGCGCCCGCCGCCGTTCGGAAGACTCCACTCTACTCGGTCCTCCCCGCTCATTTAGGGAGGGGGTGCAGCCGAGAGACCGCCGGCCGGTCGGCCGCCTCGTGCTGGAGTGTTCCCTCGTCTTCCGTTTGTTCGCTGTGGAGCTCGAGGGCGACGAGGAGGGGAGGGGCGACTGCTTGGGGGAATAAACGCGTTCTTGTCGTCGAGTGGATCGAATGGGGGCGGGGATTGCAGAGGAGGGTGTGCCCAAAGGATGCCCGCACTCGCCCGGAAAATCGCGTTCGAGCGGGCGGCGGGCGGGCGGCTGGCGGGGCGGCCGCCTCTCCGCCTTCCCGCCGGTCCGCTCGCTTCCTTTCGGGCGGCCGCTTTCTCTCGTGTTCTCCGCTTTGTGGTCGTCTTTTGTTGCTCCTCTCGTCGATCCAACCTTTCCCTTTGACTTCGCGGTCAACACTCGACTTAAAGCCCGCACGGATCGGCGCTCTTTTGACGAGTCGCGTGTTCGTCGAGTCTGCCTGCTCGTCGGCCGCCCGCCTTTCTCTCCGCCGCCTTTCGAAATCCGCCGGCCGCCCGCTCACCGTCGGTTGCGCCACCCGCCGGGCGGCAGGCGGCGGCGGCGGGCAGTCGGACGGGGCGGCTTTTTGCTCCCCGCTGCTTCCTTTCCGCGTTCTTTCGCGGCCGCCGATATTATTGCTCGCTGGGGTTGTTGCTTGAATGAAGGCGACCGTCGGTGGGCATGGTGAGTGGACGGCGAATAATGCGGAGTGCGGGTCAAATAAAACGAAACGTGCTGTCTGCAAAGAACGAAAGAAATCGATAAACACTGGTCAGTTACTTGATTCAAAGGCGAAAAAGCACGAGTGGATGCGCAAAAATGAAAAGGAAAGAACGGGTGACAATAACGCGGCCCCTACCGAATGCAATTCGTGAACGCCGGTGTTTGTAGCAAAACTATAGAATTCGATTGACCACACCTTCGCCTGAAAGAAACTTTGATCATATAAGAAGAGGCAAAGAAATGCAACAATCAAGAACAGCCGTGCGCAAACGGAAAAACAACATGCTCCCCGTGAACTAACGATCTGGAACGGAATAATCCGATGGTGTCGGACAGCGACAAGCCGCGTGAGTGAATAAAAGAGCTGCAGGCTAACTCGTGTGTTGGCGTCGGCCCACCGCTCGCTGCAAGAAATTAAACGATCGACCGCCGGCGACAAGCAAGCAGAAACGAGTGGGCGAGTCGACGCAAACGGGTGGGCCTGGAACTGCAACATCTGGGCGAAATAACCGACCTCAACCGCTGGAAGCACGATCACTGAAGGAAGAGCCGCGCCCCGTCCGCCGAACGAGTTCCCCTTCTGCCCGCTGAAAGGGAGGAATGCGGATCGCCCACTCGCCAATCGATAAACGCCCCCCGCTCCTCTACGACCAGCAGGAAGAGAGATTTCTGGTTAGAGGTGGGCATCAAATACGTTTGAGACCGAGCAAGCGACAAAATAACGTAAGAAAGGGTCGTAGACTAGGTTGAGACGGAATTTTTTCGAGAGCCCGCCTGCAAACACAAAGATTCAAATGAGCAACCCCCTTCAACAGCAATACTCTTGACTTCACGACTGAACGGCCAATCAATCCCGCCCGCCCTCCAACAGAAAAAAGGCGCGCTCGTCGTCTTGCCCCGACTCTCCCTGCCGCCCGTCCACCACTCGCGTCTCGCCACTCGAAAGCCGGCTGTTTACGAGTCGCCTTCTGAACACTGCGGTCGGCAATTCAGTCGTGAAGCGGATGATCGACACGAGCAGTCGAGTGACGGTTGTATTACATAAACTGACCGCTATCAACAACAACCATGCCGTCACGGAATAATCCAACTCTCCGTCAATCATTACACCGGATATTCTTTCTGTCTACTGAAATGAATGACCGCAAACAACGCCAAAAATGAGGAGCAACCGGCCGCCCGCCCTCCAGTGGGCGCCATCCACTTGCCGTCGACTGCCCCCTCCGTCGGCCGCCCGGCAGCGAGGCGGCGGGCGAACCGGCGGCCCATCGGCGGAGGAGGCGGCTGGGCGGACGGCTGCAGGCAAGTTGACGTTGAAGAGGGCGGCTGGAGAAAGCATTGTAATGACACGTGGACGGCGCCAGTTCAAAGATGCGATGACATTATATGAGCCGATCGGAATTTTTTGTTTTCCATTAACTCAGCAAACAATCGAATAAGAAGTCCTCAAACACTCACGGTTCATCACACAAATCCAGTCGGCACGTGCAAGAGCCGGCCGTCAGGACGCGCCGTTCGGAGTCCCCCGCCGCCCGCCGTCCACTCACTCGACGGGCGGCAGGAGACGGCCGTGGGGAGCGGCGGGACGAGCGGGAGTGAGTGGGCGGCGGCCGGCGATCCCTCCCGCCCGCCCGCTCGTGGCGGCGTGGGAGCGGCCGCGTCAAACAGCGCACTGTGACCTAGCGCGGAATAACCATCCCCAACCCATGGAAGCACGATCAATGAAAGAAGAGCCGCGCCCCGTCCGCCCGCCCACTCCCCCAAACGAGTCCCCCTTCGGCCCACTGGAAGGGAGGAGTGCGAACCGCCCACTCGCCGGCCGAAGAACGCCCCCGCTTTCCCACGACGAGCCGGAGGGCTGTTTCTTGTTGAATACGGCCTTCGAATCGTTGTGGGTAGTGGATAGTTCAGCAAAAAGAAGTGAACCGTGTGAGACGGCAAAGACGGGTCGGCGAGGCGGAATATCCGTAACAAATTCTCGTCTCCAAACGCAAAGAATTGAATGAACAACCCGGGATGCAATAAATGATCACTCGACTCCACAATGAGTCAACGGCCGCTCAACCCCACCCGCCCTCTAACAGAAAAAAACGCCCAATAACCGTCTCGCCCCGACTCTCCCCGCCGCCCCGTCCACCGCTCGCTTCTCGCCGCTCGAAAGTCGGTTGTTCACGAGTTTCCTTCCGACCACTACGGTCGGCGATTGAAGCGTAAAGTGAATGCTCGAATGGAGCAGTCGAAAGGTGTTGGTTTCGCAGTCATCCGCGTCACACGATAGTAAAGCGGCGGCGGAATAAAATAAACGCTAAACAATCCAATGCATCTTTTAATGCCTGCTGCGAACAACACAAGACTGAAACGGACCGCAAATATCACCACTCACCACCGCTCGCCGCTCCACCAACCCCGAACGACACCCGAATTTGGTGGCAATCCGGCCGCCCGCCTTCCAGTGGGGGCCATCCACTCGCCGCCGACTGCCCTCTCCGCCGGCCGCCCGGCAGCGAGGCGACAGGTGAACGGGCGGCCCAAAGGCGGAGAAGGCAGCGGGGCGGTCGGCTACGAGCGAGTGAAAGGAGTGATAAACTGTCCTGGATTCCACGGCAAATCGGCCTAAACACATACTCAAACTAGCCTCGCTCTTCCGTGACAGCGTCACGGAATAATCCTGCCTTCTCATTTAACAACATCGCTAGTAAAGGTGTCACTATAAATGCGTAAACCAACGAATGAAGGAAGGTTATTCACCTACCACTCGACCAGAAAGAAGCCCGTCAACCTGTGCAACAGCCGGCCATCAGACCGCGCCGCTCGGAGTCCCCCGCCGCCCACTGGAGGCCGTCCGCTCGGCCGCGGCCGCCCCTCCGCTCGCCCGCCGCCGAGTGGCGCGGACGGCGGCGCGTGGGCGGCTGGCTGATCGGCGGCGGCACTCGAATTCGCGGCGCTCGGTTATTCGATCCGAGCTGCCGTTATCCGCCTTTTCGGGGATGAGGTAGAAGCTCGACCGGCGAGACACGGAATAAATGCTACTAGGAATTGTCGTCTTTTGCAACAAGAAGATAAATAAACATAAAGGTCAATCCCAGCCTTTTCTCTGTCCACTTCAACGCCAGATCGAACCGAACGAAAATCGGTCGTGTTGCAATCCAACGTGAGGTCGAGTTAAAAGCCATTCAAAGAGAAGTGAGGAGAACGACTTCCACATCCACCAAACACGTGCAAATTCCGACAACGAAAAGAACAAATGGTCCGCCCGCTAGCCGCACGTTTTGAACACGAAGTCGAGCGTTTGCTTCCGGTGCAATAAAGGTGTGTGTGGCGGAAGCCGGACGAACAGACGGCTAATAATTGCAAGCGACATAACATATGAAGACCGGCGCGTAAGAAGACGCGGAATAAATGAAATATTTGCTACGTTCTTTAAATCATTGATTGATAAAGACTATCTGTTGGTCCGCTCATTGTGGGACGACCGTTCGTTTGCTCAACTAATAACGCAACGCTCCGAACGATAAATGGCCGTCCCCGACTGAAGAGAACGAGACGGTGGCGTGAGTTGCGGGACGACGTCGAGTGGGACACCACCTGCAGGCGTGCGCAACAGCCCGCCCGGCCGGCCGCCGTCCACACACTCGGCGGGCGGCAGAAGACGGCCGTGGGGAGTGGCGGGACGAGCGGGGGCGAGTGGGCCGCGGCTGGCGATCACTCCGCCCGCTCGCTTCCCAGCGCACGTGGCGGCGAGTGGGCCGCCGCTTCGAACGTTCACGCTAACACGCGACTGGCAACTCATCGACTGGACGACAGATACTTACACGGAATAAGAGTTGTTTTATCGACTCTATTTTACAACCCGATTAAAGAAAGCGTATTGATATATCCATTGTCGAGCGTCTTTGTATTATGGCGATAACCAGGAAGAGAGGGGGCAAATATGTACCCGCTCTGTGAATCCAGTAAATGGTAAGCGACATTTTCATTGCGTCTCGGTAGCCGAGTGGCAAGTGCGTTGAAAGGCTTGCCAAACACAAAGAAGACACGGCAGTCCTACCGCCACGCGCGCGAATCGAAGAGGCGACCCGCACCTCGGCCGGTCGATCGACGCCGCCACTCGTCGCTGCGAATAAAAGTCCGGGCGAATAGGCCTTTTTTACCGGCCGTCCGCTCCCTCCGTCGACGAGTAGGAAGGTCGCCGGCGCGTCCACTCGCCGCCTTCTTTCGGTGGGCGGCTCGATCAAACGCGGGGCTAGTTCGAGTGAGCGGCGAAAACCCGAATGCACACAAGCGATGCCGGACAAAGCCCGCGACGCTCTTTGCGGTTTGATCTTGTTACTGCTAAGCAAAGGACAATGTGTGAAGTGGAAGAACGCTACTACCGGATCAGTTCTCGTTGGAGTCGGGCGCGTCGGTCGCCGGTAGAGCGGTGGGAAGCGGGATGACATTCGACAGACCAATGGTTTGGTGGTCGATGTCCATCTTGATGCACCAGAGGTTGTGGAAGATGTAGCCTAAACAATCGATGATTACACAGCTTTCCGCTCTTCACTCACCGAACACGAACTGAGTGGTCTCGGCGTCCGAATTCTTGGCACTCCACACGCACTGGCCGTCGGGGAGGTGCAAGTCGACCACGTACGACGAGGAGGGGATCGCGTACGTGTTGCCGCCGATCACGACCTCCCAGTCGGGCAGCGAACCCGCACGGCTGCAGTCCACCGTGTGGACGCCGTAGTCGAAATCGAAGGTCGGCTGCACGTTCACGTAGAGCGCCAAGAAGATCTCCTGCGGCAGGAGGACACTCCGGTGTCTACTTTCGCGTAGCCCCTATCGAAGTGTTGGCCCTTGTAGTCGAAGGTGTCGGCCTGCTGTGAACACGGAGATTGTCGCTTGTGACGCTCACCACTCCTTTGCTACTAGTCTCTTTGATAACCAACATTCATTTATTCACGCATGAAAGCAAATAAAGGAAAGAATGAATTTAAAAAACTTGAGGATTATAACGGGAGCAACGAGCGAACAAAAGATGGCAGTCGGCGGCGTTCGTCTTTGGTCATGCAACGCGCGTCGGTGAGCGATTCCACGGCCAGCTGGTGTAAACGAAGCGGCTTCCTGCAAAGAAAAGCTAAACGTGGAAATGCGGAAGAGAAACCTACACAAGCAGAAAACAACTGTGCGTTGTGAACTTGCGTGTTTCAGTTTTTTCGTTCGAAAAATAGAACGTAAAACGGCCGTCGTCTTTCGAAACTAAATCGAAACATTCAATTCCGTGAAGCAAAGAATGGAGTTGCATCACAACGGGGGACCACGAGCGTGCGTTCAAGTCAAAGCGGCAAAGAAAGCTGTCATAATGGCCGCAAGGCGCTAAAAAGCGCAGATTATTTTTGTCCTTTCGTTTTGTACTTACACCACCACTCGCCGTTCTTGTGAAAAAGATCAACAAAAGCAAAATATTGTTGACTACTCCATTTGCCATGAAAGCCACCTTTGTCGTGGTTGCGGTACTTCTTCGCCGCTATTTTAAGCGCTGATGTACAGTTTCGTGCTTTGTGTGACTGGTGTTCGCCAGAATCGAGGTCGAGCGAATGCAAAGAAGACAGCGAACTGTAGAGAATTTGCGCGTCAAGTAACTCTTCGGCGCCAGCAAAGAAGTGCAAAAGCCGACCCAAAAGATAAAAAGACGGAGTAAACAAGTCATCGAAGTCGTATTTGATAAGTGCACGGATGGAAGAAAATTCTCGGTCAAATTCGTAAAAAGAAAGTACAATGCGGTCTCCATCGCCTTCAAGAAAAGCCACGAGACGTCCATCCGTAGTCACGCGTTGTGGCGAGATGCCTTGAAGGCTCATTTCGTTTCTGTCGTTGGGCATTCGAACGGAGTAGGAGGCTGATTGTAAATCAAAGTCCACAATAAAGAGTTGTCTGGACCATTGCTCTTCCGGAGCACGGGACCCAACAGTGACCACGAACATCCCGAGTGTTTCGGTCAACGACAAGAACTCGTGGCGGTGCCACTCCCAATGATCCAGTTTTTGTAGCGTGAAGATCAACGATTGTCTGGGCTTCAAAGTCCTTAAAAGAATCAAAAATTACCTTACAAACCCATTAGTTCAATGATGAGACTCACCGGATTCGTTGTTTGGAATAGTCGACTGCGGACAGCGTCGGTTCACACCACATTCGATTAGCAAACTTGCACTTAAAGCCGACACGCACTGACACGGGCAAGAACTCGTCGAACGTGGGAACAACCTCGCTTTTGAGTTCGAGACGTCTTTCCACGATCTCGCCCTTACCCACTTGTCCTTCGACGGCCGACATTCCGTCTGAAATCACCGAAAATGAGCAAACAACGCGCTCGTCCGCTGCGACACCTAACTGAACGTAGGGGAGAGTTGAGGCCGCCCGTTCACTCCTCCGTCTATGGCGACCAATGACCGCGAGTGTTTTTGCTAGAGTTTGTGTAGTAGAGAATAGCAAGCGAGCTCTCGTTTACATGCCGGCGAGTTCGGTTTTGCTCGCGCTGGTGTGTTCGCTCGACCACAGCCGGTCGCTCGCTCGACCCCGCCGCCTGCCGCGTTCAAGTGACCGCGCGTCTCCCGATTGCGCCACGGGCCGAGCGGCCAGCGAGTCCTGCCGCTTTTTTGTGCTCCCACAAATCCTTCGGGCAGTCGCGGTCTTTTCGGTTCTTCGCGCCCATTTCACATCCTGCCTAATCGAAGTGGCTGGCCGACCGATTCAGAGTGGGTGGACGAACGACCGCCCCCTTTCGAGCTCCCCATCCCGCCCGCCGCTACCTGCCAGCCTCTTCAAATCGCAGTCATTTTTATTTCAGAACGTTAAAGAAACACAAAGAACAAGCTGCTCGCCCATTAGTTCTAGGGATATCATTGCGGGAGCACGTCAAAGAAGCTGATGGCCTGGTTTTCGATGTCCATCTTGAGGCAGCGGTGGCTGGAGAAGACGGAACCAAAGACGTAGTCGGGCGTTTCGTAATCCCAATGAAGGACGCTCAAGGCGCACTGGTCGTCGAGGAGCAGCAAGTCGACGACGTAGTCGGAGGAAGGGATCGTGTAGTTGGAGTCGCCGATCGTGAACACCCAGTCGGGTAAAGTGCCCGCTCGGCTGCAGTCGACCGTGTAGATGAAGTGGTCGTAGTCGTAATCGGGCTGCACGTCCTTGTAGATGGCCAGCAAGGGATCGTAGGGCACGAGCATCATCGGCATTCCAGTGTCCACCTTGCCGAAACCGCCGCTGAACTGCTCGCCGTTGTACGTGAACGAGTCGACAGCGAAGGCGAGAGAGCGGCTTTGTTCCAACCACATCAACGGGTGAGTGTTCTCGGCGCTGGGTGCTTGGCAAATTGCGTCTAGGCAAGCGCCAAAACTGCAAAAGGGAGTATTTTCTAGACTGTTGTTGGTTCTTACCTGGTGAGTCCCGTGTATTCCCGACCGTACTCTGAACAACGACGCTGGGTAAAAAAGTGAGTGTGCAGAAGAAACAAACGGGGTTCGTGTCGCTCTCGAGCCATTGGCAGTAGAAACGTTTCCCTTTCAATTTGTATGCGAACAGATTGACGACAGCCGACGAGTTTTCGCTCGGATTGGCCGCATCTTTGGGGTCCCTAGATCAATTGATTGCATTCGTGCCTTCCTTTCTTCCCACTCACCAACTCATTCCCAAAACGCCGTCGGGCATCTGCGGGTAACTTGTAGGGATCTTCGACTTTGTTCACGACTCCTAAAAGTGAACAACGTGAGCAGTTTATCACTCGAACTCGGGAGTTCTGAGGCAACACACTCACCGAATCGCTGACCGATGCCATCGGAAACGTCAAAACCAGGAAACTGAAAACGGAATGCAGTGAAATAACAAATGAAAGCCGTTAGCGACAAAAGGGACCGCAAATAAATCAACTTACTCCGACAAGATCGTAGTAAGCCGCGCCAAACGCTTCAAGATTGCCGCTGAAGCCCTGATAGTCGCCCAAATATTGCGCGCTGGAGGACTGCGCGGGAACGTAGAACGACTGGTTGGCGGCGCGGGCGGGGTAGTCATTGGCGAGAACGAAGATTGCTTCCGAACCAGTTTCCATCGAGACGGAGTAGTTGACGGCTAAAGGAAGAATTGAGGTTGGAGAGAGAAACGAACGGGGATATCCGACGGAGATCGTCGTAAGGACTGGAGCGGCGGGATACGATGGGATGTAGTTCTGAAAGCGACTACATACTGCCTCTGCGATAGCTTTTCCTGCTCACCTTGTGCATCTTCCGCATTTGCCGGTGGTACGCTTTCAGATCGTCTGCCAACCATTGCCGCTGTTTCGTGTGCACGATCAGGAATTTTGTCGGCTTAAATTTCGATGGAACGGCGGCAGCCAAAGACACGAACACAACAACGAGCAGAAGGAATAACGTCAACAAAAGCTTCATTTCGCTGTTGATGGACAGACAATAATAATAGAAATAGTTGTGAGTAATTTATACGCGTAAAAAACAAACCAGCACTTGGAAACTGGGTGTGTTCATTTGTCAGCCTTCTCGCTCCGTCATCAATTCGCCTCTTATCACCATTCCAAACAGAAAAGTTCAAAAGGAAAAACGACAATCGACGGAGGACAACTACCGGTACGGGGTTTGGAGGTTTGCTCTTATGAACAGTTGGCAGTCTTATCACTTTGGATTCGCGTCCAATTGCTCTCGAAATGTCAGCCGCGCGTTTGGTTGCAACGCTGCCCATTGTGTTTACGGAAGTACAGGGCGCTCGTTGGAGTCTCCCGTCCCGCTCGCCCTGCTGCATTCTCTTCGGCGTACGGCCGCTCCCGCCCGGGGGAGGGGCGGGCGAGCGGGAAGCGCGACTCGTGGCCCGTCTCCAGCAGTCGACCGCCGAACGAAGCGAGCGGGAATTTTCGTGGGAAGCAGTGGAAGTGTGCTCGCCGCCCACTTTGGGCCCCTTCCGCTCTCGTCGATTTCCGCGGGCAGCGCTGGGGATCGCCGGTCGGGGCGGCCGCAGCGGCAACGGCGAGGAGCGCGGGGGACTTCCGCTCGCTCCTCTCGCTCGTTGTCCACGAGCATTGGGGGCTTCGCTCCTCGTCCTCCCGTCCGCAGTTGAACGAGCGGGGGAGATCCCTTCGATCGACGAGTGGACTGTTTGTTGGTGGACGCCTCCCGGTTGTGGGCTGCACGAAGCCGGTGGACGCCCGCCGCCGTTCGGAAGACTCCGCTCGACTCGGTCCCCCCGCTCATTTAGGGAGGGGGTGCAGCCGAGAGACCGCCGGCCGGTCGCCTTCCTCGTGCTGGAATGTTCCCCCGTCTTCCGCTTGTTCACTGTGGAGCTCGAGGGCGACGAGGAGGGGGCGGGCGGCTGCCGATGCTCCGTGGAATGAACGCGTTCTTGTCATCGAGTGGATCGAATGGGCGAGGGGATCGCAGAGGAGTGTGTTGTCCAAAGGATGCCCGCACTCGCCCGGAAATTCGTGTCCGAGCGGGCGGCGGGCGGGCGGCTGTCTCAGCGGCCGCCTCTCCGCCTTCCCACCCGCCGCTTTCTCTCGTGTTCTCCGCTTTGTGGTCGTCTTCTGTTGCTCCTTCGTCCATCCATCCTCGTGGTCAACACTCGACTCAAAGCCTGCACGGATCGGCGCTCTTTTGACGAGTCGCGTGTTCGTCGATTCCGCCTGCTCGTCGACCGCCCGCCTTTCTCGCCGCCGCCTTTCGAAATCCGCCGGCCGCCCGCTCGCCGTCGGTTGCGCCACCCGCCGGGCGGCAGGCGGCGGGCGGACGGACGGGGCGGCTTTTTGCTCTCCGCTGCTTCCTTTTCGCGTTCGATCGGGGCGGCCGCATTCTTTCGTTTCTTTCGCGTAGAACTTTCGAGTGATTGCTTGAATGAATCCAAGGCGAGTGATTACGCGTTTAGTGGATAGGGGTCGGTCGGAAGAAAAGAACGAAACAGAAGACTTGAACAACGTAAACAAGGCACGTTTTTAAAAGCAAATCAAACTGAACGATAAAAATAACCGCATACCGTTGTTGAAAGGAAGGTTGAGCAAAATAAAGCGCCTCGACACGAAAATATTCTTTTCAACTGCCAAGAATGTTGGTCGAAATATAACAAGTATGCGAAGACTAAACGAAACGTGTAATTGCATGGAAACCACCACGCGAATTCATGTGTTGGCGTCGGCCCCACCGCTCCCTGCGAGAAACCAAACGGCCGACTGCCGACAACCAGCAAGAAGAAACAAATGGTCGATTCGACGCGGACGGCTGGACTATCAGTGCGATAGAGAAGTCTCGCGGAATAAGCGCCTTCAACCGCTAAAAGCACAATCACTTAAAGAAGAGCCGCGCCCCGTCCGCACGCCCACTCCCCCGAACGAGTCCTGCTTCTGCCCACTGGAAGGGAGGAGTGCGGGCCGCCCGCCTGCCGGCCGAAGAACGCTCCCGCTCCTCCACGGCGAGCAGGACGGCTGCTTTTGGTTGGAGCGGCCGTCAAACTTCCGTTTGATAGTGAGTGGTTGAGCGAAAAGAAGCGAAAGTTCGTCGGAACCGCGGAATTTTCTCTTCCAGTGTTGGCATTAATAACAGAATCCAATAAACATCACGTGCCTTCCGACAAACGTCATCTTGTCTCCAACACGAGTCAACGACCGCTCGAACCCACCCGCCCTCCAACAGAAAGAACCCCCGATCGCCGTGTTGCCCCGACTTTCGCCGCCGCCCCGTCCACCACTCGCTTCTCGCCAGTCGAACGCCGGCTGTTCACGAGTCGCCTTCCGATCACTCCGGTTGGCCAACCGAGCGTGAAATAAATGCTCGACGTAAGCAGTCGAACGGGAGTTTGTGTATACAAGGTTGGTTCGCCTGTCCCTCATGGTGCCGACTCGCGGAATAATGGAAATGTCAAACAATTCGATTCTTCGTTTATTGTCCGCCTTCCCCAACGGAACAAAAGTGAAACGATTGTCCGCAGATCCACTAAACCCCGCCCCTCACCTCTCCAACAACTTCAACCGATGTCCGCAGTGAGGGGCGATCCGACCGCCCGTCTTCCAGTGAGTGCCGTCCACTCGCCGCCGACTGCCTCCTCCGCCTGCCGCCCCGCAGCAAGGCGGCGCGCACAGGCGACTAATCGGCGGAGTGGGCGGGCGGGCGGGAGTTGCAGGACGACGGCGGGTAGGAGGCCGTCCGCCGTCCACTCACTCGGCGGGCGGCAGAAGACGGCCGCGCCGGAGCGGCGGGACGAGCGGAAGTGAGTGGGCGGCGGCCGGCGAACACTCCCGTTCGCCCGCTTCCTCCCGTTTGTGGCGGCGAGTGGGTGGCCGCTCCAAATCGCCTACTCACCTAACAAGCGAGTGGCCACTCATTGCCAGATGCTCTTGACGGAATTGACGAGGAGCTCCCGGAATAAGTGTAGTTGTTCCAGTCTCATAACAGCAGACTTTACAACTGTTCGAACAGTTACAAGCTGTAAAGTAAAAACCTTACGCTTCTCTTCTGCTATTCAATTACGCGCCAACGACCGAGTGGCGAGTGCATCTGAGACTCGCCGAACTGAGAGAAGAGGCGGCACTTCGACTGCCACGCGCACAGATCGAAGAGGAGCCCACAGTTGTGGCGGTTGGTCAACGCGGCCACTCCCCGCTCCAAAGTAGCTGGTTAAGTGCGCGCTACTTCCCACGCAAAAGGAACGTATAAAATAACAAGAAAATTTTAAACCGATCGAATAGAAGACTATTTGAAGAAAGCATGCAATCAATGAGAACGTACGCATAAAAGCCGAAAGTCCCTTTTAAAAAACGGAATAAAAGATGAGCCGCGTGCCTCGTTTCATTCAAAAAAGCATTCTAAAAGCGCCCAAAATCGTCGAAAAAAGTGAATCACCTCCCTCTTTCTATGAGCTCCGTCGACTTTTGTTTTCGACAAAAGAAACACATAGAAGGGCTTGGAATCCACTGCTGTACGAACACCACCAACTCGTCTCCTCCGATCTCAAAGGAATTCCCATTGCAAGTTGGCGGTAAAACCGCTTAATGGGCGAAAGGCGGCACGTGGGTCGGCCCCGAGCAGAAATGTACAAACAACATCTAACCAGCGCGAAATCATCGCAGAATAAAACAACACTTATCAAGAGCAGCTCTCGCCAGAAATCGCCGCCCCTGCAAGATCCAACAACCCGCCGTGTTTTCCGAGCAACCCACCGACGCTCCCTCAATGAGAGCCCGTGCTCGGTTGCTTTCGGTTCTGGAACGAGCCGAACGGGATTAAACGAGTATTTATTACAGAGACGATGGAAAAGGGACAACAAACGGGTTACTCTCGGGAATCAAACCAATCCGCAGCGGTGCGGCGACGAGGGCGCGGCGGCGGCAGGGGCGAGGCCTGGGGCGCCGAGCGGGAGTCCGGGGATCGGCGGCAAGGGCCGAGGAGCGGGAGAGCGGCGCGGCGAAGGCGACCGCTCTGCGAGGGGCGAGAGGGAACGAGTGACGGGTAGGGCGGCGAGCGGGAGACGTGGCGAGCGGCGGGCGGATCGCGGCGGGACCGGAGACACGTGGCCGGCGGCGGGATACGGTCGGGTTCGTACACCCCCCTGTCCACTTGAAGCGACGTCCCGGAGCTTGATTGGGGCGAAAGGGGCGGGGGTCCATCGGAATTTATTCGTTTCACAAACAGAACGGGCGGGAGGCGGGCGCACGGCGATCACATCGCAAAGAAGGCGTCGATCGTCTCTTTGTCCTTCGTGTCGAGGCCCGTGAACGGGAGCAAGCGGGCCTTCAACGCGTCCACCGCCTCGACGTCCGGTTCTCCGACGTCCGGCTTCAGCTTCTCCAGCTCCTTCGCGTAGAGGAGGAGGACGGCGTCGTTTGTGCGGCGCTCTTCGCTCATCTCCGTTTCGGTCGCCTTGAGGGCGTCCTCTTCGGCTTGGCGGCCCGGCGTCATGCCGCCGGCGGACACCATGTCGACGTCGGCGCTCGTGCTGCCCTTCGGAGTTTGGAGCTTGGCGGCCGCCTTCTGCTTCTGCTCGTCCAGCTTCTTGCGCTTCTCCTGCTCGTCCAGCTTCTCGCGCGTCGTCTTGTCCGTGGGCGAGGAGCGGCGGATCGGCGAAATGTCGTAGCGGTGGCCGGACGAACGGTACGAGCGGCGAATGATACCCTGCTTCAGGCCGGAGTCAATCGTTTGTTTGATGAAATCGCCGTGGACGGCTTTTGACGGGAAGGGCGCCTGTTTAATCGGCTTCGCGCTGCCCGTGTCGATCGAGTGGGTCATGAGGTTCGTTTGGGTGAGCTCCGTTTCGTCAAGCGCGAAGATGTCCGTGTACTTCCCAATCAGCTCGGACGTTTGCCTCTTCATGTCGTCGTTCGAGCACTCGTTTGCCGCGAGCTTCACGATCTCGCTGGTGCGTTCCGCGAGCTGGACCCGAAAGCACACGGCCACCGAGTTCACGTTCAGTTCCTTCGTTCGAATGGAGAGGTTGCGGCCGTGCGGTTTGCTCAGCACGTAGCCGAGCTGCTTGATGGCCGTCGAGCCGAGCACGATGCACTTCGACTTGTTCTCGTCGATCAGGAAATCGACGCTGTGCTGGCTGCCGTCCGCGAGTGTGATGGGGAGTTTGCAGGAGGCAAGGAACGACATCGTCTCGTGGTTCGCGCAAATGCCCTGGATCGATGTCTTTCGCGCTTTGATATCATCCACACTCTTCTTCAGGTCCGTGCAGTAGTCGTACACCATCTCCAACGGGATGATCGAGATCTGGGCGCCCGTATCGAGCATCGCGTTGTACTTCGCGTTGCCCAGCTGGATGGGTTCCAATTCGAGCGGGCCGACCGGGAATTCTTCTTCGTTTCCTCGCTTCTTGCGGATCTCGTCGGCGAATTCGTTCACTTCGTTTCGGCCGTGCTTCGCGACGTTGAAAAGCGGCCGGGCCGAGTGTTTGTCGAGGATCGCGGTCGCAAAGTTCAATCGATTGCCACCGGGGAGCGGCTCGACGTTCGCTCCGCTGCGTGTGGGGTAGGACGTGCGGGATCCGCGGTTTCGATCGGGCGGGTGGCCGCGGGGGTTGGAGGTGCGCGTCGGACGGTCGCCCGAACACAGCAAGTGGTGATGCTTGCCGTTGCAGTGCCTGCAGCGCCGTCCGGGGCACTCGGGAGCCTTGTGGTCGTCGCGGAAGCAGTTGATGCACCGGTTCAAGTCGTAGATTCGTTGCAGTTTGTTTTGGGGCGTTTTGTACGCCTCGCAGTCGCCGTCGAGGTGCGGTTGGTCGCAGAAGATGCAATTGCGTGTGGAATGTGCGTGCGTGCGGCTGCTGGGGGCCGTGGATGTGCGCGGCGAGGACCGTCCGCTGCCGGGCCGCGTGTCCAGAGGGAGTTCGTAGGCGCGCGAGAGTTTTTTCAGCTTGATGGCCGTGTTGAGGGTGTTGATCAACTCGCTGATCGTGAGGATTCCCTTTGCGGCTTCTACTTCCAGAACTTTTTCGCGGAGATTGTTCGGGACCAGCCCGTGACGGCGCTTCGCGCCGTCCCCAGCTGGGGGTGTCATTAGACTGGTGCGTATCGATACTGTGGTCAATTGTTTTTACCAAACCGAATGGTCGTCGCAACGAGAGAACATTGTGTCGCGTTTCTAACGTTTGGGTTCGATCGAAACTCAGCGAATTGGCCGTTGCTGATCAAAAACTGCCTGCTTACTCAATTTCGCTTTAACGATTCCAAGTTCGAACTGCAAAGCCGTTTGCGAAAGCAACTTTTGAGTATGGCGGCGCGCACAGCGCTGTCCGCCACCTGCAAACAACGCCCAACACTTTGTTTGGATCCCAGCAATCGGAAAAAGTGAGTGTTGGTACCGGCGCTCAAAGAAACCGACCGCAAAACCCGAGGGCAGAACCCCAGCCCAGAACAACCGCTTACTCATCGACAACCAACCGTTTAAAAAATCTGAAACGGTGGTAAGAAGAGCAACTACGTGTTTGACATTTCTGCCAAGTTTCAGAAAAACCGGTCCACGTCTCTTCAAACCCGCCCGCTGTTTGCGCAAAATCGCGGCTTCGGTTAGCGGGCATCGCAGTGGCCACGTGGGCCAAAAACAAAAACAAACTGCACATTACTGGAAAGCCTGGATTCTGCGCCTTCAAATGAGCCCACATTCATGTCATGACGTCAAGAGTGCAATGAGAACGACGAACTTTAAGTTGACCGAAAGTTTTGAAATCGACACACCATTTTCCTCCGATTTATACGATTTTGTAGTTGGTCCAATTAACACAAAACCGGCCGTAAACGAAGCGCAAGACCTTTTTCTAGAAACCATTTGTTGGGTTTGCCAAATAAAATTCTGAGAGCCGAGAACGGCGAGCTCGATTGTGGACCTCTTCGACTTTCTGCCCCGACCTTTCGTCTTTGAGCGATCACAACTTTCTTCAACAGCATTTCCTGATGATGCGGTCAACTGATAATCTGTTTCTCGTTTCAAGGCGCATCTTTTCGTCCACAGGGCGGGTGAAATCGGACGGCGGGGCAGAACGGTACGGCGCGGAACGTCGGCACGGAACGTTGAACGTGCCCGCCGGCGGTCGAAATGCACATTTTCAGACTCCGCACAGGCACTTTAGTGTAGCCAGAAAAAATTTCAGATCGATAGGAGCAAAGCGCTAAAAGTTGGGGGTGCGAGTCTGACGAACAAACGCACAATTTTACGCGCTTTACGGGGGGATCCGCTCGAGGACGGCGCCGCGGAAGCACTCGTCGGAGATGAGTTCCGGGATTTCCTCGAGCTGCCGCTGCAGTTTGCGGCATTTGATGATCATCGAGTTCAGCTGGTCGATCGATGCCTTCGTGGACAAGTTCGGAAGGTCGTGAAGCGCTTGGAGGAGGTGCCGCCGGAGGAGTTGCGGCTGTTTGTACTCTTCGTTTAGCAGCTCGATTGCCGTGTTGTAGCCGGTCTCCGTCAGCTGCAGATTCGAAACCAGCTCGAGCGGTTCTCCCCGCAGGAATCGGCGCAAGTACTGGAGCTTGAGGCCGCTGCTGAGCGTCTCGTCGTAGTGGACGGCGTGGTCGTATTGCTCGCGGAAGTCGGTGTACTCGAGCGGGTTTCCGCAGAACGGCTTGATTTCGAGTCGCGGCAGCAGTCCGGCGGTGGCCGTGCGTCCGATCTGCGACTCCGCTTTGAACGTCGCGTTCATTTCCTGCTTGACGGTCGGTTTGGCGGCCGTTTCCTTCCGATTGCGGCCGTCCTGCAAGGCGCGGTCGATGACGAACGTGCTTCTTTCGCCGAAGGCCAGCGCTTGCGAGCGTTGGGTGTTCACCGAGTGCGAGCGGGACGAGTTCGTCGACACGGAGGGCCGGCGCGATGCCGCGCGTGGTTGGTCTGCTCCGAACGTGAGCTTCTGCACCGTTCGGTTCTTCATTTCCAGCAGGCGGAGTTGTTCTCGTGCGTTCCGATCCGTGAGGAAGTACTGCAGCTCGAGGTTGGCCGCTTCGTAGTCTGTCTCGTCTTCCAGCGAGTCCCTTTTGGTTTCTGCGGCCAGGATCGCGGCTTTCAAGTCGCCCGCGCATTCGGCACATTCCGAGGCGATTTGTTCCTTCATTTCCTGCACCGTTTCGGGGTTGTCGATGACGTTCTCCGTGTCAATCAGCAGGCGACCGCACTTATTGACGAGAGTCGTGATCCGCCGCTTTTCTTGCGTGAGTTCGCGGGTGAGCGGCGGTGGCGGCGCGACGTCTTCGTCCGCGGGCCGCTCGTTCTCGCCGGTCTGCGACATCTCTTTATTCGGGCGGGTTCTCCGCTTCTGCTTCAATTCGACGAGGAGTTCGACCGGCCGGAAGTTCGAGGCGCGTTTCGAGCGCTCAAGCAGCAATTCGGGCCGATTTCTGACTGGTTTGGCGGCGATTCGGTCGCCGGCTTCTTGCTCGCGTCGGTGCGGGGCTCTTCTCGTGCGCGGGAGTGAGGATTTACTGACCGGCAGAGACTCGTGGCACCTTTCTCCGGCCTGGTTTTACCGGAGGCAGATTCCTCTCCGCACCACGACCGTTCCAGAGAGGGAGGGTTTATCCACAAGCCGGGGCTCTCGGTTCACCTGCGGTCGGCTTCTTGGGACTTGGGGCTTCTGGAGGCGCGCGTGGTCCGGCGCTTCTGGCTGCGGGGCGGAAGATTGGACGGAGCCGCGGGATGCGGAGTTCGGCCGCTCTGGGTCACCAAATGAGAGCCCGTGCTCGGTTGCTTTCGGTTCTGGAACGAGCCGAACGGGATTAAACGAGTATTTATTACAGAGACGATGGAAAAGGGACAACAAACGGGTTACTCTCGGGAATCAAACCAATCCGCAGCGGTGCGGCGACGAGGGCGCGGCGGCGGCAGGGGCGAGGCCTGGGGCGCCGAGCGGGAGTCCGGGGATCGGCGGCAAGGGCCGAGGAGCGGGAGAGCGGCGCGGCGAAGGCGACCGCTCTGCGAGGGGCGAGAGGGAACGAGTGACGGGTAGGGCGGCGAGCGGGAGACGTGGCGAGCGGCGGGCGGATCGCGGCGGGACCGGAGACACGTGGCCGGCGGCGGGATACGGTCGGGTTCGTACACCTCCTTCCAACGGGCGCTTCTCGGCGATCACCTCCAAGTGGCCGCCGGAGTGCGCGCGGGAAGAGAGCCCCCGCGAATGGGCGGGCGGGCGGGCGGACGAGCAGCCGGCCGCCCCTCCGGAAGGCCGATCGGCGCCCCGCCCCGTCCACTCGCAGCCGACACTCGCGGCTGTCCGTGGTCTCCCGTCGCAACGAGTGAGGGGCGGCGGCGAGTGGGGAGCGGCGGGCAGTCGGGCGCGGAGAAGACGGGCGACCGGCCGGCCACTCGCTTCGCCGATCGAGCGTCCGGAAGCGCGGAGTGAGGCAGCGGACGAGCGGGCGAGAGAGCGGCCGCTTCTCCGCCGCCCACTCACTCCGACGGGCGAGCGGGGCGGTCGATCCACTCGCTCCACTGCGCTCGGCGCTCGACCGACCGCCTTCGACGGCGACCGTCCGAGTCGGCGGTCCTCCGAACGGCCCGTCCGACGAGCCCGCGCGAGGAAGACGGCGGAGCGGGCGGATCGATCGGCGACACGAAGAAGCCGCCCGCCCGCTCGAGTGCCCGAATGCCGCGAAGAAGCGAGCGGACGGGCGGGAGGGCGCCCACTGGAAAGCGGGGCGGCCGGCCACTCGCTCGGCCGTCAATGCGACCAAAAAATTTTAAGCCGAATGAAAACGACCGCTCCAAAGTGCTTTCGATTCCTAAGGAAGCTGTTGTTTTTATTGTACAACATGAATGAAAAAAGTCGCCAACAAACTCATTCAGCCTTTCGAAAGGGGACGGAATAAAAAGCATTTTTGGTTACCAATCACAACGGATGCTAACGACTACCACAATGCAAGTGTTGCGAAAATAAGTTTATTTTTGAGCAAACCTTCAGAATCAGCGTTAAGCAGAGGTTACAGAACTACTATTATTGAGAGTCCATTATAGCTGCTCGCTTCAAACTAGAAAGAACACGCATTTACGGATTTCCTTTGACATTCCAGTCGTATCAATCGCGATGGAACAGAACAATGTCTACCGCTCCCGTTGCAGCCAGTAGACGTAGTTTGACCCTCTTATGCGAGCACAACATAAGCGTTTGCAACCGGCCAATCATCAACTAGCGAACGAGCAGTTGAAGAACAAAACGGTTTGTTTTAACTCGACAATCATAAACAAACGGATTTCGTCGTTTGGAACACACTAAACTCGATTCTCGCTCTTCCCCGCCCGCCGCCAATTCATTCCGCCCACGAAGCGGCGACCGGCAGCTCCGACTCGCCGTCACTTCGCTCGATCGGGAGGGCGGCCGGCGCCCAGCGGTCGGTTCCCCACTGGAGCTGCGGGCGGTGGGCATCGCGGCCGTTCTGCTCGTCCACCGCCTCGCCCGCTTCTCCGTCCAGTTGATGGGCGGACTGCTCGCGAGACACGAGCGGCTGGCCGCCCGCTCGGCGGCTGCTCGCTGGAAGGCGGGCGACTCGGCGCTCTCCTCTTCGATCCGCTCGTTCCCTCCCGCTCCACGCGTTCGTTCGAACACACGCGGAAGTTGTGCGCGCTCGCCGCTTCGCCCACGAGTCGCCCGCCGGGTGGCCGGCCGCTCTGCTCGTCGCCGCCCGCCGCTCCCCACGTCGCCCGCTCTCGCCCTCGAACCTCCCGCACTTCCGGTGGTCCACTCGCTCCACCGGCCGCCGCTTCTCCTGCTCGCCGGCGAGGGCACTCGGCCGTTGTTCCGTCTCGTGTGTGGCGACGGGCGTTCTCTCCACCGCTCGAGGGGGCGGGCGCGAAGAAGTGGGCAGTCGGCGGGCGTAAACGAGTGGGCGGCCGCCTGCTTTCCGTTCGACGGGGGCAACGGGCGACCGCATCGATCAAGGGCACGAGTCGCACGGGGATCGTCGCGCCCTTCCGCCCGCTCGGCCGCTCCGCCCGCCTTCCGCCGACTTCCCTTCGAGTTGCCCGCTTGCCGGAGACGTGGGGCGATCGAGTGGACGTCCCGCTCGCCCACTTCTCGCCCTCTTCCTCCTCACTCCTCTCCGGCCGCAATTTCTGGGCGCTTCTTCGTGGCCGCTTCCTCCTCCGAGCGACCGGCAGGCCGCCGAACGGCCCGAATCGAACCTTCTCGCCCGCAGTCGCGCCACTCGCCGTCCAATCGGCCGGCGGACTCCTTCGAATCAATCCGGTGGAGACGAGGCGCCTGCTCTTGATCGAAGGAGTGTTCATTTCTCGCTTCCGTTGGTGATCGAGCGGGAAGGCGGCAGAACCGAGAGTTCGGGCCACTTCAACGGGCGGCCGCTCGTGGGCGTCGAGGAGTCCGCGCGTGGGCGCTCCCTCTCGCCGCCCGCTCGCCTCTTCCGACCGCCCGCTCTCTCGTTCGGTTTGTTGCGTGGCCGGCGGGGCGCGCTCGGAGGGCGACCGGGCGGGCGGTCGGGCGGTTGGCGGCGGTCGAACACATTGCTGCGGACAAAGCGAACTTGACCGCGTGTGAACGAGAGATCGACTGCTCTTGTCGACTTTTCAACGCCATCCGAAACGCTCGCGGTCATTCGTCGTGGCAGATGGGTGGGCGAGCCCGCGACCTCCATTCTACTTTCCCTTCAGTTGAGCGGCGGGCGAAGCGTTTGTTTTCGCCTTGCTTACTTTTGGCAGATCACAGGCAGAAATGTCGGCGACCGGTGGAGAAGTACACGACGGAGTTGTGGACAAGCGTCTCGATTTTGTCGAATGGGATGTTCCCTACGATTATGCGTTTATTTCCGATCGTTTTGGCTACCTCCGCAAGCTTTTTGACTGGAACGCATCGGATCAAAGTCTGACCGCCGTCAACTACCTGTTGAAAGAAACTCGGTATGGTTTCCATTCAATAATACGCCGTTGTTTTCCGGGGAACTGCAGCCAACGCAAACACTGCAAGAAGTGCTTCAGAAAACCCGGCTTTCAACTAAACGTTTCGTAAAGTTCGTGCCACTGACCGAAACGATCGGACTGTTCGTGGTCACTCCCGACCTGGATTCGTCGGTGACAATGCCGCTCAAACGAATGCTTGTTGTGGATGTGGACTACGAGAACGCTGCTTACTCAATTCGAATGCCGATTGGAGGCCATGTGATGAAAGTGAACGGGGACCACACAGTGCGTGTAACCTGGGACGGACGCGTGGTCATGTTTCGCGACGACATCAACCCTCGTTTCAATTACTACTTGTACGAATTTGACGAGAACTTCGCTGCGATTCGTCCGATCACAACGGTACCGAACGAGTGGATTGCGGACATGCCAAATTTCCGATTGATGGGTCAGAAGTTGTATTATTTCAATTCGCACCTGGTTGTCAGCCGCACGCAAGATCCACTGGAATGGCTGATGTCTTCTCTCCACTCGTATGACTTCCAAACCGAGAATCAGGAGGTGCAGAAAGTGGGCTTTCCTTCACGATCTTTGGAAGACGCGCTGGAGAACAAAGCTCTGATTAGCACTTCGTTGTCTGGCTGTTGGTTAAACCTGCATTACTATGCGCAAATTGACTGTCGTCACAAAGACGGCGCGCGTTGTGGGAAGTGTCAGGTAGATAACGCTTTACTTTGAGCGGTTTCAGACATAACGGACCGGTACGACCATTTTGTTTGTCGATTTGACTTGACCAGTAATACGTGGTCCAAAACCGTGATTCGTCTTCACCCACCGCTTTCTTGTGCGGTTCTTTTCGATGACGACATGATTCCTGGAGACACTGATCGCTTGAATTTCCACATGACGGGCCGGCAACGGAACGACGACACACTCTACGAAGGTTCTAGCTTGCTCGTTGTGTAAGCGGTTCTATTTTGCTTTTTCGCTTACTACTCCGTTGTAGAAAACCCGTCCGTCTACACCGACTGGCCGTCGAGGCGCTCGCCGCAGCCGCCCGTTCGGCGAGCGACGAAGAGCGCCGCCGCTTGCCGCCGTTCTTCCGCCGCCTTCTTTTGTGTTGATCCGCAAGCATCGGACACTTCAAAGAACATTCCAATTCGTACTCGCTCTTTGTGTCTTGTTCGTGATTAAACCAAGCAAACCGAGCTTTCAACCTGCCGCAATCGACGGCAAACAATCGTCTTTTCATTGCAATCAGAAGAAACAAACTCATGAGTTAAACGAGCACACGCGATCACTCCACCGCGGGCTCCTCGGTGGGCGGCTGGAGGACGTCAAGAAGGCCGGTGGATTGGCCGTCGATGTCCGTCTTGGTGCGTATGCAGTCGATTCCTCCCACTACAGCCCGCTTTGTGTGGAAGATCCCGCCTGAACATCGCGGCAGCATTCGACTGCCGCCCACCCAAATGGACGCCGAAGAAGCGCCGCTCGCTCGGCCGCCGCTTCGAGTCGACCGCGCGGTCGGCGGCGGGGATCGCGGGGCGCGCGCCGCCGATCGTTCGGGCAGTCCGCCGCCCTCCCACTCGGAGGTGGGCGACGCGTCCGCCTCCGCGTCCATCGGCAGCCGGACGTTCGGGCGGTCCGCGGCGATCTTCGCGTCGCCGCCGCCGAACTGCGCGGAAGGCGGGCGAGCGACCGCGAGTGGGCGGGTGGTGTCCGGAAAGGGCTTCTCGCCGATCCGCGGGAGTCTTTGGACGTTCCACTCGTTGAGGACTGCTCGGTGTGCAGCGTGTCGTCCCGCCGACTCTGCGCGACGGCGATCCAACGGCGACCAGGCGGCGGGTGGTCGCCGCCAAGTTCTCCGGCGGGTGAGCGGCGTCTTCCGGCCGCCGGTCGGTCGAAAGAAGTCGCCGCCCGCCCGCTCTCCGAAAGGCGGCGAGCGGCCCCGCACTCGCCCGGAAATTCGCGTTCGGGCGGGCGGCTGGCGGGGCGGCCGCCTCTCCGCCTTCCCGCCGGTCCGCTCGCTTCCTTTCGGACGGCCGCTTTCTCTCGTGTTCTCCGCTTTGTGGTCGTCTTCTGTTGCTCCCTCGTCCTCTTGACTTTGCGGTCAACACTTGACTCAACGCCCGCACGGATCAGCGCTCTTTTGACGAGTCGCGTGTTCGTCGCGTCCGCCCGCTCGTCGACCGAGCGCTTTCGCCGCCGACCTTCGAAATCCGCCGGCCGGCCGCTCGCCGTCGGTTGCGCCACCCGCCGGGCGGCAGGCGGCGGGCAGGCGGACGGGGCGGCTTTTTGCTCCCCGCTGCTTCCTTTTGGCGTTCGTTCGCGGCGGCCGATATTTCGCTCGTTTGTGTTGCGTGGAATTTTTGATTGTGATGCGGTCTGGGGTTTAAACGAAATGGAAGAAGCCGAACGAAAAGAGTAATACGTGACCTCCAGCGAAAGCAATTCGTGAACGACGGTGTGTAGCTGGGGAAACGAAAAATCTCCACTGACGATACGTTAGATTGAAACCAACTATTTGTACTGACGCCAGCGGCAACTATAAAGAACGAAACAGAGTTTTATAAACGAGAACAGGCATGAGCAAATGAGAAAAACAATCACACCTACATGACGGAATAAAAGAAGATCCTCGAAGCAGAACGCAACATGATTAAATGGAAACCGGCAACCGAATTCATGTGTCGGCGGCGACGCCACCGCTCGCTGCAAGCAATCAAACGATCGACGGCCGAAAACCAGTGAGCAGAAACGAGTAGGCGAGTCGACGCAAACGGTTGGACTTCCACAAAAAGTATGAATCATCCACGGAATAACCGCCCCCAACTCCTGAAAGCTCGGTTAGTGAAAGAAGATCCGCGCCCCGTCGGCCCGCCCACTCCCCCGAACGCGTCCCCCTTCTTCCCATTGGAAGGGAGGAGTGCTGGCCGCCCACTCGCCCCCCAAAGGACGCCCCGCTCCTCTGCGACGAGCAGGAGGGCTGCTTCTAGTTGAAGACAGACATTGAATTTATTTATATATTGGGCGGGCGAACGTAGCAAAGTATATGGTTGAATCAGTCACAAAACTTTGTGTTCGACGGAATTACCTTAAAGAATGTCCGTCTCCCACCCCAATATGTAATCGGATAAACAACCACCTACCATTCAAAGAAAGACCTCCTCGACTCCACCACGAGTCAACGGCTAATCGTTCCCGCGCGCCCTTCAACAGAAAAAACACCCGATCGCCGTCTTGCCCCGACTCTCCCCGCCGCCCCGTCCACCACTCGCCTCTCGCCACTCGAAAGGCGGCTCTTCGCTGGACGCATTCCGACTACAGACCGTCGATCTAGTTGTGAAGTGAATGGTCGATATGTGTCGGCGGAAGAGGTTAGAGGGCAGGAATCGACGAGCTGAACAAAATGTAGTTAACGGCGGAATAATGCAATCGCTCGGTTCTCCATTGCATGGTTTGTTCATCTCCTCTACGAACGGCACGACCGAAACGAATGCCCGCAATCTCTACCGCTCCCCGTCCCTCACCACTTCAACAACCTTGACTGACGCCCCAAATGAGTGGCCATCCTCCCGTTTGCTCTCCAGTGGGAGCCGTACATTTGCCGTCGACTGCGGCCTCCGCCGGCCGCCCGACAGCGAGGCGGCGGGCGAACGGGCGGCCGATCGGTGGAGTGGGCGGCAATTGAACGAGACCGAGGATCGTTAGAACCAAACGATATCTGATCCCAGTTATCATCCCGACGTGAAGCGGAATAATAGCACAGCTTTCGTATCTTCTACACGCCAAAAAGAAAGGTAGCGTGCACAAGTGCTTGATCAACGGAATTTTGTGTGCCGTTTATGGGCGCAACTCGTAAAAAGCAAAGAACACCTGCCAAACACTCTACTTATTGCCGGTGCAATCTACGAAGAGACTAATTGCCAAATTGTTGCGCGCCCCTGGCCGGGTGGTAAATGCGTTGGAACAGCTCGCCGAACGGAGAGTAAAGGTGGCACTTCAACCGCCACGCGCACGGATCGAAGAGGAGCGTCGCAGTTCGAGCGTTCGGTCGACGCCGCCACTCACCGCTGCGAAAGGGCGGCCGGGCGAGTGGGTTCTCTCCTTTTCCATTAGGACGTAGTATAGCGTATGAAATGTCAAGGAGAAGTGAAGTTTTAAACCGATCAAAGAAAAGACTATTCGAAGGATGCATGCATCAACGAAAGCGTACACATTAAAGGCCACAGCCTTTTTAAAAAACGGAATAAACCACAGAGTAACCTGTGAAACGGCACGTATAATTGGTCCGACCGTGCGTACGGTTCGTCTAACTGTGGACAAAAGAAGATGTTGTCGCGAAATAAATTAACGATTCTTTACTTACATCCATCGTTGAAATAGAACAACGATAATCGTTCGCTTATAAAAATTGATCTACAACTTTTCTAGTTACAAAAACATTTGCCTCTTACGCTCCGCTAAATGTTATCGACCAAATAACAGGGGCAATCTATGCGTGCAAGTAACAATCGCCTTTTCTATCGTACTATGCAACGGCAATCAATCACGTCGGAAAAGTTGATCCGCAACTGCAAGACGACCTGCCCATTCGGGCGCTTTGATTTCGGACGGGCGCCCTCTCCACGAACCGCCGCCCCGAATCCTCCACAAGTGGATAGCAAGTGGGGAGGCCGCCCGCGCGTTCATTCGTTGCCATTCTCCGACTTCTTCGACGGGCGGCTCGATCATGAGTGGCTTGTTTGAGTAAGCGACAAAAAAGACGCAAATTCAAGAGCAAAGCCGAGCGAAGTGCCCGGCGATGGGTGGCAAGTGGCCGGTTAGACGGGCTTTTCGGCGCGGATTCTTCTCGCTTGCTTGCGTACTACAAACGAAAAAATCGAAAGGTCGACGACGAGCAGGCGGCGAATCCATCGCCTGTCACGCTTTTTTTCTGACTGAACTGTCATCCGTTTTGAGGCACAGCAAGTGAGAACAGTTCACATCTTCTCCGCGTTTGAAACTAAAAGTTTTGCGTCTGTAATGTATCCGTTCAAATTTATCATGTTGCGCCACCATGCGCTGCATGAACGAATACATAATAAAATACTTACACAAATACGGAATAAAATCTTTGCTCATGCTCACTTCGATCCAACAATCCGTTGTTCGATCACCAAAGAGCAGTTTTGAAAGATGAGAAGTGACTCCGTCTCCCATCAGTCCCGCCGACTTCTCTCCTCAACGAAGCAAACGAAAAGTGATCAGCAGACACTCCCGCTCGACCACCGCCCACTTTTCTCCTCCGATCACAAGGGACTCCCGTTGCTAGTAGGCGGTAGAAAAGCCGTCAGATGGGCGGAAGGCGGCTCATTACGGACTTCAAGTGGCTTTTTTATACACCGTTTAGCAGTAGCGCATTTTAAACGACACCAACGGAATAAACTTAAGAAATCGGCATCTGTAACACACAATAAATGAGACGCTTCCGTGCGCGAAGCAGCAACCATTGCTATTAGCTCGTCTGTTTGATCTTTCTTTAAGCTATCTCTGCTCCTACAATCCCGGCATCGACAAGAAAATACCAAATCGAGGCAGCAGTGAAGAGATTGAAAGTCAATGCACTTCAAATTGGAACAATGCGGATTGTTCGGTTCTTTTTGTGACAATCGTTGCAATGATGACTCTCGAAACAATAAACGGAATAAGCAGACAATTACGCATTTTGTATCCGTTATGACTAGTGTTTATTTATTTAATATAAACGCATTCAAGCAGCTTCAAAGTATACCTTCGCAATAAACAGCACCATCTGCAAGCTTTTCTTTCCGAATCCTCGGGTTCTTTGACCGACTTCGTGACAGTTTACCTCCCAACGGGCGCTCCTCGGCGACGACCTCCGAGTGGCCGCCGGAGTGCGCGCGGAAAGAGAGCCCCGCGAAAGGGCGGGCGGGCGGACGAGCAGCCGGCCGCCCCTCCGGAAGGCCGATCGGCGCCCCGCCCCGTCCACTCGCCGCCGACACGCGCGGCTGTCCGGCGGTCTCCCGCCCCGGCGAGCGAGAGGCGGCGGTAGGTCAGTATAGGATTTTTTTTGTGGTGAGAGTTTTCGAGTGAACGGGACAGCGAATGAACAAGCAGGATGTTTAGACAAATGAAAGTTTGCTTAACTGGTCGTCATGATGCGTCTAGGCTGCGCTTTGCGGAACTCGTCTGAAAAATGCAGGCGGAATTAACCTTCAATATCCCGCCCCCGCAAAAAAAGCAAGCTAAAAACCAAGACCACCATCGAACAATTAAATGGCCACCCAACAGAACGACCGCCCAAATAAAGCGAGTCGTGCGCACTCCCTAACAACCGCTGCCGCCCATCCGCCCGCCGAGAAGACGGTCGATCACGAGCGAGGGGCCGCCGCTTTCCGCCCGCCGCCCCCGACTGTTGCGTGCGGCCGGCGGGGAGGCGGGCGGCTGCGGGCGACGAGTGGGCGGGCGGGCGGTTCGAGAGTGAGTGGAAGACCGACCGCTCGCTTCCGCGAGTCCACACAAAAGACGACAGTTAAAGAGCAGAAGAACAAGAATGCGATTTTTTGAGAAGCAACCGAAAGGGGATGCACATTCGAACGGCTTTTTGAGCTGCCGGCTGTCCACAAGCAGCGGAAAAAGTGGCTAAAGAGAAGGTGGTCATACAACGTTTTTAATACATCACGTCCGCATGAAGCCGTTTGAACGGAATAATCCATGCCCAAAGAATCCAAATCGATAAGAAATACCGTTTTAGCCATCACTTGCGATACAAAGAAATAAGAATCCCCGACTACTCACCATCAACATTCCCAATGCTGCTCGCCTACTCTACCGCGTTTGACAGGCAGCCACTAAAGACGACCCAACTCGCTGAACATACGGTGCTGGCACGACGGCCGACTGCAAAGGTTTAAATTGCCCACTCACTCACTCGCTGACCAACGGCCGCCCCGCCGAACTGCCGGCCGCCCACTCGGCGGAGATCGCAGTCGCCAGCGGCCATCCCGCCCTCCACTCGCCGCCCGCCGTCCACTCGGCGGCCAGTCGGCGGGCGGCGGCCAGTCGGGCGCGGAGAAAACGGGCGACCGGCCGGCAGCTCGCTTCGCCGATCGAGCGACCGGAAGCGAGGAGTGAGGCGGCGGACGAGCGGGCGGGACAGCGGGCGCTTCTTCGCCGCCCGTTCATTCCGCTCACAAAGCGGCGACCGGCAGCTCCGACTCGCCGCCACTCCGCTCGATCGGGAGGGCGGCCGGCGCCCAGCGGTCGGTTCCCCCACTGGAGCTGCGGGCGGCGGGCATCGCGGCCGTTTTGCTCGTCCGGCTCGTCCGCTCGGATCCTCTCGCACTGCCGCTCGACGGAGGAAGCGGAGGGCTCGTTCTTCCACGACCAGTCGCCCCGCAAGTCGGTCGAATTCCGTCGATCTCGCCCCGTTGTTCCGAGCGAATAGCCGCGAGATCCACGCCGCTCATCCGCCCACTTCTCCAGACTCCCGTTCGAATTCGAGCGGAACGAAGCGGTCGAGCGCGTGGTCCCTTCGTTCGGCAGATGCTTGCGGAGAGACATCACGTAAAACACATAGAATCGGGAGCGATAAGAGCGAATTAGTTACCAACAAAAACGTTGACGGAGCTGAGCAACACTTTATTCGAAACACGCAATGATGAACTCGAGCAACACGTCCACCACGCTGCTTACGGCCGGATCGTCTTGGGCTCGGTGGTCCACACGTGGCAGCGCGCGGCGGGCGCGTCCTCCGAGCCGAGAGGGCGGTTGACAGCGGCGCGGAAAGCGGCGAAGTTCCGCAGCGAGCCGACCACGCGCGCGAAACCCGGCGAGTGCCCGTCGAGACTCGGCCGACTCAACGGCAGCAGGGGCGGGAGAAGGCGAGGAAGAAGAGCTAATTGTTCGAGAACTGCCGCAAGAGCGGGTCGTCCATCCGATCGTCCGGCCCGTCCAGCAGTTCGTGTTGCCCGGCAGTCCTGCAACGGGCCGACTTGAATCGAATGCAGTGAAAGGAACTCGCCGCTGTCGTCCGCAAAGTTCTCGCCCAAAGTGATCGTCGCGTTGAGGTCGGTTTGGTTGAAGCGGCGGAAGATCGCGTCGTACCCGCGCGGCACGCACGGGATCTCCGCGAGGAGCCCCCGAGCACGGGATTCGGTTGAAAGCGAGAGTCGAGTCGACAGAAATTGCTGTCTGAACAAGAGGGACCGAAGGCGTGCCCCATCTCGTGGCCCAACGCCACGCCGAGGATCCCGAACTGCGCGCCGATCGGGTACGCCTCGTCGAAGAGCGGGATGTTGATCGAGTGCTCCTGAACGAGAAGAGGGCGGAGTGATCCCACTAGTCGCTTGTGGCGTCGACCATCGCGGCCATCCCAAAGGAACACAGCCGGCCGGCGGTTGAGTTGGGCGTCCCGTTCGCGCGGTCGAGCAGCCGGCAGACCGCTCGGCCGGACGTCCTGCCGCGAGAGAAGGGCGTCGTCGAAGGCCTGCGGGTCGTACGAGAGGTGGGACGCGTACGCGTTCGCTTTCTCCAGCACTCGCCGCTGCGGCTCGACACTCTCTAGCATCGCCCTGCACAAGTGGGATCGGCGGGCACTTGCCGCAAGTTGTCGCGAATGCCGCCGACCATTCGGCTGAGCTTCACCTCGCGCTCCGGCCGTCTGCGATCGTCGCCCTCGTCGAAGGCGTCCGCGAAGAAGCGGACAAAGTGGAGATCGAAGCCGACGGTTTCCTGCATGCACTTGCCGATCGAATCCCCATCGTGCAGAGCGGCCAGTCGTTTGAAGACGAGCGTGTTGAGGAGTTCGACCAACACGCCCGCCTTCCGCTCGTTGTGGAGCGGCTGGAGGGCGGCGGGCACCCACCGGATCTCCTGCCCCTCCACCAAGGCGAGCAGTTCGGGCGAGTGGGCGAACAGGGCGGAGGAGAAGAAGTGGAAGTCGAACGAGGGAAGAGCTGCCGGTAGAGCGGGTACGAGTTGGATCGGCTGGTCGGTGGATGACGTCGGAGATGTGCTCGAAGCCGGCCTTCTCCTCTTTCTGCTCGTCCGCGAGGTTGCCGCCCAGCCGACGGGTCATGAGGAGCGCGTGCGGTCCGGAGCGGCGAGCAGGACGGACAGCCGGCCGTCTTCCGTCCGCCGCAGTTCCAGCGGAGGCCGAAGTCGCGGCGGAGGACGCCCAAGGCGCCGGCCGAAGGGGGACGAACGGAAAGCTCCAGTCGGGCACTTCTTGCTGGAGTTTCTCCAACACACGCCGCCAATCGGCCGCCTGCTGCACGCACGAGCGGAAAGCTTTGGCTGTCGGCCCACTCGGCTGCAAGCGAGAGGCTCTTCTTTCAATCCAAAGTCTTCACCGCCGGCTTCTCTAAGCGTTCTCTCAGCAGCCGGTTCTTCCGCTCGTCCCGTTGCGGCAGGTGTACTCGCAGAAGGAATCGCAGGGCGACTTGCTCGTGTCCAGCTGGCCCAAGAGCGACCGCTGGAGCTTCCCGTACGCTTCCCTTTCGTCCTTCGTGGCGTTCGGCAGGATGACGGCCTTCGAGGTTGCCGGTAAGGGTGTTGTCTCGTGATGAGCAGTCCGAAGACTTGTCGCTTTTTGACCGGAAGTGGTGGGTACATTGTAGGCGACACGAACCTAACAGAGCGGCTGTTCAGCGGCAGGAGAAGACTCACTGCCATGAGCAGAGCAAAGACCGGGAGGAGACTCCGCACTTCGCCCAATCGAACGGCTTGGGACGAATGGAGGCGCTTCTGTTCGCTTTCGTTTCGTTCGTATTCGATTGTTTCCCACTGCTGTTCCTGTCGTTTCTGGCTCGTTTCGTCCGTGGCCTTCGTGTCAACAGTCGAATCGCTTCGATCGTCATCGAGAAACAGAAGAGAACGAAGAGAAGAATCGACGGTCGCGGCTGTTTGGCCCAAGCGGCATCGCTTCGATTCGCGTCTTCCGATTTGCGAAAGGACGGGCGTGTCATTCGTTTCCGTCCACTCGCCGTCAAGCGGTCGAGAAACAACGGAGCGCTCGACGGCGTGTTCCGAGCGGCAAAGCGGAGGCCGCCGGACCGCACCGAAATCCCGGAATGAACGCAACGAATCGATCCGAATTCGTTCGCCGCAGAAAGCAGGGATCTCTCGACACACTTCCGTTCCCGCTCCTTCTGTTCGAGCAATGCCGGCCGATTTGCAACAGAGAATCGTGCCCGGCATTCGATTTCAGCCGTCAGATCGTGACTCGACTGCAGTGCTTCTTGTCGCGGCACGGATTCCCGATCGAAGTGTGATTGAAGCGCGCAGCTCTTGTTCGGGTGAGAGCCGCGTTCTCAATCGTCCGCCTCGTCGCCCGCCGTCTCTTCGGCCTCCTCGGCGGCACGCAGCCCGCAGGAGAGGCGGCAGATGAACTTGGTGGGGCCGCCCAGCCGTTCACCGTCTCGCTGTGGCCTTCACTCACTCGGAGCCCTGCTCGGCGCACTCCACCGGCGGGTCGAAAGAGCGGGCAGCCGCCGGTTGGACGCACAGGAGACACGCGAGGACGGCCGAAGGATTCGTTTCGTTGCATCGACGAGTGGGAGTGGAGTGAAGACCGCACTGCGGGACTTTTCTCTCGCGGGTGAGATTTCTGTTCGTCTCCCCGATTCGGCCAGCTGCTGGTCGATCCGCAAGGGGGATCAAACGGAGCGATCGGAGGGGCGAACGGCAAGCACAGCCTCGACGGAAACTAACGGAGTCGAGTCGTCTACCCGCCGTTTATTGCTGGTCCTCGTGACGCCCATGCGGCAATCCGAATCTTCATGGTCAAAAGTCAAACAACCCATTTCGATTACCGTTGCTACTTTCAACGCCCCACCGATTGCAAGTGGTCGCCACAAACGAACAGCAAGCATTTCGTCAAGGAATCTAGCAGATTGACGGACAAAACAGCCATCGATCGTGCTGCCTAATCGGTTTCTGGTCTCTCGTTTGTCGACGTGCGGCCGCCCGCTCCGCCCCGTTCGCCCCGCCCGACGAGCAAACGGGCGTCTTCTCCGTTCGAATGGCCGCCGATCGGTTGCTGCCTGTTTGTTTACTGAATTCGATTTAGAGAGGAATGACTGTCGACGAGCCGTCGCTCAGAGCGGAGAGCATCGAGTCGAGGATCTTCTCCAGCTGGTGGAGGAGTTGCTGGACGAAGTCGAGCGGGAAGACGCACTTCGGGGCGCCCAACAGGGCGGTGAGCCGGCCGAGGGCGCCGTTCAGGACGTCGAGCAGGTCGGCGAGGAGCTTCTCGACGGCCTTTCGAAGGCGCTGCAGGAAGCCGCCGAGGTCGACGCCGGCCGGGGCGTCGAACGGAGTGCGCAGCTCGTCCGGCAGGCCGCCCACCGCTGCGTCCACTCATTTCGGGGGCTGAAGGGCGGGAGTTGCGATCGAGCGCCGAGGGGAGTGGAGGACGCCTACTCGTAGAAGCGGACGATCTCCGTGAAGGCGCCCGGTTGGCGGCAGCCGTCCCGCACAGCCCCGAGAGGAGGTCCTTCGTGAGGGGCTGGGCGGCGGTCGAGGCGGCCAGCAGGACGAAGAAAACGGCCGTGGAGGAGCGGAGAGAAGAGAGGAGTGGATGGAAGAGTGAGTGAGTGAGAGGAGGATGCCGACTGCCTCCCGCCGGTCTCTCCGGTCGGCGGCGTGCTCGGCTGCTTGGAATTCAAATCCCTCCGGTTTGATCGGCGGGTTGGAAGGCAGGCAGCCGCCCAAACATGGCCGTTCGTTTGTTCGCAAGCGGCAGCGACAGTCACCACAGCAGTACGCGAGTCCGCCCGTCCACTCACTCTCCTCGTTCTCCCGCTTGCAGTTCGGGCGGCCCGCTCTTCCGCTCGTCGATCGCCGAGTGGACGACACGGAGTGGTGAGTGTCGAGTCATGAATTCGAGCAAGACGGAGAGGTGGCGGCCGGCGGAATGGCGGGCGAGCGGGCGGAGCGACTCGTGGCCCGTCTCCAGCAGTCGACCGCCGAACGAAGCGAGCGGGAATCTTCGTGGGAAGCAGTGGAAGTGTGCTCGCCGCCCACTTTGGGCCCCTTCCGCTCTCGTCGATTTCCGCGGGCAGCGCTGGGAATCGCCGGTCGGGGCGGTCGCAGCGGCGACAGCGAGGAGCACGGGGGACTTCCGCTCGCTCCTCTCGCTCGTTGTCTACGAGCATTGGGGGCATCGCTCTTCGTCTTCCCGTCCGCAGTTGAACGAGCGGCGGAGATCCCTTCGATCAACGAGTGGACTGTTTGTTGGTGGACGCCTCCCGTTGTGGGCTGCACGAAGCCGGTGGACGCCCGCCGCCGTTCGGAAGACTCCACTCGACTCGGTCCCCCCCGCTCATTTAGGGAGGGGGTGCAGCCGAGAGACCGCCGGCCGGTCGACTTCCTCGTGCTGGAGTGTTCCCCCGTCTTCCGCTTGTTCGCTGTGGAGCTCGAGGGCGACGAGGAGGGGACGGGCTGCTGCCGATGCTCCGTGGAATGAACGCGTGCTTGTCGTCGAGTGGATCGAATGGGGGAGGGGATTGCAGAGGAGTGTTTTTGTCCAAAGGATGCCCGCACTCGCGCGCAAATTCGCGTTCGAGCGGGCGGCGGGCGGGCGGCCGCCTCTCCGACTTCCCGCCGGTCCGCTCGCTTCCTTTCGGGCGGCCGCTTTCTCTCGTGTTCTCCGCTTTGTGGTCGTCGTCTGTTGCTCCCTCGTCCATCCACCCTCGCGGTCAACACTCGACTCGAAGCCCGCACGGATCGGCGCTCTTTTGACGAGTCGCGTGTTCGTCGATCCCGCCCGCTCGTCGACCGCCCGCTTTCCTCGCCGCCTTTCGAAATCCGCCGGCCGCCCGCTCGCCGTCGGTTGCGCCACCCGCCGGGCGGCAGGCGGCGGCAGGCAGTCGGAGGGGGCGGCCGTTTGCTCGCCGCTGCTTCTTTTCGGTGTTTGTTCGCGGCGGCCGGTCTTCTTCGTCCGTGCGGGTTGTTGGTCGAATGTGCTCGTGAAAACTTTGTAGACTCGTGGAACGGGATTGGACGGCAAATATCAACCGGACTGCGGCATCAAACCAACTAGCGAGAAGCTTGAATAAGACGAAAGTATGTGATAAGCAGTGGTTGGTTGGCTTGATGTCGATGCAAAAAAAACTCAAGTTGACGGACGGATCGGAATACGACGGAAGAGAAGAGAAACGCGACCTCAACTGAAAGCAAGTCGTAGACGATGTGTTCGTGGCAAAACAAAAGAGCCCGACTGCGGATACATTCGGTTGAAACAAGATTTTTTACGAATGTCAGCGATCATCGGCATGCGAAAAACTGGCAGGACAGCAGTAACCGTGAGCAAATAGGAACAACAAAAGGCTCCCGCATTAAGGAAATGTCAACGGAATAAAACCTTTGTGCCAAATCCGAAACAGGACGTGTGGTTGAACGGAAGCCGGCAAGCGAATTCGTGTGTTGGCGTCGGCCGCACCTCTCGTTGCAAGAAACAACGACCAACGGCCAACAACGAGCGAGCAGAATCAAGTGGGCGGGTCGATAAAAACGGTTGGATGATCTGAACATAATCGTCAACGGAATAACCGCCTTCAACCTACTGCAAGCACGATCGCTGAAAGATGAGCCGCGCCCCGTCCGCCCGCCCACTCCACGAACGAGTCCCCTTCTGCCCACTGGAAGGAAGGAATGCCGGTCGCCCAATCGGCGCCCGAAGAACGCCTTCACTCCTTTACCACGAGCAGGAGGTTTGTTTCTGTTGGGAGGCGGGCATCGAATTGTGGTTGATGGTGGGCGATCGAGCAAACAAAGTAAGCCTACAAAATCAGGTACATAGTTCGGCAAACGGAATTACCGCATCTAATGCTCGTTCTCTAAAACAAAAAATCAAACGAACAACCCCGACCATCCAACCAACCTTCTCTTGTCTTCAACACGAGTCAACTGCTACGATCCCACCCGCCTTCCAGCAGAAAAAATGCCCGACCGCCGTCTTGCCCCGACTCTCCCCGCCGCCCCGTCCACCACTCGTTTTTCGCCACTCGAAAGCCGCCTGTACACGAGTCGTCTTCCGCTCACTCCGATGCGGGAGTGGAGTGGATGCTCGGCACGAGCAGTCGTGTGGGGGTTGGGGTTTGCGAGTCAAGGAACCGCCCAGAAAGGATCCGGTGGCGGAATAAAACAAGTGTGTCCAAACAAACCCAGGTGTGTCCTTGAAGAGGTTGGCAAGCGAATTCGTGTGTTGGCGTCGGCCGCACCTCTCGTTGCAAGAAACAACGGCCAACGACCGGCAACGAGCGAGCAGGAACGAGTAGACGGGTCGACGCGAACGGTTTAACTGACTCCTGAAGGGCTGCCCCGGAATTCCCGCCTCAAACCACCAGAAGCGCGATCAATGAAATAAGAGCCGCGGACCGTCCGCCCGCCCACTCCCCCCGAACAAGTCCCCCTTCTGCCCACTGGAAGGGAAGAGTGTGGGCCGCCAGTCGTTGCCCGAAGAACGCCCCCGCTTTTCCACGACGAGCAGGAGGGTTCTTTTGTTTCGAAACGCATGTCGGATCTCGTTCGAAAGTGAATAATCAAAAGAGAAGAAGGAATGAACTCAGAAAAAACGCCTGTATGAGGAGGTATACGATGAGCCTGAGGCGGAATTAGTGACTTCTGTGATCCACGTCAAACAAAAAATCGTACGTAGCGCTCTCCGCCATCCAACGATCACTGTCTCTACCCAACACAAATCAACGACGGATCGATTCTACCCGCCCTGCAACAGCAAGAATGCCCAATCGCCGTCTTGCCCCGACTCTCTCCGCCGCCCCGTCCACCGCTCGCTTCTCGCAACTCGAAAGCCGGCTGATCACGGGTCGCCTTTTGATCAGTCCGATCGGCGATCTAATCATTAAAGAGATACTCGACATTAGAGGTCAAACGGAAGATTATGAGTAAACTCTCTACGCAGCTCTGCGCGGCTGAATAATGAGATCTGGGCAGTTCTTTACATCGTTTCTTCTCCGCTTCTACTAGCCACACGCAACTGAAAAGAATGATTGCAACCCCCACCACTCACCGCCCCTCACCTCTCCAACAACCCCAAATGACGCCCGAATTGAGCGGCGGTCCGCCCGCCCGCCCTCCAGTGGGGGCCGTCCACCCGCCGCCGACTGCCCCTCCGCCTGCCGCCCGGCAGCGTGGGGCGGGCGAACGGGCGGTCCATCGGCGGAGTGGGGGGTCCGGCGGGCGGCAGCGGACGAGTGGACGGGGAAGCGGCTTATTGCTGTTTGTGTGAAGGTGGTTTGTCGGATTAACCCAAATTGAATTGAACGGAATTTTATTGTTGTTTTCTGAATTGCAACCAGCCTTTTCCACCACTTTTAACATGCTACATAATCACGGGGGGGCGGTGGTGGCTCAACTGGTATGCAGTCGGACTTCCCGTCGGGTTGGCGCTGCATGCTGGTTCGACCCCCCGCCCGCTCGACATTCGACCCCTGGCGAGGGCGACAGACTTCCGTCTGGTCGAGTTGCCATACCGCGGCCGCTTCGGCAGCTGCTCCACCGCGGAAATCCGCTGAGTGTGGATGTAAATTTGTCCTAAAAAAAAAAACATAATCACGTTTAAAGACAACGAACTCACCACTCGACCTGAAAGAAGCCCCGCCGACCTGTGCTCCAGCCTGCAATCAGAACACGCCGCTCGGAGACCCGCGCCGCCCGCCGTCCACTCACTCGGCGGGAGGCAAAAGACGGCCGTGGGGAGCGGCGGGACGAGCGGGAGTGCGCGGGCGGCGGCCGGCTGCCGTCGATTCGATTTAAACGATCATTTGTTTATTTCATTCGGAATTGTTTGAAACAACATTTTCCTGGTTGTGTGTGAATGAATAGAAAAAAGCAACGAGCGGTTTTTCGTTTTTTCGTCCACTCAAAATTCTGAACGAGACAAGGAGAGCTGCGCTCTCCTCCTTTGTTGCTCGGCTCTGCCTGTGTCTGTTGCCGGGCTTTGCCACCGTCGAAAACCGCTTCAAATTTGGTCAAAAACGGTGAAAATGCGGCTGAATTGTGTGAAAAGACGTCGGCGTGGCGGAGGCCTTCGGCCTTGAACGGTGCTAGGGTTGAGCGATGCTACGAATCACGTCGCAATCATCAAAACCACCCACTATTCGAATCAGACACTGACCAATGGCGGGGGCCTACCGGCCCCCGCGGCTGCCGCCTACGTCAACTACTTTCAAACGTGCTGCAGATGTCATAGTCGTGTTCTCCGCAAGATTCCCCGTCGATTGACACCCATATGTCTGAGTTACGGTCACTTACGCGTGATTTTGACCCACCTCCACCACTTTAATAAATTTTTACTACTTTCACCTACTTTTCCACGCTACGCATGTCACTACAAACACGTTGCCCGCATTATTCCGCGTCGATTGAGCCCATTTGCAGCCAATTTCCCCTAGCCATTACGTAGCTATAAGCGTTGATGTCAACTGCGCGACATCAGCATACATCGGTAGTCATAACTACTCAACCCTATACACTCAACGGTCCTAACACGCACCAATCGACTCGCCTCACCATCCCCTATCCAGCAACACCACCCACGCCCCCGCACGCCACCCACAACGCGCGCTACATCGGGTGTCGCGGGTTACGGTAGAAATTTCCCACGCACGATTTTAGGTGCATTATCACAAACCAACGAAAGCACCTAGAACCCTAATCTCAACGGATTCGAGGTCAGTCAACCTTCCTCTAGTAGGGTTTCATTTCGCGATTTGTGGAGTTGGGTCTATCTATTTTACAGCCAACTATTATTGATATATTGTGACAAGGAGAGCTTCGCTCTCCTCTTATGTTCCGCGCTTTGCCTGTGTTTGTTGCTAAGCTTTGCCTCCGCCGAAAACCGCTTCAAATTTGGTCAAAAACGGCGGAAATGCGGCTGATTTGTGGGCAAACACGTAGGCGTGGCGGAGGCCTGCGGCCTTGAACAGTGCTAGGGTGTTGTAACACTCACCTAATCAATCCCACCCACCTCCCAACAGAAGTCCCGATCAGACACTAAGGCGTGGCTCGGGCCTACCGGCCCTCGCCCGTGCTACCTACGACTGCAACCTCTAAATGATAAACCAATAACATATCTGTGTTCTCCGCACGATTCCCCGTCGATTGACACCCATATCGACCACTCACGTCAAAGAAATCACTACTCCAAACCGACCTCACCACTTTAGTCAATTTTTACTACTTTCACCTATTTTTCCACGCTACGCATGTCACTACAAAAATGTTCCCCGCATCATTCTGCGTCGATTGAGCCCATTTGCAGCCAATTTCCCCTAGCCATTACGTAGCTATAAGCGTTGATGTCAACTGCGCGACATCAGCATACATCGGTAGTCATAACTACTCAACCCTATACACTCAACGGTCCTAACACGCACCAATCGACTCGCCTCACCATCCCCTATCCAACAACACCACCCCCGCCGCGCTACACCATCCACAACGCGCGCTACATCGGATGTCGCAGGTTACGGTAGAAATTTCCCACGCACGATTTTAGGTGCATTATCACAAACCAACGAAAGCCCCTAGAACCCTAATCTCAACGGATTCGAGGTCAGTCAACCTTCCTCTAGTAGGGTTTCATTTCGCGATTTGTGGAGTTGGGTCTATCTATTTTACAGCCAACTATTATTGATATATTGTGATCAAGGAAGCTGCTAGTCTTTAAATTCAAAGCGCGATCGAATAAGAGCCTTTCAACGAAAAGTAAAGAACAGACCGTCCCAAATCCATCAAACAAGCGAGAACTCGAACGACCGAAAGAACGAGTGGTGTGCTCGGCCGCTCGCTTTGATTCGATTCGAACGCTACGACAAGCGCCTGCCGCTTTTGCATTAATGGGTGGGTGGGATAGCTAGACGAACAAACGCTTATGCACTGGAAAACGACAGCGCTTTTCGATGATACGAAAAGCGCTGCTGTCTGGTCCGAAAAAAATTAAAGAAGGGAATTTTTCAATCCGTTGCGACATTCTCTTCAACACCTTTTGGACAGCTCCATGCAACTACCGTCTCTAATCAATGCCTGCTTGTTCATTCAACCCACAAACCAATGCTTCAAAACGACAAGCCAGGCACCCAGATCGGAGAGCGGCAAGTCGGGGCGAGAGTTGCGGGGCGACGGCAACCGGAGAGCCGCCCGCCGGAGTGCCAACAGTCCGCCCGGTCGCCCGCCATCCACTCACTCGGCGGGCGGCAGAAGACGGCCGTGGGGGAGCGGCGGGACGAGCGGGAGTGAGTGGGCGGCGGCCGGAGATCACACCCGCGCGTCTGCTTCCTCTCGTTTGTGGCGATGAGTGGGCGGTTGCTCCAAACTGCGTGCTTGGTAAAGAAACGACTGTCTAGAAGAAATTGGCGAGGAGCTCGGAATAAGAGTAGTTGTTCTTATCTTCTATCCGCAAATCTATAAAATGAACAAGCACAAACAACTGCGCGCATTTTGTTCAGATCAATCTACCAAACGATCACTTCGATTCGTCGCGCACCGCTGGCGGTGTGGCGAGCGGATTGAAACAACACGTCAAACGAAGAAAGCACGACACCGCAATCTTCATGCGCACGGATCGAAAAAGAGCCCCGCAGTTCGAGCGGTCGATCGGCGCCGCCACTCGCGTTTCGAAAGAGCGGCTGGGCGTGTGAGCGCTTCGTTTCGGCCGGCTGCCCCCTCCGCGGGCGAGTGGAAAGGCCGTCGCGCGTCCACTCGCCGCCTTCTTTCCATTTCTTTCGGCGGGCGGCTCGATCGAATGGGGGCTCGTTTGAGTGGGCGACGAGAACCTCCGAATTCCTACGAACGACTCCGAACGGCGTCTCCGGCGGGCGGCGGCCAGTGGGCGGCTTGGCGGCCTCTTCGGCGGGAAATCCTCCCACCCGCTCGCCTCCTGCTGCAATCGGAGCGGCAGGACGAGCGCCCGCTCTGCCGCTTCACAGTCGCCCGCCGCTCGAACCTGTGATGCCGCCTTTTGTGCTATGGGCACCTTATTTCATTGTGCTGTCGTGGTGTTTATTGAAAAAACCGAACAACAGAAAGACAATAACCGCAACGTTCTGTTCAATCGCGATCAATACTGGAGGTCCATGAGGCTGATCGTTTGGTTGTCGATGTCCATTTTGATGCACCTGCAGACCAAAGCGACTATCAGCCTCTCTAACGACTCAACCCACCAGAGATTGTGAAAGACGTAGCCGAAAACGTAGTCCGTTGTCACTTCATCCGAAAGGAAGACACTCAACGCGCACTGGTCGTCGGGCAGAAGCAAGTCCACCACGTACTCAGAAGACAGAATCGTGTAGTTGGAGCCGCCGATGGTAAACCCCCAGTCGGGCAGCTTGCCAGCTTGAGTGCACGGAACCGTGTAGATAAAGTGGTCGTAGTCCATTCGCGGATTCACGTCGTCGTAGATGGCCAGGATCGAGTCGTAGGGCAGGAGAATGTTCGGTACTCCGGTGTCCACCTTGGCGAAGCCACCAAGGTACTGTTGCCCCTTGTACGTGAACATTTCGACCGTGAAGGCGAGGGAACGAGTGTCTTCCAACCAAATCAATGGATACGTGTTCTCGGCCGTCGCTGCTTGGCAGCTCTCGTCCAAACATCGACCGAACCTGCAACCAAAGCGTTCAGGGACGTTCCGGTTTTCAATTTCTTACGATGTGATCCCCAAATATTCCCGACCATCGCCCTCTAAAGCACGGCTGAAGGAGGTAGGTGAAGTAAGAACTAACCGGGACCAGTGAACTTGTCGAACCATTGGCAGTAGTAGCGATCCCATCCGAACTCTTCGAACAGATTGATGATGGCCGACGAGTTCTCATTCGGGTTTGCGGCGTCTTCCGGGTCCCTAAGTGAATTTTAAAACAAAGCCTTTCACTCGCCACTCACCAACTCATTCCCAGCACACCGTCGGGCATTACTGGCGAATACATATCGGGATCGAAGACGCTGTTCACAACACCTAAAGTACTCCAACGAGTTGCAAGGGTGGTTTGTGTATCGCCGGCATGAACGCCGTCTACACACCGAATCGTTGGGTCGTGTTCTCCCAAATGCCAAAACTGAAGAGCTAAAAAGAAGCTGATTAGTATAAAGAAAAGCGAAAGAGCGGTAAAGGTCCTTCGACCTCCGTTCAAACACCTCTGCTCACCCCAACATAATCGGTGTAGGCCGTTCCGAAGACTTCGAGATAGCCGCTGAAGCCCTAATAGTCCCCGGCGTTCTGAGCCGTAGAGGACTGGGCGGGATCGAAGTAGGGCTGGTCGGCGGAAATGTTGCGGCCGAGATAGTCCTTGTCGACGACGAAGATCGATTCCGACCCGGTTTCCATCGCAACCCAGAACTCGACGGCTACATGCGGCACTGATCGAATAAAAGTCACTACTTGCCGGGCGTTCCAATGGAGATGACCGTGAGAACTGGCGCGTCTGGGTAGAGCGGAACGTAGTCCTACACGACTCAATAATCCTGTCGGCACGTACTTCTGTTTACCTTGTGCGTCTTCTGCATACGTTGGTGGTGCGTCTTGAGATCGCCGGCCAGCCATCGTCGTTGCTTCGTGTGGACAGTCAGCGGCTCTCGATTAACAGGTTCCTGAGCAGCCACCACAAGCACACCAGCGAGAAAAAGTAGCAAGACAAACGGAAGCTTCATTTCTCTGCTCGATCGGCAAACAACACTGCAAGGCAACGAAGTGGTCTCTTTTTATCGTGCGCGTCACGTGATCGTCGATAGAAGCGGTCGGACACTCCGCGATTCGTCTTTTTGTGTGGAGACGGCTTATCAACGCAGGTCAACGACGAGAAGGGTCAATTAGGACGACGGAAACACAACAGTGATCAATTTTTTCCAAGCGTCTCGTTAAAAAACGTCGTCCATTTCATTCGCCAATTATTCCACTGCCTGTCGTTAATTTATCGGCTTTTATCGGTTGAGACTAATTGGACCAAATAGTCGCAGTCTCTTGTCACCACCCAAAAAGAGAAAGGTATTCTCACGTTCCAGCGGAGTGCGATCCAGAATTTCCCTTACGCGTTCGGTCCTTTGCGGACTCTGTTTCCTGCAACAAAACATCCGAAACGAGCGGTTCTTTGCTCAACGACTAGTTGCGAGACGAAAGCAGCGGAAAGGAAATGACAAAGGAAAAGTGATAAGCAGAAACGACCTTGCTCTGCCCCGCCAAGGACGTCAACCGCTGACAAGTGAAAACGTTCGCAACAGCAACGAGCAACAATCGTGAACGGATCATGCAGCAACTGTTCATCAAACTCCCGTACATAAGAGCAGGTAATTGGTGTGCCCAATTGGAAACAACGTTAAACTGAACGACGGAACAATTCTCCGACTAGTGCGAAAACAGCAGAACGAGCGGCAGTCTGTCTTCAACACGCGATGTCGCCCGCCGCCTTCTGCCGGCCGCCCCGTCCACTCGCTGCGGGCGGCCGGCGGGGAGGAAGCGGGCGGGAGGGTGGCGAGTTCGTTGGAGTCTCCCGCCCCGCCCGCCCCGCCGCCTCCTCTTCGGCGCCGCGCCCGGTCACTCGCTCCCGCCTGGACGAGTGGCGAGCGGGCGGGCCGAAAACGAGAAACAGCTGGCGACCGGTTGAACAAACGAGGAGCGACAAAAGCGGCAGCCGTCAAAACGGGAATACGGACTGCTTTGCTCAATTCTCGGACGAACGGAGTGAGCGAATGATTTCGGAATAAGCGCCGTTTAACGAAAAGATTGCAACGTTCTTGATTAAAGAAACGATCGGTTGTGGCAAAAAAGAATACATGTGCGGCCTCAAGTAACAGAAAGAGAAGTGAGCGGAGAAGCAACACGTTAAAAGAAGTTAGAGTAGCGTAAAATACCGTCGTAGCTGGAGAGAAGGTTGGAATCAAAAACCACACGCGCCAACCGCCACTTTGTGTACGGAATCTCCGCTCTGCTGCACCCAACACCCTCGCAGGGTTCCCCGAGCGCCCCACAAACGTCCCCTTCCTTATAACGAACGCTTCTCGGCGACGACCTCCGAGTGGCCGCCGGAGTGCGTGCGGCAAGAGAGCCCCCGCGAATGGGCGGACGGGCGGACGAGCAGCCGGCCGCCCCTCCGGAAGGCCGATCGGCGCCCCGCCCGTCCACTCGCCGCCAACACTCGCGGCTCTCCGGCGGTCTCCCGCCCCGACGAGCGACAGGCGGCGGGAGGACAGCGGAGGCGGCGCCTGTCGTGATTCGAGTTTTCGTGCGAGCCGGGCGGGAGGTGGGTAAGCAGAGAAATTCGGCGTGAACGATTATTGAAAAGTTCGTCGTTTTTTCTTCTTGTCTGTGGGTGTTTCTTTCGGATTTCTGCGATGAGAGAAAACTCGATCGTAATGCCACACAGCAGCCGGAATAATGCCTGCAAACACCCCTAATTAACAATCGTGAACAAGCCGTGCGCACGATCGGCGAACCGAAATGGCAACCTCACCAGAAAGACCATCTAAAAGAAGTGATTGCTCTCGCTCCGTAGGCAACAACCGCTGCCATCCGTCCGTCAGCCAGCCGAGAAGGCAGTCGATCACCAGCGAAGGGACGCCGCTCTCCGCCCGCCGCCCCCCGACTGTTGCGTGCCGCCGGCGGTCGGCGGGGAGGCGGGCGGCTGCGAGCAGTCTGGCGCGGAGAAGACGGACGGCCGGCCGGCCACTCGCTTCTTCGATCGAGCGGCCGGAAGTGAGAAGTGAGGCGGCGGACGAGCGGGCGGGAGAGCGGCCGCTTCTTCGCCGCCCACTCACTTCGACGGGCGAGCGGGGTGGTCGATCCACTCGCTCCACTCCGCCCGCCGCTCGACCGACCGCCCTCCAAAGCGACCGTCCGAATCGGCGGTCCCCGAACGGCCCGTCCGACGAGCCGCGCGAGGAAGACGGCGGAGCGGGCGGATCGATCGGCGGCACAAAGAAGCCGCCCGCCCGCCCGCTCGAGTGCCCGGCGGCCGCGAAGAAGCGAGCGGACGGGCGGGAGGGCGCCCACTGGAAAGCGGGGCGGGCGGCCAATCCGGCGGCTTTTTTTCGGCCTCCCCGAATCGACGGCCGACTGCTGCAACTGCAGAAGAGTGGGGAAGGAGGCCGCAACCTGTCCTCTAGTTTTTTCAGCAATCGACGCACAGTCACCTTGTTTATTTGGACCAGCGGTTGACGGCGCTTTGCGCCGTCCCCAGCTGGTGGTGTCGTTAGACTGGTGCGTATCGAATGCTTTTGTCGATTTTGTTTGACGAACCATGTGCTCGTCGCAATGGGAGAACACTGAGTCGCGCTTCACAACGTTCGAATTTGATTGAAACTCGGCGAACGGGCCGTTTTTCAGCAGACACATCGCTGTTCGTCCATTTCGCTCTTACGGTCCCAAGAAAGAACGATTCGTACCGGAAAAGCCGCGCAGGAATGCTGTCTTCAAAGACGACGGCGCGCACAACGCTCTACCTTACCCGCAAACAACGCCTAATAGTCTGCTTTGATGCCAGCAAATGGAAAAAAAACGAATGGCGGCTGCGGCGACCGAAGAAATTGGCCGCAAAGCTAGAGTGCATAACCCCACCGCAAAACGCGCCATTACTCCTCGACAACCAAACGTTTAAAAAATTTGGAACGGTGGTAAGCAGAAAAACTACGTGCTCGATGTTTCTGCCAAGTTTCAGAGGAATCGGTCCACGTCTCTTCAAACCCGCCCGCTGTTTGCGCAAAATCGGGGCTTCGGTTAGCGGGCATCGCAGTGGCCAAGCGGGCCAAAAACGAAAACAACATGCAGTGCGCTGGAAAGCCCGCATTCTGCGCTTTTGAATGAGCCCATATTTATGTCATGAAGTCAAGTGTGCGGGGAGAACAACGGAATTGAAATTCGACAAAATTTTCAAATTGACACCAAATCTTAGGTCCATGAGCCTGAAATCCTAGCAACTCCTCATAACCCAAATTCAATTTTAATAGATGCGCCAGACCCTTTTCTAGGGAGGATCTTTTTTGTTTTCAGAACAAAATTCGGAGAGCCGCGAACGGCGCCTTCGAGTGTGGACCTCTTCGATTTTCCGCCCGAAGCTTTCGTGTTTGGGCGATCACAACTTTCTTCAACAACTTTTCCTGATGATGGCATCAACTGATAAAATGTTCCTCGTTTGAAAGCGCATCTTTTTGTCCACTGAGCGAGTGAATTTGGCCGTACGACAAAACCGGTACGGCGCGGAACGTTTGGAACGGCACGTTGAACGTGCCCGCCGGCGGTCGAAATGCACATTTTCGAACTTCGCGCATGCGACTTCCTCTAGCCAAAAAAAATTTCAGATCGATTGGAGCAACGGCTAAAAAATTGAGGGCGCGGAGGGGACTGACAGACTCACCGGTTAGCGCCGTTTACGAGGGGACATTCAATCGGTGGGCGTCTAGAAGGTAAAAATGGTCGTCACGCGAACATTCTACTTAAAAAAACGCGATCTGTTGCGGAATAAACAACCTTGAAAACTTTCCGCACATGAATCAAAACCTAAACCTGCCGCGCCTTTTTTTAAAGTAACCTGGAGCTATCGTGCAACATATCAAAACAACTCGCTTGGAAGCAGCCCCATCCGCCCACGACGACGGGAACGATCCAACGGTCGTTTTCAAATCACCTCACCTCACTAAAACAAGCGAACAAGATGAGACATTCCGTTTCGATCTTTAAGACTGCACTGAACATGATTCACCCTCTTTCACGCACCGCCGCCCGTTCATCCCGCTCACGAAGCGGCGACCGGCAGCTCCGACTCGCCGCCACTCCGCTCGATCGGGAGGGCGGCCGGCGCCCAGCGGTCGGTTCCCCCACTGGAGCTGCGGGCGGTGGGCATCGCGGCCGTTCTGCTCGTCCACCGCCTCGTCCGCTTATCCGTCCGGTTGATGGGCGGATTGCCCGCAAGACACGAGTGGTCGGCCGACCGCTCGGCGGCTGCTCGCTGGAAGGCTGGCGGCGCGGCGCTCTCTTCTTCGATCCGCTCGTTTCCTCCCGCTCCACGCGTTCGTTCGAACACACGCGGAAGTTGTGCGCGCTCGCCGCTTCGCCCGCCGAGTGGCCGGCCGCTCGGCTCGTCGCCGCCCGCCGCTCCACACGGCGCCCGCTCTCGCCCTCGAATCTCCCGCATTCCCGGCGGTCCACTCGCTCCACCGGCCGCCGCTCTCCTGCTCGCCGGCGAGGGCACTCGGCCGTCGTTCCGTCTTGCACGGAGGGCTTTCCACTGCTCAAAGGAGCGAGCGAGCGGGCGCGAAGAAGTGGGCAGTCGGCGGGGAGAAACGAGGGGGCGGTTGCCTGCTTTCCGTTCGACGGGGGCAACGGGCGACCGCTTTGATCGATCGAGTGCACAAGTCTCCCGGGGATCGTCGCGCCCTTCCGCCAGTTCGGCCGCTCCGCCCGCCTTCCCCCGACTTCCCATCGAGTCGTCCGCTTACCGGAGACGTGGGGCGAACGAGTGGACGTCCCGCTCGCCCACTTCTCGCCTTCTTCCTCCTCACTCCTCTCCGGCCGCAATTTCTGGGCGCTTCTTCGTGGCCGCTTCCTCCTCCGAGCGACGGGCAGGCCGCCGAACGGCCCGAATCGCGCCTTCTCGCCCGCAGTCGCGCCACTCGCCGTCCACTCGGCCGGCGGACTCCTTCGAATCAATCCGGTGGAGACGAGGCGCCTGCTCTTGATCGAAGGAGTGTTCATTTCTCGCTTCCGTTGTCGATCGATTGACACGGCGGCCGATTGGGGGGTTCGAACCACTTCAACGGGCGGCCGCTCGGCGGGCAGCGGGGAGACCGCTCGTGGGCGCTCCCCTTCGCCGCCCGCCACCTCTTCCGACCGCCCGCTCTCTCGTTCGGTTTGTCGCGTGTTGTGCGGAGCGCGCGCGGAAGGCGGCCGGGCGTCCGGTTGGGCGGTTGGCGGCAGGTGAACACACTGACTGGCGCGGGCAAACCGAACTCGACGGCGTGTGAACGAGGGATCGTTTGCTCTCGTCCAGTCCACAACGCCATCCGAAACGCTCGCGGTCATTTGCCGCGGCGGATGGGTGGGTGGGCGCGCGACCTTCACTCTGTTCTTTCTTCAGTTGGGCGGTCGGCAGTGGACGATCGCGTTTATTTTTGCTCAGACTTACTTTTGGTTTATTTTAGGCAGGATGTCAAGCGTTGATGCAGACGGCACGGGGATCGTGGAAAGACGCTTTGTGATCAAGAAGGATGCGTTTTTTCCGCCAGAATTCTTGCCCGTTTCTGATCGCCTTGGCTTTAAGGGCGATTATTCGCCCGCGTTCGGGCGGGAACCGAAAGTGTCCGCAGCCAACTACTTGTTAAAAGAGATTCGGTGGGCAGTTTTTTGTCAGTCATTTTGCTAAAGTTGTTTAGAATTCTACAAGCAGCGCCGTCACTGATGTCCGTCCAGCGGAAAATGGGAATTCAATCGCGGCTGGACGGTGAAGATTTTGTCGCGTTGACTGAAACCGTCGGAATGTTCGCGATGCGAGTGCGGGACGAGGCGCCATCACAAAGAATCCAAACACGTGTTTTAATGGTGGACTTGAACTACGAAACGTCTTCTTACTCCGTCCGGATGCCGAATGACGAGCGGGGAATGCAAGCGAAGGGATGGTGGCCATCGCGACAGACTCCGGACGGCCGCGTAGTGAGGTTTTCCGCCGATCCTAACAATTATTTCTACGAATTCGATGAAGTTTTCTCCGAACTTCGTTTCATCCTGGGCACGCCTATAGAATCATACTGCTATTCTCGCTGCTACGATCGCGATGCTGGCCGTTTCTACTACTTTCGCTTCGTCCACGACCACAAAAAAGTAGAGACGTTGTGCAAAGCGATGTCTGTTTTGCATTTTGTCGAACTACATAGCGGCAAACGCGAAACGGAAGCTGTGGCCGCACCCCTTACGCAGCTCGTAAATGCTACGCAAAAGATTCCGGACTTTAAAAAGATCGATTCCGACGGTTGTTGGTTGGCGCAACACTACTTCACGTGGATCGACTTGTATCACAAGAACGGCCTATGGAAAAGTATGCCGTTAAATAATGAAATACTTGAGATCTGTTTTAGCGTACCCGTCTTCAATGGACGCGTACGAGCGTTTCCTCTGCCGTTTTGATTTGACTTCTCGATCATGGTCGGACATCACGATGTGCCTGCAAAGCCCTTTGAAAAAAACGAGTTTGTTTGTCATGCTTCCGCGAGACGAAACTCGCCTGCGATGCCGCATTACTAAACAAGGAGCTGACCTATCCTACACGAACACGTACTCGGCCTCAATTTTTGTGTCAGCATCCATGTTCCATTTCTACACTAAATCCTCTTTGCAGAAAACCGCTCCGTCTGCACCAGCTGGCCGTGGAGTCAATCGCGGCTACAGTCCGTTCGGCGAGCGCCGAGGAGCGCGGCCGTTTGCCGCCGTTCGTCCGCCGCCTTCTCTTGTGTTGATCCGCGAGCATCGGAGACTCCAAAGAACATTCCAATGGGGTACTCGCTCTTCGTGTCTTGTTTGTGAATAAACCAAGCCAAAAAGAGCTCTGAATTCTTTCAACCTGCCGCAGTTGACCACAAACAATCGTCCGTCCATTGCATTGCACAAGAAACAAACTCATGAGCCAAACGAGCACGCCCGCTCACTCCACAGCGGGCTCCTCGGTGGGCGGCTGGAGGACGTCGAGAATGCCGATGGATTGGCTGTCGACGTCCCTCTTGATGCTCCTGCAAAGGAACGATCGATTCCTCCCACTACCGCCCGCTCGTGTGGAAGATCCCGCCTGAACATCGGCGGAAGCATTCGACTGCCGCCCGCCCAAATGGACGCTGAAGACGCGCCGGTTGCTCGGCCGCCGCTTCGAGTCGACCGCGTGGTCGGCGGCGGGGATCGCGGGGCGCGTGCCGCCGATCGTTCGGGCAGTCCGCCGTCCTCCCACTCGTCGGTGAGCGACGCGTCCGCCTCCGCGTCCATCGGCAGCCGGACGTTCGGGCGGCCCGCGGCGATCTTTGCGTCGCCGCCCGTCGAACTGCGCGGAAGGCGGGCGAGCGGTCGTGAGTGGGCGGGTGGTGTCCGGAGGGGGCTTCTCGCCGATCCACGGGAGTCTTCGGACGTTCCACTCGTTGAGGACTGCTCGGTGTGCCGCGTGTCGTCCAGCCGACTCTGCACGAGGGCGATCCAACGGCGACCGAGCGGCGGGCGGTCGGCGGAGGAAGCGGACGATCGCCGCCGAGTTCTCCGTCGGGTGAGCGGCGTCTTCCGGCCGCCGGTTGGTCGAAAGAAGTCGCCGCCCGCCCGTTCGATTCCCTTGGCGAGCGGCCCCGCACTCGCCCGGAAATTCGCGTTCGAGCGGGCGGCCGGCGGGCGGCTGTCTGGGCGGCCGCCTCCGCCTTCCCGCCGGTCCGCTCGCTTCCTTTCGGGCGCCCGCTTTCTATCGTGTTCTCCGCTTTGTGGTCGTCTTCTGTTTCTCCCCCTGACTTCGCGGTCAACACTCGACTCAAAGCCCGCACCGATCAGCGCTCTTTGGACGAGTCGCGTGTTCGTCGCGTCCGCCCGCTCGTCGACCGCCCGCTTTCGCCGCCGCCTTTCGAAATCCGCCGGCCGCCCGCTCGCCGTCGATTGCGCCACCCGCCGGGCGGCAGGCGGCGGGCAGTCGGACGGGGCGGCTTTTTTCTTCCGCTGCTTTTTTCACCGCGTCCGTTAGCGGCGGCTAATTGTTTCGCTTGTTTCTGGTTGTTGCTCGATTGCAGCCGACGAGATTGGACCGGAGCGGTCGGGGAAATTGATGCGGATTGCAGTCCAAACGAGTAGAAGGGGGCAGTCCGCAAAGGACGAATGAGTTCGATGGTCGATTTGCTTGATTTTCATACGGAATGAAGTCCGGCGGATGCACGTTTCGAAAAAAAATAATGACGAGCGAGAACGAAAGCAACCTGACTTTTACCGAAAGCAATTCGTAGACGATGGTGTTTGGGGATAAACGAGAAACTTCAAACATTTCTACGTCTGTTGGAAATAAAACTCGTGTACGATGCAGCGGCCAAAAAACGGGAATAAGCGTGGCGAAGACAAATAATTGTAAGTGAATAGAACGAACAACAAGGTCGCACGATTATCACGGCACGACGCGGAACGGAATAAAGCAAGTGTTTTAAAACCAAAACGGAACGTGAAATTGAATGGAATCCGGCAAGCGAATTCGTGTGTCGGCGGCGCCCCCACCGCTCGCTTCAAGAAATCTAAAAAATCTACAAGTTGGAATAACCGACCCCAACCACATAAAGCACGATCGCTGAAATAAGAACCCAGTACCGCCCACTCGCTCACTCCCTCAGACGAGTCCCCCTTCTGCTCACTGGAAGGGAGGAGTGCGGGCCGCCCACTTGCTGCCCGACGAACGCCACCGCGTCTCCACAACGAGTAGAAAAGCTGCTTCTGTTTGGAGGCGAGCATCAAAGTTTGGTGAATAATAGACAATGGAGCTAAGCAAAGTAAATGGTTGAAAAACGTCACGGGCCTTCGTCTGCGCACGGAATTTTAAAAACGAGTATTCGCCTTTCAACACAAAGAATCGAATGAACAAGCACCACCACCCAACCAAATTCCTTTCGACTCCAACACGAGTCGACAACCCGTTCGATCCCAACCGCCCTCCAACAGAAAGAACGCTCGATCGCCGTCTTGTCCAGAGTCTCCCCGCCGCCCCGCCCACCACTCGCTTCTGGCACTTGACGGCCGAGTGTTCACGAGTCGCCTTCCGGTCCGATCGGCAATCCAACCGTGTAATGAATACCAAACACGAGTAGTCGAGTGGAAGTTAGAGTTCACGAGCCTGCTGAATAACAGGCAGAAACTCGCGGAATAATGAAACGGTTTAACATTTTTTGCTTTATCAACGCTCGCATCTCGCAACAAGAAACGACTGAAAGAATGGCTGTAATTCCCACTACTTCTTGCCCCTCACCTCTCCAACATCGCCGAACGACGCTCGAAGTGAGGAGCGAACTGGCCGCCCGCCCTCCAGTGGGAGCCGTCCCCTCGCCGCCGACTGCCCCCTCCGCCGGCCGCCCGGCAGCGAGGCAGCGGGCGAACGGGCGGCCATCGGAGGAGAAGACGATCGGACGGGCAGCTGCGAACGAGTGGACGACAAATCGGACGGATTATTGCGCCTTGATTGGAGCGAGTAGAATAAAGAATGGACGGAGGGCAGCGCAGTTTGACTCCTAGGAGGATTACCCGAACACCACATTACCAGCGCGACACTATCGCGGAATAAAAACCACACTCATCAAAATCATCACTCGTCCAAAATCCCGCCTCTGCAACGACCGACCACCCGCCGTGTTCTCCACCCGACCCACAGACGTCCCCCTCCTACGAACGGGCGCTTCTCGGCGACGCCCTCCGAGTGGCCGTCGGAGTGCGCGCGGGAAGAGAGCCCCCGCGAATGGGCGGGCGGGCGGACGAGCAGCCGGCCGCCCCTCCGGAAGGCCGATCGGCGCCCCGCCGCATCCACTCGCCGCCGACACTCGCGGCTGTCCGGCGGTCTCCCGCCCCGACGAGCGAGAAGCGAGGCAATGGGCGGCGGGCAGCCGGGCGCGGAGAAGACGGGCGACCGGCCGGCCACTCGCTTCGCCGATCGAGCGGCCGCAAGCGAGGAGTGAGGCGGCGGACGAGCGGGCGGGAGAGCCGCCGCTTCTTCGCCGCCCACTGCCTCCGACGGCCGAACGGGGCGGTCGATCCACTCGCTCCACTCCGCCCGCCGCTCGACCGACCGCCCTCCAAAGCGACCGTCCGAGTCGGCGGTCCCCCGAACGGTCCGTCCGACGAGCCCGCGCGCGGAAGACGGCGGAGCGGGCGGTTCGATCGGCGGCGCAAAGAAGCCGCCCGCGCGCCTGCTCGAGTGCCCGAACGCCGCGAAGAAGCGAGCGGACGGGCGGGAGGACGCCCACTGGAAAGCGGGGCGGGCGGCCACTCGCTCGACCGTCTTGTGCGGTCAATCCGCCGGCTTCTTCTCGGCCTCCCCGAATCAGATGCCGTCGGGATCATCTCGTTCCGATCGGCTGCAAACGGCGGCCAGTGCGACTTTCTCGCTGAAGACCGGGGCACAACGCCGCGGACCTTTTTCTCGTTTTTTTCAGCAGTTGCATCACGCACCACTCGTTCTCTCAGGCAGACGATCGGTGGATTAAAAAAGATGATATGCGCATCATGTCGTTTATGCTCCAGGCAATGGTTGGGTACTGCGACGGAATAAAACTTCAAACTGATTTACTTGCGCAATAAAACGCGCCCTTCATTATTCACAACCAGCATGAAACAAACGTGAAATCGATAAAAGCTCACTTGCTAGCAATCTTCTTCTACAGCCGCAAGCGCGTAAAGATTCCACGTACTGCATCGATTCCAATTGATTTACCACTACAAACAAACAAGAACATTCATTACAGTTCGCTCGACCCAAGTGCTTTGGACTCAATTCCCGCTCTTCCCCGTCCCGCCGCCCGTTCATTCCGCCCAGGAAGCGGCGACCGGCAGCGCCGACTCGCCGCCACGCCGCTCGATCGGCCGGGCGGTCGGCGCCCAGCGGTCGGCTTTTCCCCCACTGGAGCTGCGGGCGGCGGGCATCGCGGCCGTTTTGCTCGTCCACCGGCTCGTCCGCTTCTTCGTCCCGCCGATAGGTGGACTGCCCGCAAGACACGAACGGCCGGCCGCCATACACTTCCGCCGCTTTCTGCAACTAAGGCATCGACTCACACATCAGGACAGACAGACCTAAGCGAAATGGGGTGTCGAATTGCTAATCGAACAAAAAGACAGTAGCCGCCGCTTTGGACGTTTTGTTATCAGCGACGTCGTTGACTAACGACCAAGACGGAATAGTTGGAAGCTGCAGAAACCACACAATTCTTAATTTATCTCTCTGCGCCAACGGTCGGAACGGAATAATAGTCGTGTAACAACTAGCTTTTCTTCACGTAAAAGTAGCGGACAAAGGAGCGCGATCGACTGGCGGCCTATTCCCACACAATCTCCGGAATAAAACCTCAGCAATACGATTTGTCTTTGTGTTAAGTAAAACGCCTTCGTACGATTACCGAGATATTAATTTTATAGGCAACTCTTTTCGATAAACACTCGAAACTACCGTTGTTTTTCGGCTTTCCATAACCATCTCTTCGCTTGCAGGCGGAATAAATATGTCTAGCGTTTATTATTTGCACGAAGAAAAACAAATAGATTTACACAAACAATTGATAATAAGAGAATGTACACAGCAATGAGGATTGATCGTGAGCCGACGACTTTAAACACGCTGTTTCTTAGACGAGGGGAGCGGCTCGGCTTTCTTCTTCTGCTGCACGTACTTCGGCCCGTCGAATCCGTAGCCGTGCCGGAAGCCCGGGCCTGAAAAACGGAGATTTTCACGCAAATGGACGGAATAAAGCCCCTTTTTGACAACAACATTCATCCCAATGAAAAGAAGCCCCCTCTAATGCTTCAAACGCTTTAAACGTACCGTACGGGTAGCCGCCGAAGCCGTTGCCGAAAGGTCCTTTCTGGTTGATTTGGTGCGGCCCCTCGAAGGAGCCCGTCCGCGCGCCCCACTGCGCGCTCACCGACGCGACGGCCACGGCGACGAGCAGGAGGAGAAGCTTGACGGAAGACATTGTGCGCTCGATTTTGGCAACGAATTCACACGATTTCGAATGAACAGTCGGCGGCGGTTTTATAGCGCGTGGATCGTAGCCGAAACGCCGGGATTGCGCGCTCGCGCTCCGCCTTCTTTTTCGTTCTTGCGGCTCCGACTTTTCGTTTACGTGCGCGTAAACGAAGGCAAGAGGCAACGCAAAAGAAGGCGGCAGGTGGCAAACGAAATCCGCGTCACTTTCTTCGACGCCGCCGTCTCGCTGGAACGTGCGCAAATCCGCCGCGCTTTTCGCACGCAGACGACGCCGCCGATTGCGTGGGCGGCAAAACGGCGCGCGTTTGCAAAAGAAAAACGAAACGGAGCGCGCGGCGTCAAGTGGGCGCCGTTTTGATCACGCCGTCGGCGGGTTGCAGAAAACGAGCGAAGAAAAACGAGCCGCGTGCGCAACGCGCGGATTTTCGCTCTCGATTTCATCCGTTGACCCCGATTTTCGCCGTCGATCCGCCGCCGGCTTCTTTGCCGAACGATTGACGAGCGGGCGACGCCGGCAGCAAAAAGGAGATCAAACAACCACGAAACGAGGAAAAAACAGCCGGAAAAGCAGAAAAGAAAACGAAACCTTGCGACGTCCAGCAAAACGAATTCTGCGGTGAGTCCGCGGAATTGTGTTCTTTGCAAACAACAGAATCTTGTTTGCGGGCTTCACTTCGACGTCGTCTTGCGTGAAATCAGTCGTTCCAAAAACAAAGGCAAAAGCAACGTGGAAGAGCCGGAGCAAGGTGGCGGAGCGGAATAAAAAGTTGTGTTCACGTCCTTCTCGAGCCCAAAAAAGAAACCAGCGACGTCATTCGCCAGCGCATGTGCAATTCGTTTTGTTTCACCGCTTTACGAAGACGTCTTTTGTTCCTGCGGATCGCCGCCACCCAGCGTCGCCAACGGCGTGCCCGCCGCGAAACGGATGACTCTCCACCCGAACGATCGGCAGACGACGGCCAAAGACGGCGGAAAAAATGTTTTTGCGGGCGGAAAAAATGTTTTTGCGGGCGAAAAAATCGAAGGCGCACTGCCAAAGAAAACAATCCGGCAGGTCGGGCGGCGGGCACGTGACTGTTTGCTTGGCCGCTCGCTCGCCGCGCCTGCTTCTCTCGAGCGCGTCAGCGGCTGCGATCCAAGTCGGATCGAACGGCGGAATGCGATGAGCCGGCAATCGAAACCAACGTGCGTTCAATTCGTCCAGTTCTTCTCACACAAGAGTCCCGAACAGTGTGCGAACAGAAACACGTAAGAAGTCCGTTAGCAACCGTTGAGTCCGGCAAACACGCGACTAAGCAAACGAGTTTATTCCCACCGAATGTTCCGATGGCTGCCAACAACCTTCATCGCTGAGGGATCGTTGAGCTCACGACCAGCCGCGTGTTCGTGCGCGGGCGGAGAACGTGGCGGTAGACGAGGGCCGTGCAGAACGCGTCGAACGCCAAGCAGGTGGGCAGGACGGGCCCAAACGAGGAGACGCCGTTCACTTGCGCCAGCTGCATCGACGTGTAGAGCGCGTTCGGCAGGAAGTTGCACGCGAGCTCCGAGAAGATCGAAGCGGCGGCCAGTTGGTTCGTCTGCCAGAAGGAACAAATTAGGAGGGATGAGGGGAAGAACGCACTCGATGGGCATTCCGCCCGACGGTCACGTGTTGCCGGCGGTACGCGCGGAGTTTCCCGTAGAAGAGGGCGGCCATCAGGAGGTTGGCGCTCGTGAAGAACGACTTCGGGAACAAACTGGCGAGACCGCGCGACTTCGGCAGCATCCCGGTGATCAGCAGGCTGTCTGCAACCCAGCGAATATGAGGTTAAAGCGAATTGCTCGAGAGGAAGTCGTCGCTTTCTTTCTAGTGTTCGTTGAGCTCCACTCGAAATTGCCCAGAACTTTCGCCTCCACCCAACCAGAGAGAACTCACTGGTCTGCTCGGGGATTGGCAGCTCCGCGACGCAAGTGTAAACAACGATGAAGAGCGCGACGCCTACGACGCCGCAGACGGCCGGCCGGAGGAAAACGCGCGAACGGACCGCCGGCGAGCTCAACGACGCCACGCGCTCGAGCAGCACGAAGAAGACGGAGCACGTGGTCGCCGTCCCCGCCGCCATCTGCAGCACGCCCGAGCCGAACGCCAGCGGGCTCGGAATGAACACTTCTACACACAGGACTCCGTCGTTAAACACATCACTTGCTCGTTCCCACCTTCACTCCGTCCGAAGCGTCCGATCACGAGGGCGTGCGCGGTAATCGCGAACGTCGCACAACATCAACAAAGCATGTTGACGATCAGCGCGGCGCAGAGCTGCCGCCGAAGGCCCGTGGAGAAGACCGTCCACAGCAATCCGGATTGCAGGCAGAAGGCGGCGGAACAGGCGCCGATTTGGAAGCAGTACTGGTAGAAGTAGAGCGGAGGCACGACCGGCAGCGTCTCGTTCGCGGCCATTCCGTTGAAACAACGAAAGAATGGGCGATTCGTTTCACCGCGTTCCTTCGTCGTTAAGGGCGGCTACAAACGAGGCGACTTGTCGAGTTGATGTTCAGACTTTCGGTCGGTCTTTTGTATTTCCAAGTGTCCTCTCGCGTTCGTTTTGTACTCCAGACGTCAACGAACGGCGTTTTGAGCCTTAAGTCTCGGTAGAAACACCCGCATAACTCGCTCTTTCGTTTGGCAATGCGCAGCAGCACCAAGAGCGGGAGCGGTGCGGCCGGCGACTTGCGGAAGGCGAGCGAATGGAAGAAAATGGCGTCACTCGTGAACGGGCCGTTCTGCGCCTTGCATCCAAGAGAAGACGAACGAAATAACCGTTCGAAAAAGCCGTCCGTGTACAGCGGAACGTCGGTCAGTTCGAGGGGAAAGCCGATGCCAAACACGGCGCTGTGCGGGTACCAAAAGTGGGGTACAGGCTTCCAGCAACCAATATCAATCGGTAGACGTTTCTTGCACTGCATTTGATCAAAACCCTGCCCATAGTTCACAATCAGACGTTTTGCCTGTCGCCCGTGCGATTCGCGACACAATCGAGTGCTTCGCACTTCCCGGCGGCAACACAAAACGATGGCGCAATCGCAAACGGTTTATTCGCCTTCCACTTTCCGCTTGCGCTACCTTGCCACAAGCGGCGACAAACGAACGCCCGCCATTCGGTCTCTCGGCCTTCCCACCGGTCCTCCTTCTCATTTCTTTCGTTTCGTGTTTCTTCCATTCGTTTGGTCGCTCGTTCGTCGGGATGCGCGCGCCGCCGTGGATTCTCGCCGCACTCCTGTTGCTCGCCTTCGGGCTCTCCCTGGGGAAGGCGGAGTTCTTCTACAACCCGACGACCTCCAAATTCGCCGAGTGTGTGAAGACAGTTAAAGATCTTCAGGCTTTGTGCGTTTTCTTCCTGCCTTCCGCCGATCTCTTCGTTTCAGCAACCTGACGGGATGCTCGGCGGCGACGATCGCTGTTCAATGGGATCAGAAGACGACGCTCGCGTTGCTTGTGGACGGTCTCTACGAACCGGACACGTGAGTTCTGCTGCGTTGTCCTTCTCATCGTCTTCGACCGGCAGGCTCGAGTGGATCATCGGCGACACGTGCACGGCGGTGGTGGATTACGATCCGGAGCACACGAAACCGATGACATTTCGTGAGTGATCTCCTTCGGTTTAATCCGACTGCATCCACAATCAGAGTACCAACGGTACTGGGCTCACTACGCAATGGTGTTCCTCAAGCCGGACGGCCGGCTCGTTCGTGTGGACAACGGCGAGACATTTTGCGAGAGGGATTCGCCGCGCAAAAAGACCGCGGAGGGGCGTTGGTGGACGACCGTCGGATTCGAGTGGAAGAGCGAAGCCGTCAAACAAGTCAGAGTTTTTGTGAGTTCATTGCACAAGGTTGATGCGAAACGAAGTGGGCGTTTCCAGGCGTTGTGGACGGACGGATTGGACGGCGATTTCGGCGAGTATCCGTTCGAGCTGGACACGACCACTTCCACAACGACCAGCACGAGTACGACGACCACTTCGACGTCTACCAGCGTAAGTCGCTTGCTTTTGTTTGAGCTCTTCTTTCATCACTCGTTCAGACTTCAACCAGCACCTCCACAATGACCACAACGACGCTCGCACCCACCACGTCCACTTCGACGTTCACGATGAGTTGCTCGCATTTTTCTTCATTTTACCCGTTCTTTCTTTAGACGACGTCCACGTCGACGAGCACGACGACGACGGTCAGTTGCGGCGAACTTCTGTTCTTTGACTGGTCCTTTTTCTTTAGACGACGCCGGAGCCGACGACTCCCTCGACGTCTACGAGCACGTCCAGTTCGACGACCACCGTTTGTTGCCTTCATTTTGCCTTTTAACCAGCTTTTTTTTCAGACGACGCCGGAGCCGACGACTCCCTCGACGTCGAACGTCTACGAGCTCGACGACGACGCTCGCGCCCACCACGTCGACGAGCTCCGTAAGTTGCCTTCTTGATTACAGCAGTTCTCGAACGATCGTTTTCAGACTACGCACGAGCCGACCACGTCTACGAGCTCTGTAAGTCTCCCATGTGTGCACTCGCTCTCTACACTTGCTCTTACAGACCACGCCGCTGCCGACCACGACGAGCAGCACCTCATCGACCTCGACTTCCACTTCGACCAGCACGACGACCGCGCCCACAACTTCAACGGCCGAGATCACGGCTTCGAGCAGCACGATGAGCTCTCCGGCCATCGATCTCCCGACCACCGCTGCGCAATCGACGATCGATCCGCTCGCTGCGGGCCTGCTCCGCCCGACGGCCGCTGGAACGAAGGCCGGCGGGGCCGCCGCTCTCGAGGACTCGGAGGACGGCGGTCCGAACGCGCTCATGATCGGCTTGATCAGGTGAGCCCCTTGTCCTCCCCTTCTCCATTCATTCTCTCCTTCCTTTCAGCGGATGTCTCGGCCTTCTGCTCCTCCTTCTGAGCATCGTCGGGTCGCTCGTCTACTTCCTGGTGATTCGCAAGAAGCGGGCCGCCAAGAAGAAGACGAAGCCCAGCGGTGGCAAGACGAACGACCAGACGAAGAGCGCGTACACGGACGCCACTCAAGCGATGGAGGAGCGTAAGCCGAAAGGCGACCGAGGTTTTCGGGGCCAAGGTACCGGCGACGTGAGTCCCACTCACTATCAGGCGGCTGTTCATCCCGTTCGGCTTGCAGATCAATCGCCACGAGCTCATCCTGACCGGCGGCGTGGGCGGCAAGAAGTGAGCGGACGGCGGCCTCAAGTTCAAGTCCAATCAAATCGGGTCTCCAGTTGTGTCCTTGCTTGTTTTGTTTCGTTTTGTGGGTACAGCCCTGAGTGGAGGAGTTCTTTTCGGATAAAAGCTAGGAACAAATTTGGTTCGTTGAGTTCCCGTGAGGGTAAAGAATTATTGTTTCAATAAACTCTTTCACTCGTTTGTTCTTTCGGCTATTCGGCCATTGAAAGGAAGGGCGAATGTGTATCGCTCGTTTTCTTTCAGCGAGATCACTTTTCGCGTAGCACAACCGAGCGCTTATCAGGGCCGAGAAGTGCCGCCTGTTCTCCTTTTGGAAGCGAGTGGCTACGCGATCGATCAGCGGAAGCACAAAAAAGCAATGCAATTAGCGGAATGCGGCGATTATCACGCGTGTTTGCGAGTCGGGCGGGTATAAAACGGGGAGAACGAGCAGAATTGAGCAAAAAGAAGTGGAGCAGGAGGCGATGCGTCTCGTCAAAGTTGTGGGTTGAAGCCGAAATGCCAATGAACTCGAGTAATCGATTGATTGCTTTTAGTTCCTCCTTGTTGTTCTTTTCTTGTCGAGCGTGAGGGGATGTCCCAACCAACTCTTCTCCTCTTACCGACGAGAATTCGGGAAGTCGAAGGCGAGGAGCGCCTCTTGCAATCACTTATTCGAAAGTTCGTTCAGTTTGACGACGACCTGCCCGATCAGTTCTTCACTCAACAGCTGGACCACTTCGATTCGACCCTTCAAGACACGTGGCAGCAGGCGAGTTCTTCTGACTTCAAACGATCGTTGGTTCTTTCGACTCATTTACCCTTTCCCGCTCTCACATTTCTACCTTTCTGCAGCGCTTCTGGCTGAACGACGCGTACCACCAGGCGGGCGGCCCCGAGTTCCTGCACGTTGGGACGAACGACGAGGAGGCGGCCGAAGCGATCGCGAATCCCGACCGGCCGCTCGTCCGCTGGGCGCGGCAGTTCGGCGCCCGCTTGTGGTCGCTGGAGCACCGCTTTTGGGGCCGCTCGAGGCCGTTGCCGTGAGTTCCGCCCGCTTCCACTCATTTCTCTCGCTTTCCAGCGATCTCTCCACCGAGAACCTCCGCTTTCTGAACGCCCCGCAAGCGCTGGAGGACATCAGCGCGTTCATTCGCGAGAAATCCGACCAGTTGGCCGGCCGGTGGGTCCTCTTCGGCGGCGGCTGGGGCGGCACGTTGGTGCTGTGGCATCGGCGGCTGCACCCCGCGGAGACGATCGGCGCCGTCGGCTCCTCCGCCCAAATGGAGGCCCGCTTCGACTATTTCGGTGAGCGCTCGGGCGTAAAAAGAGCGAAGAAGAGCGGGCGGGAGAGGGGCGAGGGGCATGCGGTCGGGCGGGCGGTTCGAACAAGACGCTCCACTCGCTCCTTTCCTGCGAGGCCTAGTGGCGCAATGGATAGCGCGTCGGTTTCCGGTACCGAAGGTTGGAGGTTCGAGTCCTCTCTGGGTCGACCACTTTTTTGCCACCAACGGAAGTAAAATGACATTTGTTTTGCATGAATTCCCCCTTGTATCGATCGTTCATTTCATCCGCTCGCCCACAGACTTCCTTCGAGTGGCCGAGGACGTGTTCCGCAACCACTCGACGACGTGCGCGGAGAACCTGCGGGCCGGCTTCTTCCAACTGCACGCGCTGATGGACTCGGCGGACGGTCGGGCGCAAGTGGACGCGGCGTTCGGCTTGGCGCCCCCGCTGGCGGCCGTTGAGTTGACGCCCACGCACCTGCAGAATTTCTACCACGTGGTCGCCGGCTTGTTCCTGCTGCCCGTCCAGTTCAACGCCGTCAACGCCGTCAATTCGGTTCGTCTCGTGAGTTCCCAACGGAAGTCCTCGTGTTCAGGCCCCGTGGAATGCGGGCGTCGGAGTGGCGGCCATCTGCGAGATCCTCGAGCGGCCCGCTCTGAACGCGGTCGCCCGCCTCGTGAACGTCGTCCAGTTCGTGAAGCGGGGCTTCGGCGAGCCGCCGGGCGCGCCGCTGGAGAACGACTTCGACGCGGCGATGGAGCGCTTTCGGAACGTCTCGTTCGACGGCGATTCGGCCGGTTCGTTCCCGTCAAGCTTCTTTTAACTCAGTCCACGGACTCCGTTGTCTAACCGGTGGATTGCAGCCGACCGCGCGCAAGTGTGGCAGAACTGCAACGAGATGGGCGGCGTGCCGGCGACGACGTACAACGGCATTTGGGGGACCGATGTGCCCGTCAAGTACCGTCTTTCACGTCCATCTATCCACTCATCCCTCCGTTCAGCTACTACTACGCGATTTGCGAGTCCATCTTCGGCCCGCAGTTCACGGCTGACTTTGTGCGGTCGCGAATGCTGGAGACGACCGAGCGGTTCGGACGTGCTCGTGACTTCAACGTTCGTCTTTCCTCTCAATCAATTCAGATCGTTTGTTTGAGGCCACAAACGTTGTGGCGCCGATGGGCGGCGGCGATCCCTACCGCGCTCTCCGTTTGGCCGCCGCGAACAACCCGACGGTCACGCCGCTGCTGATCGACGGGGCGGCTTTCTGTGCGGGTACCTCCCACTTCTCTCTTCTGTTGATTGATTGGAGTGGGTTGCAGACACGATGCCCGTGAACGACACGACCGACTCGGCCGCCTTGAAGGCCGCCCGGCAGCTGATCGCCGCGAAACTCGCCGAGTGGATCGACACTGCAAGGGGGTGACGAGTGCACTAGTTTAGTTCTTGATAAAACAATGACGTGGGATTTGATTCGTTTCGAGTTCCATAAACCGCGGCCAGCATCGCTTCTTCGCTTCCACCGCTGGATTATGTGTTCGACCGCAAGGCCAAACGTTCCAAAATTTCGTTCTTCAAGCCACTTTGAAGGGCAGGAAGCATGAGCTAACCTCAAACTTGGGTTAATAAACCGAAGAGATCGGCGGCCGGTCGGGGCTTGGGGAGTGGCGAGAGCGGGCGGTCGATGAGAAGCACGACCGGGGGCGCGCTCGACCCCGTCGCTTGGCGCTCTCTCACCGCCGCTCGCTATTTTCTTTTGAGCGCTCGCTTGCTGGCGCGTGCGGAAATATTGGTAGGCGTTTGCGGCGAAAGGCGAACGCGACGAAGCGGGCAACGAAACTCGGCGGCGGCATGTCGCGAATGCTCACGTGCAAACAACCTCGCCTGCCGTCGAATGCGATCGGAAGGACTCGCGGTCATTCGGGCAAACAACGAGAAGCGGCCGCTTGGGCAGTCCACTTCACACTTTTCCGTCTTCGCCGGTTTCTTCTGCTAGCTTTAGGAGATGTCGGCGGCCGTCGATCAAACAGACGAAACGAACATCGTGGAACGACGCCTCGACTCGTGCGATGCGGAGATTCCCGCCGATTTCGTGCCCGCTTCCGATCGTCTCGCTTTTCGAGTGGAATTCTCGAACGGCGGCGACTTCGAGCCTCTCGTGACGGCCTTCAACTACTTGCTGCGGGAGACTCGGTTCGGCCTCACTTGAGCATGCCTTTCACTAATACACGTTTGTTCCAGAACTCTGCACTCAGCGTACCCAACAGAATCTCGGCAACAAGAGCTCGGAAAGCGGAAGCTTCGGACGACTCCCGACAAAACGGAATTCCTCCCGTTGACCGAGACACTCGGGATGTTTGTGGTCACTTTCGAGGACGATTCGGACGAGAGTGGACGGTTCAAGAGTGTCTTCTTGGCCGACCTCGATTACGAGAACGCTGCGTACACGATGAGAAAGCCGGTAGACGGCGAAGTGGAGGGCGACTCGCCGCAACGAGTGACCGCCGACGGACGCGTCGTGATGCTTTTCGCCCAAAACAGGCTCTTCTTCTACGAATTCGACGAGCAGTTCGCTTTGATTCGTCCGCTCGCCACTCACCACTTCGGCGGAGACGTTCGGGAGCTTCGTTTCCACTGCGCCGACCGCCGTTTCTTCTTTTTTCGTTGCGAGCGGTTCAGAAACCTGCGGGCGCTCTTGACGGCGCTCTCTTCCTGCCGCTCCGTCGACCTGCAGAGCGGCAAACTCGACGTTCGTTCGGTTGCACCGCCCGCACGATCGCTGGAGCTCGCGGGGCGGAAGTGCCGGCGGCTGCCCGGACGGCTGCTGGACGGCCGGTGGCTCGGCGGGCGGTTCTTTGCGGAAGCCGACTTGCGGCTGGCGGACGGCGCGTGGTTCGGTGGGTGATCGGATGCAATGGAGAGCGGTCAAGTGGCAATTCAGGGACGGCCAGTCGGTTCGACCGCTTCGTCTACCGCTTCGATTTGGCGACTCGCTTGTTATCCGAAGTCGTCGTTCGGCTTTTGCCTCCTGCTCACTGCGAGCTGTTCTCGTCGATCGAAGCTTCGGTGCTACCAATGGAAGGCCGCTTGACTTTCGACGTCCAAACGGGGGCGTCGCGCATGGAGATGTCTGATCGTTTCATTTGCTCGCTTCTCGTGTGAGTTCCTTGCTAATCGGTGATGATCATGAATGCTTCGTCGCAGGAAACCTTGTCGCTTGCGGCAGTTGGCTCTCGAGTCCGTCGCCAAGGACGTTCGGGCGATGAACGAAGACGAACGCCGGCAATTGCCGTCTTTCGTCAGCCGCCTCCTTTTGTGCTGATTTCTTTTGCTTGCTGATTTGTACTCGCAAGGTCGAATAAACGGAAGCTTTTCGTTGATCGCCGGCCTTGTGCACACGAATAAAAAACACGAGGAAACTGACAAGACTTGCCTTTTACCTCTTCTCGATTATGTGTTCGACCGTTTGGTCAAACGTTCCAAAATTTTTGTCTTCAAGCCACTCAAAGGGGCAGGAAGCATGAGCTAACCTCAAACTTGGGTTAATAAACCGAAGAGGTCGGCGAGTGGTTGGAGGTCACCCGCTCGGTCACGCGGGCGGTCGATGAGAAGCACGACCGGGGGCGCGCTCGACCTCGTCGCTTGTCGCTCTCTCGCCGCCGCTCGCTATTTTCGCTGCCGCTGCACTCGCTGGCGCGTCTGCTGTCTTGTCCCGGTTGTCGGTTAGACCTTGAACTGATGTGCTCAATGGTCGGCAAGGAACGCAGCGCATAAATCGAAAGAACACCCTAACCGCGAGCAGTATTTTATGACGGCTCTACTCGCAAACGAACGACTTTCACAGACCATTTGCCCGCGGTCATTTCGACGGAGCAATCGAAGTAAGTGTTTAAACGGGCTTCACCCACTCGTTGGGTCGTTGTAGACGAGCAAGCTCGTGACTTTCACTCCCGCTGCTATTCTCAAGCAAGAATGCCGACCGCTGCCGCTGAAGAAGCGAAGAAGAACGGCGGGATCTTCGAAAAGCGTCTCGTTTACGAGCACGGGCGCGTCGGCCCCGGATTCGTGCCCGTATCGGAGCGCCTCGGCTTCGGGCAATCGGGCGTAGACGGCCGTCGTTCTCAGTGGAACGTGGTCGGATTCAACTACCTGCTGCGAGAAACTCGGTTCGTTTCCTTTCGATTGCATAACCGAGTGGCTCGTTTAGAACTCTGAAGCCACGGCACGGGATGCAGCAACTGGTGAAGACGACCGGCATTCCGCTGGGCGAAAACCGGCAGTTTCCCTTCTGGCCGCTGACCGAAAAGCTCGCGCTGTTCGCAGTGCCCAACTACAGGCCGAAAGGCGGCGTCCAGCGCTTTATTTTCGTGCTGGACCTCGACTACGCGAACTCCAGCTACTCGATTCGGCGGCCGAAGAGCGGCAAGCCGATGAAAGTGGACGCCCTGTGGTTCCTGCACTCGTTCGCAGCCGGCCGTTTCGTCGTGCTCATCGACCTTAGGCTGGAGGCCGACCTCATTCGGTTCTACGAATTCGACGAGCAGCACGCGTCGCTGCAACTTCGATGGACGACCACCGAACTGCGGGACGACAACCTGCCCGACTTCCACGTCGTCGACCAGCACTTGTTTTTCTTTTGTTTCAAATGTCGCAACCGGCCGGCGCGCCGTGGTGCGGACGTCATGAGAACGCTGCACTCCGTTGACCTCTGCACCGGCCAGCACAAGAAGGAGACCATCGGCAAGCAACCGAAAGCACTCGTCGAAGCCTCGAAAAAATGCGGAGAATACCGCCGTTTTCGTCGGTTCGAAGGCCAATGGTTGGATCATCACTTTTACGCGTCCATCGATCTCCATCACAAGGACGGCGAGTACAGCAGTAAGTGCGAAGAATTGATGAGAATATGATTTACTCACTTGTTTTTTAGAGGAGTACCTCAAACACGACATCTTCATCTGCCGCTTCGAGTTGGCCACACGCTCGTGGTCCGAAATCGTGGTCCGACTTCGACCGCCGCTCCGGCATTCGGTGAAGTCGCCACTGGAGTGCGGGTGGACGTTTCCTCGTGGCGAACAGCAAGGCCGAATGCACTTTCGATTCGCGCGGAGCAAGGGCGAGTGGGCGCTCGTGCCGGATTGCTCGAACAGTTGGATCGCCTTGCAAGATCTTCTTTTTGGTGCAGATTCTAATGATTGGGTTGCAGGAAGCCGCTCCGATTGCACAAGATGGCCCTTGAGTCGGTCGCCGAAGATGCCCGCGTGAAGAGCAGAGAAGAACGCCGTCGACTGCCGTTTTTTGTTTGCCGTTTGCTGTTGTGTTAATTCCCCTTGTTTGATGCTTGTGCGGCCGAATAAACAGAAACTGTGGTCGTTCCCTACGCACTCGAACCAAACGAATCGCGATAGTGCGGGTGGAGCAACAAACAAAGTGCTTAACGGAAGACATGCCTTTGCTCCTTTCCGCAGTCGATGTGTTCGACCGTTGGGCCAAACGTTCCAAAATTTCGTTCTTCAAGCCACTCAAAGGGGCAGGAAGCATGAGCTAACCTCAAACTTGGGTTAATAAACCGAAGAAGTCGGCGCGCTCAGGAGACTTGTGGGCTGGCGAGAGCGGGAGGTCGATGAGAAGCCCGGACGGGGGCGCTCCCACTTTCTTTGTCTTGCGGTCTCTCGCCGCCGATCGCTATTTTCGCTCGCTGACGCGTGTGTCGCGTGGTTGCCGACCAGCAGTCTGGCGACCTTTGACTCACTTCCCACCTACTCAGTCGTCTAACAGATGTTTTTACTCGTGACTAACGAGATTCAAAGATCACACACACAACCAAGAAATGATTAATAGCGAGGGGTAATGGGCGGTAAGGTCGGAACATTGCTGATCGGCGGGTGGATGATGGCGGGATGGACGTTGGCGGCGGCGGTTTGCGGTCGTTCGATCGGCGCGATGCTCGGCGGGCAGCTCGACTCGACGGTGCGGGGGTTCGAGATGCTCGCCGCCCCGTTCTGCGGCGAATGCGGGGCGCCGGTGGAGTGGCCGACCGAGTTGCCGAAAAGCGTCGCTTTTCCGAGGCGCCACGACTTGCGGATTTGATTGCGGAGGCTGCGATTCACGGCGATGTAGATGACGGGCGGTGCTCCCTGGGAGAGCAGGTAGAACGTCGAAGCCATGATGATCACCGAGGGATGTTGAGTGACGGGGAAGAACTGGATGATCACGTAGGTAAGGCCGGCAATAAAGTGGATCCCCCCGACGAGCACCACTTGCACGTAGAACTAAACCGATTAGACTACTGGATGTCGGCTTATTGCTCCAGACTCACTCGTTTGTCCCGACTGGCGGCGTGTCGCTCCTCGCTGGAAGCGGAGCGCGTCGCCCGCAGGTACAAGACGACGAGGCCGCAGTAGATGAGCGACTCGGTGGCACACACAAAGAGGTTGTTCACCGTGTGCGGGATGTTTTTGTAGGTCGCCCCGAAGTCGTTGAAGTAGCCGAGGTGCGGGTCGTAGACGTAGGACATCGCGAGGGCGGAGAAGACCGGCGGAACGGTCCAGCCGCACATCCAAACGAGGAAGACGACCGGCAGCGACATCCACGCGACCTTGCGCCAGCCGCTGAACGCGTAGTCGGCTACCGAGCGGTTGAAGAGCACGAAGCAGCGGTTGATGCCGAGGATTTGGCTCGTGAGCGTTGAGGCACAGCAAGAGCCTAACAATCGGTCGATTAGTTCATCCGTTAGTGTTCCTCAAGTGAACGTACTGACTGCAATGCAGCCCGTGACGTAGGCGACGGTCGGGTGCGTGCAGAAGACGGCGCCCTGGAAGGTCCAAATGCCCGCGATCAGGCCGCTCGTTTGGAGGCCGATGCAGTGGATGCAGCCTGAAAGAACGTCGTTTAATTCTTGCTTTAGGCCAGCGCTTACCCAAAAGGATCATGATTTGATACGAAGCTTCTTTACGCTTCTCCCAAGTGATCATCGCCCACAGACAGACGATGTAGGAGCTCTACAATAAAAGGCATGCATTAAACTAACTAAGCAAGGGTTTACGAAGCCGATGGCGTACAGGACGAGGAAGAAGGAGCCCCAGAACTGGTGTTGGCGAGCTTCCAGTGGGATCGAGTCGATCGAATAGAAGCTGCAGTTGTAAAGCCGCTCGTAGCGCTCCTCTTCGAACAGAATCGTCTCCATTGTTCGACCGAGTGGATGAGGAACTGTGCAGGGGGATTAACGGTAGGAAGTGACCTGCAAGGGAACAGTCAGGAATCTTTGATACAAAAGCTGTTCCAGTTTCCGCCCAAATAATCGCCCCGCAAGTCGATTTTATGCACCCGCCCGCACTACAAGAAGGGAGTACACGAGTACCGAGAAACCGTCAACCGCCGGCCGCTTAATGTCACTCGTAAATGACTGGAGAGAACGAGTGTCGGCCGGTTTAAATGGTAAGAAGAAGGAAGTCAAGAGAAAACGGGCCGGAAGTTCGGCGGATCCAAAAGTCGCCGCCTCTCGTCTTGCGCTTAGCGAGAAAAGTGTGAATGCACCGGTTTGACCTTCTGACTTCCTGTCGGTTTCGTAAGGTCACGCCTCTTTCGGCCACTCAATTTGAGTATCAGCCTGAACTCCGACTTGTCAACCGCTTACTTCCTTTGTGCCGCTCGCCGATCTTCAGCTGTCCTTCCGATGACTCCGCCCGCCCGTTCGTCTGTCGCCGGAGCGGGGCGGCCGAAGAGTTTGAAGAAGCGGTGTCCAACGTGGTCGTAGCAATGGCGAACTTTGCGCGTACCTTGCGGACCGCAGGAAACGGAAACTTAATCGCGTAAAAATGATCATTTAACGGCCAACTACGCTCTTCACTCTCAGCAACACTTAAAGAAACGAAATTTCAATCCAGCAGCAACTTCTTTTTGTTCTTTAGCGTTCGCTCTTGCTTCTGCTTCCCTCGTGCGATGGCTTGGCGGAAGCGTTTGACTCCATCAAAAGAAAGACACTTTGGCGCCCAATAATGTGTCCCGAAGATTGACGGCGGGCTACTTGCCGCATTGGTTCGTCAAATTGCTCCTGAATGCCCTCGTCTCAACGGCGTAAATGAAAGGCGACAGCGACGCGGAAACTCGGTTGAAACTTGAGAGAGCCAAATTCGCACGAACTGACGATGTTGCTTGCAGGAAAGTGCGCAGAAAGAGACCTTCATCGACCAGCGGAACACGGGAACGCACAAATTTTTAACCCAATAACTTCTCCTACTTATACTCGTCTAATGAAACTGTGAACTACGTGGGTGATTAAACGCGCGTTTAGTACGTCAGTGGACGTTTGATTTGAAGTCACTTAACGGGTGACAACTAGAGGTTCCTCGTCGATGCGCGCGCGTCTGTTGACGTCAAGCAGATGAAGTGGCAAGAAGAAGCTGTCGCTTGGTCGATCCACCTGTCGGTTTCCGTGGTTTCGTTTCTTCGTCCCACTTAGTTATGGACCAAACCGAGAAGCAACCTTAATTTCAAATTGGCCGCAAGATCACGAAGGAACGAGTGCCATGACATTTCCGCCTTGACATTCAAAAGTGCTTGCAGTGCAACATCAAAGTCTGCTTCCAAATTGAACCTTCGTTTGCAAACCCTACAACGAAAACTACTGAATTAGTCGAACGAATTTATCCGCACATCGCGTGGTCAAGCAAGAACAGCGATCTGATTTGAGGCTCCTGTTTGAGTGAGTGTTCCGATCGTCGCGTTGGTGGTCGACTCGGCGACGTTCCCGACCGCCGCGCGTTCTTTCGGCCGCCAACAGGCGAGCAGCCGGCCGGCGATCCGCCAGACGGCCAGTCGGTAGGAGGGGACGACCCACGCGACGGTGAACGCGTTCGTCACGGGCAGCCAGTCGAGGGCGCGCACTCCGAAGGTCATCGGCTCCGTTCCGACGTCCACGCCCACGAACGAGAGGCCGCACGTGACGAGGATCGGCAGCGTCGACAGGAAGAGCGGGAACACCGTCTGCAAGAAAGAATGGAGTGATCAGGAGCATAGGACGTGCCTGAACGAAAAAGATGACGTTGATTTGCTGCTGCAGCTTGCGGGTCGAGTCGGACATCGTGGAGCGGCTCTCGTGCAGCTTGGCGCGAATCTTCCACGCCAGCACGCCCATCGCCGTCCAGCAGCAGCCGGCGAAGCTCATGTGCAGGGCGTGAGTGGAGGCTCCGTAGCTCTAAACCGAATGAAAATAATGAAGCAATCTAACCAGCGAACTCACTCGTGTGTCGGAGGTGGACGAAGTGGCCGGCCGCCCGTCGATCAGAAAGCCGTAGCCGGCGACCACCTCCGAGAAGCGGTGGCCCGGCCGGTCCTCCCGTTCCCACACGAGCACGCCGAGCAGCGAGATGGCGGCCGCGTAGGCGAGCAGGCAGAAGTAGCCGCCGAAAATCTGCCGCAGCGTCCACGGATTCCGCCGCACGAGGATGTTCCAGCGGAAGGCGAACTGGAACAACAGCGTCGAGTAGGTGGTGCTCATCGAGAACAACCAGACGGACGACCAGACGACCGCCCACGGCTGCGCGACGTTGCGCAACGGTCCGAGGTTCACGAAGATCATCAGCCGGCCCTTGATCATCCCCGCCTGGCAGGTGAGCATGCAGAGCAGCGAGTAGACGCTGTCCACCACGGCGTTCGTCAACAACACCGCCCGGTACTCGCGCATCTCCTGCCGCGAGTGGCACGCGACCAAATAGACAAGCAGGACGTTCAACGTCAACGCCAGCGTCCCCACCGCGATCGCGTACGTCTCGTGGATGCGAATCGTTGACGTCACGTTCATTTCGGTCGGTAGCGGGGAGGAGGTGTGCAGAAACGGCGAGAAGCCTGCAGGAACGGGCGGAAGGCCTGTCGAAACAACCACTTGACTGCGGAAGGCTCAAGAGAACGCTGAAGGCAACAATTGTGTGTAGAATTTAATCACAAACACACAAATTTGCACCGGTCAGACGGCCAACGAGTTCAAAAGTGTTGGTCTCGTCCTGAGGATTGAGCAGATGTTCTTCCGCTGTTTACCGAAAGCCGTGTTTTCCGTCGACTCGGAGCGGATTGCAGCTGTCCGCCCACTTCCGGTTCCGTTCGGTTGATTATTGCTGTTAATCGTTTAGTTTTGTTGTGCACCTCATCGACGTGTTCCAGCGTTAGTGGTTTCTATTCATCTCAAAATTCTTGCTCTCTACTTCTGGTTGCGAACGAGAAACCCGTAAAGTCCCCTTGAATACATGCGCATTTTATGCGCTTGTGCGCAACGCCCGGTGACTCATCGCGTTCACTGCGAAAAGGAGAGCGGTAGACGAACGGAGTGGGGCGCCCAAAAAGCCGTCTTCTCATCGACTCATCGCCTTGTCGACCGCACGAATCGCCGCCACCCGCCGACTTCTCCGATTCGTCGCGCCCTCTCGAGGAGCGGCGGGTCCACGGCTAAATTCGGCGGCTTTTCCCCCCGGCTCCGCCCCTGTCCGGATGGAAATTTTGATCGTCCCACCGCCGGGACCCATAAACAGAGACGAGTGGAACGGAGTTTACTTCTAGACGGCTCAATTCGAGATCATGAAGGGAGGTCAGGCAGTCCGGAGTGGGCAGTCAAGAAGCGGATTGCTCGCCGTTGTTCGCGGGCTTCGATTCGCAGGGCAGAACGGTCGAGTTTTGTTTCATCTTCCGCAGTTTCTCCTGCTTTCGGTACTTGGCTCGTCTGCAAAGATCGGAGTAAGTGGCTGGAGGTGAGCGGCAGAAGACGGAAGGCAACAGTTCGAGTGAAACAGCAACGAACCAGCGACACAACCGTCTTCCCCGTCCGAACGCCCCGCACGAACCTGTTCTGGAACCAAACTTGAACACGCGCCTCGGTCAAGTCGATTCGCATCGCAAGGTCCTCGCGGCAGTAACTGGAAACAAGCAAACGACGGTAAGTTCCCTCCTCAACGACGCACATGTCGGGGTACTGGCTGATGGCGAACGAGTGCTCGAGTTCGCGCAGCTGCGAGGGGCTGAACGTCGTGCGGATTCGACGCTGCTTGCGGCGTTCCGTCGGGTTGCCCGCGAAGCCCAACGAGCCGCCGGCGCACAGCGCGTCCACCAGCGACGAGCCGCCGGGCAGCGCCGCCATGAACGCGGAGGCGGGCGGCCCGTCGCCGCGGTTCGCGCCGCCGCCGATCGAAACCGTCGGGTTCGCCGGCTGCGAGGCGGCGGCCGCCGTCAGACTCAACGAACTCGGCGTTGGGTAGAACTTGTATTGGAGGCCTGCAAGTGGGCAGGCGTTTAAACGATCGGTAAAGGGCATAAATGGAAGAAAGGTGAAGTCATCAATGCCATCGCTCAACTCTCAACTCCCTCGCTACTCACTCGTGTTGAAGAACGCCTGCAAAGGATCCGTGGACGGCTTGTAGCTGGCCGAGATCGCCGGTGGAGCGCCCGCTTGTCCGCCGTTTGCCTCGTTTGCGGTTGAGTTCGCGGCGAGGGATCTGAACGAGCAAATGTCGTGTTTCAGGGGAAAGCAGCATGAAAAGACGCTTGAAGTCAAGCATGGAACACCCCACTCCACTCGCCAGCTAACCCCATCGCTACTTCCAATCCAACTCGAAGAGAACGAACTCACTGCAACGCAGTGCCGCCGTTCAGTTGGCAGTAGGAGTTGGCGTAGTGGCCGTAGAGGTTCGTCGCGTTCGGCCCGATCACTCCCGCCGCCCCGCCGTTCGTCGAGTTGGCGGCCGGCTGGTTGGCGGCGAACTGGACGAACGGGTTCGAGAGTTCGGCCGACGGCGTCGAGAAGTAGCCGCCGTAGTCCATCGCTCTTTTAGAGGAGGGCTGAAACAATTTTGAGTGATTAATAGCTCTCAGTTGATTGACTAACGTCAAAAGAAGGAGTAATCAGTTAACCGAGTGGATGATAAACAAGCAGAAATAAGATGTCCTCCGCTTGCGGAGAAATTAAAACAAAACGATCGAATTGCCCAGCCAGAAATTCGCCCAAACAATCGTGTTCCTGCGAAACGAGTGAATTTGGACGGTTGACCGGCGGGTGGAAATCGCGTTCATTAGCCGCCCGCCATTCCAATTGCTCCGCCGACCCCGCGGACTAATGGGATTGAATCCGCCGGTTTGTCGCCCGCTTGCTCGAAACAAATCGGAAATCCGCCCGCCCGCACCCTATAGTCCAAAGCGGCCGCGAGCATACGATCGTCGTCGCTTCCGGCAATTGGATTTCTATCGAACATCAATTGTGGCATCCGCAGGAGCAGAGAGAGGAAGTTGGAAGACCGCCGAGTTCTTCTCTATCGTCCGTTGAAGACCAAAGCAAAAGGTTACGTCGCATAAGCTCAACAAACATGAACTATTGTTTCTGATTGTTTTGCTTTCGTTTCAATGTCCGTCAATCCACTTGAGAGTCGCCGGGCCGCTCGGACATCATTAGGCGGTTGATTGGGCGGTATTTGGCGGCCAATCCGGCGGACACTTGAAATCGAAACGCATCAAAATGGGACAAACAGTAATTGACGACCAGTTTACGCTTTTTTCCAGTCGGGAGGACGGCAATTGATATTGTTTGCTTTTGTAAAACTGCTGTAAGGAATTGCAAGTCAACAACATTTTCCCGGCTCGCGCGTTCGCACGTCTTGCGTGTTCGCCGCTTGCCGCACCGGGCGGCCGGCCAATTGACGCGGGGGCGGCGCGTTTGGTGGCGGCGTAATCCCGCCTAATGAGTTCAAGTGCGCCGTCCGCTGCCGCCTAGTCTCCGCTTTGTTGCGAGCGGTCGTCTCGCTTGCTTTTGTTCTCTTTTTTAATCGTGCGAATGAGGAAATTGACAGGAAGGAGACCCGCCGTCATAACCAAACAACGGGTTAATTGAATTCCACCACGCGTCAATCGAATTAAAGGACACACGCTCCTCCACTCACCTGCTTTTTGGTTACTGGAATCGGCGAAAAGACAACAAACTCCACGGAACATCTACGAGCAATGAATTGGATTAAGCGGCAAGAGCGGAGGTTGAGAAGCCGAGAGGAATGCGGAGTGTTGCCACTTCCTTCTCACACTCTGCTTCCAACGACTGCCGCTTTCTTCAATGTCCAACCCGACTGCCGCTGTAAGCACTTCTTTCCACACAAGCATCCCCGTTCATTGCAGATCTACGACGAGTGCCTGAAAGACCCGAGCGTAATTTGGTTGGCGTATCCCGTGCCGATCTTCCACAACCTCTGCGCATTCACGGGCTTCGTGGGCAACCCGCTGATCGCCTATTTGACCTTCAAGTGCCCGTAAGCTCCAATCTTGCGTCTCCATTCAATCCTCGGGCCTGCAGGAAGCTCCACTCCACCTCCAACTTCTACCTGGCGCTCATGTGCGTGATGGACTCCGTGAATCAAGCGGGCGCCATTTGCTTCGGCTCGGTGATCCTCAGCGGGCGGCACTTCATTCCGCTGGGCACCTGCTTTTGGCTGCAGTTCGTGCCGATGATCGGCGTGTGCACGAGCGTGATCCTCCCGCTGATCATCGCTTTCGACCGGCTGCTGAGCGTCACATGCCATCGGTGGTGAGTGCGGGAGTTGGAGCGGATAAAGCACTACTTGCTTCACCTTCTGCAACTTTAGGCACGCCTCGGTTCCCACGGCCCTTCTGTTGATCCCGAACCTTCTGCTTTGCGCCCTCTACGCCGTCGTGATCATCCGCAACGCGTACACGAACATGCTGGCCAATCCGAACGTGTTCGTTCTTTCCACTCGTTTCTTCCATCGATGATCGCTGCAGGATGGTGAACTGCAAGCCGCCGGACCCGATTTTCGTCGGCAACGCGCAGGTTTTTCTCGTGAGCTGCGTGTCGATCACGCTGCTGGCCGTCCTCTTCTACGCGCTCATGTGGGCGCGTGTGTTGACTGCTGGCCGTAAGTTTGGTTGAAACGGAGGGATTGCCCGCTAGTTTCTTGAGAATCCACTACCCTCTTGCTTCCAGGCTGCAGTCCCGCCGTGAAGCGGACGTACTATGTGTTTACGATCCTGCTCTTCGAACTGCTGCTCGGTTGGACGCTGAGCGGGAGCACAAAGTTGTTGTTCGGATTGCTGGGCACCGGGTCGGTCGGGATCTTCCAAACAACGATGTTCACGGGCATCGTCCTCTACATCGCGTGGGCCACGAATGCGGTCGTCGTCTTTACGTTCAGGTTCGTTTCAAGGAGGCGGTTGGGCGACCACTTGCTTCGTTCTTGTGATTTCAGCAGCGACTACCGACACGCGCTGTACCGCGAGTTCGGCGTGAAGTGGCGGATCGGGCAGAGCGGCAAGTCGACGACCACCGTCGTTTCTTCGCGGACCACAAACCCCACCGCTCGGCCAGTGGCTGTTGCTTGATCCACTCTTTGTTTCTTCATTTATTGTACACTTGAACTAACACCAAGCGATTCTATCCCGTGTTACAAGCTCGTGAACGGTTTGCTGTCGGCCTCGTAGTTCGCGTCGAACGGATTGCTGCTCTTCGCGACGACCGGCAGGTGGGGGAGCGGCGAGCGGGCGGCCCAAACGGCGTCCTCCACCGTCGGGAAGACGGCCGCGTGGTCGCCGATGGCCTCCGCGCGACTCAGCGCGTTCAACACGCCGGCTGGAAGCACGCAAATGAGCGGAAGAAGGAACTCCTTTCGTTTTCGGGCCACTCACGTTGAACGCAGGCGAACGCAACGCCGCACTTCGCCCGCTGGAGGTCGCCGATCGCGTGCTTGAAGGCGGCGATCCCCATCGCGTCCACTTCGGTGATCGCCGAGCAGTCGAAGATGAACGTTCGGTGGGCCTAAACGCCGAAGAGAATCGAATGAACAGAACCTTCCCGCTCTCGATGCCCGCTCGAACGTACCCGCCCCAAACCGGTGGAATTCCAGGTGCCGATCGCCTGCCGCACGGCCGCCCGGAAGCGCTCGCCGTTCGAAAAAACGAGCATCGCGTGGAACTCGAAGATGCACACGTCCATGAGGTCCTTGCGCCGCGAGAACCGCGCTCGCCAGCCTGGCCTGCAATTCGCAAGGAAGGGCGTGAGGGAAAGCAATCGGAGAGCAAGCGGAAACGAACCATTGAGTCCGCGCAACGACGGTGAAGAGCTGGAAGACGGCGCCGATTACCAGGCCACCGATGACGTCCGTGAGCAACGACGCCGTGAACACGACCAGCCAAATCAACTGCAAGCAATCGATCGAGTAGAAGACCCTCTATTGAACGTACGGCATCCCATTTGGAGGCGCGCCAAAAGCGGGGCAGCTCGCAGAATCCCCGCAGCATGCTCCGAATGGCGACCAGGACGATCACCGAAAGGACGCACTAGGAGAAGGGCGGGAGTGGAGTGAAGAATGAGAGGGGGCTCACCAACGGCAGCCAGAAGAGAAACGGGCCGAAGGCGAGCAGGACGAACAGAATGAACAGGCCCGCGACGATCACCGCGATCTGCAAGTGTGAGGAAGCGATGAGCGATAGAAATGAGAAAAGCAAAGAGGTTCTAGGACTGCAAGAGATGTTGAACATGCCCCTCTCTGTTGACCCTGCTCGCCGATTCCTTCCCGTTCTTCCCCGAAACGCACCAGCGAAGTGGCCCCGCACTCGGCGAGCAGCGGCGGGCGGGTGAGGCCGACGGTGGCGGGGAAGACGGGGAAGAAGCCCGTGAACATTTGCACCGCTCCGATCGCGTACCTTCAACCACATTCAAGAGATCGATGGAGAGAACTCACATCTCCTGCCGCTCGTCCACTGCATAGCCCTGCCGCGCGCTCATGATCTTCGCAATGAACACGTGGAAGGCGATCTGGACGACGGCGATCGCCGCCGAACTCCCCGCCAACTCGGGCAGCAGCGCGAACTGCGGCGGCGAGGGCGTCGGGATGCCGCGCGGGATCGCGCCGACCACCCGCAGGCCGAAGCGCGCGTCCAGCTGGGCGAGGTACGTGATCAACGTCGAGCCGATCACCTGCAAGCGGCGGCAGGCAGTCCCCACCTCAAGTCTACCCGCAGCTTACGAGGATCAGCTCCCAGGGAACGATCAGATGCCGCTTCGGAAAGAGCCGCTTCAACGCCCACCCGCCGCCGAACTTCGCCACGAGCAGGAAGAGCATCGCGCCGCCGCTGAACGCGAGCGTCACGGGGTTCGCGTGCGGCAGCTGGCGGTACAGTTCGTGGAGTTCCTGCAAACGGGGGCGATTCTCCGATCCTTCCGACCGGCCGCTCACCACGAACAGGTAGCCCGCACCGCTCGCCCGTCGGATCCGCACGCCCATCAGCGTCTCCAGCTGGGCGACGGCCACGTGCAGCGAGACGGCCGTGACGAACCCACTGACGAGTGCGTCCGAAAAGTACTCCGTGAGGAACTGGAGGCGGAAGACGCCGAAGAGGACCTGCAACAACGTGCGCGATAGTCGAGTGGTGTTCTCCGAGGATTTGCACGAGTTTCTCCCCCCTGCTCACACAAATCACTCCGTTGGAGAAGGCGAGCGTTGAGACGATCGTCTCCTGGGTGATCGCCTCGCCGCTCCACTCGTCCGGATCGAAGGTCGCCGTCCCGTTCGGCGGGTGGTGGGCGCGAAGAACCGCGCGGCCGGCCGCTCCGCTCATCAGCTGGATGACGGCGAACGGTCCTCAAAGAAGAAGAGAGGATTGAATGGAGGGGGTTCCGCCCACCCATCGCCGCGTGCGGCCACGAGCCGAGCAGCGGGTAGGCGAGAGAGGTGAGGAACGTCGTGTACAGGCCGTTCACCGGCGGGATGCCCGCCAGCAGCGCGTAGGCGATCCCTAGACGAGTAATTAGACGTTCGGTAGCGTCTATTGAACCCTGCGTGATTTGCATGATGCCGCACATGACGCCGCCCACAACGTCGCCCAACAGCTGCCGCTTGACGGAGTAGCGCGGAAGCCAGTGGAGCCACGGGAAGAACGAGAGCAGCGAGCGGCCGAAGTTCGAGCACGAGGCGAACGGTTGCGTGAAGTCCCGGAGGACTCGTCTGATTGGTGGGTTGAACGAAAGAGCTCCTTTTCTCCGCTCACCTCCACATGGCCGTCGTGTTCGACTGGAGGACGTGGAACTCGGCGGACTCGTCGAACGTGATCGGCTGCCGGCGGCGTCGCGTCGCCTTCGGATTGCCGGCTGGCCGCGGCGCGTCGGCGATCGAGGCGGCGGGAGTGGCCGGCGCGGAGACCGTTTTCTTCGTCCCCATGTTGAGAAGAAAAGGTCGTGGAGCAAGTGGGGAAGAGCAAATAAAAATCTAGTGTAGTCACTGGAATAAACGCCTAAAAGAGGGACCACCAAAACGGCAAACCGGGTCGTTTCGTCGTTCACTGCATGCAGAACAAATCAAAACGGTCGAAGTAAGCCGACCGATTGTTTTGGAGCAGAAGCCAGCAATGCGCGCGAACGTGCAATCAAAACAAACCCTCCGCTCGGATCGATCGGCCAGTCGCTTCTGCTTTGTTCGTTCTGCTGCTCGCCGTCGGATTTGCATCGCGATTTTCGGACCGGCGGCAAGTGGACGATTGCTCCGCCGTTTTGTTTGTTCTGGGCGTGTTTCGTAATCGAGTGAACAGGACAGAAGACCGTCGGAGAAATCTGGCTGCACAGCAATTGCTTCTAGTTTCTGTTCGGTGTGAGAACAGAAGCTCCAATCGCTTTTGATGTCAACAAAAGAAATGATCCGGGAGTTTTCTTTTGATCCCCTCCAATTGCTGCCGATCACGGCGACGATTCCCCACTTGAACGATTGGCCGCGTTGCTGAAAGGAAGAAGACCGCCGAGAGACTCGGAAATCGATAAGAAGCGGTCGGGGGACCACGCCTTCCGACTACTCGCCTCCAAACGACTCGAATGACGGGTGGATGGCTTACCACTTGAACCCCTCTTGCGCCAATGAGTTCGTGAATACGAAAGAACCAATCGAAAGCAAAGGTCACTCCCATATAGCTTGTTTGTCATCGCTTTCTTACAATTTAAAAGACGAGTCGCTAGCGTTCTCCTCATCAACTCTTGGGATCAAAATGAAACTTCTGTTCGCTTTCTTCCCCCTTCTCTTCGTCCAGTTGGCAGCTTCGAGTTATGTCGAGGAACCGCTGATCGTGTACGGAAAACAACGCCGCCGGCTGGCCCACGAACTGAAGGCGTACCACGACGAAATGCGCAAGACGCACAAGGCAGGGCATTCGGTAGAGCACTTCTTTCATTGCTTGCTTAGAACTACGTGCCCGACTACCCCGACGAGCCGATGATTGCGACCATCTTGATCGGAACGCCTCGTTCGTCTCTCTCCGCTCCCTCCTTGATTGCCGCCTTTAGCCGTCGAGTACGAAGTCGCGCTGGAGAGCGGGTCGGAGGCGCTCTTCGTGCTCGCCGAAAACTACTGCGGCCTCGCCGCCGGCCAGGCGGTCTACAACCGCTCCGCGTCCTCCACCTCGCAATTCGTCGGCTACGACGCCGTCCACAGTGGAAAACTGCGTGCTTTCGGTCCGGAGTTCATCGACGATGTCAGCGTGCGTGATTCTCTTCCTTCTCTGCAGCTCTAATCGATCACTCGTTCGCTTTCAGCTCTTCGGTTACCCCAACATGACGCAGCGCTTTGGTAAGCAACACAAACGAATAACCTCCATCAACCACCGGCTTCAGTCGCCATTCTGAACGCGAACGATCCCGGCTTCGCTTGTCCGCAGATGCCCGACGGCGTGCTGGGGTTGAGTTGGTGAGCGGAGCGCAGCAGCGGAGTGTTCATCGAAGTGATTGAAGGAACCCGAACGAGGCGGCCGCTCCGAACGAGAACTCGTCGGCGATCCTCAACTTCTTCGAGGGGCTGCCGACTCGTTCGCGTTTCTGGTGCCAATGGGTGGACGTTTCGACCACCGCTGGTTCGTTCCTCGCACCGATCACTCGCCGATCTCTTCGTTTCGTTTAGCCGAAGGTCGAGTGGCCGATTGGATGATCAAGTGAGCGCACAAACAAGTGAATCAATCGATTCTTCCGGTTGCAGCTGGGGCGGCTGCTTGCGGGGCTGGTGCCGGCAGCCGACGGCCGCGGACGCCGTCCCGTTGGTGTGGCTGGAGGAGAGCCGCTCGCTCGCGTTCGTGGTCGACTCCTTCCGCTACGCGGGCCGCGCGCACACGGCGGGCTTCGGCAAGGTGGACACCGGCGTGCCCAACATCCTCGTGCCCTTCGCCGCTTACGAAGCGATCATCTCCGATGTGCAGCCCGCTTTTGACTACGAGCACGGCCTGTGGACGGTCGACTGCTCGCGGGCCGGCCGGCTGCCCGATTGGACGTTCACGATCGGCCGAAAGGAGTTCGCGGTCCCGTCCACCGCCTACGTGGTCGACCTGCAGCTCCCCAACGGGCAGTGCGCGTTGAGCGTCGGCTATTCGAACGAGCTGACCACCGACTACGTCCTCGGCTACGTCTTCCACAATCTGTGGTGAGTTCCCATTGGAAACATCAATCAATGCTTGTTCTGCAGGTGCATCAAGATGGACATCGACAACCAAGCGATCAGCATCCTCCACCGCATCCCCGACTCCGCCGGCCCGCCGTCCGTCGGGCAGAGCACTGCACGAATGGTCTGATTGTGCGGAGTGTTGCCTATTTGAGTGCAATAAATTATAGCAAGCAGAAAAGAGGGGTTACGTAAGGAGCACGCCGCTTTACTCGCATTCGACTGTGTGTCCCGCCTCGCGGGCAGGACGTTCCAAAATTTGCTGTGTTCGAGCCACAAGTCGGAGACCGGGCAGGAAGCATGAGCTAACCTCAAACTTGGGTTAATAAACCGAAGAAGTCGGCAGCAGGCGGGAGGTCGGGGAGTGGAGAAGACGAGCGGTCGATGAGAAGCACGGGCGGGGGCGCGCTCGACCTCTTCGTCTTGCGCTCTCTCGCCGCCGCGTGGTCTTTTCGCTCTCGCCCTGTTCGCCGGCACGTGCGGCGGGGGATCAAAAAAGAAAGTCGGCACCTGCCGAGCAGAAGCTCTTGCCGTCTCCGCGCGCAAATTCTGACGGACGGCACTCGCGGTCATTCGATTCGGCCAGACGTCGCGCTATGGGCCGGTCGACACACGAGTTTGATCGCCATTCGTTTCATTGCAGACACCCATTCGATCGGCTCTGCTTCGCTCAGTTCTTTTGATTTCAGGCGAGAATGACGACCGCGGTCGAGCAAACCGACGAGAAGATCGTGGACAGAAGGCTCGACTTCAACGAAAAGATTCCTCGAAACAACTGGGCGCCCGCTTCGGATCGTTTGGGTTTCTGCTGCCACTTTTCGTCGAATGGTCCCGGCAATGTCATGTGCGAAGTGATGGCCGTCAACTACCTGCTGCATGAAACTCGGTACGCCATCCCTTCTTCACTCATTTTTCATGCATTCTTTAGAGATTTGAAACCGCGGGAAGCGCTGGTAACACTCCTGTGGGCACTCGGCCTCCGCACCGGCTGCTGGAACCACGAATTCATTGCGCTTTCCGAAACACGCGGTCTGCTCTCCGTCAAAGTCAGGAACAAACTGCCGATCGTCGCGCCGCACAGGCGGCTTTTCGTCGTCGATTTGAACTTCGCGGCGGCCACTCAAACCGTTCGAGTGCTGGAGGGCGGCGAGCGGACGAATCCGGACAAACTTCGAGTGCGCCCGCTCACTCCGAACGGCCGTTTGATCGTGATTTCCGACGATGAAGCGGCTTCTCTCTGCGAATTCGACGAGGAGTTCAGCGCGCTCCGTCCACTCGTCCAACTGCCCGTCGGTCACTCCGATTTCCGTCTTTCCGATCGGCACGTCCACTTCTTCGCTTCCACGAGCAACACGAGAGACGGGCGAGAGCTGTGCGAGCGGATGTCCTCGCTGCACTCCGTCCGGCGGCACACCGGCGAGCGCGAAGTGGAGCGAGTGGGCGGACCGCCGGCGGCCATCGAACGAGCGGCGAAGACGGGCCGGCCGGCTTCTTTCGACGGTCGGTGGCTGGATCGCTTCTTCTTTGCCTGCGTCGACTTTCAGCACGACGACGGCCAATGGAAATGTGAGTTGCGGCGAGAAGCAATGAAATCGTTGCGTTCTACAGGTTCTCGCGGCAATTTCGACCGCTTCCTCAGTCGTTTCGATCTTCACACGGGATTGTGGTCCGAGATCGTGGCGCGTGTTCAACGGCCCTTCGATCGGGGATCGCACCTCGTCCGCACTCTCACTCAAGGCGACGGCCGCTTGGTCTTTTGCGGTCAAGACTGGCCGCTGCGAGCGTTGAGGATCGAGTGGTCCAGCTGTTCGATCGTCGTGTAGGCTGCTTCCACGAGTTCTTGATTGTTGTGGCGTGTTGCAGGAGACCGTCTCGATTGCGCCAGCTGACCGTGGAAGCGCTCGCTGCAGACGTCCGGTCGAAGAACGACGAGGAGCGCCGCCGACTGCCGCCGTTCGTCCGCCGCCTTCTTTTGTGCTAATTCGCTGCTTTGTACTTGTGAAAACGAATAAACAGAAGCTTTTTTCGCTTGAGTGGGGGAGGTGGCGCGTTTGTTACGAAGTGCAAAGTTCAACGAATAGAACCAGGACTCTCCCGCATAAGTTACCTGCGCACATGCGAGCCACTCACTGAACGCAAACGCAAGCGCCCGCGGTCTCTTGAACGCGGCGAACGAAGTGGTCGAGCGGTCGTTCAACAGGGCGGCGAGGCATCGCGCTGTTTAGTCGTTATTTTTGCTTACTTTCCGTCGATTTCAGGCGCGAATGTCGGTAGCTGGTGGAGGAGAGAGCGACGGCCAGATCGTGAAACGTCAACTGGTTCATGGCAACGCGGACGTTTCGCTTGGCTTCGAATTTGTCTCCGATCGTTTGGGTTACAAAGGACTTCGCTCACGCACCGACGATACCGTTCTCGAGCTCACCGCTGTCAACTACGTGCTCCAAGAAACTCGGTTTGTATTTCCACCGATTCTCCAACCCCGCTGCTTCCAGAGAGCTGAATCCAAAGCAATCGTTGCTGAACGTGGTCGAAAGGTTGGATCTGCAGGTGGATTGGTTGTTCCAACATTTTTTCCCACTGACCGAAGTGATTGGAGTGTTTGCGGTGCCCGTCGAGGTCGATCCAACGGAGACCACGCCGTACACACGCCTCTTCATCGTCGACTTGGACTACGAGAATGCTTCTTATTCGACGCGGATGCCTGCGGACGAAGCGGTGATGAAAGTGGAGGGAATGTGCGAGCGTCGTGTGACGTCGGACGGGCGCGTGGTGCTCTTTTACGACAGCGACGAAGATGGTGTGAAGTATTTCTTCTACGAGTTCGACGAGCAGTTTGCCTCGATTCGTCAACTCCTGGCCACTTCGTACCTCCGAGACGCGTATTTTACTGACTTCGTTCTCCTTGATGGACATTTGTGCTTCTTTTCGTTTAACGGCGATCTGAACGACACGAACGAGTTGTCCCATGCGATGACTTCCTTGCGATTCATCGACCTGCAAAGTGGCGAGTACGAAACGCAACGGGTGGGCGCTCCGCCGTCTGTGTTGATGAAAGCCGCCAACAAGCGCAACGGGGACCAAAAGAACCACTTTGATGGTCGCTGGTTGGGACAACGCTTTTACGCGGAAATCGATTTGCACAACGACGGCGGACAGTGGAAGGGTGAGCGAAACATGAGAAGGATTGCTTTACTCGTCCTTTCATTAAGGCGCTCGCTTCAGACCCGCAGCGTACGATCGTTTTGTCTACCGTTTCGACTTCTCCACGCGTTTGTGGTCCAACATTGTGATGCGCTTGGAGTCTCCACTTCATCAATCGTTCGAATGCGACAAGATGATCCGCCAAAGCGATGAACGTCTGGTTTTTCAGATGAGCCGCAGGGAAGAAGGAATGGCTCCAACATGTGCGGGAGCTGATTCGCTTATTCTGTAAGCGTCCTCACTTCTTCCACCTTCAACTCTCGCTTGCAGGAAGCCGCTGCGTCTGCACCGACTGGCCGTCGAGTCGATCGCCGCAAAGGCTCGATCGGCGAGCGACGATGAGCGCCGCAAACTGCCGCCGTTCGCCCGCTGCCTTCTTCTGTGCTTATTTCGCTTGTTTGTTTCTTTGTAGTTGTGAACGTGTGAATAAACAAACCTCTTTGCTAATCTTAGTGCTGCATTCGAACAAGAAACGAACGACGGCTGAGTAGGAGCGGTAATTCACGGGCTCGAACGCGATCTTCCTATTTAACTCGCAGATGCCTGAGGACGTGGCTCGGGTTGAACGGTTAGCAAGGGAGAATGCAAGGGATTGGGCAGTTCGACGGAGGCTACGCGAAAGTGGACACCGGAGTGCCGCACATTCTCCTGCCGCGGGAGATCTTCTTGGTGCTCTTCGGCGACGTGTAGTCGACCTCCGACTTCGATTTTGGCGTCTACACGGTGGACTGGGCGGTGGTGATGGGCGGAAACACGTACGCGATCCCCTCCTCTTCCCTTCGTGCACCTCCCCGGCGGGCAGTGCGTGTGGAGCGCCAAGAATTCGGATGCCGTCGTGTTCGGCGTGTGAACCGCGGAAAGCAGCGGAATAATTGCTCGTTCAGGCTACATTTCTCACACTCTCTGGTGCATCAAGATGGACGCCAACCAACAGACGATCGGTCGCTCGAACGTCTTCCTGCCGCCCACCACGGGGCCGCCGACCGACGCGCCCGCTTGGGGCGAGAACTGAAAGAAACGACAAACATCAAGCAAGAGTTGATACACTAACAACCTCTGTACTCTTGCTGCAATAAAGAAGTGGAATCTTGTGCGAGCACAACGCGTCAAGGTGCAGCATTCCATCCTCTTCCACTCGATTATGTGTTCAACCGTTGGGTCGAACGTTCCAAAATTTCTCTTTAGACCACTGTTGGAAGGGTCGGTTTCGAATACTAACCTCAAACTTGGGTTAATAAACCGAAGAAGTCGGCGCGCTCTCGGAGGTCACCCACTCGAGCAGGCGAGCGCTCGATGAGAAGCACGACCGGGGGCGCTCCCACCTTCTTCGCTTGGCGCTCTCTCGCCGCCGCTCGCTATTTTCGCTTTCCTTTCGTCGTATGCTACGGGCGGCGCGCTGGTCTCTCGCAATGTGCGACCTTCCGCGCGTGTTGGGCGGCCGGCGAGCGCGTGTGGCGGCGGACACGAGCGAGCGCGCCCTCCGTCAAAGCCGACCGGCCGCCGCATTTCGTCCGCTCGCCGCCGGGCGGCCGGCAGCCAGACGGGCGGAAAACGCAGACGGCGAGACGTCTGCCGCGTTCGCGCGAAGAAAAAGCGGGCCGCGTGGCGGCGGGCGAAAAAAGCGGCCGGTCGCCGTCGAGTGGCAGCGGGGCGCACACACACCGGCGTGGTCGCAAGGGAAGGCGCCCACGAGATCCAGCGGAAAGCAACCCCTCGGTCGCCGCCCAACACGCGGTAGGTCACACAGCGGCGAGACTCGTGCCCGCCGCGTAGCACACAACGAAAGAAACGATAGAATAGTGTGCAGTTGGGGGAGGTGGAAGGACGGCGAGCTCGGGAGCGCCCCCGCCCGTGCTTCTCATCGACCGCTCGCTCTCCCCACTCCCCAACCTCCCACCAGTCGCCGGTCTCTTCGGTTTATTAACCCAAGTTTGAGGTTAGCTCATGCTTCCTGCCCGGTCTCGCGATTGTGGCTCGAACAGCAAATTTTGGAACGTTTGACCTCGCGGTCGAACACATAATCGAAGAGGAAAGAACGGAACGCTGCCCGTTTGGTGCTCGTTCCGTGCGCGGCTTCCATCCTTTGCAATCCACGATTTCATTCTTTTGGCTCGTGTTTGTCGTGTCGTTCACCTGTCCTCTGCGGAAAGAAAGCATCGTGCAAGTCGAGGGATCGAAGCAAAAAGCCGCCCGTTCGCTGCTCGATTTCGAAAGCCGCCCGGGCGTCCGCTTCGTTCGGGAAAGCGAGCGGCCGACGTGTTGTTGTTTACAAATTTCGCGTTGCCCCTTCCTTCCCACGTCTTTCTTCCGCGCTTCTCTTCGCACTCGATTTCGCTTCGAACTTGGCCCCATTCGCTGCGGTTTTCGCTTTGCAAAGCATGACCGGGGGCTGTAAATTCCACGCGCATTTATCTATGGAGCAAAACTATTTTTGTTTCGTCCATTCGACTCAAAGCCACGCGCCCTCAAATGCCCTCATCCTCCCCCGTTCGATTTCAGCCACCGCCCGACCAACCGCCATGCCTAAACGCTCCAAGTCGTCGGGCGAAAAGAAGCCGCCAAAGCCGCGCGAGTTCCAATTCGGGCGGAAGACGAAGAGCGCCTTCCAGCTGTGGTTCGTCCCCTCCGCCCGCTCTCCACATTCCCTTCGCTTCAGACTGGCCGCCAACCTGCCGCGCTTGACGGCCGAAGCGGCCAAGCAGGACGCCGACTTCACCCAACTGGCCGCCGACCAGTGGCGCGCCCTCAGCTACGCGCAGAAGCGTCAGTGGATGCCGGACGGCGCAGCGACGAAGAAGACGGCCGGTCGGAAGAAACCCACGGCCAAGGCGTCCACCTCGAAGAGCCGCAAGTGACCCGAAACTACCGGCAACCAATCGCTTAACTCAACGGTCTTCCCCGTCTGTGTGCTGGTCTCAAATCTCTTCTCTGTTCTCCAAACCTCCCGCTTTCTAAACATGAACTTCTTCCTCGCCTTCCACTGTACGTGTTCCCGGCTGTTGTTTCCACTGAATGATGCCCGAATAAAAGAAGCTGTCCGCTAATTACCGAGGTGGAAGAGCGGGTTGAATCGAAAGATGGAGAGCGGATAGCCGCCGCTCGCTCTCTTTGAATACGCCCGCTCGTTCGGCTGTCACACCAACCGAAAGCAAGCGACGAAAAGAGCGGCGGTCGGGGTGGGTGATAAGAAACGATCAAACCGCGAAAATAGTGAGAGGCGGCGAGAGACCGCCAGTCGACGAAGTCAAGCGCGCCCCCGTCCGTGCTTCTCATCGACCGCTCGTCTTCTCCACTCCCCAACCTCCCACCGCTCGCCGATCTCTTCGGTTTATTAACCCAAGTTTGAGGTTAGCTCATGCTTCCTGCCCTCCACAGTGGCTTGAAGACGGAAATTTTGGAACGTTTGGCCTTGCGGTCGAACACACAAACCAAGAGAAAAAGAGCTGGAATGGTCTGCTTTGTCTGCTAAGAGCATTGATTGGAAAACGATTGCCGTTAATCACATTTAGTGACTAAGCAGTCACTGTTGCAACAAACGGTGACTAATAGCGATTGGGTGTGACTTTTACTTGCATGGCGCACAGGATAGTTTGTGCTTTCGTTGGAAAAAGAGTAATCGGAGAGGACAGGTTCAAAACAAACAAGGTAACGATCGTTTGGTCGTTCTTGTTCCGACTGCAAATTAGGGCATGAATCATTTGTTTGTTCCGGCAGAAGCATACTCGGAACTGTTCGGTGAGGGCGGCAAAAGAAAGCGGTGAGTCACGATTCAACGTTCGGGAGTTCACCGCTCGAAACACAAAGCTGTAATTGAAACACTCAATGACCTTCACAAGCACGACTAATGTAAAACCGATAGGAAGTTGTGTTGTCTTGGTTTGTATTTAAACGAACCAATTGCTTACCAACCCTTCAGTCCTTTCCCTTCTCAATGGCCATACCCCAGCCGTTCAACCACGACGATCCCGAGTGGAGGGGTCTGTGCGGAGTGCACGTGCATGTGAGTTCAAACAGAAACACCGAGAATTGATTGGAGTGCTTAGGAAGCGACCTACGTCATTGCAATCGTTCTGCTTGTGCTGAGTGTTATGAGCGGTCCGCTCGGTATTATTTCGTTGATTTGCGCCATCTTCATGCTCATGGGCAACCGAAACGGTAAAGCGGGACACTACATGCCGTGGTTGGTGTTCAGCGTAAGCTTTTTGCGATGTTCTACCCACTTATTCAATGGCTTGTAGGCCATCATCTTTGTGCTGAACCTCATCGTACTCGTGCTGGACCTCATCTTACTCATCATCGTTCTGGCCGGTGGCGGGGAGAAGTGGGTACAGGAGCGCATTGGAGTAGAAAACTTGGACAAGAGATCAGAAGTGCAGATTCTTTCCATTGTCGCCGCCGGTTCGCTGGCTCTCCTTCTCATCGAAGGGTACAGTCACCACGTGGTGGTGAGTAGTCGTTCTTTTACTGTCTTGCACGGCATTATTTTCAGTACCGCGGATACAAATACCTGAAAGCTCGAACAGCCAGCCGTTCCCGTACAGATGCCGGACGTTCATTGTTGGGCTTGCCTTAGATTGTTCGTCGATTTCTTGTACGTGTTAAACGGAAAAAAACAACCGCTCGGTGTGTTGAACGGTGCTCGTTAAAAACAGTAATAAAGACATGCTCTTCGTCCGTCCGCTCGTCCATTCCCCTGAAAGAAAAGCAATGAAGAGCATGGCCGACGAGTAGTTCGCGGCCCGCGCACAGGTCGAACCGAAAGCGAGAGGTCAGCAGCGATATCAAGCGATACGCAACGTGGCGTTTGGGGTCAGCGATGAGAAACGAGCACAAAACGAAAATAGCGAGCGGCAACGAGAGACGATCAGGCGGCTGGTCGGGAGCGCCTCCGCTCGGGCTTCTCATCGACCGCCCGTCAGCTCAAACGAGTGACCTCCGAGCGGCCGCCGACTTCTACGGTTTATAAACCCAAGTTTGAGGTTAGCTCATGCTTCCTGCCCTCCAAAGTGGCTCAAACACAGCAAATTTTGGAACGTCCTGCTCTCGAGGCGGGACACACAATCGAAACGAAACGGTGAAGCCATCCCGCCGGTTCATTTCCTTCTTCGACCCCCAAAGACCCACTTGCATTGCACACGGTTCATTCTTCTCCTTCCTCGATCCAATTGCCATTAGAGTGGCTTCGAGAAGGAAATCTCCGACTTGTCCACATCGAACTTCACGCAAAACGCCCACTGGACGGGGGCGCCCAGCACGAAGGGCGCGGTGGACGAGAGCTCGACGGCCACGGCGCACTTCCCGTCGCCGATCAGGAGCTGCAAGAAGTGAACGGAGGGGAGTGAGTGGAAGGAAGAGGAGGCGAACATCGACGACGTAGCTCTTGGGTGAGACGGCCACTCGTTTGCCGCCGATCACGAACACGAGGTCGTGGAAGCGGCCCGCCCGCGCGCAGTCCGCCGCGTAGACGCCGAGCGATTCGTCGAACTCCGCGCGGATTTCTCGCTGCACCGCGCGGAAGGCGCCGTTCGGCAGTTGGATGGCCGGGTAGCTGCAAGCGAGCAGTGAATGGAAATGCTGGTAGTTGAGAGAAGGCTCGTGTGGGTTACGGAAATTGATCAATAGTAGTCAGTCTTAGAGAAGGCTTGCGAGCGACCCATTCTTGTTTCTTTCATCTTCCCAAACAGTCAACGCTTCTCAGCCGAGCGATAAGCGCTTACCCGCTGTCCACGACGGCGACATCGCCGGACAGCCGGTTGTTCGCGAAGCCGAACGAATCGACGCGAAAGGCCAGCGCTTGCCATTCGGTCGAATGGAAGAGCGGAGCGGCGGCCACCGGCTGCGGGGCGCAAATTTCCGCGAGCTCCGCGCCGAATCGCAGCGTCCAGTCGAGACGCCGCCCGCCTGCAGCCATTGAACGTAGAAGCGGGGGAGCTGCGGGTACAAATTGAAGAGGTTCAGCACGGGAGCCGAACGGGGAGTCACGGGCTGAAAGAAGGGGAGCACAGCAGATATCTAACGGATTGACGGGTTACCGCGTCCTTATCCTCTGGGTTCCTGAACAACAACTAGCATCAATCCATTCTCTTTTTTCAGTCAACTACCACGCCAAACCGAGCACCCCGTCGAAGCCCTCGAGCGGCGGATTGTCGCCGCCGCTGCTCACCACCGAAACGAATGATTGATTCCAGCTTCTGAGGAGCTGGACGGCCGTCTTCGTCGAGTCGTTTCGCTTCCTGATCGCCACGTGGACGGGCGCGGCGTACGAGTGGCCGCAGATCGGCCGGTGGCCGGCCTTTCCGACGAACCACTCGGTCTTCACGCCACTCGACTTCCTAAAAGAGTCTTCTATTCGTTTCAATCGTTCTAATCACCGCGGATCGTAAGCGCTCTGATTGGGTCGAAGGTTGGGGTACGCGGCGTCCAGAACGAAGAGCAGATCGGCGCCCGTCTCCACCGACAACACGAATTCTTTCTCTTCAAACAAGAGGGCAGGAGAGTGGGTACCGGGATCGTCGATCGAGAGCCCGACGGGCATCAATTCGTTTGAACACTCGCTGATCACTCCGCTCCTGTCTATTCAGCTGCTACCCGGGTATCTCGCCTCCTCGTTCTGGTAGGCGGTTCGTTGCTCTCGTTGGAAGGCGCGGAGGTCGGCGGCCATTCGGCGGTGGGGTTGGCCCGTCAGCGAGTGGCCCGTCGGCTTGAAAGCGAGCGACGATCTGCAGACGGCGAACAGAACGAACAACATAGCGGCTTCATTCTGTAGAGGTTTGAGTCTAGGCTGTCGTTCGATGCCCGCTTTTATCCCTCGCGTTCGCTGTGTCCAGCCGTCAATCCACGAGCATTTTGGGCAGTCAACAACCAATTCGCGGCTTTCCACTCGCATCTGCGGGCTTTTCTTCACTCCCACGATGAACTGCGGGGTAGTCGGAACGAACGAAAACATTCGGGAGTTCATCGAAACGTCTACTTGTTTCTTCGTTAACGGTGGAAATAAAGCCGCTTGTTTGAACAGCCAACACGTGACTCGCACTCGGATTTGAGGCTCGTTTTGATCAGTCATTCGTTGCCGCTGTTCGGAATACGCGGAACAGAAACGACCTTCTGTGCATTTGCTGACTGCTTTTCTTTCTCACCGACAGAAGCCGACCACACCGTCGGACATGCACGAAAAATAGGGATGTAGGGATCGTAGACGATGTTCACAACCCCTAAAGCCAGCGGGTTTCACGGATTTCTCGCAGGAGTTCGCCCACCGAACCACTGCGTCGTGCTGAAGCCGAAAAGCTGAAAGCAAGCAGTAAATTGAGGCATCGAGTTGTTCAATTCCCGTCCACCAACTCGCTCTTCACTTACGCCCACGAAGTCGTCGTAGCTCGTGCCAAAAGCTTCCATCGCCCCGGAAGTCTTCGTATTCGCCCAGGAGGACTGCTTGGGCGCGTGAAAGCTTTGATTGCAGAAACGGACGAAATAGACGCGGGCCAGAAGGAACATCGTTTCCCTTCCACTTCCCACCGACACGTCGTACTCGACGGCTGCGAGCAGAAAGGAGGACGATAGAGAAGGAGTGGCTACGGGGTGTTTCAACGGTGATCGTCGTGAGCACAGGGCAGTCCAGATGCGGCGAGATGTAGTCCTTTAGTATGGTATTTTACTGATCGTTTCACTTTTCTCCGCCCACCTCGTGCGCCTTCCGCTCTCGCTGGTGGTGGGCCCAGAGTTTGCCGGCCGTCCATCGATGCTGCTTCCCGTGCACGATCAACGGCTTTGGGTGCTCCTTTCGAGTCACCAGAACAGCGGCGGCAATCATCGCGAGAAGAAAGTAAAAGGATGAAGAATGCAACTGCATCTCCCATCTTCCGTTCAACCAGTGGAAGGATGGAGAGTGGTAGCGTTCTTCTTTTAATGCGACAGGCGACGAGCAGTTGTCCCGCTGATCATCGGATTCTCGGCACGAACTCCGCCCCATCGCTTCGGAAAGCCGGAGAACAGTGACAACGAACATCCGCCCTCTGATGGCTGCGTGTGAAGAGCGGCCTGCTTGTTGGGCGTGCCTCTCACAAACGGAGGCGGCTCACGTGTTTTTGATCCTTCTGCACAACGGTGGATGAACGCCGTGAAAGAGCAAGGAACATCCGCGTGGTACCGCAGAAAAGGAAGAACAGAGCGGTAAGCAAGAACCCAATAATCTTCAAAAAGATCCGTACAATCGGCGATAAGAACCCGAAACGTACTCGTGGGCGAGCAATCGGAACGACGAATCCACTGGAAACGTTCGAGTGTGTGGAGGAGAAACCTTCGGAGTTTGTGTCTTCTTTGCAAGGGCGCAGTCGACGAATTCAGTTTCTTCAATCCTGAACGAGCATTTGAGAACGAGTGCTGGCGACCGTTGACACCCGTCTGTTCCGATTTAGTGGGCGGCTTCTGTGCTGGACTCGGCATCCACCTGGTGCTTTAGAAACGAACGATGTGCCCACTTGAATGCCGTCTGTTCCAAGCGAAGGACGTTCGAGCGGGTGGCCGCAACAAATCCGAGCCGACTCGAAACAAGTGCCGGTTATCGCAACTATTCGGTTTGTTCAATGCACACGTATTCTTTTTATTTTGAGTTCTCGTCCGGCAGATGAGCCGGCCGAATGAAATTCGCGCGCTCGTCCGCGCGGAATGACCCCGAGTTTTATTTGACCCGCCCTCTGCGCGGGGCGGCGGCAGCGAGCGGGAGTGTTCGCAAGAGCGGGCGGCTCCTTTTGCACACGTGAAGGGACCCACTTGTTGCCGCCGAATTCTTTCGTCCACTCTCGCTTGCGTTTCTTTTCGCGCGAATCCACCTGCACGCGAGGACGTCAACGCTTTCGATTAGCAAAAGGACACGTGAACAAAGAGCGTTGATTCATCGTTTATTTTCTGCCGGCCGTTTTTCTGCCCTCGCGCGCATTCGTTTGATGGCGCCTAGTCGCGCGCGCGTTTTGCCCGCACGTCGTCCAAAATGAGCGCTCTTTGGGCGACCTGCAAAAAATCAGGCGCTTGCCCTTTCCCACCCGCCATTCGTTTTGTGTGTGCGCCCGCCCGCGTGGCCGCCGCGACGCCGATCGAGCGGCGGCGGGCGGCGGGCAGGAGGGCCGCAAAAAGGCGTCCGCTTGGTCTGCGGACGCGGCAGCGGGCGGGCGGGCAGGCGGCTGACGAGGCGACGGCGGGCGGACGGAGCGAGCGAGCGGGCAAGCGGACGACGCGGGCGGGCGGCCTCGCTCCTCCACACGCACTGGCGGCTGGCGGTCGATAGCGACGCGACGCGCACTCGGCGGCTCCCCACTCGCTCGCCCGCCCGCCGCTCGCCTTCCCGCTTCGCCGCTTGCCCGCCGCTTTCCCGCCGATTTTCTTTCCGAGCGGTCCTCTCGCAGTTTTGCTCGTCGAAAACAATCGCCCAACTTTCCCGTTTTCCGTTGCCGGCTGCGATGGACACCGCGTCGTTCGGCTCCTTCGACGACGAAATGGAGGTGGAAATCGAGTGGAACGACGCGTCCGCCGAAAACTCCACGAATGCCCACGATTCGTCGACGAGCGCCGGCCGCAAAGTGAGTCGAATTCGCGTCTTCTTTCCGCAATTTCCTTCCGCTTGCAGACCGTTCCGTGCGGCGAGTGCGGGACCGTCTGCCGCGACGCTTTCCGCCTCGCGCAACACGCGGAGGGCCACGCGCTGGCCGACGGCTGGCAGTGCGCCGTCTGCGGCGTCCGCTTCAACCGCGAGGCCCGCAAGCGGAATCGCCACGAGCGCCAAGTGCACGCGTTCGAGCGCCACAACGCGGACCTCCTGCGCCGCGAGGCCGTCCGAATCTCCAAGGTTTTTGCCGTCGATTCGTTCTTTTTCACTCGTTTCTCGCTTCCAGACGCAACTCGCCGATTTGATCAACGTGGGCTTCAAGCTGGCGGACGTCCAACGCGACGCGGAACCCTCGCTGCGCGCCGACGGCCACGCGGAGGCGACCGCCGCCGAGCTGCGCGCCCACACGCCCGCCAAGACGCCGCAGCGCGTGTGCAAAGTGGGCGAATTCGAGCGGACGTTCGTGAATCCTCTTTAGAACACCTGCCCCGAGTGCGGCCTGTGGATCGCCGCCAAGGAGCTGCCGCGGCACATCGCGGGCCACGCGAAGCGCGACGGCTTCGCGTGTTCGCTGTGCGGCGTGCGCGCGGACGGCGTGCGCCAACGCAACGAACACGAGACGAACGTCCACCGCTTTCGGCGCCACGCGGCCGACCGCGCGCGACGCGAGGCGATTCGAATCGACGCGGTTTGTCCGCTTTTCCGCTTTTTTGCATTTTTTCGCTCCGTTTAGGCGCACTTGCGGACGCTGCGCTCGATCGGGCGCAACGTGGCGGACGTTCAACGCGGCGCCGTTCGCTCGCTGGCGCCGCCCGACGCCGCCCGACCGCCGAGCGCCGACTACGCGGCCTACGGCTTCGAGCCGGAGGAGGAGGAGCCGGCGGAAGCGGCCGCCCGCCCGGCGCGACGTCGTCCCGCCGGCTTGCAGTTCGACTGCCCGCAGTGCGCGGTCGCCTGTCGCGCGGCCGCCAGCTTGCAGCCGCGTGCGGACGGCGCGGCGGCCGCAAACAACGCGTGGCAGTGCCCGCGCTGCGGCGTCCACTTCGAGTTCGTCGCCGGCGCCCCGAAGCAGGAGCCCGACGCCCCGGAGGAGGACGGCGTGCGGGAGGAGGACCTCGCCATTCCGAAGGCGCTGCTCGCCGAAGTGTTCGCCGGCGCCCCGCTGGCCGACCGAACGCCCGCGCGCCGCGTCCACGACGACGACGCCGCGCGCTTCGACGAGGAGCTCCGCAGCGTCGAGTTTCGAACGGACGAGGCGCGCGCACACGCCCACGTCTCGCAGTCGTCCAAGCGGCTCTTGAGGGTAGGTTCCACCTATCACACGTGTGTATCCTCGCCGTTCAGAACCAATGCGCCGAATGCGGCCTGATGATCAACTCGATGCTGTTCCCGGCGCACAAGCAGGCGCACGCCCTCAAGAAGGGCTGGCAGTGCTCGCTGTGCGGCGTCCGGCTGCCCTCCCAGCGGCAGCGGCGCGAGCACGAGGCCCAGGTGCACCACTTCCGCCGCTGCAAATTCGACCAGTCGCGCAAGGAGGCGATTCGAATCGACGACGTGCGTTCTCCTTTTTGGTCCTCCGCTCATTTCTTTCTCTCGTTCAGGAACAACTGCGCTGCTTCCGCTCGCCCGGCTCCAACTTCCGCGCGGTGCAGCGGGGCGCCGTGAAGTCGGTCGCCGCGTTCGTCCAGCTGCCCGCGCTGCTCGACCTCTCGCCGCCCGTCGCCGCCCCCAAGACGCCGCTCACCGGCCGCCGAAAGCGGCAGAAGTCGCCCGAAGTGATCGTCCTGGACGACTGAACGCGAGGTGCTCGCAATTTTATTTTGTTGACTAGTCTGTTGCAAGAACCATCTAATCGCACACCTTTGTTTCCATTCCGTCTGTTTGTTTGTTAATTAAAGAGATAAATCGTTCGTTTTGCGGCTGGATCAACGAGTTCTTGTTGTTGTTTAGTTGAAGATACGAGTGCATTTGAGTAAACGCCGCTTTCTTTCCTGAACGCAGAGACGGAGAGGACGGGCGGAAGGCGGGAAGCGGTCCGCTCTTTCATCACACGCCAGTGTGTGCGTCCGCCGCCCGCTCGCCTTCAACACGCCGAAAAGGAGTCGGAAACGCCCGCTGCGGACCGAGAGAGCGCGACGACCTCGAAAAGAGTGAGCGGCGGCGAGAGACTGCAGACGAACGTGGTGGAGCGGGGTTCAAGGGCGGCTTCCTTGTGGCTTGCTTATGCTTCCTGCCGGTAGTCGAACGCAGCAAAATGCTGAAACGTCCTGCCCTCAAGGCAAGCACACATTCCGAGGGAAGAGAGCAGAATGAGCAAATGCATGGTTTATACCCGTAAACAAACAGCTCAACTGCTTCACGTGCACTTGACCTGCAACGGCTTGTCGACGCCGTCGCCGCGGCTGACTTTAATCAAGCGGGCGAACTTTGCGAGCAAACTCAGCCGCTTCGATTCGACTTCGGCGACGAGGTTTTCGCTCAGCTCGGTCCACGGCTTCGTCGTGTAGTTGAGCGCGAGGGCGCCGCGCTCCTCGCCGAAGAGGTGGGCGAGGGCGACCACGTTCCAGAAGGCCTGCAGCAAGAGGAGTGGGCGGAAGAACGGGGGAGAGGCCTGCCTGATCGTAGCGATGGCAGCCGATCCACGTGCGGCGGAGGTCGAAGAACTCCTTGAGGCGGCACTTGACGACGGCGCCCGGCGGGTCGATGCACTCGCGCGTCCACGCGCACAGCAGCCACCACTTGAGGACGTGGCGCGTGTACGGCGCGTCCGAGACGAACGCCGGCGACTGGATCTCCCACATTTGAGCGACGATCAGCGGCAGCGGGAGGAAGACGCGCATGCCGGGGTCCGTCGTCGCCCACACCGAGTGGATCGTCTTCGGCACCGTCTGGTGAGGCGGCAGTTCGCCCGCGCGCACCGCTCGCAGGAATTCGTGCAGGTTGCTGCCGTTGATGCGAATCGACGAGTCGAAGTAGAAGAATGTCTTGTGCTCTTGGAAGGCTTCCTTCAAACGATTGATTGCTTGATGGATGCTTCGTTGTCGAACTCACGACGATGGCCAGCTTGAAGGCGTACGTTTGGAGGTTGGCGACGTGCGGCGGGTAGCGGCTGAAGTTGAACGCGCGGACCTCCACCTCGCACCAGGACTTCGCTTCTTTCGACTGCAACTGAGGAGTAGGGAATGAAAGGATTGGTGGAGTGCCTCGTTCGGCTTCATCCCAATGTCGAAGATCAGCAGTCGCGCCCGCGGGTAGTGCGCGCGGATGTTGCGGACGAAGGCGCGCGCCTCGCGGAAGTGATTCGACGAAACGGAGGTCACGAACACGGGCGTCCACGCGCTCTCGTTCGCGCCCGCCTGCTTGGCGGCCAGCGGGGCGCGCGCGGCGTCCGCGTCGGTCAGGCCGGCGGCCTGCAGTTGCGGCAGAAGGCGGCAGTCGAAGCGGCGGCCCCATTGGACGCCGCCCTTCTCGTCCAGGCCTTTGAAGCAGAACTGCAGGAGATCGATTGGTTGATGAGATCGATGGCTCACGTTCTCCGTCCCGCACAGACACTCGGGCGGCACGGGGGTCAGTCCGTTGACCGCTTTCGTCTTCGTCTGCTTAGGGCTGCCGGTTGGCCTCACTCCAACGGCTGGCCTCCCGTCGGCTGGCGTTCGGTCGAGAAGTAAGTAGAAGAGGACGACGAGCAAGAGGGCAAGAACCACACGGCCGGGCAGCGACCAGAAGAAACGGAAGAAGGAGGTGCCTGTAGAGAACGCACCGGATTGTGATTGAAAAGAAGTGGACGAACCCAAACTCGGTCCACGGCCGGGCGTTTGCGAGAGCGGCTGATAGGTCTTGCCCATCGCTTGTCCTCGTAGGTGTTCGAGGTAAACGACCGGAAAAAGGTAGAGATACCGTGTTTTAAAGAGAAAAACGCGAGCATGATCTGAACGCGTTTTGTCGCGATGCTCGTCAAACACGATTTGTCGTCGCCTACGGGTCGGATTCGAATTTGAACGCGAGCGTGTGCCCCGCATTTGACTCACCGTTGACAACAGTCGACTTGTTCGCCGGTTAGTTGGTCGAACAATGATCGCGGGCCGTCAGAATAAGTGTTGGTTCCGAAATCCAGTGTTTTGTCGAAGCCAACGTTCTAAACAATCGTCCAGCAAAAATCTTGCGTAGGCGGAAAGCACAAAAGAGATCACGATCTTGACGTGTAGGCTGGTAAAAAATGAATTAAAGGCTAAGCCGTAAAATGGGACCGCTCGCTTCAATCCTCCACCCATCGTTCCGATTGTTTAAACAAATAATGAAGCGATGAAAATTTAGCACCCATCCACGCAACTAAACAAACGCCCGTCCACGACAAACAAACGCGTGAAATCGGAGAGAAAAAAGAAATCGGACAGCAAGTTGAAGAGTTCGAGCGCTTCGAATCGTTTTGCGGAAGAAGCGGAGGGCGGTGGTCGTGATGTTTGCCTTTCCGCCCGCCGCTATCTTGTAGTGATCGAAGCGACGAGTTGCGAGCGAGCGGACGGAAAGCGGCCGCTCCTTCCGCCCACCCCCTCGACCGCTCGCCGTCCGTCCGCTTCTTAACGAGCATTAAATTCCCGGATTCCTCTTTCGAATAGTCTCGAGTTGACGACATAAGAGGCAGTTCCGGACGTCTCGCCTTCCATAACGCGTAGTATTTATTGTTCCTTTAACAAGACTGCACGTTCTTTGTGCATAATCGTTTGGGCGGTTCGATTGCGAGTGTTGCCGCTCTTTTCTTTTGAGGACTCGATTCCTAGACCGACTTTAAATTGCTCTTTTCAAACACAAGGCCGGTGTCTTCTTGGCCTTCGTGCTACGTCTTTGCGATCACCAATGTTGACTGATGGCGCGTACTTCAAATCAAGTGTCTGCAAGGCACGTTGATCGGTCTGTTTTTGAACGCCACTAGCAATAAATCGTGTGCTCGTTTCATTTGTTCATTCGAAAAAAAGCCCGCAAGTCTGTCTGCAGTGATTGCTTCTTGTAGAAATTGAAACGAATTTTGCCTCGTACCTTTTTGAACGCACGGGCCGTTTTTGAGACGGCGAGCAACGAGCGGGCGACTGCCGGCCATTGATAAGAACGCGACGAGGGAGGAGCGGAAAGCTCCGAGCAAAAATCAAACGCTTTTCGTTGTTCTCCGTCAAGAGTGCGCCCTGCTTTTGCGCTTGCCCGCTGGGCGAAAGAAGTGGGCGTTTGGTTGGAACGCGTGCGCCCGAACGTTGGGCTGCCGCCAGGTTGGAAATTCCCGTACGCCCTCTCAAACGAGCAGTGCGTTTGATTGATTCTGTTCAGGACGAGCACAGTCACTTGCTGGCGACCGAGTTTACGGCCGCCACCGCCGACTTCCCGCAGCGTTTGGTGGACGAGCACGAAGGCGACGACTAGAAACTGGTGGACGTGTAGACGCACCGAGCGGAAGAGACGGAAGTCGTCTTCGTTCTTAACTACGACCACACTCCGACCCTCGCTGGTTGACTCGACTGTTCGTAGCGAATACAAACGTTAGAGAAGATGCTGTTGTGAATGTTGGTTTAAAAAAACAGTTTTCGGAAAATGAGACGAGTAGCCGACGGATTCTCCGTTTGCAGTTCGGGCAAAAGGCAGTGATTTGTTGGACGGCGGCAATAACGAAGACCCCTTGGCGCCGGTGATCACGCTGTTCGCCAAGCGCCCCAAACTGCCTCGTTTCTGGTGCCAGTGGGTGGAGCCCTACTCGACGCCCGGTTCGTCCCTCAAATTGGGACGGGAGTACTCGGCGGAGACGATCATCGGCGGCTGCGACAAAGAGTTGTGCGAGGAGGTGGTGGACGCCGTGGCGTTGTGCAGGCGGGCGGTCGATGAGAAGCACAAGTGGGGGCGCGCTCGACCTTTCCGTCGGGCGCTCTCTCGCCGCCGAGTGATCTTTTCGATCAGCTGAATGCGATGCGTGCGTTCGCTGCAAAGTGCAAAGTTCAACGAAAACAACCTTTTCCCGCATCAATCCATTGCGCACAGCGAGTCGATCATTGCCGAACACGGCGAGCGAAGGGGTCAGCCGGGCGTCCACTTGAGCGGTTGGCGGCAAGCGAGGCCGTTGATTTCTTATTTCGCTGTGTTTCAGGCAAAATGTCGGCCTTCAAGAACGACAGCGAGATCATTGACAGGCATCTCGCTTTTGAGACGAGCGTGCCCTACGATTTCGTGCCGGTTTCTGAGCGTCTGGGTTTTCAAATCCATTTCACGGGCAACTATCAGGACGATCCCAAAATCTCTGCCGTCAACTACCGGCTGCACGAAACTCGGTTCGTCCAATCTGCTCGCGATTCAACGGTCGCTCGCTTAGAATTCTGAGACCGAAGAAATCTTTGCGGCAAGTCGTTCAGGAAGTGGACTCGCTGGCCGAGTTCTATTCCACCAACTTTCTGCCATTGACCGAAACCATCGGGATGTTTTCGCTACGGCTCACCTCGAAGTCGCCGCGAGCAGCGACGGGCCGGCGGATCTTCATCGCGGACCTGGACTACGAGGACGCGTCTTATTCCGTTCGCTCGTACGAACGGGGAAAGGGGATGGCGCTGAACGCGTGGCCGCTCCGTCGATTGACTGCGGACGGAAGGCTGGTGTTGTTCTTCAAATATCCCGTCAAGAACAAGAAGTATCAACTGCACGCATTCGACGAGGACTTCGCCTCGATTCGCGAGGCATCGGCACTGCTTCACAACTTGGTGCTTGGCTCATCGGATGTCTACGCTTCTGCGCAACACTTCTACTTCTTCGCGTGCATCACCTCTGTGTGGAATTCGCGTTTGGAAGATCTCGTCCATCTCATGTCTCGTTTGCACGTCCTCGGCACGCAGACGGGCAAATGCGAAGTGCAGCGCGTGAATTTATTGTCGCAACCGTTGGAACTTGCGGTGAGGAAGAATCCTCAGTTTGTGGCGTTCGACTTGACGGGCCGCTGGCTGCACGAACACTTCTTTGCGTGCGTTTACATACGCTACAAAAGCGTCACTGCGAATGGTAAGTCCTAAACAAAATATTCAGCGTTTAGTTACTTCTTTTAGCTACACCACGTTCGTTTGACCATTCCATTTATCGTTTCGACCTTGCATCGCGTTCGTGGTCCGAAGGTGCGATAAAATTGCAATTTCCCCTAAAAAAGTGGCCGTACTGGAAGCTCTCTTCTGAAGAGCCCCGATCGGAAGAACGACTGACATTCCGTGTCGATCAGGACGTAATGCGCGAGTACGAGCCCCGGTGTTGTTCAATCGTCGTGTGAGCTTTCGTTCCCACTTCCACATACACCTTCTCGTTGCAGGAAACCCGTCCGCTTGCACCAACTGGCCGTTGAATCGATTGCCGAAGACGTTCGTTCAAAGAACGAAGAAGAACGCCGTCGTCTGCCGCCGTTCGTCCGTTGCCTTCTTTTGGCGTCGAATGGGACCTTTTCAAGAATCAAATGAATGTATTTGTTTTAGTCCTCCGTATTGTCGCCAACCTTCACCGTTCTTTACCGAACCAATTGTTCTACGTGTCTGTTCGCCAATAAACTTCACTTCTCATGATCCCTTCGTTAATGGACTCCCGCCCACGACTACCGACATTTCCAGAGCACTCGCTTGATTTCTGCCCACAAATTAAAAGGATAAGACGGACCGCCGACTACGCGGCTTGGAGCCGAATAAACAGAAAGAAGGTTCACGCCTACTGATTCGCCATTGTTGTTCGCGTGCAGATCGTGTCGATCTGTGCCCACTTCTATGCGCTTCACTGATAAGGCGGAGAGTCTAACAAATCCACGACTTTGCTCGTTCATTTTGCATTTGACTTCGTTCACCATAAAAAGACAGACGATCCATTATTGCAACAAGCAAGGCGATGAGGTTCTTGCGCGGCCTCTTTCGCTCAACGAGCAGTTGGAAGAGTTCCCAGCTTGTGCACGGAGAGCAGCGGCGATTGCTGGACCACGAGCTTCCAGCACACCACCGGCAGCTGCGGAAGCTGCACGAAATAAACCGGAAGTCACATCCGTCGTTCAGAACTACGTTCCGTTGTATGCAAACGTGGCGATTTTCACGGCGATCACTGTCGGAACACCCGGTCGGCTCCTTTTGCCTTCTTTTGTTCATCGCTCGTTTCCAGCCGTCGCCTACCGCGTCTCGTTGGAGAACGGGGTAGAAGCGATCTTCTTTCCGGCAAAAGACTACGCCGTCGCCTCGTGAATCGATTCTTCTTCGATCCCGCCGTTTCGCCCGAGACTTCACGGGCTACAGCGGGAACCTCGAGACGACGGGCTCCAGCTACACGGCCGTCGTTCGGAGTTGACAGAGAAGCGTCGAGCGGACGCTTTTTTGTTGCTGTTTAGCTGGGTGGGCATTTCTTTGATCACAGGATTGCCGCGCCGCTTTGTCGTTTAACGACTTCCGCCCGCCTGCCGACGAGCACATCGCGCTCCCAAACCTCCGCTCGTCATCAGTCCTTTGCTTCTCTGGCTAAGACGAAAGAAGAATTACCAACCAGAGTCGCTTCCATTATTTATTCAACAACAACTCACAATCGGTCACAGAACAATTCGATTCAAACGACAAGAAGAAGACTCAAGCGCTCAATCAGGGCCACGCGGGAACGTTGAGGCAAGCGGGAACGTGCTTGTCGAGACCGTTGGTCGCCCGATGCTTCTCGTAGTGTTGCAGCATCGCCTTGTATTCGGCGAGCAGTTGGGCGGGGATCGTCGGCCGGTCGTACGTTTGCTGCCGGAGGTGGCGGCAGATGTCCCACAAGTGGCGGCTCTTTTCGCGCTTCGCAAAGACGCCCGCTTTGAGGCTCGCGTAGTGGGCGAGCGTTTGCAGCGATTCGGGCTGCCTGCAACCAAAAACAATAGGACAAAAGGATGAGGAAGAGGACGTACACGACGGGCAAACGATGCAGCTGAAGGAAGAACTCGCCGTTGCGCGCGATGCTGAGGAGTTTGAGCGAGGCGGTCGGCGGCGGCTCCACTTCCTTGAGGACGTGCAGCGGGAAAACGGTGGAGCGGAGGCGCGCGGGCAGCGGACGCTCCGTCCATTCGAGCGGCCCGTCGACGTCCAACCAGAAGAGGCGATTCTCGAAGAGCGGAATGTGTCCGCAGAGCGGCGCTTTGCACTCGTACGAGAGGCAGAAGCAACGCGAGCCGCGCCACGCCGTCCGCATGAACGCGTGCATCTGCAACGGGAGCACAAGAATGCAATGAACGGGCGGAAAGAACTCACTTTCGTGCGGAGTGGCGGGACAGCGACGGTGGGCGCGTTCTTGCACTTCAGCTCGTCCATTCGCTTCTTTTCGAGGTCCCACACGCGGACGACGGGCGTGTAGCAGTCGCCGAGCAATGGGAACTGCTCATCGAGACGAGCCTCCCGAATCGACGTGAAGCCGACGCGCGTGGGCGAAAGGCGGCTCGTCTCGGAGTCCCAGTCGAGCGGCGCGTCCGGGCTCGACGTCTCGTGCAGGACGCGCTCCGGCGCCTCCCAATCGTGCAGACGGAAGTGGACGCGCGCCTCCCGCTGCTTGACGGTCGCCGTGAGGAAGCAGGCCGCATCGATGGGACGAACTTCGAATTGGTCGCCGCCCAGCTCGTGGATGCGCGCGTCCGAGGGCTGCAGGCGGCCGAGCGTCTCGTTCAGGTTCACCCACCGCATCGCCCCGCCCTCCAACTGCAGCATTCCGCTGCGCTCGTCCCGCGGCAGGTACGCGACGGGGCGCCACTCTGCGATCTCGAAGCCCGCCCTGAAGTCGGCCCAAAAGGAACGAATGAAAGAAAGAAGAAATCAAACGAACCCGCGAATTCGGAAGCGAAGATCGTGGATGACGAGCGATCGGTGGTCGGGGAACATCGTGAACCAATGGCGCTCGTTCAGCACGTACGTCTCGTCCGCCCAGTCGTGCAGCTGCATCGCCACCGTGTGGTCCGCGTGCACGTCGCCGCAGAAGTCCAGCGATGTGCTCCCCATACTCGAATGACTGAACTGAAGGTCCGCCATCGCGATGCGAGGCTGAAAGCAAAGAGTGGGTTGGATTAGAGGCGGATGGCAGCGGAAAAGGATGGCCGGCCGCCACGAACACACGAGCGGCCGAAAGCACGCCGCCCGTCCGCTCGCTCGAGTGCCCCGACGGCCATCGGTCGAACGGGGCCCGCGCGAATCGTTTTCGGCGGGCGATCGAATGGCGCGCGACCTTGCGGATCGATTGCGGCGGCAAGAACGAGTGAACGGGCGTCAATTTCTGTATGTAAACAAATCGGAGGGATCGATCGAGAGCGGACATCGACCGCGATAAGACGGGTTCGGATTACGCGGCCAAATTCCCGTGCAAATTCCCCCAACGTCCTCGTCCCTTGCCGAATGGAGAACCGGACGCCGAGCGGGAAGCGGCCGCCAGATCGACCGGCCGGCCGGCCGGCCGGCAAGCGGAGCGAAGACGAAGCGACGACCGGCGAAATGTGGCGGCGAACGGGCCGACTGGACGCGCGCAGATCGAAAGCGCGTCGTTTCGAACGGAGGCGCGCAGAAAGGCGGACGGTTCTTCCTCCAGCCCACCTCCTTCTAATCAAGGCGATCGTCTTTATCCTGTTGGTTTATTTCATCGACCAGTGCACGTACAACCACCGTAAAAAAGGGACATTCGGGCAAAGAAGAAAGCAGAGAACAGGCGTTCTTTGCGGGAGCGTGAAGAGAAAAAGGAGGCGGCCGATCGTCGGAGCGGCGGACGGAACGGGCGTTGTTGTTTACGCGCCCGTTCGGAGAGAGGAAAGCGGGGGGAGGGCGGCGAAAAGGCGGCGGCCGACGCGTCTGTGAGAACACGCGAGCGAACGGGCGCGGCCGGCAACCTCCGCCGCTTTTCCGTCTTTTTAGCGCCGATCTTTCTCGTTCGTGGTCTTGCGCCCATCGATCGATCAAGCGACATCTCCCTCCTGCCTTCTCATTTCCTCCTCTTTTCAGAACCTCCGTCCGACTTCCGCACCAGCAACAAAATGGTGAGTATTCCTCAGTTCCATCCGCTCTCTCACTTCCCGCTCGTTTGCAGGGCCTCTTCGACGACCTCACCAATGTCGTGAAGGACGTGTTCGAGGCGCCCGTGCGCGCCATCGACACGCTGGTGGACGCGGGCGTCGACGCCACGCGCGAGATCGTCCGCTCGGTGCGCAGCGAGCGCGACTGACCGAAAACCGTCGATTCCGCGATGGGCGCGTGTTCTTCCCTTACTTCGAATGTTTCTTCCGACCGTTAGTCGACTTTTGTTGTACGTGCCCGAGTCGGTGGAATAAACGAGCGGATCTAAAGAAGTGTTGAGTTGTGCTCGGAATAGGAGGAGTGTGAGCAGCTCCAACGATCATTCGAGCACGTAAAAGAAATGAGTACTTGAACCTTTTCCATCAACAAGTTCCCGCAACCCTCCCCCCGCAATAGCGCCAAACCGCTCGCTCTGCCAACTTCCGAATGGAGCGATCGAACCGACGAGCAGCGTGGCGCAGCGGAAGCGCGTTGGGCCCATAAGCCGGCCGTGGGCGGTGCTGTGCAACCCAAAGGTCGGTGGATCGAAACCACTCGCTGCTAACTTTTTTCATCGCTTGAATCGAATTTTTGTCGTTCACAGCGATTTCGTTTTTGTTCGAATTGCGGAAGTCGATTGGAATTTCAATCGAATGCTGAGCGTCTTGCGGAGTCGAAAGGCGAAATGCAACGAATTATTCGATTTACGAGCCTCGAGTCGTCAGATGCAACAGTCCCCCCGTAAAGGCGGAAAACCGGGTCGTTTGTTCGTCCCAAACGCACCCTCAACTTTTTAGCCGTTTGACCTATCGAGCTGAAATTTTTTCTGGCTAGAGGAAGTTGCATGCGCGAAGTCCGAAAATGCGCATTTCGACCGGCGGCGGACACGTTCAACGTTTCGTGCCGACGTTCCGCGCCGTACCGTTTTTCGCGCACGGCGGAAACCACCCGCCTTGTTCGATGAATATGCATTGCTGTGAACGAGAATTCGTCGCGGAGGTTCATTGTTGCGTCTTGCTAGCCACCCCGTGAACAGAACTCTCGCTTTGCTTTTTGGAACCACGAACGATGCCGCGGGCATTCCTTTTCTTATTTTTCTGCGTTATGAGCGTTCATGTGAGTATCACAAGCACTTTCGAAGCAATCTTCCCATGCTTGCAGACTCAACAAATCACCCAATGCGATGACCAGTCGTTCTGCCCGGGCGAACAAACGTTCGTCCTCTACTCTGCTCTTGTTAATCATTCGTTTAGGTGCTGCCGAGATGCCAACGGAGGCATCGGGTGCTGCCCGTATGCCAGTAAGTTCCCCGTACTCATCCGATTCTACCGACCGTTTGTTTCAGATGGTATTTGTTGTGGTACGGGCTGCTGTCTAGGGTTAGGTTGATTGAAGAGTTTTTAATTGGTAATCGCTTTTTTAGGATGTGTACGTGTACCGCTAACAACTCCACGTGTTACCATGGATTCAACGTCGCCCACGCCTCGGAGTTGCAGAAAGTTCAACCGCTGGCCCCGTAAACAGAGGAGTGGACGAGGAAGTAATTCGTTTCGAAAGTGAATTGATCGTGTGGCGTGTGGTGGAATAAATTTGTTGAGCGCAAGGCAACAAAGCGACAGACCGGCGAACGAGCGGCGTTCATCGAGATTGTGGGCTCAACAGAAATCCGTAAATTGTTCGCACTTGCATGCCCTCCTAGTTTATTCAGCAGTCGGCCGCTCATTGCGGCAGGACGTCCAGGAAGCTGATGGCCTGATTGTCGACGTCCATCTTGATGCACCTGCAACGAAGACTTCTTTCCGCTACTCAACGGAACTCGCCATTGATCGTGGAAGGGGTAGCCGAGGAGGTAGTCGGCGGGCGCCCCGTCCGCGGAGTCGACGGCGAACGCGCAATCGCCGCCCGGAAGGCCCAAGTCGACGACGTAGCGCGCGGCCGGCAGCGCGTACGGGCGCCCGCCGATCGTGAACGTCCAGTCGGGCAGCGCGGCGGCCTGCGAGCAGTCCAGCGTGTAGACGTGGACGTCCCAATCGTACGCCGGCTGCACGTCGAAGTAGACCGCCTCGTAGACGTCGTACGGGAGCAGAACGAGCGGCACTCCGGTGTCCACCTTCCCGTAAGCTGCGGCCGCCAACTGCCGCCCGCGGTACGTGAACGCGTCCACTTGGAACACGAGCGAGCGCGCGTCCCGCAGCCACACCAACGGAACGGTGTTGGCGGGAGTCGGCTGCTCGCAATAGCCCTCCAGACAGCTCCCGAAGCTGCAAGCAATCGGATGGGTGCGTATCGAGCTTTAGGCGTCCTTACGAAGTGACCACCGAGTACTCCCGTCCACCATCTAAAAAGGTAAAGAATGAGTGTATGTCTAACGGAAAGAAACGAACCGTCCGTCCAGTCCTTCAAGTATTGACACCAGTAGCGGGGAACTCCGAGTTTCTCGAACAAATTCAAGACGGCCGACGAGTTTTCGTTCGGACTCGCCGCTTCCGCCGGGTTCCTTCAAGTCGCTCTGTTCATTCGCTGCCCGCTCTTCTCGCTCACCAACTCAAGCCGAGCACTCCGTCGGGCATCGCGGGATCGTCGAGAAGTTCGTGGTGAACGTGATTTGCGGCTCCTGAAAAGGAGACAGAAATGAGGGTGAACTCGTGCATTCAACCCACCGAATCGTTGTGTTATGTTGTCCTCGAAGCCGAGAAGCTGAAAGCGACGAGTGAATGAGCGAATTCTGTGAATCTAAGCAATACACACAAGACCCCGTACACGTGCGCTCCCCCCGAAAGCGAGCGCCCCGTTGCCTCTTCCCCGCTCCTCGCAGTGAACGAAGTGTGTTCGTCCATACCCGACTGAAATGTACGCGATCCCGTCCGATCTCGCAAGTCAAGCAGTTGTGGGCCTGATCAGTACGTGGATCGGAGACGTCCTTGGAATCTCAGGTGACGAACGCCTCTTTTTTTCCCCAACACACGCACGAACTCACTCCGACGACGTCCACGTAGGCCGAACCGCTGACCGCAAGGTTTCCGCTCTCGCGGTCGAACGCGCCCGCCGGCTGCGAGGTGGACGAGGCGGCGGGATCGTAGAAGGGTTGATTGCGCGAAGAGTCGAGGCCCGGATAGTCCGCGGCGAGGACGAACGTCGACTCCGCTCCCGTCTCCAGCGAGACGTTGAAGAAGGCGGCTGAAAGAAGGATTGAGAGAAGGAGGGAGCGGCGAGACGAACGCGGAGTTCCGATCGAAAGCAGCGTGATGATCGGCGCGTCCGGGTAGAACGGCTCGTAGTTCTGAAGCCGGAATGAGAGAAATCCTCTCCCGAACAGCCGACCTTGTGCGTCCCCCGCATCTCCTTGTGTAAGGCTTTCAGCTCGTCGCCCGTCCGTCGTCGCTGCTTCCCGTGCAGGACAAGCGGTTTGCGGGCATCCTTTTGGGCGGCGGGAGCAGCGGCTGCACACGCGACGAAAAGCAGCAAGAGACAGAAGAGCTTCATTTTGAGAGGAGGAATGGGTAGAAGACAGGCGCGCGGTATAAAACCGTAGAATTGAGCGGGTCAATGCTAGCAGTTGTTCTTGAGTAGGAGGAAGAAAAAAGCGTTTTGTAGGGTGATGATTCCTTCCTCGGCCTTCCGATCAACGCTCTTTATCGTGCAGATGAAGTAGTGATAAGCCTTGAGTAGCACGGCTCCTCTGGTTTGTTCGTAGGGAGCATCGATTCGAAAACGTGTGCCGGTGATCAGAATATGACTCAACAATTGGCTGCAACAAAAAGGATGATAACTGGCGGTTGATTGCTGTCTTCGATTGCTTTGTACGGAATTATTGGACTTTCGGCGGCAAGAAATAATCTGCTGTGTCGAAAGATCTGCAGAAACTAATGCACTAAAGATCCGTGGTGGTTTTTGTTTCGGTTGCACGTCGTTCATAATGTTCTTCCGGTTTACTTCGACGGTTTTCTCTTCGTTCCTCTAGGTTGAACGGCGGCCGTTAAACCCGTAGGAAACGGGATCCCGCTCGTTTGTCGGGAAGATCCTCCGGTAAGTTCAGCAGTGAAGATCGCGGCCGTCCGGCGGCTCGAAATGACGATCGAAAGCGAAAAGACGGCGGCGGCGGCGAAGATCCGCGCGCGCATTCCGGGCGGCGATCTCCGGAAGCGATAAGCCGCCCGCCCGCCCCAAAGTGCCCGTAAAGACGGAGAGGATCCCGAAGAAGAATCGCCGGCGAGTGAGTGATGAACCCGACGGATCACCTCGAGGGATCAACCGGAGGGAGCGACCCGCTGTGGAAAGTGCACTCGACTTCTTCCACTGCTCCTTATTGTTTCTGTTGGTTGCGGAGTTCAACGAGAACTGATTTGCAAGCTCTGTTAGCTGTGGATTTACTTTCGATTCGTCAAACTAAACTACACAACTGACCTTCTTCTCACACTCAACTACAGCAATTATCAAAGGAATCCTCTCGCTTTTTCCCGCTCCAAACGGCCACGACCTGCACATTCGACAGACTGCTCCCCTACTTCAATGAGCTCGAAACTGCGGTGGAAGTACGCGAGATGGTCGCTCCTTTTGCTCTCGCTCGTCCTCCTCTTTGCTCTGCTCAGTTTCCGGTTGATTCGGGGGCGAAGAAGTGAGTTCTCTTCATTCATTACCCCCAATCCCTGTTGTTCAGCTTTCGAGTCCGATCGAATGGCCGCAGAGGAAGTGTACGTGTTCACCGGCTACCGAGTGAGCGAGGACCAGATCCGCATCGCGTTGATTCGAAACGACCACAGCGAGTGAGTTCCGTTCGTTCTTTCGGCTTCAACCCGCTCGGCAGCGTCCCGATCGCCTACTCGCTGGAATTCGCGAACGGCGGCGAGCGGACGGCCGGCCGGCGGCTTCGCGTCGAGTGCCAGCGGGCGGGCGAGTGCCCCGCCGCCTTCTCGCCGCCCTGCTCGCTCTCCGGCTACGTGGGGACCATTCGGGAGCCTTTGATGCACGGACGCAACGTTTCCTTCGTTCATTTGAGCACTCCGCAGCGATCCTTTCGGTTGGCCGTTCGGTAAGCCGCTCGATCACTCTTGTTCAATCCCTCGACTTCTGCAGTGACGTCCGCATTCCCCCGAACTCCCCAAAGCGAGCCCACCGCTTGGGCGTCTGCGTCCAGCCCGTCTTCGCCCACGCCGACTGGCCGCAGTTCGTCCAGTTCTTCGAGTACTGGCTGGACGCCGGCGCCACGAAGTTCTTCGTCTACCGCGAGTCCTACAGCGGCGAGGTGAGTGGGAGGGAGGGGGGATCGGAGGGATCGTAAGAATGACTAGAGGAAGAACAAAGGAGGAGATCCAACCTTTCAAACGCTCGCTTCTTGCAGGTGCAGCGCATAATCGACTTCTACCGGGCGAACGGGCGGGCGCAAATCGAGCTGATCGACTGGTCCAAACTGCCGCAGCGCGAGTCGTGGAGCCGCTCGCACTTCGACCCCAACGACCACTGGTACCGGCTGGAGGCGTTCCTTTCGATCTTCGACTGCATGCACCGGGCGAGGCACTGCACGAGTTGAATTCCGAGGGATCACTCCCGCTCGTTGCAGGGGAGACGTCCGCTTCGTCGCCCAGTCGGACCTCGACGAGCTCTTTTTCGTGAACTCCGCCCCCAACCTGCTGGAGTTTCTGGAGTGGACGGCCGCCCGCAACCCCCGCATGGCGTCCCTCAACTTCCTCAGTCGACGCGTCCGAGTGCCCGTGAGTTCCGGTCGATCGGCGAGTGACTGCTGCTTCGACGAGTGGATGATACAAACAACCCAGTGCTTCTGTTGCAGAACTACTGGGACCGAATCGCCCACCCGAGCGACTTCAACTTCGCCGCCCTCCGCGAGGTGGAGTTCGAGCGGGAGGTGTTCGCGCGCGAGCTGTACTCGAAGAACATCTACATTCCCGAACGAGTGCGCACTCCTCTCCTCCAATCAATCAATCCTGCTGCAGGTCAAACGGTTCGACATCCACGTGCGGCGGGAGGCGGAGGTGTTGGCCGGCCGGCCGAACGAGACGTTCGTCCACCTGAACGTGAGCGTGCACGACGGCCTCGTCCTCCACTTTCGGAGAGTCGACTCGGACGTCTTCCTGTGGCAGGAGTCCGCCTACACGACCGAGCTGGAGGCGATGAGCCAACGGTTGGAGCGGAACTTCCTCCGGCGACTGCAGGCCGATCGGACGGGATTGAGTGAGTGCTGGGGAACGAGTATCGGATGGAGCGATCGGTGTTTGCTTGTTGATCAGTCCGATCTATTTGATTCATTTATCGGTCCGATCCTTCACACACACTTTCGCGAGTGATTGAGTAGTCAATTGATCGAAGGGAGAAATCATTTGTTGATTCAAGCGAGCGATTCACTTCTTCCTCCTCTACTGCTCACTTCTCGTCCGCTTTCAGTGGACACCCGCCCGTGGCCGAACGTCGGCGCCCAAATGTTGGCGCTGATGGAGAAGTGCCGCAACGAGCAGTACGAGCGGAAGACGGAGCGCTGCTACAGCCTGCAGCCCTGCGATTGGGAGGTGCGGCGGGCGTTCGCCGGCCGCCTCGACTGGTTCGTCGCCTGCAACACGTGGGCCGTCATCTGAGCGGGCATTCTTTCTTTTCTTCTCGTTGGATCTACGGGTATTTGAGGGCCGCGCAAGTTGTTGTTTAATACAATAAAAAGCATTTTCTTTGTTCTTCTCTGCCGCCAGCTACACGCGTGTTTTCTTCCCCGTCGAAGAACGAGCGTTCATTCACCACATTCTTCGGTTTATTCTTCAAACAACAACACATTCACGGCAAAGAAGGCGGCGAGTTCACTTGGGAGCGGCGGCCGGCTTCTCGCTTTCGCCCGCCGACTGCGCGGCCTTCAAGCCGGCCACCAGATTGCGCACCGCATTCGGCAGGTCCGGAGTCAGCTGAAACGAAGAGGAAATGGGTGAATGACAGGGAGTCACTCACATGCTGCACTTGGGTGATGAATGATTCGACCTCGTCCTCGATTTTCTTGCGGATGGCCGCCTCGTCCGGCGTCTCGCCCTCGCGTTGTTTGCTGGACATCTGAAAGAGCAGGAAGAATTGATGGGCGGTCGGAATGCGGGGTCTTGCCGCTGTTCACTCGGAGTTCGTGGGATTCGACTGCAAACGGAGGGAATAAAAGCGGGATGGTGTGGAAGAACGCGAGGATAATTTGGAAACGCGGAAGCAAGCAACTGGATTGAATGGAGCGACTGAAAGGACGCGGGTAAGCGGCGAGCCGAAGGACGGAAAGCGTGGGCGGAATGTCCCGTGGATCGATTTGATAGAAGCGAGGCGCGTTCCTCCGGTTTGATCTTCCGGTTGGGGGCAGTGGAGATCGGTGGGCAAGAGAGAACGTGCCGCACATGCCCCTGCTCCTCTCCCCGCCGCTTTCGGCACGCGTTTGAATCGACTTCCCGGCGTTGTTTTGAATCTCCAACGACTCGAGTGCCCCCGCAGTCCTCCCACCGCCGAGTGCCGCTCGGCAGAAGGCGGCGGCGAGTTCCAACGGGCGGCTGGCCGATCGCTTTAGTGCGCGACCGTCGACGGGCGGCTCGCTTTCTTTGTTTCGGGCAGGAGTTCAGCGGGCAGAGGGCGCGTTTGTCCACCACCGCCCACGCCTCTGCAGACACCACCGATCTCCGCCCCGGATTTGAGTGCGGACGGCAACGGAAGGAATTCGAGGAGCACGGGCGGAACGTTTCGATTCAAACCGTTGAAGAGTGGGAGGCGAAACAAGCGCCGAAAATCTTATCTAATTGGTTTTTCCCAAAGCTTCACCAGCGTCCATCGAACAAACGAAGACAATCATTTGATTGGATGATTGGCTTTGTTTCCCGCGCGCTCAACGATCGGACAGCTCGCGGTCATTCCCGCAACAAAGAAGGGCAGAACGAGGGCGGCGTTCACACGAGGCGTAGTCCACTGGTCGCGTGTGTGCGCTGCTCACTTCCTTTGCGGGCGGAAGGCACGCGTCCAGTTGTTTGCTGCTTGATCGCCGCCATTCGTGCTGCTGCCTTCTTCTAATCGCTGTCGTTTCAGAGATGGACGGCCGCGTGTTCACGAAGCGCACTCGCGCCCAGCAGCGGCAGTACGAGGAGGAACTCGAAACGTTCGACTACAAACCGATGCGGCCGCCCCAAGAGAAGCGCCCCCGCACGGGACCGCCGCCCGTTGTGGTCATTGATGAGACGGGCGAGCGCGAGGCGCCGGCCGCCGTCCACGTGGAAACGGTGCCCGTCGCCGAAAAGGCCGGCGAGCTGCGGGAAGCGCCCGTTCGTGTCAAGGAGGAGCCGGCGGACGACTCGACCGGCCGAAAGAAACGGAAGCGGAAGAAGAAGCGGCGAATGTCCACCGTAGACGAGCCCGTCCTGCAGGTGAAACAAGAGATCAGGTAAGCGAAGAGGATAAGAATTCCGTCTATGACTGTTTGCTTTCAGCGAGCCCGAGCAGGAGCAAGCGCATCAGCAACACCCCGCGTTTGAGGCGTCGACAGCGGGCGAACACCGTGTTTACGGGCGGCGTGCGGCGGGACAGCCGGACAGAGTCGAGCCCAATGCTCCATCCGAGCACGCTGACGACGATCCAACGAAAGGTGCAGCAAGAACTACGATCGGTACGGTGGATGCGGCGAGCAAAACAACCCACGTTCGTCATTTGTTCTTTTTGATTGCTCACCGCCCGGTTTCAGTTGACTTGCTCGACCTGCGGGTTCGTTAGCAAAAATTCCCGCTTTCACCGTTATCACTTGGACGGGCATTCGAGTACAATCGGCTTTTGTTGTTCGTTATGCGGGATTTTCTTCAAACTGTCCGCGGATCGAAACGCCCACGAAGAGAAGCATCACGGATTCGAACGCCAACAAGAGGACGAAAAGTACAACGGACCCATCAAAATCACGCTGGTTGGTTTGTATTCGAAGCGTCTGTTCAACACGAAATTTCAGAACGGATTGAACAAGTACACTCAAGTGGGCACGAACATTGCGCAAGTTCAAGCGAAAGCGAAAGCAGCCGGTGAGGTTGAAACAGCACGGGTGAGAACTCTGTTTTTACACGATTTAATTACCTTTAGTTGTATTTTCTGGAAGTACTCGGTATTCGTTTCAGTACACATGTGCAACTTGTGGTTATGTGGCGAGCACTGCTCCGGTCTATCATCAACACATAAACGCGCATTCAAAGGCGCAAGGTTTTTGCTGTTCTTTCTGTGGTCTCCTCTTTGGTGTAGGTTTTAACCGGAACCACCACGAACAGGAACAACACGGATTCGAACGGCAAAACGGCGACAAAGGATTTTGCGGAGCCATCATGATTCCATTGGTTTGTGAGACATCGACTGCTCGATTATCTTTTGTTTAGAGCGAAGTTAGGAATTACACACAAATAGGCAAGAATTTCGAGATTGTTCAAATCGGAGCAAAGACCCGCGACTTCTCTACTCCGCGGCCACCGAATTCAACGCGAGCCTACGGGGTGCGGTTTTTTTCCGCCACCGCTTGAATTTTCTTGAATTTTGTTTAGAACTGCAACAAATGCGGTATTTTGTTTGCGCTCGTGTCTTCGAACCACAGCGCAGCGCACCGTGATATTTCCGACAAGTTTCTTTGTTCGATTTGCGGGCTCGGCTGTTCCCAGGCGAGACACCGATGTGATCACGAATCCAAACTTCACAACTTCGTGCGGGACATGGCCTACTACAAAATGAAAGAAACTATCTTAATTCCACCGGTCAGTCTCTTCATATCACATCTCATCCACCCACCGATTGCAGGAGCAGTACGCGCAGTTGCGGAATCTGACCACAAACTTCGCTGCCGTCCAATCGCGTGCACAACCAACTGCTCAAGAATGCGTGGTTCGTTCTTCGATTCTAAACGGGCCAATCGTATCGATTTAGACCTGCGAGCAATGTGGGCTTTTGTTGGCTGTCGCTGGACAGAAACACACTTCGAAACACGCTACCGTTAGCGGAAAGTTCATCTGCTCGGTGTGCGGAGTCGGACTCGAGCGAAAGTGCAGACGGGCTCACGAGGTGAATGTTCACAATTTCGAGAGAGCCCATGGCGACGGAAGCTTCAAAGAAGCGGTCGTGATTTCGTCGGTTCGTCGCTTTCCTCCAATCAACTCACCCGACATTCGTTGCAGGAGCACTACGCGCAACTGCGGAATCTGACCACAAACTTCGGCGCCGTCCAGTCCAAAGCCGTCCCCAGCAAGCGGCAGACGACAGAGCGCAAGCGGAAGAACAAGAGCGGGACGGACGAGCGGATCGACCGGCTGCTCGTTCTCGACCCGAAACTCGAAGACGCGATGGACAAGGCGGAGATGCAGGCGCTCGTCGGGGCTGATCAGGACGGCGGCCGGGCGAAGCGCAACGAAGACGAAGTGGAAACGGAGGACCACGACCTGGAAGCCGCCCTTAAAATCGAAATCATTGACGCCTGTTGATTGCTACCATCACTTTGTCGAATAAACGTGCAGTGGACGAGTCCTCCGATCAGGGGGCAGAAGATCCCTCGTTCTATCCACCCATGAGTGGGGCTGCGTGCCGAAGAGGACGTCGCGTAAAGGGGAGCCGCCCGTCCCGACCGCTTCGGCGTCGGCGGCCGTCTGTCTTGAGGGCGGCGTTCAACGAAGGCGAGCGGAGTGTCCGACGAGCAACAATTGGGGGCTGGCGGCGCGGAAGAACGAGCGAGTGGACGCGAAGCGGCGGGCGAGCGGCCGGTCGCAGTGGAAGAACCCGCCCGCCCGCCTCGCAGAAGAAGCAGCCGAACACTCGCGGCCGGGAACTCCGTTCTTTTCTCGCCAGCAGTTAGATGAGTGACTTACACGAAACGACTGTCCGCTTGGCGGGGAGCTCCAGCGACGATCTCCTGGAAGCTGGCTGGTGGGCGGCCGCCAGCAACGAGGAGGCCGAGTGAACGGGGCGGCGGGAGGGCGGCTGCCGTTGCGAAGCCCCGGACGACCTCTTGGTTGTGTTCGTGGCGCAGAGGTGGGCCGGCCGAGTCTCCGCGCCCTCGGCCGGCCACTCAACAGTCGGCCACCTTCCAGCCGACGAGTAAACCCCCTTGTTCGGAGGAGCAGAAAGCGGGAGCCCCCGCTCACTCGTCCTTGCCGCCCCCAGCGAGCGAGCGGACGAGACGCCCGCTCGTTTTCTCTCCGCGACGGCGTCTGCCGTTCCGTTCCCCTCGCCGCCGCCCGCTCGTTGGGGTTTGGGTTTCGTCATCGTTTTGCTGCGAGTTCGCGTCCGGCGAGGCGACTTTTTTTCTTCCGATTGCCTTTCAGCTGCCGCCGGACGAAGTTGTCGCGGATCGGGGCGGCGAAAGCAAGGCGCCCAGTCTTTGGTTGAATGATCACCGTTTCCATTTCCTCCGCACTCCCGAACGCACAAACCCTCTTCTCCAACCAACCGCCGCAAACTACGAGTTGACGGCTGAAACAAAGGCCTCCTTCCGCCCGCCATCAAAGAGAGCAAAGCCCACGGGTTGCACTCCCCGGTTGCTCGAATCACGTTCGCCTTTCCTGCTTGCTGCTTGGACGGCGAAAGAAGTGTGCGAGTGGCTGCTTTGAGCAGAGAACCGATTGCTTTCGAGCGGCCATTCATTGCGTCCAGTGCGCGCTTCCGTCCGCCCTTCTTCACCTCGCTCGAGCGGCTCTTGCGGGGTCGCCGGTAGCTCGGTCGGTGGAGGACGAACGGGAAGACGAAGACGACGGCAGGATCCCGCCGCTCTGAGAGACAAGGAGAACTCTCAACTGCTCCCCCGTCGCGGGGATCACAACGGAGAGCGACAAGCAGGAATGAGATGGAAGACGTCTGCTTGTTGTTCCGCTCGCCCGACCCGAAGGGGGAAGCGACGAGTGGACGGCGGTGCCCAAAGAACGGCCACGAGTTGGAGCGACCGGTTGGAAAGATGCAAATCGACGGCGAGCGGGTGGAAGGCGAATCAACGTCATCGCCTCCTCTCGACCATCCCCACCCAGCGAACAGAAGCGAGTGGACCCTCTGGGAAGTGTGCACTGAACTCGCCGAACGCACCCGCCGACCGAACGGCTCGAGACGCGAGGTCGTTCGATCCATTCGGCCGTCCATCTTATCGCTCCCGCCGATGGTCCGCTCGACCGACCGCCTCGTTTCGTCGCCCGCGCTTCGCACTTCGCCGACACGCCGCTTCGCCCGCGGGCGCCAAAAAGTGTGTTGTTTTGGCGGACGATAAGCGGCAAAGAAAAGACACTCAACAAAGGCCGGGGGTTATCGACGGGATGGCCGGTCGTTAACGAGCGCCGCGGAGACGTCAATGCTCTAATTGGAATGAAGAACGGCCATCCCTCCGGATTTTATTGCCCGCACTCGCCGGCCGAATCGAATCAACGGCCATTAAACTCGTGCACCGACTGCACAAACCGAAAGAAAGCACATGGCCACGGCGGAATGCTGACCTCTGCCCTTTGCGGCAAGCGGCTCGTTTACGACCGCCGGGCTCCGCGTTTAAAAGCCCCGAGCTGTTTGTTGCCGCCACTCACTCACTCGCTCATTAGCGAAGAGGAGTCACGAGATGTTTGTGTTTCTTTCACGCCTTTGTTTGTGCTGAGTTCACGAGTTCAAAGCGGGGATGCGGGGAGGAGTACGGTAAGAAGCGGGTGATCGGAAAGGTCGAGTTAGAAGCGGTGAAGTATTCGGCAAGTGTATGCGGTCACTCTACTCGACCGCTTCTCATTTCGATGTGCAAGTGGGACACAACAGATCTGCTAGTTGTTGATCACGCCAATCATCGGGCGGTTTCTTTTTAGCCTTCTTCCCGTTCACAAATCGAATCCGTTTGTGTCGATCAGTTCTTCTGCAACACTTTTTTTGTTGCCTTCTTGATTACAAGCGAGTGGCCGTAGAAACGTCACTTGCACTCCGAAATCTGTGCAGTTGTCCGAACTTCTGAACACTCGGATGTTCGGCGGCGTAGTGGAGCGAGCGCGTGGGCGATAAGCGGCTCGGGTAGACTGCGGGCAGCACGTTTAATCCGTTAAGAAAATAAGGCTGCGGTTGTTCAGGGGAAGCAGTAGTGCAGGTACTGTAAACATTCTTTCGGCTTCGATTGAGTGTTTTTTTCATTCACTTGCTGCTGATATTCAACCAACTTCACCGGTTGTTTACTCTGCTTTTGGTCCTGTCGACCTCTACGCAGAACGGCTGCTTTCTTCAAAGAACGGCGTGATTTCCGCGTCTAGACGGCCGTGATCGTGTCGTCGCTTCCACAGCGAACAGACGGCCTGCATTCCTTCTCGCTTCTTATCGCTGCTTTCAATTAGCGAAGTGTTGATTTTGACACGTAGTCCTCTTCATAGAAAGGTCGCTCATTCCAGTGGGCCGACCAGGAGGCAACCGGGCGGGAGTTTTCCGTTGGAGGCTGCGGAGTTTCGAACGCGACTGCCGAATTCTTCGGTCGGTCTTTGCTTCGCGTCCTGTCGGCTGCACATTCTTTGAAGAACACTCCAGAACGAGGGGGGAGGGGCGACGAGAAGGCGGAAGAACGGCAGCAGAGGTCAACGGAGTGTGCGGGCGGGCGGCCGAAAGGTCGGCTTATCGCCGGCCGGTCGGAGGCTTCGGACGAACGAAAGCGAAAGGCGCCACTTCGCACTCGGCAGCTGGAAACGTCAATTGTTCTCCGGCGATTACAAAAGGAGGCGGGCGAACGGGTGTTCTACGTTGCGGTCGCGAGGTCGAGCGGAGCAGTGGAGAAGACGATCGAATCGAGCAGAACTCACAATCAGGAGCAGAGTGTTTATTAGGTTGCTTGTTCTTCTACATTTCTCTCAAGTGTCAACCCCTTCTTTCTCCGTTTTCCACCTACTTCTTACCGTGATCGCGCTTTTTGCATCCACTCTCCAATCAACCACTGGTTTCAGACACGAACGCGTGTTTCGGGTGAACCGGACCGAGCGAAGCGAAATGTTGCGAACGGGCGTCGTCCTCCTCCTCGTGCTCGCCGCCGCCCTCGTGGTCGACGCGAAGATCGTGCACGTGCCGAAGAAGCTGGAGCGAACGCAGAAGGTCGTCGCCGCCGCGCAGGCCGCCCACCGCGCGAAGGAGGCCGTTGTCCCGCGCGTGGGCCGATGGGACGCCCATGATCCCGGTTCGTCCTGTCGATCGATCGATCAGTTGATTGAATGGGTGTTGCAGGTTACTACACAGACGACTTTGCGCGCCGAAAGATGTTCCCGCTGTCGGCGGCCGCCTACGCCGACTCGCCGCAAGACTGCTTGACGCGCAAGTTCCAGAACGCTTCTGTAAGTTCAGCAGAAGAATGGGTGGGAGAATCGTTCGGATTTGATTCAATCTCGGGGCGGTCACTTGTCCGCGACGAGAAGAAGTGTGCGGAAAAGACGTGGGGCAGCAAACGTGCTCCTTTCGATCTCCGCCGATGCACTTGCCCTCTTCCCTCTTGCTACCGTACTCCACAGCCCCCTCCTTTGTTTGCTCCGCACCGCCGTTCACGTTCAAAACGGCCCCGTGCACCGGCCGGCCGAAAAGTCGTAAACATCCGGCCGAATCGGCGCGTTTCGCAATTCCGAGGACTCGGCGGCGGCCGGCCGACCGGCGCGAATTGACGTCGCCGCTCCAATCGCTAATTAACACGCGTGTTCACCACCTCTAAAAGTGGCTGCCGGTTCGCGGCGGAGTGATAAAAAAGCGGCCGGCGGAGTGCGGAAGGAAAAAGTGATGACTTTCGGAATGCGGCCGCCGGACGGATCACGTGTCCCGAAAGACCGGAGATCGCACGGGAGGGAATGAGTGTTTGTTGAATGGGAAGGGAATGTAAACAAAGCAGAAGGATGCAACAAACAATCAACCCACGTGCTTCAGGTCTCGCTGCACATCATGGCGCAGTGCGAAACGGGAGCGACCACCGACAACTGCGCCGGCTACACGGCCGTTTCGCACTCGGACAAGGCGATCATCGTGGCTTTCCGGTTCGTTCAACACCAAGACGAGCATCTGATTGATTCGTTCGGTTCAGCGGGACGGAAGGCTTCCTGCAGCTGGTGATCGAAGTGGACAACGTCGTGCTGAAGAGCAAGAAGAGCTCGCCCATTGGCGGCATGATCGCCGAGTACTTCCACGACGTCTTCCAACACCTCTGGGACAAGGGAATCAAGGACGACGTGGAGCAGATGCTGAAGACCTACCCCGACTACGAGGTTTGGATCACCGGCCACTCGCTCGGAGGTTCGTTCACGCTACTCTTTCTCCAACTCCTCGCTCTTCAGGCGCCGTTGCTTCGATCGCCGCCACGTACATCCTGAACACGTACAATCTGGAGAACGAGCGCATCAAACTGGTCACGTTCGGTCAGCCCCGCACCGGCGACACGGACTATGCGTCCGCTCACAACCTCCGACTGCCCCGCAGCTACCGAGTCACCCACCATCGTGACATGGGTTCGTTCCCTTCACCGAATGCCCCTTTTAACGGTTGATTGCAGTGCCGCACGTTCCGCCGGAGAACTTCGAGTCGTACTTCCACCACGAGTCCGAGGTTTGGTACCCGCAGTCAATGAATGCGGGCGACTCGTTCGTCGTGTGCAACGAGGCGGAGAATGCGAACGACTGCTCGGACAAGCAGTGGTTCGACGTGTCCATCAGCGATCATCTCCACTACTTCGAGAAGCACCTGAGCTCGTACGGCGTGGACGGATGTCTGGACGATCAGGGATTCTAATCGCCCCGGATTGATCGACCGGTTGATCCATCGTTTGCACTCGAATAGCCCCCGTTTACTCGCTCGCTCGTGTCATGAATACTTAGCCGAAACCGTTCGCATTATTCCGCCCGGATCCAATGTGCATTTACGCCCGCCTTCACTGGTCATTAACCGAAAGAAACCCCCGGACATTGCCGTCGATTCAACGCCCGCATTTACGCTCAAACCTCTGACTCGTTTATTCACACCAAATCCACGAAATAAACACGTCGATTACGAGGAACAAAGTGAGCGTTTAACACCAACATTAACCCAAATAAACAAAATGAAACGAATAAACGAACAAAGTGAATCAATTCCGAAGAAATTCGATCAATACCGCGTGTAAATCAGGTGGGAAGCGGGTGTTTGCGGGGCCGTCCGCGTCCTCGCTTCTGCGGCACTCCGTCGATCGAAAAGGAGGACGACGACGAAGCGGGAGTGGGCGGCTGCTCGTCGGCGGGCCGCACGCGTTTCGGCCGCCCGACCGGCCGCGAGCCCTCCGGTTTTTTCGGCTTCTCGACGGCCGCCGGCGGTTGGTTGGAGGAGAGGCTGCTTGCGGGCGTGCTGCAAGCGAACGAACAAAACAAACCAATCGAAAGAAAGCGGTAAGAACAAACCTGTGAGTCGCCTTCGCTTCCGAACGTTTCGGCCGCTCGACCGGCGGCGGGGGCGGGACGTAGCGGTCGCGCAGAATGCGGAATTCGGCGACGCCACGGTACGGGAGCTTCGTCAACGGGTCCACGTAGCGGGCGGGCTGCCCACTAATGGCGCAAATCAACGACGAGCGCGGGGCGGGCGGCGCGGTCCACGTCTTCAGTTCGGGCACGACGGCAAGCGTTCGGTCGGCGCTTGAGTACCTGAAACGAAGTAATCAATCAGTCGACAGTGGGTAGATTGGAGACCGGTTGTTTGACTGCAAAGAACGAGCGAAACGGGATTGAACGTCGACTCGAATTGCAGGGCAAGAGAGTGCTTTCATCCCCTCGCTTAGCCCCCAATCGCTTTCCAGCCAACCTACCAGGACTCCTTCGGTCCGTCCACGTAGCGGGGGCGCGCCTTGACGGCCGCCTTCTGCTGTTCGGCCAGCTGCCGCTCGCGGAGGGCGGCCAGCGACTCGCGATTCGCCTTTGCGATCGCCGCGCACTCCCGCAGCCGCCGCTTCTGTTCGGCGTCGCTCAGGCGGTTCTCGGCGACGTTCGTCGAAGAAATCTTCGAGAAGAGCAGCTGGGGTTTCTTCTGAAGCAAGAAACGAAAGAAATCAATCGAAAGAAGGCGGCACTCACTTTCTTTCGCTTCCGCTGTCCATCGCCGTCGGCGCCCGGCTCGCCGCTGCCCGCCGCCTCGTCCTCGTCGCTCTCGAAGTCCTCGCCCTCGGCCGACTGCTCGTCGAGTTCGGAGTTCTCGTCCTCTTCGTCCTGCGCCTTCAGGTCCCGCTCGGTGAGCTCGAAGTTCACGTCGTTTTCGACCTAAATCCGAAGAAATCGACGGTATTCGAGAAAATTTGAGAGAAATTCAGGTAAAATCGACGGAAATTCGAAGGAATTCGAGAGCAACCAGTGGAAATCTGTAGAACGAAAGAACTCACATCGTTGAAGCCGCCGTAGAGCGTCTCGTAGACCTCGTCGCCCTCCTGCACCTCACGCTCCTTCTCCGTGAGCAGTTGGGCCATCCGATTGCCGGCGTTGGCGCGACGGGAGCGATTCGGAGCCAGCGGCGGCGGAAGTTCGGGCTCCTCGTCGCTGCTGCTCTCCGCCGCCTCCTCGCCGTCCTCATCGGCGGCCGAGCGGTCGGCGGGGCTCGTCGCTTCGTCCTCCAGCGAACGCTCGCCGTCCTCCTCGTCGTCCGTCCACTCGGCCGCCCGCCCCGCGTCGCCGCCGGCCATCCGCGACGAGTGGGCCGCGCGGCGGCGTGTGGAGCGCCCGCCCTCCGCCGCCTTCGACGTCGACGGTTGGGGCGACGAGACCGCCGGCCGGTCGCGCAGTCGCATTCGATCGGTGCGGGGCTGAAATCACGAGGAAATCAATCGAATTCGTGAGCAAAAGCGGGAGAAAATCGAGCAGAACGCGAAGAGCGAAAGGAATCGCAAGAAATCCACTTGATCATCAAAGAAATGGACCGAAATCCTCGAGTTTATGGACAAGAATCACGACCGAAATCCCCGAATTCAACGCTCGACAGCGAGCGAGCAAGGCGGACGGAAGATGAGGGCGGAGTGTTCGCTCATTGATTGGCGTCGCCAGGGCGATCGGCGGCGTCGCTTTTCGCTAGGCTTGAGAACGGACGCCTCGGACAGCCGGTCGAGGGATTCTCAAACAGAATGGACAAGCTTCTGGACGTTCCTCAACGAATTTCCGAGCACTCTCTTCTCCATACGAATCCCACGCACATCCCGACCGCTCCGGCCGCTCCAATTCCCAAACCTTGCGGGTTTATCGCCGAATGTACAAAAGACAGAGCAGAAGGAAAGGTTAGAGAGGATGAGAGCGTGAGAATGGAAGAACAGGCGTCCGCTCAAGATCAGGTGGCGCGATGCTCGGGGATCGTCGGGTTCTGCTTCTTCTTCGGGTCGTAGTGCGAGCGGACCCACTTGTGGCGCATGACGCCGTCGAAGCTCAGCCGCTTGTGGGGGTCCACGACGAGCAGCTGAATGGAGCGGGGGATCAACAGAAGAAAGCCTGGGGAACGCACCTTCTTGATCAAATCGCGGGCCTCGGCCGACACGTGGTCGGGCACCGTGTAGGTGGCCTTGGCGATGCGCTTGTACGTGTCGTTGGAGTTCTCCGTCTCGAACGGGGGCCGGCCGACCAGGAGCTCGTAGCAGAGGACGCCCACCGACCAGAAGTCCACCTGCAGCGAGTGGGCCTTCGAAGTGACCATTTCGGGCGGCAGGTAGTCCATCGTGCCGCACAGGGTCCGTCTGAACACGCGCCATAGGAAGAAGAGAACGAAGGGAACTCACCGGTTGTTCGACGAGTGCACCGACCAGCCGAAGTCGGCGATCTTCAGGTCACCGTTCGCGTCGATGAGGATGTTCTCCGGCTTGATGTCTGCAACGAGCGGGCGACTGAACAAATGCAATCGAAAGGGACAGACCGCGATGGATCACGTTCTTCTGGTGGCAGTACTTGAGGGCGTCCGCCACTTGGTAGATGTAGCGGGCGGTGCGGCGCTCCGAAAGGCGGTGCTTCTGCTGCAGCTCCTTGTAGAGCTCGCCGTTCAGCGCGTACTCCAAAATCAGGTAGATCTTCTTCTCGTCGTGGAAGTAGTTGTACAGTCGGAGGATGTTCGGGTGGCTGCAAGCGAGCGAATGGAGGGAAGGAAGAGGGAACTCACTGCAAGTGGGCCTGAATTTCGATCTCGCGCGCCACCTGATGCTCCACGTTGTTCTTCACGATCTGCGACTTGAAGAGGATCTGCAAGCAGAGAGATTAAGGAGCACACAGCAGCGGGCACTCGCCTTCAGCGCCACGGGGATCTTGTACTTCTTGTCGCGCGCCAGGTACACGTTCCCTGCAACCGATCGAGTGAATGCAATGGAAGGAAGGCGGGAAACCGACCGAATTTGCCCTTGCCGAGCGGACGGCCCACCTCGAAGTCGTCGAGCGTGAAGTCGCCCTCGTGCGGCTCGAGGACGATCTTCTCCACCGGCCCTTCGGCCGTCTGCGAGTCCGCCGGCTCCACCTTCATGAGTGCGAACGGAACGGGGGAAAAGGAGGTCGAGGGGAGCGGGAGGAAAGCGGGACGCGGCCGGGCGATCGGCGTCCCCCGCGCGTTCGTGTGCGTGCGCCACGCGCGCCCAACCGAAAGCTTCCGCTCGGGACGCGGCGGGCGGCGTCGGCGGCGTCAAGGCGGGATGTCGGGGGATTTCCGGCGATTTCGACCCCTTTTCGAACTGCAGGTTGATTGGAAGGAGCGGGCGGTGCGGCCACTCGATAAACAGCAGATGAGAACTAGCGATTTACACGCACAGCCCGTGTTCTTCGAATGAACAGGAGAAATCCCGGCGAACGGCGTCTCGTATTCGACCAAAACGGCCGACGACTTCGAGGAGTGCAACGAGTTTATTTTAGAACGAATAACAACAAGGAGAAGTACCCGCACTTCACCGAAAAATCAAGGGCAACAGGAAGGCAGCCGACCGCTCACTTGGCGGGCGGCTCGTCGGGCTCGTTGGGCAGGAGGGCGTTCCTGTAGGGATGGGGGTCGTCGAAGGGGGCGAAGACTGAAAGAAAAAGAGGGATTCGTCGCTCGACTGGTTGTCGTCACTCACGCTGAAAGACAAAAGAAATTAACGAACGGAGAAGAAGGGGGAACTCGCCCTCGCCTTGGCCTTCAGCCCTTCCGGCTCCTCGTACTTGCCGTAGAGCGAGACGCTGGCGTGTTTCTTCAGCAGGTACGTGATCAGCGAGACCTCCGCCCGCCGCTGGTGGACGGCACACGCGCGGCGGTGCTTCGCGTACGTGATGTCCGGCTCGCAGGAGATCTGAACAAGGTAGAGGTTCTTTCCGTCGTTCGGGGCACTCACGTCCGTCTCGATGTACGTGTGCGGCTGGGGGAAGGGCGGCAGGAAGTGCGGGATGGCGGCCGGCCGGGGCTGCGGCTCGCCGACCTTCAGCTGCGGCGACGGGGGCGGCGGCTGGACGGTGCGCACTTGGAGGCCGGCGGTGGGCGGTTGGCGCGCGAGGTGCTGGACGAGGGCGCACAGTTCGGCTTCGTCGACGCCCGCCCGTCGCAGCGCCAGCCGCACGTCGCCCTCGAACGGGAGCGTGCGCCCGGCGTGCTCGGCGCTCAGCTTCGTCAGGCGCGCCAGCTCGGCCATGTCTGCAGCGAAGAAGCGAACAATCAAATGAGAGGAGGGAAGGCGGGACTCACAGCGAAGCGCCAATTCGGCCAGCACGCTCAGCGCGCTCATCGTGGCGGCGTCGAAGCCGCAGTCCAGCGCCACCACGCCGCACACGTGCTGCATCACGCGCGCCATCTGCCGGTCCAGCGCGAGTGGCGCGTACGTGGCCGTCGCCCGTTCGGCGAACTCCGCGCCGCTCGTCGTTGCCGCCGACGGCTGGGCGGGCGGCGGGTCGGCCGTCGAGTGGCCGTTCGTCTGCATCACAAGAGGTCGGCGGAGGGGCCTGGAATGCGAAGAGTAGGCAAGGAAGAACGAAGGAAATGCGCGAAATGGATGGAATGGTGAAGCGACACGAAATCCCCGCTGAAATTGAATCTTTACGGTTGGAAATCAAAGCCAAACATCGAGCAGTTCGAGAAGCTGCTCCCGAAAGCCGAGTCAACTAGCTTAGCTTCAACGGGATCCGAGAATCCGCCGAATTCCGCCGAAATTTGCGCGGATTTCGCTCCTCGCTTCCGAGCGCCGGATTTCTGCCCGGACGTCGGTTAAATCGGAAACAACGACTGTTAGACGGCTGTCATCGAGTGGATCGTGCTCCAACCGAAAGGAACACGTGAACTCGATCGAAGTTCCCAGAAACTGGCCGGGAATCCGCTTTTCTGTCGACGGCAAGCAGCGGCTTCGAGGCGTGCGGACGAAATGTTTGGGCATCGATGAGTGGAAGCAAATCCCTCTGATCATCGGATCTTCCATCAATTCCTCCGTTGATCGATCGAACAGCCAAGAGATCACTCGCATTCGTCGCATTTATTTCTTCCAACCGGGGAGGGCGTGGAGCAGAACAAACAGCAGGACAACGAACACAAGGGCGAGGAGGAAGACGACCGTCAGTTGGGTCCACGTGTGACAGGCGGAAGGGCCCCGTTCGGGATCGTTCCCGTTTCTCTCGACGGTCACTTCCGCCACGTAGAACTCGACGATCGCCGGGCGGTCGGCGGAGCGGCCGCGTGTTTGCAGCGAGAGGAGCGGGGCGGCGGCGGCAAAGAGCGCGGCGTCTCGTCCGTCATTTTGGCTTCGAAACGAGCGGCGAAGTCCGTCGAGCAGCATCATCCAAAAATCGAAGGTTAGTCGGTCCTTTTCGATTGCTCGGAGGCGAAGAACGGGAGCAAGAAAAGCAACGGAAAGCACCTTCATGACATCCCCACGCCTATTGTGTCGCTTGCGTGTCCTCGAAACACGCGAGTTTAAAGGGAATGAAGCCGACGGCTCCGCAATTTCGCCGGAACTCTTATTTTGCAGAAGACCGTGGGCGAGGGGAGACACTTCTTCAACGAGAGTTTGCCAACAGCAACGCTCTTCGTGTTCCCGCAAAAGAGCATCGGTTTATTGCACACACAACGGAAGAAAGAATTCATGTACACACAAAAGGAATCAATGGGGGGTGGACGGCGGTTTTCCGTCGGCGAGCTCCTCGAAACGCCGTTGGATTCGCCGCTCGATCTGCGCGACTTCGGCCACGCGCCGCTCGACCTCGCGGTGGGCGGCGAGGAGGGCGTGCAGCTCGGCGGTCTTCTCGGCGGTCCGCTCGTGGATTTGCGCGAGGATTTCGGCCGCCTGCCGCCGCCGTCGCTCGCCCCGCCGGTCGGGCGGCGGTTCGGCGACGTCGCGCGCGTGGATCGCCTCGCCGAACGTCCAGTCGGCCTCCAGCGCCCACCATGCGGTTTGGAGCGAGCGGCGTTGGGCGTCCAGCCGGTCGATCCAGCGGGCGCACTCCACCTGCCGGCCGGCGACGCGCGGCGCCTCCTCGTCGTCCACGCGCGCGGCCAACCGGCCGGCCGTCTCCGCCAGCTGCCGCCACTTCTCGCGGCGATGAGCATCTGGAAAGGAGCGTGGAGAACGAAGAGAAAGGGCGACTTACCGGGCGACTGTTCGGAGGAATCCGGCGGCTGCACGGCCGCCGTCCGCAGTCCCAACCAGGTGGCGGCCGAAGAGGACGAGGCGTCCATCAGGGCGGTCGATGAAGAGACCTGGAAAGAACAGGATGCAGGAAGGAAACAGCGGAAGGGAAGAAGCGAGGGTTCCAGTCGTGCGAGCGAGAATTCCAACCAGAAGTGGATCGATTGAACCTTCTTACTAACCAGGTCATCTCCAGCGAGGATCGAGCGTTTATTCCCGCCTCAACAACAAACAATCCCGTTCATTAACAAACAACAATCACGGACTAGAAGAAAGCGAGGGTTCACGTGTTGATTTTGATGCGGAGGTAGAAGACGGCCTTCTCCTCGGCGCACATCAGGAGGCCGAACAGCGAGCACTGGGCCGTCCGGTCGTAGGCGGCGCGCACGAACTCGTCCACGTCCTCCGCGGATCGCCGGCGGCCGTCGAACTCGAGCAGGCAGAGGTCGTGGGCGATGACGTTGCCGCTGAGGACCTCGTCCTTGATCTCGCGTACGCTCTTCGTGGGCGGGATGTCGAAGCGGGCGAAGCGGTCGGTCGTCCGCTCGGCGGCCTCTTCGTCCTCGCGCGGCTGCCGGGCGACCATCACGCGCCGTTTGGCCGCCTCGAGCAGCCGATGGAGCGGCGGCTTCATTTGCGCGGGCGAGGAGTTCGCACACGCCTTCCTGCAAGCGAACAACAAGGTCAAGGGATGAAAATGAGGACGAACCCGAAATTGAAGCGTTCCGCCTCGTCCGCCGGCTCCACGTGCACGACGTCGCGCCCCACGCAGCGGCAGCAGAAGCGGGCGGCTCGTTCGCGACACAAACAGGCGGCGTTCAGGCACTGCGACCAGAAGGGCGCCGTACAGGTCTCGCAGACGCCGATTTGCGTGCGCGCGGGCAGCCGCACGTCGCGGGCGGGCTCCTTGACGAAGTCGCGCGAGGCGGACAGGCGGAACAGCTGGGCGGCCTCGGCGAACCGCTGCCGCTGCGCCCACGCCGCGTAGTCGAAACCGCCGTTCACGTTGCCGAAGTTCGGGCTGCAATCCAGCGAATAGCGAGCAGAAATCGGTGGAGAACTCACCCGTTCTCCAGCTTCAACCGCAGCAATCGGAGGGCGATCCACGAGTCCTGGTAGGAGCAGTGGCCGAGGCCCGAGGTTTGGATCCGCTCGTTGAAGTAGTAGTAGGCGAGGCCGCGCAACGACGTCCGCACCTTCCGCGCGTTCATGCTGTAGCCCGCTGCCACGTCGATGCAGTAGCTGGAAGCCGGTGAATCGATCGAATGGAACGAAAAAACGAACGGGTGTGAGAGGCGGAGGGCGCGCAGGTCGTTCTCGATCGAGTGGCCGCAGAGGATCGCGGAGGGCGGGAGGAGGCGGCGGAAGGCCTCCTGCACGTCCTCCAGCCGTGTCGTGCAGTCCGCGAGCAGTTCGGGCGTGATGCCCGAAAAGCAGGTGAGGTAGTCGACGATCGCATTCCGCGGCTTCACCAGCGTGTCCAGCACCGTCTCGCCCGCCTCGTTCAGCTGAAGAGGAGTGAGCAGAAGAGTGCGGAGAGCTCACCATTGTCACTCGAGTCAACTCGTGCATCTCGCGCTCCGTGAAGCACATCTCGCAGTCGAGCACGAAGAGCGGCGAGCCGGCCGTCACTCGGGCGTAGTGCTCGCGAGTGGGCCGGACGGGCGGCAGGCCGGCGGGCGGCTCCGCCTCGAAGCCGGGCAGCGGGTAGTTGCGGAACGCCATGTCGTCCATCGAGGCGAGCAGGCCGAGCTTCACGACGCCCTCCGTCCGCAAGGCCACCAGCGGGTCGCCGCTTTCCTGCAACCGAAGATGGAAGGGAGCGATCCCCTCAAACAAACCTGGATGATCGCCTTGAGGATCGCCTGCTTGGGCAAGGCGACGTGCAGGAGGGCGTCCCAGTAGGCGGCCCCGTCGAGCACCTCCTCGTCCACGCGCGTCCAGTGCCGCTCGAAGCACTCGTTCACGAACTTCAGCCGGTTCTCCTCGTCCGCCTGCAAGCGAGCGAGTGGAAGGACGGGAAGGAAGAGGAGGGCGCCAACCATCTGCTCCGCACTGCACTCGACGCGGGCGAGCACGAACTGCGTGGGCTTCTTGAAGTTCTCGTAGCGCACCCACCGCGGCCGCTCCACCTCCTTGGGGACGGCGAACGAGTGGCACAAGCGGGCGAAATCTGAACGGACGAATGGAATGAACAAACGGAAGAAGGGGGCGTACCGTCCAGCTTCAAGCAGCCTTTCTTCAGCTCCACGCGCGGGCGCATGTAGCGGGCCCGTTTGCGCGTGATCTCCTCCGCTTTCCGCCGAAATTCGGCCGTCTCTTCGTCGATTGCGGCCTGGATTTGCGCACTCAACGCCTCTGCATTCAAGGGATCTGCAAACGAGGAATGGAAGCGAGGAATGGAAGAAAGGAGTGGACGAACCTTCGGCGTTGAACTCCGACGAGCAGCCCTCGTTGGCGTCGTCGAAGGCGGCGAGGGCGCCGAAGCGATTCGCGCCGCCGCCGCCGCCGATCGCCGCGCTCTTCGACGGGCGCTTTCGCTTCGGCATTCCTCTGGACAACCACCGATTTAAAACGAGAGAATTCGATCGAAATCGGAGAGTATTGAATTGTTTTTGAGACAATCGTCGGTGCACTCCACTCGCCATGTACAAATGAATTTATTGCGGTCAAAAGAAGAAAGAGAAGACAGTCACCACATCAGATGGAAGAATTGCGGAGAATTGGAAGAAGTGAGGAGCGAATTGCCGAAATCCCATCGATTTCGTCGGTTATTCACGCGCGTCCGTCGAGTCACTCCGCCGCCCAGGTGGGACTGACGACCTTCAGCTCTGCGACCAGCCGCAGCAAGCGGGTTTGAGGGCCGAGTTTGAAGGGCCAGCGCTCGACGTCCTCCTTCTTCACCGCCAGGAAGGCTTCGCCGTCGAACTCCTGCAAACACACAAGGAATGAGTGATGCAAGATGATCAATGGGTGGAAGCAAGGCAATTCCTCTCTCATCGAGCACTCACCTCTTCCTCCAGGAAGGTGGCCATGTCGGGGAGTCCCTTGCTGAGGATAAAGGCGCCGAGTTCCGCCCGCGACCACTTGGCGGGGTCAGTTTCGGGCGCCAGATCGTGCTTCTTGAGCAGCGCCGCCCGATCGACCACTCCGCTGCCGGTGGAGGGCGTGGGCGAAGAAGCGGCGGAATCGGCGACCGAAAGCGAACGCACGACCGGCGGCAGGGGCTCGTCGTAGGCGGCCGCTTGGGCGAGCGGCTCGGCCACCGCGCGGGGCGAGATGGTGGGCAGGCCGGAGCTGGACGGCTCCTCTTGCTTCAGTGAAAGCTCGAGGGGATTCATCGAGGACGAGGCGAAGGCTTCGGCTTCTTGGAGGCGGCGGAGGTAGTCGGCGGCCTTTGAGCACGTGGGCTTCTCTTCGGCGGGCTCCTTCTGCTCGACTTCGGCCTCCTGCTTCACTTCGGGCTCTTTCGTCGGCTGCTCCTCGGCGTCCATCTTCTCGTCGACGTACGAATCGAGCGGCGGCGGTTGATCGTCCATCTCCTCGTCCTCCTCCTCGCCCTCCTCCTCGACGGGAACGGCCAGCGGGATGTGGGCGGAGGTCGAGGGGCCGGCGACCTGCGGCGGCGACTGGGAGGCGGACGAGTCGGACGGTTGGAGCGGAAAGAGCATCCGGGGACCGTTGCCTCGGCGGACGGCCGCTCGCGTGACGTCCGCGTGGTTCGCATGGGGCGACTGCGACTGCGACTGCTGCCGGCTGAGCCAGTACTGGGCAGTGTTCTCGCGGTAGCGCGCGTTCACGCGCTCGTTCATCTGCCGCATGTAGGCGTAGATGCGCGCCTCCTCGGGGTCGTCCAGCAGGTGCGGTCGCACGTTCTCCGACGCGTCGTGCGTGTCGTGGAGCGGCGGCGGCGTCAGCGAGAAGGTGCCGCCGGAACGGTTCGCGCGCTTCGCCTCGTCCTCGTCCTGCAGCCGCCGGCGAAGGACCGTGTTGTCGATGACGATCTCGTGCCGCTTCGTCTGCACGATGTTGCGGCGGGCGCGGCGCGTCGACAGCGGCTCGTTGAGGTCGTCCGCGTTCGGATCGGCGGCATTCTCGTGCAGCAGCGCCAAGTCGGAGCGCGTTCGCTTGGCCGGCGGAGCGGCGGCGCCGTTCGTGTTCTGTCGACGGGCGCGCAGCTCCTCCTGCTTGTTGACGGGCGCCGGATTGTAGAGGTGGACGCCGAGATCCATCCACGGCGCCACCTGCTCGACGAGGTGGCAGCCCTCCGGGCAGGCGGCGCCCTCGTCCCTCTGCAGCGGCGAGATGAAGCCGGGGCAGATGTCCAGGCGGAGCAGGAATTGCCGCAGCCAGCCGGGGAATTCGGACGCCCGCTCGCACACTTCCACCTGCAAATCGACGAGGGGGCAAACAAATGAACGAAGGAAAGAGAGGACTCACAGTCACGACTCGGCAACGCTTCTCGTTCTTCGGATTCGACAGCTTGATCGCGTACTTGGGCGCCAGCGAGTTCGGAGTCGTGAGGCAATGCTTGACGGCGTCCCGCTTCACCACGTACTCGAGCATGTGCTGGACGATGAAGTGCTGGACGGGGACGAGCGGGCCGGCCGGAAAGGAGACGTCCACCATGCGGTTCACTTCTTCGTTCACGAACGGGCCCTTGTAGCAGGCGAGGTTCACGAACAGGCGGGGCAGGAACTGCGATTCTGCAAGGAATCCAATGGAATTGGACGAGAGAAATCGAAACGAACCGTCGGCAAAGGCGCGGACCATGAAGCGGCGCCCGTTCGCGGGATCATGCTGCCGCGGGCGCGTGACGAGCGCCATGTCGCTGCCGATCGTCCACATCGAGTGGTCGATGATTTGGGGCACGCGACACAACGGAATCCCGCACCGTTCGGCGGTGCCCGCGCGGAAGATGCGCTCGTCGCTGCAAACACGCAAGTGAACGGAAAGAATCGATCGATTGGACTCACAAGTAGGCGAACAGGTGGGGCGACGAGAAGCCGCGCTGATTCTCCAGCCGCAGGACGAGCAGGTGGCGATGCGTGCGGAGGATCGTCGCCGGAATCATCAGCCCGCGCTCCTCGTCGTACACCTCCACGTGGCGCGGGTTGTCGAACCGCTCGACGTTCTTCGGCAGCTCGAAGTACGACTCGGTGAGCAGACGGCCGCGGATTTTGTAGATCGTGAACGTGGCCTCGTCGTAGCCTGCAGAACGGAGGGGATGAAAGGAAGGAAGAGAGCGAGAGAACGAACCCTTAGGCACACTCAACCGCAAGCCCGTCCGCGAGCAGAAGTTCGCCGGCAGCAGGTCCGGCGAGCCGCGATGGCAGACGAGCGAGCGGGGCTCCGGGTCGTGCAGCTTGGTGATCAGCTGGACGCGGAAGAAGTATTTGTTGTAGATCTCGGCGATCACGCCCGGCAGGATGCGGTAGCGACACTGCGGGTCGATCACTTCGACCACTTGCTGCCGCTAAACTCGGGGATCAACGAAACAATCGAGCGGGGTGACGAACCTCGAGGTTGTGCTCGCGGAGAGCGGCCCGCTCGAACACGAAGTACGGAACGACCTGCGAGACGGTGCAGCCGAGGAAGGGGCGCAGTTGGAAGTTGCCGTCGTTCCACGGCAAAATCGACCACCCGATGCGGCGGCACCGTTCGGACGTCACGAACACGCGGTGCTCGTGATCGTGCGCGTCCACCGCGTGCACCCAGCCGTGCGCGTACGCCGCGATCCGCACCGTGTGCACGACGCGCGGATTTTGCGCGTCGATGAGCTCGAAGAAGTGCCCGACCTGCAATTCACGAGAAGAATCAACGGAATTCCGTGGAAAAGAACTCACTTTGATCGATTCGCCGACGGGCGCCAACAGTTGGTCCATGGAGAGGTTCCGGAGTTGGAAGAGGCTGTCCTTCCTGCAATCGAACGACAGAAATCGAGAGAAATTCGGTTGGAACTCACGAGAAAATCGACGTCGGGTAGGGGGCCATCGCGAGGATCAACTCTTCGAGTTTCGTGTTCTCCAGCGTCTTGTCGCCGACGAAGCGCACGTACGCGACCCGGCCGACGACGCACTGGACGAGAGCGGCCAGCTTCTCAGGCCCGCCGCCCACCAGGACGGGAGTGTTGGGTTTGAAGAGGACCTCCGCGAGGCGCCGCTCCAGGTGCAGCTGGTGGGCGGCCAGAAGGTCGCTGGTGGCCGGCAGCGAGCCGCGCGCCGCCATGAACGTCGGCCACTCGAATTTGGGCGCCGGCGGCCGCTCGTCCTCCTCTTCGTCGTCGGCCACCCGGGACTGCGGCGACGAGCCGCCGGACACCAGCGGCGGCATGTCCGCGTACGGGGGCCTGCAATCAGAATGGACATGAAAGGAGTGCAATGGGAGTTGGAGGAAGAATGGACGAGTGTGAATCCCCGAACAGAACGAAAGAAAATTTAGTGAAACGGCCGAAATCGTGGGAAATCGAACAAAAAAGAAGCTGGTCACAATTTCCGACCGGTTTGCGTTGATCCTGCAGCTAATCGATCGTGTGCGCAGCTTTTTGGCATCAAAAAGACCTTTGAGATCAACTCGGAGTTGATCCTACGCCCGGGATCAATTTCTTTCGGCCAAATTCGTCTTGTTTTGGACAGAAGGAGCCTTCAACAACTCTCACGATTGCGTCGACGATTAGGAGCCGCAGAGGGGTAAGAAACAACAACGAAGGGTGGAAAGATGAAAGAAAATGGTCAAAATCACTCACTCTTCGTCGCCCTCGGCGCTGCGTGTGGCCGCGGCGGTGGAGGCCTCGCCGTTGCCGTCGGCCTCAGGTGGGGCGCGTCCTTCGAGCACGTGCATTCGAGATCCTGAACAAGAGAACAACAATTGAAAAGAGAAAGCGGGCACGATTGAGCGGAGGATTCACGACCCAACAATAGCCGGTGGGAACGCGAGAGCACGTAAGCCCCCGGGAACGCAAGGGGACGCGAGTGGGAGAAAAGCCGAGCGTAAAGCGGAACTGGCCGTTTCGTCTAATCGATTGGATTCGACAGAGATTCGAAGGATTCCAGCCTCTAATTGCCCCGAACACTCCCGATCCCCGCCGTCCTAAAGAAGGCGATCGGCGCGCGAGTGCGCGAAATCCCAAGCGGGTTTCGCTGCGGGCGGCCCACCCGCTCGCTCGACCTTCGCCGCCGCGCTCCCGCCGCGACCCTCCGCCGCGTGGCGTTGCGCCCGGGCCGGCCGCCACGCGTTGCCGCCCGCCTGCCGACTTCCACGCGTTTCGTCCGCCGAACCAAAATCTCGACAATCGATTACGGAGCGGTGCGATTGATTTGCGAGGGGATGTGGAAGGAACGGACGGATAGTGAAGGACGAACGGGAGTTGGAGATTTCTTTCCGTTCGCTTTGTGTCCGCATTCCCGGAGGTTGTTATCGAAAATCCACGTGTTTTGATGCAATTGATGGTCGCTTTCTGATATTCTTTTTACTTTCCGGCTTTAAGATTTTCTTTGCGAACAACTCGTTGAAATTCACGCCTTTTTCGTCCGTTCGGCCGCGATATTTATGCCGTTTTGGAGTCCAAAGTCTCGAATTTCTTCGTTTCGACGGGCGGGATTCGCTTTCGTTCTTTGAGCTTTCTTTGTCGTGAATTTTCGAGCATTGTTGCGGGAGAACCCCACTCGTGTTCCTTTGTGCCTCTCATTGATTTCGTCGTCAACTTCCCGATCTATTTCCTTTTCGTTTGCAGGAGCTCCCCGACCTCCCCACCGGCCGCCATGATCGAACTGTTCGCGATCTTCAGCAAGGGCGGGCTGGTGCTGTGGTGCATCAACGAGTCGAAAGACTTCTTCCGCGAGGCCGTCAACGACCTCATCGGGAACGTGATCCTCCAAGTGAGTGCCTCCTTCCGCTTCTTTCATCCTTCTCTTTCTTTCAGCAACGCAATCTGCCCGTGTACAAGACCGACTCGATGTCGCTGAAGTATCGCATGGACAACGAGTTCGATTTGGTCTTTCAGGTGCCTCCTCCGTCCACTTGCTGCTCATCCGCTCGCTCGCTTGCAGGTGGTCTACCAATCGGTGGTGCAGATGTCGTACGCCGACAAGCTGCTCACGGAAGTGAACCTCCGCTTCCGCGACCTCTACAAGAACGTCCTGGGCACGGAGGCGGTTTTTCGGACGGGCCCGCGCGTCTTCAAGGCGTTTGATCAGGAGTTTCCCAAGTGCGCAGTGTTTCGTTGATTCCTCCGTCCACTCACTTCGTTTCAGGATCCTCGGTCGTTTGCGCGACGAGACGCTGAACGCGGAGCCGAAGAAGCCGCGCACGTACCAAGTGAGTCCTCCGTTCCGTTCTTCCCGTTCACTCGCTCGCCTTCAGGAGTCGGAGAAGTCGAAGCGGACGGTCGCGTCGTTGATCCAAACGCCCGCCGACCTCAAGGCGAAGAAGGAGGCAGCCGCCAAGGAAGCCGCCGCGGCGAAGACCGTCGAGAACGTGTGAGTTCCTTCCGTCTACTCGTTCCATTGATTTCTCCTTCGAATTGCAGCGAAACGGTGCAGAGCGGCGCCTCGTCGCCCGACTTGACGCCGCACACGTCGCCACGCGCCCAGCGCGCCACGAGCGACGAGGACGAAGAGGTTCTCCGCAATCGCGAGGCAATGTTCAACCGGAACAAGAAGCCGTTCGTTCTTTCGATCAATCCCTGCATTCACTCGCTCGCTCGCTTGCAGGCAGGCCGGCAAGAAGGACGGCGGCAAGCCGAAAGCCGCGGCGGCCGCCTCGAAGAAGGGCAAGCAGGCGCGCAAGTGGGAGCTGGGCGGCAACGAGAAGGACCTCGCGGAGCTCGACTTTTCGGCGCCCCGCACGAAGGCCGAGGACGGCAGCCAGCGGGAGAGCGCGATGGACCGCGAGTCGGAGAACCTCTACTCCCAGAATGCACGTCTCTCTTCTTCCTTCTTTCCATTGATCCCTCCCGTCTTTCAGGCCAAACTCGTGGGCAAATTCAAGGGCGAACTGCCCGGTCTGGACGAGGGCGACCACGAGCAGTCGGACGGCGACGAGGACGCCGAGGAGGACGGCGAGTTCGACGAGGCGGTCGTGTACGGCTTTCGCTCCTGTCCGTCCATCCGCTCGATCGTTGCAGGAAGAAGAAGGGCGGCTGGCTGTCCGCCTTCACGTCCCTGGTCTCCAACAAGCAGCTCACCGAAGCGGACGTCGCGCCCGCCCTCGAGCAGATGAAAATCAATTTGATTCGTGAGTTCCTTCCGTTTCGTCCTTCCTTCCATCCTTGAGTTCAGGCAAGAACGTGGCTGCGGAGCCGGCGCAGAAGATCTGCGAGTCGGTCGAGACGAAGCTCGTGGGCAAAGTCGTTGGGACGTTCTCGCGCGTCACCACAATTGTGCGCGACGCGATGCGCGAGTCGCTGATGCAACTGCTGACGCCCAAACGCCGGGTGGACATCCTCCGCGACATTCTGCACGCCAAGTCCGAGAACCGCCCGTACGTGATCGTCTTCTGCGGAGTGAACGGCGTCGGCAAATCGACGAACTTGGCGAAGATCACGTTCTGGCTGAACGAAAACGGCCACCGCGTCCTGATCGCCGCCGGCGACACCTTCCGCGCGGGCGCCGTGGAGCAGCTGCGCACGCACACGCGGTACTCCTCCGTTCATTCACTCATCCGATCGTTCGTTGGATTGCAGGTGCCTGAACTCGCTGCACAAGGACCACGTCCAACTGTACGAGCAGGGCTACGGCGGCGACTCGGCCAAGTTGGCGCGCGCCGCCGTCCAAATCGCCAAGGAGCGCGCCATCGACGTCGTGCTCGTCGATACCGCTGGCCGCATGCAAGACAACGGGCCGTTGATGGCGGCGTTGAGCAGCGTGAGTCCCCTTTGTCCATTACATTCACTCCTCCCTCGTTCAGCTGATCCACACGAACAACCCCGACCTGGTGCTGTTCGTGGGCGAGGCGCTCGTCGGCAACGAGGCCGTCGATCAGCTCGTCAAGTTCAATCAGGCCCTGGCCGACCACTCGGCCGTCCAGTCGAATCCGCGCCTCATCGACGGCATCGTGTTGACCAAATTCGACACGATCGACGACAAAGTGGGCGCCGCCGTCTCCATGACGTACATCACCGGGCAGCCGATCGTCTTCGTGGGCACCGGCCAGACGTACAACGACCTGAAGAGTCTGAACGCGAACGCCGTCGTGAACATCCTGTTGAAGTGATCCCCGCCCTCCGTTGGGCGGCAGTATTCTTTGTTTATTTTGTGCTTGTGATTGATTGATGAAGAGAGGAGTGTGCACTAATTTATTCTTTCGTTCTTTCGCCCAACCGATGGCCGCAAATCCCGATCGGCGTCTCGTAAATCCCCTCTGCTTTCTAGCGGCTTCTTCCTTCTTTTTACTCACCGCTTCCTTCACCCGCAATTCAATCGAATAGACATGTCTAGAGTTCTTTTCCGCAAGCATTTCCTCACAGCTAACCTTCACAATCACTCCCGAATGCCCTCTTCTATCTGACTAGTCGACTGTGGAGTTTTGTATCGAAATAAACACTTGAAGCCGCAGTTTAGGGGGTTTGGTGATTGGAAGGCGTTGTGTTAAACGCTCAATACTTCTTCTTCTCATCCAATTCGTTGCTGATTGTTCCTTCGTTCCGAACAGGGCGGGGGATGTGAAGCGAGTGAGTGGGCGAAAGAACGAAAGAAGCGGACGAATTCGTGGCCACCGTTCACTTCTCGTCGGTCTTCGAAGCGAAATGGCCGGTCGCTCCGTCCCGCCGCAGGTCTTCTTCGCCGTCGGCCTGTCGGTCTTCGTGTTCGTCAGTTTTCTCCTGTACGCGAACGTCGACACGAACGCCCGTGTGCGGCAGGACGCGTACAGCGGCGTGAGTTCCCTTCGATCCGTTCAACCCTGTCTTCCTTTCATTCTGTAGGCCCAAAATGAACACGTGAACGTGCTCCGGCGAAAGATCGAGGACCTGGAGCGGCAGTTGAAACACAACGACGAGCTCGTCGACCGCCTCGACCGCAAGTGGGACGCCGCTGAAGCGAAGCGCCCGCCGCCGCCTCCCGTCGACCCGAAGGTCGAGCCGAAGGTCGAGGCGGGCGGGAACGGCGCGCTCAAACCCCCGCCACCTCCTCCCGACCACGAAGAGCCGAAAGAAACGGAGGAGGAGGGCGGGCAGGCAGCCGACGTGCCGCCGGACGTTCCGCAGCCGGCCGCCGGCGAGGGCGGCGGCCAAATCCCGCTGCCGAAGGGCGCCGCCGAGCAGAACGAGCGGGCGGCCGATCGACGCGCCGCCACTCCCGCCGGAAGCGCCCAGTGGTCGTGTCCCGCCCGCAAGGCCAAATCGGACGTCCAGGTGAGTCCGGGCATTCATCCTTTCAATCATCCTCCCCTTTGTTTGCTGCAGATGCTGGACGCGTACGAGCGGCTGCCGTTCGACAATCCGGACGGCGGCGTGTGGAAGCAGGGCTTCGAGATCACGTACGACAAGCAGAAGATTCGGCAGGAGAAGCGGCTGGAGGTCGTCGTCATTCCCCACTCCGTAAGCTTCCCTTCATCCTTCCATCTTATCCCCGGTTTGCAGCACTGTGATCCGGGCTGGCTGAAGACCTTCGAAGAGTACTACCAGGAGCAGACGCGCGAGATCCTCAACGGAATGCTCCGCCATTTGACCACGAAGCCGGACATGAAGTTCATCTACGCCGAGATGTCCTTCTTCGAGCTCTGGTGGGCGAACCTGACGGTCGGCGAGCGCGAGAAGGTCAAAGCGTGAGTTCCCCGTTCGATCTTCTTCCATCCCACTGCTTTTTTTCGCTTTCAGCTTGGCCCAAAGCGGCCAATTCGAAGTCGTGACCGGCGGATGGGTGATGACCGACGGTTCGTTTCGTCCTTTGTCCTCTCCATTCCTGATTGTGTTTAGAAGCGAACGCCCACTCGTTTGCGATCGTCATGGAGTTGATCGAAGGCCACGAGTTCCTCCGCAACCAGCTGGACTACCGCCCGAAGAACCACTGGTCCATCGATCCGTTCGGCCTCTCGTCCACGTTGGCCAAACTCATCAAAGGCGCCAACCTCACGCACATGGCCGTCCAGCGGGTGCACTACTCGGTGAAACGCTTCCTCGCCGAAACCAAACAGCTAGAGTTCCGCTGGCGGCAGTTGCACGCGGACGAGGCGACCGAAACGGACATCCGAACGCACATGTGAGTCGTCCGTGGACGAGAAATGAGTGACTGGTTTATCTCGATTGCAGGTTCCCTTTCTACAGCTATGATGTGAGTTGCTGGAGTTGATTGAAAGGATCAATTGATGCTCTCCGTCAAACAACCGATTTTATTCATTTGTTTGCTTCAGGCCCCGCACAGCTGCGGACCCGATCCTGCGGTTCGTTCCCTCCACAGCTTCCAATCGTTCCTTCGATTTTTGCTTTAGATCTGCTGCACGTTCGATTTCAAGCGACTCTCGTCGATCGGCTGCCCGTGGCGCAAACCGCCGCAGCGGATCACCGAGCGAAACGTTGCCGCGCGAGCGGAAGTGTTGGCCGATCAGTACCGCAAGAAAGCCCAGCTCTACCGAATGAACACGCTGCTGGTGCCGCTGGGCGACGACTTCCGCTACGACACGGACACCGAGTGGGAGGATCAGTACACGTGCGTCGTTTGATTGATTAGGCGGAGTAATTGCGGGCTGTTCAGGAACTACAAACAACTTTTTGAGCACATGAACTCAAAGGAAGAGCTGAACATTCACGTGAGTTCTTACCATCAATTCAATTGAATTTCGTTGGGTTTTAGGCTCGCTTCGGAACGCTGAAAGACTATTTTGACCTGCTGGACGGGCGACTCGAAGAGGAGAGCGACCCGAACGCCCGGGATCTGCCCGTCCTCTCCGGCGACTTCTTCACGTACGCCGACCGCGACGACCACTACTGGAGCGGTAAGCGATTTATCTACTCGTTCTATTCACTTCTTTCGTCTGTTTGAAGGCTACTTTACGTCTCGCCCCTTCTACAAACACATGGACCGAACGGTGCAGCATTTCGTTCGCTCCGCCGACGCGCTCTTCTCGCTGGCCGCCTGGACGGCCGCCCGCCGAAATTCCACCGATTTCCCGCTCGCCGAGCGCTACGACCGGCTGGTGGAGGCGCGGCGGTGGCTGTCGCTCTTCCAGCACCACGACGGAGTGACGGGAACGGCGCGCACGGACGTCGTCGTGGACTACGGGAAAAAGTGGGTTCTTTCTTTCGTTCTATCGATTATTTCCGGTGGTTTGCAGGATGTTGTCGGCGATCGAGGACTCGGCGAAGATCGTCGCGGAAGCCGCCGGCTTTCTGTTGGACCTGCCGGCGGGCCACTCGCTGCGCGTGGACCACGAGTACCGCGTGGAGGAGCTGCCGAAGCAGCTCGTCGTCGATGCGGGCAGGTTCGGTCTTTCTTCAATTCAATTCGTTTGATTGCTTGCTTCCAGCTCGTTGATCCTCCACAACACGCTCGGGCACGTGCGGAACGAAGTCGTCTGCGTCCACGTGCCTTCGGCGAAGTTCCGCGTGCAGCCGGCCGGCGGCAAGACGGCGGACGTCGAACAGCAGCTGCAGCCCGTTGTGGAGCTCTCCGATGGGCACTTCGTCGTGCGGGAGGATGTCCACGAGTTGTGTTTTCGCACGGAAATTCCCGCGCTCGGCCTCGTGCGGCTGGAGTTCGTCGAAGTGGCGGACGAGCGCCTCAATCGGGCTACTGTCGACGTTTCGTCGAAAGCCGACCAGAAGTGAGTCCATTTTGGTCAATCCCTTCCATTTCGTTTGTTTTTTGCAGGCTGTTCCCCGATGCGGAGCTCCTGAAGCCGCACGACGTGGTCACTCTGGCGAATTCGATCGTGACCGCCACTTTCGACTCGCAGAGCGGCTACTTGACCGTGAGTCCCACAACTCCATTTACTCTTGTTTATTCCGTGTTTAGTCGATCGAATACGACGGAAAGTTCAAGTCCGAGCTGCAAATGGAGTTCGTGCACTACGGCGCTCGCGGGCACAGTGCAGGTGAGCGAGCGGGACGGGCGTTTGGGTTGAGAAGAGGGTTGATTGGGGGGTTCTTCTGCAATTTGTGCGCAATTGATTGATTTCTCTTCGGTTGCAGCCCGAGCGGCTAAATCCACCGACTCGCTCTCCGGCGCGTACCTCTTCCTCCCCGACGGGCCGGCGAAGGCGCTCTTCGGCGAACACAACACTTTCGTCCGCATTCGGGGCGCCGTTCGCCAGTCGCTTCTCATTCGCGGGCCGCAGGAGGCGAACGTGCAGCAGGAGGTCCGACTGGACGTCCACTCGCGCGCCCTGGAGATCGTGAACCTCGTGGACGTGCGGCCGCAGTCGAACTACGAGCTCGCCATGCGCCTCACGTGCACGCAGTTGGACATGCCGGACGAGCAGTTCTTCACCGACTTGAACGCACTGCAGGTGGGTGGACGACTCTTACGCATTGACTTTGCTCTTTTTGCTGCAGATGATCCGGCGTAAACGATTCGCCAAGCTGCCCATCCAAGCCCAGTTCTACCCGATGCCTTCCACCGCGTACGTCGAGGCGGACGGCCGCCGCATGACGCTACTGGGGCGGCAGGCGTTGGGAGTGGCGAGCCTGACGGCCGGCAGCATCGAAGTGATGCTCGACCGGCGTCTCAATCAGGACGACGATCGCGGGCTGGCCGAGGTGAGTTCTCTCTGGATTGCATCCAATCGATCGCTTGTTTGAAGGGCGTGCTGGACAACAAGCGGACGGAGTCCCGCTTCCGGCTGCTCATCGAGCAGATCGAACCGCAGGCGGACGCCGAGCAGAATCGCGGCGGCTTCCTGACGCCGCTCGCCCACCACCACTCCCAACTGCTGCACCACCCGATCGACGTCCTCTTTGGTCGAGTGGAAGCCGCAGGAGGGAGCGGCAAGTGGAGCGGCCTGAAGCGCCCACTGCCCTGCGACGTCCACCTGTTCGCCCTCCGCACCGCCGCCCACCCGACGGAGTACTCGCCAGAAGGTCGCCGACACACCCGTCCGAAACCGGAAGCGATGGCGATCTTCCAGCGGTACGGCGTCGAGTGCAAGGCCCAAACGGTGCCCACGCCCGAACTCGCCGCCTGCGAGCCCACCGCCGGACAGGTGGGTTCTTTTTGCATCGGTCTGATTTTCCTGCGTTGTTTGCAGCTCACGCTCTCCGACTTCTTCGAGCCGATCGCCCGCTCGTTCCGCTCGACGTCCCTGACCGGAATGTACGAGGCGGCGGAGCAGTCGACGGACTTGCGGATCGACCCGACCGACTTGAAGGCCGTCAAGGTGGAGTTTTGAAAGTTCCCTCACTCCTCCTCTCCTCCTTTCGAGCATCCATGACCACACGAGAGTATTGCCCCCTATTTATTGCCTGAAGTAACCGTTTATTCATTTGTTCCTCACATTTATCCGCCTTCTCTTTACGCAATACTCAGCCAGCGAACCCACGATCCCGAGTGCCCCCAATCGTTCTTTTTTGATTGTACATTACTCGCCCGCCTACCTACTCATCCATCTACCGACTAGTCTGCTCATCTCATCGTTGCAAACAGGACAACACTCTCCTCCTTTTAGTCAAGTCACAAATTGTTCGGGTTTTCGTTAGGCTCGACTTTCGTTCGCAAGAATAAACGTTTGTTTTGCGCGGAGAAGAAGCAGTCACAATGAGGAGTGATCAAAGAGCACGAAGGCGTCATTTATTTGTGTTCCAAGCGGCTAACGAAAGCGTCCGTCCACGTTTAACAGTTTATTCAACACTCGCATGATCGAAGCTCATTCACTACTTGTTCCAACAGAAGATGCAGCTGTCGGAGCCCTCGTAGCAGGGATGGACGCAAATGCCCCACAAAATGGCCTGCGGGATGCAGCAGCTGCCCCCATCGCAGGGCTTCGATTCGTAGGGCCAACAGAAGACGCCCCACAACGAGTTGGCGTCGGCGTGCAGCTGCTGGAGGGCGTCGCTCGTGAGGTTCGCCGGCGTGATGCACTCGGGCATTCCGTTTCGTTGCTCCACCGACGTTCCGGGCGGGCACAAGCGAGCACGCGCGAGTTCCTGCGCGAACAGCCGCCGAGTGCGCTCCTGAACGGCCGGCTCGCTACCGATGGCGTCCGTGAACGGGCCGAATTCTTCGCGAAGGGCTTGACGAACGCGATCCTGAACTTCCTCCATCGTGTCTTGGGCGTTGGACTCCTGACAACTAGCTTTTTGGACGAGCAGGAAAGCGAGAAGGAAGAGCACGAACAGTTGTGACATTGCGGAGAAAACTGCGACTATGAGGCGATCGGCACGACCTGCATTCGCTTAAATGCAAGAGCGGAAGGATTCAAATGTGCTGATTCAAGGCGACTGTTGCATTTCGAGTGTCGCAGAGCTCGAAACTCGTCAATCAAACGACCGTCTTTGCGTTTATGGCCGTTTCTCGTTGGTATCCGAAATTCTAACGACTCGTTAGAATTCTATGGCTTTTCAACTCGATAGAACGTCATGAATGCTCCATTTAATGGTTGCTGTTTGCGACTGTATGCGTTTGCAGATCGTTGGTGGTCAATAAACCAAACAAAACGCGAACAAACCGCAATCTTTCACAAGTGCTGGCCAAGAAGAAGCTGCTGATCGGATTCTAGCGATGTTCGCAAGACTTCAGCAAGAGATGTGTTCGCCGCGCCTCGATTTGCCGCTCGGTGTGGAGGAAACCCGACGGACTCGTGCGGCAAGCCTCGAACGATCGACGGGTGGGAGCAGAGCGGAGTGATTCACCACCCGTTTTCTACTCGACGTCGCCGTCGATCGCCTGCGGCGCGTTAATTTGCATAATTTTCGCGCTCGTCGACGATTTGCGGGGTGGCGATCGGAGGAGGGGAAAACGGGGAAAACGGAGGAACTCGGCGCTGCAGGCGAGGATTCGACGGCGGCGAGTGGAAAGTGGACGTCGATTTGTTCCTCCGCTTTGTTTTGCTCGCTTGACCACTGCGTCGTCGCACTCGCCTGTCTTTCTTCATGGATTCCCGCAATAAAACCGACGTCGAGAGCTCCGACTTCTCGCCCACTTCCGGCGCCTTGTTCCCAATGCGCGGAGCTCGTAAAACCACGTTGGTCGCCGCCGAACCCCTCATCCGGCGAGCGGAAGGCGCGGGGGCCGTGGAAACGAACGTGGAGCGAACAACACGCGCGAGTGCGCGGCAGGTGGAACAAAAGAAAGTGGACGACGCCGCGCGGTCAATCCGCCCGCTCGCCGCCGTCTTGTTTTCGATGGCGGCGGGCGCGAACGGAAGGTTCGTGGATTGAAGAAGGGAGGTTTGGACTCTGCAGAGTTTGATCGCAAGTACGAGGAGGCGGTTGATCGCTTTGTTCGAATTTTTCCACTTTCTACCGCGTGGCCGGCCACACGCCCAAGCGGCATTTTCCAAACGAAACAACGCGGCCCGCCTGTTCGCTTCGACGGCCACCGAATGGACAGACGGCGTTGCCAAGGGCAATTCTTTACGAGCGCTCTTTCCGTCCAGTGGGTTGATCCAACAAGAAACGCCTGTTTTCTTCGTTGTTTGCCAAAACCTCGCCCGACATCTCAACACGGCATCTCCACACGGCATCTTCCGATTGCCATCGAATCCTCGCGCACTTGAACGCGCATTTTTGATTGACATTCTCGATGGTTGCACTTGCGGACGTCGAGCCTCTCGATCGACGAGTCTTTTGGATCCCGCGAATGGACAGCGAGGCGGAAGAGTGCCGCAAAAAACGGCAGTAGGTCGCGACCCGCTCGCGCTTTTTGCGCCGCGCACTCGTCGCGTCGCGCGAGAGCTGTTTTTGATTGACGGCGTTTGCTTTTTGCGTTGACCTGCCGCGCGCTTGTTCGTGTGCTCGCGCAGGTTCGTCGCTTCCGAAAACACGCGCGGCGGCGGCGGCGGAATGCGCGCCTCGCATGTTCGCTCGCTTTATGCGCGGCGCTCTCGGCCCCTCTGCCGCGCGCATCTTCTTTCCAACGCGTGTGTTCGTTTCTGCAAGTGTTTCTCTTTCGAAAAGCAGAGACGATCTGCGTACCGCTTCTTTTTTTCTCGAATGTTTTTTTGAATGACACCGCTTTTCGTCCTCCTAAACGCTCCGTTCAACCGAATGCCCGCGCGGCGTCTTCCGCGTCGCCGAAAGCGCGGAGAAAAGCCGTCGGACGAAGGCGCGCGGCGTCGCGGGGCATGAGATCACGAGGGCGAAGAAGCCGCCCGTCCGCTCGCCGCAAAAACGACCTTGATTTGCCGTCGGGCGGCGCGCGAGTGGACGCCGAGCGCGGAGGCGGCTGGCGGGCGGCGAGCGTCGACGCGCGGAAGCGAACGAGTGAGTAAGCCGGCGAAAGCGGCGGCGGAGGAACTCGTGGAACGAAGCCCAGCAAACATGCAACTTTTGATCAAAAGTGTTGATTGGTGGCGGGATTCGGTGGGCCACTTTTGTCTGCTGGTTTTCGTCGCGTCGTCTTTTCTGGTCAAATTCGTGCCGTGTTTGTGCCAGCAGTTTATTTGCGATTATTAGTTGGAGCTCCCAACACGCTCTCCGTGCACCCTCGATCGCTTCATTCGTGTTCACTCAGATCTTTCCTTTAGCCCACTTCTTCCCACCCGCTCCAACCGCTGACTTTTTACTCGAGCCGTTGGCCGTTGGATGAGCACGAGCGGGATGGCGTCGTTCACGCGCGTGGTCGTCGTCGTCACGTCGATGTTTCTGCTGATCGGCGGCCTCGTGCTCAACATCATCGGGGCGTTGAGTCCCTCGTGGCAGGTCGGTTCTCCTCTCTCCTCCTCCTTCCACTCTTCCGCCTTGCAGGTCGTGGACATTCGCGAGTTTTCGGCCACTCATCACGTTCGTCCTCCCCACTCCTTCCTTTCAATGGATTGATTGCTGTCGTTTAGCACGGCCTCTGGCTGGACTGCACGCGGACGGAGCGAGCGTTCATCACGAACCGGCACGTTTCGGACTCCTCGCCGCTCCACTGCACGTACAAATTCGACCAGACGGCCGCCCTCCTGCTCGAAGGGAACGCGCGGGATGTGGACGGGAATTCGGCGGCTGCGGAGTCCGAACATCACCAATTTTTCGGTTCGTTCCTCTTTTCTTCCTCTCATTTGATCGTCTTGAAGGCTGGCAAAAGGCGATCCTCATCTTCATTGTGTTGGGGCTCTGCTCGGGCGCTCTGTCGATCTTCGTCGGCTTCTGCTCGCCCTGTTCGCCCGCCTACTCGCTGATCTACTCGTTCCTTTCGTTCGTCACCTGCAAGTTCCCCAAGAAGCGACAATCGATCATTCGGCCGCTTTCAGTCTTCTCGTCGACGGTCGCCGTCGCGGTCTTCTTCTTCGCCGCCCACCGTGTGGACTCTCGCTTCGTGCAGGGCCTCGTGGCGACCTACGAGCAGGAAATCGGGTCCGCTTTCTACTTCTACGCAATCGGGACGGTCCTCCATTTTCTCGTCTTCATCCTGAGCATCGTCGTCACGTACCAGGCCCTGCGCGAAGGCCGCGAGGAGGACGACGAGCGGCCCATCCGCGAACTCGCCCCGCTCTACCGGCAGCAGTTCGGGAAGACGACCGTTTGATTCGAAAGAGTGTTGACACGACCGCGAGTTGCTCAATTCCACTTGAAAGCATTCATCCACTCGATCCTCTCCTTTTTTTCCTTCGATTTCGTCCATGACCCCTCCGTTAATTTATTCGTGCCTTCCTTCTTCCTTCTCCGTGCATTTCAACGGTTTTCTTTCCGCTTTGAATCGATTACTTCTTTGTACAGAAGCTCCATTTCTTTTGTTCACTGCCGATTGTTGGAATAAACCGAACGAACAGAAATCAATCAGTTTATATCTTTCGATCAATCCATGGGGCAAGTGACTATCGATTGGGGCAGCACACACGAAGGGAAGCAAGAGAAGGCACTTGAATAGAAGAACGAAGGCACTAATGGAAGGATTCTTCTGCCTAATTGCCGAACCGAAGGGCCGCCAGTCGACCGCTCCGCTGCAGCAAGACGCCGAGCAGGAGGCCGACGAGCAGGCTGGGGATCGACGGCCGCAGCCACCCGAAGATGCGCGGGATCGTGCGGCGTTTCATGAGGGCGGCCAGCTGGCGGTAGGACTTCTCGGTCATCGGCGGGTAGCGCGCCCTAAACGGCCGCAATATTAACCGAATTTAATGAAAAGAACGAACGCCGCCATCCCGTCGCCGAAGAAGCCGCGCAGCAGGACGGCCTTCGCGTGCGAGAACTCCAGCCAGCCGTATTTGCCGCGGTATTGGCCGAAGCCGGAGTTTCCGATGCCTCCTGCAACAAACGAATGAAAATAAGAGTGGGAGAGAGGATCGAACCGAAGGGAAGAGTGTCGACTCCTGCAAACACAAGCATTGAATCCCCTTCATTAACGGAACGAACCGTAGTGCATGAGCGTGTCGTTCGAGACGACGCCGCCGCTCTGCGTCTCGTCGATCAGGCGCTGGATCTTCCGTTTGTCCTTCGTGAAGATGTAGGCGGCCAGCGGGTTGGGGCCCGCGTTGATCAGCCGGATGCCGTCCGCGGTGGCCGCCGGCACGGTGACGATCGGGAGGATCGGGCCGAACAGCTCGTCCTCCATCAGCGGGTCGTCCAGCTCGCAGTCGACCACCGTGAACGGAAGGAACAAATCGGAGCGGTCGGGGCGGCCCGCTTGGAAGACGACCTGCCCGCGCGTTTGCGAGAGCAGCGAGTTCAGCCGGCTGCAAACGAGAAGAAAGTAGGTGGACGAATGGGGAAAAACTCACTCCCAATGCCGCTCGTTGATGATCCGCGCGTAGTCGGGCGACTTCTGCGAGTCCACGCCGTAGAACTTCTCGGCGGTGAGCTTCAGCAAAGCGACGAGCCTCGACTTCACCTCAGGCGCCGTGATCACGTAGTCCGGGGCAACACCTGAACGAAAGAGATGGGGAGTGTCATTTCCTGCGAGTTCACGCACACGTCTGCCCGTCGTTGAAGCATTTGCCCCAAACGAGTCGCTTCGCTGTGACCTCCAGGTCGGCGTCCGCCTCGACGATCACCGGGCTGAAGCGAACGGAGGGATGAGAGGGCTGAAGTAGACGAAAGCGAACCATTTGCCGCCCAGCTCCAAGACGCACGGCGTGACGTGCTTGCTCGCCGCTTCCATGATCTTCTTTCCGATGTTCGTGTTGCCTACACGAAGCGATGAACTCATTAAAGAAAGAAACGAACCCGTGTACATTATTTTGTCGAAATGTTCGCCCAACAGGCTGATGGTCACGTCCGCCTCACCCTCGAGCACGTGCAACACTCGCTGCAACGGGGAGAGATGAGCGGGATGGTATGGGTATAAAGGAGTACGCGGTCGAACGTCCGATTCAGCTGCTCGGCGATCACACTCGACGCGTGGACGGCCACTTCGGACGCCTTGATCACGAGCGTGTTGCCGGCGGCGAGGATGGCGATGATCGGGTAGAAGAACATCAGGGCCTAAACGAGCGTAGACGAAATGTAAGGAATGGAAGGACTTGCCGCGTAGTTCCACGTGGTGATCAGCAGAACGACGCCGTACGGTTCGCGGACGATCATCGGCGTGTCCAGCAGCTCCTTGAGTGTCTTCTCCACGTACTCCGGCCGCATCCATTCGTGCAGGTTGGCGAGCACGTAGTCGATCTCCGTGATGCCCGCCTGCACCTCGACGATCTCCGTCATTTGATGCGAGCGCCGCAAATCCTTGTGGATCGCGTCGCAAATGGCCGCCGACTCGCGCACGAGCAGCTCGCGCAGCTTCAGGAGTTGCGCCCGCCGGAACTCGTAGCTCCGCGTGGCGCCCGACTTGAAGAATTGCCGTTGGGTTTGCACGAGCTGAACAGGCGGGCGGTTAGAAGAGAGCGTTCAAAGAAGAGAACGAACCTCGTTGTACGCCATCGCTCGTCGGTCAAGTAGAGGCTGCCGATAAAAGGATGGAAATCTGAAATTCGGCGCAGTTAGGCGATAGAAGAAACACTAAAAGCAAGCGGAAAGCGGAGAGAAATCGACGAGCTCTTCGTTTCTCAGCCGAACTCGACCACCCGCGATCGTTTCGTTTGCAAAAAGAATGCCCTTTCGCTTCCAAAAAGTCCGCACTTCAACTCTTGTGCTCGGCAAGAACCGAGCCGGCGGAAGAATGCGGTCGTTTGCTCGCGAACGGAGCGGACGGAACGTGTTGATAAGAAGCGGTAATCAAGACGGCTATTTGCGGAGAGCACGCGAAAGAAAGCGGGACGAAGGTTCGAAAACAAGCGGCGAGAAAATTTTTTCCGCATTTCGCTCGAAGCGGGCGCACTTTAAACCGAAAACCCCAACCTAATCGTTTAATGATCGAGCGGACATCGAAGTGAGTGGACCAAATGGAACGGAGCGGAGGAATCAATCGGAATTGAGCGAAAACAAACTACTTTCTCGCCGGACCGCCCGCATCGCTCGTCGGGCCGCTCGATTGTTTACCAGCGGGCGGACGAACGGCGGAGTCATCCCTTTTTCTTCCACTCGTCTTCCACCCGCCGCCGCTCATAAGCAATCCCGCCAGCCTGCCTGCCCGCTCTGCTCGCTTTTGGGCGGGCGGTCGGTGCAAAAAAGCCGACCGACCGGCCGGTCAGTTGGAGGCGGCGAACGGGCGGTTCACGACGCGCACAAACGGGAACGCCGTGTACACCGCCGGATCACAACATACGCATACAAAGTACGCGCTTTTCCTTCTTCTCACAGTCAAATTGAATCTGTTTATGGGCAGTGAAACAAGGAATTATTGTTGAGTAAGTGATTGATGGGTTGATTGGCCAAGAGTGCAACGAACAAGACAGAGGAGAATGCACTTTGCAAAATAGATAATTGAATCGTGTGTTGCACGCCGTGTACGGTTTGTTTGCTTGGATCAGGGAAATTTGCAAAGCTCTTTTGAGACACTTCAGAAAACGCACAACTTCGAAGTTCGTCAACAACAACCATAAATGGTTATTCTGACCGGATCCTTGAGGTTTACAGACCGTCTTGTTCGTCCAGTATACCAGGATTTGTGTTTGTTTCTTCTTTTCTAAAGCAAGAGTGACAACACCTCCACCGTTATCGATCGAGTTCATTGCAGTTTAAACACTCATAAACGACGATATCCGTCTATTTCTTATGAAATCTTTGGCCGCTACAAATCTGACCACAAGCGAGATTCCCGCACCTCGTTCCCGACCATTCGGCCCTCGCGGTCGAACGGTCGCCGGGCAACCGACGGCTCGTGGACGCGGCGACTCGCCTGCCGGCCGTCGCTTTCGGCTTTCGGCCGGCCGTTCGAACGGTTTTTCTTCGAGGAGAAGCCGCTCGTTCGTGTCCGTCGATAAAAACCGTTCTTTTGTCATCGAAAAGGAACGAAAGCAACGGATGTTCGTGGAAACACGTGAACTTTGCCGGGAATTCGTGACTGTTGGCGCCAACCCGCCGAGCTAATCGAGTCGAGTTCAAATGTCGGGCGGGAGTAATCAGTTTTGCACGTTTCATTTGCAGCTGCCGACTCCACCGGCCGCGTAATTGGAAACCAACGACCGTCTTTTCCCCGCCTCTCCCGCCCTCGTCGTCGTCGTCGGCCGCCATGCCCACCACAACGTCGCCCGTTTGGCCGAGCGGACGGCGGCCGAGTTTTCGCTTCAACCAAATGCCCACTTCTCTCCAGGTACTCCCGCTTTCTTTCTCTCAATCTATTGAGCGTTCAGGACTCTGCGATGAGCACAAAGCAGAGCAACCTGATCGTCATCGACCAGTCGAAGAAGCAGCAATTCCACTTGCGCTCCGGCTTTCACAAGTTGCAGAAACACGTGCGCAATCAGTGGAACATCGATGTGTACGCCGACCTTTTGCCGAAGGCCCGTTCATGTCTGTTTAAAGGAACAACGACGAGCTGACGGACTTGACGTTCGAAAAGTGCCGCATTTTCATGATCCCCTGCCCGCGCGCCAAATTCTACGAGCAGGAGGTCTTTCTTTGCTTTGAAGCTCGTCGTTGATTGCTTGTTGCAGTTCGATGCCCTCCGCAAGTTCGTGCAGTCGGGCGGCCGCCTGCTGGTGACGCTGAACGAGGGCGGCGAGTTGAGCGCGGACACGAACATCAACTTTCTGCTGGAGGAGTTTGGGATTGCTTGCAACAACGGTACGCATTTAAACCTTTTCCTCATGTATTCGATCAATAGATGCCGTCATTCGGACGGTCTTCTACAAATATTTTGACCCGAAAGAGGCGCTCATCTCGAACGGCGTCCTGAACCGGGCGATCGCCGTGGCAGCGGGCAAGAGCTCGTCTAAGTCGGTGGACGACAACAAGAACGACCAGTGAGTTGCGGGTCTTGGGTTTTAATCGATGCACTGACTGAAGGGCGCTCTCGTTCGTATACCCGTTCGGAGCGACGCTGAAAGTGAACCAAAACGCGGTCGCCATCCTGTCGAGCGGTTCGGTTTGCTTCCCACTCTCTCGTCCGATTTGCGCCTTCCACTCAACCGGGACGGAGGTGAGTGGACGAAGCAATCGGTGCAGACGTTCATTTGTTCATCGATCGCTGCAGGACGACGGCCGAGTGGCGGTGCTGGGCTCCACGCAGATCTTCACCGACCACTACTTCGACAAGGAGGAGAACGCCAAGGTTTTCGTGAGTTCTCCTCCTTCGACTGGCCACCAATCCCCCTCGTTTCGTAGGACATTGTGCTGAAGTTCCTCGGCGAGGGGCTGGAGTTGAATCCGATCGATGCGGCCGAGCCGGAGCTCGTCGACTTTCATCCGATCCCCGACCACCTGCAGATGAGCTCGAAGCTGAAGATGTGCCTGCAGGAGAGCGAAGTGGAACAGAACCTTCCCGTCGATTTCACGAAGTTGTTCGACAATTCGATCAAGTCTCTCGACTTGAGCATGTGGGCGGCGACCATCAAGTGAGTGCGGGGTGGGCGGTGAATAAAAGGATGCAGTGAGGAACCGAGAAAGCAACCGATCGGTCGGCACACTCACTCACCTCTTTTCTTTGCAGATGCTACGAGAAGATCGGCCTGAAGCACGAGCCGCTGAATTTGGTCGTGCCGGCGTTCGACGTCCCTCTCCCGCCGCTCCAGGCCGCCGTTCGTTCCTCCCCGATTGCATTCAATCTCTTTGCTTCTTGCAGGTCTTCCCGCCGTGCTTTCGCGAGCTTCCGCCGCCGCAGCTGGAGTTGTTCGACCTGGACGACGCCTTTTCGTCCACGGAGACCCAGCTGGCGCAGCTCACGAACAAATGTGCGTTCTGCCCCCTTCTTTTCGTCCAATCGGCCGTTCAGCGAGCGAAGTGGACGTCGAACGGTTCATCGAGGAGGCGGGCAGCCTGTTGGACGTCACAAAGTCGCTGCCGGCCGACCGCCGTGGCGCGAAGGACATCCTCGAGCACGTGCTCCTGCAGCTGGTCGAGTTCAAGAAGGCGAACACTGTGAGCAAGACTATTCATGGGCTAATTTCGATGGATTGCAGGCCTACTTGGACCCGCACGCCTACGCGCCGGACGACCACACGAACATGTTCGACCCGCCCGTCGACGACGACCACTACTTTTCGGACATCGACGAGTACGACAATCTCTGATCGATGTAATGAGCTCCTGTTCGATCGAGTCCTTTGTTTTCGGCGAATAAACGAGTGCGCGGCGATTCGGAAGAGATTGCGACAGTCGATGCTCGGCAAGCGGACGGATTTGATTGTTCTTTGCATTCCGGGGCGTTGTGGTTAGTCGGCCGACTTTCGGCTGTTCCATAAGGATCGTCTCGCTCGTGAATTGGATTCAGGGTCCGCTGCGAACGAAACATGCGAGCAGATTTCGAAACGATCGATCACGTTGGATCGAAGGCAGGTTGTTTACGCACTTTCCGTCGCGTTTGGGCAGTAAACGGATCGATGAGAATTTCGAAAGACGCGGCAAACGGCCGCCGTTGCGTTGGGGCGAACGGAGAGGGGCGCAACGGAGAGGATGCTTGTTTACGCCCGTTCGGCAAGAGAGGCGAAACGAAGGCGGCGGAGAGAGCGGCAGATGGGCGGCGGTGGGAACGGGCGGTCGGACGCGGCGGATTGTTCGCGAAGAAACGGGCGGGGGGCGGACAAGCGAGAGGACCGGCCGATCTTCCCGTTCGCCTGCCGAAAGGCGGACGGTCGCCATCCTCCGCATTTTCTTCTTCTCTTTTCTTTCGGATTTCGATCCCTCTCGCCTGTTTCCGCAATCGATCGATCGAGCACAAACTCCCGCCTGCTCACTAACCTTCTCTCGTCTTTCCAGATCGACTCCCGCTCAAACGAACTTCGGCCTCCTTTCTGCTCCAGCGACAAGATGGTGAGTTCTCCTCCGTTCCATCCGTTTTCTCACGCCTCATTCGTTTGCAGGGCCTCTTTGACGACTTGACCAACGTGATGAAGGCGACGGTCCACGCGTTCACGTCGAACGCGCCGCAAAACGACGGCGACGCGCCGGCCGACGACCGTCCGGCGCCCTCGCCCCCGTCCAGCGACCGCGACTGAGCCACGACCGTCGGTCCCGCGATGGACGAGTGTTCTCCGTCTTCTTTTCTTTGTTCGAATGTCCCTCCTTTCCAGTAACTCCCCTTCTTCCGACCGTTGTAGTCCACTGTTGTTGTACGTGCACTGGTCGGCAGAGTAAACAAAGAAGAGTAAATAAGTGGCTTGATTTGCGTTCGGGAGAAGGAGTACAGAACGACCAACTCCACTCGATCATTTGAGCACTTCAAGTGAGTGATTGTCAACGGTCAGGAGGCTCGGTCAATCGTCCGCCCGCAAGCGCGCAACCGCCCGCTCTGCCAACTTCCGAATGGAGCGATCGAAGCGGCGAGCAGCGTGGCGCAGCGGAAGCGCGTTGGGCCCATAAGCCAGCCGTGGGCGGTGCTGTGCAACCCAAAGGTCGGTGGATCGAAACCACTCGCTGCTAACCTTTTTGCATCGCTTCGGGGGCAAATTTGTGATCAGAATTCCATGTTCAACAGTTCTTTTTATCAGTGCTCGTGCAGCATCCGCGGTTTGTTTAATCAAGCTTGAATGTTCCCATGGGTAGTGACGACTAACGCTGCATCTTCCTCTTCATTCGATGCTCCTGCCTCACGCCCGCTTTCTCGATCATTCGAACGAAGCACCACGCGTTCTGAGTGGGCGCCCGCGGTGCACTCCACGTTGGGCGGGTCGAGTGCCCGCGCCCAAGCGAGGGGCTGGCTGGCAGATCGGTGATTGCGTTTAATCTGAAGAGGAGGATGCGCGCGTTAGTTTCGGCCACCGCTTGACCCACGAAGGTCGCCGGTTTGGCGCGCGTTCTGCGAACACGAGCCCTCGAACACGCGGTCGAGCGGCGTGATTTTCGCTCGTTTTGACTAAAGCGTTCGATCGAAATGGACGTTCAGGAAGTTCTCACTCGTGCCGCTGCTATTCTTCAAATGGAGGCGGACAACAACGATGAAGAAGTGGCCGATGCTTCAGGAGACGGAACGATGGACGTGAACGAAACAGCGAGTTTATTTGGTCCTTTCCTCCTCGTAAATACTTTTCGTTCAGAACGTGGCTTGTCCGCAGTGCGGAATTTCGTGCCGAGGCGGCCTCTATCTCCAACGGCATTTAGAGAAACACTCCAGTGATGGGTGGCAGTGCGCGGTGTGCGCGATTGGTTTCTCGCGGGCTGCTTTGAATCGAGACGTACACGAGAATCGTGTGCACTGGTTCGTAAGGCACCCAGGCGACAAGAAGCTGAAGGAGGTCGTGCGGATCTCAAAGGTTCGCAGCGGGTACTCGTTTGTTGCCGCTTCATTTATTTGGTTTAGAGCCAGCTGCACGGCGTGGTGAACGTCGGGAACAAATTCGTCGAAATCCAAGCAGCCGCCCGACCGTCGACCTTCAACGGGGATCTTCCGGCCACTGACGAGGAATTGCGGGCACACATGGCGGCGAATCCGCAGCTCAAAAAGAAGGTCAGTTGAATTGAATGGCGTTCGTTTTTCAATCTCTTTGTTCCTTGCAGCGGCTTTGCACCGACTGCGGATTTCCGTTGGACCCAAAGCTGTACGCTGCGCACGCCCGACTGCACGCAGCAAAGCGGTCCGGATTCATGTGCTCGCTGTGCGGAATCAAACCGAAAGATGCTGAGGAGCGGAACGCGCACGAACGATCGGTGCACCGACTGATGCGAGGCGGCCGGGATTTGAAGCGAAAAGAAGCCATTCGAATTGAAGGCGTAAGTTCAGCTATCTGCTTTGCATTTCGTTTTGCTTCTTGCAGGAATTGTTGCAAGAGCTCCAGTGGGTCGGCAAGAACCTTCGAGCGGTGCAGGAGACCGCCGTTGACGCTTCCGTTCCGCCTGTTGTTGGCGAGGCCGCGGTTCGGAACGGCAAAGTCCGCGAAAATCAGCAGGACACAAATCAAGAGAACGCTGTCCACAACGATGAAGGAGCCGGAGAAGAAGCGGGAGAGCTAGAAGCGGGTGAGGCCGAAGCTCGAGAAGATTATGAGACGGACGTCCGCGATGTTCGAAACGTCGAATTGCGGCAGGAGCAAGAGGACGATGCGCCAAACGTCCACGAGATGCACGAAGAGTTGCCGGCTGAAGAAGAGGCGCCGGCGGCGTCGAAAGAAAACGTTCCCCCGCTCGCCGCTTTCGTCCAACCGGCGAACGGGCTCGCGCGCATGAACGGCGGCCCCAACCGCACGTTGAATCTGATCGCGGGATTCCAGCAGATGCCGGTGCTCGTCTTCTACGACGTGAAGAACGTGAGTCCGGCCGTCTATCCGTCGTTCATTCTCCGCTTCGTTGCAGGTGCACGCGGAGCTCGGCCGAACGCCGCTGGACTTGTGGCTGGCCGCCCCCGACTTCACGCTGCTTGTCCCCGGCCTCCCGCACGCCGAGTGGAAGGCGGACGGTTTGGACGAGTTCGCCGCCTATTCGGTGAAGTCGAGAGACGACCAGCACTTCCGTTTCGTTGCAAATGAGGGCGGGCGACCGCTCTTCGGCCAACTCGTCGCACTGATTACTCCGGATCTATCGAGCCGCAAAGTGATCAAAAAGGCTATCCGTTGCGCGGGAGGGCCCGTTCTAGTCATCATGAACGAAGAGGACCGTGAGTTCACTCCAAACACATGGAACTCGTCGATTATTGCCTTGTTCCAGGTCCCCAGCTAAAGAGCGCGACCGCCGCTCGTGTTTCTTTTGTTTGATCACATTCATTTGTTGATTTTTGCTGCTCAATAAAGTCGACTAGCGACAACCATTGACTGTCTTTGCTTTAACTGAACACAAGTCGAGCATTCAATCCCCGCTTCAGTCCAGTTCGGGCATCGCGGTGGGCAACGGCAGCGCTTCCAGGATGCTGATCGTGTTGTTGTCGATGTCCATCTTGATGCACCTTCAAACACAAGCATCGACCGAATTGCATTCTTAGGTGAACTCACCAAAGATTGTGGAAGACGTAACCGAAAACGTAGTCGGGCGTGTCGTAATCCGAGTAGAGAACGCTCAGCGCGCACTGCGCGTTCGGGAGCAACAAGTCGGTCACGTACGCCGAGGAGGGGATCGCGTGCGGGTTGCCGCCGATCGTGAACACCCAATCCGGAAGGGAACCCGCTCGTGCGCAGTCGACCGTGTAGATGAAGTGCTCGTAGTCGTAGTCCGGCTGCACGTCGGAGATGATCGCAAGGAAGGGATCGTAGGGGATGAGGATGTTCGGCACGCCGGTGTCCACCTTTCCGTTGCCCCATGGGAACTGTTGGCCCTTGTAGGTGAACGAGTCGACCGTAAAGACGAGCGAACGGCTCGACTCCAACCATCCCAACGGGTACGTGTTTTCGGGCGTTGCGTCGGCACACAAACCTTCCAAGCAGTAGCCGAAGCTGGAACAATCGAATCAATCTAAAACGCTGTGACTTCTGCTACGTCGTGAGTCCCGAATTCCATCGTCCATTCTCTGAACAAACTAGGATGAGATGAAGTGGAGGAACGAACGAACGGGGATCGGTTTCAGAGTTCAGCCAGTCGCACCAAATGCGCGTCCATCCGAACTCCTTGAAGAGATTGAGGATTGCCGACGAGTTCTCGTTCGGATTAGCCGCATCTCTGGGGTCCCTGCAGAACGATCGGTTTGTCTTTGCTTCTTCTCTTCCGTCGGCTCACCAACTCAATCCGACGACTCCGTCGGGCATCTCCGGGTAGAACGAGAAGCGATCGTACACGGTATCAACGATTCCTAAAGCAATAGAGTAGACGGAAGCCTTCACTTGCATTCACTTACCGAACCGTTGAGTCGTGTTCTCCCAGATGCCAAAGCCGAACAACTGAAATCAGGGGATTGATCAACGCAAAGCAGAAACGGTTGCAGCATTCGTTAACTCTTCTTTCTCTTTTACCCGATTCAGCGAGAACTTCTTCGAAGCAACTCACCCCAACGTAGTCCTCGTAAGCCGTTCCCCAGACCTCGAAATCGCCGCTAAACGCGTAGTAGCCGCCGGCCGCTTGCGCAGTGGGCGACTGGGCGGGATCAAAGAAGGGTTGATTGGCGCTGACGTTGCGGCCGGGGTAGTTCTCGGCGAGAACGAAGATGGCCTCTGATCCGCTCTCCATCGAAACCCAATAGTAGACGGCTAAAATCTGTGAGTGGTGAAGAAATGGGTCGTGATTGGAATACGAGGAGTTCCGATCGTGATCGGCATGAGAACGGGCGCGTCCGGATAGCGCGGAATGTAGTTCTAAACCGATTAAGTAAACTATTGACCGCTTTCGCGTGTTCGTCTGCTCACCTTGTGAATCTTTTGCATTTGCTGGTGGTATTCCTTGAGGTCGTTGGCCAGCCGTCGTCGCTGCTTCGTGCGGACAAGCGCCCCGTTCTTGTCGACTGTTGGTGTAGCGGCCGCGAACGCAACGGCAAGGACGAAAAGAATATCAAAAGGGCCTTTCATTTTACGGCTTTCAATCGAAACGGCAGCGTGAAAAGGAGAGGCGATCCTGTTTTTATTTGGCGGGACAGACGTCACAAGAACTGGGTGGGATCCTGTTTGCTTTCTTTCTTCTTCCGGGACTTATCAGCAGAAAGAAAACGTTAATTGGGAGACAGAAAACACAACGGAGATCAATCCTTCTCAACCGAACTTGCTGACAATTCCGTCCACGTTTTCAAACGCCCTTTTCGTTCTTATCAGTCTGGACGTGGCAAGAACATTCGAGCTCTAAACGAAGGGACAAAGGCTCATCCTTTTAGCTGAAAACACGTGGTTGAACAACGTCCTGCATTACGCACGGGCGGCTTGAAAGCAATTGTGAGTGGATGGCGCAAAGATGCTAAGCAGGATCCAAGCGTGCATCGGAAGCCGCCGCCGACGTCAGCAACCGCAACTCAAAACATCTGAGCGATTGGAATGCACAAACAGTCGACCAAGCAGCAACCTTGTGACTTGAGACCATTGAGCCAAACAATCCCCGCATTACGCGCCAAGTGTCAGCATTTTTACGCCATAGATTCAACGCCCAGCAAACAAACGATCTTCGTCCGACATGCTCGTGCAGCAAGTTTTTTTTATTAAATGAATACTTGCTTGTGTTTATTACGGAGACAGCACTGAACACACGGCTCAAAGAAAGAAGTGAACATCGATTTCAGTTGGTCTTCAACGTGATCTGGTTGCCGGACTGCACGGTGGACCCTGAGACGCGGTCCAGGATGCTGATCGTTTGGTTGTCGATGTCCATCAGAACGCACCTGCAAGCCAGCAGTCTCTTCTCGTTCACTCTAGTGCACTCACCAGTGCTCGTGGAAAGGATAGCCGAGGACGAAATCCGTGGCCACACCCTCTTCGGAGAAGTACGCGCTCCACGCGCACTGGTTGTCGGGGAGCAGAAGGTCGACCACGTAGGCGGAAGCCGGCAGCGAGTACAGATTCCCGCCGATCATGAAGACCCAATCGGGGAGACTCTTCGCTTGCTCGCAGTCCACCGCGTAAACGCCGTAGTTGTACAAATAGGTGGGCTTGGCCGCCTGGATGAGGGGGTAGAAGATGTTGTCGGGGAACAGAACGATCGGCACGCCGGTGTCCAGTTTTGCGTAACCGCCGCGGTACTGCTGCGCGTTCGAGGCGAAACTGTCGACGACAAACGCGAGCGAGCGAATCGCTCCAAGCCACACGAGCGGGTAAGTAGTGGCGGGCGTTGGGAGTTGGCATTGGTCTTGAGCACACGGGCCGAACCTAAAGAAAATAGTTTATTCTGTTGAATAGTCGAATGTTCGCGTACGTTGTAGTCAGTTGATGCTGTCGACCTTGGCCTTACAGAACGAATGTAAGAACAGTCAAGAATAAGAACGTACCGGCCACAGTCATGCTTTGAAAGATGTAGCAGAGCTGGCGACGCGTGGCCTCCATTTCTTCGTAAAGACGGAGGATTGCCGAAGAGTTCTCGTTCGGATTCGCCGCATCGGCCGGATTCCTGCAAGCAGCTCTCTTCATTAGCTGACCGCTCTTATCGCTCACCAACTCATTCCCACCACTCCATCAGGCATCGACGGATCGAACGAGTAGATATCGAAAACATCGTCCACGACTCCTGCAAGCAAAAAGAATAAGTTTCTAGTTCTTTATTGCTCGCAAAAGAAGTTTGCGCGAGACGTTCACTCACCGAATCGCTGCGTCGCGTTCCCGAACTGGTCGTCCAAGTGGAAAAGCTGCAATAATTTGGGGTTACTAGCAAGAGCGAGCAGTGTTTCGAAAGTTGTTAAAGCTCTTCAGCCGCTTACCCCAACGACATCCTCGAACGCCGTCCCGAAGACCTCGAGATTGGCGCTGAAGGCGTGAAAATACCCGGCGTACTCGGCGGTTGACGACTGGACGGGATCGAAGTACGGCTGATGGGCCGATTTGTTGCGGCCGGGATAGTTTTTGGCCAGAAGGAAGAAGGCCTCCGATCCCGTTTCCCACGAGACCTGGTAAGTGACGGCTGGAGATGATCGTTAGCGTGAATAACAAAAAGAAATGACTGACCGGGCGTCCCAACGGTAACTGTAGCCAGAGTTATCGCGTCCGGATAGTTCGGGTAGTAGTCCTAAGCATTGCCTAGTCATTAAGGACTTTTCCACTTTTACCTCATGTGTCTTGCGCATTTCCCGGTGGTACGCCTCGAGGTCGGCGGCCAGCCATCGTCGGTGCTCGGCGACCACAGTCGGCGGATGCGTTCCGTAGTTATTTTGTTGAGCAGTCAACACGATGGACGGAAGTAAGAGAAGCCCGAGTAAAGTAAAAACGAACATCATTTCGTTTGTTGACCAAAAAAGTGAACAAAGAGGAGGTCGACACGGCTTTCCGTTGAACAGAATGGCGAATGACGCGGACGTGTTTCTTGCTGAGCAGCGCCTGCTTCCTCATTGCGTTCTTATCAGCGCGCCAACGGAAGACAAAAAAGTTAATTAGACGCACGAAAACACGACGCTGATCAATCCGTGCGGACAGCGAGCGTTAAGGAAGTCATCGTTTTTCTAATTGCTTTCCTCTTGCGCCAAATGCCGGTTTTGTCATCAACCTGTGATGATTTGCTCCCGGTTTGTCGTTGAGCCAACGCCCAAAACAACCGATCCAATGCTCATCGCTCTCCATGCGGGCCCCAAGCAAGAAGACTGATCAGCAGAATCAAAGCGCGAATTGGAAACCGCCGTGGACGTCAATCACTTGCGGGTCGAAACATCTGAAACATCAAATGGCAGAACGACGCGAGCAACGATCAGACGCCACAAAAATCGCTTGAAAATATCGAGCCTCTAGAAGGAAGAAACGAAATCTGACGGCGATGGGAAACTTTGTGGTCTTCTGCTGGAGGCTTGCGGTCTCAATCGCTGTTGCAGATGGAGTGAACGCCGGGGAAATTGTTCAAAGCGTTTCTTTACTCGCCTGCAAGCCGGGAATGGTCGAATACACGCACTTTTCTTCATTTGACTCACGTGTTACACACTTGTTCTGTGCGTCGAGACCACAAGCGATGTGTAGTCCGGGCAAGCACGAGGAACCCAGAGACCCGTAATCGAATGCACAAGATTCGATTTGAAGGCCTAAGCCTACATAGAATGTGATGCTAGTCGACTGTCTGTCGTCGAATGTCGTTCACTTCTATCTAGAAGGCGGACAAGCGGCCACGTGCTTTCGTTTCACTAGGTCAGAAGGATGTCCGCTTCGAACAGTTCGCAGAATGCACAGATCCCGGCATGGCGGACGGTTCTTCCCTCCAATGAGTTCCGGGTCGTTTGTGCGTGGATAGAGTGCGCGTGCTCGCTGTGCACGTGCCTCCTTTTTTGCCTTCTCGCCTACGTAGTCTTCTGCCACTCATCAACAAGAATGGGCAACTACCGTTTCTACCTGCTGCTCAACGGATTTCATTGCATGGTGATTGGTAAGCACGCGGGATTATTGTGACTATTTTTACTGCTTTGGTTTAGGCTTGTGCTTCGCTCTCTTGCGACTAGAGTACTTCTTTCCGCACCCAGTCATCGTTGTTCGAGATGTCTGTGCGGGCTATTCGGTTTGCTTTAATGTTGCAGGGTGGCGAATGACTTTCAATGTTTAGTCGTGTCCCGCGGCAAGTTTATTTCTCGCATGGCTGTTGATGGCTGGGATCTCCGGTTCGTACCACACGAAAACGAACCCCAATGAAACCCTTTCAGGCGCCTCATTCACGGTGGTCTACCTTTTTGTCTACCGTTTCGTTCAAACCACTGGCCACTGGCTGCTGCCGCATGTCACTTGTTTCCGCACGTACTGCTTCTTCTACCTGCTGTGGACGGGCTACTCGTATTGCTTTGTCGCTCTTCCAATGCTTTCTTTGATCACCACGAACACCGAAATGGTTACCGTTTGGGTCGAGTTTGATACGGATATCGTGCGGCGAGTGCTCTCCGGAGTTCCAATCGGATTGATTTTGAATGTTCGTTAAAAGAGTAGATGAATAACCATCTTTATTTGTTGCAGGACAACACTCGGAGCACTCTCCTCGTTGCGACGATCTCCCTCCTCCTCTTGCTGTCGATCGGATTCGCGGTCATTCTCTTCTGTGCTGCGGGAGTGCACCGTTTCATGCAAACACGAGCGAGCAGCCTGACCGTTCAGACCGTCCAGCTGTACCGCTCGTTGATGCGGGCGTTGATCTACGAGGTGGTCCTCGCGCACGCGGTCACCGTCTTCGGCTTCGGTTTGATCCTCCTCTCGCTGGAGGCGCGGTTGGAGTGGGGCCCCGTGGTGTCGACGTTCGCCCTCTCGCTCTCTTCCACCTACGGGATGCTCGTCCACGTCTGCATTCTGCTGACTATTCGCTCCTATCGAGGCAAGTTGCAAGCATGTGGGCTGTAGAGCGTGGCTGTTGCTTGCAGAAGCAGTGATCGGATTGACGAGAAGAATGCCGCTTGTCAATCGAGTGTGTCCGCAGCGGAAGACTCGCATCGTTGTTCCCGCCGTTCGCACGATCTCCACCGGCAGTCGGTCGTCGTAGCGGCTGGCTGCGGCTTTGTTCGAATCTTTATGGGCAGATCCTCCTCCCCTTACGGCGCGATCTGATACCAATCAGAGATACCAGGGTGCCAGGTGTGCACTGACATCCGCAATGACGTTGCGTGTGCCTCGATTAGCGTCAAAGATTTCAAATCTAACAATAAATACAAGAAACAGACGGTCTTTGACCACGACCTTCAACTCGACGGCAAGAGCTCTCCGAGTTGTTTGCGGGCGGATTTCCCAACTATTTCCGGCCGTTTCTTTCAGTCTGCAATTTGCACGTGACCTAATTCGATTATCTTTGGTCCCGCCGACGGGCCGCGTGTTCATCTTCGGCCTCCGCGATCCGCTTTGTTCCAGCGGCTCCTCGGGGACCCGCGCGGAGTTCGGGGCGTCTGCCGAGCGGTCGCCGGTCGGGCGGTCGGGTGGAGGAGTTCAAAACAAAAACAAGCGGCCGTTCAAAAGCCGGCCGGCGATCGCGCATCCGCGAACCTCCGAAGAAGACGCGACGGCCATCAGACGGCCGCCTTCCGGCTCCGATTTCTCGCCACTCGTCGGCGCCTTCGATTCGGATGGCGGCGGTTCGCGGAAGAGCGGCCGGAAGTCGGGGGCTCGCCGCTTTTCAACGCCTCCGGCTTCTCGCTTGCTCCGATTCGGAGAACGCGCGATTTTTGGTGGCCGGCGGGACGGTTCGAATGGGAACGCCGACGCCCGGAATTCCTGTTCAAGTCGCCGTGGACTTCCAAGAACGGGCGATTTGCGGGCATTGCAGCGAACCTCACGCTTGTTTTTGCGACGATGTTCCCGCTTCTCGCTTCTTTTTGTTGTTTGCTCGCCCCTCGTTCTTCTCAAGGCGAATGCAACAATTTCGGCACGCGCTAGACCACGCGGTCTGTGGCCTCTCGGCGGTTTCATTTTGTGAGCCTCCGACGTTCGAATGCAATCGACGGCTTTCGAACGTCCTCTAAAAATTCGAACCTGAAGACGGCGGCCGACGGAATGAGGCGCGCGAGGCGGAAATTGCGTTCGGTTTTCTCATTTGCGGCGTGAAGAAACGAGATGGCAGCAACCGAAAAGCGGCCGGGCGGCAATCGACTCTCGCCGGACGTCGCGCGGCCACCGGAACAAACGGACAAAAAACGAAAAAAAGAAAACGGAAGTGGAAGCAACGAAATTCGTCAAGCTTGAAACAAAGCAATCTTCTCTCCCACTTTGCTTTCGAATCCGCGCGAGGTTCTCCTCTCGACGTGGACGTGCGTTTCGTAGCTGTTTTTCGTTAATTTGAACGACGGACAAAGAGCGCGTGTTCTGTGGTGCGCGTTTTGTTTTGAAGCACGAAGCGGAAGCCACTGCGAGATTTTCATTCCTTTCCCCGCAAAAACAAACATTTCTACCTGCTTCGAACGAGATCGCTTTTCTGCAACAAAATCTCGTGCAAAACGTAGCGGAAATGACGCACGTTTCGGCCGGCGGGCTCCGCATTCCGTTCGTCGTCCGTCTTCCAGCCGCCTCCCACTTTCGCGTCATCGTTTTGACAGTCATTCGGGCGGTCATCAACAAAAACAATGCGGAGGGGGCGGAACGCAAACAATTCGAAGCCGGCGGGCGGTGCGGAAGCTCTTTCGATCTCCTCGCTTTCTTTTCGTCTCCATTAGAATTTTTGCCCGCTTCCGGCCGTCCGAAGGCCGCGCCGAAAAAGAGGGGCGGGCCGCGCTGATGAGTGGTCGCCGGAAGAAGAAATCCTTTTCGTTCCACCGTAAACCCGCGTGTTTTTGTTGACCGCGCGCGCCGTTCGCTGCAGCGTGCCGCCCGAGGCGCCGTACTCTTCGGCCGTTTTGATTAAAAAAGAAGTTTGCGTTTCGTTCCGGCCGACCATTTCGTTTTTGGTCACTCGAACGGAGGCGGCGGCTTCGTACGCGAACGTCCACTCCGACGCGTTCGAAACAAAACGGCGGCCGCAGCGACCAGAAAGCAGTCGAGTGAGCGCTTGGCAACGACGCCCAATTCGAATATTTGGCTGCAATCCTTCGTAAGAGTTCGGTCTTGCTCACAAGACGTCGAGAAATTTGATCCCTCGAGTACGTGCGGATTCGATTGACTAGTGGAAATCCAATTGTTTCTCCACGATGTTCGAATCGAATTAGCAACGCGGTCGCAAAAAATGGTTGCGGTGAACCTTGTCCTCTTGTCGGTTTTTCGCTATTCTTCGGCCGCTCGCAGCAGCCCTCTCCTCTAGGTTATTTCCTCGAAGCTCTTCTGCAATCACCCGAGCGTTTGCTTCGAATGCGACGTTAATTGACGTTCTCTCGTTTCAAAGCACGCCCCTCGCTTTTCGCCCGACTCCAAAATTGAATTCCGGTCGGTTCGCCTCAAGCCGCCTTCTTGTGCACACACGGCGCTCTGTTTTGTAGTCAAACGATGACATTCCACGAGATGGAGCTTTCGAGGCGAGAGAGGGATCGCGGCCGTGAAGAGTCACTCATATTCTTTTGCTCCGTGTTCTCCTTCCACCCAAGCATTCCTTTGCTCGCATTAATCCATTCTACCTTCTGCAGTCGTATGTCCGTCCAGCTGCTGCTTTCCAACGAGAACAGCCGCGAGGACTTGGAAGCCCAAACCCACGTGCCGCCGCTCCAGCTGCACGAGTTCGACGTACACGACGACGACCGGCGGGAGTTCATCGACGCCGCCGCTTTGATGTCGGCCGCCCACTCGGCCGAGTCACGGCCCTCGGCCATCAAAATGATGACCCAAATGTCGAGCGACTCCGGCGGCCCGCCCAGCTACGAGGAGGTCGTCAACCAGGAGCAGGTGGAGAAGACTCAACGCCGCATTTGGGGAGCCATCGTCGTCTACGTCTCCCACTTGTGCGGCATCCACCCGCTGCGCGCCCCCTACTTCTGCTCGCTGACCGAGTGCAAGAAACTGAGGTCCGTTCTTCCTTTAAGCCTCTTTCTACTCGTTTGTTTGCAGCATTTGGGACCGCCTGTCGTGGTTCAACATCTTCATCTGCCTGATCAACCTGTTCGTCTCGTTGAATCACATCTACCTGCGCTTCTTCTCCGAGAACTCCAAGTCGTTGTGGAGCTCCAACGACAAGGCGCGCTGGATTCAGACGTTCGTTAGGTGCGTTCAACTACGAGCATCTACGGAGCGCTTGCTCATTAATCGATCAGCAATCACCTGCTTGGATTGCAGCTCGATTGGGCCGCCGCTGATCATCATCGCGTCGACGTTCAGCTCGCCGGGCCTCGACCGTCTGATTCACCTGATTTCGAACGAGAAAATCGACATCTCGCAGTCGCAGAACAAGCAGCGCATTCGCAAGTGGTTCAACATCATGTTTTGGCTAAACTTTTCGTTCGCCGTCGTCTGCATCGCCCAGTTGTCTCAGGTGAGCAGCGATCGGTAGTTCTGAGTACCTTCCAGTTTTAGATCATCTTCATGGACTTCATTCGCAACAACTTTCGGCATCGGACGGTGCTGGACTCGGACTTCATCGAGATGCACGCGACGAAGGGTCTCTGCATCAAGCGTTTCCTCTACGAAGTCGATCGGCGCTACTTCAACATCATGTCCTTTGCGGTGGTGAAGATTCCGCAAGTGTTGATCATCGTCATCTGCATCGAGCTGTCCGTTCTCTACCGCGAGAACACGAACATGATCGCGAAGCGCCGACTGACGCGCGACCGCCTGAAGGAGTTCTTCGATCAGTTCCGCCGCCTGGAGACCATCCACGCCCAGCTGGAGGCCACGTACAACCGCACGATTCTGCTCGTCGTCCTCTGCATGCTGTCGATTGGGACGGTCAAGACGTACGTTCTGATGCGCTACCTGGCGATCTCGCCCGACCGCCTGGACGTCCTCAATTTGGTGTTCGACACGAGCGACAAGCGCGAGGCCGCCGCGCCCACCACCTACGCGTGCATCGTCGAGATCACCTTCACGCTGCTCGGCATCGTCCTCAACTTCGTGTGGACCATTGGATTCGTCTTGAGCTGCGTCTATTGCAACGACACGGTAGGCGGGGGTGGTTGAAGAAGCAATCGATTAATTTGTCGCTGTCTAACTTTTCTTACCGCTCTCATCTGTTTAGTCCCGCTCGTCGATGTCTGTCCTGCTGAACAAACTAGTGGACGACGACGCCAAGCCGACGGTAGGCCTTCTAGCCCATCCACACACTCACTCTCTGCTTCCAGAAAGACCAAATCCTGCAGAAGCTGAACTCGGACTACGGCCTCACGATGGGCAAGTTCATGCGGATGGATCGGTCGGCAGTGGTCACGGTGAGCTCTCTCGTCGTGTTCTTTTTTTAATGAGTGCTTGCTTGCAGATGATCTCGATCGTGTTCACGGTGGTCGCCGTCTGGCTGCAAGTGGGCACCGACCGCACCAAGTGACGCTCTCATTCATTGGACTCCCATTGCTCTTCCTGTCGATCTCATGGTTTGAATCTCTCCACTTGTACCGCGCACATTCCATTAATAATCGACAATTAGTCCGCTTCTCTCTCTCGTATTCGTTGTGTTCGAGTTCACCAAGTGAATAAAGCGAGTATTCGAATGGAAGCAGGCAGAAAGACACCGTTCATCGATTCAATCGCATTTGATTAGTGGAAATCGAATGATAGGAGAAAGCGGAGGCAATGCGGGAACCCCCAGCCACCGGCAATCAATTACACCCGCCATTCCGCCCGTCGACGAACATCGAAAGTGACAAATCGAGTGGAGCAATCGGGGAAAGACGGCGGCTACTGACGAAACCGAGAGAAAGTCACTTTTTTTGCCTGCTTTGAGTGTTCCGTCCTCCGCGCTTCCTAAAATTATTAAACGTCCGTAGATGACTGATGAAAGGAAGGAAGTGGTTTGAACTCTCATCGTCGCCGATTGACCGCTCATCGTCGCTTCCCGCCCGCCCGCCCGCCCGCCGCCTTTTGCAACGACATCCGCCGCTTTAGCTCGCTCGCGCAAGAGCGAGAAGCAGCAAACGGGTGGAGGTGGAAGTGGATTAACTGCCGCTGCCGCCGTCGTGCATCCCGACCGCGAGATCGAGCGATCCGCAACGAAGCCGTCGCGGAGATCCGCCCGCCGCCTCGCCGCCCGTCCAGCCGGCGGCCCGCCGATCGATCCGCCCGCTCGAAGGTCAAACGGGGATTAGCGGCGGACGAGGCGGTCGGAGCAAGAAAGAAGGGAAGTTCAAAGTCGATCCCTTGACTTCAATCGATCGTGAGCACTTTTGATCACAACGCGCAGCTCACGGTCGATCCATTTGTGTGATCTGCTCTTTCCTTTGTTCTTTCCAGCGGGATCATTCCTTTAAACTTCTTCGTGCAGTCAACCGAGCATTGAATTGATCGGGCGACTTTAAAAGACGCTAACGACTAGGCGGATTGTTGCTCCGGCAAGAAAGCAGGATTTGCGCGTTTGGTTCGAAAGTTGTTGGCTGGGTATCCGCAGCGCTTTCGGCTATCCGTGTTTTACGCTTCATTTCACTTGCGTTTGTTTCATAGAATTGCTTGATCATCGCGTCTAATTACTCCATGCACTCGACTAGCTCTTTTCTATTCGCCGCTCGTTCCCGTCTGAACGACCGACTGGCGCCAAACTCGTGCGCGGATTTCGGGCGTGCGGTTTGAGCTGTCGACCGATCTAGGGGCAGCGTGATAGCAAACGAAGTAAAAGTCACCACCGATAACAAGGCGCAGAATCACGAACCTCGGTTCCCACGACACCTTTGCGTTCGGTTCAAAGGTCACCTCCGCGAATCGACCGCCTGCACGTGGACGCGCGATCTTCATTGGTCGCCGGCGATTTTTGTGCGGCGATCTTTGCCGTTTGCGCGGGCCGCATTGCGCATCGGTGCAAGCGGCTTCTATTTCCTTTGGCTTGCCCCGTTTGGATCAACGCGTGTGGGGCACGCGGGGGCGCGCGCGGGTCGATCGGTAAGTTCGCGCGGTGCGGTCGGGCTTGATTTGATCGACGCCGCGCCGGAAGGCGGCCGAACGAAAAGAACGCGGCGATAAAAACGAACAAAGTACGCGCGGGCGTCACCTTTAATGAACGCGCGGCTCGACGCGCGGCGACTTTCGCCTGCGTTCTTCGACCTTTTCGTTGTTGGCCGAAATTCTTTTCGTTTATGCTGCTCCAACGTCTCGTCGCCCGCCGAGCCCCCGGCCAGCCGCCATGATTCGAGCCAATTTCGCGCGTGCAGACGGCCGTCGACGCCGGGCGGCGGTCTTCGATCGCGGCGAGCGGCCAAGCGGCGCGGCGCTCTTGCTTGAGGACGCGGAGGGAAGAAAACTCCGCAGCGACGTGAGCAAACGATGTCGGAGTGTTGCTACAAAAAATTTGTCTTTGTTTCGTTTTTGCTTTGGTTGCGGGGTGGGTTTCCAATCGCTCCATTTTCTTCCACGTATTTCATTTGTCCAATCGTTGGTCAACGACTCACTCGTTTTCTCCTGCGCAATCCCGAACAACGTCCACTCGCCGCGCGGATGTCTTCGTTTCGTCTGAAGCAAGCGGAACGCGTGTCGCTTGTTCGTGTTTTTTGCAAGCGCCGCCTAATCGGATCGCAAAGCGCCGGAAGTTTTCGGGAAACGTCGACGGAACGCGAACGAAATCGAAACGCGCGGTTCGCGTTGCGGAAAACCAGCGGCTTCGGAGCGCGAATGCTTGATTTTCGGAGCTAGGCAAAATGAGCGTGTTGTTTTGATTCGAAAAATTGTTGTCATGGCTGTCCCTTACGCGTGGTGCAAGCAAATGATGACTTCCGTCCAGTCACTCCTTTATTTACGCCGCGTCGGTTTATTCGCCTTCCTCTCCCGTTCATCCGCCGCCTATCAGACGGCGCTCCAAGAGCGCGCAAGATTCGGGCGGCGCGCGGCTTACGCGGAGCTCGACGAGCACGCTGTCTTCCAATCGATCGATCCGTCGCATTGCGTTCGTCGTCGCATAAATTTGTTTCGGAATTCGGACCGCGTGGATTTTGATTCCGTGCAAGTCCACGTATCTCTTCTGCACTTTGTCGCCCTTCTAGCCGCTTTTGCGAAACCCCAGCACTTCCCCGTCATCGATGGGCTTCGCGTTCACCAGTCGCCTCTTGCACGCAATCACTCGCATCATTCCTCTTTTGAAATCATCCTCCCAATCAGTCCACCCTCCGCGCATTCTCGGACGCCTCGTCATCGCCGGCGACGGCGATTGCGGTTGGAATCCTGCAATCGAGAAGCCTGTTTTTTGTTTTCGATCCTCCGCCGATCACTCGCGTCGCTTCGGGCGCGTCGAACGGCCGGCTGCCCGTCGTCGGCGGCGATTTCATGCGAGTCCGAGACTCTTATTTTGGCGTTGCGTAGTCGATCTTCGGAGAAGGGCAAGAACAGCTCGTTGTTTTGGAATCTGCCGCTTCTTTTGATCGCACGTCCCGATCAAACGCCTTGTGATGATCTCATCGTCTACTCATCCGCGCTCTCGCCCGCGCGCATTCTTCGCGGTCGATCGATTCGATTCGGTTTCGTGACGTCAAACCGCCGGGTTTGATCCGCTCGCGAGCTCGAGCTTCCGACTTCCCCGCCGTTTTATTCGCATTGAACCGCGCGTTGGGAAATCCCGCCCTGTACCATCGCAGTCAAACGATTCCCGCAGTTTGTGTCATGAATTCATTGACCTCTCCCTCGTGTGAAAGCGAAAGTCCCCTTGCGGATTGAGCGATCAATTCACGGCTTCTAAAGGCTCACTTTCTTCTTTCTTCCTCGGTTGAACTCGTGATCCACGGGCAACCCTCCGATCATGAGAGAGATCGCAAGCAAACGCGCAAACTGCACGCCACCCGCCGATTTCGATCGTCCACTTCAACACAAGAGTTGCCGGCGATTATGCAAAGCTTGGCGCCCTCCGCTCCGCACTGCTGCTCGGTGGCTGTTGTCCGCTCCGAAGCGGAGACACGCGCGCACTTTTTACACTCACCTTCCGCTTGCCGCCTTCCGTTGGTGGACGATCGAAGTGTGAGGTCATATTCTTTGCTCTTGTTGATGGCGCGAAGACGACGAGAGGCTAGAATGCCTGGGCGAATGGAGTGTGTAAACGGGAGCTCGGGGTTCTTTTGGAAGCGGCGAGGGACCATGCTTTGGTTAGAGGTCTTACTGATTGACCACGTGCACAATGGACAGCAATCTCCTGCTTTCAACTGCACGCTTATGTTTTGCTGCATTTCAAAATTCTTTTATCAAGTCAAGTGTGCTGTAAACCACGTCTTATTCAACTTATTCCCTACTTGTTTGGTCCTTGCGATCATTAAGCAGTCGCTTGTTGTTTTGACTGAATTGCGGAGAACACGACGCTTTCCGTTAAACAAAGACTATTCGCTTCTCTTACGTGTCGACCGCGTGCATCGGCTTCGCATTTCAACTGGACGTCTTCTCGTTTTAGCTCCTTCCTCTCGGTGGCATGAGAACGCGACTCCTCTTCCTGCTATGCATTGCGATTTCGATCAAAGCCGCCTGGGCGAATCCGGACACCGGCAAGAACGTTTCCACGCCCGTAAGCTTCGTTCAATCACTCAGATCTCTCAATCGGCCGTTCAGATCATCGGACTGCACTGGGACCACGTGGAAGCACCGATGATGGTCTCCATTTGGCTGCTGATCGCGTCCGTCGCCAAGATCTGTGAGTTCCTCCCATCTAATCGATTCACTTGCTTTTCTTTAGTGTTCCACGTGAACAAGAAATTCGGCGAGGCGTTCCCCGACTCAGCGCTGCTGATCGTCGTCGGCCTCCTGCTGGGGATGATGCTCGAGTCGTCGCAAGTGCAGAGTAATCTGTTCACCTTAAATGCGACCACCTTCTTTCTCTACCTCCTGCCGCCGATCATCTTCGATGCCGGTAGGCAAACATCTAACGAATATACATAGATATCTCCGGATTGCAGGCTACTTTATGCCCAACAGGCAGCTGTTCGAGAACTTCGGCTCCGTGATGACGTTTGCCGTGTTTGGGACGATCTGGAATTTCGTGGCCATCGGCGTTACGCTCGTCGTGTGCTCCCGCTACGGCCTCTTCACGGTGGACTTCAGCTTCGCGGAAGCTCTCCTCTTCTCCTCGTTGATCAGTGCGGTCGATCCCGTCGCTGTGATCACCGTCTTCGAGGAGATCCACGTCAACGAGTTCCTCTTCATCAACGTGTTCGGCGAGGCCCTCTTCAACGACGGCATTGCGGCGGTAAGCAGTGGAGGATGTTTGGGTGGAACACGCTGGGTGTATTTAACTGGAGTTATAGCTTGAAGCAACCCACGATCTAGCGCTTTCAATCCACCACTTTATTCCTTCTTGCAGGCCATCTTCCAAGTGTTCGACCGGATCGTGACCACCGGCGCGGAGAACCTCCAAACGCGGCAGTACGTCGAGTACAGCGGCGCCCTCGTTGCCATCGCGTTGGGCGGCGTCTGCGTGGGCGTTCTGATGGCTTTCGTTTGCTCGCTCGCCACTCGGTTCGTTCCAGCCATCATTTGCAGCCTTAAATCGCCCGTTGCAGGTTCACGCAACGAGTGAAGATCGTCGGACCGGTGTTCATTTTTGTGTTCCCTTACATGAGCTATTTGATCGCAGAAATGTTCGGGCTTTCGGCCATTTTGGCGTTCGTTTTCTCTTCCTTTTCGCTCGCTCATCCACTTCCTTGCAGGATCTGCTCGTGCGGCATCGTGATGAAGCAGTACGTAAAGGGCAACATCACGCACGAGGCGGCCAGTTCGGTCAAATATTTCGTGAAGATGCTCTCGCAAGCCTCCGAGACCGTCCTCTTCATGTTCCTCGGCCTCTCGACCATGTCCTCCCACCAGTACTTCGACCTGTGTTTTGTGGTCGTCACTCTCGTCTCCTGCTTGGTGTTCCGCACGATCGGTTCGTGCGGTCGAGCAATCGATGATCTCAATCGTGTGTTTGCAGGAGTGATTATCCAGTGCGCAATCCTGAACCGCTACACCAGCAAGAAGTTCACGTTTGAGGATCAATTCATCCTTTCGTACGGTGGGCTGCGAGGAGCGATCGCCTTCGGCTTGTTGTCGTCGGTGCCCGACAGCGTGGCGGCAAAAGACATGTTCGCCACAACGACGATCATTGTCATTTGCTTTACGGTCTTTCTGCAGGTGAGTGTTGAGAATTCTTCTTTCCACTCTTCTCTTTGAATTGCAGGGCTCAACGATCCGACCACTGCTGAGCTTGCTCAAAGTGGAGAGGCGGAGGATCGGCAGATAACGATGATCGAGAACGTCTACAACAAGGTGAGCTCTTCTTTTCACATTTCTTTTTTATCTTCTCTAGTACTTTGACTACACGATGACGGGAATCGAGGACATCGTCGGCCAGAAGGGCAAACACTCGATTCGCGACTGGTTCGAGCGGATGAACGCGAAGGTCCTCAAGCCGCTGCTCGTCAAGCACACTACGCGGAACGTCTTCGACGCGTCGCAGATCGTCCGCGCGTACAACAAAATCACGCTGCAAGAGGCGATGCAAATGACCCACAACCGCGATAAGCAACGGTATGTCCCGGGATTGAAAGATCGAATGTTGGGGCTGTAACGGGTTGTTCATTCCGATTCGATCCAGTAAAGAAGACGCTGTCGAGAGCACTCGTTACTCTACTTACTTCTTCTTTGCAGAAGCACGTCGGTGAAGAGCCTTCCGCCGGACAGCGCGTACAAACAGCGGCAGACGTTCAACGAGGTACGCATACGAGCAGGCGCTTCCTTTTACTTTTTTCTGCCTTCGTTTAGTTCATGGCGTCGACGGAGAACGTGGACCGGCTGTACGGAATGATGCGCAATCTGCTGATCGAAATGCAGCAAAACGACGCGGCGGCGACGGCCGTCAATCCGCCCGTCCTCCGACATCGCCGCCCGCCGCCCGCCGTCGCCGAGCCGGAGGGCGACGAGAACGACGACATCAAGGACGACTACATCGCCGCCATCAATCGACCATCGCCCCGCTTGCCGCGGCGAGACCAGCGGAATCCGAGGGTGAGTTCGGGGAAGAGGTGAACGCTCTGTGCATCCCACTTCGTAGTTCAATGGATAACCGCTTGGATTGCAGCTGGCCGGCGGTCGCTCCGAGCCGTTGACGCCGCACAGCCGCCTCGCCCGACAGTTGTCGCAGCCGGTGATCCGCGAGAATCACGACCCCTCGCCCGCATGACCACTTCTTTTTTCTCCGTCTTCTTCACGTTGCCCATAACTGTTCGATTGTTTCTTGTTCGCTCCTCCTTCTCCTTCCTCGGACACATGGCTGCCTCCTTCCACCCATTCTGTGCGCTTTCCTTCTCCCACTCGTCACTTCTTCTGCTCGTCGATTTGCCTCCACTTCTTCGTCTTCTTCGTCTTCGAATTGCCCTGATACTCAAAACGATTCGGTTTGTTTGGATACGCGGTGTAATTGGATTCGTTCACACTTTTCACTGGACAACGGCAGGCTGCACTCCCGCTGTCGTTGTTCGGTCGTTCGGATTAGGACTGTTTGTTGTTCGCACCATTAATAAACTAAAGCGATCACTTCGATTGATCATTCCCGTGAGGAAAAAGACGACTGGAAGGTCAACGAACGAACGAAAGCGAACTATCGGTTGCTCGCACTCAAGAATTCCACCCCGAGCAATCGACCAGTTCGTGAGTGTTTTGCAGCGAGAGATCCCCTGCAGGGACCCCGGCAAATGTCACTCGAAATCCACCGGTCGTTCCGCGAACCAAACCGGTGGATTCGCAGCGGCAAGAAGGTCGCGTGGTCGTCGCGGTCCCGGAAACCGATCAGAATTTGCGATTCGGCGGCTCGGATTCGCCGAATCGATTCGAAATTCACGAGTTTTCGGCCACGAATTTGCGGAATCGAACGAAATCGACCGGGCGGTCGGCAGGTGGATTCGCCGCGCGAATGTCGAGCGATCGCCGGCTTTCGATTTCCTTCGGCTCCGCTTTGTCCCTCCGACCGATTTAGCCGCTTGACTTTTGACCCCGCGGGCAGCAGCGGCCGGCCGGTCGGCTGCAACGAGCGGCCGAACTCGCGGAACTCATTCGAATTCGAAGGTTCGAAATGAGAGTTGCCAGGTGTTTCCGCTCGGCAATCAACGGGCGGCCGCCAGTTCTCGGAATCCTCGCCGAAGGACAAAGAGCGCAGTCGGGGCGGTCGCAAAGCCGAAAGTTCGCCGGCCGTCCGCCGTGGTCAACGGTTGGCCGGCCAGGTGCATCGCGCGGGGCTCGTGACCTCGTCGGCGTTGTTCCGAAGGTTAATGGCTTTCGGGGCGGAGTGTTGATCGTTGAGGTCGAGGCCGAGGAAGCGGGTATAAAAGGCGGCCAATCGGACGAGCGCCTTCATTTGTTGCGTTTTACCTCTGCTTTAACTCTTGCTCCATCCTCTTCTCTCATTGTCCGTTCTGCCCCGCTTGTGAGCTTTCGTCATTCACGCGTTCCATTAGCTTTTCTACCGAACCAGTATGATCACTGGCTCATCGATTGCCCACATTCTTCTCTTCGCTGCCATGCTCTCATCAATCCCCGAGTTCGGACCCATGGCCAGCGGAATGCGGGGTGAGTGGCTAGTGCGTGGAACTGTGTGTGGTGGGTGAGAGATGACCTTCAAAAAATGGGCAAATACCGGACTCGTCTCAACCCAGAAGCATAAGTTCGATTGCGTCAACCAAACGGCTTCCGCTCTCGAAACGTGTCCACCACTTCCGCTTCGCGGACCTCCCGCATTGACGCGCGTAATCAAACCGAAGGGTACGAGCGGTTCTTTCCGCAAACTTCGTACTCACGCCTTTGTTCTGCGTGACGCAATCGGCTGCACGCACTGAAGGGCGCCGAGATTCGCGACACAAACCGCAGAACGCGCGCTTCGTTTCGCCATTTCGCGCGCAAACTTTCGTGTGTGGTCGTTCGTAAGCGAAAAGAAAAAAGTGGAATTCGAAAGCGGAAACGAAATGTCGAAGCGCTTCGCCGAAATCCCACCGACCGCCCGCCTCCGTTCGTGCGAAGCCGCCGGTCGCCTTCCGCCCGCAGCGGTCGAAAACATCGCGTGTGCGGTGCGGGGGGCAACCGGTGGATGGCATTTGCACGAGCAAACGAGCGAACGAGTGGAGGGAAGGGCGTGCCTTCAAAGCGTTAGCAAATGGCAGCTTGCTTGAGCGCAAAAGATCAGAGCGGTAGGAAGTAATCATCGGGTCAGATGGGAGTGATCAGCTGAACGAGCAACACACCGAGTAATCGCATGAATCAATCCAACGATTGCAGTGGAACACTCGAACGACCTCTTGATCGTGCGGCTGGAGGACGTCGTCGTGCCGAGCGGCCACGCCCGGCTGCTCTTCGTCCGCCGGCCCCAGCACTCCCGCTCGAACCCGCCGACGATCCTCCGCCTGCCGCGCGTGATCCCGGCGGCCGCCTTGAATCCAGCCGCCGCTTTGCACCCGACCGTTCACGAGGCGACCGCCGCCGTCCTCCCGACCCCGCCGGACGACTACCGCCACGTCGCCGTCGACACGAACGGCGTGATCCGAGCGGAGCAGCCGGCCGTCGTTGGAGGGGACGAGCTCGAGGGCATCGTGCAGCCGAACGGCGAGGTCGAGTACAAGCACGCGCCCTCCGAACGAGACGCGTACACGATCGTCACCCCCGACGACCCGCAGCGAGAGGAAAAGCGAGTGGACGGTCGGCGACTCGAAGGAATCCTCCTGCCGGTCTCCGTCCCCGGCGGGCTCTACGGTTAAACGGGCTCCTCGTTGAATGTTTGAGTGTGTAGTGTACTGTAAAATATATGCTGGCATTTGTAATGAAGTGGCGTTGGGAAAATTGAACTCACGACTGTCCAACCCCTTGGATTTCGACAGAATTTCTTACAAAAACTCGCAAGAGCAGTTTGTGTGTGCCACAACGTGAAGAAACATTGATGAGTGGCGGCTGGAGTGTAGGTACAAGTAAACATCCGGCAGTTTGACCTCTGCGGTAATCGGAAAACCACGTGCAAAGGCAGATGTTTCGTCTCGATTCGATTCTTTTCGATTAAATCGGTTTCTCTTTCAACCTTGGAATGAAAGTAAAGTTCGTTAAATATTTACGGAAGCTAATTGGATTCTATTCTCGTCCAACAATCAAGCAGTCGGAGTGGACGGGAGGTCGTTGCACGGCATTCATAGGCCGGCGGCTAATTCAAAAGAAGGCAGGCGGTAAGAAGTGGACCTCCCACACCGGCAGACGGCCGGCCGGCCGCCAATTGACCTCTGAATGGCGAACGGAGAGCAAAGTTCGACGTTCGATTTCGTTCGGCGTGAAACTCGTGGTCTTGCCCAAAGTTTACATTTGATAGATAAATTTGGAAATGAGGGCAGACATTTACTGTGCTTCAGTTTGTTATTGCAAGGCTGCGGCAACGAAATTCCTCTAATTAGCTGCTGGGATTCAAGTAGGGAACTCGAAGCGGAAATCCGCCGGCCGGCCGTTTGCTCCGCGAGTTCGATCGCGAATTGCTTCCGGCCGTTCGGGGAAAGTTCGTGTGTTTTCTGCACATGTGCGCGTTCTTCTAGTTCTTCTGAAGTGTGTGCACGACACAAATCCCGAGGATAGTTCTCCGAATGCCCGCAACGGACGGAAGAGCCCCCTCGCTTGTGCCCGGAATGTTGCGTGCAGGTCGCACGTGAGTCGACTGCTGTTAAGTGAAGTTCGACGAAAAGAAGTGGATGAGAAAGAAGTGGAAAGGTTAACGACTTGAAATCACGGCCACTGCACAAACTCGAGACGGCAAGAACTTGCCCGTCCTTCCGTCCGCTCGTTCAGTCGGTCATTTCTTCACTTCCTCTTCCTTTTGCGGGTGGTCGAGCCGATTCCTTTTGGATTCTTCCTCATCCCCGTGCACTCTTATCGCCGGGTTACGCCCAACAACCACCTGCATCCCTTTCCTTTGGCTTCCTCGCATTTTTCAGCCGTCTCTTCTCTTCTTTTTCCGTCTGCAGACGTCACCCGGCCCCGCCCCATCGAATTGGCGAGGTGGTCGTCCTCCTAATCATCGTAATTAGCGGGGAGGTGCCCTCCGATGAGCTCTTTAAAAGTCGCCGTCAAGGCCCGCTCGCCCGCCGTCGGTGTGTTTTGAGTTAAAATCCGTACTTCGCCTTTCATTCGGCCGAGTGCACCCGCGAGTGACATCAAACGGCAGAATGAAGGGAAGGAATGTTGCGATGGGGATGGAGATTGCTTCCGGCTGAACGGTCGCTTGTTTTTGACCTTACGGTCCGCTGATTGCGTTAGTGGGCGTCCGCTCTGGACGGCGCTTGACCGTGATGTTCGTGGCTTTCCGTTCGTTGCCGCCTCTCCAAACTCCCGCCCACTTTCTCCCCCACCGATCCCGCCGGCACCTTCTGTTTGCTGCGAGCTTCCAGTCTGTCGAGCGACACGAAGACGCCCGGGCGGCCGGCCGGCGGGCGAGCGGAAACACGCGATCGAAACGCGGCGAAAGTGGGCGGGCGCGCGGTTCGGAAAATTCGGGACTGCGGCGGCGGCGGCGACGAAAATGTTCGAAACCGGCATCCGTGCGGATTTGTAGCCTCCGTGCGGATATAAAAGCCGGCCATCGAGCACGCGAATCGCGTCCACTCCTCCGTTTTCTTCGTTTCGCTCCCACTTACCGTAACCCTTTCCAGAGAGCACAATGAAGACATCAATCGTTCACTCCACTCATCTCTTGTTTGTGTTGCTCTCGCTCTCCTGCTCTCAACTGCAAGCAGCAGCAGAAGAATCGGAGTCCACGCAAGAGCTGGAGTTCACGACCTCTGCGCACGGCTACATTTTGGAGGGCGTCTTCGAAGCGGCCACGGCAGAAGTGGGCTCCGAGTTTTGGTCCGTTCACTCCTTCGAACTACAATTCACAAGAGAGATCTCTGTAGGTTGTGCTTTGACTACAACACGACGGAACGATTGGACGAGCTCGCGGCCGACGGCGAGCGGCCGGTTGACCTCGAGGAACGCCGCGCCTCGCCGAAATTCCGCCGTTCGCTGCGCGCCCTCCTCGACGACGCGAACAACGCGGCGGCGTGGGAGCAGTGGCGCGATCAGCTCGGCGCCAACGCCTACCCGGAGGCCGAGTGCGGCGGGCGGCCCACCGCCGTCGATCATCCCTTTTGGTACGCACTCCACGGCCAACGGCTGGCGGCCGACCGTCTGCGCATCGAGTTCGTGAACACACCGATCGCCGCTTCGACGGAAATCGAGTTCAACGCGGACCACCGAGCGGGCAAACCCTTCTACTACCAGGTCGTCGTCACTGAAGCGGTGAGTGGTCGCTTCGGGTTAATAAAAGCGGTAATTGGGTGCTAAAAGACGTAAACAAGGGGTAATTGGGTTACTGTGCCTCATCCGAGCGATGACTCAAATGCCCCGTTTTTCGACTCCAATTTCTAAGTATTTGGTTCGAAATGTCGAAATCGAGTGACAACTCTTCTCAAACACGCAGCTTTGCGAAATTCGTCGTCACGTGCACTCGTCATTCGCTTTGCTCGAAAACATCCGCCGCTCTTTTGGGCGGCCCGTTCGAAACATCTGCCCGTTTCTTTGTCCCGCGAGTGACTTCCGGTCGTTTTTTTCGGTAAACGACGTCTCTCGGGTTCAATGTTGCGTGTTTGATTGATGAATGAGGGCAGAAGAAGGGGGTTGTATGGAGAACAGTCTGCACGTGACTTTAGTTCAAACAACAAGCTCACCATAACTCTACACATCAAATCAATTTTTTTTCAGTCGCCGTTCGTAAACACAGTTGAGCTGCTCGGCTTCGGCGGCGTCCAGGTGCCGCGCCCCGCCGCCTCCAAGCAGACGGTCCACTTTCGAATGGCCGGGCCGGGCGTTCGGATGACCTCGCTGTCCACGAACTATCAGACGATCGTCTCAAATATGGTCTGGTAGCCGGCATCCGATGCACTTTCTCTCGTCATATCGCTTCTATTCATCGCTTACTGTAATTACTAGCCGAAACGGGCCTTCGGCCCTCTCGGCTAGTGATGACAGAGGCTTAAAAGCCGCCTGCGGCGGCTTTAAGCCTGTTTAACCATTGTTCAATTCGTGAAACAAATGCCAAGTCTCAAAATAAATGACTCCGCTGTCACTGCCCAATTCGGCTTACGCCACATCGAGTCGACATTTCAGTCATCTGCTCGTTTCTTTAAACCTTTAACCATTCATGCCGTACAGCTTGCTCGCACGTTCTATTGCGCGCAAAATCAACCCGCGTACTCAAACCCGAACAAACCCCCAGCTCACAGACATCAGCATACACTGTTCAGCCTACTACCTACCCCAACGCACTGCAACTATTCGGCTTTTCGAATGTCCATTGGCCCAGCCCGCCCACCCAATTATGTCAAACATCCGAGATACCGCAAACTGACGACGGCCAACCCACAATCGTTTTCGTATCATGCACTCGCCGATCATTTCCAAGAAAACGATCAGCTTCTAATCCATCCATCTTTTCCATTACCCGCTCCCTCAAATCGGAATTTCTTCATTTTCGTTCCAACCTTCATTTCCGTTTTTATGGCCCATTTCTTGGCCAATCATCCAATCCATTCATTCTTGACCATTTCCAGCTATTTATTTCTCTCCGGTATCGATTTCAAAAACGCCGGTACCCGGGATCGAACCATCGACCTCCCCGCCTCCCAACCCCACGCGCAACCCACTGCGCCACGCCTCCCACCCACTGCTCTGTGGCCGGTCAAATTTCGAACTTCGATAAAAACCTTAAATCAAAAATCGTATGTGAAATTTTTCGTTTTGTCCCCCCTCCACAACCTCCTCTATCGATTACAAAAAAACCCCAACCAAATCCATCCACCCGTTCCCGAGATCTCGGCGTTGCCGCTTTCCCCCTCAGTGCCCCGCTTACATATAGGTGGATCTTTTATTTAGTCCGTTATACTCCTTTACCGCTCATTCATAAGGATCCTTACGATTTATTTCGTTAACCCTCGTCCTCTCGTACTTTGTAGTTGTTTTGCACTTGTCGCTAAAAACCTTGATCTCGTCCACTTGTTCATCGTCTATTTTGGTCGAATAAACCGTCCGATGCGAACGAGCGAGGAAGCCGGTGGTTTGCGGCTTCCGCCTTTGTACCCGACGAGCCGTCTGGCCGTCGTGGGGGGTCTGATATTTGGAGAGCTTCCGCAGAGAAGAAATGCGATCTTATACTCGACAGGCCGAGTTGGAAGCTGTTAGAAAAAGAAGAGTAATTAGAAAGGTGGGCCGTGCACTCAGCGGAATCCTCGGATCGCTCGCCCACCCGTTGCCGGTGGTCTCCTAAGAAGAAGGGGCGTAATTACGCTCTTGCTTGTCGTCAGCCACCTACGAGCCGCCGTCGTTCGTCTCCAGTCGCACCGAACGAAATGAAACGAAAGAACAGCTGGATTTAAAACAAAAAAGCGAGCCGATTCGCATGGCTTTCGTCTCATTCCTCTAATGCACATCCTCCACAACCGCTGCGGACTTCAAAACGTCCACCATTCGCAGAGGAAGCCAAGTTAAAAGTGCAGCCGAATGAGCGGAAATCATTAGCGAAATGGAGCGTCTTCTTTCGCAAACGGCCGTTGATCCTGTTGAACCACGACCAAAAGAGGACGGAGAGATGACACGAAAGCCGGCGGTCGCGTTCGTTGAACCCGAAGCGGAAGCAGTCGGCCGACCGCCCGGGCGGCAAAAGTGCACCGCAGGCCGACTTTTTGCAGCCGACGGCGAGCGGCGAGCAAGGCGGCAAGCAGGTGCACTTATGCGGGCTCTCGGCACTTCCACGGACTAAACGGGAACGTTCTTCTCATCTTGCAAAGAGTGTAAGAAAGGAGTGACTTGGCATCAAAGAGCAACATCACTTCATTCCTTTGTTCTCGTTTTTGTTGCGCCTGTTGCAATGCTCGTTCCACTGTTCCGGGCGCCATACCGGTCGTTGATCCCTTGCAGACGCTCGAACTCTACAATCGCTTGTTTCTTCCCGCCAATGCGCGTGCAATCGGACGTCCGGACGACCCGACCGCGAAGCGAGGCGGCGATTGTTGCGAAGCGAAACGAGGGACAAAAGATCGTAGTCGCGGGCACGCACCGGCCGCCTCCTCGTCGCTCGCCAATTAAACCCTCTTCCGACTGGTTGATTGTAGGTAGAGAATGTGGAGAGTTTGGATAGATTCGAAGAAAATTCGTGCTTGAAGTGTGCATAAGAAAGCGAAGACCACCGGTCCTCCCCAATAGAGGCGAGCAACGTAAGCGGGCGGCAGTCGTAAGAAGGAAATAATCAATCGCAAGACGTCAGCGTTGTGACTTGTTTCACTCAAAATTCTACAAAAAATGACCTAAAAGCGTTCGGTTTATTCACAACAAATCAACAACCGTCTAGTCGTCTCCCTTCCAAACAATCTCCTTCAAAGCTACCCGTAAAAGTCTAGTTGCGGTGCATTGCAGTAGCCGTCCAGCTGGCCGCGCACGGAGATGTTCTGGAACGGCCCGCAGCAATTGATCGGCGTGGAGGTGAAGTTCTCCGCTCGACTGCTCGCCGTGAACGCGCGCACGTAACAGGGCACCTCGAAGCGGGTGCTCGTGATCTCGACCGTCGCCGCCCACGTGGCCGTCGTGCCGCAAACGGCGCCCACGAGGATGAAGAAGGCGGTGAGCACAAGAATCGGGCGGTCGTTCAGCCGAATGGTGCTGCAAACAAGCGGAAGAAGTCGCTTCTTTTCCCCTGCACCGCTCACTCGCGAATCCCGCAGCTCTCCGCCTGTCCGGTGGCGCCCGACCGCTTCCGCGCGACGAGGAAGACGTAGAAGGTGGGCGGGAAGACGATGCAAATCAACGTGAACGTCGAGGCGCCCATCAAACTCATGACGGGACCGAACGAGGGGACGGACTCCGCCGTAAACACGACCGCCGCCAGGATCGCCCCCCGCACCGCCACTCGTGGCCATCCAAAGCCTAAAGAAGGGATCAGGAAGGAGTAATAAAGAGGGAGGGGAACCTTGCGGAATCCCGAAATACTCTTCGACTTCTTGATTCAACGGGTTGAACGTGAGCGCGACGTTCAGGATGCCTAAAGGACGAGAATAAACGATGATGATGGTCGATTAAAGCGCACAATGGGCGGCGATCATCATGTTGACGGCTTGCTGGATCCACGGGGTCTGCAAACAACGAAAGGAAGGCGGAGAAGCCGAGGGATCGAACTTGAATCGAATTGATCACTGAATCACGAAGCGAGTCGCCGTACGTCGTCAACGCGGTGATCACGACCGATGCGTAGCAGGTGAGGACGACTAGAAAGAAGATAAAGAGGTAAAATGGCTCTAAATTCGTCTACTGACTGCCGTAAGCCAAGATGGCCGAACGAGTGAACTGAGCGGGTCGCCGCATGTCGTGCTGGATCGTCCTGCAGCAACACCATCGCTGATAGAACGAACGAGAGGACTTGCGGGTAGGTGGCGTGGGAGCAGAACGTGAAGACGATCGTGCCGAACGCCGCGAAAAGATTCGTCGCGCGGAACGGCGGGTGAGCGGCCGACGGCGCGCAGGCGGCGTGGTCGCGAGCCGCACCCACGACGATCAGGACGACGGCCAGCGACGTGGCGCCCATCCCGGCGATCACCGTCCACCTGAACGAAAGAAGAGGAATGAAGGGAGAGATGATGGACGAACCAGAAATCCTCGGGAGATTTGAGCATCACGACCGGCAGCATGCAGGCGCCGAGAATGAGAAGCCACGTGCACAAGTCGGGGCCGTGCGGCGTGAAGATCGCCACAAAATCGTGGATATTCTTCGCGGGCAACAGAAAGAAGACGACCGCCCCACCAAATTGGTTTAGATTCACGCACAGCGAGACCAGCGATCTGCAAGAGGTAGGAAATGAATGGAGAGATGAAAAGACATGCGAATGAAGGCAAGAGCCGTAAGACCTTACAATGCACACCAGGAACTCACTTCGCCTTTAAGCCCAACGCTCGATAGCCGATCTCCGCGTACGGATTGCGACAATGCGTGCGGTATTCGGGCCACAACTCCACGAGAACCATCCACGAGCGCCCGAGCAGGATGGCCGAAGTTGTGGCAACGGCGGCCATCAGCAAACAAACGACGACGCCCGCGTGGAGGCCGCACTGCTGGACGGCCGTCGGGAGGGCGACGATCCCGCCGCCGGCGATCGCGCCGACGAGGAAGAAGCCGGCCAGAAACCAGTTCATTCCGCTCGACTTGCGGAACTCGCCGTCCACCATTTCGCCTTTTCGCAGGCTGTCGACTGTTCTATTGCCGTTCGACTCGAAAGTGACCATTGGTTTCCTAAAGAAAGTAAGAAAGAAAAAAGTGTTCATTACTTACGTTCTGGCGCCCATCTCGCTCCTTCTGGTTCGTTTCGTTTCGTCTAGTCAAACGCTGTTTGCTTTGCAAGAGCAAACAAACATCGACGGGACAAACACAGCAGTGTTTTCGTTGAACTCCAAAACAACCCGCCAAACGAACGGCGAACGAAAGCGAATTCGATCGAAAGTTTTGCCCGTTCTTTGTTTGATCAATCGATCCCGAAAGATGACGAAAACGAGCGGCGGACGCGATCATCGCGGAGTGCGGGCGATTGATCGGCGCGGCGTTCGCAAAGTCGAAAGTTTTCGGCTTTTTGCTCCACTTGCGGTCGCCCGCCCGCCCGCCCGGTCCGCCGGCTCGCCCGTGAAGGTCGATGGAGTTTGCTTTCGAGCACAAAGTTCTCTACGGAGTGATGGGAACGAAGTGATTTGTTTGCTCGTTCGTCTTTCCGGCAGTAAAGCGGGCGTTCGCCGAACACGAGCACAAACCGAACACTTAAGTAAAACAAACGTTTTAAGCAAAAATAGTTTAGAAAAGCAAACGAGTGATTAACGATGAAACAAAGGCAATAGAAGGTGTAAAGCTTTCATTTGCGTGCGCTGTTTGATACAGTAGTGAAACGCGCTCAAATAATTATAAAAATTAGAAGCCACTACTGAATGCATGAACGTTGTAGTCCGTGAACACGTTGTCACTTTCCTGATCACTACGTTGGCCTCTGCCACTTGTCCTGCTGTTCAAGCTGTGATCCCTACGAATCGCTACACCTTGGTCTTAAAATGGAGTTTTAGAGCTGAACAGGCCCGCATGCTTATCTCTATTTTGCATTTTCTTGTTACTGATGGCGACTGAATAACGAAACGCCGAGTGGCGTTGATAAAACCCACGCAAAAAACTAGAGACCCGCAAAATTCCATCAGCACCCCGCCCAAATGCAGTGGAAAATCGGGGATTTTCACCGCTCGACGCGCCCCCGTGCAAAAAACGCGAATGAGCGGCAGCGGAGGGGTACGGTCAAGTCGTCCGCTAATGGGAAGCCTTGGCCTTCCAGCACGCGCAGCGGCCTAATAGTTATTCCAAACGCGTTGTCACCAGTCGCAATCGAAAGAACAAGGTCGATTCTACCAGGGAGCTTGCGAGCGGCTTCTGAAACGTCGGTTTTCCCCGCTTTCTTTCGTCCGAAAGTCCAAAGGTCGAATTTTTCGCCCCAGTTCGTGACCTTTGTGGATGTACTGCGCGGCGGGAGGGATTTTAACTCTAACTTGCTGACGTCAGGGCTGTTCAGCGTTTTCTCCTCTTTCGTTTGAGCTACAGCTGACTTCATTTCGTTCATTCTTTGGCCTGCTATTAAGCGCCAATGGTTGATGGACGCGCGATTTTTGGACGGTTTTCACGTTTCTCGAACCGCTGCGTGGCCTACCGAATTTTTACTGAAACGCACGGACGTCAGGGTTGTTCACCGTTTACTCCTCTTTCTTGTGAGTTTTATCCGACCGCATTTGATGCACTTCCTGGACCGCTATTAAGCGTGGAAGGTACCCGAACCACTCTGATGTTCGGTGTCGCATTTCACTTACCCCGTTGCTCAAATTCAGAGGAAGTAAGCAGTTTCCTGATCAAATCCACTACGGAGAATCCAAATCCGTCGTTAAATTGACAAAAAGAGTCGACAGCGTCGCGCGGGATTTGATCCGTCGACCTTCTCCGGCGGCAACGAAGAGCCGCAGCGCTCAAACCCGCCTCTCATTTTCGTTTTTGCCCAGAACCCGTTGAGCAGTGAAAACCCCCGGTTTTTGGGCGGCGAGCATCAGGACATCACCATCCTTCGAATATTCGGTTTTCGCTCACTGACAGCATTATCGATACACGTAAGAACAGTGGAAGCCAGCACGCTCTTTTGCGTGGACCATAAAAAGTAGCTCCACTTTTCGTTCGACATTGAAAAGACCGAAATGAAACGACGTCTCGTTCTCCTGCTTGTTTCTTTCGCCGCCTTTGTGAAAGCTGGCCCCAGCGTTCAGGCAAAAGCCGACCGAGAGCCGCTGATTCTTTACGCAACTCAGCAGCGCTACACGGCGGCCGACCTTAAGGCGCACCACGAGCACATGCGGAAGTTGCATAAGGTGAGCAGTTAGATTACGTGTTAAACCTCTCGGTAATTTTATGCTTCCTTTAGAACTACATTCCGTACTTTCCGGACGCTCCGATTATCACGACTATTTCGGTTGGAACTCCCGCTAAGCTTCTTCATGCAACATCCAATCGTTTGTTGCGTTTAGCCGTCGACTACAACGTTTCGCTGGAGAGCGGATCGGAAGCGATCTTCTTGTTGGACAAGAACTATCCAGGGCGCCTGGACGATCAGCCCTTCTACGATTCCGCACAGTCCTCCACCTCGCAGGTTGCGGGTGACTACACGGGCTTCAGCGGCGACCTGCACGCTTTTGGGACGGCCTACGACGACGTCGTCGCAGTGAGTGGGCGGCGCCGTTGGTTGCTGCATTCTTTTCTTGCTTTTACTTCGTTTCTACCCACTTACTATCATTAGGTGTTCGGCTACGGGCAGTATGTGAACGGAACGCAACGATTCGGTAAGTGAGCAAACCGAAAACTTGCATGGACGTTAGAAACATTTTAAATCAACTCAATCAAAGAGCTTATCGAATCTCTTTTAGGAGTCGTGAACGAGATCTCTCACTCGGCGTGGTTCGATCCGCTCATGGTCGACGGCGTGGTCGGTTTGAGTTGGTGGGCGAGAAGAGCGGGCAGCGAATGAACGGAGCGGCTTGCAGGAACCCGGCGGATGCGGCGAATCCCAACGAGAACTCGGCACCGGTCATCAATCTGTTCAAAGAAATGGGGCCCGAGTACGGGCGTTTCTGGTGCGAAATCCTGGAGATGAACAATCACGGTTCGTTCTTGCACGCAAGAGCAACTCTTACCAATTACCTTCTTGTTCTTTAGCCACTGGACAAGAGAAAGCCGTGATCACGTCGTGAGTCCAATGAGATCGGGCAGTGGACACGAATACACTCTTGATTGTTGCAGCTTCGGCTTCTGCTTCTCGTTCTGCTCCGAGTCCACGCCGTCGAACACGTACCCGTTGGTGTGGCTGGAGGAGACGCAATCCCTGGCCTTCTCCATCGATTCTTTTTCCTTCAACGGCCAGCAATTCGTGGGCGGCTACGGGAAGGTGGACACCGGCGTGCCGCACCTTCTCCTGCCCTACGATCCGTACCTGGCGGTCGTCACTGCCGCGAAAGCTTCGTTTAACTACCAGTACTACGCGTGGACGGTCAACTGCGACGAGTCCTTTCAAATGCCCAACGTGGCGTTTACGATCGGCGGCAACGAGTACTCGATTTTGGCCTCCGACTACGTCCTCGACTTGGGGCTCGACGACAACCAATGCGTTCTCGGCTTCTATTATTCCGGTGATGCGGGGGCTTTCACCACCGACTACGTCCTCGGCTACATTTTCCACAATTTGTGGTGAGTTCAGCGATGAGATGAAAGAAGGGTTACCGGTTGGTTGCAGGTGCATCAAGATGGACGTCGACACGCAGTCCATCAGCTTTTTGCACATCCAACAAGGAGAGAAAGACGATGAAGATGAGCAAAAGAAGGAACTGCAGTGATCATTCGACGTGTAGTTGTCCTCTGGCCAGTACAATAAATTCACTTGCAACTTCTCGCGATCGCTTGTCCGCCGGCTTCCGATCCCGCACTCGTTGCTGCTGGAAACAGCGGGTGAATGAAACCGACGTCTTTTTTGTGGCCACTCATTACATTCGTTGAATATTTTCTTTCTTGTCAATAAACTTCGTACGCGTGGACGTTTTTGAAGTTCCCAGCAAACGCCTGACAAAAAGAAGGCGGACGTAGAGGAGAAATCAGCCGCGGGACACGCCTCCGAGCCGAGTGCCCGCCCCGAGTGGAAGGGCGGCCGGCGAGCGGCGTCAGGGGCCCGCCTTCTCCCCAACGGTCGATCCGCCCTCTCCGACGGGACCCTTCGATCCGTCCGCTCCCCTCGTCGCGCGGCTTCACCGAAGAAACAAACGGCGGGCGTCGTTCCCCGCTCGAGCGACCGCTTCGTGTTCCCAACCGGCGGGCGGCTTGTTCGGCGGCTGGCGGGGCGTTTGGCGGGGCGAAGTCCAGCGGAGAGCGGCGGCAGGGCGGCGGATGGGCGGGAAACGAGGGAAGAGAGCGGAAGAAGCCACGCGGCAGCGAAGGAGCGCCCAAGCGCTCGACCATCCACCAGGCTCCAACCTCCTCTGCAACGGTGCGTCTTCGATCCCCCGCTTGCGGGGACAAATTTTGGGCCGTCGCTCTACTCGACGAGCCGGCGAACAGGACGAATTGCTGTTGGATGAGGGCAAGCAAGGAACGGGATGAGCAGGCGGGTTTTCTCCCACTCGTTTATTCTCGCCGGCCCCCACAGCCGGCTGGACATTCAAACGGAAAAGTATTCCCCTTTTTCTTGCGTGGACGACGAGCACTGATCAACGACGTTGACTCACAAGTACGCAGAAATAGTGGTTTGCCGACCGCTTTCACATCCAACGCAATCCTCTCGCATGTGCGCAACTCAAAAGAGCGTTCGTTGGGGTCGACCGGGTGGTCAGGGTCGCTTGGCGGTCACTCCTGCCGAGCGGTTAGCTGCCGCATTTCCTCGCCCACTCCAGCTTCTTCCTCCCATCCAGTCGAGATGTGCGATTTGGAACCGCCGACGAAGAAGGTGAAACTCGCGAGTGGTGGAGATTCGCCGCTCGTCGTGTCGCCCGCCGCGAAGCCGCCGAAACTGCATGCGGACGGGCGACTGTGGACGTTGTTCCACGCGACGAACACCGGCTCTCCGGACAACACGCTGGATTCGGAGGCGCCCGACTACTTGCGGCAGCGAGCGGCTCTTTGCTTCCGAACTCTTCGTTTTCTTTTCTGCTCGTCTGGTTTTTTGTCCGCCTTCTTCGAACACAAGCCAAAGGACTGCACGGATGTGGCGACGGTGGTCGTTGGGAAGCTCGGCTTGAGTTCGGTCGTCATCAAAAGCCGCTTCTTCGTGCGCCTGCGCAACGACCACCTCTCCGTGGGCTCGAGCGTTCGCGTTCTGAGAGCGGCCTGTTTGGAGCGGCTGCACGTCTCGTTCTACTCGCTGCGAGCTCCCACGTTCGCTCTCATCGCCGACTGGTTCGCGCTGCTCGCGGAAGTGAGAGGTGGGTCGTGGTTGTTTGCTTCTTTTGCCCACTTCTTTCAGATCACCGCACACTCAAGTCGATCGAACTGCAGATCGTCGAGTGCACGCGACGGCCGCAACTCGTACCGATTGTGCACGAGTTCCTGCGCGAGAAGATCGTCAACGTTCACCTGTCTAACTTCCGTCACACGAGTGTGCTCTACGGATTTCCGGTGGAGCTGGAAGCTGCCTACATTCACGTGTATCACAAAGCTGCTGTTTGTGCGTCTTTCGCCTCATTCGATGCGCTCAATGGTCCGCGGTTTAGACCTTGCACCCTTCTTTCGCACTCGTGCTCGAGTGCTCGAAATCGACGTTGACTTCAAGAATCTCGTGGGGAATGGACCGTGAGTTTTCCCACTGATTCAATCCAAACTCTTTTGTTTAGATGCGAGCGCAACGACGTGGTCGAAAAATTGATCATGGGATGGCGTCAAACGGAAACACCAAAAGAGCTCGAACTGTCGGCCGATTGCTTGCGGGAAGACCAGAAGGCCAGCGAATTTCAAGCGCTTTTCCGCAATCTGCGACCCTTGAACGACAAGTTCGTGCTCGATGCGAGCATCACGGGCTTCACACTCGCTGTTTCGACGGTGAGTTCCGTTTCAATGCCCGTTCAGCTCTTCTGTTCGATCAGAAATCAACACAAATCCAAGCAGCGCTGAAGATGCTCGTCGCCCGCGCCTTCCAGCTCGTCGAGTGGGCGAAAGCGGCGGGCGTTCGACTGAGCGGACTGCGGACCGAAATCCGAATGCTCCAGTGGATGAGCAATGTTTTCGTTTGTTCCTCCACCGCCTTCTTCATTCACGCCCTTTCGTTTAGTACCCGCACGCGAACAGACTGAAGGCCATAGACGAATATTTCGCGCAGCACACGAAGTTCCTGCAACGGGACAAGACCTGCGATCCCGAACTGGCGGCGTTTTTCGACAAGCGCGCTCGCGAAGGGCTCTCCATCTGGCAACTGCGAGTGGACGAGGTGGACGTCTGGTTTGTGGTCGACCGTCGTGCCTCTTGATTTCTCTTTTCTTTGAATAAACGAAGAACCTCAAGAGTGGGATGGCAGTCCATCTGCGGCAATGGAAACAACCGACAACACCCGAAAGTTCGTCTGCAAATCGAAGCTGCTCGCCGAAATTGCGGCGTCCATCGAAAGCGAGCCGGGAGTTGGAACTCGTTGACGGCGAAGCTGCCGTCCGCTGAAGCCGGCGCTCAAGCAGGTGAACACCTCAAGGTTGACGTCGTGAAAATGGATAGGCGGCCGGCTGTGAACCGAAGGATTTCCGCCCGATAAGCCTCTGCCTTTAAGCGGGCGGACGGCAGCAGGCACTCTTCCTGTCGACCCACTCGTCCGCCCGCCTGTCCTCTCGTCAGCTTCAAACCGCCTCTTCAATGGCCAATCCGTTCACTCCGACGTGGACTTTCGATCCGTCGGTTCCATTCGCCGCGCGGCCACGGCAAGGAAACAAACCAGCGGGCGCCGTCCTCCGCTCGGGCGGGCAGCTCGTTCGGCGGCCGGCCGGGCGAAGTTCAGCGGAAAGCGGGAGGGGGAGAACGAAAGAAGCCTTGCGGCAGCGGGAGGATCGCCCGACCACTCGCTCGTTTCGGCGAGGGTGGCGGCCGGCTGTCGTTGCCGACAAACGGTCCGCAGCTCCCGTCGCCCAGCGTGTTGATTGTCGGTAATCTCGCCTGTTCGGCCGCTTTTTTTCCACGCTTTCGGCGGCCGCGGCCGCCTGTCGGTAGCGTTGAACGAGAGACGACGGAACATCCAGCATATCAATTGTTGGCCGACTTCTGCGTCTAACTGGAGCAGAAAATACAACATTTACATTGATTGCAAAAAAGGTAAGGTGACCTAGGAAGGATTCGAACCTTCAATCTTCTGCTCCGTAGGCAGACGCGTTATCCATTGCGCCACTAGGCCTCGCTATTTCCGTGCACAAGCGGGAGGCAGCGGCGGCAGTGGCGGGCGACCTCGCTGCCCGCCCGCCTATCGGAAGATCGCCCGTTTTCTGCTCGCGCGTGGCACGTGAGGGAAAAATAATATTCGAAACTAATAACTGAAGGCAACAACTGCAAGAATGCGCATTGCCTCACGTTGCTTTTCATACACTCAAAATCGATTCGAGTTTGCGGGCCACCAGTATTTCGTTCATTGCGCCTCGTCAACGACAATTCGAAGCAAAACGGGCAGAATCCACGAGAAGCGACGAGCGGGTATGTAAACGGTGGAGCGGCAGGCGCGAACGCCAACGGAACTCCAAACGCGCCGTCGCGGCGAGAAATCGAGTGGGCGTCTCGTCCGCCCATTCGAGGGGGCGGCGGGCACGAGTGAGTGAACGCTCCCGCTTTCTGCTCCTTCGAATGAAGGGGGTCCACTCGTTTGCTGGAGGCAGGCCGGCTGCCAAATGGCCGGCGGAATGCGCGGAGCTCCGGCCGCTCAACCCCTTCGACACGAACACGAACAGAAGGTTGTGCGGAGCTTCGCGACGGCGGCCGCCGCCCCGTCCACACGTCCTCTTTGCCGCTAGAGGCCGCCGCGCACCAGCCGGCTTGCTGGAGCTCCCCGCCGGGTGCGCAGTCGATTCGTGAGGTCACTCATCTAACTGCTGGCGAGAAAAGAACGGAGTTCCCGGCCGCGAGTGTTCGGCTGCTTCTTCTGCGAGGCGGGCGGGCGGGTTCTTCCACTGCGACCGGCCGCTCGCCCGCCGCTTCGCGTCCACTCGCTCGTTCTTCCGCGCCGCCAGCCCCCAATTGTTGCTCGTCGGACACTCCGCTCGCCTTCGTTGAACGCCGCCCTCAAGACAGACGGCCGCCGACTGCCGAAGCGGTCAGGACGGGCGGCTCCCCTTTACGCGACGTCCTCTTCGGCACGCAGCCCCACTCATGGGTGGATAGAACGAGGGATCTTCTGCCCCCTGATCGGAGGACTCGTCCACTGCACGTTTATTCGACAAAGTGATGGTAGCAATCAACAGGCGTCAATGATTTCGATTTTAAGGGCGGCTTCCAGGTCGTGGTCCTCCGTTTCCACTTCGTCTTCGTTGCGCTTCGCCCGGCCGCCGTCCTGATCAGCCCCGACGAGCGCCTGCATCTCCGCCTTGTCCATCGCATCTTCGAGTTTCGGGTCTAAAGCGAGCAGCCGACTGATCCGCTCGTCAGTCCCGCTCTTGTTCCGCTTCCGCTCTGCCGTCCGCTGTTTGCTCGTTTCGGTCCGCTTGCTCGGGACGGCGCGCGACTGGACGACGGCGAAGTTCGTTGTGAGATTCCGCAGCCGCCCGTAGTGCTCCTACAACGAGTGAAGAAGTGAGTGGATTGAAACGAGGAGACTGACCGGCGAAATCACGACCGCTTCTTTGAAGCTTCCGTCGCCATGGGCTCTCTCGAAATTGTGAACATCGACCTCGTGAGCCCGTCTGCACTTTCGCTCGAGTCCGACTCCGCACACCGAGCAGATGAACTTTCCGCTAACGGTAGCGTGTTTCGAAGTGTGTTTCTGTCCAGCGACAGCCAACAAAAGCCCACATTGCTCGCAGTTCTAAATCGATACGCTTGGCGCGTTTAGAATTGAAGAACGAACCACACGGTCTCGAGCTGGAGCTGTTCGTTGTGCACGCGGCTCGGCTGGGCTCTTTGAGCGCGACTGGACGGCGGCGAAGTTGGTGGTCAGGTTCCGCAGCTGAGCGTACAGCTCCTGCAAGCGGTGGGTGGGTGAATTTAATGGAAGGAATTACTTGCCGTTGGGATTTTGATCGCTTCAATCGTTTTGTAGTCAGCCGTGTCCCGCTCGAAGTTGTGGACGTTGCGCTCGTGATATCGCCTGCCGTCGTACCCGTTAAGCCCCACGCCGCACACCGAACAGCGAAACTTTCCGGGCTCCTCGGCATGTGCGTCTTTGTGTTTCGAGCCTACTAACTCAAACGAAATACCGCAGTCGTTACAGTTCTGAATACACAAGGCGTTTAATAATACGTTTTAGAGAACGTACCCCTTTGGATCGCCAAGTTTTCGGTTGCCTTTTTTTCTTCACGAAGCTCTCGCCGGCGGCCTTTGCCTCCGCTTGGACTTGCGCAAAGTTCGTCCCCACTTGCGTGTAATTGTCCAGCGCATGCTGAAAGGTAGGTAAATAAAACAAACTGAATGGATTAATCACCTCTGGGATTTTTATGGCACCCCGAAAGCCTCTGTCGGCCTTCTGTCGCTCGAAGTGGTGTTGCGTTTCTTCGTGACTATTTCGGGTCTGACTTTGTTCAGAAAAAAGACCGCATAAAGAGCAACAGTAACCATGCGTTCTCATGTGGGCCTTCAGATGGCTGCGATGGCCGCATGCATTCGGAGCCATAAAACCGCAAGTTACGCAGGAAAACTAAATTAAACCATTAGACTTTCCACAGACGACCGAACATTACCCGTGCTTGTGCAATTTGGCCAGCGACCTTTGACTCCCTTTGGACTTGGTCAAAATTCGTCCCTACTTGCTTGTACCGTTTCAAATCAATCTGAAAGCCGATCAAATTAACGCAAAAACTAAAACTAGGAACTAACCGGCGGAATTTTGATGGCGCCGTTGTATTTTTTGTCCTTTTCGTGACGTTTAAACGCGTGCTGCTTTTCTTCGTGTGTGTTTCGCTCGACGCTGAACTTGTAGAAGACGCCGCACAACGAGCAGCAAAAGCCGTTTGTTTTCAAATGGCCATTCAGATGGCCGCGGAAATAAAGCTTATTTTGAGTGACAAAACCGCACGTTGAGCAAGTGGACTAAACGCGCAATCATCGATGACAAAAATCACTAGACTTACGCGGCCGGCTTTGTTTGACGCGTTCACCGTTCGAGTCGCAACGTCCGACAGCGTTTCGTCCGAATCGTCATCGGCACCATCGGGCGAGTCATCCCGCTGAGTTTCCATCAGCCTATCGGCCGCATGCTCGGGCGGTTCGCCCGCTTCCAACTCCGCAGCGATCGCTTCGTGCTCCTGGTCGGCTTGTTCCGGCTCGCTAAAAGCACCGAATCATAAACAGAACCAGTAGTACTCCACTTGCCCGATTTCTTGTTTCATCTGCAGAACATAATCGTCAGCAACGGCCACTCGCTTCTTCTTGCGCTTCCGCTTCTTCCGGCCGGTCGACTCATCCACGAGCTCCAGCTTCACTTGCGGCTCCACCTTGACTTGAACGGGCCGTTCCTGTTGCTCTCCGTTTGCTTCGAGCTGCTCGACGATCGCGACCGGCAGCGTGGACACTTCACGAACGAGCGACACCTCTCGCTCGCCGGTCTCATCGATGACCACGACGAGCGGCGGTCCCGTGCGGGGGCGCTTCTCTTGGTGCGGCCGCATCGGTTTGTACTCGAACGTCTCGAGCTCCTCTTCATACTGCCGCTGCTGGGCGCGCGTGCGTTTTGTGAACACGCGACCCTCCATTCCTGAAAAGAGCAATCGGTTAGAAGAAGGCAGCAGCTTGAATCGCGCGATCAATCGGCAAACAGCTGGACGAACGCCCTCCGCCCGCAAAGGAAGTGAGCAGCGCGGAAGAGGCAGCGCACACACGCGATCAGTGGACTGCGACTCGTGTGAATGCCGCCCTTGCCCGGCACTCGTTCGCTGTTCGAATGACCGCGAGCACTCCAATCGTTGGGCGCGTGGAAAACAAAGCCAATCAACCAATCGAGGTGATAGCCCTCCTTTATCCAATGATTGAGTGAGGAGTTTTAAGAAGGACAATCAAAGGAGGTTTGCGGCGCTTGTTTCGCGTCGAAATAAACTGTCTCCCACTCTCCATTGGTTTGAATCGAAACGGGCCGTTTGTGCCCCTCGAGCTTGAATCATTCTTGTTGTCGCCCGCACTGAAATTCGTGGCGGAGATCGGTGGTGTCTGCAGAGGCGTGGGCGGTGGTGGACAAACGCGCCCTCTGCCCGCTGAACTCCTGCCCGAAACAAAGAAAGCGAGCCGCCCGTCGAGGGTCGCGCACTAAAGCGATCGGCCAGCCGCCCGTTGGAACTCGCCGCCGCCTTCTGCCGAGCGGCACTCGGCGGTGGGAGGACTGCAGGGGCACTCGAGTCGTTGGAGATTCAAAACAACGCCGGGAAGTCGATTCAAACGCGTGCCGAAAGCGGCGGGGAGAGGAGCAGGGGCATGTGCGGCACGTTCTCTCTTGCCCACCGATCTCCACTGCCCCCAACCGGAAGATCAAACCGGAGGAACGCGCCTCGCCTCTTTCCAATCGATCCGCGGGGCATTCCGCCCCACGCTTCCCTTTTTCTGGCCCGCCGCCGCTTTCCCGCGTCCTTCCAGTCGCTCCATTCAATCCAGTTGCTTGCTTCCGCGTTTCCAAATTATCCTCGCGTTCTTCCACACCATCCCGCTTTTATTCCCTCCGTTTGCAGTCGAATCCCACGAACTCCGAGTGAACAGCGGCAAGACCCCGCATTCCGACCGCCCATCAATTCTTCCTGCTCTTTCAGATGTCCAGCAAACAACGCGAGGGCGAGACGCCGGACGAGGCGGCCATCCGCAAGAAAATCGAGGACGAGGTCGAATCATTCATCACCCAAGTGCAGCATGTGAGTGACTCCCTGTCATTCACCCATTTCCTCTTCGTTTCAGCTGACTCCGGACCTGCCGAATGCGGTGCGCAATCTGGTGGCCGGCTTGAAGGCCGCGCAGTCGGCGGGCGAAAGCGAGAAGCCGGCCGCCGCTCCCAAGTGAACTCGGCGCCTTCTTTGCCGTGAATGTGTTGTTGTTTGAAGAATAAACCGAAGAATGTGGTCAATGAACGCTCGTTCTTCGACGGGGAAGAAAACACGTGTGTAGCTGGCGGCAGAGAAGAACAAAGAAAATGCTTTTTATTGTATTAAACAACAGCTGGCGCGGCCCTCAAATACCCGTAGATCAAAGGAGAAACAAACGAAAGATACAAAGACATCCCGCATTCTGCCGCTCAGATGACAGCCCACGTGTTGCGGGCGACGAACCAGTCGAGGCGGCCGGCGAACGCCCGCCGCACCTCCCAATCGCATGGCTGCAAGCTGTAGCAGCGCTCCATCTTCCGCTCGTACTGCTCGTTGCGGCACTTCTCCATCAGCGCCAACATTTGGGCGCCGACGTTCGGCCACGGGCGGGTGTCCACTGAAAGCGGACGAGAAGTGAGCAGTAGAGGAGGAAGAAGTGAATCGCTCGCTTGAATCAACAAATGATTTCTCCCTTCGATCAATTGACTACTCAATCACTCGCGAAAGTGTGTGTGAAGGATCGGACCGATAAATGAATCAAATAGATCGGACTGATCAACAAGCAAACACCGATCGCTCCATCCGATACTCGTTCCCCAGCACTCACTCAATCCCTTCCGATCGGCCTGCAGTCGCCGGAGGAAGTTCCGCTCCAAGCGTTGGCTCATCGCCTCCAGCTCGGTCGTGTAGGCGGATTCCTGCCACAGGAAGACGTCCGAGTCGACCCGCCGGAAGTGGAGGACGAGGCCGTCGTGCACGCTCACGTTCAGGTGGACGAACGTCTCGTTCGGCCGGCCGGGCACCGCCTCCGCCTCCCGCCGCACGTGGATGTCGAACCGTTTGACCTGCAGCAGGATTGATTGATTGGAGGAGAGGAGTGCGCACTCGTTCGGGAATGTAGATGTTCTTCGAGTACAGATCGCGCGCGAAGACCTCCCGCTCGAACTCCACCTCGCGGAGGGCGGCGAAGTTGAAGTCGCTCGGGTGGGCGATTCGGTCCCAGTAGTTCTGCAACGGGAGCGGTAGGTGAGTGGAAGGAGGGGGGTTTGTCTCGTCTACTCGTCTGCCTTGAACGAAAATCTTTTGCGGGCTAACGAACACCAAATCTCATGCCATAGCAAGAACAGCAATGCTCGCTTCCGTCCATCTGCCGAACGAAACTCACGGGCACTCGGACGCGTCGACTGAGGAAGTTGAGGGACGCCATGCGGGGGTTGCGGGCGGCCGTCCACTCCAGAAACTCCAGCAGGTTGGGGGCGGAGTTCACGAAAAAGAGCTCGTCGAGGTCCGACTGGGCGACGAAGCGGACGTCTCCCCTGCAACGAGCGGGAGTGATCCCTCGGAATTCAACTCGTGCAGTGCCTCGCCCGGTGCATGCAGTCGAAGATCGAAAGGAACGCCTCCAGCCGGTACCAGTGGTCGTTGGGGTCGAAGTGCGAGCGGCTCCACGACTCGCGCTGCGGCAGTTTGGACCAGTCGATCAGCTCGATTTGCGCCCGCCCGTTCGCCCGGTAGAAGTCGATTATGCGCTGCACCTGCAAGCGAGCGGTGGAACTAGGCAGGGATCTGTGCTTGAACCTCTCTTCTTTCCTTCACCAGCTTCCTCCGGGCCCCCCTTCCTTCCACTCACCTCGCCGCTGTAGGACTCGCGGTAGACGAAGAACTTGGTGGCGCCGGCGTCCAGCCAGTACTCGAAGAACTGGACGAACTGCGGCCAGTCGGCGTGGACGAAGATGGGCTGAACGCACACGCCCAAGCGGTGGGGTCGTTTCGAGGAGTTCGGGGGATTGCGGACGTCCCTGCAGAAGTCGAAGGGCTGCACACGAGTGATCGAGCGGCCTACCGAACGGCCAACCGAAAGGATCGCTGCGGAGTGCTCAAATGAACGAAGGAAACGTTGCGTCCGTGCATCAAAGGCTCCCGAATCGTCCCCACGTAGCCGGAGAGCGAGCAGGGCGGCGAGAAGGCGGCGGGGCACTCGCCCGCCCGTTGGCACTCGACGCGAAGCCGTCGGCTGGCCGTCCGCTCGCCGCCCTCCGCGAACTCCAGCGAGTAGACGATCGGGACACTGCCGAACGGATTGCAGCCGAAAGAACGAACGGAACTCACTCGCTGTGGTCGTTTCGAATCAACGCAACGCGAATCTCGTCATCGCTCACTCGGTAGCCGGTGAACACGTACACTTCCTCTGCGGCCATTCGATCGGACTCGAAAGCTGAACAACAGGGATTGGGGGTAATGAATGAAGAGAACTCACTTCTTCGCCCCCGAATCAACCGGAAACTGAGCAGAGCAAAGAGGAACACGAGCGAGAGCAGCAGAAGCGACCATCCCGCGTATTTCCACCGCAGTTTCGAGCTCATTGAAGTAGGGGAGCAGTCTGTCGAATGTAAAGGTCGTGGCCGTTTAGAGCGGGAAAAGGCGAGAGGATTCCTTTGATAATTGCTGTAGTTGAGTGTGAGAAGAAGGTCAGTTGTGTAGTTTAGTTTGACGAATCGAAAGTAAATCCACACCTAACAGAGCTTGCAAATCAGTTCTCGTTGAACTCCGCAACCAACAGAAACAATAAGGAGCAGTGGAAGAAGTCGAGTGCACTTTCCACAGCGGGTCGCTCCCTCCGGTTGATCCCTCGAGGTGATCCGTCGGGTTCATCACTCACTCGCCGGCGATTCTTCTTCGGGATCCTCCCCGCCTTTACGGGCACTTCGGGGCGGGCGGGCGGCTTATCGCTTCCGGAGATCGCCGCCCGGAATGCGCGCGCGGATCTTCGCCGCCGCCGCCGTCTTCTTTTCGCTTTCGATCGTCATTTCGAGCCGCCGGACGGCCGCGGTCTTCTTTCCGGCAGATCTGTCGGACGGACGAGCGGACGAACGAGCGGGATCCCGTTCCTTCCGATTTTAACAGCCGCCGTTCAATTCGAGGAACGAAGTGCAAGCTACCGCTTTCTAGGAAGAAATCAAGCAATAACCAAACTTGAGCTCTTTTACGGGCCAAGCAAGTGAAAACAACCATCGACGGCCATTTGTTATCATTATGTTCGCAAGAATTTTAGTCGATGTTTTGATGCAATCGTTTTGGAATCGATGCTCCCTACGAACACGGCAGAGCACTCGTCGCTTCTTTCGCCTTATCACTGCTTTGTTGCACGATAAAGAGCGTTGGTCGGAGCGTTGATCGAAGCGAATGGGCTGCAGGCCGGGGAAGGAATCATCACCCTACAAACGATTGTCTTCTTTACCTACCCAAGAACAACTATTAGCATTGGCCCACTCAGTTCTACGGTTTTATAACGCTCGCCTGTCTTCCACCCATTTTTTTCTGTCAAAATGAAGCTCCTCTGCCTTCTCCTGCTCTTCGTCGCGTGCGTGGCCGCCGCTGCCGCCGCTCACGGGGATGTCCGCAAACCGCTCGTCCTCTACGGGAAACAGCGACGACGGACGGGCGACGAGCTGAAAGCCTTACACAAGAAGATGCGGGGGACGCACAAGGTCGGCTGTTCGGGAGAGGATTTCTCTCATTCCGGCTTCAGAACTACGAGCCGTTCTACCCGGACGCGCCGATCATCACGCTGCTTTCGATCGGAACTCCGCGTTCGTCTCGCCGCTCCCTCCTTCTGTCAACCGTTCTTTCAGCCGCCTTCTTCAACGTCTCGCTGGAAACCGGCACAGAGTCGACGTTCGTCCTCGCCGCGGACTATCGGGGCCTCGACACTTCGAACAATCAACCCTTCTACGATCCCGCTGCTTCGTCCACCTCGCAGTCGGCTGGCGCGTTCGACGGCGAGAGCGGGCAGCTCGCGGTCAGCGGTTCGGCCTACGTGGACGTCGTTCGAGTGAGTTCGTGCGTGTGTTGGGGAAAAAAAGAGGCGTTCGTCACCTGAGATTCCAAGGACGTCTCCGATCCACGTACTGATCAGGCCCACAACTGCTTGACTTGCGAGATCGGACGGGATCGCGTACATTTCAGTCGGGTATGGACGAACACACTCCGTTCACCGCGAGGAGGGGAGAAGAGGCAACGAGGCGCTCGCTTTCGGGGGGAGCGCACGTGTACGGGGTCTTGTGTGTATTGCTTAGATTCACAGAATTCGCTCATTCACTCGTCGCTTTCAGCTTCTCGGCTTCGAGGTCAACATAACACAACGATTCGGTGGGTTGAATGCACGAGTTCACCCTCATTTCTGTCTCCTTTTCAGGAGCCGCAAATCACGTTCACCACGAGCTTCTCGACGATCCCGCAATGCCCGACGGAGTGCTCGGCTTGAGTTGGTGAGCGAGAAGAGCGGGCAGCGAATGAACAGAGCGACTTGAAGGAACCCGGCGGAAGCGGCGACTCCCAACGAAAACTCGTCGGCCGTCCTGAATTTGTTCGAGAAACTCGGAGTTCCCCGCTACTGGTGTCAATACTTGAAAGATTGGACGGACGGTCCGTTTCTATTCGTTAGTCATTCACTTACTGCTTCTGTCTTTAGATGGTGAACGTGAGTACTCGGTGGTCACTTCGTAAAGAACAAATAAACAAATATTTGCCTGTTCCCAATTGCTTGCAGCTTCGGCAGCTGTCTGGACGGCTACTGCGAGGCGCCGACTCCCGCCAACCCCGTTCCGTTGGTGTGGCTGCGGGACGCGCGCTCGCTCGTCTTCCAAGTGGACGCGTTCACGTACCGCGGGCGGCAGTTGGCGGCCGCTGCTTACGGAAAGGTGGACACCGGCGTGCCGCTCGTTCTGCTCCCGTACGACGTCTACGAGGCGGTCTACTTCGACGTGCAGCCGGCGTACGATTGGGACGTGCACGTGTACACGGTCGACTGCTCGCTGGCCGCCCGGCTGCCCGACTGGACGTTCACGATCGGCGGGCGCCCGTACGCGCTGCCGGCCGCCCGCTACGTGGTCGACTTGGGCCTGCCGGGCGGCGAGTGCGCGTTCGCCGTCGACTCCGCGGACGGGGCGCCCGCCGACTACCTCCTCGGCTACCCCTTCCACGATCAATGGCGAGTTTCGTTGAGTAGCGGAAGGAAGTCTTCTGGTTGCAGGTGCATAAAGATGGACGTCGACAATCAGGCGATCAGCTTCCTGGACGTCCTCCCGCAATGAGCGGCCGACTGCTGAATAAACTAGCAGCGCATGCAAGTGCGAACAATTTGCGGCTGTCAATTAAGCTCACAACTCGACGAACGCCGTTTGTTTACCAGCTGATCGTTTCGTTTCATCGCGCTCAACAAATTTATTCTGTCGCACACTTCGATTGAGCGCGGTTTCGAAACGAAGTACTTCCTCCTCCACTCATTCGTTTACGCGGTGAGCGGTTGAACTTTTTGTAGCTCCGAGGCGTGTGCAACGGCGGCTCCATAGTAACACGTGGAATTGGAAGCGGTGCACGTACAAACCCTAAAGAGAAAGGACTGCTTCAAGAACACTTGAATCAACCCAACGATACGCAGCAGCCCGTACCACAACAAATACCATCTGAAACAAACGGTCGGTAGGATTGAACGAGTACGCGAAAAATTACTGGCGTACGGGCAGCACCCGATGCCTCCGTTGGCATCTCGGCAGCACCTAAACGAATGATTAACAAGAGCAGAGTAGAGGACGAACGTTTGTTCGCCCGGACAGAACGATTGGTCATCGCATTGGGTGATTTGTTGGGCCTGCAAACACGGGAAGATTGCTTCGAAAGTGCTTGTGATACTCACATGAACGCTCATAACGCAGAAAAATAAGAAAAGAAATGCCCGCGGCATCGTTCGTGGTTCCAAAAAGCAAACCGAGAATTTTGTTCAATCGAAAGAGAAATGCAACAGTCAACCGGCTCGGCGAATCTTTCCGCTTGCAACAATAAATATTCATCAAACTGTTGCATTGCAATGACGCGAGGATCGTAAATCGAAGAATTCTTTTGCATTTACGCCCCTGACTCAGCAGGACGCTCAAAATTCGATTGAAATTCCGATTACTTCCGCAATTCGAACAAAAGAAACAAAAACGAAATCGCTGTGAATAAGAGCCATTCGAACTAAACGGTGCAAAAAGATTAGCAGCGAGTGGTTTCGATCCACCGACCTTTGGGTTGCACAGCACCGCCCACGGCTGGCTTATGGGCCCAACGCGCTTCCGCTGCGCCACGCTGCTCGTCGGTTCGGTCGCTCCATTCGGAAGTTGGAAGAGCGAGCGGTTTGGCGCTATTGCGGGGGGAGGGTTGCGGAAGCTCGTTGATGGAGAAGGCTTCAATTACTCCTTTCTTTTACGTGCTCGAATGATCGTTGGAGCTGCTCGCACTTCCCTCCTATTCTGAGCACAACTCAGGGCTCTCGTTTAGATCCGCTCGTTTATTCCACCGACTCGGGCACGTTCCCCCCGTAAACGGCGCTAACCGGTGAGTCTGTCAGTCCCCTCCGCACCCTCAACTTTTTAGCCGTTGGTCCAATCGATCTGAAATTTTTTCTGGCTAGAGTAACTCGCATGCGCGAAGTCCGAAAATGTGCATTTCGATCGGCGGCGGGCACGTCCAACGTTCCGTGCCGACGTTCCGCGCCGTACCGTTTTTCGCGCACGGCCAAATTCACCCGCCCTGTGGACGAAAAGATGCGCCTTGAAACGAGGAACAGATTATCAGTTGACCGCATCATCAGGAAATGCTGTTGAAGAAAGTTGTGATCGCTCAAAGACGAAAGGTCGGGGCAGAAAATCGAAGAGGTCCACAATCGAGCTCGCCGTTCTCGGCTCTCAGAATTTTATTTGGCAAACCCAACAAATGGTTTCTAGAAAAAGGTCTTGCGCTTCGTTTACGGCCGGTTTTGTGTTAATTGGACCAAATACAAAATCGTATAAATCGGAGAAAAATGGTGTGTCGATTTCAAAACTTTCGGTCAACTTAAAGTTCGTCGTTCTCATTGCACTCTTGACGTCATGACATGAATGTGGGCTCATTTGAAGGCGCAGAATCCAGGCTTTCCAGTAATGTGCAGTTTGTTTTTGTTTTTGGCCCACGTGGCCACTGCGATGCCCGCTAACCGAAGCCCCGATTTTGCGCAAACAGCGGGCGGGTTTGAAGAGACGTGGACCGGTTCTTCTGAAACTTGGCAGAAATGTCAAACACGTAGTTGCTCTTCTTACCACCGTTTCAGATTTTTTAAACGGTTGGTTGTCGATGAGTAAGCGGTTGTTCTGGGCTGGGGTTCTGCCCTCGGGTTTTGCGGTCGGTTTCTTTGAGCGCCGGTACCAACACTCACTTTTTCCGATTGCTGGGATCCAAACAAAGTGTTGGGCGTTGTTTGCAGGTGGCGGACAGCGCTGTGCGCGCCGCCATACTCAAAAGTTGCTTTCGCAAACGGCTTTGCAGTTCGAACTTGGAATCGTGAAAGCGAAATTGAGTAAGCAGGCAGTTTTTGATCAGCAACGGCCAATTCGCTGAGTTTTGATCGAACCCAAACGTTAGAAACGCGACACAATGTTCTCTCGTTGCGACGACCATTCGGTTTGGTAAAAACAATTGACCACAGTATCGATACGCACCAGTGTAATGACACCCCCAGCTGGGGACGGCGCGAAGCGCCGTCACGGGCTGGTACAACAATAGTCGACTAACGGTCGGAAGAAACATTCGAAGGGAAGAACACGCGCCCATCGCGGAATCGACGGTTTTCGGTCAGTCCCGCTCGCTGCGCACCGAACGGACGATCTCGCGCGTGGCGTCGACGCCCGCGTCCACCAGCGTGTCGATGGCGCGGACGGGCGCCTCGAACACGTCCTTCACGACATTGGTGAGGTCGTCGAAGAGGCCCTGCAAACGAGCGGGACGTGAGAGAGCGGGTGGAACTAAGGAATACTCACCATTTTGTTGCTGGAGCGAAAGCCGGGCGCGTTGCACGGGAGTTCGTTCGGCAGGAGTCTCTCTGGAAAAACGGGGGAAAATTAGTAAGCGGGCGAAAGTTTCCGCTCAATCGATCGGTTGGTCGCGAGAACACGGAAGAGCGGCGAAAGGAAGCGGAGGTTGCCGGCCGCAGCCGTCCGCTTTCGGCGGCAGACGCAAAAGCGGCCGTTTGGTTCGTCCGCTCGCTGCCGCCTGCCTGCCCGCCTGTTCCCACAGACGCCTCTGCCGCCGTCCCGCCACCGCCCTCTCCGCACGGGCGTAAACAACAACCCACGCTCGCCGCTCCGACGGCCTTCTCTTTCGAAATTTCTGTCGGCCCGCCCGCTGCCACAAGGCGGCGGAGATTCGCGGGTGCCACGTGAACAACCCTCACCCGCTCGTCGGACATCTGAACGCTCAGCGCGCACTGGCCGTCCGGCAGCTGCAAGTCGACCACCAAGGCGGACGGGGGGTCGTGTGATTGGAACCGTCGATCGTGAACGTCCAATACGCAAACTGCCTGCTTGAGCGCAGTCGACCGTGTTGACGACCATTTCAAAGTCATAGGAAACGGAGACGAGCGGGACTTCCGGGTCCACTCTGAAAGCCCCGCCGTCTAACTCCTGCCCGAGTCGACCCGAAAGACGAACGATCGGCGGCTCTCTCACCACTCCAGCGGGTGCGTCGGAAGGCGTGGGACTTCCTCTCGTTCGTTCGGTTCCAATCCTCGCCGTCAGCGATTCGCCTGATCATCTTGGTTCGTGGGCAGGAGTCAAGCAGGTGCTCTCGATTTGTCGGCAGCTGTGAACGGAAGCCATCTCGGAGAAGAGCGGAAAGAAGTCAATGTTTATTGGCCAGCAGATACGGCATTTTACAAAACAGAACATTCGAACGATTGAGCTAAAGATTGCTTCGTTAAGAGGATCCCATCCGACGCCAAACAGAAGTGACTCGCAGTCAACAAATGAGAAAGCGACGGACAAACGGCGGCAGGCGGCGGCGCTCCTCGTCACTCGCCGAACGGGCGTCTACGGCAATCGACTCGACGGCCAGTTGGTGCAAGCGGACTGGCTTCCTGGAATCGGGAGGTGAGCGTGGAAGTTGAAAGAGAAGCTTACAGAACGATTGAACAACGCTTGTGTTCGTACTCGCGCATTACGTCCTGATCGACACGGAATGTCAGTCGTTCTTCCGATCGGGGCTCTTCAGAAGAGAGCTTCCAGTAAGGCCACTTTTGTAGGGGAAATTGCAATTTGATCGCACCTTCGGACCACGACCGCGATGCAAGGTCGAAACGATAAATGGAATGGTCAAACGAACGTGTTGTGGCTAAAAGAAGTAATTAAACGCGGAATATTTCCTTTAGGACAAGGAGAGCTTCGCTCTCCTCTTATGTTCCGCGCTTTGCCTGTGTTTGTTGCTAAGCTTTGCCTCCGCCGAAAACCGCTTCAAATTTGGTCAAAAACGGCGGAAATGCGGCTGATTTGTGGGCAAACACGTAGGCGTGGCGGAGGCCTGCGGCCTTGAACAGTGCTAGGGTGTTGTAACACTCACCTAATCAATCCCACCCACCTCCCAACAGAAGTCCCGATCAGACACTAAGGCGTGGCTCGGGCCTACCGGCCCTCGCCCGTGCTACCTACGACTGCAACCTCTAAATGAAAAACCAATAACATATCTGTGTTCTCCGCACGATTCCCCGTCGATTGACACCCATATCGACCACTCACGTCAAAGAAATCACTACTCCAAACCGACCTCACCACTTTAGTCAATTTTTACAACTCTCACGTACCTTTTGGCGCCACGCATGTAACTACAAAAATGCTCCCCGCATCATTCTGCGTCGATTGAGCCCATTTGCAGCCAATTTCCCCTAGCCATTACGTAGCTATAAGCGTTGATGTCAACAGCGCGACATCAGCATACATCGGTAGTCATAACTACTCAACCCTATACACTCAGCGGTCCTAACACGCACCAATCGACTCGCCTCACCATCCCCTATCCAACAACACCACCCACGCCCCCGCACGCCACCCACAACGCGCGCTACATCAGATGGCGCAGGTTACGGTAAAATCGTCCGACATCGTTCGGCTCCGGCTTTTTAAAAACCTAACGAAACCACCTAAGGTCCTAATTTTTTCGCCAATCGTCATCATCATCCATCAGCTTGTGGGCTTTCTTTTTGGTTTGCGGCGCAAACGGGGCTATTTAGTTTATGACCAAGTAATATTTATATATTTTGACAAGGCTGCTGCGCAGCCCTTGATTAGAGCCCTGCGGGGCAAAGTGTTTAGACATCGGGCCCTGCGGGGCAAAGGATTTGTTCTTTTAGTGAGTGCTGCTGTTCAACGCCAGCTCGCGCCTTCGGCGCTCGCGTTATGGGCGGGAGTTAGTACGTAGCGTGCTTCAGCTCGCGCCTTCGGCGCTCGCCTTTTTAGAGATCGTTGGCATTTCGACAAATTCTTGTCTCGCGGCTTCGCCGCTCGCACTTGCGGATTGGAGAGCAGGTGACAGGGCGTGGCAGAGGCCTTCGGCCTTGAACATTGCTAGGCGTACAGCGGAGAGTTTGTCGTTGGGCTGCAGGAAAGTGAGTAGCGTGAAGTGGTCCGCTCCAGCGTCTTGCCAGCCACACTTTGGCTCGCACCTGCGGGCGGAACCTAAGGAGATATACAGCGACTCATTTGTTGGAATGCATCGCGTGATGTTCGAGCTACGTCTCCGTTAGAAACTGAAGCGGGCAACGTGTTTGCTGCATTTACCTTTGGTTTATTTGGCACGCAAAAGAGAGTGTGATCCCCGAAAACTTTTGTGGGTGAGAAGGCTGCAAAAAAGAAGATCACCACACTTTCCTTGGATTCATTCGTTTCGTAATTGTTTTCAAAAGTAAAACGACAGCCGTCCCATGAGCGAGTGCGCGCATCTTGCTGCTTACAACACACGGCAATTGGATCAGCGATCAATCAGCGAGCAACCTTGTGGCTCATTGCTGATCGTCGGATATTCGTTCGTTTCGAATGCACTCGCACACTTTCAGATGAGGCGGAAAACAGAAGGTAAACTGGCAAAGCAACCATTTTAGTCCGGAAATTACACGGCAGTCAGCACCTTTTAGTTAACTGCGGTCACGCTTCTCTATCTCACGGCGTTGATTCGGTAGCGCGCAGAAAAGTTGCGAGTTGAGCGGCGAGGTTCAACGGATTTGTCGAGTGCGGTTATTGAGATGAGATGCGAAACATTCCGTTTTGTTCGATCAACGGATGTCCTGCAGTCGAGGCACTTTGCGTTTTGCGTGGGTCATAAGATCAGCTGTGCGTGCTGAACGATGAATCGGCAGTCAGTTCTTTGGAGTGGTGAACGTCTACTCGCACCATTCAGCACGCTGCAGCCTCCCAAACGGGTGGACGGAAGCCGATTTGCAGTCGTTTGTTGGGTGATCACAGGAGAATCACCGGCGAAGCATCGTCGACCGCGATATTCCGCTTTCTGCGGCCAACAAAGCATAGCGAAAATGAAAGGAATACAACCCGCCGTTTGTTTGCTGTCGATCATTGCCGTTCATTGAAACCTTACCGCTGCGCAGACCCAAACGCTTGCTCAAAACCCACTTATTTCCACCGAATTCCACTAAGCTATTTGAACCACCGAGGAAATGCGCAAAAACGTAAAGAGAGGAGCGAGTGGACGTAGCTGAGAGTGGTGAAAGGAGGCGAAGAACGGAAGCGAGCAGTACGTTCGAAAAAACCGGAAGCGACGACGTTAGTAACGCCCGACGATTTAAGCACTGCAGGTAGAGATTCGAGTAGAACGCGCGAAGCACAGGGGCCACCGCCGGGGGGCACGGCATTTGAAATGCTCCCCGCCTGACCCCTGCCAAGTCGGGGGGCTCCGCCCCCCGCACCCCCCGTGTTAGGAGTCTCGGGTTCGCTCGCGGCCTCCGGCCTCACCAATCGGGAGGTGAAACGTTCCGACCGCCTTCGGCGGCCGGCCATTCGCCACCGATGGGCTCGGCCTTCAACTCGCTCGCTCCAGAGGGAGTCGGACGGGCCACGACAGGCATCGCTTGTCTCCTTGCACGCGACTCGTTCAAACGGGCGAGCGCCTTCGGCGCCCGCGGTTTGCGCGTCACGTGAGGCGTCGACTTCGCGACTTTCAGGGTGACCGAAAACCCTGCGGATTAGTTCCTCCGTGTCGCAGTGAGATCAGTTGAATTCCAGCGAACTCGTTCGAATGTAAGAGATCCAAAAGCGGTGTGTTCGACGGGCCAAGCCCAGAGAGACGAATAGACGACCGTGTTTGATCGGTCGAAGAACAGCTGTTGGCGTCAAATGCGAGCGAGAGCTTCTTTGATCAAAACAAACGTTAATAATCGCGCTTTTCTATTGGCCGGAGCTAAACGAAACGACGTCTAATAACGGGGCGGTCGGGACGCCGCGAATTGCCGTTCCGTTTGAATATGATCATCGCGTGAACCCACCTCCACCCAAACGTGAACCCCTGAATCGCAATTCACTTCTGCCGCCCATTCCACTGAACCACTCGAAGTGTTGACGGAGGCGGGGGGCGAGCAGTCGCGGCTGGCGAGGGAAAGCGAGCGTTATGATTGGGAAGCTGAAGCGTTAAAGTCGATCCGCTCGCCACTCGTTCCGTTCGCTTTTGACATGGCAGGACTGTCAGGAACGCGTTCGGATCGCAAAAGACGTCTTCCTGCGTCGAGCAAACACGGCGGTCGGTTAGAAACCCCTTGACCACCTTGCAATCACGCGTCACTCTACGAACATTTTGAGAGAAAGCGCCGATTCACATACGTACACTCAAAAAGAGCTAATTGCGTTCGATCAATGCCCAACTCTGTTTGCAGCTTCCCGGCCCTCGCAGCAAACGGACGGAGTCATCCACTAACTGCACGCGTCTTTCCGCCTTTGACGACTATCGGAGCAGATGAAAACGGGTAGAAAAGCAGATCGTTTCTAATCTTTCCATCGCCATTTTTCCACTCAATGCTCGCACCTCTTCGTTTGCAACGTCCGCCCTTTCCGCGCTCCAACAGCAGAAATCCAAATCGAACAGGTCGTTGGAAATCGAGGAACAACCGATCACGGCGATGGCAGCAGAGGAGAACGGAAGAGAATCGTCTGCCGCCGTTTTTGATCGCCGAAATCGAAAGCACGGCTGGGTTCTGCTCCGGACGGCCCACTCGCGAAACTAACGGCCCACGACTTTGATTTCGCTTTACTGCACGACAACCATCTTGAAGGAGCGGACGGTTGTCTGATTTGTTTACTCGGATCGGAACACGCGACTGTTGACAGCAGAGCGTCGAGAGCGTAAAAAAGCGTAAAATGGCTCGTATTTCTGTTTCCGACAACTATCGGAGCAGATGGAAACAGGTAGAGCCGCTTAACGTTGCGAATTGACCACAGCGCTTCCGCTCACTCATTGCTCGCTCGTCTTCGTGTGCAGGCTTTCGCAATACCCGCATTCAGACGACTGGAGGGAGCGAGAGCAACGGCTGATCGTTAAAGTTCGAACAACGGGCGAGGGAACAGAACGCGGCGAAAGAGAACAAATAACAGGGGCTTGTTGCCAAGTTTGACTCCCGAAAACGAAACGATCGCCAGAATTGAGCCCCGAGAGCTGACTCGCTTCGCACGCGATTCGCGCCTTCGTCAATTTCAGCGATCCATCAAATTGATTCCGCAGCTTATCCCCGCTTTCGACGACAAAACGCGCAAAAGCACGCGGGATCTCGTTTCGAACGTCAACGGAGCAAAACAAAACGACGTAGAACAGTAGAGCGTTCCGAAACGCCTCGCAGTCTTCCGTTTCACTCACCGCTCGCTTCGTCTACCGTTTTGAACTCGCCGCTCCCCGAACTCGAACCCACGACCCCAACCCATTTCTTTCCGCCTCACCCCACTGAGCCATTCTGCTCGTTGGAGGAGGGAAGGAAAGGCGGGAGGAAGTGGTGGGCGATAGCCGGTGGAAGAGGGTAAGTGAAACGGGCGAGCGGCGGAGCACGTCGATTGCACTCCAATTAGGACGAAAAGAGGAGTCGTCTGCTGTCAATCGAGCCGATTAAACGGCCGTATTCGACGCCGAAACTTAAACAAACGCGCTCGCAAACGTTCACCAACTGCCTGCGGAACGATAAGCGAGTTGCCATTTGCGATCCGTTTGTCATCACAACGCATTCGTCCTGTTTCCGCTTATTCCGCCCACCCGGCTGCCCGAAAAGAACGGCGAAAGTCGACGGAATGCATCGATTGTTGCTGTCGTTGCTGACGATCGCCTCGAAACGATCCCGCTCGCCCGCAGAAGGAAGAAAGGGGCAAAATGTACCTCCGTTACGCCCGCTAACGCCGAAGTCGTTGCACAGGCGGCTCGCGCCGTTGGCTTCCCCGCTTCACTCACATTCGATGGCAAAACGGGGAACAGCACGCGGCCGTCGTTCCGAACGTTGATCGGCGCAAAAAGAAATCCCGTGGAACAACACAGCGTTCCGAAAGCCGACCGCTTCAAGCACCGCTCGCTTTCGTCGGCCGTTTCGAACCCGCCGTTCCCCGAATTCGAACCCCCGACCACAACCCACCATTTCCCGCCCCAACCCACTGCGCCACTCGAACTGTTGGAGGGATGAGCGAAGGGTGGGAGGAAGTGGCGAGCGGTCGTTGACGGAAGGGAGTAAGGAGAACGGGCGATTGGTCGCTTTTCGTGTAGTGGGAGAGCATCTTACATCCGCCGTCGATCGAGCCTATCGAAACGGCTGGGTTCGGCGCTCAACACCGAAGCGAATGCTCGCATGGAACAGGCGACAAAGAACGTGATCGCAGGATTGCCCGCCGTCACATCGTCCAATCCGCCCGGCGTTTGCAGTCGCAAGACGTCCAAAACCGAAAAGCGGACAAATGAAAAAGATATCAAAGACGCGGAGCTCGCGGCTTGGCCGCTCGCAAATGTTCACCAACTGATCGAAAAACAACCACAATTTCGCCAATTGCCACTCGATACCAATCAACACGCCCACTCGCTTTCGTTTGCTCGCCTTCAATCCCGACTCACTTTTCGCCTTGCCGGATTACGAAGAAAGCCATTCGCATTGATCGCTCCACTCGAACTTCTTTTCATCGTTTGAAATCGTTCTGGCACGTCGCAAACGAAAGGAAGACGCCGCGAATTGTGTGGAACGCTCCAGCTGTTCCCGCCGCCAAACATGGCCAAAGCTCGTGCAAAACGTCCGAACGATTGAACACACGGCTCGCGGCTTCGCCGCTCGCTTTAACCCACCAAACCGTAAAAGTTCGTCTGGATTTCGAAGCTCGCTCCCGTGGCCGGCAAAACGCGCAAAAGCAAAACGACGGAGCGCACGGGAACGACGCCACTGCTACATCTTTCATCGAAAGACCGCCGCCCGCCGGAATCGAACCTCTGCCCCAGACCCCACTTCATCCCGCCCCAACCCACTGCGCCACTCGAATTGTTGGACGAATGAGCGAAAGGCGAGAGGAAGTGGCGGGCGGCCGCTGACGGTGCAAAAGAATAAAACCGAGCGAATGGAAGAAACGTTGGCCGCCGATGCAGCCGAATTCGACGCCAAACAACCAAAAAAACTCACACGCGGCTCGCGGCTTCGCCGCTCGCTTAGAATCAACGGCAAAACACGTCGAAGCACAGTCACTTGCAGATACTCGTCGACCTTTCCATCCGCGAATCTAAACTCGCCGCTAACTGCAATGATATTTCAACAAACAGAACGGAAGCAAACAAACCGTAACCGCGCGGCTCGCGGCTTTGCCGCTCGCAAAAGTTCACCAACTGACCGTCGAAAGACGACCGAAAAGCCACTTCACAGTCTGTGCCTTTCATAACACGTTTACTGGCCGTCGTTCGCTCGCTTCCGATCACACCACCAACTTGCAGCACTGCAAGACTAACCAAAGAACTCAGGACGCCACTCGTGTCACTCGCCCTTCCTCTTTTTAAGTCGTTCGTGCACTACCCAAACAAACCAAAACGCCGCATCGTGCAGGACGCCCTCTGTTTCGATCGTCCAAAACGGACGAATTAGGCGCCAAACGCCCAAACAATTGCACACGCGGCTCGCGCCTTTGGCGCTCGCTTGAAGCCACCACAACGAAAAAGAACAGTAAACGTTCCAAGCGTTATGCCCGCACCCGCTCGCCAAATTGCTTCAAAACAACCGGCCACAACGTTCGCCGCAGCAACGGAAGGCAAAGGAATCAACCACGCGGCTCGCGGCTTCGCCGCTCGCTTAAGACGCTTTAGGCCACCGGAACGACGGAGCACGCCCGCCGTTCCACTCACCAATCCGCGCCCAACGCTCACGCACGAACGAAACGAACAAATTCGAGCAAAACGCGAAAAGAACGCCCGGAACGTTCCACCGTCCCAACCCACTGTTCCGCCCACCACCCCCCGCACCTAAACCCCCCGAAATCCCGCCGGAAACTCGACCCCGCTGGCAGGACCCGAACCCACGACCCCCCTCCCCGCCCGGCCGCCCGCCCCGAATCCGCAAGCAAACGCGCTACCCACTGCGGCAACCGCGAACCACTGCGCTTTGGCACGCTCTAGCACGGCGCAGCGTTCCCCCACCGGCCCCGCCACCACCACCAATCGATAGAGCGCGTCGAGTACCACCTACCCACCCAAAACTGCCTCCAGCAACCCCAACACTTCCGAGAAAGAGGCGCGGAACGTTTCGTGCAAAAGGGCTATTTTCCCGGCCGTGCCGTTCCAAATTCCACGAATCGGACACCGGATTCGGCTTCAGCAGGCCCGCCCGCAGGGCTACATGTTTTTTTTAAAACGGCCAGAACCTCGCAAGTATTTAAGGGCGTCGGCTTATAGTTATAGAGTGAGACTTACCATTCCCAGTGATGTTCTTGTAGCGTATGTAAACGCACGCAAAGAAGTGTTCGTGCAACCAGCGGCCCGTCAAGTCGAACGCCACAAACTGAGGATTCTTCCTCACCGCAAGTTCCAACGGTTGCGGCAATAAATTCACGCGCTGCACTTCGCATTTGCCCGTCTGCGTGCCGAGGACGTGCAAACGAGACATGAGAGCGATGAGATCTTTAAAATGCGAATTCCACACAGAGATGATGCACGCGAAAAATTAGAAGTGTTTGGCGAAAGGCGTGAACATCTGATGAGCCAAGCAGCAAATTGTGAAGCAGTGCCGACGCTTCTCGAATCTCGGCGAAGTTGTCGTCGAACGCGTGCAGTTGATACTTCTTGTTCTTGACGGGATATTTGAAGAACAACACCAGCCTTCCGTCTGCAGTCATCCGACGGAGCGGCCACGCGTTCAGCGCCATCGCTTCTCCCTGTTCGTACGAGCGAACGGAATAAGACGCGTTCTCGTAGTCCATGTTAGCGATGAAGACCCGCCGGTCCGTCGCTGATCGCGGCGACTTCCAGGTGAGCCGTAGCGAAAACATCCCGATGGTTTCGGTCAATGGCAGAAAGTTGGTGGAATAAAACTCGGCCAGCGGGTCCACTTCCTGAACAACTTGCCGCAAAGACCGCTTCGGTCTCAGAACTCTAAACGGCCGGCCGTTGAGTCACGAACTAATGAAAGAAAAGTAAACCGTGTTTCGTGCAGCATGTAGTTGACGGCAGAGATTTTGGGCTCGTCCTGGAAGCTGCCCGTGAAATGGCTTTGGAAACCAAGACGGTCGGAAACGGGCACGAAATCGTAAGGCACGCCCGTCTCTTCCAGAGCAAGAGGTCTGTCGATGACCTCGCTGTCGTTCTTGAAGACCGACATCTTGCTTGAAATCAAGCAAAAATAAAGAATGAACGCGGTTGGTCGCCGCCAACTTCCCAACTGAACGCCGGCTGACCCCGCCGCCCGCCGCGTTCGGCAATGATCGACTCGCATGTGCGCAATGGGAAAAGGTTGTTTTCGTTGAACTTTGCACTAGAGCGAACGCACACATCGCTTTCAGCTGATCGAAAAGACCACTCGGCGGCGAGAGAGCGCCCGACGGAAAAGTCGAGCGCGCCCCCACTTGTGCTTCTCATCGACGGCCCGCCCTTTCAAGTCTCCTACCTCCGACCGCTCGCCGACCTCTTCGGTTTATTAACCCAAGTTTGACGTTAGCTCATGCTTCCTGCCCGGTCTTGCGACTTGTGGCTTGAACACAACAAATTTTGGAACGCTCTGCCTCGGGGCGGAACACATAATCACAAAAGAATGGCCGTAACGTCCTTCTGTTACGCGCCCAGCTCTTTGCTTGCAACCAAACTTTGCACTCGCTTCTCAGGCCGGGGGAAATTGCAATAGGACAAGGGCTTTGTTTATTTTTATTGACCCATTCACAACAACGAATGGCAGAAAATTGCACTTATGAGGAAAGATCAACACAAGAGAAGGCGGCGGACGAACGGCGGCAGGCGGCGGCGTTCTTCTTCGTTTTTCGAACGAACGTCTTCGGCAATCGACTCGAAAGCCAGCTTCTGCAAGCGGACGGGCTTCCTGCAACAATGAAATGAGAGCGAAAAGCGTGGCAAAAGAACTTACACGACGATTGAAGCAGTGTACTCATTGGATTGACCTGGTCGGGTGTTTACTTGAGAGAAGTAAAGGCGACCGTCTTCTCCAGCAATCATACGAACGCTGCTCACAACGATCAAGGGCAGCAATGGCTGAAGATGCAGCACAACTTCGCACCACAAACGAGAAGTCAGATCGAAGCGACAGACGAAGCGATCACAGCGGTCTCTTGACCTAAAAAAGAGTCGAATGGATGTCTTTCTATTCCGCCCTTACCCCCTTCGGCCCACGGAAGAAATAGCGATGTGCACAAATAAAGCCTGATCAAACCAACAGCCACAAATCGCTCCCGCCACCGCTCTTACCAACTGCTTCGTCGCGTTCTGCAGTGAAAGCAGAGGCGCGCCTACAGTTTGCGTCTGCAGTTCGCCGGTGTGTCGGTCGAAAGAATGCAGGACGGGCAACGTTCCCGACAGCACCCGAACGCTGCGGAAAGTCTGACCGCAAACGAACGCGTAAAAATGCTCGTCACTAAAGTGGACGTCGGAGAAGGTCGCGTGCTAGGCGCAGGACGAAGCCGCCAGCAAGTGGATGGAGGAGAACGAGTCGTCGAACTCGTAGAAGAGCAGCTGCGTCGTCTCGGTGAACACCAGCACGCGCTCGTGCAGGACGACTCGTGTCGGTCGGACGACGTCCACTTCCATCACCGCTGCGTCCTTCGGCATCCGAACGGAGTACGCAGAGGCCGCGTAGTCGACGTCCACCACGAACAGGCGTTTGTAGGGCGTGGCCTCGTCCCGATCGATCACAAAAATTCCCAAGCGTTCGTTCAACGGCCAGAAATTCGACTCGTGGCGGCCCACACGCAGTTTCAAGTGGTAGAGCACTCGGAAGAGCGATAATCCAGGACGGAGAATGCTAGAACATAACGGTCTTCATGAGTTTCAAGTAAATAGACCTCGTTTCTTGCAGCAAGTAGTTGACCGCAGTCAGTTCGGGCTCGAAGTACGAGTCCGCGAACGTGTGCTTGAAGCCGAGACGGTCGGAAGCGCGCACGAAATCCGAAAATCCGTCCGCATCGTCGAATTCGAGTCGTTTCTCGACGATCTCGCCGTCCATTTCTCCGCGAAATGCCGACAGTTTCATCTGAAATCTAGCGAAAGTAAGCAAAACGAATGCAAACGCGTCTTCCACCGCCCAGCTGGAGGCCCGACCGACCTCTGCGCCCGGCGCGTTAGGGTGACCGCGGGCGCTTTCGATCGCGTTCGACAGTGGGCGGCAAGTCGCCGAGTTGTCTTGCCGACCACGCAGCCGCAAACACCTGCCTGCCGCACGAGCTGCCAGTCGCTTGCGCCGGCAAACAAACTTCCGGCGAAAACATCGAGTAGCGGCGGGAGAGTGCCCAACGACGGGGTCGAGCGCGCCCCCGCTTGTGCTTCTCATCGGCCGATCGCCCTTGCCACTCACCAATCTCCGAGCGCCCGCCAAATTCTTCGGTTTATTAACCCAAGTTTGAGGTTAGCTCATGCTTCCTGCCCTCCAAAGTGGCTCAAACACAGCAAATTTTGGAACGTCCTGCCCTCGAGGCGGGACACACAATCGAAGGAACGAGTTCGACGATGCAACAGTCATTTATTTCTTAACGAGACGGCTCTCTCACTCGTGTGCTTCCGCAGTCCACTGGACAACCGGCGAGAAGCCGATCGTTTGATCCTCGATGTTCATGTTGATGCAGTGGAGCGCGTGGAACGGGAGGCCTAAAAAGAATGAGTGGTCGCTCTTTCTTCTCCTGCTCACCCACCACACGCTTTCAAAGCTGTTCATCGCGAAGGAGCACTGGTCTTCGCCGGGCAGCTGCAGAACGTAGGAGGCAACGTGTAGTTCTTCGTGACGCTCATGAACGTCTCAACACACCTGCTCTTCGGTACGGTGGGAAGCCGGTGTCCACATGCGCAAAATCGGCCACGTAGCGTTCGCCCTTGTAGAAGAAGCCGTCCACGAGGAAGGCGAGCGACTGTACCGTTGTGTACGCCCACGAGTACAACGGCACGACGTCCACCACCACCTCGCACAACTCCTTGTCGCAGCCGCCGAGTACTCCCGTCCCAATTTGGGGGACGAACCGGGCGTCGAGTACCCACTGGCATCAGAAACGGGGCACTTCGGGGCGCTCGGGGAATCGCCTGACCATCGGCGCCAAGTGACTAAAGTTCCAGCCGCGTCCAACTGATCGCTGTTTCTGCCCAAACAACAAGCGGGAAATCCGTCGGCCACTCGTCTCATTCTCCGAAACCTTCCCTCAAACCAACATTCTCGACAGCGTCTTCTCTAGCGTTTCTATTCGCTACGAACGACCGACTCAATAAACTGTGCGCAAAGACGACTAGCGTCTCCTCCACTCGGTGCGTCCACACGCCCACTAGTTTGTAGTCGCCGCCTTTGTACTTGTCGGCCAAATGCTGCGGGAAGTTGCCGGTGGCGGCCGGGAACTCGGTCGCCAGCGAGTGGCTGTGAACGTCCCGAACGGAAGCAAACCAATGCACACGCGTTCCAACCAAACGCCCACTTCTTTCGCCCAGCGGGCAAGCGCAAAAGCAGGGCGCACACTTGACGGCGAACAACGAAAAGCGTTTGATTTTTGCTCGGAGCTTCTCGCTCCTTCCTCGTCGGGCTCTTATCAACGGCCGGCGGTCAGCGCTCGTCGCTCGCAGTTTCGAAAGCAACCCGTGCGTTTAAAAAGTAGAAAGCGGGATTCGTTCCGAGTTTCTGCAAGGAGCAGCCACTGCAGACGGCCTTGCGGGCTTTTTCTTCTAATAAACGATTGAAACGAGCACACAAGATTTATTGCTAGTGGCGTTCAAAAACAGACCGATCGATGTGCCTTGCAGACACTTGATTTGAAGTACGCGCCATCAGTCAACATCGGTGGTCGCAAAGACGTAGCACGAAGTCCAAAGAAGCCACCGTTTTCGAATTCCTCCTTTCGAACACAGAGTCCGTCTAAGAATCGAGTCCTAAAAAGAAAGAAGCAGCAACCCGTCACCTGCAAGGCGTTTAAAGGATTATGCACGAAGAACGTGCAGTCGTCCCTGAAGAACGAGAAAGACTACGCTCGCTGGAGGAAAAGCGGCCGGAACTCCTTCCTCTGTCGTCAACCCTAGACATTTCAGAGAGGAATCCGGGAATTTAATGCTCGTTAAGAAGCGGACGAACGGCGAGCGGGCGGGCGGAAGGAGTGGCCGCTTTCCGCTCGCTTCGATCACTACAAGATAGTGGCGGGCGCAAAGAAATGCGTTGGCGGAAAGGCAAACAGCACGACCACCGCCCTCCGCTTTTTCCGCAAAACGATTCGACCGCTCGAACTCATCAATTTGTTTTTCGGTTTCCTTCCTTTTGACGCGTTTCTTTGGCGTGAACGGACGTTTGTTTAGCTGCGTGGATGGGCGCTAGACTTTTGACGCCTGGTGGTTGTTTGTTCAAACAATCGAAACGGAGGGTAGAAGATTGAATTAAGCGGTCCCTATTGGGCAGCTAAGCTTTTATTCGCTTTTTGATTAGCCCACGCGTCAAAATCGTGATAGCTCCTCTGCTTTTCTACTATGAAACCCTTGACAACGTCGACCTTCTAGGTCCTTAACCTCGAACACCGACGAGCACAAGGAATGAGCAAGACGACCTATGAGCCGCTCTCGCAAAAGTCCATTCGTGGACCGAGTTTGGGTTCGTTCCACTTTCTTCCGATCACTCTCCGGTGTGTTCTCTGCAGGCACCTCCCTCTTTCGGTTCTTCTGGTCGCTGCCCGGCCGCGTGGTCCTCGCCCTCTTACTCGTCGTCCTCTTCTACTCGTTGCTCGACAAACGACCAACCGAGAAAAGACCAGCCGATGAAGTGAGACAAGCCGACCCGCCGAAGCAGCCGAAGCAGACGAAAGCGGTCAACGGAACAACTCCCGTGCCGCCCGAGTGTCTGTGCGGAACGGAGAACGTGAGCAATCGATGCAATCAACCAACCGATTCCTTGCAGTTCTGCTTCAAAGGCCTGGACGAGAAGGGCGGCGTCCAATGGGGCCGCCGCTTCGACTGCCGCCTTCTGCCGCAGCTGCAGGCCGCCGGCCTGACCGACGCGGACGCCGCGCGCGCCCCGCTGGCCGCCAAGCAGGCGGGCGCGAACGAGAGCGCGTGGACGCCCGTGTTCGTGACCTCCGTCTCGTCGAATCACTTCCGCGAGGCGCGCGCCTTCGTCCGCAACATCCGCGCGCACTACCCGCGGGCGCGGCTGCTGATCTTCGACATTGGGATGAAGCCGAACGAGGCACTCCACCAATCCTTTCATTCCCTACTCCTCAGTTGCAGACGAAAGAAGCCAAGTCCTGGTGCGAGGTGGAGGTCCGCGCGTTCAACTTCAGCCGCTACCCGCCGCACGTCGCCAACCTCCAAACGTACGCCTTCAAGCTGGCCATCGTCGTGAGTTTAACTACAAAGATCAAGCGATCAATCAACCGATTGAAGGAAGCCTTCCAAGAGCACAAGACGTTCTTCTACTTCGACTCGTCGATTCGCATCAACGGCAGCAATCTGCACGAATTCCTGCGGGCGGTGCGCGCGGGCGAACTGCCGCCTCACCAGACGGTGCCGAAGACGATCCACTCGGTGTGGGCGACGACGGACCCCGGCATGCGCGTCTTCCTCCCGCTGCCGCTGATCGTCGCTCAAATGTGGGAGATCCAGTCGCCGGCGTTCGTTTCGGACGCGCCGTACACGCGCCACGTCCTCAAGTGGTGGCTGCTGTGCGCGTGGACGCGCGAGTGCATCGACCCGCCGGGCGCCGTCGTCAAATGTCGGCCGAAGGAGTTCTTCGACCTGCGCCGCACGTGGATCGGCTGCCATCGGTACGATCAGGCAGGCATCTCTCCTCCTCCCGTCCACTCCTCTCGCTGCAGGCCTTCTGGAACCTCGTGGCCCTCGCCCACCTCTTCGGCGAGGAGCGCGGCGCCCTCGCGCTCAACTACACGACGAAGCCGTGGGCCGAACTGAGCGAAAACCTCGTCGCCGAAGTCGAATCGAAGCGGTTGAGTTCGCTCGGCAAGTTCTCCCGCTTGATTAAAGTCAGCCGCGGCGACGGCGTCGACAAGCCGCTGCAGGTCAAGTGCACTTGAAGCAGTTGAGCTGTTTGTTTACGGGTATAAACCATGCATTTGCTCATTCTGCTCTCTTCCCTCGGAATGTGTGCTTGCCTTGAGGGCAGGACGTTTCAGCATTTTGCTGCGTTCGACTACCGGCAGGAAGCATAAACAAACCACAAAGAGACCGCTCGTTCACTCCCGTGAGCTCGTCGTCCTGCGGTCTCTCGCCGCCGCTCGATCTTTTCAAGGCCGCGGCGCTTTCTCGGCTTGCGGCGAGCGTTTCCGCTTACTTTCGGCGTGTTGAAGGCGACCGGGTGGCGGACGCACACATCCGCGTGTGGTGAAAGAGAGGCCCGCTTCCCGCCTTGCTCCTTCTCCGTCTGTGCGTTCAGGCAAGGAGGTCACGTTCTATTGCAACCAGCGGCAGCATTTCTCTTCCAACGAACAATCAGTCACAAGTACTCGAGACACGAACGATTGATCTCTTTTATCAACAAACAAACAGACGGAATAGAAACAAAGGTGTGCGATTAGAGGCTTCTTGCAACTGACTAGCCAACGAAATAAAATTGCGAACAGGAGCACTCCACGTTTAATCGTCGAGGACGATCACTTCGGGCGACTTCTGCCGCTTTCGGCGGCCGGTGAGCGGCGTCTTGGGGGCGGCGACGGGCGGCGAGAGGTCGAGCAGCGCGGGCAGCTGGACGAACGCGGCGACCGACTTGACGGCGCCCCGCTGCACCGCGCGGAAGTTGGAGCCGGGCGAGCGGAAGCAGCGCAGTTGTTCCTGAACGGAGGAAAGAATTGGAGGAAGGAAGGAAGGGGTGAACGCACGTCGTCGATTCGAATCGCCTCGCGGCGCGACTGGTCGAATTTGCAGCGGCGGAAGTGGTGCACCTGGGCCTCGTGCTCGCGCCGTTGCCACTGGGAGGGCAGCCGGATGCCGCACAGCGAGCACTGCCAGCCTTTCTTGAGGGCGTGCGCCTGCTTGTGCGCCGGGAACAGCATCGAGTTGATCATCAGGCCGCATTCGGCACATTGGTTCTGAACGGCGAGGATAGACACGTGTGATAGGTGGAACCTACCCTCAAGAGCCGCTTGGACGACTGCGAGACGTGGGCGTGTGCGCGCGCCTCGTCCGTTCGAAACTCGACGCTGCGGAGCTCCTCGTCGAAGCGCGCGGCGTCGTCGTCGTGGACGCGGCGCGCGGGCGTTCGGTCGGCCAGCGGGGCGCCGGCGAACACTTCGGCGAGCAGCGCCTTCGGAATGGCGAGGTCCTCCTCCCGCACGCCGTCCTCCTCCGGGGCGTCGGGCTCCTGCTTCGGGGCGCCGGCGACGAACTCGAAGTGGACGCCGCAGCGCGGGCACTGCCACGCGTTGTTTGCGGCCGCCGCGCCGTCCGCACGCGGCTGCAAGCTGGCGGCCGCGCGACAGGCGACCGCGCACTGCGGGCAGTCGAACTGCAAGCCGGCGGCTGGGCGTCGCGCCGGACGGGCGGCTTCCGACGGCTCCTCCTCCTCCGGCTCGAAGCCGTAGGCCGCGTAGTCGGCGCTCGGCGGTCGCGCGGCGTCGGGCGGCGCGAGCGAGCGGACGGCCGCGCGTTGGACGTCCGCCACGTTGCGCGCAATCGAGCGCAGCGTTCGCAAGTGGGCCTAAACGGAGCGAAAAAATGCAAAAAGCAGAAGGTGGACGAACCGCGTCGATTCGAATCGCCTCGCGTCGCGCGCGGTCGGCCGCGTGACGCCGGAAGCGATGGACGTTCGTCTCGTGTTCGTTGCGTTGGCGCACGCCGTCCGCGCGCACGCCGCACAGCGAACACGCGAAGCCGTCGCGCTTCGCGTGGCCCGCAATGTGCCGCGGGAGCTCCTTCGCGGCGATCCACAGGCCGCACTCGGGGCAGGTGTTCTAAAGAGGATTTACGAACGTCCGCTCCAATTCGCCCACTTTGCACACGCGCTGCGGCGTCTTGGCGGGCGTGTGGGCGCGCAGTTCGGCGGCGGTCGCCTCCTGCTGCTCGCCGGAATGCAACGAGGGCTCCGCGTCGCGTTGGACGTCCGCCAGTTTGAAGCCCACGTTGATCAATTCGGCGAGTTGCGCCTGGAAGCGAGAAACGAGTGAAAAAGAACGAATTGACGGCAAAAAACCTTGGAGATTCGGACGGCCTCGCGGCGCAGGAGATCGGCGTTGTGGCGCTCGAACGCGTGCACTTGGCGCTCGTGGCGATTCCGCTTGCGGGCCTCGCGGTTGAAGCGGACGCCGCAGACGGCGCACTGCCAGCCGTCGGCCAGCGCGTGGCCCTCCGCGTGCTGCGCGAGGCGGAAGGCGTCGCGGCAGACGGTCCCGCACTCGCCGCACGGGACGGTCTGCAAGCGGAAGGAAATTGCGGAAAGAAGAGCGCGAATTCGACGCACCTTGCGGCCGGCGCTCGTCGACGAATCGTGGGCATTCGTGGAGTTTTCGGCGGACGCGTCGTTCCACTCGATTTCCACCTCCATTTCGTCGTCGAAGGAGCCGAACGACGCGGTGTCCATCGCGGCCGGCAACGAGAAACGGGCGATTGTTTTCGAGCGAGCAAAAAGGCGAGCGGGTGGTCGCTCGGAAAGAAAATCGGCGGGAAAGCGACGGGAAGCAGAAAGGAAGACGGCGGGCGGGCGGACGAGCGAGTGGGGAGCCGCCGAGTGCGCGTCGCGTCGCTATCGGCCGCCAGCCGCCAGTGCGTGTGGAGGAGCGAGGCCGCCCGCCCGCGTCGTCCGCTTGCCCGCTCGCTCGCTCCGTCCGCCCGCTGCCCGCGTCCGCAGACCAAGCGGACGCCTTTTTGCGGCCCTCCTGCCCGCCGCCCGCCGCCGCTCGATCGGCGTCGCGGCGGCCACGCGGGCGGGCGCACACACAAAACGAATGGCGGGTGGGAAAGGGCGAGCGCCTGATTTTTTGCAGGTCGCCCAAAGAACAAAGAGCGCTCGTTTTTGGCGACGTGCGGGCAGAATGCGCGCGCGACCAGGCGCCATCAAACGAATGCGCGAAGGAGGGACGGCAGAAAACGGGCGATGAATCAACGCTTGTTGTTCGCGTGTCCTTTTGCTAATCGAAAACGTTGACGTCCTCGTGTGCGAGCGGTTTGTCCGAAAATAAACGCAAGCAAGAGCAAGAGCGCGAACGAAAGAATGCGGCGGCAACGAGCGGCCGCTTTACGTGTGCACGAGAGGCCGCCCGCTCTTGCGAACACTCCCGCTCGCCGCCGCCGCCCGCCGCAGAGAGGGGCGCATCGAAAAACACTCGCGGTCAGTCCACGCGGCCGGGCGGGCGGTGTCGTTCGTTTGCGCCGGGCGGACGAGCGCGCGAATTCCTTTCGGCCGGCACATCTGCCGGACGAGCCCGGAATAAAAAGAATACGTGTGCATTGAACAAACCGAATAGATGCGAAAACCGGCACTTGTTTCGAGTCGGATCGGGTTCGTTGCGACCACCCGCTCGAACGTCCTTTGCTTGGAACAGACGGTATTCAAGTGGGCACATCGTTCGTTTCTAAAGCACCAGGTGGGTGCCGAGTCCAGCACTGAAGCCGCCCACTGAATCAGAACAGGCGGATGTCGCCTGCACTCGTTCTCTAATGCTCGTTGTCCAGGATTGAAGAAGCTGAATTCGTCGACTGCACCCTTGCAAAGAAGACACAAACTCCGAAGGTTTCTCCTCCACACACTCGAACGTTTCCAGTGGATTCGTCGTTCCGATTGCTCGCCCACGAGTACCGTTCGGGTTCTTATCGCCGTCCGCACGAATCGTTTTTAAGATCATTGGGGTTCTTGCTCATTGCCTCTTCTTTCCGTTTCTGCGGTTCCCGCCGTTCCTCGCGGATGTTCCCCGCTCTTTCACTGCGTTCATCCTCTCTTGTACGGAAGGATCGAAAACACGTGAGCCGCCTCCGTTTTGTGAGCGACACGCCCAACGAGCAAGCCGCTCCTTACCCGAGGGTGTTCGTTTCCGCTATTTTCCGGCTTTCCGAAGCGACGGGGCGGAGTTTGAGTCAAGAAGCCGATGACCAACGGGACAACTGCTCATCGCCTGCTTATAAAAGAAGAACGCTACCACTCCTCCATCCTTCCACTGATTGAACGAAAGGTGGGAGATGCAGTTGCATTCTCCATTCTTTTTCTTTCTTCTCGCGGCGATTGCGGCCGCTGTTCCTGTGACCCGAAAGGATCCCCCGAAGCCGCTGATCGCCCACGGGAAGCAGCAACGATGGACGGCTGCCGAGCTCAAGGCCCACCATCAGTGAATGCGGAAGGTGACCGAGGTAGGTGGAGAAAAGTGAAACGATAAGTAAAATACCATACTAAAGGACTACAGCTCGCCGTATCCGGACTTCCCCGGGCTCACGACGATCACCGTTGAAACCCCACATAGCCATTCGTTCTCTATCGTCTTTGTTTCTCCTCGCAGCCGTCGAGTACGAGGTGTCGGTGGGAAGTGGAAGTGAAACGATGTTCCTTCTGGCCGGCGTCTATTCCGTCCGTTTCTGCAATCAAAGCTTCTACGCGTCCGAGCAGTCCTCGTGGGCGAATTCAAGGGCTTCACGGGCGAGCTGGAAGCTTTCGGCACGAGCTACGACGACCGCGTGGGCGTAAGTGAAGAGCGGGTTGGTGGACGGGGATCTCAATTGGCTACAAACTTTGTTTATTCATTGCTTGCAGCTGTTCGATTTCGACGAGTGGAATAACACGACGCAGCGGTTTGGTGGGCGAGCTTTTTGGAATGATCACTAAAACCCGTTAGCTTCAGGAGTTGTGAACGCCGTCTACGCCCCTCTTCTGGCATGGCCCCCGGTGTGGTCGGCTTGATTTGGTGAGAAAGAAAAGCAGTCAGCAAATGCACAGGAGGTCGTTTCTTTTCTTCTCCGTATTAGAGTTGCGAGACCGCATGATCGGAACGAACCTCAAATCCGAGTGCGAGTCACGAACTGGCTGTTCAAACAGGCGGCTATTTCCACTGCTAATGGACAAACAGAGAAGACTTTCGGCGAACCCTCAGATGTTTTCTTTCGTTCCGACTACCCCGCAGTTCATCACGAGTGGAAAGCAGTGGGTTGTTTGTCGACGGACTGAAACGGCCTTGATTTGACGGCTGGACAATCCGCGAATGCCTGCGACCGGTGCGAACGAACGAACGGGATAAAAGCGGGCATCAGCCGACAACCCACACTCAAAGCCTGACAGAATGAAGTCGCTGTTGTTGTTCGTTCTACTCGCCGTCTGCAGATCGTCGTTGGCTTTCAAGTCGACGGGGAGAACGGGCCACTCGCTCACGGGCAAAATCCACTGCGGAATGGCCGCCGACCTCGGCGCGTTCCAGCGAGAGCAACGGACCGCCTACAAGAACTTCGAGGCGAGATACCCGGGTAGCAGCTGAATAGACAGGAGCGGAGTGATCAGCGAGTGTTCAAACGAATTGATGCCCGTCGGGCTCTCGATCGACGATCCCGGTACCCACTCTCCTGCCCTCTTGTTTGAAGAGAAAGAATTCGTGTTGTCGGTGGAGACGGGCGCCGATCTGCTCTTCGTTCTGGACGCCGCGTACCCCAACCTTCGACCCAATCAGAGCGCTTACGATCCGCGGTGATTAGAACGATTGAAATCAGTAGAGAATCCTTATGTTTAGGACGTCGAGCGGCGTGAAGACCGAGTGGTTCGTCGGAAAGGCCGGCCATCGGCCGATCTACGGACACTCGTACGCCGCGCCCGTCCAAGTGGCGATCAGGAAGCGAAACAACTCGACGGAGACGGCCGTCCAGCTCCTCAGAAGCTGGAACCAATCGTTCGTTTCGGTGGTGAGCAGCGGCGGCGACAACCCGCCGTTCGTGGGCTTCGACGGGGTGCTCAGTTTGGCGTGGCAAGTCAATCGATCAGGAGAATGTATTGATACTCGTCTACCTTTAGGGATCCCAAGGATAAGGACGCTGTAACCAGGCAATCCGTTAGATATCTGCTGTGCTCCCCTCCTTTCAGCCCGTGACTCCCCGCTCGGCTCCCGTTCTCAATCTCTTCCATTTGTACCCGCAGCTCCCCCGCTTCTACGTTCAATGGCTGCAGGCGGGCGGCGCCTCGACTGGGCGCTGCGATTCGGCGGGGAGCTCGACGAGCTTTGCGCCCCGCAGCCGGTGGCCGCCGCTCCGCTCTTCCACTCGACCGAATGGCAGGCGCTGGCCTTCCGCGTCGATTCGTTCGGCTTCGGGAACAACCGGCTGTCCGGCGATGTCGCCGTTGTGGACAGCGGGTAAGCGCTTATCGCTCGGCTGAGAAGCGTTGACTGTTTGGGAAGATGAAAGAAACAAGAATGGGTCGCTCGCAAGCCTTCTCTAAGACTGACTACTATTGATCAATTTCCGTAACCCACGCCGAGCCTTCTCTCAACTACCAGCATTTCCATTCACTGCTCGCTTGCAGCTACCCGGCCATCCAATTGCCGAACGGCGCCTTCGGCGCGGTGCAGCGAGAAATCCGCGCGGAGTTCGACGTATCGCTGGGCGTCTACACGGCGGACTGCGCGCGGGCGGGCCGCTTCCACGACCTCGTGTTCGTGATCGGCGGCAAACGAGTGGCCGTCTCGCCCACGAGCTTCGTCGTTGATGTTCGCCCTCCTCTTCCTTCCACTCACTCGCCTTCGTTCACTTCTTGCAGCTCCTGATCGGCGGCGGGAAGTGCGCGGTGGCCGTCGAACTCTCGTCCACCGCCCCGTTCGTGCTGGGCGCCCCCTTCCAGTGGGCGTTTTGCGTGAAGTTCGACGTGGACAAGTCGGAGATCTCCTTCTCGAATGTCCTCTAATGGCGATTGGATCGAGGAAGCAGAGGAATAAACCGAGTGCAATTCAAGCGGTTGTTGAGGGCTAAAGAAAGACATGAACCGGCGGGATAGAGTCTCCGTTTCGTTCGATTGTGTGTGCCGCGTCGAAGGCAGGACGTTCCAAAATTTGCTGTGTTCGAGCCACAATCCGGAGACCGAGCGCTTTCTTCGTTGCCTCGTCGGTCGGCATCCACTGCCGCTTGTGCGCGTAGCTGAGAACTCTCCACTGCTCGGCCGTGATCTTCATTGCTTTTTTTTCAAGGGAATGGACGAACGAGCGAATGAACGAAAGGAGTTTCTTTATTACTGTTTTTAACGATCACCGTTCAACTCAGCGAACAACTGCTTTTTCCAACCCACACAAGGAATCAACGAACAATCTAAGGCAGGCCCAACAATGAACGTCCGGCATCTGTACGGGAACGGCTGGCCGTTCGAGCTTTCAAGTATTTGTATCCCCGGTACTTAAAACAATGCCGTACGGGGCGGTAATAGAACGACTACTCACCACCACGTGATGAATGTACCATTCGATGAGAAGGAAAGCCAACGAAACGGCGGCGACAATGGAAAGAATTTGCATCTCTGATCTCTTGTCCAAGTTTTCTACTCCAATGCGCTCCTGTACCCACTTCTCCCCGCCACCGGCCAGAACGATGGTGAGTAAGATGAGTTCCAGTACGAGTAAGATCAGGTCCAGCACAAAGATGATGGCCTACAAGCCATTGAATAAGTGGGTGGAATGATTAGGCAAAGGACTCACGCTGAACACCAACCACGGCATGTAGTGTCCCGCTTTACCGTTTCGGTTGCCCATGAGCATGAAGATGGCGCAAATCAACGAGATAATCCCGAGGGGACCGCTCATAACACTGATCACAAGCAAAAGGATTGCAATGACGTAGGTCGCTTCCTAAGCATTTCAACCAATGATAGGTGTTTCTGTCTGAACTCACATGCACGTGCACTCCGCACAGACCCCTCCACTCGGGATCGTCGTGGTTGAACGGTTGGGGTCGGTCCATGGAGTAGGGAAACGATTAACGGGTAGGTGAGCAACTGATTTCTTTAAATACAAACCAAGACAACACAACTTCTTGTCGGTTTTACATTCGTCCCGCTTGTGAAGGTCATCGAGGGTTTCAATTACAGCCTTGTGTTTCGACCAGTGAACTCCCGAACGTTAAATCGTGATTCATCGCTTGCTTTTGCCGCCCTCACCGAGCAGTTCCAGTATGCTTGTGCTTCTGCCGGAACAAACAAATGATTCATGCACTAATTTGTAGCAAGGACGACCGTTAACTAGTTTTGTTTCGTGGGCGGTCCTCTGCGATAACTACTTTTTCAACAAAAACACAAACTATCATGTGCGCCATGCAATTCAAAAAAACAACCAATCGCTATTAGTCACCGTTTGTTGCAATATAGACCGCTTAGTCACTAATGTGATTACCGGCAATCGTCTCGCAATCAACGCTCTTTACCAACAACGCAGGGCATTCGATCCCTTTCTCTCTTTGATTATGTGTTCGACCGTTGGGTCAAACGTTCCAAAATTTGCTGTGTTCGAGCCACAAGTCGGAGACCGGGCAGGAAGCATGAGCTAACCTCAAACTTGGGTTAATAAACCGAAGAGACCGGCGAGCGGTGGGAGGTTGGGGAGTGGAGAAGACGAGCGGTCGATGAGAAGCACGGACGGGGGCGCGCTTGACTTCGTCGACTGGCGGTCTCTCGCCGCCTCTCACTATTTTCGCGGTTTGATCGTTTCTTATCACCCACCCCGACCGCCGCTCTTCTCGTCGCCTGCTTACCGCTTGCTTTAGGTTGGCGTGGCAGCCGAACGATCGAGCTTATTCAGAGGGAGCGAGCGGCAGCTATCCGCTCTTCCACCTCGCTGATTAGCGGACAGCTTCGTTTATTCGTGCGTTATTCAGTGGAAACAATAGCCGGGAACACACGAAGGGAAGAGGTTCATGTTTAGAAAGCGGGAGTCTGGAGAACAGAGAAGAGATTTGAGACCAGCACACAAAGGATGATCGTTGAGCAGAAGGGGATTGATTGCCAGTTGCTTCGGATCACTTGCGGCTCTTCGAGGTGGACGCCTTGCCCGTGGGTTTCTTCCGGCCGGCCGCCTTCTTCGTCGCTGCGCCGGCCGGCATCCACTGCCGCTTCTGCGCGTAGCTGAGAGCGCGCCACTGGTCGGCGGCCAGTTGGGTGAAGTCGGCGTCCTGCTCGGCCGCCTCGGCCGTAAGACGCGGCAGGTTGGCGGCCATCCTGAATCGAAGGGAATGAGGAGAGCGGGCGGGAGGGGACGAACCACAGCTGGAAGGCGCTCTTCGTCTTCCGCCCGAATTGGAACTCGCGCGGCATCGGCGGCTTCTTTTCGCTCGACGACTTGGAGCGTTTCGGCATGGCGGTTGATCGCGCAGGCGCTGAAAGTAAAGGCGGAAGAATGAAGGCGGTGGGAAAAGGCGAATTCAAGGCGAACGACTTAGAACAAACGGGAATAAAGTTGAGTTTCGTTCACGAGAAAGTCGAGAGCTGGAAATTTGCACAACGCTGCCCAGTGCGCGAAGCGAAAGTCGCAACACACGAGCGCCAAATTCGAGCGAAAGCGGGTGCAAAGAGAAGCGCGAAGCGACGGAGCAAAACGGAGGCAACGCGGAAAGCGCGTAAACAACAACACGCCGGCCGCTCGTCCACTTTCCCATGCGAGGCGGAGCAGAAGTGACGGCCGGGCGGCTTTCGAAATCCAACAGCGAGCAGACGACTTTTTGCTACGACCTCTCGGATTGCAAAGTAGAGGACGGGTACACGTCGCGGGAATCACGAGACGAAGCAATGCAATTACACGTTGCAAAAGAAAGAAGTCGCGCACGAAACGAGCATCAAACGGACAGCACTCCCTTCCGTCCTCTCTTCGATTATGTGTTCGACCGCGAGGCCAAACGTTCCAAAATTTGCTGTGTTCGAGCCACAATCCGGAGACTGGGCAGGAAGCATGAGCTAACCTCAAACTTGGGTTAATAAACCGAAGCAGACGGCGCGCTCTGGAGACTCGTGCGGGTGGGAAAGCGGGCGGTCGATGAGAAGCACGAGCGGGGGCGCTCCCAAGCCCGCCGTCCGTCCACCTCCTCTGTTTGCACACTCTTTGCCCGTTTCTTTCGCTGTGTGCTACGCGGCGCGCTCGGTCTCGCCACTGCGTGACCTTCCGCGCGCGTGTTGGGCGGCGGCGGCGGCGGGTTGCTTCCCGCTGGATCTCTTGGGCCCTTGCGACTACGCCGCCCGCCCGCTCCCGAACCCGGCGTGTGCGCGCGCCCCGCTGCCACTCGACGGCGACCGGCCGCTTTTTTCCGCCCGCCGCCACGCGGCCCGCTTTTTCCGCCGCGGCGAACGCGGCAGACGTCTCGCCGTCTGCGTTTTCCGCCCGTCTGTCTGCCGGTCGCCCGGCGGCGAGCGGGCGGACGCGGCGGCCGGTCGGCTTTGACGGAGAGCGCCACTCGCCCGCTTCCCGCCGCCACACGCGCTCGCCGGCCGCCCAACACGAGCGCAAGGTCGCACATGGCAAGGGACCAGCGCGCCGCCCGTAGCACACAGCGAAAGGAAGGCGAAAAGACCACTCGGCGACGAGAGAGCGCCAAGCGACGAGGTCGGGGGCGCCCCCGATCGTGCTTCTCATCGACCGCCCGCCTGCTCGGATGGGTGACCTCCGAGCGCCCGCCGACTTCTTCGGTTTATTAACCCAAGTTTGAGGTTAGTATTCGAAACCGACCCTCTCCGCAGTGGTCTGAAGAGAAATTTTGGAACGTTTGGCCCAACGGTCGAACACATCATCGATGCGGGAGAGAGCGAAGTGCTGCTTGTTTATGGTTATCTCTCGCACATGATTCAACTCCTTTAGACTAGAGAGGTTGCGTGTTAATCGACCCTTGCTTGACGACCACCGCTTGTTTCAGTGCTCGACCGAAACGGGCGCGTCGGTTGGCGGGACGGTAGTGGGCGGCAGGAGGGTGTTCAAGAGGCCGATCGTCTGTTGGTCGACGTCCATCTTGATGCATCAGAGAGTGTGAGAAATGTAGCCTGAACGAGCAATTATTCCGCGGCTTTCCGCTGTTCACACGCCGAACACGAAGGACGTGGCCTCGGCGTCCGAATTCGTGGCGCTCCACACGCACTGCCGTTAGGGAAGTGCACGATGAGAAGAGGAGGGGATCGCGTACGTGTTGCCGCCTGTCACAACCTCCCAGTCGGGCAGCGAGCCTGCAAGACTGCAGCCCACCGTGTAGACGCCGAAATCGAAGTCGCAGGTCGACTCCACGTCGCCGAAAAGCGCCAAGAAGACCGACTGCGGCAGGAGGATGTTCGGGACTTCGTTGTTCACTTTCTTTCAGCAGCGTCAGTCGAATCGTTGAGTCAATCTCCATCCTTTCTCCGTTGCTTACCAGTTCAGCTTGCGCATTGCGGTCGAGCATTTGGATTACGGCTTTTGCTCGTTCGTCATTTGTTTCTGGCTCGAATGCAGCCCTGCGATTAGCGAGAGATTTGTTTATTCACACGTTCACAACTACAAGAAACCAACTAGCAAAATTAGCACAGAAGAAGGCGGCGGACTAACGGCGGCAGTTTGCGGCGCTCATCGTCGCTCATCGATCGGACGTCTGCTGCGATCGACTCGACGGCCAGTCGGTGCAGGCGGAGCGGCTTCCTGCAAGCGAGAGTTGAAGGTGGAAGAAGTGAAGACGCTTACAAAATAATTGAATGAGCACCCGCGCATGTTGGAGCCATTCCTTCTTCCCTGCGGCTCATGTGAAAAACCAGACGTTCATCGCTTTGGCGGATCATCTTGTCGCATTCGAACAATTGATGAAGCGGGGACTCCAAGCATCACGATGTTGGACCACAAACGAGTGGAGAAGTCAAAACGACAGACAAAGCGGTCGTACGCTGCGGGTCTGAAGCGGGCGCCTTAATGGAGTGTCTACGAGTAAGGATGTGTTCCTTATGCTCACCTCTCCACCCGCCGTCGTCGTGGTGAAAATCAATCTCCGCGTAAAAGTGTTGTCCCAACCAGCGACCATCAAAGTGGTTCTTTTGGTCCCCGTCGCGCTTGTTGGCGGCTTTCAGCAACGCTGCCGGCGGAGCGCCCACTCGTTGCGTTTCGTACTCGCCACTCTGCAGGTCGATGAATCGCAAGGAAGTCATCGCATTGGACAACTCGTTCGTGCCGTTTAGATCGCCGTTGAACGAAAAGAAACACAAACTTCCATCCAACAGAACAAAATCAGTGAGATACGCGTCTTGGAGGTACGAAGTGGCCAGGAGTTGACGAATCGAGGCAAACTGCTCGTCGAACTCGTAGAAGAAATACTTCACACCATCTTCGTCGCTGTCGTAAAAGAGCACCACGCGCCCGTCCGACGTCACACGACGCTCGCACATTCCCTCCACTTTCATCACCGCTCCGTCCGCAGGCATCCGCGTCGAATAAGAAGCGTTCTCGTAGTCCAAGTCGACGATGAAGAGGCGTGTGTACGGCGTGGTCTCCGTTGGATCGACCTCGACGGGCACCGCAAATACTCCGATCGTTTCGGTCAGTGGGAAAAAATGTTGGAACAACCAATCCACTTGCAGGTCCAAGTTTTCGACCACGTTCAGCAACGATTGCTTTGGATTCAGCCTTCTGGAAGCAGCGGAGTTGAAGAATCGGTGGAAATACAAACCGAGTTTCTTGCAGCAAGTAGTTGACAGCGGTGAGCTCGAGAACGGTATCGTCGGTGCGTGAGCGCAGTCCTTTGTACAACAAACGATCGGAGACAAATTCGAAGCCAAGCGAAACGTCCGCGTTGCCATGGACCAGTTGACGTTGCACGATCCGGCCGTCGGTCTCTCCTCCACCACCTGCCGACATGCTCGCTTGAATCCGATTAAAATAAGAAACAACGCGCCCACCGCCTCCCGCCCTACTGAAGGCCCGGTCCTGGCAGACCTTTCCGCCCGCTGCCTTTGGTTGACCACGTGGGCTTGCGCTTGCGGTCGGCAGTGGGCGACTCGCATGTGCGCAGTGAACTTATGCGAGAGAGTCCGGATTCTCTTCGTTGAACTTCGCACTTTGTACCGCCCGCACCCACCTCACCCACTCAAGCAAAAAAGAATTTTGTTTATTCACACTCACCACTACAAAGAAACCAACAATCGAAATTAGCACAGAAGAAGGCGGCGGACGAACGGCGGCAGGTGACAGCGCTGTTCGTCGCTCTTCGACCGGACGTCTGCGGCAATCGTTTTGACGGCCAGCTGGTGCAATCGAAACGGTCTCCTGCAACACGCCACAACTGTTCAAAGCATCGTGGAAGCAGCCTACACGACGATCGAACAGCTGGACCACTCGATCCTCAACGTTCGCAGCGGCCAGTCTTGAGCGCAAAAGACCAAGCGGCCCTTGCCGTGGGTGAGAGTGCGGACGAGATGCGAGCCCCGTTCGAACGGTCGTTGAACTCGAGCCACGATCTCGCACCACAATCCCGTGTGCAGATCGAAACGACACAAAAAGCGGTCGAAATTGCCGCGAGAACCTGCAAGACGGAATGATTTGTGTGCTTCTTTGCACAACTGACATTTCCATTGGCCGTCGTCGTGTTGGAAGTCGATGGAGACGAAGAAGAAGCGGCCGAGCCAGCGACCGTCGAAAGAAGCCGGCCGGCCGGTCTTCGCCGCTCGTTCGATGGCCGCCGGCGGTCCGCCCACTCGCTCCACTTCGTGCTCGCCGGTGTACCGCCGGACGGAGTGCAGCGAAGACATCCGCTCGCACAGCTCTCGCCCGTCTCTCGTGTTCTTTGTGAAAGCGAAAAAGTGCACATGCCGATCGGAAAGACGGAAATCCCAATGGCCGGCGGGCAGCTCCACGATTGGACGAAGCGCGGTGAACTGTTCGTCGAATTCGCAGAGAGAAGCTGCTTCATCGTCGGAAATCACGATCAAACGGCCGTTCGGAGTGAGCGGGCGCACTCGAAGCTCCTTCGAAGTCGCCCGCTCGCCGCCCTCCGGCACGCGCACCGTTTGAGTGGCCGCCTCGAAGTCCAAATCGACGACGAAAAGCCGCCAGTGCGGCGCTGCGATCGGCAGTTTGTTCTTGACTTTGACGGAGAGCAGACCGCGTGTTTCGGACAGCGCAACGAATTCGTGGTTCCAGCAGTCGGTGTGGAGGCCGAGTGCCCACAGGAGTGTTACCAGCGCTTCCCGCGGTTTCAAATCTCTAAAGAATGCATGAAAAATGAGTGAAAAAGGGATGGCGTACCGTGTTTCGTGCAGCAGGTAGTTGACGGCCATCACTTCGCAGTTGACCGGACCGGGGCCATTCGACGAGAAGTGGCAGCAGAAACCCAAACGATCCGAAGCGGGCGCCCAGTTGTTTCGAGGAATCTTTTCGTTGAAGTCGAGCCTTCTGTCCACGACCTTCTCGTCGGTTTGGTGAGCGCCAGTCGTCATTATCGCCTGAAATCAAAGAAAATGAGCGAAGCAGAACCGATCGAATGGGTGTCTGCAATGAAACGAATGGCGATCAAGCTCGAGTGTCGACCGGCCCATAGCGCGACGTCTGGCCGAATCGAATGACCGCGAGTGCCGTCCGTCAGAATTTGCGCGCGGAGACGGCAAGAGCTTCTGCTCGGCAGGTGCCGACTTTCTTTTTTGATCCCCCGCCGCACGTGCCGGCGAACAGGGCGAGAGCGAAAAGACCACGCGGCGGCGAGAGAGCGCAAGACGAAGAGGTCGAGCGCGCCCCCGCCTGTGCTTCTCATCGACCGCTCGTCTTCTCCACTCCCCGACCTCCCGCCTGCTGCCGACTTCTTCGGTTTATTAACCCAAGTTTGAGGTTAGCTCATGCTTCCTGCCCGGTCTCCGACTTGTGGCTCGAACACAGCAAATTTTGGAACGTCCTGCCCGCGAGGCGGGACACACAGTCGAATGCGAGGAAGCGGCGAGTTCCTTCCGTAACCCCTCTCTTTTCTGCTTGCTATAATTTATTGCACTCAAATAGGCAACACTCCGCACAATCAGCCCATCCGTACAGTGCTCTGCCCGACGGACGGCGGGCCGGCGGAGTCGGGGATGCGGTCGAGGATGCTGATCGCTTGGTTGTCGATGTCCATCTTGATGCACCTGCAGAACAAGGCGGTTATTCACCCCGTCTACCGACTGCAGTTACCAGAGATTGTGGAAGACGTAGCCGAGGACGTAGTCGGTGGTCAGTCCGTTCGATTGGCCGATGCTCAACGCGCACTGCCCGTTCGGGAGCTGCAGGTCGACTACGTAGGCGATGGACGGGACCTCGAACTCCTTTCGGCCGATCGTGAACGTCCAATCGGGCAGCCGGCCGGCCCGCGAGCAGTCGACCGTCCACAGGCCGTGCTCGTAGTCGAAATCCGGCTGCACATCGGAGATGATCGCTTCGTAAGCGGCGAAGGGCACGAGGATGTGGGGCACTCCGGTGTCCACCTTGCCGAAGCCCGCCGTGTGCGCGCGGCCCACGTAGCGGAAGGAGTCGACCACGAACGCCAGGGAGCGGCTCTCCTCCAGCCACACCAACGGGACGGCGTCCGCGGCGGTCGGCTGCCGGCACCAGCCCCGCAAGCAGCCGCCCCAGCTGCAACCGGAAGAATCGATTGATTCGCTTGTTTGTGCGCTCACTTGATCATCCAATCGGCCACTCGACCTTCGTCTAAAACGAAACGAAGAGATCGACGAGTGGTCAGTGGAAAGGACGAACCAGCGGTGGTCGAAACGTCCACCCATTGGCACCAGAAACGCGCGCGAGTCGGTAGCACTTCGAAGAAGTTGAGGATCGCCGACGAGTTCTCGTTCGGAGCGGCCGCGTCGTTCGGGTTCCTCCAATCACTTCGATGAACACTCCGCTGCTCCGCTCCGCTCACCAACTCAACCCCAGCACGCCGTCGGGCATCTGCGGACACGCGTAGCCGGGATCGTTCGCGTTCAGAATGGCGACTGAAGCCGGTGGTTGATGGAGGTTATTCGTTTGTGTTGCTTACCAAAGCGCTGCGTCATGTTGGGGTAACCGAAGAGCTTAAAGCAAACGAGTGATCGATTAGAAGAGCCGAGAAGGAGGAGAATTCCGCACTGTGACGTCGTCGATAAACTCCGGGCCAAAGGCACGCATTATTCCGCTGTGGACGGCGTCGTAGCCGACGAATCGCGAGGTGGAGGATTGGGAGCGGTTGTAGAACGTCTGACCGGGGGCGAGGCCGCAGTAGTTCTCGGCGAGAACGAAGAGCGCCGCTGATCCGCTCTCCAGCGCGACTTCGTACTCGACGGCTAAAGGCGGCAATCAAGGAGGGAGCGGAGAGAGACGAACGAGGCGTTCCGATCAAGATGGTCGCAATCATCGGCTCGTCGGGGTAGTCGGGCACGTAGTTCTAAGCAAGCAATGAAAGAAGTGCTCTACCGAATGCCCTGCCTTGTGCGTCTTGCGCATTTCGTCGTGGTACGCCTTCAGTTCGTGGGCCAGCCGGCGGCGTTGTTTTCCGTGCACAATCAGCGGCTCCTCGGCATAACTTGGGGCCGCCAATTGGACAAAGAGAACGAGGAAGAGAGCGAGAAGAAGCTTCATTTCGATCGCATGAGTGGGTGAGGTGAACGAAGCGGCTCGTCTTTATACGCGGAGAAAGCGATGACAAACACGAGGAATAGGAGTGACCTTTGCTTTCGATCCGTTTTCTTAATTAGGGCAGCAAGGGTCCAAATGGTGAAGGAATTCACTCGCCACTCGCCTTGTTCGGAAGTGAGTCTTGAAAAGGCGTGGTCCCCCGACCGCTTCTTATCTGTTTGTGAGCTTCTCGGCGGTCTTCGTCCGTTCAGCAGCGCGGCCAATCGTTCAAGTGGGGAATCGTCGCCGTGATCAGCAGCAATTGGAGGGGATCAAAAGAAAACTCCCGGATCATTTCTTTTGTTGACATCAAGAGCGATTGGAGCTTCTGTTCTCACACCGAACAGAAACTAAAATTAATTCTTTGCAGCGTCCGGATTTTCTAGCGGGCTCCCGTTCTGTTCACTCGATTACGAAAGGCGCACAGAACAAACAAAACGGCGGAGCAATCGTCCACTTGCCGCCGGTCCGAAAATCGCGATGCAAATCCGACGGCGGGCAGCAGAACGAACAAAGCAGAGCTACCGAAAAAGCGGTGAGTTTGATTTTATTGCACGTTCGCCCGCATTACTAGCTTTCGATCCGAAACAATCGATAGTCTCACGTTGGTTTGCTGCGCAGCATTGTTTTCGAACGACCAGGTGGTCCGTTCTGGTGGTCCCATTTTTTAGGCGTTTATTCCAGTGACTACACTTAATTTTTATTTGCTCTTCCCCACTTGCTCCACGACCTTTTCTTCTCAACATGGGCGCGAAAAAAGCGGTCTCCGCGCCGGCCACTCCCGCCGCCTCGATCGCCGACGCGCCGCGGCCGGCCGGCAATCCGAAGGCGACGCGACGCCGGCGGCAGCCGATCACGTTCGACGAGTCCGCCGAGTTCCACGTTCTTCAGTCGAACACAACGCCCATGTGGAGGTGAGCGGAGAGACGGAGCTCTTTCGTTCAACCCACCAATCAGACGAGTCCTCCAGGACTTCACGCAGCCGTTCGCCTCGTGCTTGAACTTCGGCCACTCGCTCCTTTCGTTCTTCCCGTGGCTCCACTGGCTTCCGCGCTACTCCGTCAAGCGGCAGCTGTTGGGCGACGTTGTGGGCGGCGTCATGTGCGGCATCATGCAAATCACGCAGGGTTCAATAGACGCTACCGAACGTCTAATTACTCGTCTAGGGATCGCCTACGCGCTGCTGGCGGGCATCCCGCCGGTGAACGGCCTGTACACGACGTTCCTCACCTCTCTCGCCTACCCGCTGCTCGGCTCGTGGCCTCACGCGGCGATGGGTACTCAAAACAACCTTCATTCAATCCTCTCTTCTTCTTTGAGGCCCGTTCGCGGTGATCCAACTGATGAGCGGAGCGGCCGGCCGGGCGGTTCTTCGCGCCCACCACCAGCCGAACGGGACGGCGACCTTCGATCCGGACGAGTGGAGCGGCGAGGCGATCACCCAGGAGACGATCGTCTCAACGCTCGCCTTCTCCAACGGAGTGATTTGTGTGAGCAGGGGGAGAAACTCGTGCAAATCCTCGGAGAACACCACTCGACTATCGCGCACGTTGTTGCAGGTCCTCTTCGGCGTCTTCCGCCTCCAATTCCTGACGGAGTACTTTTCGGACGCGCTCGTCAGTGGATTCGTCACGGCCGTCTCGCTGCACGTGGCCGTCGCCCAGCTGGAGACGCTGATGGGCGTGCGGATTCGCCGGGGGAGCGGTGCGGGCTACTTGTTCGTGGTGAGTGGTCGGAAGAAGCAGGAGAACCGCCGCCGCTTGTGTCCGAGCACAAAGCGAACACAGTAGAAAAGAGAAGAATTCGTTTATTGGAGTTGATTGCGGGTGACCACACGGACTGCGTCTCGCGTCTCGCGGAGGTGTCCGCGGAGACGGGAAGCAGGGATTGGATCGAATGGTGAAGTAGGGGAGAGAAGGCGGGCGGTTAAGTACTCCGAACAAAAAGGGGAAGGCGGATGGCCGCCGGCTAAACGATGACGTCCCCGCCGGGCGCCCGTTCGCAATCAGGAAGGTTGTTTCTTCCGCTCGATCGCGGACAGCTTGCAGGAGCTCCACGAACTCTACCGCCAGCTGCCGCACGCGAACTACGTGACGCTCGCGTTCAGCGGCGGCGCCCTGCTCTTCCTGCTTGTGGCGAAGTTCGGCGTCGGCTGGGCGTTGCGGCGGCTGTTTCCGAAGCGGCATCTGATCATTCCGTGGGAGTTGATTCTCGTAAGCTGCGGGTAGACTTGAGGTGGGGACTGCCTGCCGCCGCTTGCAGGTGATCGCCTCGACGCTGCTCACGTACCTCGCCCAACTGGACGCGCGCTTCGGCCTGCGGGTGGTCGGCGCGATCCCGCGCGGCATCCCGACGCCCTCGCCGCCGCAGTTCGCGCTGCTGCCCGAGTTGTTGGGGAGTTCGGCGGCGATCGCCGTCGTCCAGATCGCCTTCCACGTGTCCATCGCGAAGATCATGAGTGCGCGGCAGGGCTACGCGGTGGACGAGCGGCAGGAGATGTTCGTTCTTTCCATCGATCTCCGTTGATTTGCTCAAAGGTACGCGATCGGAGCGGTGCAGATGTTCACGGGCTTCTTCCCCGTCTTCCCCGCCACCGTCGGCCTCACCCGCCCGCCGCTGCTCGCCGAGTGCGGGGCCACTTCTCTGGTGCGTTTCGGGGAAGAACGGGAAGGAATCGGCGAGCAGGGTCAACAGAGAGGGGCATGTTCAACATCTCTTGCAGTCCTAGAACCTCTTTGCTCTTCTCATTTCTATCGCTCATCGCTTCTACGCCCACTTGCAGATCGCAGGGATCGTCGCGGGCCTGTTCATTCTGTTCGTCCTGTTCGCCTTCGGTCCGTTTCTCTTCTGGCTGCCCTTGGTGAGCCCTCTTCCGTTCTTCTCTTCACTCCTGCCCTTCTCCTAGTGCGTCCTCTCGGTGATCGTCCTGGTCACCATCCGCAGCATGCTGCGGGGATTCTGCGAGCTGCCCGGCTTTTGGCGCGCCTCCAAGTGGGATGCCGTACGTTCAATAGAGGAAATAGAGGATCTTCTACTCATTAGATGCCCTGTAGTTGATTTGGTTGGTCGTGTTCGCGGCATCGTTGCTCACAGACGTCATCGGCGGCCTGGTTATTGGCGCCGTCTTCCAACTCTTCACCGTCGTTGCGCGAACTCAATGGTTCGTTCGGGTTCACTAATTGCTCTTGGGTTGCTTCCCTTCACGCTCTTCCTTGCGGATTGCAGGCCGGGCTGGCGAGCGCGGTTCTCGCGCCGCAAGGACCTCATGGACGTGTGCATCTTCGAGTTCCACGCGATGCTCGTCTTCTCCAATGGGGAGCGCTTCCGGGCGGCCGTACGGCAGGCGATCGGCACCTGGAATTCCACCGGCTTGGGGCGGGTACGTTCGAGCGGGCATCGACGGAGAGATTCCTGTTCATTCAATCATCTCTTCGGCGTTCAGGCCCACCGAACGTTCATCTTCGACTGCTCGGCGATCGCCGAAGTGGACGCGATGGGGATCGCCGCCTTCAAGCACGCGATCGGCGATCTCCAGCGCGCCAAATGCGGCGTTGCTTTCGCTTCCGTTCAACGTGAGTGCCCCGAACGGTGGAGTTCCCGTCTTCGTTCATTCGCGTGCTTCCAGCCGGCGTGTTGAACGCGCTGAGTCGCGCGGAGGCCACCGGCGACCACTCGGCCGTCTTCCGGACGGTGGAGGACGCCGTTTGGGCCGCCCGCTCGCCGCTCGCCCACCTGCCGGTCGTCGCGACGAGCAGCAATCCGTTCGACTCGAACTACGAAGCCGACAGCATCAAGCCGTTCACGAGCTTGTAACAGTTGGATTTAAACCGCTTGATGCTGATTGAAGTGTAAATAAATCGAACGAGAAGCGGTAGAAAGCGTAAACTAGTGGATCAAGCAACAGCTATTGGCCGCGCGGTGCCGTTCGTAGTGCGCGAAGAGGCCACCGTGATGGTCGACTTGCCGCTCTGCCCGATCCGCCACTTCACTCCGAACTCGCGGTACAGCGCGTGTCGGTAGTCGCTGCTGAAATCGCGAGCGGTGATTCAGCCGTCCTCCCCCGGAACGAACCTGAACGTAAAGACGACGACCGCATTCGTGGCCCACGCGATGTAGAGGACGATGCCCGTGAAGAGCGTCGTCTGGAAGATTCTGACCGGTCCGGTGCCGAGCAGTTGGAACAGCAGCTTCGTGCTCCCGCTCAACGTCCAGCCGAGCAGCAGTTCGAAAAGTAGGATCGTAAACACGAAATACGTCCGCTTCACGGCGGGACTGCAACCTGAAAGCGAGAGGGTAGTGGGTTCTCAAGCGATCCTTCCGCTTCGATCGAACTTACGGCCCGCAGTCAACACGCGCGCCCACATGAGCGAGTAGAAGAGGACGGCGAGCAGCGTGATCGACACGCAGCTCACGAGGAACACCTGCGCGTTGCCGACGAAAATCGGGTCCGGCGGCTTGCAGTTCACCATCCTGCAGCAAACATTCGTGGAAGAAGGAGGTGGAAAGAACGAACACGTTCGGATTGGCCAGCATGTTCGTGTACGCGTTGCGGATGATCACGACGGCGTAGAGGGCGCAAAGCAGAAGGTTCGGGATTAACAGGAGAGGCGTGGGAACGGAAGCGTGCCTAAAGTTGCAGAAGGTGAAGCAAGTAGTGCTTTATCCGCTCCAACTCCCGCACTCACCACCGATGGCATGTGACGCTCAGCAGCCGGTCGAAAGCGATGATCAGCGGGAGGATCACGCTCGTGCACACGCCGATCATCGGCACGAACTGCAGCCAAAAGCAGGTGCCCAGCGGAATGAAGTGCCGTCCGCTGAGGATCACCGAGCCGAAGCAAATGGCGCCCGCTTGGTTCACGGAGTCCATCACGCACATGAGCGCCAAGTAGAAGTTCGAGGTGGAGTGGAGCTTCCTGGAAGCACGAGAGTTGAAAGAAGACGCCAGATTGGAGCTTACGGGCATTTGAAGGTCAAATAGGCGATCAGCGGGTTGCCAACGAAGCCCGTGAATGCGCAGAGGTTGTGGAAGATCGACACGGGATACGCCAACTAAATCACGCTCGAATCTTTGAGGTACTCGTCGTAGATCTGCAATGAACCGAATCGTTAGGCGTACAGAATGCTGTGCTTACAGCGGCAGTCGGGTTGGTGGTCATCGGAGAACGCGGCAGTTGTTCCAAACGCAAGGTAAAGAACAAGTGGCAGCACTCCGCATTCCTCGCAACTCCTCAACCTCCGCTCTTGTCGCCTAATTCAATTCATAGCTCGTAGGTGTTCCGTGGTGTGCCTTGTCCTTTCGCGTCCATTTCAGTAACCAAAAGGCAGGTGGATTGGGGACGTGTGTCCTTTGATTCAATTGACTCGTGGTGGAATTCAATCAATGGGTTGTTTAGTTATGACGGCGGGTCTCCTTCCTGTCAATTTCCTCATTCGCACGATTAAAAAAGAGAACAAAAGCAAGCGAGACGACCGCTCGCAACAAAGCGGAGACTACGCGGCAGCGGACGGCGCACTTGAACTCATTAGGCGGGATTACGCCGCCACCAAACGCGCCGCCCCCGCGTCAATTGGCCGGCCGCCCGGTGCGGCAAGCGGCGAACACGCAAGACGTGCGAACGCGCGAGCCGGGAAAATGTTGTTGACTTGCAATTCCTTACAACAGTTTTACAAAAGCAAACAATATCAATTGCCGTCCTCCCGACTGGAAAAAAGCGTAAACTGGTCGTCAATTACTGTTTGTCCCATTTTGATGCGTTTCGATTTCAAGTGTCCGCCGGATTGGCCGCCGAATGCCGCCCAATCAACCGCCTAATGATGTCCGATCGGCCCGGCGACTCTCAAGTGGATTGACGGACATTGAAACAAAAGCAAAACAATCAACAAGAGTTCGTGTTCGTTGATTTTATGCGGGCAAACCCACTGCTTGAAGCTTCTACGAACAATACAGAAAACTCCGCAGTCTTCCAACTTACCAAATCGCTTGTTCCAGCGGATGCCGCAATTGATGTTCGATGGAAATCCAATTGCCGGAAGCGACGACGACCGTACGCCCGCGGCCGCCTCTTCCCGTTCCCGATGCGGGCGGGCGAATTTCCGATTCGTTTCGGGCGGGCGGGCGACAAACCGGCGGATTTCAATCCCATTAGTCCGCGGGGTCGGCGGAGCAATTGGGATGGCGGGCGGCTAATGAACGCGATTTCCACCCGCAGGCCGGCCGTCCAAATTCACTCGTTTCGCAGGAACACGATTGTTTGGGCTAATTTCTGGCTGGGCAATTCGATCGTTTTGTTTTAATTCCTTTGCAAGACGAAGATATCTCGTTTCCGCTCGCTTATCCACTCAATTGCTTGCCGCTAATTTGTGAACTGGCGGATACTCATCACTCGACTATTTCTGTTTCAGCACTTCCCCTGCAAATCGACCAATGGACTACGGCGGCTACTTCTCGACGCCAACGGCCGAAATTACGAATCCCTTCGTCCAGTTCGCCGCCAACCCGCCGGCCGCCAACTCGACGAGCGGCGGCCCGGCGGGAGCGATCGGGGCGAACGCGACGAACCTCTACGGCCACTACGCCAACTCCTACTGCCAACTGAACAGCGGCGCCTCGTTGCAGTGAGTTCTCTTCTTTTGAGCTGCAAGTCGATAGGATCGGGTCAGCGAGCGGAGAGAAGCGGTAGCTTTTGCCGTTAGATTTTCTTTAAGCGTTTTCGATGCTGCTTGCCTTTGAAACACAACATTTGCTCGTTCAGGTCGCTCGCCGCAAACTCGACCGCAAACGAGGCGAACGGCGGACAGATGGGCGCTCCACCGGCGATTTCGTCCAGCTACAAGCCGTCCACGGATCCTCTGCAGGCGTTCTTCAACACGAGTGAGTAGCGGGCGGCCAAGTGATGGCTTGCCCGTCAACTTAGAGTCATGCTCCTCACCCATCGTCTAAACGCCTCCCCACTTGCAGGTTTGCAGTACAAGTTCTACCCCGACGCCGAGTTCGTTGAGTCTGACGGCGGCCGCCGCCTCGCAGCCGACGAACCCGACCGCTTCGATCGGCGACGGGCCGAACGCCTCCGCGTTCATGGCGGCGCTGCCCGGCGGCTCGTCGTTGGTGGACGCGCTGTGCGCCGGCGGCTCGTTGGGCTTCGCGGGCAACCCGACGGAACGCCGCAAGCAGCGCCGAATCCGCACGACGTTCAGCCCCTCGCAGCTGCGCGAACTCGAGCACTCGTTCGCTATCAGCCAGTACCCGGACATGTGCGTCGTTGAGGAGGAGAACACTCCGTCGTTTGCTTGTTTGCAGCTACTGCCGCGAGGACTTGGCGATGCGCATCGACCTGACGGAGGCGCGCGTTCAAGTCTGGTTCCAGAACAGGTTCGTGCGGATGATGGTTGGACGGATAAACGGTTGGTGCCGTTGAGCGAAGCTGTGACATAAACAACGGTCAGAGCCTTGCTTTCCTTCCTTCCATTCTCACTCCTGACCGCAACCTTTGTTGCAGGCGAGCCAAGTACCGAAAGCAGGAGAAGCTGCGGAAGATGAAACAAAACCCGACCGTCCCGCCTGCCAACTCGAAGCTCGCGAACGACCGCGAGCAAAGCGCCTCCTGACTGCTTTTTGTGCACTGCCTGACCTCTCCGTTGGTCTTTCGACTCGTGATCTCCAATAAAGCCGTCCAAAAGTAAACTCCGTTCCGCTCTCCTCTGTTTATGGGCCCCGGCGGTGGGACGATCAAAATTTCCATCCAGGCAGGGCTGGAGCCGGGGGAAGAAGCCGCCGTATTTTCAGCCGTGGACTCGCCGGCCCCCGAGAGGACGCGACGAATCGGAGAAGCCGGCGAGTGGCGGCGAGTCGTGCGGTCGACGGGGCGATTAGTCGATGAGAAGACCGCTTTTCGGGCGCCCCCACTCGCTTCGTCTGCCGCTCTCCTTCTTTCCGCAGTGAACACGATGAGTCACCGGGCGTTGCGCACAAGCGAACGCAGTTCAAGGGCGCGAATCTACGAGCGGACGATGCGGTCATTTTATTTGCAGTGGGAACCACAAAACAAGTATTTAAAGAAGAATAGCAAACACTGGTACGCGGCCGGTAGGTACACTACAAAAAACTAAACGATTAACCGCAATAATCGACCGAACGGAACCGGAAGTGGGCGAACAGCAGCAATCCTCTTTGATTGCTCCCCCCGACCCAACGGAAAACGCGAGACTTTCGGTAAACAGGGAAATAACACCTGCTCAATCCAAAGGACGAGATCAACACTTCTGAACTCGCCGGGCGTCTGACCGGTGCAACTCCCGTTTTTGTAATAAAATCTTTCAGAGGATTGTTGCCGCCCGCAATCAAGTGGTCGATTGAGATAACTGGATTAATCCCACTGACTTCTGGCTAGCTTCAGCAGGCCCCCCTCCGCAACCGACCGAAATGAACGTGACGTCGACGATTCGCATCCACGAGACGTACGCGATCGCGGTGGGGACGCTGGCGTTGACGTTGAACGTCCTGCTTGTCTATTTGGTCGCGTGCCACTCGCGGCCGGAGATGCGCGAGTACCGGGCGGTGCTGTTGACGAACGCCGTGGTGGACAGCGTCTACTCGCTGCTCTGCATGCTCACCTGCCAGGCGGGGATGATCAGCGGCCGGCTGATGATCTTCGTGAACCTCGGGCCGTTGCGCAACGTCGCGCAGCCGTGGGCCGTGGTCTGGTCGTCCGTCTGGTTGTTTTCGATGAGCACCACCTACTCGACGCTGTTGTTCCAGTTCGCCTTCCGGTGGAACATCCTCGTGCGGCGGAATCCGTGGACGCTGCGGCAGATTTTCGGCGGCTACTTCTACCTGCTCGCCTACGCGGCCGCCATTTCGCTGCTCGGCGTGCTCGTGTGGGAACGGGAGGACCGGCCGGGCCACCGCTTCTCGGAGGTGGTCGCCGGCTACGGCTTTCTGATCGACGGGCGGCCGGCCACTTCGTCCACCTCGGACACACGAGTGAGCTTCCTTTGATCGTTCACTCTTCTATTCGCTTCAGAGCTACGGAGCCTCCACCCACGCGCTGCACATGAGCTTCGCCGGCTGCTGCTGGACGGCGATGGGCGTGCTGGCGTGGAAGATTCGGGCGAAGCTGCACGAGAGCCGCTCCACGATGTCCGACTCCACCCGCAAGCTGCAGCAGCAAATCAACGTCATCTTCTTTGTTCAGGCACGTTCCAAGAGCTCCTCCTCACTTTATTCCTCTGTTTAGACGGTGTTTCCGCTCTTTCTGTCGACTCTGCCGATCCTCGTCACGTGCGGCCTCTCGTTCGTGGGCGTGGACGTCGGAACGGAGCCGATGACCTTTGGAGTGCGCGCCCTCGACTGGCCGCCCGTGACGAACGCGTTCACCGTCGCGTGGGTCGTCCCCTCCTACCGGCTGGCCGTCTGGCGGATCGCCGGCCGGCTGCTCGCCTGTTGGCGGCCGAAAGAACGCGCGGCGGTCGGAAATCTCGCCGATTCGACCACCAACGCGACCATCGGCACACTCACTCAAACGGGGGCTTTGAATAGGATTGCTGTCCTTGCTTGACCACGCGATGCGCGGATAGATTCGTTCGACTGATTGAGCTTCCTTTGTTTGAGGGTCTGCAACCGAAAGACCAATTGGAAGCACTGCAAGCCATTCTGAATGTTACGGCGGAAAGGTCAGGGAGTTCGAATCCAGCAGTCGGCCTGCCGTGATCTTGCGATCAATTTAAAATTAAGATTGCTTCTCGGTTTGGCCCATAGCTAATGAGAATGAAGAAAAAAAAACCACGGAAACCGACAGGTGAAGCGACCGAAGTGTGGAATGTTGAGGCAAGGTCTTCTTCTTTGCTTGACGTCAATGAACACGCACGCATCGACGAGGAACCTCTTCTTGTCACCCATTCAATGGTCACAAACAAAACGTCGACCACCTACAGAATAGACGCGGATCAGATCATCTTCTGACTTAGTCCACAGTTTCATTCGGCAAACATGAGCAGGAGAAGCCAGTGGGCTCAAAAATCTGTGCATTTTCGTGTTCTCTCCGACGAGAAAGGTTTCTTTCTCTGCGCTTTCCTGCAAACAAGACTGTTCGCTCGTTCGAACAGCGCTTTCAAGTTTCAACCGAGCTTTTCACGTTGTCGTCGCCTTCCGTTCCCGCCAATGAAAGGAGGGCATACACGAGTAATTCGACGAACAAATGCGCCAAGCAGTCAGCCGTCAATCCCGCGCTTTCTTTATTGGCCGCCAAAGTGTCTTTTCCTCGACGGAAGTCCAGCGTTCTCTGGCTGCAAGTGGAAGGACAAACTCCACCGGCTATCAAAAAAGAACCGCACGAGATCGCATCTGTTTGTTCGTTACAGCAACGCAAACGGAGCGGCGTGGGTAGCAAACTTCTGATTCCGTTGCTGCAAGTTTTGTCAAACGGAACGGCGGCAGTCGGTTGTCTTGTCATTATTCTCAACGGCAGAGCCGGCGATTCCTTGTCGCCCGCACGGTAGACGCGAAGTGCATCCTCGTTACGGGCTCGTTGAACTCCGCTTCCTCTGCGAACTCGTAGGCCATTTCGCTCAAACGACAAGCGGGCACGGGGGCAGACGTCGGAAAGAACAGCTGATAGTCGGCGGCTCAAAAGAAGTAGGCGACTGACATTTTGGAGATCAAGCGGATCCTTCGAAATAGGGGCCAAAGGAGGCGTGATCTTACGAAATCTAGAGGAAGTCGGAAGCTCAAACCGGTGCATTCACACGTTTTCCTCTAAGCGCAAGACGAAACGCGGCGACCTTTCGATCCGTCGAACTTCCGTTCCGCCTTCTCTTTACTTCCTTCTTTTGTCTCACTTAAACTGCCCATTCGGCTCGTTCGCCAGTCATTAACGAGCGGCATTAAGCGGCTGACGGTTGACGGTTTCTCGGTACTCGTGTTCTCCTTTTCGTAGCGCGTGCGGGTGCATAAAACGGGAACGTGGCGATAACGGAGCGATAATTCAGGCGGAAACGAGCTCAAAAGAGTTTCGACTTCTTGCTTGCAGCTCTCAATATCTACAGGTACTCCTACTCCACGCCGTTTCTCGTCCACCCTACTGAACGATGGAAACGATTCTGTTCGAAGAGGAGCGCTACGAGCGGCTTTACAACTGCAGCTTCTACTCGATCGACTCCATTCCGCTGGAAGCTCGCCAACACCAGTTCTGGGGCTCCTTCTTCCTCGTTCTGTACGCCATCGGCTTCGTAAGCCCGTCAATTTGATTCCTCCTTAATTCATTGATTGCAGAGCTCCTACATCGTGTGCCTGTGGGCGATGATCACGTGGGAGAAGCGTAAAGAAGCCTCGTATCAAATCATGATTCTTTTGGGTGAGTGCTGACCTCAAGACCGCAAGAATCAGTCGCCTGTTTCTTTAGGCTGCATCCACTGCATCGGCCTTCAAACCAGCGGCCTGTTCGCGGGCATTTGGACCTTCCAGGGCGCCGTCTTCTGCACCCACCCGACCGTCGCCTACGTCACGGGCTGCATTGCAGTCAGTGAGTTCAATAAAAGGCTAAGGAGTGATCAAACTGATGATCGTTAGGCTCTTGGTGTGCCTCAACGCTCACGAGCCAAATCCTCGGCATCAACCGCTGCTTCGTGCTCTTCAACCGCTCGGTGGCGGAGTACGCGTTCAGCGGCTGGCGGAAGGTCGCGTGGATGTCGCTGCCGGTCGTCTTCCTCGTTTGGATGTGCGGCTGGACCGTTCCGCCGGTCTTCTCCGCCCTCGCCATGTCCTACGTGTACGACCCGCATCTCGGCTACTTCAACGACTTCGGGGCGACCTACAAGAACATCCCGCACACGGTGAACAACCTCTTCGTTTGTGCCACCGAGTCGCTCATCTACTGCGGCCTCGTCGTCTTGTACCTGCGGGCGACGCGCTCCGCTTCCAGCGAGGAGCGACACGCCGCCAGTCGGGACAAACGAGTGAGTTCGGAGCAATCGAGAGCGGTAGATACATGTACTTTGTTTAGTTCTACGTGCAAGTGATGCTCGTCGGAGGGATCCACTTCATTGCCGGCCTCACCTACGTGATCATCCAGTTCTTCCCCGTCACTCAACATCCCTCGGTGATCATCATGGCTTCGACGTTCTACCTGCTCTCCCAGGGAGCACCGCCCGTCATCTACATCGCCGTGAATCGCAGCCTCCGCAATCAAATCCGCAAGTCGTTAGGGAAGTCATCGCTCTTCGGCAACTCGGTCGGCCACTCGACTGGCGCCCCGCATTCGCCGCAGAACGGGACGGCGAGCATCTCGAACCCCCGCACCGTCGAGTCGAGCTGCCCGCCGAGCATCGCGCCGATCGAACGGCCGCAAACCGCCGCCGCCAACGTCCACCCCGCCATCATCACTCCGCCGATCAGCAATGTTCCGACCTTACCGCCCATTACCCCTCGCTATTAATCATTTCTTGGTTGTGTGTGTGATCTTTGAATCTCGTTAGTCACGAGTAAAAACATCTGTTAGACGACTGAGTAGGTGGGAAGTGAGTCAAAGGTCGCCAGACTGCTGGTCGGCAACCACGCGGCGCACGCCCTGGCGAGCAAGCAAGCGCGGAAATACTGAGCGGCAGCGAGAGACCGCCAGACGACGAGGTCAAGGGCGCCCCCGCTTGTGATTCTCATCGACCACTCGTCCTCTCCACTCCCCAACCTCCCGCCGCTCGCCGACCCTTTCGGTTTATTAACCCAAGTTTGAGGTTAGCTCATGCTTCCTGCCCCTTTGAGTGGCTCGAACACAGCAAATTTTGGAACGTCCTGCCTTTGAGGCGGGACACACAATCGATAAGGAAAAGCGAGGAGTGTAGTTCGTTTCACGAAAGTGTCGGTCCCTCGCTTCCCTTTTGGGGTTGTTTTAATTGTTTGCACGAGACTGACAATCAACAAAAAGCTTTGGTTCATTCACACTCACAAATACAAAGCAGCACGCAGAATGTTAACAGAGCAACGAACGGCGAACGAAAAACGGCAGGCGACGACGTTCTTCTCTGCTCTTCGCGCGGGCGTCTTCGGCTGTCTGCTCCAAGGCCATCTGGTGCAATCGGACCGGTTTCCTGCAACCCAATCATTAGAATCTGCACCAAAAAGAAGATCTTGCAATGCGATCCAACTGTTCGAGCACTCGGGCACAAGCGCCCATTCGTCCTTGCTTCGACTCAATCGAAAGTGCATTCGGCCTTGTCGTTCGTCGCGAGGAAACGTCCATCCGCACTCCAGTGGCGGCTTCAGCGAATGCTGGAGCGGCGGTCGAAGTCGAACCACGATTTCGGACCACAGGCGAGTCGCCAAATCAAAGCGGCAGATGAAGACGTTGTGTTTGAGGTACTCTTCTAAGGAACAAACCGGTGATCATGCTTCTATCTATCCTTGCACTCACTGTTGTACTCGCCGTCCTTGTGATGGAGAGCGATGGACGCGTAAAAGTGATGATCCAACCACCAGCCCGTGACGGCGCTTCGCGCCGTCCCCAGCTGGGGGAGTCGTTAGACTGGTGCGTATCGAATCCTTTTGTCGACTTCGTTCGGCAAACCACGTGCTCGTCGCAACGGGTTAACGCCGAGTCGTGTTTCACTAACGTTCAAGTTTAATGAAAGTATGGCGAACGGGCCGCTACTCAGCAGAAACGACTTTGACCGTCCGTTACGCTCTGACGGTTCCATGGAAAACCGGTCCAAACCGCGAAAGCCGCAGGAGAATGCAGTCTTTAAGTACAACAGCGCGCACAATGCTACCTACCACGCGCAACCAACGTCTAGCAGGCTGTTTTGGATCCTAGCAAGCGTAAAAAGTGAGTGGTGGTTGCAGCGCCCGGAGAAACCGACCGCGAAGCTGGGGGCAGGACCCCACTACAAAACGATGCACTACTCCTCGACGATCAACCGTTTAAGAAATTTGAAACGGTGGTAAGAAGGGCTACTTTATGCTCGACATTTCTGCCACGTTTCAAAAGATTTTGTCCGCTCATTTTCAAACCCGCCCGGTGTTTGTGCGATAACAGCGGTCTCCTTCGCGCGTGTCGCAGTGGCCAAGTGGGCCAAGAACAAACACAACATGCAACACGCTGGAAAGCCCGTGTTTTGCGCTTTCGAATGCGCCCATATTCATGTCATGAAGTCTCGTATGCGAATAGAACGACGGAATTGAAATTCGCCGAAGTTTTCAAATCGACACACAATTTTTCTCCGATTTATACGTTTTTCTGTTTAGTCGAATCGCCACAAAACCGGCTGCAAAAGATGCGCAAGACCTTTTTCTAGCCTTATTTTGTAGGGTTTGCCGAATAAAATTTGGAGAGCCGAGAACGGCGCCTCCGAGTGTGGACCTCTTCGATTTTCCGCCCCGACCTTTCGACTTTAGTCGACCACAACTTTCTTCAACAACACTTTCTCACGATGCCGTCAACTTATGAAATGTTCCTTGTTTCAAGGCGCATCTTTTCGTCCACAGGGCGGGTGCAGTTGGCCGTGATCGAAAACCGGTACGGCGGAGAACGTTGGCACGGAACGTTCAACGTGCCTGCCGACGGTCGAAATGCACATATTTGAATTTCGCGCATGCGACTTCCTCTAGCCAGAAAAAATTTCAGCTCGATTGGAGCAAAGCGCTAAAAGTTGAGGGTGCGGAGGGGACTGACAGACTCACCGGTTAGCGCCGTTTACGGGGGGATGACGAACTATGTCGTCGGGGGATCTCCATGACTGATAGGTGCGACTGACAAGTGCGAATAGATCCAAAGCATCGCTTGGATGCGAAACGAGGGGCTCTAATCATTCCCTCTTTATTTTCGCTTTGCGAACAGTGGAGCATCACACTTCACTGCTTGCGGCCGTACAGATGTCCGCAATAGAACCGGAGATCAACCGTTGCGTAGACGCTCGTCGGTGCCCTTTCGCCCAATCAAACCGGCCGATTAGCCGAAAAGTTCACCGGCGGACTTCCCGAACGAGCGAACTCAAAGGTTTCCGTTGGCTCGCAAGAAATTCCGAGGAATCCCGAGCAGAACTCAAAGGAATCCGTTGAGAAGAACTCGGCTGAAAGCTCTTTGGCGCGTCTTCCTTGAGATCTCCGCTTATCTTGACCGATCGTTCAGTTAGTCGGCGGACATCAACGATCATCTGTTTTCGCCCGAAAAGTTCTTCTCTTCGAGCTGGTGCCAACTTCTCGATCGTCTTTTCTTTCGGTCCACGCGTGCACTCCGCCGAATGCTCCATGTTTCCTCGCCGAACTCACGTCCAACTCGCCGCTTTGCGATTGTACCCAATGGATTCCGGCCGTCTGTTCATTTTGATGACGGTCGCCGGCGGATGCAAAGACGGCGGAGAAGCGGCTTTCGTTGGGGCCTCGCAAGACCAAGGCGGTCGACCGATCGGATCAAACGGCCGCCTGTTGGCGCAAATCTAGAAGCAAAAAGAAGGAAGGAAGCCGAGGAATTACGGTAAGTTCCCGTCTGTCCCGCAAGAGCGGGAGGAAATGGAAGCGGGGCGGAGTCTCCGAGCGGCTTTTGACGTCGGCCGTTCGCCTCGTGGTCGCCCGGACGTCATCCGCGGGACGGCCGAGCGGGCGGGGCGGCCGCCGAAGAGGGCGGAGTCTCGCCGTCCGGATAAAACCGGCCGGCCGACCGGCGGGACGACCGGACGGACTGCCGGCTTGCTGTCAGTCGAATCTCGCGCACTTCGCCGTCGGCTGTTGCTCCGCTTTTGGCGCGGAAGACTGTTGCCAACTCTCCAATGAGTTTAGTGTGAAGCATGGAGTTTCTGACCGAGAAGCTTCCCCACAATCCTCGTTTTTACTTCTTTCTATTGGCTTACCGTACCTTCCACGTTTCTCCCATTCCGCTATCCAACGTGCACTCTTGCACTGCTCCCAAACGTTACATCTTCGGTCGACCGTTTGCGAAAGCCGCCGAGTGGTGACTTTTGGTCGTTGACGGACGTAATTGGCCGCCGCTCTTTTGCACTTTGCTCCGAGTTGCTCGCGGATTTGCAGCACTCGGTTGGAAGCTTCAAAGCTTTGCACGAATTCGAAAGAAGAGGGCAGCAATTACGCCTGCACTCCTTCCTTTTTGTTTGTGCTCCAAGGGTTCGCTTTACACTTGGACTCGCGCCAAGCAAGTCGATTAAACGGGCGGGCGGTTCTTGATGCCCGAACTCGGCGGCCAATCAATCGAATCAAAGTGGATGACGTCCATGATTCAATCCGGGGGCAAGTGGTGAGTGGTGAGCACGGAGTTCCGTCTTGCTCATTGCGTCCACAAGTCAGCGGTTCAGACAGCGAGACGCCGCTTTCCGCTTTTGGGTCCAACCAATGTGCTGCAAATTGAATCGACAGTTGACTGGCTTACAGTCGACCCATGCGCTTTCTGGTTAGACCCAACAGTTCTTCTTCTTCAGCTCTTTCACAACTGGAGCTCGGCGAAAGCTTCCTGCTGACGGAATACCTTTCCTCATCGTGCCGATCAATCGGCTTGTTTTGCTGCACGAGGCGGGAGTTTGCCCCAAAACTTGTGGTCTAATTGCGGCGCCAAGGCGGCGGCGAGACTTCTCGTGTGTTCAGAGACCAAAAGCAAGAGAGCAAGTGATTTCATTACTCTTCCCTCTTCTTGCTAAAGGTTACTTGTGGCGTGGTCGTTGTTTACGCGTCGAGTCCAGACAAGGCGGTTGCTGGAATTGCCGCGTTCTTCTCGCCTTCTCCCACCTCATTCCTCCGCTTTCAGTCTGCTCGCTCGCGACCTCACAGATCCGAAACGATGGGTGCACAACGATCGGCTACTCTTTTCTTCTTCGTCCTCCTTTGCGTCGTCCAGTTGGGTGCGATGGCGGCCAGTGTGTACAAAGTGAGTTCCCCCGCATCCACCGACCCCTCACTCTTTCCGTCTGCTTGCAGATGTACCCGTACAATGGTCAAGTGGCTTTTGGCGGCGACTTCGCGGCGGCGGCGCCCTCGGCCGGCCTCGTGAAGCGGAAGCCCGACTGGCGTTTCATGTTCGACACGCACCGCGCCGAGCAGGAGGACCCGATGCACGGCCTCAGCAGCTTCAAGGGACTCCGCGGCAAGCGCTCCAGCAGGCAGCAGTGGAGCAGCGAGGACGTGCGGATGGCCAAACTCCCGTGCGATCTCTTCAATCCGGCCGGCTGCTATTGAGCCCTTCGTTCGCTCGGTTGCTTCGATCTCAACGACTTAAATTAAACTCTTCGATTTGTACAATTGATTCGATTAAACGCCCGCCATATCTTCCTTCCGTCTTTTTGTAGGCTCCTTCCTTCTGTTTCGTTTAGTTTTGTGCTTCTTCCCGCTTTTGCTCTCGATTCAACGAACTTCCGCTCGTTCCACGCGCCCACCACTCGCCTGCTCCTCCTCTTCGTCCACCAGTCGGCTGTTGTTCGTCGAGAAGATCCCGTTGATCATAAACGAGGAGGAAACGTTTGATTGGTTGGATTGTGCACACACACGGAAGAAATCGGCAAATTCGATTGGACGAAAAAGAAAGTTTGGCAGCTTGCAAAGTCGATAGAGAGCTCGGATTGCTCTGACGTTTGCTCTCTGACTCAAGGAGGAACCCGGCGTGATGCACAATCTCCAAACCGCCCACCCAGCGCCCATCGAACACGACTTTCCGATCGCGCCATGAGAAAAACTTCGCGGAACACCCAGGCTGCGCGCTGATTGCGTGCGGCGTGGGTCGGGCAGGAACGAACAAAAGCGGGCAGCTGCAGCTGCAGTCGCCCAACCGCGCCTGCGCGTTTTACCTCCGCTCGATCCTGCTTTTTGCACGTGCAAATATGAGTGTTTGTGATCACCCACTCAAACGCGCTTTTGAATTTTTATTCAAGTATAGTCGTATCGGTTCTTCGCTCACGACGCGGTTTTATGCGGACGGCCACGTCGTCTTACTCGTCGAGTGAACTGCAGTTAACTTGGAATTTTATGAAAGAATTTAATCGTTCAAGTGAACAAAAGTTCGCACCAATTCCGCCGTAAATTCGCGTCTTTCACCCAACACTTCGTTTCTTTTATGATCTCTTTGTTTACAGACGGTGAATCATGGCCTGTTCGAATCGAAAGCGGGCGGCCGGTCCAGAAGAGGAATCGCCTCGAAGTCCGTTGATCGTGCAATTGTCCTCCTTTCGACTCTCCGACTGCTCCAATTGCTCCCAGCCGTCGGTGAATCACTCTGCTCCTTTGGCAGAGAAGAAACCGAAAATGGCGGTCGAAACGAAGTCGACAAAAGGTCGAGAACTCGCGGGAAAGAACGAGTTTGTCTACCAGACGCGCGGGGTTTGTTCTTTTTTAACGGCTTGCGTGTATTAGTGCTTTCTTTAAGGGTTGCGTTAATCTTCGTTTTTCGGTGGACGGTCGCTACATGTACGTCTTCTCAACTGGTTGCCATCTGCTCGTTGTGGATCTTTTTCGAGGAACTCAGATGTGAGTTTTCTTTACCCTTCTGTCTAATTTATTCTTACAGACACTTTAATGCGCCGCACGAGTTGAGCTATCGGGGAATTGTTGACTTTTTGGCCCTGAAAACCGACACGCTTCTCGTTTTGTGCAATACAGGCCGTTATGGTGGCAGGGCCAACGGTGACGTGCGTTTAGTCCGTTTTGGAAACGACAGCGACAGCTACAACGTTACTCGACTTCATTCTTACGTGGCTACCGACACGCCATCGTTCGCCTTTAGCGAGATTACCGGAGAAACGGACTTCAAGCGAGTGTATCTTGGTCGGAATGGAACGATTAATTTTTGCCGTCTGAACATCAAGGATTCCCAAATGGAAATCATGCATTCTGCGAGTATCCAACACATCTGCGCAGACGGCTTTTCCGCCAGCTTAAGCGACAACGGAGAAGAGTTGTACGCAATGGCGAAGAAAAACCCAGAAGTTATGCACGTGTACTCGCTGCCGAAGAAGACATGGACAAAGGCAGCCATTAACAGAGGCTGCTGGCAGCGTGAGGTTTGTATTTTGCTGGTTGGTTTAGATTGTCTATGCTCATGCTTGCAGGCTTGTTTCTTCGATTATTTCTGGTCTTCGGGTTCCGTCTACACGACGCCCTCTTGTTTGGATCTTGCGGAGACGCGCTTTTTGTTTCGATGCGATGTAGCCGAAAAAACGTGGAAGCAGTTGCCGATTGAAACGACTCGAATCAGGTGTGTTTCGCCTCTCGTAAACTTGGGTGATGTGGCGGACGATGGACTGGTGGTCGTCAAGGAGAAGCCCTGGTCGTGGATACCTGGACAGCGCATCTATTCGATCGAACGGCACATGTTTCGGTTTGTCCTCTTTGGTTTGCGTATATTTGTAATTCTTTTGTGTCAGGAATGTGGACTCGCTTCGAACGCTTGGAATCCTTGCGACTCGGAAGGCCCGCGACGAAATCGACGGCAAGGAAGGCTTCCAGCACAAGATGAGCGTACGACCGTACAAGAGCGTTCTGCCCAGTTTCTTCACAGATATGCAGCCGATCCTCGTTCGCTGCCGTCGATGCTGCGACTAGATTGTTGTCAATAAAACGCCTTTGGCTGTCAGTACCGCTAGTCCTCTCGTTCTTTCTGTTCACTTTTCTTGATTGCGTAGGGAATAAACATGCATGTCTATGACAAAAGCCCGCTTATGTTTGAGCACCGGCTACATTAATATCCATTAGTCATTCGCTTCTACTAATGGATGCCGTTATCAGTAGCAAATGGGAAGGAGAAGAATTACGCGCTCTCCACGAACGTTTCTCTGGCGTTTTGCAACACCCACTGGTTGACCGAACCAGTGGAAGGTGTTTTTCATCGTTCTTCGATGATATTCATGGATTAAATGACTGCAAAGTGTGCAAATCGCTACTTTAGAGCGACTATGATCAGAACATGCCTTTAGACAATTTGTTTGCGCACTGTTCGTTGTGAAATTAATTGCTTGCAATAAACTAATCTGTCGGTTTCCGTTTATTCAAACGGATTATGACTTTTCTATGTGAACGAATGCTTGGAAGTCTGTTGGGGGCAATTTCCGCGTATTTCCACTTATCTTCCTTCTTCCATTCATCTCTTTGTTTACAGGCAGTTGGCAGGATGACCGAGAATCGAAAGCGAGCAGCCGGAGCGGAAGAAACAGCCGCGGAACATTTGATCGTCCAAATGTCGTCCGTCCGGCTGACCGGCTGCGCCGACTGCACGACTTCGGCCGCTCTTCTGGCCGCCAAGAAGCCGAAGTTCGCGGAGGGCCGCTCGCAAATCGCGTATTTCAATCAACTCGCCACGCAAAAGCCGTTTGTTTACCAGACTCAATTGGTTTGTTCCATTCTCAATTCATTCGATTGCATGCTTTGTGTTAAGGGAGGCAGCAGTGTGCGTTTGTCGAGTGACGGCCGCTATGCGTACATCTTGTCCGCAGACTGCGATCTGCTCGTTGTGGACCTCTTTCGCAATTCTCAAACGTACGTTCTTTCTTTACTTTGAGCGTTTATTTCGTTCGCAGGAAATTCACAGCGCCGCTCGAGTGGGACGGCCGTTCGGTCATCGACTTTGTGCCGTTGAGTGTCGAGACGCTGATCGGCGTCTCGAATTCCGCTCCGTCGCCGCTGCTGACTCACAACGAGGTCGACTTGATTCAACTGGGCACGGGCAACAACAACTTCACGTCCACCTCGTTGTACTCGCATCTGTCCGATGGAAGCGAGGCGTTCGCCTTTACCGAGATCAGCGGCGTCCCCTCGAAGCGGGCGTTCATCGGGGCCGTCGATTTGGCCAACTTCTGCCGCCTGAACGTGGACCAATCGATGCTCGAAATCTACGACACAACCAACGTCCGCCATCTCTCTTCGCTGGACGTTACGGCGATGTTGAGTGGAAACTGCCGAGACATGTTCGTGATCAGCGCCGCCGATCGGAATTCGTTGCACAAGTACTCGCTGGCCGAAAAGAAGTGGACGATGACGACGATCCAGCGGGGTGACTGGAGAGTTGGGGTAGACGTTTTGTTCGTTCGCTGATTGATATTCGTATTTGCAGCGGGCTGCGGACGAGTACTTCTGGACAGACGGAGCTGTTTTCGGGCTTTCTTCAAGTGACTTCTACGCCGAAACCTCCTCCTCACTCTTCCGCTGCGACTTCTCTGAACACACGTGGCGTAAGATGTCGATCAACACGTGCGGACTCGTGCACTTGTCTCCGGTGCTCAATCTGGCGGACGGCAAGGAGGACGGGTTCTTGCTCGTGAAGAAGGCCGCCGAACGCCCGCATAATCCGCTTTCTTCTTTGTTGTTCGAACGTTGCCTGTTCCGGTTTGTTCCGTTCATTCTGCACACACAAGGGTTCTCTCTTTAGGAACGTGGACTCGCTTCGCAATCTCGGAATCATGGCGACTCGGCACACGCGAGAGAAAGTGGAATTCTCGACCTTTGACGCGAAGATGGCGAAGTTGAAGGAAGCCCGCAGTTTCTACGCAGGAATGACGCCGATTCCCGTTCGCTGCCAGAAGTGCTTCCTCGTGTGCTTCTGCCGGGCCGACGGCACCTCCTCGACGATCTAAAGTCTTCGATTATCCTACTGTTTGCCGCATTTGAATCATTTCATTTCTCTGATTCTATTCGTTTGATTTTCATCCTTTGATTTAAAGCACGAAACTCTAGTTGTTTGTCAGTTTTACGCCGGGCGAGACGCGTTTCTTTTGGTTTCATTTGTTTATACGCGGATGTTTTGTTTGAGTCCATCGGCCAGTATTAAGGGGATTTCGGCAATTCGCTCCTCACTTCTCCCAACTCCGCAATTTCTTCCATTCGAATGTGGTGGCTGTCTTCTTTTCCTTCTTCTGACCGCAATAAATTCATTTATACATGGGCGATTGGAGTGCACGGACGATTGTCTCGGGAACAATTCAATACTCTCCATTTTCAATCGAATTCTCTCGCTTTAAGTTGGTGGTTGTCCACAGGAATGCCGAAGCGGAAGCGCCCGTCGAAGAGCGCGGCGATCGGCGGCGGCGGCGGCGCGAATCGCTTCGGCGCCCTCGCCGCCTTCGACGACGCCAACGAGGGCTGCTCGTCGGAGTTCAACGCCGAAGGTTCGTCCACTCCTTTCTTCCATTCCTCGCTTCCATTCCTCGTTTGCAGATCCCCTGAATGCCGCAGCGTTGAGTGCGCAAATCCAGGCCGCGATGGACGCGGAGACGGCCGAATTCCGCCGCAAAGCGGAGGAGATCACGCGCAAACGGGCCCGCTACATGCGCCCGCGCGTGGAGCTGAAGAAGGGCTGTTTGAAGCTGGACGGTACGCTCTCTTCTTTCTTCCGTTCATTCTTTTCGTTCGTTCGTTCGTTCAGATTTCGCCCGCCTGTGCCACTCGTTCGCCGTCCCCAAGGAGGTGGAGCGGCCGCGGTGGGTGCGCTACGAGAACTTCAAGAAGCCGACGCAGTTCGTGCTCGCCCGCGTCGAGTGCAGTGCGGAGCAGATGGTTGGCGCCCTCCTCTTCCTTCCCGTCCTTCCACTCGCTCGCTTGCAGGCGGACGAGGAGAACCGGCTGAAGTTCGTGAACGAGTGCTTCGAGCGGCACTGGACGCGCGTGGACGACGAGGTGCTCGACGGGGCCGTCTATTGGGACGCTCTCCTGCACGTGGCGTTGCCCAAGCAGGCGATCCTCAAGGCGATCATTCGGGTTTGTTCGAGAAAGGAATGCCCCCTTCCATCCCTGGTTGCAGGAAAACGGCGACCCGCTGGTGGCCTTGCGGACGGAGGGCGTCGTGAAGCTCGGCCTGCTCGCCTCGATGGACGACATGGCGTTCCGCAACTACCCGCTGCCCGGCTTCGAGGCGGAGCCGCCCGCCGGCCTGCCGCCCGTCCGGCCCACTCGCGAGCACTACGCCCGAGTGACGGCCGGCTCGCCGCTCTTCGTGCTCGACTGCGAGATGTGCTTCACGGAGCGCGAGATGCACGAGTTGACTCGAGTGACAATGGTGAGCTCTCCGCACTCTTCTGCTCACTCCTCTTCAGCTGAACGAGGCGGGCGAGACGGTGCTGGACACGCTGGTGAAGCCGCGGAATGCGATCGTCGACTACCTCACCTGCTTTTCGGGCATCACGCCCGAACTGCTCGCGGACTGCACGACACGGCTGGAGGACGTGCAGGAGGCCTTCCGCCGCCTCCTCCCGCCCTCCGCGATCCTCTGCGGCCACTCGATCGAGAACGACCTGCGCGCCCTCCGCCTCTCACACCCGTTCGTTTTTTCGTTCCATTCGATCGATTCACCGGCTTCCAGCTACTGCATCGACGTGGCAGCGGGCTACAGCATGAACGCGCGGAAGGTGCGGACGTCGTTGCGCGGCCTCGCCTACTACTACTTCAACGAGCGGATCCAAACCTCGGGCCTCGGCCACTGCTCCTACCAGGACTCGTGGATCGCCCTCCGATTGCTGCGGTTGAAGCTGGAGAACGGGTGAGTTCTCCACCGATTTCTGCTCGCTATTCGCTGGATTGCAGCCCGAACTTCGGCAACGTGAACGGCGGTTTCGACTACGCGGCGTGGGCGCAGCGGCAGCGGTTCGCCGAGGCCGCCCAGCTGTTCCGCCTGTCCGCCTCGCGCGACTTCGTCAAGGAGCCCGCCCGCGACGTGCGGCTGCCCGCGCGCACGCAAATCGGCGTCTGCGAGACCTGTACGGCGCCCTTCTGGTCGCAGTGCCTGAACGCCGCCTGTTTGTGTCGCGAACGAGCCGCCCGCTTCTGCTGCCGCTGCGTGGGGCGCGACGTCGTGCACGTGGAGCCGGCGGACGAGGCGGAACGCTTCAATTTCGGGTTCGTCCTCATTTTCATCCCTTGACCTTGTTGTTCGCTTGCAGGAAGGCGTGTGCGAACTCCTCGCCCGCGCAAATGAAGCCGCCGCTCCATCGGCTGCTCGAGGCGGCCAAACGGCGCGTGATGGTCGCCCGGCAGCCGCGCGAGGACGAAGAGGCCGCCGAGCGGACGACCGACCGCTTCGCCCGCTTCGACATCCCGCCCACGAAGAGCGTACGCGAGATCAAGGACGAGGTCCTCAGCGGCAACGTCATCGCCCACGACCTCTGCCTGCTCGAGTTCGACGGCCGCCGGCGATCCGCGGAGGACGTGGACGAGTTCGTGCGCGCCGCCTACGACCGGACGGCCCAGTGCTCGCTGTTCGGCCTCCTGATGTGCGCCGAGGAGAAGGCCGTCTTCTACCTCCGCATCAAAATCAACACGTGAACCCTCGCTTTCTTCTAGTCCGTGATTGTTGTTTGTTAATGAACGGGATTGTTTGTTGTTGAGGCGGGAATAAACGCTCGATCCTCGCTGGAGATGACCTGGTTAGTAAGAAGGTTCAATCGATCCACTTCTGGTTGGAATTCTCGCTCGCACGACTGGAACCCTCGCTTCTTCCCTTCCGCTGTTTCCTTCCTGCATCCTGTTCTTTCCAGGTCTCTTCATCGACCGCCCTGATGGACGCCTCGTCCTCTTCGGCCGCCACCTGGTTGGGACTGCGGACGGCGGCCGTGCAGCCGCCGGATTCCTCCGAACAGTCGCCCGGTAAGTCGCCCTTTCTCTTCGTTCTCCACGCTCCTTTCCAGATGCTCATCGCCGCGAGAAGTGGCGGCAGCTGGCGGAGACGGCCGGCCGGTTGGCCGCGCGCGTGGACGACGAGGAGGCGCCGCGCGTCGCCGGCCGGCAGGTGGAGTGCGCTCGCTGGATCGACCGGCTGGACGCCCAACGCCGCTCGCTCCAAACCGAATGGTTCGCGCTGGAGGCCGACTGGACGTTCGGCGAGGCGATCCACGAGCGCGACCTCGCCGAACCGCCGCCCGACCGGCGGGCCGAGCGACGGCGGCGGCAGGCGGCCGAAATCCTCGCGCAAATCCACGAGCGGACCGCCGAGAAGACCGACGAGCTGCACGCCCTCCTCGCCGGCCATCGCGAGGTCGAGCGGCGCGTCGCCGAAGTCGCGCGAATCGAGCGGCGAATCCAACGGCGCTTCGAGGAGCTCGCCGAAGGACGACCGCCGTCCACTTCCAATTGATTCCTCCCGTGTGTACATGAGTTCTCTCCTCCGTTTTGGGTGCAATAAACCGATGCTCAAAGAAGCTACGAAGGCATAAAGGACGTTTTTGTTGGCAGTCTCGGGTTGGATGCACACCTCCCCTCGCTCATGGTCTTCTGCCGAATGCAAACAGCACGAAGAACACATTCGAAGGCTGACAATATGGGGAACGGCGCGGTTCCATTCGCGTGTTTCGGGAACACGCGAGCGACACAAAGAACTGGAGAACCATAAACGACCACCACCCTTTGCCGTTAATTCAACTCCTTACTCCCTCCTTGCATTCCGACTAGAGCCTGACTAAAAGGAGTGTTCGAATGAAACTGCTAAACGGGATCCGCCGCCCGTTTCGAAACCGGAGTGGCGGACGAGATGCCGCGCTCTTCGCCACCGCCGACCCGCTTCTCTCGCTGCAGACTCGCGGCCGCTCCGCCGACCGGCCGGCGATCGTCGAGTTCTACGCGGCGGAAGTGGTCGGCGAGAGAAGGGAGAACATTCCGGAACGAGGTCCTTCCGCTTGCCAGACGTGGACCCAACTGACGATCGTCTTCCTGCTCGCCGTCGTGTTCGTCGCCTTGCTGTTCGTTTTGCTCGTCGCCCTCTTCGATTGGAAGAAATAAACTCGTCGAAGACGATGGATCGGTCGGCTGTTTGATTGAGGAGTGGGTGATCGGCTGAGGGACTGAACGGTGGTTGGATTCGTGCTCATTCCTCACTGCTTCCTTCCACCAACTTCAATCGATGACCTAACATTCCGCCCGCCTTCGACGAAGCGGCCGCTCGCCGTTGACAGAAGAGCGGATTCCCGGCCAGTTTAGCGAATTTCAATCCGTTTCACAAGTTCCTTTCGGTCGCCACACTGTCCACTCGATTAACACCGTCTGACAGTCGTTTTACCTCGATCTGGCGGACGTTCGGGCAAAAATTCAGCGGCCGAAAGCGATGATCGGAAGTCTGCGCGAATTTCGGCGGAATTCAGGAGATTTTTGACTTTATTTGAGGCAAGAGTCGTTGACTCGGCCTTCAAGAGCAGCCACGCCCGCTGATCGATGTTTTGCTTCGATTTCCGACCGGAATGACTCAATTAAACACAGATTAGTCGCCGTTTTCCTCTGCGTTCCGTTCCGCGCATTTCCTTCGTTCTTTCTCGCCTAATCTTCGAATTCCAGGTCCATCCGCCGACCACCCGCGATGCAGACGAACGGCCACTCGACTGCCGACGCGCCGCCCACCCAGCCGCCGGCGGCGACGACGAGCGGCGCGGAGTTCGCCGAACGGGCGACGGCCACGTACGCGCCGCTCGCGCTGGACCGGCAGATGGCGCGCGTGATGCAGCACGTGTGCGGCGTGGTGGCGCTGGACAGCGGCTTCGACGCCGCCACGATGAACGCGCTGAGCGTGCTGGCCGCGTTGGCGCTACGCTGTGAGTCCCCCTTTTCCTTTTGTTTGTTCACTCCTCCGCTGCAGACATGGGCGAGCTGGCGCGCCTGACGAAGCTGAGCGCCGAGCACGCCGGGCGCACGCTTCCGTTCGAGGGCGACGTGCGGCTGGCGCTGCGACGGGCGGGCGTCGACGAAGCCGAACTGTGCGCCCTCGTCCAGCACCTCGCGCGCCAACCGCCCGCCGCCGGCCTTCAAGTGCGCACCGTCCAGCCGCCGCCCCCGTCGCCGCAGCTGAAGGTCGGCGAGCCGCAGCCCCGGCCGGCCGCCATCCCGCACTTCCTGCCGCCCTTCCCCCAGCCGCACACCTACATCGAGACGGACGTGAGTGCCCGGAAGAGAGGAAACAGCCGACCGCTCCGTTCAGATCTCCTGCGAGCCGGACGTCACGTACGCGAAGCACCGCCGCGCGTGTGCCGTCCACCAGCGGCGGGCGGAGGTCTCGCTGATCACGTACCTGCTGAAGAAACACGCCAGCGTCCCGCTCTACGGCAAGTACGAGGAGCCGGAAGGTCTGAAGGCCAAGGCGAGGGTGAGTTCCTCTTCCTTCCTTTCCTTCCGTTCATTTCTTTTCGTTTTCAGCGTGAGTGACGACAACCAGTCGAGCGATGAATCCCTCTTTTTCTTTCAGTCTTCGCCCCGTTCGACGACCCCCATCCCTACAGGAACGCCCTCCTGCCCAACGAGCCCGACGAGCCGCCCGCCAAGTGAGCGGTCGGCTGCCTTCCTGCTGTCCTTGATTTTTCGGTGATGTGCGGGTACTCCTCCTTGTTATCGTTATGAAATAAACTTCTTACTGTGATCGAACTCGTCGGTTGTGGATGGATCGTCCGGCGGTCAGTTGTTTCGGCTGAGCAGGGAACGCCGACTTCCGATTCTTTCTGTGCATTCGACAAGACGGGATGTGCGGGAAGATCGTTAGTTCTCTGGTGTTTATCGAGTGACGCAACCAACCGCTCGTTTTAATCAACTCGGAGCTTCCAATCGACGTCGAAATCGCCGGAAATCCCTCGACATCCCGCCTCGACGCCGCCGACGCCGCCCGCCGCGTCCCGAGCGGAAGCTTTCGGTTGGGCGCGCGTGGCGCACGCACACGAACGCGCGGGGGACGCTGATCGCCCGGCCGCGTCCCGCGTTCCTCCCGCTCCCCTCGACCTCCTTTTTCCCCGTTCTGTTCGCAATCATGAAAGTGGAGCCGTCGGACTCGCAGACCGCCGAGCAGCCCGTAGAGAAGATCGTCCTCGAGCCGCACAAGGGCGACTTCACGCTCGACGACTTCGAGGTGGGCCGCCCGCTCGGCAAGGGCAAATTCGGTCGGTTTTACGCCTTCCTTTCGATTGAATTCACTTGACCGGTTGCAGGGAACGTGTACCTGGCGCGCGACAAGAAGTACAAGATCCCCGTCGCGTTGAAGGCGAGTTCCCACCTGCTTTCCTTCATTTGTCGCCTCTTGCAGATCCTCTTCAAGTCGCAGATCGTGAAGAACAACGTGGAGCACCAGGTGGCGCGCGAGATCGAAATCCAGGCCCATTTGCAGTGAGTTCCGCCTTCTTTCCCTCCATTCGCTTGCTTGCAGCCACCCGAACATCCTCCGGCTGTACAACTACTTCCACGACGAGAAGAAGATCTACCTGATTTTGGAGTACGCGCTGAACGGCGAGCTCTACAAGGAGCTGCAGCAGAAGCACCGCCTCTCGGAGCGCCGCACCGCCCGCTACATCTACCAGGTGGCGGACGCGCTCAAGTACTGCCACCAGAAGAACGTGATCCATCGGGGTCTGTTCACCTCCCCACTCTCCGATCTATCGCCCGCTTGTTGCAGACATCAAACCGGAGAACATCCTCATCGACGCGAACGGCGACCTGAAGATCGCCGACTTCGGCTGATCGGTGCACTCGTCGAACAACCGGTGAGTCCTCCGGCCGACTGCTCGTTCTATTCGACGTGTTCAGACGGACCCTGTGCGGCACGATGGACTACCTGCCGCCCGAGATGGTCACCTCGAAGGCCCACTCGCTGCAGGTGGACTTCTGGTCGGTGGGCGTCCTCTGCTACGAGCTCCTGGTCGGGCGGCCTCCGTTCGAGACGGAGAACTCCAACGACACGTACAAGCGCATCGCCAAGGCCACCTACACGGTGCCCGACCACGTGTCGGCCGAGGCCCGCGATTTGATCAAGAAGGTGCGTTCCCCAGGCTTTCTTCTGTTGATCCCTCGTTTTGTTCAGCTGCTCGTCGTGGACCCCCACAAGCGGCTGAGCTTCGACGGCGTCATGCGCCACAAGTGGGTCCGCTCGCACTACGACCCGAAGAAGAAGCAGAACCCGACGATCCCCGAGCATCGCGCCACCTGATCTTCAGCGACGGCCTGTTCCTCCGTTCTCACGCTCCCTTCCGTTTCTAACCTTCCATTCTGTTTTGTCTTTTGTACATTCGACGGCGATAAACCCGCAAGTGGAGCGACCGGTTGAGTGGGCAGAAAAAAGCGGTCGTCGGGTTTGTGTGGAGAAAAGGATTCTTTGGGAAACGTCCCAGAGCTCGCCCATCTCGTACGGGAATCCTTCGACCGACTGCTCGAATGTTTCGTTTTCGAGCCGCGTGAAGAGGAACTACGCCGATCGCCCTGCCGACCGCAATGGATCGGCGAAAACCGTGCCCTCGACCTCTCTCCGCCTTGCTCGCGCGCGCCCGGGCGGCGATTCGGGAGGTTGCTCGCCCGCCTGCCGCTCGCTCTTCCCGCTTTCTTTCGCACAACGACGTGGCCGCTTTGCAAAATAAATTGGGGCGTTTGCGATCGATTGAAATCCGGAATCCTTTGAGTTTGCGGTAGAATCCCCGTTCTTTAAGTTTGCTGCGACTACGTGACTCGATGACGATTGTTGATCGGATTTTCGAAGACACGAATCGGTCTCGCCGTTTTGTTCGAATGCGATCATTCGTTCACTCATTCATAGAATAAACAAAAGGCGAGGACTGCTCCAATTCGAGGATTGAACGTGCGGGTACCTTCTTTCCTCTTCAAAGAGAATTTCTTCTAGCAGGCATTCCATTCGGCAGAATGGAAACACCCGCCGCTGCCTACGAAGTCTCTCACGTCTCGCCGTCCGACGGCGATGCGGGGGAGAAGACGGCGAGGATGAAGCCAAAGGTTCGTCGCGCATTGATGGTGCACGCGTTGAGCACGAGGCTGGAGCACAACGAGCCGACGAATGCAGCGAATTACGTTCAAGCACGTGCGGCCCTCCGGCTCCGCACTCTGCGGATGTTCTTCTGCTCTGGTTCGTTCGCGGCGGTCTTCTTTGCGCGCACCAACAAGCCGAAGTTCTACCGGTGGCCGGTGCTCCACTTGGAGGACGAAACAGTGCGTTTGGAGTGCGCCGCAGAGCCGCCGCTCGACTTGTGGCTTCACGACGCCAACACGAGCGTTGGGTCGTTGAAGCGGTTGCTGTTGCTCGGGGACAACAACGTGCCGTACTTCCTCATCGACATTTGGTCTTGGGAAGTGCCGAGCATCGACACACTCCGCAACTGGGCCGAAGTTTTGTCGTCGTTAAAGAGTGAGTCGATCGGCTAGTTTCATTCTTATTAGTGCCCATTCTTTGCTCAGGTTTGTCACTCAGATTCCTTCACCTCTTGATTCATCGACAACACGAGTCGCCCTCCATCGTCCACCTGCTGCGCGACTTTCTTCCGTCGAAGGTCGACCAGTTCGTTTCGACGTCGCATCACGACTTTCTCATGTTCGTATCCGCCAAAGGCCCGGTGGTTGCAAGTGCGTGGGCAAAAGAATCATTGGGCAAATCATTGGGTTCGTCGTCCGCCGCAATGGACTGCAACAACCCGCCTGTTTCCAGCCGTTTCGGTGATCTTCCGCGCACGTGCTTCCGAGTTGAGCATCGACAACAATGTGGCGGAGATGGCGGCAAATGGACCGTAAGGAAGCGGCCGCGTGGCGGGCAATCATCTGCATGATTCAGCTTCAAACCGAACCCACGCGTGCGGCGAGTGGTCCTCGACCTGAAGAGCTTCTCGCCGCGCGTCCACCTGCTGGACGTCACGAGCCCCACGTGCGGGTGGAGCGACGAGCAGGTCCGCGTGTTGTGCGCGGCGTTCAGAAACCTCCGCTCGCTGAACGCCGAGTTCGCCCTCGAACTCTGTCTCCCGTGGATTCAACTCGACGACTGCGGGGTGAGTGCTCGCTTTCATCCGCTCCACATCCAATCGTTCAGATGCAATTGGCCCGTTTCGACGCGCTCATGGACGGCCTGCTGGTGCGGTCCGTTTGTCTTCTCTCGTGCGCGGAAACGGCGGGCTTTTCGCGTGGGCAAATTCGAGCGCCCATCGAGCTGCCGAGTCGGAAGAACGCTCGCGTACGTCTACAAATTTGACTAATTGAGTTGCTTGAACGTTCAGGGCGCGTACCTCCGAGTGCTGGCGGCCGCGAATCAATTCTTCATTCGCGAAAAATTCAAGACACCCAGGCGACGACCGCGCCACGTTCCTCCGTTCGTGAGTTCCATCGGCCCGCTGGAAACCCACATTCTGGATCGCGTCTGGAGGTTGCGCTCGCGTACTTTCCGCTTCGAATTCGTCCTCGTTCATCCGCGGCAGTGAATAAACGATTGTTGTAACGAGTGAACACCAACGGGGGTACGAAACAACAGTCGGCTTCCCGTGCGGCGTGCTCGTAAACATGCGGGAGAGCGCTGCGGCAATTTGGCTGACGCGCTGCGAGACGAGCGGCTCGACGAGCGGAAGGATCCTTGGCTCATGCATTCGCCTCTGCTTTCCGCTCAATTCCTACAGAGCTGCGCACAGCCAATTCGGCAACAGAGGGATTCAATTCAGCAAAGACGATCTGTCTTCGGCCAGTCGCCCCTTTTCGCGTGCAATCAATCCAATTTATTTGCACTCAAACACAATCAACGAAACGAAACCACACACCCAATTGGACACACAAGTCGGGCGAAAGAAAAGAAGTGGGTGGAATAAATTAGAGCGAGAGAAACAATCGATCCGAAATAAATACGACGATCACTTGCGATCAAAAGGAGTGGAGCGACTAGGCGGGAGATCGACGAGCGGCCACCATCACGAACTGGAGGGCTGGAAGTGAACAAAGAGGAGAGGAGGGCGATGGGATAAATTGGGAAGAAGGCGGAAGGATCACGACTCGTCGCTCGGCTCCTCCATCTCGACGTCCTCGACGGTGGGCGGCGGCTGTTCGGCGGTTTCCGTCGACTCCACGGCGGCTGCCTCTCCGCTCGCCTCCGCTTCTTTTGGCGGCTCCTCGTCGACGGCGGCGGCGGAAGCGGTCGGCTGGGCGGACTCCTCGGCGTCCATCGACTCGTCGGCCGGCTCTTCCTTCGCCTGACCGTTCGCTCCCTCAGCCGGGACATCGACCGGAGCGTCGACCGGAGCGGCGGCTTCTGAAAACAAGGAAGAAATCAAGCGAGAATAACGGAATTGAACACACCTTCCTGCCCGCTCTGTTCGCCGTCGGTCGTCGCGTCCGCATCGGCCGGCTTCTTCGGCTCCTCCGCCTTCAGCTGCGCGCTTCCGTTCGCCGCGGGCGTCGCCTTCGATCCGCTCGCTTCGTCGGCCGCCTCGTCGGCCGGCTGCTCGGCGTTCGGGCGGAAGAAGTCGGGCTGGATGGCCGTGAAACCGCAGTGGGCGGTCGGAGTGACGAACGGGCCGGGCGGCGGCAGTGGGGACTCCTTGGGCGCGGTGTTGGCGTCCTTGTTAAGCAGGCGGGAGAGGATCATCCGCTCGGTCATCTCCAGCCGCTCGGTGATCGGCTTGTGGCGCGAGAGGGCGGCGGGCAGGCGGGTGACCTCCGTCTTCATGTCGTTGAGGAGATCCTCCAGCTGGCCCAAGACCTTCTGCAGGACGACGCCCGACAGCTTGTGGCCGCTCATCGCCTCCTTGGCCAGCCCCTGGTGGGCGTCGACGAGGGACTCCAGCTCGGCGAACTTCTCGTTCAGCACGCCGCTGGTGTCACGCTCGCCCGGTTGCGGATTCACGAGGTTCACCGGCTGGGCCGCGGGCTCCTCGCCCGTCCGCTTCGCGATGTTCAGGTGGGCGGCGCGGCGGAGTTGCTCCTCGTAGACCAGGGCCTGCTCCAGCAGTTTGAAGCGACGTTGCAGGAATTTGTTCTTGATTTCGATGAAATTGCCCTTGCCCTGCTCCGACTGGAAGGGTTCGTTGATGACGGCGAAGCGGAGGTCGTTCTGCACGTCCTGGTAGCGCGAGTAGCCGTGCCTGCAACCAACGAGAAGGGATGGAAGATGGGGAAGGGGGAACTCACGTCGCAATGCCCGTCAGCAGCCAGTAGTCGTGGCGGCGGTGCCAAATCTCGAACTGATTCTTCGGCAACGCCGCCTTCTCCTCGTTGATCCACAGGGTGTGCAGTTCGGAGTAGCCGCCGTCGCAGATGTTGAACTTGAATGGGCGCGGCGTGGGCCGCACGCGCTTCTCGAGCACCGCCAGCGACTCCGCGGGCGGCTGAGCGGCCGCTTCGTCCACCTCCATCGCCTCACCTTCCTGAACACGAAACAAATGGAAGGAATGCTCGAACGGAACTCACCGCTTTCGGCTCCTCTCCTTCCGCCTTCGGCTCCTCCTTCGGAGCGGGCGGCTCCATGAGCGTCGGCTGGTCGCGCAGCTCGGGGATCGACCACTCGCCGTTGAAGGTCTCGAACTCCTGCACTTTTTTGCGGATCAACGACATGATCCCGATGCGCGAGAGGACGTGCTGCCGGTTGATCCCGTCGCGGGGCACCCCATCGCTGAAGGTCTCCTGATTCTCGCCCGGCTCGCACAGGTGGCGAAGGAAGAGGGCCGAGTAGGCCTTGAAGGTGCGCTCCGATTTGCCCTTGAGGTCGCGGACGAGCCACTGGGCTTGGTAGGCGTCTTGTGGCGGCATTCCCCCTGCAAACACACGAGCGAATCAACCGAACAAAAGGGAAGACTCACATCGCATGACGGCGTTGTAGAAGGCGCGTCGTTGGCGGGGCGAGAAGCCGAGCACTTCGATTTGGCCGTTCACGCGCGCCAGGAGCGGCGGCAGCTTCTCGTCGCCGCCGTGTCGCTTGCGGCGTCGCTCCTCCTTGGCGCCCTCGAACTCCTCGTCGACCGACTGCGAATCGGAGTGGTTGGAGTCCTCGGAGAAGGAGTCGTCGTACTCCTCGTTGCCGGCGGTGTTCATCGCCGACCACTCGTTCTGCATCTGCTCGGAGGCGTAGTTCACCTGACGGCGGGTGCGTTTGCCCTTGCCCAACTTCTGCGCCTCGGTCTCCTGCTCCTGCTCGTAGTGATGGCGGAGGAGCTTCTCCCAGTAGTCGGGGTCCTGCTCTTCGACGAAGTTGTCCGTGATCACCTCGACGTCCTCGTCCTCCTCCTCGTCCACCTCTTTCGTGACGTACTGGGCGACCTTGAAGGACGAAAGGTACTCGTTGGTCCAATGCTCCTTCTTCTCGCCGCCGCTGCTCGTGGGCTGCGGCTGCTCGTCGCCCTCGCGGTTCAGCAGGGCCGCGACGGCGTCGTCGTCCCAGTGGATCGCGTGCTCGTCCTTGTCGCTCTCCTCCTCCTTGAACAGCTCCTCGGTGCCCCAGCGGAGGACGTCGTCCAGCTCGGTCTTCGACATCGACGGTCCCTTCTGGCCGATGCCCGCTCGCACCACCAAGTGCGTGAGCAGCATCTTCCGCTTGGCCACCGTCTGGATGCGCTCCTCCACGGAGTTGCGAGTTACGAACCGAAAGATCAGGACCTTGTTCTTCTGGCCGATGCGGTGGGCGCGCGAGAACGCTTGGATGTCCTGCAAACGAAATATTAGTGGGATGAAGGGGGAAGCGGGAATGAAAGTGATCCTCGGGATTTTGAGTTCAATCCCTTGTTATCGGACAAGACTAGGCAAAGGATCTCTAGCTCACTACGGAAGCCACAAAACCGTCTTTCACAAGAATGCAAGATATCAAAAGGATGTGTGAAGAAAAAGCGATAGATTTTGCAATTCCAGCCGAAATGTCGTCTGATGTCGCTGGATGTCGCCTGATGTCAGCGAAGGAGGTTTGATGCCACCCGAAAGCTCCAATGAAATGGAGGAAGTGTCCCGAACTCATCGCACAAAGGAGAAGTCCAGCGAATCTCCGGAAACCCCTAAGGCCACTTACCGCGTGCGGATTCCACTGAAACGAAAAGGATTAGTGGGTTTTAATGAACGTTCTGCACTCGCATCTGAGTCGAAGATCAAGACCGTGCTGCAAGAGAACGGCATCAATAATTGAAGAACGGAACGGCGGAACTTACTCGGCAGTGGCTAAAAGAACCCCCCGCTCATCAGACCGGAAAACGGAACGGAAACGAGACGGAAACTGGGAGGATTGTGTGCAAGGAGTGCGTCCTCCTCTCCCACTCTCCGTTCCGCTACCGTTCCGCTTTCCGATGCTCCGAACTTGCCCAGATTGATTCCTGAAAACAAAAGATATCAGTGACAGAAATCAAATCGAACAACTCACCCATTCCTCCGGCACGCGTCGACAGCAGGAAGATGAACTGCTCGGCGTTTGGGGCTGCAAGCACGGGCGATCAATCCACTCACTCTTCTCTCTGCTTACCGTTGAACCGATCAATGGCGTCCTGCCGCACCTGGCCGGCGATAGAGCCGTCGATGCGCTCGTACTTGTAGCCCTCGTTCTCGCACAAGTCCTCGATGATGTCCAGCATGCGGGTCATCTGCGAGAAGAGCAGCACACGATGCCCGTCCTCCTTCAGCTTCCGCAGCATCTTCTGCATGAGGATGAACTTCCCACTGGCCTTCACCAGCGACGCGCCCTCGTACATCCCGTTCGGGAGCTTGGGCGCCTCGATTGCGGCCTTCGCGAAGAGGTACGGGTGATTGCAGCACTTCTTCAGCTCCATGATGATGTTCACGAGCGAGATCTGCGTGCCGCCGCTCTTCACGCTCAACGCCTCGAAGTTGCGCGTCAGGATGTTCCGGTAGTACTTCCTGCAACGGACGGACATGTAGAGGAGTTGGTGGAGTGTGGGTGGGATTGTTTCGGGTTTTCTCCCCCATTCTCTAGTTGCCCAATTCCAAGAGAACACGAAGATCCCCTCCCCCTTTCCTCCTCCCCGAGGTTCCCCCGCTGGAACTCACTTCTGCATGGGGCTCATGTCGACGCGAACGATTAGCTCGCTCTTGGACGGCATCCCGACGAGCACGTCCGCTTTCAAACGCCGCAACATGTGCGGGCCGAGCAGCGAATGGAGCTTCTGAATTTGGTCCTCCTTGGAGATGTCGGCGAACTCGTGCGTGAAGGCCTCCAGGTTGCTGCAATCCGTTGGGTCGCTCACTTGCATTCCACGGCGAACTCACTTGAAGCGGTCGGGCGAGAGGAACGAAAGGAGGTAGAAGAGCTCCTCGAGGTTGTTCTGCAGCGGCGTCCCGGTCAGCAGCAGGCGGTAGTTGATTTTGAACTCGTTCAACGTGCGGAAGAAGAGCGACTGGTTGTTCTTGAGGCGATGCGCCTCGTCCACCACCAACGCCGCCCATTCGATGGACGAAAGGATCGCCTTGTCCATGTTGATCAGCTCGTACGAAGTGAGCAGGATGTGGAACTTGAGGCCCTGCTCGGTGCGGATGCGCTGCGCTCGCGGCCCGCCTCGCACGGCGCCCTCGACGAACGAGAACTCGTGTTCGCTGAACGGAGCAACGGAATGAATGAACGAGAGGATGGTGGACCAACCGAATGACCATCCGACTGTCCTTGTCGCCCACGTACGTGACCACGTAGAAGTCCGGGGCCTGCAAACAAAAGAAGAGTAATCCGTTCCCTTCAAGCGTTCACCCACCCAGAACTCGGCTTCGCGCTCCCAGTTGATGATCGTCGACAGAGGGGCGGCGATGAGGAACGGCCCCTTCGAGTGGCCCTCTTTCATCAGCGAATAGAGGAAGGTCATCGATTGGATTGTCTTCCCTGCAACCAGCCACTCAATCACTTCTCTTTGGATTGATTGAACAAACCCAATCCCATCTCGTCCGCAAGGATGGAGTCCGTCTTTTGCGAGAAGCCGTGTCGCAGCCAGTTGATTCCCTCCAGCTGGTACGGGTGGAGTTTGCCGCCGCACTCGGTGATAAAGTCGGGCTGCTCCTCGTACTTCTTGCGCAGCTGCAAATCGGAGGTTGAACACGGGAATGAATGCGGTTTGAATGCTCCAGGGATCCCGTCCACCCCAAAATCCCCCGTCCTCCAACCCGCACTCACGTCAACGGTGGGCGTCTTCGGCTCGCGCTTCTTCTTTCGCTCCTCCTCGAGGGTCGGTTGGCCGCGCTCCGTGCGGTACTGATTGATGCGCTTGATCACGTGCTTTGGGATGGGCTCGCCGATCATTCGCTCGCTGCAAACAGGGGGGATTAGCGGAGAGGAATGAAAGAAGGAAGGAGGATGGAGTGGATGGTCGACTGATCTCAGATTCGCCTTTTGTAATCAAATGATCCCCCCGATCGGAGGGAAGTGTTCCACATTGCCTTCAAGCACCCGACTGTCCGCTCTGTGCGGATGTTCCTATTTTCGTGGGGAGTGATGTTTGCGGCGCTCGCGTGCGGGCATTCGAGTCGCTTTCCGAATGCCCGCTTTGAAGGAAAGCGGCCGCCTTGGCCTCGAAGAGAAGAGCCAAGATTTCGATCATTTTTGAGTGGAATCATCATCGATCAGCCTTTGGATTGAATAGGACGGGAGGAAGAAGGAAGAGAACTCACCGATGGGTCCAGTACTTGGCGATGGCCTCCTCGAAGCCGGGAATGTCGAAGTCGTCGGACTCCCAGGTGGCCTGCTCGTAGACGAGTTCGCGCCACTTGATTAGGTAGTCGTACTGGCGGCTTCCGTACGGCGAGTGGTTGATGATGCGGTGGATTTGCATCCACTCGGGTTTGATGCCGTAGCGGTAGAAGCGGTGCTCCATGCAGCGAGGGTCCTTTTCGGTCGGTTCCGCGGGCACGTCCTCCACTTCGGGCGGATTCTCGGGGTCCGTCTTGCGCCAGTACATGCGCAGCGATTGCATGTAGTAGATCTCCAGCACGAACTCGGGCACCCACTCGCAGTGCCAATACGAGAGGTACTTCCACTTGACGAACAGCTCGCGCTCCTTGCGCGGCTCGAGCTTGCGGGACGGGCGCAGCATCAGGCGGGCGTGTCGCTCGGGCTCCACCGTGTCGAGGTCCTCGCCCTCCTTCAGGTGGTCCTCCTCGGGCACCGGCTCGGGGTACTCGCAGAACTTCCAGCGCCACGAAATGAACTTTTCGGGGCGGTTCTTCGGCTCGGGCGCCAGACAGCGCGGGCAGCTCCACGGCTCTTCGGGCGGCGGCAGCTGTTCGATGCGCGGCTCCAGGCAGTACGCGTGGAACGAATTGGGGCACGTGTCGCAGCAAAGCAGGAAGCCGCCCTCGTGGCACGTGCGGCAGAACTCCATGTTCCCCCGCTTCTGCTCCTCGGGCTCCTTCTGGGCGACGCCGTTCGCCTCGCAGTGCGGGCAGGACCAGTCGCCTTCGGGCACCTCGGTCGCCTCGGCATCGTAGCAGATGAGGTGGTAGGCGCGCGGGCAGGTGTCGCACAGCATGATGTCGCCGCCCTGTTGGCACACTTCGCAGTAGTTTTGGTGCTGCAAACGAACGGAGAGCAATGAAAAGAAAGGCGAAAGAACTCACTTCTTCCTCGGTCTCCGGCTTCTTCTTCTTCGACTTCTTGGCGGCGGCGGCGGCGCGGCGCGACTGGCGGCGTTCCTCCTTCTCCTTCTCCTCCTGATCCAACTGCCGCTCGTGCTGCTTCAGCAGGGTCTCGAATTCGTGATCGGAATCCACTGAACCACGCGGCGATCAACGGAAATCTATTGGATGGTAAGCTCACCGTCGTCCTCGTCGTCTTGCTTCTTTTTGCGCGTGGAGATGCGAATCTTCAGCGGCGCCACCTTGTCGCCCTCCTTCGACGCGCGCGCCTTCGCGTTGGCCTTCCACTCGCGGGCGCGCTCTTGAAACTCGCGGTACTTGGCCGTCAGGTAGGGCGCGATCTTCGAGCCGCCCAGTCCGGGGTTGTCCGCTTGGAAGACGGAGCGGAAGCGCGCCGAGTAGGCCTGCAAACACGCGAGAAATTCAACAAAAAAAGAGGAGTGCGCGAACCTTCCCGTTGGTGATCTCCGTGAAGTCCTGCTCCGTGTAGTCGGGCGTGACGTCCGTGATGCCGATGACGGCGCAGATTTCCGCAACCGATTGGGTGTTGGGGTCGGCCAGCGGGGGCTCCTTCGATCGATTCTTTTTGCCCTTCCGGCTCTTCCCCTTCTTCTTTTTGCTCTTCGACGACGGCGCGGGATCGGCTGAACGCGAGGGCCGAATGAAAGAAATGCGTGGACAAAACGAACCGCTGGCCGCCGACGTGCCCGGCTCGTCCGCCGCGGCGGCGTCGTCGGCGTCGCCGTTCGATTCGAGCTCCTCGTCGTCCATTTCGGCGGTTTGGTCGTTCGAGTCCTCGTGCTCGGCCATCGTCGCTGCAACGGCGGGAATTCGGATGGAATCGGACGGAGGTTGCACGGAATTCACGTGGATGTTCGAAAAAAGAGGATTTTTAGAAAAGAATGCGAAATTCGGCGAAAATCGCCCGAAATCCCGCGAATTCATTGGAATCCTTCAAATATTTTCGCTTGAAACGACGGCAAGAAGTCAACGGACGCTTTGGATCGAGGAAACGATCGAAATCACGTCAAATCCGAACGGAACGCCCGCGCGTGGACACGCGGTGGCGAGCGGCGAGCCGAAAAACGCGAACCGCCGGACGCGCCGCCGAGATCGTCGAGCGGGCGCGCCTCGCCGGCGACTTGACGCTTCCCGCCGCCGCCCGGCCGCCTCGTTTTTGCGTTCGGTCCTCCGCGTTCGCTCACGCATTCGCGGATCAAAAGAGCGCGCGGGGCGCGAGTCGTCCGCGAGGGTCAAGCGGCGGGGCTCGAGCGGGGGAAGCGGGGAGAAAAACGCGCGAACAATTCGGGGCGGGCGATGACGCGGAGAGCGAACTGCCCGCTCGCGTGGGCCGCCCCGCCGCGTTCTCCGCTCGGCGGCTCGCCGCTTCTCCGCGTTCCTCCGCAAAAAACGAACCGTTGGCCTCGCCGCCTGCCGCCGTTCGTCGGGTTTTTTGTTCTTTTGTGGCCGACGGCCGAACGGACGGGGGCGGCGGAGGGGGCGAGCGGGAAACTCGGCGGGTTCTCCGTCCACCCGCCGCCAAAAACGAGCCGAAATTTCCGCCCGACCGGCGGCCCCCGCGCGTCTCGTCATCGACCTCTATCGGCCGGTCTTTTTTCGCGAGAAAGTTTCCCGGCGACCTCCGGCTGTTCTCCGCCGCTCCCAATCGACCTCGAGAACGTGCGGACTGCTCGTCAAGGCGGGAAGGCTGCGTGAGAGCTCGAGAGGCGGAAAATAGAAAGAAGCAAGGAATTCATCTGGCGAAATGCCGAGGAGTTCCGACTCCTCGAACAGCAACCACACGGATTCGCAATTCCGAACAGAAGAGAGGTACGAGACGCCAAAAACACAATACTTAAGTAAAACAGCCACAGAAAGTGCGAATCTGCCGTAAACAAAAGAAATTGTGCGTTTGTCCGTCTCACTTGCCCTCTCAAACTTGCAGTTTGTAGCCTTGACCCAATCGAGCTGAACGTGAGATCTTTCTGGCCATTTTCATGCGCATTCCGAAGCCTTCATTTCGACCTCCGCCGAGCACGTTTAACGTGCCGTGGAGAAGTTGGTAGAACCTCACGTTTATAGAACTTTTATAGGTTTGTTCGAAAGCGGTTAACACGAGCTATGCGGCTGTGAGCACGTGACCGTAACGACTTGGATCACCCCTACCGGCAAAGACAGTGCACGCAATCGAGCTAACAGCGGGCGGGTTTGGCCAGAAGTGGGCCGGTTTTTGTAACACTTGGTGACGTTGCTGAGCACGTGTCTGCACTTGTTGTTGCCGGTTTTTAGCACTTCCGGACGGACCGCAGGCTAGAAACGGAACTATCGCTAAGCAGTGGCTTTTGTGCTGACATTCAATCGAATGGTTCGGGATGACTTTGGGTGACTCTCAGTGAGGAATTTCGTGCTCATGAGTCATGACTGCATTTCCAAGGAAACTCGACCACTCGCAGCCGTTCTCTCAAGGACCGCAAGCGCAGGATGGAGCGAACAGTCGGTGGTCGCAAAGAAATCGTTGAGATTTTCGTGCTTTTGTCAACACAAACGTTCGTACAGCGCGACTCGTCGTATTCCAGTTGCAACGAGCACTCGGCTTGTCGAACAAAGTCGACAAAAGCATTCGATTCGCCCCAGGCTAAGCAAACTTCCAGCTGGAGACGGCGCAAAATGCCGTTAATTGCTGTTTTTCCACGGTCTTGCGTGCTTTCTTCTTCATTCTTTTTTTGTTCTAAGGTCATCCAAGTGTCCGGAGCAGGTGGATTAACGGAGGATCACGTGGCCATTCGATGCCTTTGAATTCAATACGAGCAGGTTGAACTAAAGTGATCGAGCAGGAGGCATTGAGGTTTCACCTCTGTTCCTCCACCGCGGGAGGAAATGGGCGAGTGCCGCGCAGGTTGGAGCGGACTGCACGCGGCAATGCACAACCGCATGTGCGCGCGTTCGCTGCGAGGTCGCGACGTGTATCGGAGCGGATGGTGCGTTCACTGGGATGAACATTTTGGCTGCTTGCCCGTTTTTTGGTAAAATTCCCGGAAAAATGCAGGAATTTCTGTGGTCTTCGGGCGTGTACTGCGTTTTTCCCGACGAGATCGAATGTCGAATTGCGCAGTCGGGAACTCACTATTGAGGTCGCTGGATTGCGAAATGCCCGGACCGCTCGTTCCCATCAGTTGAACTGCCGGGCGGTGGCTGATTGCATTCATGGGAACGCGAGTCGTGGACTCGAGTCGCCCTCATTTTCATTCCCACGCCTTCCCACTTGCTGCGAATAAAAAACGGACCTGGGCTCACGATTCCAAGCGTTTTCTTTCGCGCGTTATCCCCGATTCTTCCGTGCTTTACTTCGTTCGTGCATTCCAGAAGCAAACTCTGCACCCTCCATGGAGATCGACCGTCCGGGAATCAAACGGAAGGCGGTGGGCGGCGGCGAGGCCGCAACGAAGAAGCCGAAGGCGAAGTCGAAGCCGCGGATGAGGGCGGACGTCCGCCGCGCCGTCATGACCCACGCGTTTCGGAGAGCGGAATTCAACCCGCCGCTGAACGACGCCGACCGTCTGCGAGAACGAGCGGCCCGTCGGCTTCGAAACTTGCGGTTTTTCATTTGCTGCCGCTCATTCTCGACCGTCTTCTGTTCGACGAGCGACAGAAACGAAGAGTCAGCATGGATTAAGCTCTCTCTTTATCCCACCGAATGCGGGCTGACCCGCGGATCGGATGGCCCGTTCTGGATTTCGTTGTACGACGATCCACTGAACTTTGATGTCGTCCGCCGAATTTTGCTCTTGGGGCGACGGGCCGTTCGAAAATGTTTGTTGGTGGTCGTTTTTGATGTCGACGCCACCTTCGCGCACGTTCGCAATTGGGCCACAGTCTTGTCGACGTTGAAAGGTACGTCCTGGTTTTCTTCCCGCTCTATCCACTCGCTTCTTGCAGGCCTTCCGCACTTGGAGTCGATCGACGTTTCGCTTCTTCGGCAGGGCAGGTCTTTGTGGATCGTGCAGATGCTCCGCGACTTCCTGCCGCTCGAGATCGTCGGTTCGTTTTCGGGCAAAAACGCCGACTTCCTTGTCCTTTGCGGCAAATCGCCGGTGGCAGTGGCCCAACGAGCCAAGTTGGAGGCCTTTAATGACCTCGCATACGGTAATTTCATGAAAAGTGTTAAGAACTGAGGAGTTTCTCGTTTAGATCTTGTGCCTTTCTTCCGTGTTCGTGCGCGCGTTCTTGAAATCGACGAACCAGTTCGGCAGTTGGCCGAGAACGGACGGTAAGCATGAAGGACGGAATTGGCGTTAGAATAATCACTACTTCAGCTTTCAACGAAACGAAACGGTGGAGAAGGTGATCATCAGTCTTTGCACGTCCGAAGGAAGCGCCGCTTTTCCTGCAAACCCCACGAGAGTCCCCAAGCCCGCCTGGGTCGAAGAAAACACGCGCATGTACCGAGCCGCTTTTGCGAGACTCCACGCCTTAAACGACGCTTTCTGCCTGCAAATCTTGCTTGCAAATGTCAACGGTTGCTCTTACGTGAGTCTTCTGACAACTTCTTGCTCTAATCCCTCCTCTTTCAGGCATCGTGGTGCAATTTGGAGGAGCAGTTCGAGGTTTGGTTCGAGCGTTCCCTGCAGCTCTGCAAGTACGCGAAAGAAGCGGGCATTTCGACTCTTCGCGTGCGGGTGACAGTTGAAATCCCGAACCCGCAATATTTTGCCGTAGGTCGCTCCTTTGTTCGAACAATCGATACTCGCTGCACTTTCAGGAGGAGTACGAGCAAGTGATGTCGGGTGCCAATCGGTTCTTCGCTCAACACTCGGACTTCACGCGCCAAACCGCCGATTTCGACGCCGATTTGCTGGACAAGTACAATGGCAGTAACTGCAAGATCAAAGAGGTTTGGTCTGCGCGTGCGGATACCATGGAGTTCTCCTTTGTGTTTGACGAAGAGCAGGTGGTGTTATTATGTGAATAAACTGCTTCCTTCAATCGCTCGATAAAATCGAGGTTGATGACTATAAACCCACACAAAAAGCCGCCCATAGTCGAAACTCCTGTGAAAAACGACTGTTCAGTCTTTGAGTCCAAAAGCTCCCGTCTAAACGCCTGTTACGATTACTTTGCTTTCAGTTTCACGACGTGCGGCGTCACCTTCGTTTCGTAATAAAAATTCATGAGTTTCGGCCGCTTCGTTCGGTCGGCCGTGAGTAAACGGTTGATTGTCGGCGGAAAACAATCGGGACTACGGAAGATTACTGAATGTTCCGAGCGAACAAAAGGCCACCAATTGAGAGGAGTGAGTGCTCGGGATGAAAATAGCCGCCAAACTTCCGAATTTCGTCCGATCGTCGTCGGTTCGAACCAAAGGACGAACCAAACGGCGAACGAAAGGCCGCGGCCACGAGTCGAACGGTTCCCCTCGGTCGGTGTTGTTGTTGTGTTGATCACGACGAACGAAGACGTGGAGACGGTCCATCAATGGATTCACCCGCCCCAACGGTCGGTATTTCTCAACCTTTCCTTCGTTTCTTCAGGGAAGCGATGAATGCGGCCGGTTGCCCATTGAATTGCTGAAATATTTAAAGCGACCGGCGGCCTCGGCGACGTTCACGATCCCCCAAACAACCCATTCGTTTGGTTCAACCCACCGACGTGCGGATCCTTCCTTCCTTAGATCTTCTACCTTCTTCCTCTCTCCCAGTCCCCCTTCTTTTCATTGACTTCTGATCACTCCTTTGCTCGCAGAATGATCGCCCACTTTCACGTGTGCCTCCTGTTGGCTTCCGTCGGACTTGCGGTTCTCGTTGGTGAGTTCTCTGAGAAAAACGAAGAAAGAAAGGAGTGGGGGAGAGCAGTAAAAGGAGTCCTTTCGTCGAATCCGTCCGCTAATCACCGTCAGCTTCAGCCGGAGCAGAGGAGGCGAAGATCATGACAAACGCGACGATCACAAACCAAACGGTCGTCGTGGAGGAGAAGCCGGCCCCGCCGCCGCCCGTCCCGGTAGTCGCGGCCGCCGGCGCCGCCAAGCCGGCCGTCCTGATCGCGCCGCACGGGAACGCGGTGCCCGTCCTTGTGGCCGTTCCGCAGCAACCGGCGGCTTACGTTGAGGCGCCCGTGGTCGCCACCACGCCGTCCTTCGGCTTCAAGTCGGGAGTTTCTGTCGGGTGAGCGGGATCGAACGGAGGATTAACCAGTGCACTCATTGCAGCCTCCTCTCGTTTGTGACCGTCGTTCCGTTGGTGTCGCTCGCTGCCCTTGTTTCCTGAGCCATTGGAGTGGAAAGCGACCGGCCACTCGAACTCCCCGAATTTATTTGACGACCGAATCGACCGCTTATTTCTTTTTGGTTTATCGGCCACAGCTTCTCTTGTATTTGTGACTCCAAAGAATAAACTTCGTGATTGTGAGCTTGACGAAGCGGAGAGGACCACTGACAGTGTCCAACGAATTCGCGACGGACGAACACTCGATCGATCGCTTGCAATCCATTAAAAAAACTCTTCCCGTTGCTGCTCCAACTACCGGACGTCTTCAACACACTCCCGAGCACAAAATACGTCGGCGGCAAGGTCACTTCTTTGCGACGATGAGCGCCGCTCGCCGCCTCGTGATCCGCCCGCTTTTCGCCGTGAATTCGGGAGTTTGCGGGCGGGGAACTCTCGGAAAAAAGTTGGTTCTCGATTGAATTCTTGCGTTGATTGCAGCGAATCTCCTGATGGATCGCCTTCGCTCGCTGGGCCGCCCGACCGCCGAAATCGTCGCCAACGCGGCCGCCCTTCGCTTCTTTTCGTGGGCGATCTTTCGGTTCGAGAATCTTCGGCACCTTCAAGAAGTGAGTGCGGGGAGCAATCGAGAGGATTGAAGGTGGGATTGCAGCTGCTTGGGGCCGGTTGGATCGACCCGTCGGCCCACGAGGTGCGGAAGATGGGCGAATTGTGGCCGCCGCCCGGCCATCCCGCCTTGTTTCTCGTCTTCGCGGCCGTCTGCTTCTTCGTCCACTCCAGCGTGTTCGTTCCACTCACAACACAACAATTTCTTTTGCAGAACCGCCCGAATTTCCGGTGGATTCGGCCGATTGGCGGCGATTTTCGTCTTCGCCGCCGCCGCCTTCGCGTCGACGCTGCTGCCCGAGCGGCTCGCCGAAATGCACCACGTGGTTTTGGCGCTCAACTTCGGCCACCTCGTCCTCTCGCTCTTGTCCACGTATTTCGTCCATTCGCTGTTCAATCGGAACAATGCGGAGGATGGAAAGCGAATAAAAGCGGAGTAAACTGCGAGCAGTTGCGTGTCGAAAAGAAGAGCGTACGTGAAAGGCGTTGCTCGATCAATTGAAGGCATTCACCGCTTGACCATAAACGAACATCTTCCACCAACGGCGATCATCCAACTAGAAAGAAGACATTTCGTCCAACAGCCTCCACTTCCTCCTGCGAGTCACCGATCCAACGGTTTGTCGTTGTGGCATTCCGCCGCATGCTTCGCCGAGTCGCCGCTTCGGCCGAGGCCGCTCTGCTTTCTGCTGCCGGAATTCCGTCGAAATCACGAGGATTTCGAATTGATTTGAGCGGATCGCGTTCATCCTTCCGTTCACCGACTTCTTCACGTGTTCCTCCCCTTGGATCCCCGCTTCTCACCAATTCCTTTCGAATTCCCCTGGATTTCAGCCGCCCGAATGCTCGCCGCCCGCTGCGTGAGTGTTTCGGTCGAATCGGCCGCCGTTCTGCTGCGCCGTGCGGCCGGCGTGCCGTTGGACGGCGAGCAGCGGCGATTCCGCCGGCGCACGTTGACGCCCGCGCCGTGGCTGCCGCCGAAGGAGCCGCCGTTCCTCTCGTTGTTGAGCGAAAGCGAGCGGTTCGTTTCTTCCATCGGATTCCATCGCTCAATCGATCGTTTGCAGCCGCGAATTCGAGCAATCCGACGAGTTCGCGTACCTCCGCCAACCGGCCGCTCCGCCTGCGGGTGGGATGGGCGAAGTCGTCCTGTCGAAGCCGCTGCCCGCCGAGGCGCCCGTCTGGACGCCCGAATCGCGCCGGTGCGGGCTGATCGCGCGCAAGATTGGAATGTTGCCCCAATGGTCAGTTCCGTTCGATTAAGGGCGGGATGGAGCAGTGGATTGAACGGGGGATTTCGATCGAAACATCGCGATTATTGACTTCTTCTTGTTCAGGCAAACCGACGGGACTCGCGTCTTGTGCACACTGCTGGAGATCCCCACGAATCACGTGCTGTGGTCGAGTGAGTGGCCGCTTTCTTCTGCCTTCCCACTCATTCCCACCCGCTTTCAGTGGATCCGGACACGTGGTTCCGGCGGACGCTCATCGGCAAGCGGAAGGCGTTCAACCGGGCGGGTCCTCTGTGGCAGGTTCGCTCTCTTCATCCTCTTCTTTGCATTTCTTTCGATCTGCAGGTCATGGTCGGTGCGGTGGACGTGGACCCGACGTTCCTCTCGGCGCCCTACCGGCGCGTCTTCGAGCGGGCGGGCGTCCCGTGCAAGGACCGAATGGCCGGCTTCCTGGCGACGGAGGACGCGGTGCTCCAGCCGGGCACCCAGCTGGACGTTCGGCACTTCCGCGTCGGCCAATTCGTCGCCGTCTCGGGCAAAACCATCGATTGGGGCTTCCAGGGCGTGATGCACCGGTGGGGGATGCGCGGCCAGCCCGCCCGCAACACCACGAAGTCCCACCGACGCGTCGGCTCCACCGGCTCGAAGGGCGACGCGCGCGTGTGGCCGGGCAAGCGGTTGGCGGGTTCGTCCTTTTCTTTCCTCTTTCTTCCACTCAATCAATCCCACCTGCAGGCCACATGGGCTACGAGTGGCGTCAAACGAGCGGCCTGGAGATTCTGCGCATCAATCCGCTGAAGCAGGTGATGTACGTGAAGGGTTGCGTGCCCGGAGATGCGGGCGAACTGCTCCTCGTCAAGGACTGCTTGATCCCGAAGAAGCGGGCCGAGAATCCGCCCTTCCCGACGTTCGTTCGCTCCGAGGTGGACGTGATGCCCCGCATCGACGAGGAGCCCGCCGACTGCTCGCTGGCCGAAATCACGAAACACGACGAATTTTCGCCCAAACTCTTCCGTTTCACCTCCCCGTCGATCGTCTTCACGGAGGCCGACGAGACGCCGCTGGCCGCTCGCGACAAGAGCCGCGCGAAGACGGCCAAGGTCAAGAAATAGGCTCCAATCGTCCCTCTACTTCCTTCTTTTGCTGGTTGTTTGTTGTTGAAGCGATCAATAGGCTCTTTGTCGAATAAATTAGTGGATTTTGCCGTGCGGATTGCTTCGATCGAGTTGTGCGTGAATTCCAAGTGATTACTTTCGTCAATTGGCAGCTGTTGGACGGTTGTTTGTCGTTGTGCACGCGGGGATTCTCGATTCAGGAAGCAAAAGGATCCAACGAGCAATCGATCCGTCCGGCCGGCTTGTTGTGGAAGCCGTCGGCTGGCGATCCAACGAACAATCGACCCCAGCGGCCGGCCGGCCAGTTGGCGAAGCCGCCGACCGGCGGTCCCGCAACGAAAATTCGAGGCGCTGGCGAACCGCCCGCCTGTCCGCCGCCGCCCTCCGCTCGCAGCTGCCGCTCGCCGCCCTCGCTTTTGGCCTACGCGCCGCTTTCCGCTAGCCATCCCCTCGATTCGAGCCGTTTGCTCTCGGAATTCTTTCGGGACGATCGGCGAGAGTGGGCGGTCGACTAGAGGGACAAAACGGCGGAAATTAGTGGGCTTTTCGGTTCGGAACAAGCGGGGATTTGTGGGCAGAAAGTGATGACTTTGTTTGGGATGGGTTTCATCACCCAAAAGCCGTGCTTTCCACCGATTAATCCATTCGTTCTTTCGATTCCTTGCTCCCGAATCAACTCCCTTTCTTCCGCTTGATTCTTCGCCGTGAATTGCCGCGATCTCGCGCCTATCTTCTCCTCCTTCAACCGTCCACTTGCAGAAGAGCCGACCGAAATGTCTCAAATGCCGATCATCCTGCTGAAGGAGGGCACGGAGCAGAAGCAGGGCAAGGGCCAAATCATCGGCAACATCGACGCGTGCGTGGCCGTTGCGGACGCCGTGCGGACGACGTTGGGACCGCGCGGGATGGACAAGCTTGTGGTCGACACCAAAGGTTCGCCCTCTTTTCTCATTCCTTTCATTCCCTCGTTGAATTGCAGGCAAGACGACGATCTCCAACGACGGCGCGACCATCCTGAAGCTGCTCGACGTCGTCTACCCCGCGGCCACGATCATCGCGGACATTGCGAAGAGTCAGGACGCCGAAGTGGGCGACGGGACCACCAGCGGTTCGTTTCGATCCGAATTGTTTGTTCTCAACTCCCGGATTTCAGTGGTCGTGCTGGCCGCCGAGTTGCTCAAGTCGGCGAAGCAGTTCATCGAGGACGGCGTGAATCCGCAGCTGATCATCCGCGCGTACACGCAGGCCTCCCGCGAGGTTCGTTCGCTTTTTCCCGCTCATTCCATCCACTCATTGCTGCTTGCAGGCGATCAAGAAACTCCGCGAGCTGTCCGTGAAGCTCACCGACGAGCAGGAGCTCTACGAGATGCTCATCAAGTGCGCCGCGACGACGTTGAGCTCCAAACTGGTGAGCAACGACCGCGAGCACTTCGCCAAGATGGTCGTCGATGCGGTCAATTACCTCGACGACGACCTGCCGTTGAACATGATCGGCATCAAGAAGGTCAATGGCGGCTCCATCACGGTGAGTTCCCCTTCCGTCTGCTGCATGCGAGGGCCAACAGTACTGTACGCAAAGACGACTGCAGTGCTTTGCCGTAAATCTTCGCGTTGGCCAAAGCGAACGAGCGGGTTTACACTTTGCGATCACCGCCGATTGTTCGCGAAGTCAAAGACCGCCCGACATCCTTACTAAATCGAGTACTTCGTCGTTTAATCCATCGCTTTGTTGCAGGACTCCCGCCTCATCAAGGGCGTCGCGTTCAAGAAGGCGTTCTCGTACGCCGGCTTCGAAATGCAGCCGAAGACGTACGAGAAGCCGAAGATCGCGCTCCTGAACATCGAGCTGGAGCTGAAGGCCGAGCGCACGAACGCCGAGGTGCGCATCTCGAGCGTGGCCGACTACGAGCAGGTGAGTTCCCCTCCATTCATTCTCCTTCTTCTACTCGGTGGATTGCAGGTGGTGAACGCCGAGTGGACGGTCCTCTACCGGCAGCTGGAGAAAATCCACGAGAGCGGTGCGAAGATCGTCCTCTCGCGCCTGCCCATCGGCGACGTCGCCACGCAGTGGTTCGCGGATCGGTGAGTTCCCCTTTCGATTGATTTCATTCGTCCAATTCGTTGATTGCAGCGACCTCTTCTGCGCGGGCCGCATCCCCGAGGACGACCTGAATCGCGTGCAGGCTGCCTGCGGAGGGACGATCCTCACGACCGTCTCGCAGGTCACGGACGAGGTGCTCGGCCAGTGCGGTCGCTTCTTCGAGGAGCAAGTGGGAAGCGAGCGGTTCGTTCCTTTCCTCTGACCATCCACTATCCTCGTGCTTGCTTGCAGCTTCAACATCTTTGAGGACTGCTCCAAGGCCCACTCGTGCACGCTGCTGTTGCGCGGCGGCGCCGAGCAGTTCATCGCCGAAACGGAGCGCTCGCTGCACGACGCCATCATGATCGTGCGGCGCGCCAAGAAGCACGACGCGATCGTGGCGGGCGGCGGCGCCATCGAAATGGAGCTGAGCAAACACCTGCGCGACATCGGCAAGACGATCGCCAGCAAGGAGCAGTTCTTCTGGAAGGCGTTCGCCAAGGCCTTCGAGGTTCGTTCGGCAACGGAAGCCTTCTGTTGATTGTTTGCTTCAGATCATCCCGCAACAATTGTGCCACAACGCGGGCCTCGACGGCGTGGAGATTCTCAACCATCTGCGCACGCGCCACCAGAAGGGCAACAAGTGGGACGGCGTGGACATCCACAAGGAGTCCGCCTCGAACAACTTCGACGGCTGCGTGTGGGAGCCCGCGTTGACCAAGGAGGTGAGTCGTCTACTGAATCCTCTTAACTCCATCCTCTTGATTTTGCAGAACGCGATCATCTCGGCCACGGAGGCGGCGTGCACGGTGCTTTCGATCGACCAGACGGTGAAGAACCCGCGCCGCAACCACGAGATCTCCGGCGCCCAGCAGGTGATCCAAGGCGCGCACTAAAGCGGCCCCCCGACCGGCCCGACGGACGGCGCGAGTGATCGGACGAGATCGCCTCCTTTCCACCACCTCTTTAATCTCGCAGAAAGTTGTGATCCCCGTCGACCGCCCACCACAAAAGAATCTCCGCTTTCCCGCTCCGCTCTGCTCGTCGATCCTCCGCCCGCCCCACAAATCTCCGCCGCCTTCCGATCGCCCCGTCCGTCCACTCCTCTTTGTTTGTTGCTAATCAATGGCTTCTCGTTGTTGTACTCCTTCGATTAAACTTGTTCGATGTTGCAGAAAGAAGATGGGGAAGAGTGGAAGCGAGTAATCAGTTGCAGAGATCGAAGGATCAAACGAGTCGAATGTTCTCGTCGTTAGCAGTACCTAATCGAGTCCGTTTAGCTAAATGCGGGAGGGAATTCGGGAGTCCATCGATTTGTTTTGCTGCCCAAAATTCCTAGAAATCTGTTCATTACTCGTTCCTCCCTTCGATTCGATCGGTTCTTTGTTTGTTCGCCGTCCTTTCGGCTGATAGCATCAAAACCCCTCTCTGCTTGTGGAATCGATCGATTAACCGACCGAATCCAACGCGCCCTCGCTCGCCCGCCGCACCCCAAAAGCGACGCGCCCGCCGCGTCCCGCCGCGATTGTGCGCGCCGCCGGCCGACGCCAACGCCCAACGGTCGCCGGCCGCCAACCGGCGCCGTCGTTGCGACGAAATTCGCCCACGATTCCCTCGATTTTTTCGATTGAAATCGAGGGCTTTGAGTGAAGAAATTGAGGGATTCGTGGGATCGGTGGGAATTCTTTAAGCCAAGTGGTCGACGGTCGATTTCTTCCGCTTTTCGAGCATTTCGACCGCCGCCCACTTCCCGCCCGTTTTGCAGTTTGTCGCCGCTGAAATGCCGAAGAAGTGCGGATTTTGGTAGCTGTTCGTGAAGGAAGAGATTTCAATCGATCTTCTTCAACTACTGACCAGAAAAACGGGCCAAAATTCAAGGATTCACGGTTGTACCGCGATTTCTTCTAAAGTTTCGCAAAAATGCGCCAAATCTCGCAAAATTTCCCTATTTCGCGGCCTTATTTGCTGGTTCTTGCCTCCATCGTGTTTTTCACCTTCTCCTTATCGTTCCCCAACTGCTCTCGATTTATTTGCCCCGATTTTAGGCCACTCGCCTCTCCGTTGCCGCACGAAATGGGCCGTCGGGACGCGACCTCGACGGGCGCCAACAACGAGCCGATGACGTTCATCCGCCGCTTCGGCGACGAGAAAACGGAGGCGCCGCCGCCTCCTCCGCCTTCGGCCGGTGGCGGCGGCTCGTCCGGCAGCCGCGAAGAGTCCCGCTCGCGTCGTCGGCGGGATTCGCGCTCGCGGAGTCGCTCGCGGTCGCGCGATCGCGAACGTCGACGACGGAAACGTGAGTTCCCTTCGGTTCACTCGTTCGATTGCTCCGGCTGCTCGCCTTCAGGCTCCCGCTCCCGCTCGCCGCACAGCCGCGACCGCGACCGGGGCTCGCCGGCGCGCGTGAAGCACGAGGTGAAACGCGAGGCGCCCTCGCCGCCGCCCGCCTCCTCGTCCTCCTTCGGCGCCGGTCGACCGGTCCCGCTGATGAGCTTGAATCCGAGCATGCCGGTGCCCATTTCGGAGGTCGCCAAAACGTTGCCGCCGCAAATTCGCGGCCACGTCGTCGCCCAGTCGCTCTTGGCGAAGCCTGAAGCTCGTGAGTTCTTTTCGCCTCTTTTCATTCGATTCTTCCGTTCGTTCAGTGCCGCAAGTGATCGACCAGGCGGTCTCGTCGGTGGGTGCCGGGCCGCTCGCATTGATCGGGGCCGACGGGACGCGCGAGCGGAAGAAGAAATCCCGCTGGTCCACCACGAAGCAGTTCGTGCCCGGAATGGTCACCATCCTCCCGTCCAATCTGAACGACGAGCAGCAGAAGGCCTACTTGCGTGAGTTCCTCTCATTCCACTAAATTCTTTTGATCCCGTCGTTCAGTTCAACTGGAAATAGAAGAAGCGACGAGGAAGCTCCGGTTGGGCGACTTTGTGCCGCCGGACGGCGTCGAACGGTTCGTTCTCACTCGTTCTGTTCCATTGATTCGAATTCGAATTGCAGGAGTCCCTCGCCGGAGCCCGTGTACGACGCGAACGGCAAGCGGCTGAACACGCGCGACGTGCGCAAGCGGCAGGAGCTGGAGCAGCTGCGGCACGAAAAAATTCAGCAGCTGCTCAAGCTGAATCCGATGTACAAGCCGCCCGCCGACTACCGCGCGCCGAACATCCGCCTGCACGACAAGGTGTACATCCCGCAGGAAACCCATCCGGAGATCAACTTCGTCGGTTTGTTGATCGGGCCGCGCGGCAACACGCTGAAGGCGCTCGAGGCGGAGGTGAGTCCTCTCCATTCCTCTTTCAACCAATCGCTTCGCTGCAGACCCAAGCGAAGATCATCATCCGCGGCAAGGGCTCGGTGAAGGAGGGCAAGTTGGGCCGACGCGACGGGCCGATGCCCGGCGAGAACGAGCCGCTGCACGCGTACGTGACGGGCGCCGACCGGGACGTGATCAAGAACGCGTGCACGCGGGCAAGTTCCCTTCTATTTAACCATTCATTCCTCTCTTGTGTTCTCCTTTTAGATCCAAGAGATCATCAACGCGGCGCTGTTGATTCCGGACGGTCAGAACGAGCTCCGCAAGCTGCAGCTGCGCGAGTTGGCCGTCTTGAACGGAACGCTCCGACCGGAGGACATCGTGAACGCGGTCCGGTGTTCGAATTGCGGCAGCGATCAGCACAAGACGTGGGAGTGCCCGGACGCGCCGAACGTCACGGCGAACATCATTTGCTCGATTTGCGGCGCCGCCGGCCACATTGCGCGCGATTGCAAGCAGCGCGGCAACGAGGAGTACTCGGAGGACAACGGGGTCGCCATGGACGACGAGGTTCGTTCCCTCGTTCATCACCTCAATCATCTCCTTCGTTCAGTACTCGGCCTTGATGGCGGAGTTGGGCGAGAAGCCCAGCCAGTCGAAGGCCACGCAGGGCGTCGCCCAATTCGGAACGGTCCGTCCGCAAGGCCTCCAGAGTTTGATGGGCATCGACACGGGAGCCGAGGGTTCGTTCTTCGTTTTCCATTCGATTTTTGTGCATTCCATTGAGTTCAGATCTCGACGCCAACGGGCAGGGCGGCTACCGCAGCGTGCGTGGGCGTGGCGGACGCGGCGGCTACAGCCGCTTCGGCGCCTACCCCGACCCGTACGCGCAGGACGGCGGCCACGGCGACATCCAGTCGGCGGCTGCGGCGTGGGCAAGCCAATGGCAGCAGATGGGTGGTGCGGCCGCTGCGGCGGGCGGGGACTACGGGAACGGCTACGAGAGTGAGTTCCATTTCCTTTCGTCTATTGATTGAATGCTCGCTTGTTTGTTTGCAGTGAGCGCCGCCGACATGGCCGCCTACTACCAAGCCGCCGGCTACCAAATGGACCCCGCGCAGGGCTGGATCGCCCCGCCGCCCCTGCCGCCGGAGATGCCGGCCGCGCCCGAGGCCGAGGAGTTCAACCTGCTGGCGCCCCCGCCGCCCCCTCCGCCCGCCAGTTGATCCCAGCGGGCATTCCGCTCGTTCGTCCAAGCCGGCCGCAGTGCAGTCATTTATTCCATTAATTTATGCCCCCACTCACATTCAACGAATATTCAGTCCAGTCTTCTTCTCCTCCGTCGTCCCTCGTTTGCGGTCGGCTGAGCGACGACGACGAGCGGCGGCTAGCAATCGCGATTTGTTCCAACGGCCGCCCAGCAATCATTCACTCTTCCCCTCCATCCTTCCCTCCTTCCTTCCATCTTTCCCTCCGTCTCTATTCGTCTCATAAGTTGTTTCCGTTCGGCTTCTTTCGTTCGTTCATTTCGTTTGGTTTGGTTTGTGTTCGTGAAGGCGGAAATAAAGATTTGCGGACTTGATTCGGCGATCGACGCTTGTGGATTCGGGTTGTTTGATGGTGGAGGTGTGAATTAGTTCTCTCGTTCTGCTTCGTGCTTCAGGCTTCACGTTCCGGTCCCGGTTCAGGCCGCTCTGCCTCGACTTCCTCCGATTGACGGCTTGTCGCTTTCGATCGGCCGCCGGCGCGTCAGTTTGAGGCCGACGGCGACGAGCGGCGGTTTGCGGCCGCCGGCGTGTGAACGGAGGGCAAACAAACGAGAACGAGGTTTTTAGAGAACGACAAACGACGAGAAGCCGCGGAAATCGATCGCCGCGAGCGATCGGGTAACCGTCCGTTTGATGGACGGAAGACGGAGCGGCTGATCGACGGGTCCTCGAGCAGCAGCGTGAACTCTTGCGCCCACCAAGAGGATCGACCGGAACTTTTTGTACGAAAGTTTGGAACGCGCGAAAGAAACGAAAAGTGGCCGGAGATTTTTCGATTAAACCCGCCGGCCTCCCGCAAACGTCGCGCTGAAGAAAAGACGGGGCGCCGAAGCCGCTGGCCGCGAGCAGGCGCCCGCCGCCGCCGCCGCTCTTCCGGTCGGCCGCCGAACGAAAAGAAGGCGGCGGCGCTGCCGGCGGGCGGCCGACCAAGCGGCGTTGAGCCTCGCCGGCCGCCCCGTCGGGAGTTTCGGCGGCGGCCGCTCCTTTTTGCTCGTTGCGGCCGGACGGGCGCCGTTGGCCCGCCGCTTGGCCGCCGTCTTCCTCAACACTCGACTCGTCAAAGTGGAAAGCCGAACGAACGAAATGGTTTTTGCGGGCCGGACCGCAAGCCGCCGGAGGACGCGGCCGGACGGCGGCGAGGAGCCGCAAGAAACGGCGCTTCCCGCCTTCGCGCTATCGGAATTCGCCGTCCGAACGATTATTTCGTTGAACTCACTTACCGCCACCCCGCGTGCACGTCTTTTGGACGTCGAGCGTCGCTGCGGTCCCTCCGGTTGCACGCCTCGTTTTCTCTTGGCCGCTCGCCCGCCTGATCCGGCCGCTTTTCGCCCCGCCGATTGATCGTGGCGGCACGCGGCGACGGTCGGCGGATTTTCTTTTCGGAAAGCGCACGTTTCACGCTCATTACGCGCCTATTTTTTCGGTGGAAAGCGGACGGCACGCGAAGGTTTGTTGCTCGATTTTTGGGACGACTTCCATCGACCGCACTCGCTTCCGCGTCTTTCGCCCTTCAACGTTTGTCAACGCTCGCGGTTGATGCGCGGGCCTCTTGCGTTAATCCATCTCGTTTTTCTTGGACGACTCGCCGCGTCCGTCGAGTCGCGCGTCCACTCGCTTCCGGCGGCCACGAGGTTCTTTCGTTGCATCGGCGGGTGGCTTCTTTCAAAATTCCGGCCGGTTTTTGATGCCCGCGAGAAGAAAACAAATAACGAGCGCTTTGTGCCGTGCGGCCGGCCGCAAGGAAACCACGCGCTTCGCGGCGGAAGTCAAAACAAAGATGTTGGGTTTTTGGACGGCACAGCGACGAGCGGCAAATGCGCGGCGGTTTTGCGTGATCGCGTGGACCATCAGCTTTCATTCGCCAGATTCTTTTTTTTACAAACCCCTGACTCCTCGCCCTTTCAGCCCACGTTCTCGTCGCTTCACTCACTGCCAATCGGGCCCCAACGCGTCGTCGTCGGCCGCGCGCATGACCACGCTGCTGGTTTCCTCGAATTTCCTCTCGCCGTCCGCCGCCCCCGCAGCCCTCGTCGACGTGGGCGGCCGCGAGTGATCGTCGTGAATGCGCCGAAGCGATGCGGCGGCTGTGTCCACGCAGTCGACGCGCCGTCGGCGTCGCGCTTTTCGACGTGAAGTCCACGCGGCGGAAGGGGGCGACGGCGAACGCGGGGAACGCCGCGTTGATCGCGCGCTCATGGAGAGGACGCGTGGTGTTCGAGAGATCACGAGGAGATCCATTCGGCCGAACGATCGACGACCATCGATCCTCCTTCACCGCCTTCTTATGGCCACCGTCTTCTGCGCGCTCCTTCCAGCGGCGGCCGTCGCGCAGAACTCGAAGGACTCCAGCCGGCTGTACGAGACGCTCCTCTCCGACTACAACAAACTCGTCCGCCCCGTCCACAACAACACCGAGACGTTGGTCGTCAAGTTCAAGCTGAAGCTTTCCCAACTGCTCGATGTTGTGAGTTTCCCTCCAATCCCTCTCGTTCACTTCTTTCCGTGGATTGCAGCACGAAAAGAACCAAATCATGACGACGAACGTGTGGCTTCAGCACGTGAGTTCTCCTCATCGGTTTCATCGTCTAATTCGGGAGTTGCAGTCGTGGGTCGACCAGAAGCTCACGTGGGACCCGGCGGACTACGGCGGCGTCGACGTCCTCTACGTTCCTTCCGATTCGATCTGGTTGCCCGGTGAGTCGCCGGACGAGCGGAGAGGAGAGGTGCTTCGAATGCTCACCGCTGGTCTTGTGAACGAAAAAGCATTGAACAAGCTCTCTGAATTGCATTCAAACAAACTCTTCAAGAGTTTCCAACCATCTAATCGATTATGCACGCATTAAAGGGATCGTGCTGCACAACAACGCGGACGGCAACTACCAGGTGACGATCATGACCAAGGCGAAGCTCACGTACGACGGGACGGTCGAGTGGTCGCCGCCCGCCATCTACAAGAGGTTCCCCTCCCCTCCTCCTTCCCCTCACTCTTCCCCTTCAGCATGTGCCAAATCGACATCGAATGGTTCCCGTTGGACGTCCAAAGCTGCGAGATGAAATTTGGCTCTTGGGTGGGTGCACTCTCGTGAAATCCTCTCAATTTCCGGTTGGATTGCAGACGTACGGCGGCTTCGAAGTCGATCTGAAGCACAAAGACGAGCACCTGCAGCGGGAGGAGCGCGAGAAGGTGATGGGAATCGACGGCGAGTTCTACGAGACGATTTGGGTCGTCGATGAGGGCATCGACCTCAACGACTACTACCCATCGGTCGAGTGGGACATCCTCCGAGTGCCCGCCAAGCGACACGAGAAGCGGTGAGCGGGGGGTTCTTTGGAGCAAAGGGGGAACATTTGAAGGGCATTATTCCGAAGAACGAGAGGCTACAATGAGCGATCAATCAGTTGCTGTTGGAATTGATGTTTGCGTTGCTCTTTGACCTGCGGCCTTCGGAATTGCGGCTGTATGGTCTTTAAAAATGAAGTGACTATCGGGTTACCAATCCTTTACACCTTTAAACATTGACCAACGCCTTCCAGATCCCTTAACTAACCCCCACTGATTGCAGGTACCCGTGCTGTGAGTCGCCGTTCACGGACCTCACGTACGAGATCCACTTGCGAAGGAAGACGCTCTTCTACACCGTCAACCTGATGATCCCTTGCGTCGGCATTTCGTTCGTTCACCCTCCTTTCTGATGGCTTCTTACCGCTGGCTTGCAGCTTCCTCACGGCTCTCGTGTTCTACCTGCCGTCGGACGGCGGCGAGAAGATCTCGCTGTGTATTTCGATCCTGATTTCGTTGACCGTCTTCTTCCTGCTGTTGGGTGAGTTCACTTAGATATCTACCGTTCATGAATCCACCGGTTCCAGTGGAAATCATCCCGTCGACCTCGCTGGTGATCCCGCTGATCGGAAAGTACCTCCTCTTCACGATGGTGCTCGTCACGTTGAGTGTAATCGTTACAGTCATTACTCTCGTAAGTTCTCCTTCCTCTCTTTTATCTCATTACTTATTTACCGAATAGAACGTGCACTACCGCTCGCCGTCCACGCACAAGATGTCGCCGTGGGTGCGGCGCGTGTTCATCGACATCCTCCCCTACTACCTGCTCATGAGACGGCCGACGCGGGCCGGGCGCACGAATCGCTCCTCCTCCTCGTTCTACCAACCACCGGACAACGTCTCGAATCTAACTGTAAGCTTCCATTTGATCTACAGAACGCTATTGATCCCTTGCTTAGATGCAACTGATGCCGACGACCGTGCCGGGAGCGGGACATCGCCGCAGCACGCGCAACTCGTCGTTCAGCCTCCGCTCCAAGGGTGGGCGCAACTCGACGGTGTTGGAGCAGTCGGACTACCTTTCGCCCACCAGTCGCCTTTCGGATGCGTTCGTCGGTTCGAGCCGGGGATCCGTCCAGCAGGAGCCCACGCCCATGCAGGCGGCCGTCGAGAGCGTCTCGTTCATCGCCGACCACTTCCGCAAGGAGGAGGAGGACCAGCAGGTGGGGATTCCATTGAGCGAACTCACTAGACGGTTGATTGCAGGTGATCGAAGACTGGAAGTACGTGTCGGTGGTGCTGGACCGCATCATGCTGATTTTGTTCACGTTCGTCTGCTTCGCCGGCACCCTGCAGATCATCTTCCGCGCCCCGACCATCTACGACAACACGCCGGCTCTGGCTTGAAAGAGAGCGATGAGATCAATCGAGTGTTCATTCCCTTTCGTTTCTTTCGTTTTGTCCTTTGAGTTGGAGGAATTGGTCCGGAGGTTGCGGAGAACTCTTCCGTTTGCTCGTTCGTCCGCCTCGCCAACTTCCGCCGACCTCTGCCCTCCGACAAACAAACATATGAGCTCCGGAATGCGGCGGCCGACCCGTTCGGTGGTCCATTCGTTTCTCTCCTTCCTTCATCCTTCCCATTGGCTCTCAATTCGTTTCCACACAGCGCGTATCGTCTCTCCAGTTTGCAGCAATCCGTTCGCTCCAATTGTATTGTGTTTTGAATGATCCCATAACCTGCTACAACAATAAACTGGTCCGATCATCGAGGGGTGCCGACAGTTGGCTCGATTAAGCCAGGGAAGAGGAAGAGCTTTGATTTGAGCAGGTGAAAGAGAACGAGCCAGCAGGAAGATCAAGCAAACCCTTTGTTTTTGCTCATTTCTCTTGAGTTATGACTCGTCCAGATTTCAAAAGAAAGAAAGAAGCGAGTGCACGTGTTCATTCAACTTCTGCCGCTTTTACCCGCCGATCGACTCGAGAGTTTCTTTTGCGTTCGATCCGCCGCGGGTCGCTTTTTCGTTTCGATTTTTGCCGTCAAGCGGCGAGCGGGCGGCCGGCGAGTGCCAAACGGCCGCTCGAGGGACGCCGCCCCGTCGTTTTGTTTTGCCATTCGAATCGAGACGCCGCCGATCGGCCGCGAGCGAATTTTTGACTTTCGGCGGCAATTTCGCGTTTTTATTCCCGCCCCGCGCTTGCGGCCGCTTTTTATTGGACGACAATCGAATCGGGTGGGAGTTGGGCGAAAGGATCGATGATCAGTTGTTGGATGAGCTGTTTGTGATCGAATAGTTGGAGCGGCTCAAGCGTTCTTTTTGTGATGCACTTGTGTTGTTTCGAACTGCTAATCGCTCGGCAAATGATAAGAATTTATCCTTGAATTTACCGTTGATTACTCTTGCGTACGCGACCCTTTCGATCGTCCGCTTTCCTATTTCAAACTACTCAATGCTTTACAGCTTCTCATCGACTTTTTTTCCATTCATCCGTTTGATCGTCGCGATGATCTTCCTGAACCAGGACGGAATGCACCGAAGTTGGTTCGCGGACAACGGCGAGAAGGACGAGGGCTGGACCACCGCCCAAGTACCCACTTATCTTCTTTCTTCTTTCATTCTTCGGTTCAGAAAGCGGTGTTCGGCGCCCTGGGCGTCTACGTGTTCGTCTCGTGCGTCCTCGTCTTCTTCTACTTCCCCGGTGCGCTCCTTTCGATGGTCGTCCCGGTGGTGATGTTCGTTGCTACGACCGCGGTGAACAAAGTGGGCACCGACGAGGACCTCATGTTCTGCACGATCATCGCCGTGAGTTCCCGTCTTTCGCCGAGCATGACGATGATTCATGCGGGCGAGGAGGTCGTTCGGGTTTACGGCTTCCCGCTCGTTCTTTACGTTTTGAACGAAGGGCGAAGAGAGGGCTGGACTGAGCACACAGCTGCAATCGATTACGAGATTTCGCTTGCTCATAGCTCGAGCCTAGGGAGAATCGAGTAAACAAGCTTTTTGCACGTGATACAACGAAGCATTGCACTTGTTTTACTGCACGATCTTCTCCACAATTTGCACTCAGGTTCTTTTCCAAAATCCGCTTGCAACGTTCCGCCGGGGCAAAAAGCGGACACGTGCCGCCGAAGGGATCGGCCGTACGGCTGCACTCGGCCGGCAATCGGATCTCCGGAGCCGGCGGCCGCAAAGTGGAGGAGATGAACGGGGCGTCGCCTCGTGACACCCGCCGCTCGTCCGGGCGGCCTTCCAGGAACGGCGGGCGGCTCGAACGTTTCGTTCCGAGCGGCCCGCGGGTGACGTCGGCCGGTCGGCCGGCGGGAGTCATTTTGAGGCCGCCGGCCGGAAACAATCGAGCGGGCGGGCGGGCGAGCGGACGGAAAAAGCGGCTAATTGCTCTCCACTTTTAAAGACCGCAACAAACAACCCAAAGAATGCACGTACTCCCCACAATCGAGTGCTTTCTTTGCTTTCAGGTGATCAACGCGCTGATCAAACTCTCGGCCGTCATCGTCTACATCAGCGCCTTCAACCTGAACGATCCCAACGACGACTCGCGACCACTCCCGCCCTCGTCACCCGGAGGTTCGTTAGAGGATGGGAATGGAAGAGGTTCTCTTGTGTTGCTGGGAGATGAAGGTGCACTCGAATGTGAGCCATTGTTTAATGGCTTCTGTTTTGTTTTGGGAACAGCCGTGGAACAGAGCGGCAACAGCACGTGTCGTCCCCAATCGCTCCTCGAACAACTCGACTGCTTTCAGACCTCTCGCTGGACCCCAAACGAGTATTCTTCTTCGCGCTGATCGCTGTGGAGGCGATCATCGTCCTGTTGGTCCTCTTTCTCCGTTGCAACCTCAAAATGTGCCGGTCCCACATTGCGCGGTAGTTCGAGCGACAGCCACATTGTACTTCGTTCATTTTATTGCGTAGACATCTGTAGGGTAAATTATGCTCGTCACTCGCCTTCGATTTTTGTACATAAACGACTCGAATTGCAATCGATCAGCCGGTTGGGTTTCCGGCGACCGCCGGCCGGCCGCTTTCGCCGAAAACGAACGGCGAGACGCAGCGGAGGGGCGCGGATCATCCGCCCCGTTTGCCAATCGAGAGGGAGATTATCCGCCCACTGCCGACCGTTCACTCTGGTGTTCGTCGTCTCATTAGAAGCGAACGTTCGTCGAGTGGATCGAACTGTGCCCAGCGGAGGGGAGATCGGCGGTGGGCGCGGACGGTTGATAATCAGTTGGACGTGATCAAGCTCTTTTTATTGACGCACACACAGCACGTGATATTAACTTCGAACAAACTCGCCTAATCGAGTTCTGCACATCAACTCGAAACAATCAGTTGCTCTACTCAAATTCCTTCTTGATCAAGCAACAACCAACGAAAGGCCGCACCGAATTCGGACGGCCGCGGCCGCTAATCCCGACCGCTCGACGATTCCGCTTATTCGACCGAAGAGAAGCCGCGGGCGGGCAGGTGGGAGCGAGTGGTGAGCGGAGAGACCGAAAATGGATCAATGCGCAATTCGCCGGACCCCTCGCTCGCGAGAGCTCCGACCGCCGATTTGTTCGACGGCGCGCGTCAATCGAGAATCGAGGCTGGCGGATTCGAGCGAACGAACGAACAGACGAGCGGGTGAGTGAGAGCGGCGGATCGAAGTGGCGAATCGTTTCGAAGTGAAATCGACCCACCTCCCACTCCTCTCTTCGTCCGCTTCAGCCAGCCGATGAACCGGTGATGTCGGAGATGGCCGGAAGTTTTCGCTTCCTGCTCGCCCTCACGATTCTCCTTTGCTTCTCCACGACGGGCGCCCTCACCGACTGCAGCGGCGATGGCACGTGGGGCCCGTGGCAGGCGTGGTCCGCGTGCTCCGCGAACTCGCAGGTGCGCTACCGCGACTGCAACCCGCTGCCGGCCGGCTGCATAGCTTCGGCGCCGTTCGTCTGCTTGTGAGTCCACCGATGAGAAGAATGAATCCGATGGATCGTAGGGGAAACTACACGGAGACCGGGTCCTGCTCGAGCACAACAACGACGCGTAAGTGGGGGCGGCTGGTGAGAGGATTCTCTTGTGTTCCCCCTCGCTTCCGGCTTCACACTGCGGGCCTTCAGGCGCGCTGTCGTCGACCAGTTGGACGTGGTCGTGGACGCGGCGTGAGTCGCGTCGCATCGGCCGCTCCAACTCCTCTCGTTCGGCTTTCAGGCCCAATAAATTTGGTTGATTTAGCGTCCGCAACGACGCCCGCAACGAGCTTGTCCTCGTCGGCGGCCACTTCGACGTCCACGCCGCTCAGTTCGACCTCGACTTCGACCAGCACGTCAACATCGACGCCGAGCACGAGCACAAGTACGACAACGCCCAGCACGACAACGACGACTCCGAGCACGACTCCATCGACAACGACGTCGACAAGCACTTCGACTTCGACAACCACTACGAGGTTCGTTCGCTTGATGAAAAGAGATGGACGGAGGGCTGCAGAATTGGTCCGCTTGTCCTTCTCCACGTATTTTTTGCAGCACAACAACAAGTACTTCGACAACGACTACGCGGCCGCCGACCACGTCGATTCCGTTGGGATCTGGCGTCGTCTCCTCGTCGGCAGCTCCCTCGTCGACAACCGGTAAGCAGCCGAGAGAAGAAAGAAGGAGCAATAGAATGGAAGAAAAAAGAAGCGAATTTCACTCGCTTTAGGCCCTCCGCCTTCCAGCACCTTCCTCCCGCCCTCCACCTCTTTGCCGCCCGCAACGACCGCAGGTCAGCGCGATTCTTGAGCCGAGGGGGCGGCAGCCAAACATTGATTTCTGTTGTGTTGTTAGTGGATGACTGAACGAAAAGAACGACGAGAATTGTAGCGAGAGGCGTTGAGTTCTTTTCGTTTAGGATCCACCGCCTCCACGCCGCCCGCAACGACCACAGGTCAGTCGGGGGAACGAAGAGAACTCGACTTGTTTGATTGATCCATCGGGGTTCGCTCTTCTCCACATGTTTGTTGGGAGTTTAGGCCCCACAACCGTTGCCTCCACCGCGCCCGCCGCTACCACAGGTTCGCTCCTCTTCATTTCTCTCTTGCTGTCCTGTTGTATCTGAACGATGTTCTTCTGCCCGCATTTTTCCTTTCTTTATTGCGCGTGCTCTCCTGCAAGCAACAAATGTGGTCGGCATTACTGCGCACTGTGAAGATCACAAGGGTTGAAAGGATTATGCGCGTTTTCCTTTGTTCAATTGATTGCTGTCGTCTGATGAAACACAGCGAAACGATCGTTGTTTAGCGTCCACTTCTCTCGCCCCGACCACAGTGTCCACCACTCTCGCTCCAACCACTGTTTCTACGACTCTCCCGCCGACCACCGCCTCCACCACTCTTCTCCCAACCACGGTGTCCACCACGCCGCTTGCCACAACCGCCTCTACGACTCCTGCGGCTACGACAGCGTCTACCGCTTCGACAGCTTCGACAGCGCCCACAACGACCACAGGTGTGCAATGAAGAAGATCCTCTTCTCTGTCCGTTTGCGCATTCTTCTGTTCGCAAGAAGCATTTCGATTCGAATAGTTTAGGTTCGACGAGCACGGCGGCTGCAACGACCACCACAGGTCAGGCCGTCCTCTATTGCTGTCCTCCTCTGGACTGTCTGTTGACCATCTCCTTCCTCTTTCATCTGTCAACTCATCTCTTCCGCGATCTCTCTGGCTTTCTTCTCGTGCGCTCTTCTATCTTCCTTTTTAACCTTCTGAACTCTCGTTCTTCAACGGCTGTCGAGCTCTCTTCTTGTGAATTTTTACTTTGAACTGTGGGCTGTCTCTTTTAAACGTTTATTTTTCCCGTGGATTTCGAGTGAATTTCATCACGTGAGGAAAATTTAGGCTCCACGACGCCGCCGTCCACCACCACAGGTCATTCTTTTGAACAAAAATGATCGACTGATTGGTGGGGTGGACGAATCGAAACAACTGGTTTGAAGCCAACAGAATAATTTTTTTGTTTTGCAGGATCCACGAGCACAACCACGCCGTCGACGACTACAGGTGAGCAGCGGAAAGAAAGAAGGGTAGATGGAAATCAATCGATTGTGCTGGTCTTTCGGATCTGATCATCAAACACCCAATCGCTTCCTTTCTTTAGCCTCAACGACAACGAGCTCCACAACGTCGACCTCGACGACTACAAGGTACTAACCATAAGGAATATCTCCTCTTATCACCCATTCGTTCCAGCACGACGACCACTCGGCCGACTTCGTCCACCGCGGCCGCCGTCGCCTCGTCGACCGCAGCTGCGAGCTCGACTGCCGCAGCGGTTTCCTCGACAGCAGCGGCCGTTGCGTCGACGACCGCCGCGCCGCCTTCGACGACGACGTTCTTTGCGTCGACGACGAGCTTCCTGAGCACGCTGACCACGCGGCTGAGCACGCTGCGGGCGACGCTGCCGGGCGGAAGCAATCTGCCGGTCACCCAGTGCGATTACGGCCAGTGGGGCGCGTGGTCCTCGTGCTCCACGCCGACGGTGAGCTGCCGAAAGCAATCGATAGGTTTATTGATCCAATTGCTTGCAGTACTCGGCCACCCCGTGCGGCATGTGCGGCGCGCAGCAGCGCTTCCGCTCGTGTCCGACCACCGGCAACTGCACGTGCACGGGGTTCGTCCATTCATTCACCCATCTAATCGATTCCTCGATTTAGGGAGGCCTTTGAGAAGATCGCGTGCGGAACGCCCGTCTGCTTGTACCCCGCGCCGGCGCCCTGCTGCTCCGGCTTCACGCCCAACGGCGCCAACAATCAGATGGCCTGCGTGAACGCGACGGCCGGCCGCTAAGCGAAAGAAAGAATTCGATGAAAAGAACCCACTTACTCAACTCCATCCGGTCGATTCGCTCCCTCAATTAAACCCCAAAGAAGGAAGAAGGTACTTGTACAATGCTCGTCGTGTTCGTTTGTTTCTCCCGCTTGCTTCGTATTCACGCATAAACCGTTCATTTGTTAGCGGGTGGGCAGCTGTAGGGTCAACTGGGTTTGCTTCGAGTTTTTCCGCAAGGTGGAGAGTTGTTTGAAGCGACTGTATTCGCGAATGCCAGTGAAAAATAGACTATACTTAGGAACTTCGTCAAGAACACGCATCTCTTTATTCAAGCAGCAATGAATGGCCGAATCACGAATGAATTGTGCGTGTCCGCAGCTTCTCGCCGTTCGGAGACGACCGGTGGATCAAGAGCGTGATCACCAGCGAGACGACCATCGCGCCGCTCGTCAGCACGAAGAGGACGTCGAAGCCGACCCGCGGCAACACGAACAGTCCGATGAGGGAGGTGATCACGCTCGCCGAGACCTGCAATCCACTACTTTCTATTGGATGTGAACCCGAGGAACGAACGCAAAGCAAATCGACGAAGCCGTACGCGACGCCAAAATTGGCCCCGCCCAGCGCTCGGTGGATCCCGAACGGAAGGACGGTGAACGTCCCGCCGATGCACTGAACGAACACATGCATTGGACTACGGAGTACCTGTGCTTACCGCGAACATCAACGGAATCCAGCAAAAGAAGAGGAGCGAGGAGCCCGACCAGCGGACCAACGGCAGCGTGCACATGAGCAGGGCGCCCGCCGCGCACACCAGCGACATTGCGAAGCGGTAGGAGGTCTGCCGAAGGATGCAAGTGAATGGAAGAAAGAGAAGAACTCACTCGATCGGCCAACATTCCCCACAGAACGCGCGAGACGCAGTTGACGCCCGCCGCCACGGAGTTGACGCTCGCCAGCAGGTGGTCATTTGGGATGAACGTTTGGCCGTAAGCCTAGAGGTGTAGGCTTCAAACGAATGAAGAGGAGGGATGGGTGCACCTTGAAGAGTCCACTCGTAATTTGGACGAAAATGGAGTTCAAAATCAAGGTGACGGACAGGAGGAGGAGGACGGACGACGTGAACAACACCCGCTTGGGCATCACTTCAACGACTCCATCGATTTCTTTGGGTTCATCGCTTCCATCCGCTTTCTCCTCCTTTCCGTTCGCTTCCTCTCGCTCGTCCGTTGGGTTGGCGAGAAAGAGGAGCCCAACGAAGTCGACGACGGCGAACAGGCCGCCCAGCAGGAGGAACAGTCGGGGCACGCGCTCGAGCAGCTCCGGTTGGTGGAAGAAGCTGCAAGCGGTAAGGTGGACGGCGAGAGCTCCAGTGACTCACCCGTCGCTGCCAACCGCCAAGTTGTGCGGATTTACGAACGCCGTTTGGATCGGGGCTGCAAAAACGGAGGTGGTAAGTGAACAAAAGGAATTTGATTGAATTCTTTCGTTCACTTCTTGTCATTCAATTGACTTTTCGTTGTTTAATTCGTTTCTTCGAGTGGACGAACCCAAAATGAAGGCGCTGCTGCCGAAGCCCGCACTCACGATCCCCGTGGCGACGCCCACTCGTTGCGGCATCCACTGGGACACGAACGAACAAGTAAAGGAGGGGTGAAGACAGGACTTACTTTCTGGCACTGCGTGAGGACGTTCTGCAATCCAATCGATCAACTGCAAGCACAAGACAAAACGCACAACGTAGGCGATCCCCCGCCCGTACGAGCCGACGACTCCATAGACGACGAAAAGCGCCTCGTAGGAGATTTGGATCGCGAAATACGAGAGGAACACGCAAGAACTAAAGAGACTTTTAAATTGAGTTAAAAGAAGAACTCACACGTAGACGAGCATCCCGCCGCCCGCCGCAACCCGAGCGCCAACCCGCCGCTCCAGCAAGCCCCCGACCATCGTCGCAAAGGGCATGCCGCTCAAGCAAGACTGGAGGACCATCAGCGAGCCGGTCGACTGCTCGGGGTTCACCGCCCATCGCAGGTAGGAAACCAAGTAGGGCAGCATGTTGCCGAACGAGTAGACCAGCCCGTAGGTCGCCTCCAAGCAGAAGCCGGCCGCGATGACGACCGCCGGCCGGTAGGCGGCCGGAATTCGGCGTACGATCGGGTCGGAGGTCTTCATCGCGTGGGTGCAGGCGGGTGATGTTCTAAAGAAGAAAAGCGAGATGATTGGAGCGAAAAAGAGCGGAATTTAGTCGAAACATTCGTTGAAAGCAAAGGACAAAGAGCAGGTGTGTTCGCGGAAACAAGCGGATCAAACGACGCTTTTAAAGTCGGCCGTTTAATGGACGTTCCAATCGCTCCGTTCGCGAATTCCATGCACTCTGCAACACGCGTGATCTCCAACCCGAACGATCGGCAGACAACGGCCGGAAGGCGGCGGAAAAAAATGAACTCTTGCCGGCGGAAAGAAGCCGGAGGTGTCGTGCCAAAGAAAACAATCCGGCAGGTCGGGCGGCCGGCGGGCACGTGTCTCGCCAGTGCACAGGTGGCTGGTCGCTTGGCCGCCCGCTCGCTCGTCGGCCTGCTTCTTTCGAGCGAAACGCTCGAGTTCACTCGGCCGCCGCTCCGATCAAAGATTGATCGAACGGATTGCAAAGAAGAGGCGTGAAGAGCGGGGAATGCGACGGCTGGACAAGCAGAAGCTACTTTTTGTCCCTGCGTTCAGTTCTTCTCGCTCGTGAGTAAACCCAAGAGAAGTCCGTAAGCAATCGTTTGAGTTCTGTGAGAACCGGGCCAATTAACTTATTTATTCCCACCGAACGCTACGATTGCTCCCAACTACTTTCATCGCTGGGCGATCGTCGAGCTCACGACCATCCGCGTGTTCGTGCGCGGGCGAAGGACGTGGCGGTAGACGAGGGCCGTGCAGAACGAGTCCAGCGCCAAGCAGGTGGGCAGGACGGGGCCGAACGACGAGACACTTCCAAGCTGCATCGTTTGGATCGACGTGTAGAGCGCGTTCGGCAGGAAGTTGCACGCAAGCTCCGAGAAGATCGAAGCGGCCGCCAGTTGGTTCGTCTACCGGAAGGAACAAATTAGGAGGGAAGGGGAGGAAGAACGCACTCGATGGGCATTCCGCCCAACGGTCACGTGTTGCCGGCGGTACGCGCGGAGTTTCCAGTAGAAGAGGGCGGCCATCAGGAGGTTGGCACTCGTGAAGAACGACTTCGGAAACAAACTGGCGAGCCCGCGCGACTTCGGAAGCATCCCGGTGATCAGCAGGCTGTCTGCAATCGACCGACTATTAGATTGAAGCAAGGAGTGAGCCGATCGAGAGTCGTCGCTCTCTTCCTAGTGTTCGTTGAGCTCCACTCGAAAGTGCCCAGACGTTTGCATCAAACCAAGAAGAGAAAACTCACTGGTCTGCTCGGGAATCGGCAGTTCCGCAACGCAAGTGTAAACAACGATGAAGAGCGCGACGCCTACGACGCCGCAGACGGCCGGCCGGAGGAAAACGCGCGAACGGACCGCCGGCGAGCTCAACGACGCCACGCGCTCGAGCAGCACGAAGAAGACGGAGCACGTGGTCGCCGTCCCCGCCGCCATCTGCAGCACGCCCGAGCCGAACGCCAGCGGGCTCGGAATGAACACTTCTACACACAGGACTCCGTCGTTCAACTCAATCCATCGATCCCACCTTCACTCCGCCCGAACCGTCCAATCACGAGGGCATGCGCGGTAATCGCGAACGTCGCACAACACCAACAAAGCATGTTGACGATCAGCGCGGCGGAGAGCTGCCGCCGAAGGCCCGTGGAGAAGACCGTCCACAGCAAGCCGGATTGCAGGCAGAAGGCGGCAGAACAGGCGCCGATTTGGAAGCAGTACTGGTAGAAATAGAGCGGAGGCACGACCGGCAGCGTTTCGTTTGCTGCCATTCCGCTGAAACAACGAAAGAATGGGCGATTCGCTTCACCGCATTTCTTCGTCGTTAAGGGCGGCTACAAACGAGGCGACTTGTCGAGTTGATGTTCAGACTTTCGGTCGGTCTTTTGTATTTCCAAGTGTCCTCTCGCGTTCGTTTTGTACTCCAGACGTCAACGGGGAGTTTCTTGAGCCGCAAGTCTCGGTAGAAACAACCGCATAACCCGCTCTTTCGTTTGGCAATGCGCAGCAGCACCAAGAGCGGGAGCGGTGCGGCCGGCGACTTGCGGAAGGCGAGCGAATGGAAGAAAATGGCGTCACTCGTGAACGGGCTGTTCTGCGGCTTGCATACAAGAGAAGACGGCCGAAATCACCGGTTGAAGAAACCGTTCGTGTACAGCGGAACGTCGGTCAGTTCGAGGGGAAAGCCCATGCCAAACACGGCGCCGTGCGGGTACCAAAAGTGGGGGACATGCTTCCAGCAACCAATATCAATCGATAGACGTTTTCTGCACTGCATTTGATCAAAACCCTGCCCATAGTTCACAATCAGACGTTTTGCCTGTCGCCCGTGCGATTCGCGACACAATCGAGTGCTTCGCGCTTCCCGGCGGCAACACAAAACGATGGCGCAATCGCAAACGGTTTATTCGCCTTCCACTTTCCGCTTGCGCTACCTTGCCACAAGCGGCGACAAACGAACGCCCGCCATTCGGTCTCTCGGCCTTCCCACCGGTCCTCCCGCTCATTTCTTTCGTTTCGTGCTTCTTCCATTCGTTTGGTCGTTCGTTCGTCGGGATGCGCGCGCCGCCGTGGATTCTCGCCGCACTCCTGTTGCTCGCCTTCGGGCCGTCGCAGGTGGAGGCGGAGTTCTTCTACAACCCGACGACCTCCAAATTCGCCGAGTGTGTGAAGACAGTTAAAGATCTTCAAGCTTTGTGCGTTTTCTTCCCGCCTTCCGCCGATCTCTTCGTTTCAGCAACCTGACGGGATGCTCGGCGGCGACGATCGCGGTTCAATGGGATCAGAAGACGACGCTCGCGTTGCTCGTGGACGGTCTCTACGAACCGGACACGTGAGTTCTCCGCTGTTCGTTCTCATCCTCTTTGCGGTTCACAGGCTCGAGTGGATCATCGGCGACACGTGCACGGCGGTGGTGGATTACGATCCGGAGCACACGAAACCGATGACATTTCGTGAGTGATCTCCTTCGGTTTAATCCGACTGCATCCACAATCAGAGTACCAACGGTACTGGGCTCACTACGCAATGGTGTTCCTCAAGCCGGATGGCCCACTCTTGCGCGTGGACAACGGCGAGACCTTCTGCGAGAGGGATTCGCCGCGCAAAAAGACCGCGGAGGGACGGTGGTGGACGACCGTCGGATTCGAGTGGAAGAGCGAAGCCGTCAAACAAGTCCGGGTTTTTGTGAGTTCATTGCACAATATCGCTTCGATATTGCGAGAGCGTTTCCAGGCTTTGTGGACGGACGGATTGGACGGCGATTTCGGCGAGTATCCGTTCGTGCTGGACACGACCACTTCCACTTCGACCAGCACGAGTACGACGTCGACCACAAGCACGTCTACCAGCGTAAGTCGCTTGCTTTTGTTTGAACTCTTCTTTCATCACTCGTTCAGACTTCAACCAGCACCTCTACGACGACAACAACGACGCTCGAGCCCACCACGTCCACTTCGACGATCACGATGAGTTGCTCGCATTTTCTTTCATTTTACCCGTTCTTTCTTTAGACGACGTCCACGTCGACGAGCACGACGACGACGGTCAGTTGCGGCGCACTTCTGTTCTTTGACTCGTTCTTTTTCTTCAGACGATGCCGGAGCCGACGACCTTCTCGACGTCCACGAGCTCGACGACGACGCTCGCGCCCACCACGTCGACGAGCTCCGTCAGTCGCTTCTTTTCTTTTCGGCCGCTGCTTGAACGATCGTTTCCAGACCACCACCACCTTCCAGGCGACCACCTCCACGAGCTCTGTAAGTCGCCCATCTGTGCACTCGCTCTCTACCTTCTTTTTAGACCACGCACGAGCCGCCAACCTCGAGCAGCACCTCCTCGACGTCCACAAGCGCTGTAAATCACTTTTTTTTCAGTCGCTTCTTGAAGGATCGTTTTTAGACCACGCACGAGCCGACCTCCACGTCCACTTCGACCGTGGCGACCAGCACGACGCTCGAGCCCACAACCTCGACGTTGACCACCACGCTCGAGGTCACGACTCCGAGCAGCACGAAGAGCTCGAGCACCTCAAGCTCGACGGATCTCCCGAGCACCGCTGCGCAATCGACGATCGATCCGCTCGCTGCGGGCCTGCTCCGCCCGACGGCCGCTGGAACGAAGGCCGGCGGGACCGCCGCTCTCGAGGACTCGGAGGACGGCGGTCCGAACGCGCTCATGATCGGCTTGATCAGGTGAGCCCCTTGTCCTCCCCTTCTCCATTCATTCTCTCCTTCCTTTCAGCGGATGTCTCGGCCTTCTGCTCCTCCTTCTGAGCATCGTCGGGTCGCTCGTCTACTTCCTGGTGATCCGCAAGCGGGCCGCAAAGAAGAAGACGAAGCCAAGCGTTGGCAAGACGAACGACCAGACGAAGAGTGCGTACACGGACGCTACTCAAGCGATGGAAGAGCGCAAGCCGAATGGCGACCGAGTTTTTCGGGGCCAAGGCACCGGCGACGTGAGTTCCACTCTCAAACAGGCGATGTTCATCCCGTTCGGCTTGCAGATCAATCGCCACGAGCTCATCCTGACCGGCGGCGTGGGCGGCAAGAAGTGAGCGGACGGCCGCCTCAAGTTCAAGTCCAATCAAATCGGGTCTCCAGTTGTGTCCTTGCTTGTTTTGTTTCGTTTTGTGGGTACAGCCCTGAGTGGAGGAGTTCTTTTCGGATAAAAGCTAGGAACAAATTTGGTTCGTTGAGTTCCCGTGAGGGTAAAGAATTATTGTTTCAATAAACTCTTTCACTCGTTTGTTCTTTCGGCTATTCGATCATTGAAAGGAAGGGCGAAATTGTATCGCTCGCTTCTTTCAGCGAGATCACTTTTCGGGTAGCACAATCGAGCGCTTATCAGGGCCGGAGGGTGTCCCTTGCTATCCTTTAGGAAGCAAGTGGCTACGCGCTCGATCAGCGGTAGCACAAAAGAGCAATGCAATTAGCGGAATGCGGCGATTATCACGCGTGTTTGCGAGTCGGGCGGGTATAAAACGGGGAGAACGAGCAGAATTGAGCAAAAAGAAGTGGAGCAGGAGGCGATGCGTCTCGTCAAAGCTGTGGGTTGAGGCCGAAATGTCAATGGACTCGAGTAACCGATTGATTGCTTCTAGTTCCTCCTTGTTGTTCTTTTCCTTGTGGGCGTGAACGGATGGCCGAATCCACTTCTCTCTTCTTACCGCCGGGAATTCGGAAAGTCGGAGGCGAGAAGCGCTTCTTGCAATCACTTATTCGAAAGTTCGTTTAGTTTGACGACGACCTGCCCGATCAATTCTTCACTCAACAGCTGGACCACTTCGATTCGACCGTTCAGGCCACGTGGCAACAGGCGAGTTCCGCTGACCTCAACCGATCGTTCGTCTCTTCCACTCGATTACCCTCCCTTGCCCTCTCACTCCTTTTTTTCTGCAGCGCTTCTGGCTGAACGACGCGCACCACTCGGCGGGCGGCCCCGAGTTTCTGCACGTCGGCACGAACGACGAGGAGGCGGCCGAAGCGATCGCGAATCCCGACCGGCCGCTCGTCCGTTGGGCCGCGCAGTTCGGCGCCCGCTTGTGGTCGCTGGAGCACCGCTTTTGGGGGCGCTCGAGGCCGCTGCCGTGAGTTCCGCCCGCTTCCGCTCATTCCTCTCGCTTTCCAGCGATCTCTCCACCGAGAACCTCCGCTTTCTGAACGCCCCGCAAGCGCTGGAGGACATCAGCGCGTTCATTCGCGAGAAATCCGCCGGATCGGCCGGCCGGTGGGTCCTCTTTGGCGGCGGCTGGGGCGGCACGTTGGCGCTGTGGCATCGGCGGCAGCACCCCGCGGAGACAATCGGCGCCGTCGGCTCGTCCGCCCAAATGGAGGCCCGCTTCGACTATTTCGGTGAGCGCTCGGGGGCAGTCGGGCGTAAAAAGGCGACCGCTTGGGGCGAGCGAGCGAAGGCGCAAGCGGTCGGGCGGGCGGGTCAAACAAGACGCTCCACTCGCTCCCTTCCTGCGAGGCCTAGTGGCGCAATGGATAGCGCGTCGGTTTCCGGTACCGAAGGTTGGAGGTTCGAGTCCTCTCTGGGTCGACCACTTTTTTGCCACCAACGAAAGTAAAATGACATTTGTTTTGCATGAATTCCCCCTCGTATCGATCGTTCATTTCATCCGCTCGCCTGCAGACTTCCTACGGGTGGCCGAGGACGTGTTCCGCAACCACTCGACCGCGTGCGCGGAGAACATTCGTGCGGGCTTCTTCCAACTGCACGCGCTGATGGACTCGGCGGACGGTCGGCAGCAAGTGGACGCGGCGTTCGGCTTGGCGCCTCCGCTGGCCGAAATCGAGCTGACGCCCGTCCACCTGCAGAATTTCTACCACGTGGTCGCCGGTTTGTTCCTGCTGCCCGTCCAGTTCAACGCCGTCAATTCGGTTCGTCTCGTGAGTTCCCAACGGAAGTCCTCGTGTTCAGGCTCCGTGGAATGCGGGCGTCGGAGTGGCCGCCCTCTGCGAGATCCTCGTGCGTCCCGCCCTGAACGCGGTCGCCCGCCTCGTGAACGTCGTCCAGTTCGTGAAGCGGGGCTTCGGCGAGCCGCCGGGCGCGCCGCTGGAGAACGACTTCGACGCGGCGATGGCGCGCTTTCGGAACACGTCGTTCGACGGCGATTCGGCCGGTTCGTTCGTTTCCGTTGGGAAGCGGGTGTTCGCTAGCTTCCTTTTTCTTCTTGTTGCTGTTGAATGATTGCTTCTAAGCGATTGATGGACTCCGTCGTCTAACGAGTGGATTGCAGCCGACCGCGCGCAGGTGTGGCAGAACTGCAACGAGATGGGCGGCGTGCCCGCCACGACGTACAACGGCATTTGGGGGACCGATGTGCCCGTCAAGTACCCGCTTCCTCGTCCATCTACCCACTCATTCGTCCGTTCAGCTACTACTACTCGATCTGCGAGTCGATCTTCGGCCCGCAGTTCACGGCTGACTTTGTGCGGTCGCGAATGCTGAAGACGACCGAGCGGTTCGGTCGTGCTCGTGATTTCAACGTTCGTCTTTCCTCTCAATCAATTCAGATCGTTTGTTTGAGGCCACAAACGTTGTGGCGCCGATGGGCGGCGGCGATCCCTACCGCGCTCTCCGTTTGGCCGCCGCGAACAACCCGACGGTCACGCCGCTGCTGATCGACGGAGCGGCTTTCTGTGCGGGTACCTCCCATAATTCTTTCTTCTGATTGATGGGTGAATTGAAGACACGAGGCCCGTGAACGACACGACCGACTCGGCCGCCTTGAAGGCCGCCCGGCAGCTGATCGCCGCGAAACTCGCCGAGTGGATCGACACTGCAAGGGGGTGACGAGTGCACTAGTTTAGTTCTTGATAAAACAATGACGTGGGATTTGATTCGTTTCGAGTTCAATAAACCGCGGCCAGCATCGCTTCTTCGCTTCCACCGCTGGATTATGTGTTCGACCGCAAGGCCAAACGTTCCAAAATTTGCTGTGTTCGAGCCACAATCCGGAGACCGGGCAGGAAGCATGAGCTAACCTCAAACTTGGGTTAATAAACCGAAGAAGTCGGCGGGCGGCGGGAGGTCATGGGTGCGGGAGAGCGGGCGGTCGATAAGAAGCACGAGCGGGGGCGCTCCCACTTTCTCCAGCTCGCGCTCTCTCGCCGCCGCGTGGTCTTTTTTGTCGGGCGCTCGCTTGCTGGCGCGTGCGGAAATATTGGCCGAGCGTTTGCGGCGGAGGCCGGACGCGACGAAGCGAGCAACGGGACTCGGCGGCGGAATGTCGCAAGTGCTCACGAGCTCGTGCAAACGACCCCGCTTGCCGTCGAAGGCGATCGAAAGAACTCGCGGGCATTCGGGCAAACTAGAGGAGCGGTTGCTTCGACGGTGCCCCTCCCGCTTGCCCGTTTTCGCCCGTTTTTTCTGCTTGCTTTCGAAGATGTCGGAGGAAGTCGATCGAATAGATGAAAAGAACATCGTGGAACGACGCCTCGACTCGTGCGATGCGGAAATTCCCGCCGATTTTGTGCCCGCTTCCGATGGTCTCGCTTTCCGAGTGAAATTCCCGGCCGGGAGCGACTTTCCGTCCTTCATGACGGCGTTCAACTACTTGGTACGGGAAACTCGGTTTGCACTCACTTGGTCTATGAAGGCACTAATATGTTTTAGGACTCTTCATCCAACGCAATCCTTGCAACAACTGCTTAAAGACAGGAATCTTCGAGCGGCTCATCACACAATGAAATTTCTCCCATTGAGCGAGACACTCGGGATGTTCCTAATCCCTTCTGCAGTCAATTCAAACAGCGGCGGACTGTCCAAGACAGTCTTATTGGCCGACCTCGACTACGAGAACGCCTTCTATTCGATCAGAAAGCCGGTAGACGGCGAAGTGAAGGGCGGCTCGCCGCAACGAGTGACCGCCGACGGGCGCGTCGTGATGCTTTCCGCTCGCAAGCGGCTCTTCTTCTACGAATTCGACGAACAGTTCGCCGCGATTCGTCCGCTCGCCGCTCACAACTTCGGCGGGGACGTCCGCGCGCTTCGATTCCACTGCGCCGATCGCCGCTTCTTCTTTTTTCGTTGCGAGCGGTTCAGGAACCTGCGGGCGCTCTGGACGGCGCTCTCTTCCCTCCACTGGCTCGACTTGCAGAGCGGCCAGCTCGACGTTCATTCCGTCGCTCCGCCCGCACGATCGCTGGAGCTCGCGGGGCGGAAGTGCCGCCGGCTGCCCGGCCGGCTGCTGGACGGCCGTTGGCTCGACGGGCGCTTCTTTGCGGAAGCCGACTTGCGGCACGTGGACGGCGCGTGGTTCGGTGGGTGATCGGGGAGATCATCTGAAATTCCGGCGGCTTTCAGGGACGGCCAGTCGCTTCGACCGCCTCGTCTGCCGCTTTGATTTGGCCACTCGTTCGTGGTCCGAAATCGTCGTTCGGCTTCTGCCTCCCGCCGACTGCCAGCTGTTCTCATCGATCGATTCGTCGCTGTTACCAATGGAGAGCGGCTTGACTTTCGACGTCCAAACGGGACCGTCGCGTTCGCAAATGCCCGCCCGCTCCGTCTGCTCGCTTCTTGTGTGCGTTCCTTGCTGTTCATCGGTGATAATGAATCTGTCTTTGCAGGAAACCTTGTCGTTTGCGGCAGTTGGCTTTCGAGTCCGTCGCCAAGGATGTTCGATCGATGAGCGAAGAAGAACGCCGTCAACTGCCGTCGTTCGTACGCCGTTTACTGATATGCTAATTCTTTTCGTTTGCTGTTCTGTGCTCCCAAGAGCAAATAAACCGACGCTTTTCGTTGGTCGCCGGCCATGTGCACACGAGTAAAACAAGGGAAACAGGACCTGAGACGATCAACCCTACATGAAACAGACTAATTTTGCTTCCACCTCTCCTTGATGATGTGTTCGACCGCGAGGCCGAACGTTCCAAAATTTTTGTCTTCAAGCCACTCAAAGGGGCAGGAAGCATGAGCTAACCTCAAACTTGGGTTAATAAACCGAAGAAGTCGGCGAGTGGTTGGAGGTCACCCGCTCGGTCACGCGGGCGGTCGATGAGAAGCACGACCGGGGGCGCGCTTGACCCCTTTGTCGGGCGGTCTCTCGTCGCCGAGTGATCTTTTCGCTGTCGCCCCGCTCGCTGGCGCGTCCGCTCTGTCGGGTGAACCTTGAGCTGATGTGCTCAATAGTCGGCAATGGACGCAATACAAAAGTCCAAAGCACGGCGTTACCGCGAGCCTTATTTTATGGCGGCCCCACTCGCAAACGAACGGGTTTTACAGACCATCTGCCCGCGGTCATTTCGACGGAGCAATCGAAGTAGCTGTTCAAACGGGCTTCGCTCACTCGCTGGGTGGTTTGCAGACGAGCAGCCACGTGACTTCCACTCCCGCTATTATTCCAGGCAAGAATGTCAACCGCTACCGCTGAAGATGCGGAGAAGAACGGCGGGATCTTCGAAAGACGTCTCGTCTACGAGCACGGGCGCGTTGGCCCTGGATTCGTGCCCGTATCGGAGCGCCTCGGCTTCGGGCAATCGGGCGTAGACGGCCGTCGTTCCCAGTGGAATGTGGTCGGCTTCAACTACCAACTGCGAGAAACTCGGTTCGTTTCCTTTCGATTGCATAACCGAGTGGCTCGTTTAGAACTCTGAAGCCACGGCACAGGATGCAGCGACTGGTGAAGACGACCGGCATTCCGTTGAGCGAGAACCGGCAGTTTCCCTTCTACCCGCTGACCGAAAAGCTCGCGCTGTTCGCAGTGCCCAACTACAGGCCGAAAGGCGGCGTCCAGCGCTTTATTTTCGTGCTGGACCTCGACTACGCGAACTCCAGCTACTCGATTCGGCGGCCGAAGAGCGGCAAGCCGATGAAAGTGGACGTCCTGTGGTTTCTGCAGTCGTTCGCAGCCGGCCGTTTCGTCGTGCTCATCGACCTTGAGCTTGAGGCCGACCTCATTCGGTTCTACGAATTCGACGAGCAGCACACGTAGCTGCAGCTTCGATGGACGACCACCGAACTGCGGGACGACTACTTGCCCGACTTCCACGTCGTCAACCGGCACTTGTTTTTCTTTTGTTTCAAATGTCGCAACCGGCCGGCGCGCCGTGGGGCGGACGTCATGATAACGCTGCACTCCGTCGACCTCCGCACCGGCCAGCACAAGAAGGAGACCGTCGGCAAGCAACCTAACGCACTTGTCGAAGCCTCGAAAAAATGTGGAGAATACCGCCGTTTTCGTCGCTTCGAAGGCCAATCCCCCCGTAAAGCGCGTAAAATTGTCCGTTTGTCCGTCACAAACCGCGCCTCAACTTTTTAACCGTTGGACCTATAGATCTGAAATTTTTTCTGGCTAGAGGAAGTCGCATGCGCGAAATTCAAATATGTGCATTTCGACCGCCGGCGGGCACGTTCAACGTTCCGTGCCGACGTTCCGCATTGTACCGTGTTTCGCGCACGGCCGAATTCGCCCGCCCTATGGGAAAAAAGATGCGCCTTGAAACGAGGAACATTTTATCAGTTGACCGCATCATCAGAAAATGTTGTTGAAGAAAGTTATGATCGCCCGAAAGCGAAAGGTCGAGGCGGAAAATCGAAGAGGTCCACACTCGGAGGCGCCGTTCTCGGCTCTCCAAATTTTATTCGGCAAACCCTACAAAATAAGGCTAGAAAAAGGTCTTGCGCATCTTTTGCAGCCGGTTTTGTGGCGATTCGACTAAACAGAAAAACGTATAAATCGGAGAAAAATTGTGTGTCGATTTGAAAACTTCGGCGAATTTCAATTCCGTCGTTCTATTCGCATACGAGACTTCATGACATGAATATGGGCGCATTCGAAAGCGCAAAACACGGGCTTTCCAGCGTGTTGCATGTTGTGTTTGTTCTTGGCCCACTTGGCCACTGCGACACGCGCGAAGGAGACCGCTGTTATCGCACAAACACCGGGCGGGTTTGAAAATGAGCGGACAAAATCTTTTGAAACGTGGCAGAAATGTCGAGCATAAAGTAGCCCTTCTTACCACCGTTTCAAATTTCTTAAACGGTTGATCGTCGAGGAGTAGTGCATCGTTTTGTAGTGGGGTCCTGCCCCCAGCTTCGCGGTCGGTTTCTCCGGGCGCTGCAACCACCACTCACTTTTTACGCTTGCTAGGATCCAAAACAGCCTGCTAGACGTTGGTTGCGCGTGGTAGGTAGCATTGTGCGCGCTGTTGTACTTAAAGACTGCATTCTCCTGCGGCTTTCGCGGTTTGGACCGGTTTTCCATGGAACCGTCAGAGCGTAACGGACGGTCAAAGTCGTTTCTGCTGAGTAGCGGCCCGTTCGCCATACTTTCATTAAACTTGAACGTTAGTGAAACACGACTCGGCGTTAACCCGTTGCGACGAGCACGTGGTTTGCCGAACGAAGTCGACAAAAGGATTCGATACGCACCAGTCTAACGACTCCCCCAGCTGGGGACGGCGCGAAGCGCCGTCACGGGCTGGTTAAAACTCACTAATCAAACGATGACTGGAGCGGAAAGCCGCGTGTTTTGGTTCGAACGCCCGCGACTTCCGGCGGAGACGACCGGAAGTCCGCCGTCTTCTGCTTTCGGCCGCCACTCGTGGCCGGCGACCGTAAAGAAGCGGGCGGGCGATTAGGCGCACAGCTTACCGGTTTTCCGCGAACCGCCGACTGGTGAATCAAGGCGGAAAGGACGAAAGAAGCGTGTAAGTGGCTGAGTAAGCGGAAGGCGAGATGGACGGGCGAGCATCAAAAAAGGAGAAGCCAACCGGAAGCGACTACTGTATGGGAGACGCCCGTTCAAGGACTGCAGGCAGCGGACAACGGAAGGAAGAGTGCATTCCATGAATCTACGCTCTTTCCGATCCCTCTATCCACACGCTCGTTCTGTCGTGATCTGCACGTAGAGCCGCCTTGTTCATCCCTCTTCTCCTTCCGGGAACGCTCGATTAGCCACCGGACAGGCGGCACAAAGAAAAAACGAAGCAGAAGAAGCGGGTCGTCGTTTCCGCTCGAAATGCCGAGCTGTTCGCTTCGAATCGACCCACGAGCTTGAGCTTCCGGTTCGACGACGAAGAAAAAAGCCGGCAGTCAGGCGTTTCCGGTGTTCGTCAGCCGTCTGCTTCCTTATTCCGCGTACCGGGGATGTCGAAAGGAAGGACAAATTTGAGGATTCAATGGGACAACGAAGAACTGCATCATAAACGGGCAGACAACCTTCTAGAAGAAGGCGTGTAACAAATGCGACAATCCCATTTTTTTCCTCGTAGGAGAGTGCAGACTAATCGACGCGCTTCTTTCGCAAGCAGAAGCAATCCGATGACACACGGAGTGGATTACCACTGTCCTCTTGCGTCTTTTTGTCGTCCGCTGCAAATTCACGATTTTTTCTTCCATTCCGTAATCCTTTTTGGAGGGCGTTCTCGGAAGAAACCAGACTACCGACCGAACAGATTGGACGCGAACACCAGCACTCGCTATTGTTTCGCCGACAGAAAGGGTTGTGTCATTGGATTCGTGCAAACGAGTGAGTTGAGCACAACGACGTCTGATTCATCCGGAGGCTTCGGAACGAACGGAAGATTGCAGTGAGTTGTATGGAGTGCACGCACAGTCGATTGAAGAACCCGTCGACCAGCGCTCGAACAATCACCGCAGTTTTGATTCGGCTGCCAACTCCCCTTTCAACTTTGCCTTGAACAGCATACGATTTTATGCGAAGCAACTCGTGAATTCGCCCCACGTGCAGCTCGTCGTCACTCGTTCGTTTCCAACCGACCACTTCGATGCACACACAATCGGCCGGATTAAATCCGTTGGCAGCTGGACGATGGGTCGCGGCCGGTGAGTGCGTAAGCAACAAACAACCACAAAGCATCGGCACGTAGAAGTGCGTAATCGCCGGGGCTTTAAATCCGCACGGAAAGTGCGGGGCTTCAACGGAAACGCTCCACTCACTCCTTTTGTCCCCAAACTACCGTAATTCCAGCGGGGATTAGCGACACGCGGCGTCACGAACGGAAACACGTGCTTCTTTCCGTACGGATCGCTTTGGGGATCGAAGCGGAGGGTAAACAACACCACGCAAACAAAGATGGGGCGGAAGTAAGTGAGTGGGTAAGAGGGCGAACGGATTTGGAGGAAGCCAGAGGGAACCAAAAGAAACCAAAGACGACCGGAGATCTCCTGCCCGTCCGGATGGAACGTCGAAGATGGTCGTCGATTCGTTGTTTTCCGCGAACCGAACGACGCGCCCACTACTCGGCGGACTGTGCGGAAACTTCTCGAAGCGTTTTGCACGCACTTCCCCGTTCGTTCGCTCGTTTGCAGGATAATCCAACCGAAATTCATCGAAGAGCAGACAATCTCGCCCGCCCGTCAATCCACCCGTCTTCTTCTTCCTTTCTTTTGTGTCCGGCCGGTAAATCTTCCACCTATCCGCCCACCTATCCGCTCGCTCAATTCTTTGAGCGGGATCTTTGAGTCGAATGGAGTGAAATTTAATGCGAGATTGAAGAAGTGCAATAGAGCTTTAAGAAGTGGCCTGCTCGAACAATAGGGCTGCAGGGCACACAATATACGTCCGATTCCTCCGGAAGCCCCATCTTCCGCTCATTTCAGTGCAAAGAAATGAGTAACTGGCTGTCTGCCCATCGCTAATCAGCCAAGAGTACTTTCTTTAGAAGCAAAAGTAGCCACCCACGAGGAATTAGCGCGATTGGATTCCAATCCCACTGCTAAGCGATCAACGAACACCAAACGGGAAGGAGGAACAAAGAGGAACCGTAGATGAATCAGACGCCCTTTTATCCTCAAAGTGCACCTTCCGCCGTTCCTCGCACGGTTCTTTCGAACGAGCACAGACTTCTAATCAGCGCGTAGTGGGCAGACGCCCTCCGCGGTGAGCGGATCAACGGGCGGGCGAGCGGGCGGCACGTGTGTCGATCGGCTTTCCGCCCTCGGCGTCTCGTCCGGGATCTCGGATTGCTTAAAAGAGGCACGATTCCGCGAACGGCGGAGGTCGAAAGATCGGGGATTTGTATCTTTCGACCGGCTGAAGCGAACGAACGAACGAACGAGTGATGTGTTCGGTTGGCGAATCCGTCGGGTAATTTCGGGGCCGCGCGTTAATCTCGCATTGTCGTCCGCATTCGGCCGGCCGGCAGTTGCTTACGAATTCCCTCGTCTAACGACCGTCTCCTCTCCGTCTCGTCTCGTTTGACCCGAAGACCAAAAGGCGGCAGAAGCGAGGAGATGAGAAGCGTGTTCGCATGAATTAACCGCGCGCAACACGCGATCCCCGGCCGTCCGCCAGTCGATGGATTAACGCAATTAATTGATGACGTTGCAAACAAACGGGCAGTCCCTTGGGGAGTAATCCATTTCGTGCACACACTCCTCTGTTTTTGCTCTTCTTTTGGTGCGGAGGCCGTGATCCGATCACTTCGCAGAGAACAGCAGGGAGATGCTCGCACAAATTTTGTTCGAATCACGTCACATTGAGGAAAGAACGAGCGAGCGGATTGGAAGGCGGGCCGAAATCAAAACACGTAGCTCGGAAGAAGTGATGCGAGCAGGCGGAAGTCAATTAGAGTGATGGGTTTCTTAAGGAACTGCTCGTAAGTGGGCTCCTCGACTGAAAGAACAAGTCTAACAGTTCCCCACCGTACTCCTCCACTTCAAAGGACTCTTCAGACCCCAATTACCCGTTTGTTGTCCACTTGTTTCGAATCCCCTGGGTACGAATGAACACGCGGCTGGTGACTCGAACGAACAAAGTCATGACTAATTTGCTTGTCGCCTGACGACACCCCAATTCTTCGGGGATTTGGTATGGGTTTGAACGAAAGGACGACCAAACGAGCATTCAATCACGTAAGTCAAGTGGAGTTCGAATCCCCGTCTCATTCGCTGAACACTCGAGGAGACAGAAACGAGCGGCGTTCCTGAAATCCGCTCTTCGGATCCTCTTTTCGTCTCGTTCCTCCCGCTGATTACATCCTTCGAACGTCCTCTTCCTTCCGTCTGGTCTCTGCCCCGAATGTTTGTGGTTTGAATCCCGGCGACGACGATCTTTGCCGTCGAATTGGCGACCGAAAGGACGCGAATAACCGCCGACCATTACGAGTGGACCTTTCGGTTTAATTGGCGATTACGAACGCGAGGACACGGCGATTAACTGGGCGTATTAACCGGCAGTATAAACGGGATGGATGAACGAACGAAATGAATTCTTTGGCGGCTTCGATCGCTCGTCTGTCGCCCCCAAGCCGGAGAGATTAGGCGTCCAACGAGCCGACCGGAAATCCCGCGGTTTCTCGCCCACGTTTCCGTTCAAAACACGAGTCGAACGAATGCAAGACGTTTTATTGCTCACGTGCGAAAGACGTTCGGAGTTCAACCGATTTCGACCAACGACCGCTCGACCGCGAACGACCGAAGCTGCCCTGAGCATTGTCGAAAACCGAACGCGGCTTAGTGGTCTAGGGGTATGATTCTCGCTTCGGGTGCGAGAGGTCCCGCGTTCGAATCGCGGCTGAGCCCAAAACCTTTTTGCTTTATTGAGCGAAGAACGAAGCCCTTGCCGCTCTTCTTCGTCGCCCATCCCTCCGCAACGACAAGCTCTTTTTTGTTGCGAAGTTGGAGAGAACGGCCAACAAACAACAACGCGGTAATCCTTTGTCTTGCTGGAATTACGAGCGACTGCGCGACAAGGAACTGGCAAACAAATGAACACAATGTGCGGCTTAGTCGGTTGGAGCTGCCTTTGCTAAATTACTTTCGGTTCGTGGGTTCAACGAAGAAGATGAACGCATTGTGTGAGCAGGATTAAACTCAAAGAAAGGTTCTGAGAAAAAGGAGGAAAAGAATGCACGAGTTGCAACTTTTCTCACGCGTTCACGTCTTCGAACTCTTCCGCTTTCAATTCGTCTCCCACCCGCGAATTCCGTCGACCCGTTCAATAACCGCACAGATTTCTATGCTCGCCGTGTTCCCACGACTTTTGCGCACTCAACCCACTTCTTTTGTTTCCGCGAGAAGCGAGCAGACGCGCGAGTGGGCGAAGACGTCCGGAACGTGCGAACGAATCGGCGAAGGAAGTTTTTTGTGGAGAGTTTCCTCGCAACACTTAGATCAAATTCCTGGCGTAGGGATCAAAACACAAAGCATTTTGAACTCCTTTCCGACCTTCTTGAAACATTCGCTTGACCCACTCATTCATCCCTTGACGCCCGCCATCGTTTTCTCGAGAACAGAACACACGCGGGCACGTGTTGATGTTTACTCACTTCCACAGCCATCAATCCCTTCCGTTTCTTCCGTTCGTTCGGCCGCTTTGTTCGCGGCCGTCGGAAATCCGCTCGTTTAAGCCGCGCGCAAACACAAACACCGGCCGCCCGACCGTAAGCGTTCGAGGGGATTCCCGCGAACACAACAACGAGGAACACCCGGGAGAACAAACGAAAGGGAAATGATGCCCGCACATGACGATCCGCCGTAAGCCGCTGGATTCCGCGAACTCGCCACTGTGTGGTTCGAGGGAAGACGTGCAAGAGAGGCGGCGAAGAACAAAGAAGGCCGGGGAAGCAATCGGAAGGAACGCGCGTGAGTCGACGTGATGCAAGGATTATGGGAGGTGAGTACGGTAAACAAGTGGATGTTGTGATGCAGGAACGAGCAAGAGCGACGCGTAAAAATCAGCCGAATTCGTGGGATCAAAAGTGTTCATTTTGCGTACAACTCTTTTGCTCCATTCCCGTTTTCTTTTCGTACATCCCGTCGTTGCAAACCCCACTGCCAGCGTCATCGAGTAATCCCCCCGTTTTCCGCAGAAACCCAACGACGTCGGTGGTTCAATTAACGCCCCAAAACGGGAAGCCCACTAATTCGTTTGCAGCGACGAACAAAAAGCGAAGAAGATCGGCGTGATATTTCCAGCAGCAACCGTAAGCTGCAGACCGAAGTGAGGAAATCCGTTTTGTTCCGCGAAGCCCTCCGATTTGCGGCCAAACGGAGAAGCGAGACGAGACGGCCGTTAATTGGATTGCCGCCATCATCTCTTTGTCCTTCCCTTCTTCGGTCCATCCATCCGTCCGTCCGTCCAATCCTTTCGATTCGTATCGGTGGAGTGGTTCCGAATTCGGCGGCACAAATCACGGAGGAGACGACTGAATGGGCGAGACGGACAAAAGCGAGAACGAGACTCATTTCCCTCATCCCTCTTGTTCCGTGTTCCCCGTACTCGACGACTCGTCGACCGGAAAAGCGGCGAATCCGTCGCCTACAAACGGGATTACAGCCACAAACCCTCGATGCGGAGCGGCCGTAAGCCGATTGTTGTCTACGAATTCGTACGCCCATTAGTCGCGGCCAGCTAATTGCAGGAGGAAGTAGTCGGACGGGCGAAAGGACGGAGGACGTCAACGGCGGTTACTGTAAGCGATGGAATTATCTGGAAATATGAGGGAAGGCTGGGTTGAAGGCTAGAGCGAACGGTGAAGGAATGAAAGGAGCTATCTGCTTGGCAAGAAGCCACTACGAACCACAAATCATTCCGCGTGGCCTTTGATTGCAAAACGATCGAATCTCAAGCGTTTACCGCAATTTCATTTCGCTTTTAATAAAACGAGCGATCCACCACCGGCTAATCGAAAACACGCGGCGAACACGCGGCCGTCCGGTCGGCGCCGCAAATCCGCCCGTTTCGATTCGCGGATTACGGCGCCCGATTTGGACGCCGAAGTCGTGGAATTGCGGTCAACAATTACGGCCGGACGAGCACTCGCTGCTAATCCTTGCGGCTAATTGATTTTTATTGCAGTTTGAGCACGGCTTCGTACTGCGAGCTGGTCGGGGATGTTTTTTGGCTAGAATCTTTAAGCATGAAGCGAGAAGTTGTACAAGCAAACGTAACGCCTTGCAGTTAAGCAAAAAAACCAAAGAATACGTGTTTGACTTATAAATTCGCTTGACTCAATCATCAGACACGAATGTCAAGAGAGACAACAGCGCCGAATACCACGAATTCCACTCATCACATCCGCCCTTTCCAGCCCTCCTCGAAATGTCATTTCTTCTGGTTGCTTCCGCTTCGCCTGCACCCGAACCGAACATTAAACCGCCTGTCTCAGAGGACGGAAGGAAATTCGAGATGAGGACACACGAATTTGCTCTTGGGGTCAAAAAGAATGTCAAATGGTGACGGGCGCACAGCGAAGCCAAATGTACGACATGAACGATTGGATTGCATTGAGCGCGAGTCGAACGGTCATTCGAAAGCAGTGGGAAAGACGAGGCAATCGGCGAGATCAGGTAGAAGAATGTTCCGGAAAGAAACGGACGAATCGAATCGTTCAAACACCGCCCAATTCCACCTACTTTTGCACGTTGCAGTAAATCGAGCATTTGATTGTTTGTTTGTCTGTCTCCGCTTTCAAAACAAACCGATGACTACGTGACTTCTGCTCCGCGTTTCCAAATCCGCCCTCCTGTTCTTTGCACTTCTGGCCGCAAATTGATCGAATTCCCGTACCGGAAAGAAGCACGCGATCAAACACCACAGGAACGAACTTTCGTTCCACCTTTCTTGTTACCCTTTCACTGCGGCGCGTTTGCGTTCGTTCGTCTGTTTGGTTTGGTGCCGCCCCAATTTCGGTCCAATTTGCGGCGAATTTCCACCATCAACTTGCCGGCCGCCCCGCTCGCTCGACCGACCGACCGGCCGGCCGGTAAAAGCGACAGAGAGAAGCGGGGCGCGGGTGGATTGTTCGCGGAATCCACCCGCGGACGGATGACGAGCGGCCGTCTGCTTCGAACAAACGCGAGTGAACAGTAAAAATGAGGTCATGTTGAATTTTCTAGTGAAAGAGAAGTGATCTTCGAGTCCCTTTTCCCATCGCCCGTTCGAAACATCCTTGATCCAACGCACTTCTCCCAGACTTCCAACGGCCCCTCCTTGTTTCTATGAGAGTCTCTACCGAATTCGTACCAACAAAGAAAGAAGAGTGATGCGAATTGGTGACCTTTGCGAAGTGTCAATCATCCCCCACTTCCATCCTGCCGCTTCCTTCCACCGAATTCATCATCTCGCCCTCAGGAGCGGACGGCAGACGAGTGGGGAGTGAGTAGTCGGAAAGCAGAAGGCGCCAATTTGAATTCCGACGGCGTCATTCGGCCGCAAGTGCGTGTGTTTTGGCCCCAGTGCGGGGGTTTGAATGCGCAATGCGGGAGTGCGGGAGTGGGGGAGTAATGAGATGCGCGGATTCGAAACGAAAAGTTCAGCTGACGAGTTCAACTGACGGCAGCACGAGTGAAAAACGAGTAAGAAAAAATGCAACCAGAGAAGCCATAAAAGAAGGTTTTGGAAGCAGTGCTGGCTAAATCGGGCAGAAAATAGACGAACTAGCGAGCAGCCTGGATTTAGAAGCAAACAGAGCGTTTAAACTTGCTAAAACCCTATCTACTTCCGCTCGTAATCAGCAAACGAAAGAGTGCAAAAACGCCTGCCGCCTCCGCCCCGCCGCAGGCGCCAATTTTGTCGTCCGAATTCACGCGCAAATTGCCGCCCGGAGCCCCGAATTGCGGAAGCGACAGCGAGCTGGGTGGCCGTTTTTGGCGCTCTTTCGGATTCAAGTGGTAAACAGGCGGTCGAAGGAAGTGCAGCCGAACGAGTGACATCAAGCCAACGATTTGAGCCTTGTGTGGAAGAGATGTTTAAAGAAGCGGACCTTTGCAAATGAGAGTATGGTTGAAGTTGGCAAATTCGTTTGATTCTTGCCACTTCGCAGGTTGCACGTTGATTGTAAAGGAACATCGTCTAACGAAGAGCATTGATCGTTGAGCATTCCCTTCTAATCAACACCTAAAAAATTCCAGCAATTCATTGACAGCAACACATTGGTTGTCTCCGCATTCATTCGAGAGATCGCGTGCGCAGGAAAGCGGACGTCATCAAGCAGCCAACGAATAGCGATGATTAATTCGGTAGAGAAGATACGAATTGCTGAATAGTCAACAACAAGGAATTGCCGTTTTTGTTGCTTCGAATTACTCGACAAACAGAAAACGGAAGGAACGTTGCGGTCTCGAGTTTCCGCCCTCGCCTTTTCGTTCGCTGTTCGAGTTTCAATTGTTTGTCTGTTCGAATTAAAATGTGTTTCAAGGGTTGGATTCCCGCACTATCGAGCCCGAACAAACAAACCGAATTAAAGTGAATTTAATAACGGTTTACTTCCGCCTAGACAAACAATAGAATAAGTATTTACATTTGTTTTAACACAACGGAAGCAACTATGTAGCAGATTAACGAAGGTTCGCATCGGGTAAAAGGAGATGCCGGAAGTCGTTGGACAGGAACGAGACGAATAGGCGGCGGATTTCGGCCATCCGCGTCGTCACAAAGCCGTGGCCGCCGCCGAAGATCGTCGCGAACGTGAGGTTCTTTTCGTAGAGCGTGAGGAAGCCGGAGGGCGTCGCTGAAATCCAGAGGAACGAGTGAGTGCGCGAAGATTTCATTTGGTTTACGCTGAACGCTTCTCTTCGATCGTCTTTCTGCTCCTTGCTGCGGGAAGACGAGCAACTCGTTTGCGGCAGACGGAGCTTGCAGCTGACTGCCCGCGGAGAGGTTGGCGTACCACAACTTGTGCTCCAGCAGCGGCTCGAAGCCCAAGTCGGCGATCGTTCGCTGCTCCAGCACCACGTTGCAGAGCAGGTCTAAACACAGCGATTAATGGAGGGTACTGATCACGTTTAACCGAGAGTCTAACGATTTATTCACTTGAATTTGCCTAATCTCCATCCGCAAATCCCGCCAAACGTACCCGAATCGCCGGCGAAACTCATCAGCCGGACGCCCGCATTCACGATTCGCTTCAGCTGCGCTTTCCGGTCGACCGCCGGCAGCACGTCGAAGTTCGAGTTGACGGAGATCTTCGGGCTAAGCAGAGGAGTGAGGTAAGAGTGGTTGAAACGAGAACCCACTTGCAGAACGACCACTGAAACGGCTCCTCGTGGTGGAGATTCAACGCTCGCTGGACGGCGGGCTCGTTCATGAACTTCGTGAGGGCGGCGGCGTCGATGCACGGCGGGATGCTCGGCGACTGCAACATTCGGTTGGTTAGACGACTGGTCGTTGATATCAATTGCTTTCAATTATCCGTATAGAGCACCGGCAAGCTAAAGGATCGTCCGATGTCATTTGACCCACGCTCTATCAACCGCTGCTTCTTTTCTCTTCAGACGACAAGCCGAAATGAACTCACGTCTTTCTGATGGCACTCGCCGCGAAAATCGTACTCGTTGATCGGATCGGCGCTCAACTGTTTGCGCAACGACGACATCTGCCGCGAGCAGCTACGAGTTCCCGATTGGCCCCACGAGCAGGTGGACGGTCGCGCGGCGTCCTCGCAACACGCGGCCAACAACCGCTGCCACGCGTGCTCCCCAATGAAGCCGTGCCAGTACTGGAATTGGAGGTACGTCTCGTCGTCGTACGGGTGCGTGAAGATCGCGTTGCCCAGGAATAGGCCCTAAAAAGCAAGAGTATTGTATTGGAAAATAAGGAGAAGGAATGCGGGCGTTGCTTTAAGGAACACCAGAAGGAGAAAGTGTCGAGCACTCGACCACATTATGACGCTCCATCCAACCAACATTCGCTTCTCCAACTACACGCTCACCTTCAAATCGACCGGAAATTCATGTCGGTTGTTGAGGATCTTCTCGGCGAGGAACGCGTGATGCCGGGCACCGTACGACGCGCCCGCGAGAAAAACCGAGTGGTTGCGGAAGGCGGGGTGCGCGTGGAAGAAGTTTCGAATGAACGCGTAGTTCGTGTTCGTGATCTGAACATTGGATAGAGAAGATGCAGGGATAAAGGAAGCGAACGTTGATGTCGTTCGATCGAAGGGAACCCTGACGATTGAAGGAGAAGCCCGTGCCGCTCGGCGCGTCCACCACCACGAGGTTCACCAACTGCCAAGAATGAGGAGAACTCTCGTCTAATACACGAGAGAACTCACTTTCGTCCACGAATGCTCGTTGCGGGCCAGCCGACCGCTCGTCTTGTCCAGCGAGTGGGGCCCCAAACCGTTGAGGAGGTAGAAGACGGGCGAGCAGCCGGGCCCGTCGCTCGACACAAACACCAGTGGTTTCTTCTCGGCCTCTTCTTCCGCTTTGATGAACCTGCAGTAAACGGGAATGAGTGAGCGTTCGATGTAGAGAGGTGTGGAGCATTGAACGCTTTGAAACACAGAAAAAAGTTAAAAGAATTTCTATCTCCTTCCTCCTTTTGCTCAAGGTCCGCTCATCATCCCCTTCGTTTTCACGAGCTCACCAATAGAAAACGAAAGTGTCGTTGTCGACCTGCAGGTGGCCGGCGAACTGCTTCACGCCGTCGGCCTCGTCGCCCGGCAGTCCGACGATTCGGTGCGGGTGTTCGCGGCCACTCGCTCGCAGGAGGTGACCGCAGAGGAACGAGACAAGCAGTGCGCAGAAGAACAGAAGGATCATCGCCGCGATCACGAGCACAAGGAGCGATCGCTTCGTTTTGGTCGACAACGGCGATGAGGAGCCAACGGTTTGGGCGGCGATGAGTGAGAAGTCGGAGGTCGTGAACGAGGGCGACGGCAGAGGGGCGGTCGATTCACTCCCCGCTGCTTCTTCTTCCTTGCACGCGATGAGCGGAAGAACGAGGAGATGAGTGGCCGGGCGGAAGGAGTGCCGATTCAAAGGAACGAAGTGGTGAATGGCGGAAGACAAAAGAGTGTCTTTGCAATCGATAGGGTGTTCTTCGCGGACGTCAAAGAAGGACGAAGCAGCGGGTTGTTGGAATGAATCGAGCAGGGGATTCGTGACGGCCGATTGTCCGTCCAATATCTGCATGCAGCCAATGAGAAGACGGAAGGAGGGAGAAGAACAGCGCAAGTGCAAGTGTTCTCTTCTTTGCGTCGAGTGTTCTTGACGTCTCGACCGTTCGCGGAAATCCGCAGGATTCTGAAGCGTTCTCCGTCGAACGCAGTTGATTAGTCGGATGCACACTTCCCTCCGCTTAGGCAATGACAGCGGGAGAAACAAGTAGAAGACGACGCAAACCGGCAAAAAGAAATGGCCGCACAAATCAAACGAACTGGAAGGGTTCACTTGCTTGTGGCCAGCATAAATAGCCGCTGCTTTCCGCTTCTTCTCGCTCTTGCTCCCGAATTGTTCGCATTTCTCGCATCAGCCGACCGCTTGCTGATACGAAGGGCCGTCCTGCTGATCGATTGAATAATCAAAGGCCGCCTTCTCGCTGCAAATCAATGGACGGAGAAAGCGGAATGTCGGCGGGCGGTCTTTGATTGGAATGGGAAGCACGCAGCCAGCAGTTGGACGGCAGGAAGGTCACAGGACGGCTCGTGACTTCAACGATCGCGTCCATGTGATCGATTGGACTTTAGAAAGGGATATGTTGAGGCTTAGCACACTGCACTCCGTCTCCTTTACCCCATCGACTTTAAAGCTCATTCTTTGCATCTACCGAGTGAAAAGCAGTAACGCTGCTCGGCGAACGTGACAAGAACGAATTCCTCGGCAGTTCAAGTGAACAAATGAAAATGAACGGGTGTCCATTCTTCGGATTCCTTTCGCTTTCTGCTGCTTTTGTTCGAATTTCAATGAGCAGAACGGTCGCGCGCTCGTCGCTGACCTTCGATCCGTACGGCGGCTTGCATTTCTTGCGGGTTTGATCGCCGATTCAAATGCAATGGAGAAATCAAAGAAATAGAGGCGCTCGAACTTTACAGACCAGTCCGCACGGCTACTCACGATGCGCGTGTTTATTTTGTATTTAACACAAAGCGGGTTTCAGCAGTCAAAAGAAGATTATGAGGGAATGGTGGACGTGAGGGACACTTCTTCGGCCTTCTTCTCCATCGCGCTCTCCGGCGGCGTCGGGGCGGCCGAATCGACGGGCGGCGCGGGCGTCGTGCTGCCGGGCAGCTTTTTGATCGGCGGCTCCACGGGCGCAATTGAGATCTTCTTGATGCACAGGAACCACGGGTCGGCTTGGGCGATGGCAACAGCCAGGAGCTAAACCACAAGGTTGATTGGGAGCAGTGAGTGTTGCACGTGCCTTCATTTCGCCCGGCTTGACCTTCTTGTCCACAAGGCAGCCCTCGCAGTCGACGTTCACGTTGTTCGACGCGCTCAGGTCCAGTTTGTAGTGCATTCTTTTGTCCTACAGAAGGGATTGATGCCCAAACGTTAGATAAAGAAGGAACTCACGGAATTCCCCGCGAGGATGACGGCGAAATGATCGGCCTTGAACATTCGGAGCGAGTGGACCTCCTTCATGTACGGCAGGGCCTGCCCGTGTTGCCAGTAGTAGTCGAAGAGTTGTTGGTCCGACTCGGGCGTGAAGTAGGCGATCTCGAAGTTCTCCACCTGCACGTAGCCCTCCCCGACCTGGAGGTCGATCCACACGGGGCAGGCGGTGGACAGGAAGAACTTTCGGTTGTAGCCGAGCTGCCGCAACCGCAGCCACATGTCCGCCTTCTGGCGGTCGTTGTACGTCGACGCTTCGGTTTGGTGCATCTTGATGAAGCCGTTGATCGTCAACCCGTCGTTGCGTGTCTGATACAACCGCGTAACCTTCGTCCAGTCCTGCAATCCACGCGAAAATCCACTCGACTACGCGCACACACGAACCTCCGGTGTGATTCGACCCAAACCGGAGAGAATTCGGTAGGTTTCGACCTCCTCTTTGCACAGCAGGCCGTCGTCGTCCAGGTCGAACATGTCGAACGTGTTCATCAACATCACTCTGCAACCCATAAGTGAGTAGAGAACATTGAGCAGTGCGTACTTGAACTCTTTGGTCAGCTGGTTCCGCTCGTCCATGATCAACGCGTCGGTTTGGGGCTCGGTGACGCGCAGCGGCCGAATGAACCGCAGGTTGAACGTGTACGTGCCCGCCGGGTATTGCATCCAATCGGTGCGGATCATCTGCAAATCATGGCTTAACGAAATAGACGGAAGAGAGGCGAACGTTGCCGTCTCGCTTCTTCGTAATCGCAATGACGATCGACGAGTTCTCCGGCGTGATGTAGCCGACGAGCGAGTTTTGGAAGCGAACGAGGTCCGAGTCGACTGCAACGCGATTGTTTCGTGAATTTAGCAACAAATGTGCTCACTCTGCTCGTTGATCCGAAAGCCGATGGAGATTTGGATGGCGCGCGGGACGAAGAACGTGTAGCCGATCGAATTGACGAGCTCGGGGTTCTTTTGGATCAACAGCGACTTTACGGTCAGCTGAACCAACTGATTACTTTCAGTTAGATCGATTCGAACCTTTTCGGCGCGCATCTCCCGAAACGAGGAGTTGATGGACGGCGCGTGGGAGGCGTGGAGCGGCGGCTGGTCGCCGGCCGGCAGTTGGCTCGAGCGGGTGTTCGAAAAGACCGAAGAGAGCGACTCCGTCGACGAGTTCAGTGGGAGCATCACTAAGCAAACAAGTGAATGAGGAGTTGAGAGTGTGAAGTACCGGAATCCTCGAATCGCTGCTTCTTCACGATCTCCTCGTTCACGTGCTGCAGCTCCTGTCGGATCGCGTTCATCTCCGCTACCAACTGAATGAAATAAATGTTGAGGATTAGAGGAATGAATTGACTGCTGACGGACGTCTCCTACTCCCATTTTCCCCTTTCTCACGCACCTCCTTCATCTTCAGCTTCTTGTTCTTCCAGCGACGCAACAGTTTGACCAAATCCTCCTTGTCCGCAGTCGACATCTCCGACTGCAAGCGAGAGTCAACCGAAGGATGAGAGTGAACGCACCTGCTCGACGGTCTCAATCAACTTCTTGTAGTTGACGTCCTCCCGCTCGATCAGTCGCGAGTAGGCGGCTTGCGAGACCTCGGCAGACGGCACCTTTTGGAACACGTAGAAGCCCTCCTCGTACGAGATCTCCGCTGCAACAATCGATTAGACGAATGAATCAATAGAATGGAATTCGAGGAGTTCTAGGAAAGCGAGCGAATCCCCGCACTTGCAACGAGAACGAAAGGCGGGGACACGAAGATTAACCGCAGAACACAAGGCGGAGCATCGAAATCCAAAACGGAATGACGGAATCCCCACTTGAGAAACGGGGCGTGTCCATCCGGGCGGCACGTGTCCTTTCGGACGGCCCCGATGGACACGAGCGTCATTCGGCCGTCCGTCCGCTCTTTGCTCCCGACGGGCCGACCGGCCGACCAAACGGGACGTCCGGCGGATGAGCGCGTGCAATTGGGGAATCCGTGCGGGTATTTCGGGCACCTTCGTGCGGCCATTGAATGTTTGAGGACGCTGCGAAGCGGTCAGAATTGAGAATGCTGAATAAACAACCCGCTTGTCGTCAGACCAAAAGGAGATCACTTGCGTTGCGAATTGCTGGGTGAGAGGATTTGCTGGTATGCACGCGAACGACTAGCTGACCTCATCGAATCCACACCACATAACCGACAACACAAATTCCCGCACTAAACAAACCCTTGCCCAAGTCGAAGGGCCACAGCGCCGTCAAGTCCTCGAGTGTAGTGTCCTTGCCCGCGCACACGATCACGTCGACGAGCTCGCGGAAAGAAATTGGCTTCGTGACGTCGCCGCCGATCTCCGTCACAAAGGCGTGCATGTAGAGCTTCCGCTCCTGCTTCTCGATCATGTACGCCGCGCTGCAAGCGGCTCAAGCGGCATTAATCGACGAAAAATCGAAGGGAGAAGGCGGGAAGCAATCAATCCAGTTGATGGGGCGGATGGAAGACGTCATTCACCCTCATTGCTCGTCTTCTTCCGCGTCCTGTTTTTAACTTCCTTCCCGCCCTTTCTACCGTCTTCTAATCCAAAAGCTGTAGGGATTAGGCGGAATTTCGATGCAGACGGGCGAACGGACGGGCGAACGCAAAGGTCGCACGAGTCGGACAGAAACACGGAAGTTCATGCAGAGCGAATGATGTGAGCGAAAGCTTGATGTTCGAAGTCACAACTCCCTTCATTTCGATTCAACAACTTCCCCAATGAACTCACATGGACCCGGAGCGAAGCGAATCGGGCGCCTCGTCCTCGTCGTTCGGGTCGCAGTAGTCGTCGATGAGGATGGCGTGATGCGAAGTGGAAGCCGGCGGGGACAACGACTGCTTTCTTCGTTGCAGCTGTTGCTTCAACTGCCGCTGCTGGAGTTGTTTGTGGAGCTTCCGTTGCGGCGTGAGCGTCCCGGTGGTCGTCGGGTGAGACGAAGTGGAGAGTTTCGGGGCGCGGCTGCTCATCGGTTGCGGCGCGAGGGTGTGCGGAGTGAGACTGAAAGCAGAGAAGAAGTGAAGGGGCGGTAAGGTCACGATCGAAGACAGTCGAGACTATTAGAGTACGGTTCTCACGGATTGAATAACGTCTGTTCGTAGTTTCAACCCCCTCCCACCGTTGACTATCTTCAAGCAAACAGAAACCCCATCGCATCGTATCGAACGAATGCGAAAGTTCGACGGTCATCGATTCGCCTATGAATTACCTACACCGGCTACGATCACAGCAACGCGCCCAGCTTTCGCTTCCCGAACTACAAACAACACACTTCTCTTTGTCGCCAAAAACAACAAGAAGCGCACCCACGATCCGAAAAGCCCCGCAATCTGCCGATCTCAGCGGCTTCTCGTTTGTTTCCCCCCAACCGATCCAAGGCTTCCCGCACGACGAGAAACCTTTGAATTTCGTACTCGAGCAGGCGGCCCCCGCACTCCGCACTCCTTTGCACTTCTTTCCGTTGAGAACAACAAGCGAGAAGCCCGCAAAAGTGAGTGGGAAACCCGCCAAACGAAGGAGTATTTCGAGCCTCTATTCGCTTCTTGTACGAAAGAAACAACGAAAGTGTTGCAAAAACGAGGAATGTTGGATTTAGGGCGCTAATTCAATGACGTCCGCCGGCCGAATTCAATTGCTTCTTTCCGTTTTGCCGCCATTCATCCGACCGTCGGTAATCCACTCGCTTCTTTCCGTGGACCACAATCGGGCGGCTAATGATGTCCGCTGGGCAATGGCGGTCGCCTGTCAGCGAGTTTGTTTGTGAGTTTATGGGCGTGGGAAGAAGCGAGAGTGCGGACAATTCTACTGGTTGGTTTGCGTTGAATTCTGCACGTTGTTCTGGGCAGGTCGTTCGCTCGCACTGTTTTTGAGAGCAAAATTCGGGCGGTTTTCTTTAAAAAAGTGCCACTCAAGACTTCGCACATTTGCTTGAACCGAAAGCCGAAAGATTCGTCTGTTTACCGTAAAACGAATGGTTTCCACCGCTTAATCGCGCGTATCCATTCGTTTCGTTCGTGTCATCGCGTGGAATCTGGCGGCTATTCGCGGACGAGCGGATGTTTTCGCGGACATCCCCCTTTTGAGGGCAACAAACGAGCGACGGAGTGGGGCACGAGTTTAAATTCGGCTTCTCGAGGCTTTTTGAGGAATCCCCCGAATTCATCCCTCGATTATCCCCGGCCGCTTACGTGCGCGCTTGCAAGCGAAGCTGGCCGGTCAGTGTCAACCGAAAACAAGCAGCTCGTTTGCGATCTTCGCAATGAAGCGGCCACAAATTGCCCGGAGGAATGAGTCACCGGCGTGCGCACTCGCATTGATGTCGACTTCAAATTCAAAGTCCATACGCCAATCGGAGCCAATCGGCTGCTATTGGAATCGTAGCCGTGAAAGGGAGACGACAATCAGAAGCTGCTTCTTTCTTGACGTCAAAGCAGGCGTGTTTTGCTTTAAAACAACCGAAAATCAAATGGCGAACTCACATCTTCGGCGCGGAGAGCATGTCGGTCATTGCATTAAAGGCGAGGCGTGTAGTGGTTAGTCACACACAAAGCACGGTGGTAGTAGCCTAGAGATAGCAAGAATCGGTGGCGTTAAGACCACTGACTAAGGAATCCGTCAACAAGTACACTTCTTAGACTCGCAAGTTCATCATAATTCAATTAGGAAATCGAAATGAATTTGTTTGAACGAGGAAGTCACAACAACCGATTCCACCTCGGCTCAATTATCGTCGCTTCTTTGCGGTGGGCGTTTGGAGTCGGCCGGCTGCACCGTTTTGTTCTTCTTGCTTTCTTTTTCCCTTCCTCTCCGTTTCCACTCTTCTTCGCCTTGGGCTTTCGGTTGCGTGCCGCCAAGAGAGCGGAGGGTTCTTTCCGCTCTCCAGGTGGTTCCCACGGCAACCGCCCACTTGCCGGCCGGGCGGCGAAGATGGACGGACGATAATCTCCGGTTTGTTCGACTCATGGTGAAATATTCGGTTTGTTAGAGCTGAGGTGGTTTTGGAAACTGAGATGAATGTTTGACCAATAAGAATTACCGTCAGTCATCACAAGACATTTGATTTAACCAAACAGTTCGAAGCCATAGATCTTCTGCGTGTTTAACCATTCAAACACACCATGAATTGACAACAACCGTTCTGCGTAAGCGACGATCGACCGAAAGCACAAGAGCCCACGGATTTGCATCACTTTCCGCCAGGAACCCGGACGAAAGTCCATCGAAAAGAAGAGACTCCAGTGTTCCTTCGCCGCCAGACCCGCACGTTCGGCTCAACGCGGACAGTCGGCCGATCAATCGGGCGGCCGAACGGGCGGATTATTCGAGGGAGAGAGCGAAGAGCGACGAGCATAATCCGGCCGGCCGCCTGATGTGAGTGGATGAGTGGAAAACACATCACTCGTGTTTCTGACGAACAAACGGAACAACGTGGAACGAGCGAGAGGAAGCGGAAGCGAACAAAAAGGAGGTAGAAAAAGGCGGAAGATCAACGGCCGACCGTTCCCGCACTCGACCGGGTGTTCACCTCTCTTCCTCTCATTGCTCTCGCTCTGCTTCGATCGGATCAACGGCAGGGGATGCGGAAGTACCAACCGCCATCAAACGACGTGCAAACGAGCAACGAAAAGCGGGCGAGTGCGTGAGTGCAGCCGCCGATCGACTGAGCGGTGACGAGGACCGCCTTCTCCTTTCATTTGTCTTCTTCGTGCTTTGTTTTTGCCCACGCACGTTCGAAGTGATCTCATCGTTTATTCCAACGTTTCGCGATCGATCCGACCGACTGGAGCGACCGGAGCGATCGGAGCGAACGGGTTTGTTTCGAGTCGCAACCACGATCAAACCGCGGCGCCCACTCGTTTGCAGCAGCGAGTGACGTGAGAGAGTGGATTACTCGTGGCATCCAACCGATCGCTCGTCAATTAAAAGCGGCCGGAATGGACGTTCCGTTGCTCGATCGACCGGAGATGCTCCCCGTTCACGCGAGAATGCGCTCGCCGCTCGTCCTCCTCGCCGGCGGCCTCCTCTTCGGCGTCTATTTGATGAACTCCTCGGTGCTGTTCGTCGGCTACTTCGCCGCGACCTCCGTCGATCTCCGCTCAAGTCAGAAATCCGGTGGTCTAGTCGGCGTCCACGTGAACGGACCCCCCACTTCGAAGCGGCGAGCGGTCGGCGGAGCGGAGAGCTGCGAGTTGCCGCCGATCGACCCCTGGGATCCTCTCCTTGCCGCTCAAGTTGCCCGCGACTCCCGGCCCAAACCGAGATGCGTGCCGCAATCGAAAATTCGAACGAAATTGGCGGACGGGCGGCTCGAACTAGTCGACGAGACGGCCGCCGGCGAGCTGTGCGAGTGGCGGTGAGTTGGAGGAAGCAGTGAGCATTGGGGGTAGCAGGGGACTTTTTACTTATCACTCACTCATTTCTTTTACTTAATGCTTCGTTTAGCTGCCTGCTGATCAACGGAGTCGGGCAACTTCGAGGCGGCCAGTGGCAGACGTTGGACCTCAACGGAACGAACGCTCCGCAGTGCGACATCGTCGACGTCCGTTGTTCCATGAACGAGACGACCACCTACCAGTTTGTCCACACGCAACTTTACGAACGGTACGAATGATTGCAGAAGGGTTGATTGAAATGAAGGCGTTTAGACCAATGGAACGACCGGCAGAGAAGCCGAGCACGAAGCCGGACATCCACGTCATCGTTCTTGATTCGGTTCGTTCTTCTCTTCGCGAATGCATCCAGTGCTTTCTTCCACAAATAGCACCTTTCACTCTTTTTACTGCGTTTGTTTGCAGGTCTCGATGTCCCTCGCGCGTCGCGCACTCCCGAAAACCCTCCGCTTTTTGGAGGAACGATTGGGAGCGCAAACGTTCTCCCATTTGAACAAAATCGGATTGAATTCGATGCCCAACCAGTTCCCAATGCTCTTTGGTTTGTTCTTCCTTGCACTCCGTAGTCCGGTGGATTTTCTGCAGGATTTGCGGTGGGCGGCGAGCGTTTGGTTCCGTTCCAACGAGAGCGCGTGTTCGACAACAAACCGCAAAGGTTCTGCGATCACCCTGGCCGCCCGTCTCGCTTCTTGCTGGCCCGCTTGAAGCGGCGTAATTACACGACGATGTTCAACGAGGATTGGTCGTCAAAATTCTTCAGTGAGGAGCGATGTCCGACGCCCGCCGCTGCTCCCGTCGACCACTTCTTTGGGTTCGTTTTGATTACTAATGGCTTTAGCCTATAGCAAAAGTTTTTACACACTTCTTACCGATCTCATTCTTGTGTTTAGCCCTTTCTTTGCCCGCAAATATCAGCTGTGGCCCGAGCTAAAGCGGACGACTGCCCGCTCGTCGCATCGCAACGATTGGCCCGAGTTTTGCATCAAGAAGCACGTCGAAATGCTCGACCACTTGGAGCACTTCGTCCGCGCGTACCCGCAACGACCGAAGGCGTCGCTCTCGTGGTTCACGTACTTGGCACACGACAAGAAGTCCGAAGTCTACCAGACGGACGACGATTTTCTGCAATTCTTCGAACGGAACGAGAAACACGTGAGTCGGGTGGAGACGGGGGTTGAGCGGAGAAATGAGAACGAAATTTCCTTAGCAATCGCCTGAGTGTACTTGGTCTTTAATTACGACGCTGTACTTACCGCAGTTTTGAATCAACGGCATGCGCTAAAATCGAAAGACCACTCGATTGAACTTTGATTTCCGCTCACCCTATCGTTTCAGTTCGACAACTCGTTCGTTTTCTTCATGGCGGACCACGGCTCTCGGCTCTACGACTCAACGAGCATTCCGGTCGACCGCATGGAGGACAACAACCCACTGCTCTCCGTTGTGTTCCCGCGCAAACTGCGAGAAGACGCGAGGTTCATGGAGCAAATCGGAGAGAACAAACAGGAGTTGGTCACCCATTTCGATGTCTACTCCACGTTCATGGACATTGCCGACGTAAGCGGGGAAGAATGGGTGCCATCTCTTGCTTGTTAGTCAAAGGAGCAGTAGATGATTGCACCCTTCTTTTACGACCTTCCGTCGCTCAACACCCGTGTTCAGAACCTCCAATTCCTGCAGTCGTCCGCCTTCTCCTCGGCCGACTTCTTCGCTTCGACGTACCGTGCGGCCTCTCGTCGGGGCTCGTCGCTCTTCCGGCCACTGCCGCAGCCCCGCAACTGCCGCTCGTTGAGCATCCCGTGGGATTATTGCAACTGCCGGCAGCGAACGGAAGCGGTCGAGGACGCCCGCTTGGCCGGTCGGCTGGCGCGAGCGGCCGTCGGCGAGATGAACCGCTCGTTGCGCTCCGCCCGCGTGCTCGCCGCCTTCTGCTCGCGGCTCCGCGTGGACGAGCGGGAGAACCCGCCGCTGGTCGAGCGGATTTTGACGAACGAAACCGCCGATCTCGTTTTCTCCTTCACGTTCCACACGCTGCCCGGCGACGGGCTCTACTCCGGCCTGGCAACTGTGAGCTCCCTTCCCTCAAATTCACTCCAATTCGCTCGGATTGCAGCGAAACTCTCGTGGAGAACTCCGCCTGTTGACGCGGAAGTTCCCGCGACAGAACGCCTACGCTCAACAATCTTCTTGTTTGTTGCGCCGAAAGGTCGACCATTTCTACCAGAATTATTGTGTTTGCAAGGGTTTATTCACGGAGAAACTGCCATAAAATCCACGTGTATGGCTCACAGCTTGCCCTTCTTCCCATCTTCCATCTCTTCCTCTTTCGCTCGTTCGTCCAAGCGGTCGAATAGCGAGAGAAGTTCGTGTGTTTCCTCGAACTGCCGCTTCGCAATCTGTCCAACGGAGAGGTCGGCAGGTAGTGGGCGAGTGGCCAAACGGAAGGGCGGCAGGCGGCGGTGGAGGAGCATCGAGAGGATGACGCAGAGGTTGGCGGTCAGGCCGTGGATTTGCTCCGTTTCGAACTGCAAGTACAGGCATGAGCAGCGATTCTTGGAGGCTTGTAAGGAATGAATTGATGCAATAAAACGAAATCAAATGTCTCCTCTGCTCAAAACGAACCTCAAAGCGGTGCATCCGAATGTTCATCACATCAAAAGCTCCACGATAGTTCCTTTCGTCCACGAACATCCGCATGGGCGCCCAGAACGTCCGCTCAACCTCCGCACTCAACCGGAGCGGCCACTCGGCTTTCAGCACTCCAACGACCGCGTGCAGGAGCATCCGGTGGCCGTTGACCAGCGGGCGGAGTGTGCCGACGAGCTCGACCTTCTCCGGCGGCAAGCCGACTTCCTTCAAACCAAACGGAATCGATGGGAAGAAGAGGACGAACCTCGTGACACTCGCGCAAAGCGGTGGCTGCAGGCGACTCGTCTCCAGCGTCTCGCTGCCCGCCCGGAAAGCTCACTTCGCCGCCGTGCAGCCGCAAGGAAGCCGAGCGGACCGTGAAGAACGCGAACCATTCGCTTCCTGGATCCCGTTAATCATCTCCCACTTGCCCCGCACTCACCTCTCCGTTGCAAAAGAATCAAGACGGCCGCCTCGCCGCCCTGCAATCGCCGGTCGAGCGGCGGCAAATCGGAGTAGTTGGAAGCAAAGGACGGGCTTGATAAGAGCACGTGATCAAAACAACGCCGCAAATGAGCAACAGCGGGCGAGATGTCCGGTGTTTTGGAAACCATGCGGCAAGGCTGGTGTTGCTAGTAGAAAAGTTAGGCGGAAAGCGACAAACGAAGGCAAGCAGCCACTTGTTGCACTTCGACGCCTAAAACACAAGCTTGCACGATTTCTCGTGCTTTCATTCTACCCGCCGCGTTGCCCGCCCGATTTTTATCGCTTGCGATCAATAGAGGGTTTCGAGCGGACGAGCGAAGAGCATAAATTACGCACTTGCTGACCGCATTTAACGAGCAGCGCGCATGGTTTTCGTGAACCGTTCATTCAATAGGTTCTTATCACTCTCCCAAATTCCCTGCGCCCTTCCTTGTCAAACGAATCGCCCGCGCATCGCACTTCCAGCACTTCTGACCATTGTGTTTATTCAAACAAACGAAAAGAAATGTACAGACGTGATCGTCGCTCGTTGTGTCGCCGAACGGAGGGTTCTTTCGTTATTCGGAGAGAAAGAGTCGCTTTGGTTGCCGAGCGGAAAAAGTGCGATGTTTTCGTTAAACGTTTGCTGTGATTCAATGCAAGTGCAAGAAAACCTAGAGAAAAGTGGAAGGAAGGTAGCAAAGGGATAACAAGTGCACAAGGCGAGGCGGGTGCGAAATAATTGGATGGATGAACGGAAGGATCAATCGATTGCGTTGGAGCTGCTGGCCGGCTGTTGGGTTCACTCGTCGTCGTGAATGTGCGTTCGGGACCGCGAGCCGATGACCGCCGACGACATCTTCAAGCGAATGGATTAAAGAAGAGCTGACGAGCGAATGGACGAACCGAATGCATCAACCCCCGTCCAACGGAGAGGGTCGAGCCGGAGCGCGTCTTCGCGCGGAACTTCGAGAGCGAATTCTCCGCGAGATCCGCCCGTTCTTCGGCGTCCTCGAGCATGTGCTTCAAAGAAACGATCAATCAATGGATTGAATGCAAAGAACTCACTTGAAGCTGCTTGTATTTGGTGAGGTTCGTCGTTGCGAGCTGCTCGGCGTCTTCGAGCTGCTTCTTCAGCGTCTTGATCTTCCCTTGCAGCTTCTCGACGAGGTCGTACATCCGCTCCTGCGACTTCTTGTCCTCGTCCACTTGGAACTGGAGCTCCCGGCAGCGGCGCTCTTTGTTGCGGTAGTTCTTCTGCGTGTCCGCGTGGCGGTGGGTCTCCTGCTCGAGCTCCGCCTGCAGCTCCTGCACGCGCTGCTCCAGCTTCGCCAGCTGCCGCTTGCCGCCCTTGTTGGCGAACGCCTCCGCTTCGTCGAGGCGCACCTGCAGGTCGCGCAGCTGCAGCTCTTGGGCCTTCCGTTGGCGGTCCAACGACTGGGCGTGCTCCTGCTCGTTGCGCAGCTCTTCGGCCAACTTGGAGGCGTCCGCGGTGGCCTTGCGCGCCCGCTCCTCCGCCGCCTTCGCCTCGTTGGTTGCGTCGTTGAGGTCGCTTTGAAGTTGCTGCAAGAGGAGCGGTGAGTTGAACACGGAGTAGGTGGGATCAAATCGAATGCCCCCTCCCATTCGTCTTTTCTATTCTCTCTCGAACTCACCGTCAACTCGGCCTCGAACTTGCGCTTGAAGGTGGAGAGGGCGGTGTTCGAGTCGGTGAGGATGTTCACGGTGTCCTGCGCCTCGGCCCGCTCCAGCTCGGCCTGCCGCCGGGCGCGCTCCGCCTGCTCGACGGCCGAAGCGAGGTCGTCCTTCTCCTGCTGCAGGATGGCAGCTCGTCGCTCGGCGTTGTGCACCTGAACGGCGAGGAGTGAAGGGAACTGGCGGGAAGGACGAACCTGCTCGCGGAACTGCCCGCCGATTCGCTGCTCGTCGTCCACCTGCTGCTGGAGTTCGCGAATCGAATCGTGCAGTTGCCGGATTGTCCGCTGCGCATCGGCGTTCGCCTTGTTCGCCTGATCGCAGCCGATCTCCAGCTCGTGGATGTCCGATTCGATTTTCTTCTTCTGTCGCAGCAACTCGGCACGTCCGCGCGACTCCTGCTCCAGTGTTGCTTGGAGCGACTCGAGGGCGCGCTGGTGGTTGCGGCGGGTGTTCTCGAAGTCCTCCTCTTTCTCCGCAAGGCTGCAATGCCGGCGATTTACCATTTGACCATCGGGAGCATAAAGCAGAGGCTTTCTTCTCCGAACTCACCGCTTTTCGATCTCCTGCCGCAGTTGGGTGGTCTCCACTTGGGCGCGCAGCAGCTTCGATTCCTCCGCTTCGAGGGCGGACTCGGCGTCTTCGAGCGCCTGGTGCAGCTCGTCTTTCTCCATTTCGAGGCGGCGGCGGATCTTTTGGAGCTCGTGGACCGACTTGCCGCCTTCGCCCAGCTGGTCGCTGATGTCTGCAAGCAAGCACACGAATTAGGCAACAGCTGTGACCACGAACCTTTGAGTTCCTGGGAGATGGCCTTGTTCTCGCGCTTCAACGCCTCCGCCTGCTCGGAGGCCTCATCGAGGGCGGTGCGGAGGCGGAAGGACTCCGTGGAGGCGTTGCGCGCGTCTCGTTGCGCCGCCTCCAACTCCGAAGCCAGCGAGTCGCATTTGAGGCGCCACTCGTCGACCACCTTGTCGAAGGACTTCTGCTTCTTTTCGAGCGATGCGGCCAGCGAGTTTGCCTGCAATCAATCGAGGGATGAGTTGGAAGAAGCCGAAGAGCTCACCCGCTCGGCGTCGACTTGCGCGTCCTCCAACTCCTGCTGCAGCCGATGGCGCACCTTCTCGCCGGAAGCGGCCCGCTGGTTCGCCTGATCCAACTGCTCCTGCATCTCTTGAACCTTGGCGGCGAGCTTCCGCTTCGCCTCCTCCAACTCCTCCGAGCGGCTCATGCCCTCGCCCTCGAAGCGCGCACGCCATTGGGCCGCCTCGGCATTCGCCTTTGAGATTTGGCCTGCAATCGGTGAGTGAATGGAGAGGGAAGTAGGGGATGTTTGCGACAGCCACAAGTAAATCAACGTCTGTTTTCGAACTTCTTCCCACAACAAAGCCATCTGCAAGGAACCTCCGCCAATCGAAAGGAAGAACTCACGCTGCAGCTCCGACTTGCTCTCCTGCTCCTCGTCCAACGCGTCGCGCAACTGCTGGCATTCCATTTGGTAGTTGGCCGACTAAACGAACAAACGGGCAATAATTCCTTTCACTTCTCTCTCGTCTGCTCACCTGAGTGGCCAAAGTTTGGCGATCGCGCGACTCCTGGTCGAGTTGGCGGCGGAGGTCTTCGATTTGAGTGCCGAGCTGGGATTTGATTCGATTGATCGCTCCGATCTGGTTTTCGGCTTCTTCGAGCTGCCGCGTGAGGTCCGAAGTTTCGTTTATCGCCCGCATCTTCCACGAGTTCAACTCCTGCAGCTGCCGCACCTGCTCGTCGCTCTTCAGCTGCAGCTCCATCAGCTGCGATTCCAGCTGCAAAGAGATGAATGTAAGGAGGAGAGGGAGGTCGGGAGAACCTTCTTGGTCAACCGCTCGATGTTCTGCCGCTGTTTCACTTCGTTGTCGAGGTTGGCGTTCGCCTCTTCGGCCTCGCGCTGCGCTTGGAGCTTCTCCTTCTCGGTCCTGAACAAACAGAAAGAATGAATGAGTAGTGGGAAGAGGAACGCACTTGCTGCGGAGCTTCTGTAGTTGGTCCAGCTGGTCGCTCAGCTCGGCCACCTGCAACAAAGCGGCGAGTGGTTAGCACGAACATAAAAAGAGGGAACTCACGGCATCGGTGTGTTTCTTGCGCATGGCGGCCAGCGCGTTCTCTCCTTGCAGCGCAGCTTCTTCCTGCAATCAAGCGAGTGAACAAGAAGGAGTGTGAAAGAAGTGGAACGAACCAAATCCCTCCGCATTTTCTGCATTTCGGCCTCTCGTTTCTTGTTCATCTGAACGAAAAGAATCGATTGAAGAACGAGTAAAGAGAACGCACCTCCAGCTGGGCTTGAGTGGCACCGCCGGCTTCATCCAACCTGCAAACGGAAGAAAGAAGTGAGTGGGTGAAGCGAAGAAGCGAACCGCTCGGCCAACTCCTCCAACTCCTGCTGCATTTCGAAGCGCATCTTTTCGGCCTTCGTACGGGATTGGCGCTCGGCGTCCAGCTCTTCTTCCAGCTCGGCGATGCGGGCTTGGAGTTCCTGCAAACAACGAGAATAAAGAGAACGGCGAGAAGAGGGCCGACTTTGATCTGCCGCTGCAGGCGAGCGACCAGCGACTGCTCGTCCTCCAGCTTCTGGGCGATCGTTTGGAGCTCGGCATCCTTCCTGCAACTAACAAGTAAATAACGGGAATTGAAAGAGATGGAGGTAATTTAAAGGTTGGATTGAGATCGCTCACGAGCCGTCAGAAGGCAAAGCCGCTCGAAAGAGCTCCTTCCACTCCAGTCGAAACACCCGCCCAATCCCCACACAAACTCTTCGCGCTCACCGCTTCATTGCGTTGTCCGCATCGGCCTTCTGTCGGGCCAATTCCTCGAGGTTCTCTTGCGTGACGCGCAGCTCGCCCTCCACCTTCCGCTTCTGCTTGTCGAGGTCGGCGCGTTGCCGCTTCTCGCGCTCCAGGTTGTCCTCCAGCGTGTCCAGCTGGGATTCGAGCTTCAGTTTCGCCTTGTTCAAGTGGTTCAGTTTGTCCTGCTCGGCGTGCAGGTCGTCCTGCAGGCGGTGGTTGATCTGAACGAGAAGAAGGGCGGGTACTGTTGCTCTGGACTTCGTCGCTGAACTCACCTCCTCTTGTGCCTTCCGCTCCTTGACGGCGCGCGCAATGGCCTCGTCTTGGGAGGCGATTTCTTCTTGCAGCGAGCGGATCTGCGAGTCCTTGGCCTGCCGCTCGGATTCCTGCTTCTTGACGGTCATCTCCAGGTCCTGGACGTTCTTCTTCAGCGTCTCCTTCTCCTGCTCCAGCTTTTTGCGCTGCTTCGTGAGGGCGTCCGCTTTGTCCTCCTGGTCGGCCAGTTGGTCGTTCAGGTCGGCCAGCTGAAAGCAGTGATAGAAATGAAGGATGACCGCAAGAAGAACTACAATCCCGCAATAAACGACCCAACAGTTCCCAACATCCGCGCGAATTCAACTCAAAGCTCACCTGTCGCTCAACGTCGGACTTCTGAGCCAGAATCTTGGCGGATCGCTCGTCCGACTCGGCTGTGGTCTCCCGCTCGCGCTCCAACTGCAGCGACAACTGCTGCTTCTCGGCGGCGAGCTTCGCGTTGAGGGACTCCAGCTCCTTGCGCGACTTCTCCTCCTTGGCGAAGTTCTCCTCGAGCGACTTGAACTTCTCCTCCAGCTCCTCGAACTGCTCGTTCTGCAAGCGAGCGGTCGGCGGTTGCTTCGCGGCGTCCGGCGACTCGGCGGGGCGATTCGCAGCGGCGGGCATCGACGGGACGGCGGCCGTCGGCTTCCGCACTTTCGTCGCCATGAGATAAGCCAGTGAAATTACAAAGTATTGCAAAAATCGTTGACAACCAGGTTCGGAGAGGGGTCGATCAAAAAATATTACATTTTGTACAAAATCGTGACGACTTTTGACGCAGAGTGAAAATTCGTGACAAAATATTGCAATTGTAAAAATCCCTGACAAAATTTTACGCCCGTGCATACTTTTGCGATAAGTTGGGGAGAAGTCAAAAAATGTCGGAAGACAAGTGCCAAAAACGGTCAAAATTCACGAAAAAGTGTCAAAATTCGTGACAAATTTTGACAAAAAATGCGAAAAATCGTGACAAAATTTTACATTTCGTACAAATTTGTCACGAATTTTGACGCAAAGTGAAAATTCGTGACAAATTATGACATTTTGTGCAAATCCGTGACGATTTTTGACAAAATGACATATTTTGTCAGAAATTTTGTCAAGAGCACTTTAACTCGGTGTTGTCAACGATTTTTACGTTACTTCGTAATTTCACTGGCTTAGATCAAGGCGAGCAGATAGAGGAGTCAATAATCAAAGGTAGGGGCTTAGAGATTCGATGGATGACTCACAACTTTACGCGCAGGAAAAGTAATGAGGGAAGAACGGGTTGTTCGCCCTAAAGAACCACGTACTTCACACCTCCAGGCGGATTCTCCCACGTCCTCCTACGCACTCATCACTTTTGCGGAGTACTCGAAACAATCTCTTGGATCGAATGACAGCAATGGATAGGGACGGATGGACCGAAAGAGATCAATCGAATGGATCGAAAGCAACGACGGATGAAAGAACGGAAGGAAGCTTTGACGTGCAGATCTTCCACCCACCCACCCTCCACGTACTCGAGTGGCGGAACTCACTCGACTCCAAAGAAGCCACTCGAATCCGATCGGCCGCCCAAACGACACGCGGAGATCAATCCTTTGGCCAACAAAGAAGAACGGGGTACTCAAGACGGCGGATTAGAGAAAGGATTGAATTACACGTGAAAAGAAAAGAAGGCCAACGGCCGCCGCTGTCCGTCCCGTCGATGCCCGCTGCGAATCGCTGGAATCGAACAAAAAAACCGACCTTCTTGCTGCCCGCAATCATCGGCTTCACACCGCTGTACAAGCGGAACCACGGCCTGCAATTGGTTCAGTCGTTAGAAAGCAGGCACAAAGTTGGGGTTGGAGTAGGAAGAGGCCTCCCACAACTGCCTCCAGCAACAAACAATCCAAAGAAAAGTAGCTCACCACGTGCGTAGCGTGCACCAACTCCGAATGTTCCGCTGCACGACCTTGATTCCGATTCTAAACACACGATTAAACGAAGGGATGACCAAAGAGGGCTGACTGTTGATCTCGCCGTCGCTTGTACTCGGTTTGGCCCAAGTAGTAGCGGCATTGAATTTGGAACTTGGAGATCATGACGCTGAGCGCCTCGTCGCGCAACTCCTCCAAGTGGGCCAACACGCCGGCACGGAAGAAGATCTACAGAAGATCGAGTAGGAGTGAGTAGAAGGAAGAGAGGAACCTTGGTCTCTCCGCACTGGTAATCGTCCTGCTTGAGGTCGCCCTTCTTCTCCATCTTCTGCGTCATCTTCTCGCCCGCCTTCTTGCGGTCCTTCTCCAGCGCCTCGTCGGCGGCGAGGATCGCGTAGCGTTGCACAAAGTCCACGTGCAGCTGCAAACCGTCGGTTAAACGACGAAATCCTCGACGAATCGCCCACCATTCTGTTGGGGAATCCCTTGCGGCAAATGCGGATTCCTTCGAGCACGCCGTTGCAGGTGAGCTGGTTGAGGACGAGGTTCGCTTCGATCATGCCTGCAATCCTCCATTAAAACGAGAGTGTGAGTGAAGGACTCACCGGATTTCTTCTCTTCGTTCGGAATGATGCAGCGAATGAAATGCGGGTGGGTTTGGTTCAGCATGGTCATCAGTTTGTTCAGCGACTCGCGGTAGAGCATCGAGACGGTGGCGAAGGCGGCCGATTTGCCCTTCTTCTTGCCGGGCGCCTTTTTCCCGCCGCCTGCAATCGAGCGGGTGAGTTGGGAGGTTGAAGAGCGAGCAGATGGATTGGGTTCTTTCGAATCAAGCAGCTCTATTCGTTTCGTGTGCGTACCTCGAGCATCGCTGGCCGCCTGGTCCTCCTGCGTCTGGTAGTCGGCCCACAACTCGGAGACCAGCGCCTGCCCGTCGTTGCCTTTCACTAAACACAAAGGATCAATCAATCGCCTCGGATCGTAAAGAAACATACGGACGGTGACCACGGTGTCGTTCAACGGATCCTTATTCTTCTCCACTAAAAGCCCAAGGCAATCACCAACACTTCGTAGCCGAACGTACGCCATCCCTTGACGTTGTAGCGGACGGTGCCGGCGTAGTGAACGAGCGCGAAGTGCGCTTCGGCCTGCTTTCCTTTGGGCGGGCGGGCCTTCTGGAAGTTCGGGTGTTTGCCGAGGTGCTGATCGTTGAGCTTCGAGGCGAGGGTCATGTCCGAGGCCTTCGGCACGATGCACTCTTCGTCGAGCATCGAGATGATGCCCAGCGGCTTCTCGATCAGCTCGATGCACGCCTCGAGGTCGAGGCCGAAGTCGATGAACTGCCACTTGATGCCCTCGCGTTTGTACTCCTCTTGTTCGAGCACGAACATGTGATGGTTGAAGAATTGCTGCAACGCGGTGAGTAGATAGGTAGAAATCCTTGAAGACTCACCTGCAGCCGCTCGTTCACAAAGTTGATCCACAGCTGCTCGAACGAGTTCAACTGCAAACAAACAAACGATTAGATGGAACACGAGGAGAGTAAGGACGTCGAAGATCTCGAAGCCGGCAATGTCGAGCACTCCGATGAAGTAGTCGCGGGCGAGGTCCTTCGCGTCCAGCGTTGCGTTGCACTTGCGGATCAACCAGGCGAAGATGCGGGCGAAGAGCGCCTTCGCACACGCACCGATCGCCCACGTCACCTGCTCGAGATTTTGGCCCTTGTTCACCCACTCGGTGCCTGCAAACAATCAAACAAAGAGGATTGATCAAAGGATTCCTCTCGGAACTCACCGACTTTGACGCGCGGTTTGAGGAAGGCGGTCAGCAGCTTCTGGCAGTCGACTTTGAACAACTTGGCCGCCAGCTCTGCTTCTGAAACGAGAACGAGTGAATTGGGCGACTAGGCAGCGGTGGACGTGCCTTCGCCGTTCTCCACCTCGGCCTGCTCCTCGCGTGGTCGCTGCTTGAACTTCATTTCGCCCACTAAAAGACACACGGATGAACTGAATGAATGCTGCAAAGGAATGAAGCGTACTGTGCATGATGGCGGCTGTGACGGCCCAAAGGTCTTCCTTCTCTTGCGGCGTGAAGCGGAGGATGTCAAAGGATTCCTGCAAGCGAAAGAGTGAGTAGACGAACGAATGGATGAAACGAACATCGGTGATCTGCATCTCCTCCTTGTCGTTCACGCCGTCGATCGTCACTTCCGCTGCAAAGAAACGAAAGGATGAGTGAAAGAATGCGTCTAGTCGGCAACCTTGTGCAACGAACGTGTACTCCTTGACGTCACGAGTGAGGAACAGTCGCTCTGCAATCAACCCAACGATCAAAAGGAAGCAGAAAGAAGGCTAACGCTTCAATCCGGGGATTGCATCGGACATGATTTGGTAGAAGATGTGGTAGGAGCGCTCGCCGGGCGCCTGCTTGATCACTCGCGACTTCTCCAGCAGATCTACAGAACGAGTGGAATTCCAACCGATTAGCCACTCGACCACGCGACTCACAATGCTCGATGTCGCCGCCGGCCAGCTTTCCGGCCTTGTTGAAGTGAATACGGATGAATTTGCCGAAACGTGATGAGTTGTTGTTACGGACAGTCTTGGCATTGCCTAAAGCAATCCATCGTTAGATATCTGATGGAAGAAGCGAACCAAAAGCCTCGAGGACGGGATTCGTGCGCACGATTTGGTCCTCCAACGAGACGTTCTCCTTCGGGTTGGCCGACTTGGACTTCCTGCAAGCATCAAAGAGTGAGCGATTGAGTGAACGAAGAGAACGAACGCTTTGGAAGCTCCCACAATCGCAAAATAGGAGATGACCTTCTTCGTGTTCTCCGTCTTGCCCGCTCCCGACTCGCCGGTGATCAGCATCGATTGGTTCTCGTGGTCTAAACATGCATAGAGCTTCTAATCGATCGATTGAAGTGAACGAACCGTTGACCATGTTGCGATAGGCCTCGTCACAGACGGCGAACAGGTGGGGCGGCATCTCGTTTCGTCGTTTCCCTTGGTACATCTTGCACACTTTAAATGGATTAGAAAAGTAGAAATGAGAGAGTGGATTACTGACCGCTCTCCGTGTAAATCGGAAGTCGCTTGTACGGATTGATCACCACACAGAAGAGACCCGAGTAGGTCTAAAGAGCAGTGAAATGTGCAATGAATAGTTAGAGGAAACGCACGTAGATGAGCATGATGTAGTAGCTGCAATCAAATGGTTATAGAATAGACAACATTAAGGGCCTACCGCTGCCGCAGATTGTGGAGGACGGAGGCGTCGTTGAGGAACGTCAGGTTCGCCATGTCCTCCGCCTTGTCGTACTTCGGCGGGTTCATCGGCTGGCAGTCGTCTTTCTTCAGGGTTTTCTGTACACGAACGAGGGAGATGAATGGAGGGAAGAGAACGAACCTCGCCCTTGGCCGTCATGACGACCACCTGATCGCCCTTGGTCGACTTGATCTCCGCCTCCATGAAGCCCTCCTCGGGATCGGCGACCTCAAACACAACGGATTGAATTGGTTGGAGGCGATGGAGGCGAAGGCGACTCACCCAAACATTCTTCTTCGAGTCGAACTTCCGCGTGCTGGCCGCCAGTTTCTGAACGGAGAGAAGTGAATGGAAAGAAGTAGAAAGAACCCACTTGTTCCTCCGACTGCCGCAGGAACTGCCACCCGGGGTCCTGCTCCATCTTTTGGGGTCAGTTGAAGCGGGGGCGCATGCACGGCGCGCGACGAGCGGCTGGAATGGGCGACGAGAACGCGGCGCCTTCTTCTCGTTGGCCGATCGCTCTGTGAACGAAGACAACGCTTCTCGACTGCAAAGACGGACGAGTGTTTGGAGACCGTTCGCGGTAACAAACGAAGCGAAACGAAAAACACGCCGCCGAACACAAAGCACATTCGGCAATCGATCAGTTCAAAGTCGGAACAAGTTGATTTCCCGTCTCCGATGCTTCGAGAGCTCCACGTCAAACACACGTTCGCGCCATCAACAAAACAAAACAAATTCCGAAACCCTCCGGTTCGAGCATCGATTTCAACATCGGCGATCGAAATCGAAAACGTGCGGCGGAATCCGCAAAAGTGTCCCCCGCGCGCGCGAGTCGAAGCGGCGAACCGGCCGGACGGCCGCGCGGAGTGCAGAACGCCCGCCGCCCGCGCAGTCCGGACGGGAAGGCGGCCGGCGGGTGGGCGCGCTGGATCGGATTTCTTCGTCCCAGCCCGCCCGCCGCTCTTCGCGTTGATCCTCGCGGGCCAAACGGCCGATCGTCCGGCTGGAGGCCCGCGCGACTCACGGCGCGGGGTTTTCGGACGCGCACGTTCTCTTCGTTGCGCGCAGCCGACGGGAACGACCGCGCCGCGGCCGATCGCAAAAAACGATTGGAATTTGCGGCGCCGTTGACTGGGCGCTCGAACGTGGAATGTTGGAGATAGGCAACGCGTGCAAATTCGAAGCGAACAAAGAAAAGTGACGAAATTGGTGGCTGCAATTCGACTTCGATCACGATCTACTCCAACAAAACCAAACGGCTTCCGATCGCTCGTCAAATACTCCTTCCTGTGGGGTCGTAACGTGCGCCAACTCCCACTTCCAGCGCAAAACACCCGCACACGAGAAAGCGTGCAAAAACATCTTCGAGCGGGCGCTTCCGGCGAGTTCACGCTCATTGCGCGTGCGGCCTCCGCTGGAGAGCGCCGTCTTCCGGCAGCTGCGGGCGTGCGCGGGCGCGCGAAGAGTCAAGAAGCTGCGCGTGTGTGAAGTGGGCGCGCAGAAGGCGGCCGGGGGCACGCTGGAGTGTTTGCGAACCGTTGGGTTTGGCCGCCGGTTCGCGCTCTCCAGAACGGCTGATCCGCGCCCGCTCTTGCCACCGATCCGTGTCATCTTTTTGTAGTCGAGCGGCAAAGAAAAAAGAAGCATGGAATAAACAAGCGAAACGATGCTATTGGGAAATGTGAAGAGAGAATGCGACGGCGGATTTCACGACCAACGCGGTGACAAATTCAAACGCCATGGGACAGCTACGATCTCTCCTCACCACCCCCTTTGACCCACGCAAACAGAAATGGATTCTTTTGTCCGAGCGGCATGAATCATCCGAATCCATCCGAACACTTTCATCGGTGCCCGAACAAGAGGAGAATACAGCCCGTCGGCTCTTGCTTCACCTCGATCACGAATTTCGAGCGGCCGCTCGATCAACGCGGCCGTCCGGCGGATCGATTCGACGCGCGCGGCCCAACGAGAAGCGCACAAACAAATCGGACGGGCCGCACGGATCTCCCGGCCGGCCGCCGTGTGAGTAATCGAGCCGCGCTCTCGTTTTTGATCGCGAGTATCAACGGTCGCTCGGATCTCCGCCGCGGTGCGTCATCCCACTCGGCCCCTTCCGGCCGTCCTCTTGATCTCCTGGCCTATTGGAAAAGGTGATCAACTGCACGTTGCAATCGAGAATGAAACACTTCAATAGCGGCACACTTTTCATTGGAAAGACATCTGGTAGGAAGCAATGGACGGCGCGATGCAATGGGGGCGGGCGGGCGACTCGTTCAATCGCTTGGAATGGATTTACGATCCACGTGCCCTTTTCGACTTCAGTGCAAGCGCACGTGCTTCTTGTCCAATCAAATGCGAACCACAACAACGGCCAATGGACTCGAAAAGAGCTTCACGTCCAAGGGACCGCAAAATACTCCTCGAATTGCATCAAAGCCGGCAGCTTGACGTCACCCGCTCGCTGCGCACTTCCGCTCGTCATTCGTTCGATCACTTCGGAGTCTGCTTTGTGGCTCGTCGAATTTCCGCTTTTCTTTGTTTCTTCCGGGTGGACAGCAAGTGGACAACACTCGGCGATTGACGACCGCTGGGATCGGATTGTTCGGTAGATCCACGACGAGCGGGAGGATCCCGACGGCCGTGGATCTCGCCGCGTTTCGTGCGCATTCGCTAAAGCGCTTCCTTCCGCTCGTTTCCTCGCTTACTTCCGGCCGCCCGCCTCTTGATCTCCGCACCTTCCGAGCGACCGCGAGATCCACGAAGCCGCGCGGCTTCCCGGAAAACCCGCCCGCCGACCGGCCGAACGGGCGCGCGGCCGCCGAGTCGAGTGGCGGGCGGCCGGGGCGGACGGCGGATCTCCGCGATCTCGTTGCGCAAATATTTGCCCCCTCTTCCCCTCCCTTCCGCCCTCCCAGTGCTTTCTCCCGCCCGGTGGCCCGAAAGCTCTCGATTGGCTGCCGAGGCCGCAAGCAAGAAAAAAACAGCGCGAGTTTCGACCCCCAAACGTACGAAACCCCAACGAGAGCGGGCAGAACATGAGAAGGACAGTTGATTGATAGCTGTTGTGTTAAGCGACGTTCAGATCAAACTATAAGAAAGGCTATCATTCGAAGGATTGCTTGAGGGCCAGAAATCTCTCCCGCGCCCAAAGAATTCGAGAAAAAGCCATAAAGTGAGCGCATCAACCAAAAGTCATCAAAACAAACTATCCCATTGGACTTTGCTTCAAATCAATGCACTCCAACACAACTACTCGCCGTTCACCGCCCAAAGAACCGCGGAAAGAATGAAGTCGAAAAGAAGAGGCGGAGAGCGGACGGCGGATCGGATTTTCGCCGCGCGTGGGCCGCCGGTTTCTAATTTTAAACTCCCCTCTTTCCTGTTTACCCTTTCTCCACCTCCGAGGTGGCTCCACTTCGGCGATCACTCGGCGTTCAACCGACACAAGCGAAACGTATTGGTTTATTTGAAAGAAAATATGTGAATTTGACTTGTGATCGCCTCTTGCACGAGAATATTTACACTCGAACAACCACCGACTGCCCTCAGTTGTCCGGGTTAATGGCGTTCAGTCGGCGGTACGTGTGTATTTCTTCTTCCACGCCGAACAGCTCCTGCAATCAAGCAAAGAATAGTCATGACTAATAGAGAGAGCCCACTTGTAAGTACTGCATGCTCAGAATCAAATTGCCCAGCTTCATGCCGACGTCTTCGTAGTTGTCTTTGTAGTGTTTCTCTAGTGCCTAAACACCTGGTGAGATCATTCTAATAACTGCCAAGTACCTTGAAGAGCGAATTCAATCGCTGACGATAGCGTTCGGGTTTCGGGTGCAAGCGAATGGCCGTTTGGAGCAAGAAAATGAACTGAATGGCCGTGAACTCGGTGTCCGAAATGCGGTTGTTGTACATGTGCTGCCCGGTCTCGACGATCTTCGCGAACAGCTTGTAGCACAATCTAGACGGAAGGAATGAACGGAGGGAACGAGTAATGGAGAGTACCGAGCGAGGAAGAAGGCGTCCTTGAAAGAACCGTACGAATGGAAGTACTCGCTGATGGCGTCCTCGTTCGGCACCAGGAACGAGTCGTCCTGCAATCGAACAAGTAAAGTACTTAGATTTCGGTAGATGAACGCACAAAGCAGTAACAACGCCGATTGAAGAAGCCCCGGTGGCGCCACGTGTTGTAGACGGACTCGCACGAGAGCCACGGCTGCAGGAAGCTCTCAACAAGAGTGTTCTAAACATTCGATCAATCAATCAATTAGTTGTGTGGGTGGACGAACGGTGAACTCGTGCTCGTCCTCGTCGGCGACCTCCATCAACCGAATGAACTCGTAGAGGACGTAGGACTCCGCGCGGATCGCCTTCTGACACGACGCGGCGGTCTTCACGCGGTCCGTCATGTTGCAGTATTTCTAAACAACCATCTAATGAACGCTTGGGACGATGAGGGCACCTCGGGGCCGCCGTAAACGTCGACCGTCGCCTGGCCGCGAATGATGAACGTGGAGCGGCGGCATTTGAGGAGGAAAGCGAGCGCGTCGTCCGCGAACGCGTCGTATTTGACCGACGAAGTGGGTTTGGAGAGGACCGAGTCGACGGTCATTCCGATCTGAACGGAGAAGTAAGTGGAGAGAGGAGAGGATTCTTGCCTTCAAGCACCGCTCCCAGCGACAGCGTTGACATCCCCGCTTGTTCTTCTCTGCACACAACGGTTTAGAGAAGGTGGAAAGAATTGAATGACCTTTCTTGACCAAACACTTCAGGTTGCGACGGCATTGATACGATTTCTGCTCCACGACTGTCCGGCGGCTGCAAAAGAGCAATGTTGCTTAGATGAATCAACAAGGGGATCGAGCAGGACTCACAAAAAGGCGGCGCAACCTGCAAACAAAACCATCAAGTCAATGACAACAACAAGGAGCACCCACCGTTGCAGGAGGGGATGCCGCCGAAGTGCGAGTGGGAGGCGACGCCGCCGCAAACGGGACACTCGCGGTAGGCCAGCGGCGAGTCGGCGCCCGAAGAGATCAGCGAAATCTGCCCGGGACTGCCCTGCCCCGTCTCGTGCGGGTGAATGTGATCTCGAAGGCTGGTCATCCTGCAACAAGGCGGTAGACTGTTAATTGGTGCAGCAAGTTGATGGAAGAGCGGGTGGACGCGAACGGAAGCAAAAAGCATTGGCCAGGTCGTTCCCATACCTGCAGCTAGCCCACGTCTGTCTCGACTTTTCGTGATCACACATCAAATTTGACTCCAATCGACGACCAAATGACGTGAGACACACGCCGGCGATCGTCGCCAAACCGAAAGCAAGCGGAAAGCGCGCTAGACGGAATGCGCACAGCAACAACCGTGCACTCTTTTTATGCGTTCGCCCACCTCCCCCCACTCCACGCGGCCCCCATTGCTCGCTTTGTTGTTTGCGCACACGACCGGAAACGAAAATCCGTCGACGAGTTCAATTTTCGACGCGCCGCCGGTCCAAAAGTTCGCCCAAAACGGAGGCCGGTGAACGGCGGGCGTGAAGCGAGAGGTAAAGTGAAACACCGGCGCGATCTCCGGTCTCTTTTTTGCGGAAAGCAAGGAGGAAAACGTGGCAGAAAGTTCGCTGCTTGGCGTCTTGCCTCCACGAACGCAACAGAAAAATTGGCGATCGAAGCGAACGAGCGGAAAGACGGAACGAAAACGACGATAAAGCGCGCGCCCCGCACAATCGGACGTGAAAGCGGGCAACGAACACAAACCGCCCGTGAGAAACAAGCGGGCAAGCGGGAAGCCGGCGGGGAGTTCGACGTGGTCACGAGCAAGCGGGCGAACGAAGCAAAAAGGCGGGCGTGGGAGCAAAAATCGCTCGCGTTTGCAACCGCCCACTTCCCAATTAGCCGCCGTTGCAAAACGGAAACAAACCGGCGAGCAACTCGTCGTTTGTGTTTTCACCTTCGATTTGTAGTCGCTGACAAAAACGACGAGAGCGCGCGAACTTTCCGCGGCGAACGTCGAATGTTTTTCTCGTTCCTTCCCGCTCCACTTGCTCGTCGTCCACCCGCCCGCCCGCCACTCGCTTGGGCCCGCCGTTTGTCGGCTTTTCGTTCGCCCCGTTTCTTGTTTACTCTTCCGACCCCGACGCGCCCGACCGCCAAACCGCCGACCTCGCGGCGGCCGGCGTTCAAAAAGCGAGTGGAAATTGTATGACGGCGCAGAGATCACGACGCACGGCTTTTCGCGAAGCAAGTCGAAAAAAAGCTTGTAAAAAAGAGAAGGAACCGGCGAGCATGTGAAGCAAACGCGCGCAGTCGCCCACTCGCGCAAGTGCATGGCCGCGGATAATCCGCGCGCAACGAAAGCGGGCGGCCAGTCGGGCGGCCAAAAAGCGAGCGGGGCCTAGGCGACGGGAGCAAACCGAAAACAGAGTGACGTTTCGCCTACTTCTCGTTGCGAGGGAGTCGCGATTCGGTCGCCAAAACTCCAAAACCGAGAGCGCGCTGATCTCCGCGTTGTGTTTTGGCGGGCGCTAACAAAAACTTCTGCTACTTGCTCGTGTTCCTCGTGCCGGAAATCGAAACACACGCGGCACAAGAGCAAAACGCAGCAGACTCCCAACGGGACCCTTCATTAGAAAACGAGAATGTTTTCGCAGCAGCCGCCCGCTTCTTCGATGTTCGCATCGATTGTTTCGAAACCACGACCACGAGACACTGGTTTGTAATCGAGCCCCGAAATTAATCTTCGTCTCGGCCGCCGTCTAATCGAGTCGACCGCTCGACTTCTTTCGCGTGGAATCGAATTCCCGCGCCCCGCTTTCCGAACGGCCGGCCGCGTGCTCGCGGGAACGAAGCACAACGGCGGCGGCGGCAACGACGAGGGGGCGCGCCGTTCGCCGCGTGCGCGTGGTCGCCTGTTTGTGCAGCGGGCGGGCGCGCTTCAAAGCGACACAAATATTTTCGCCTCCTTTTCAATCTCTTGTGATCGAGGGTGTTGTTCTCGAGGCGAGGCTCCAATTCGCGATCAAGACGGCCCTTGGATCGGCTCCAAAACACGCGTGTTCTTGCTTTTTTTTGTCGGTTATCGTTTGCAGGAGGCGGTCGATCGGTCGTCTTCTTTGTTCCCTGCGAAACCTAGTGAATGGACGTCAGAAGATTGCTCTGGTCTAGCGTGACCCACTGGGAGCGTCATCCTCACGCAATGGCCGATCGTTGCAAAGAGTAATGGACGGTTTATGTACAGCCAGCCAGCCAACATTCACTCCGAGCCCGCATCGATTAGAATCTAGAGCGGACGGAAAGCGGCGGCTCGTCGCTTTTGGCGCGATGCAGCGTGAACGGCGGCCGCTTTCGGTCGGCGCGCTCGAGCGCCTCTTCGACGGTCTCGCAGATCGTGTGGTCGCTGATGTTCACGCCCTCTTCGCGCAGCAGTTTGATCAGGAACCCTGCAAGTGATCGAATGAAAGGAAAGAGAAGGAGTACGAACATCGCGGCTTCACGAAGAAGACGGCGGCGAAACGGTGGAGATCTTTGAGGACATCGACGAGGTAGCCCAACCCCACGGCGTCCACGTCGATCATCGCCGTGCAGTCGAGCACGAACACGTGCTCCGACTTCAAGAGAAGCGAATTGAACGACGGAGTGTGAACTCACCGCTTTCTTTTCTCCGTTCTCTTCGTCGCTGCACCACTTGTCGAGCGTCTCCTGCACGGCGTACACGAACTTCTCCCCATTTGTGAAGAGTAGCATCGATTCGAACTCGAAAATGCAGACGTTCGCCCGGTCCGCGCGCTTCGAGTACCACACCGTCCAGCGGGGCCTTAAGAGACGAGTTGAACGACGAAGCAATGTGAAAAGGGAACCATTGAGTGCGGGCAACAACGGTGAACAGCTGGAAGACGATCCCGATGCCCAGCCCCAGCACGATGCCGCGAGTGACCGACGCCAAGAATGTGGCCGTCCAGATGCACTGAGAGGATTGATTCAACGGAGACACCGAAGAGAACGCACGACATCCCACTTGCTCGCCTTCCACAAGTGGGGCACCTGGAAGATGCCGTTCAGCTGCTTGCCCACGACGATCAGCACAACAACTGCCATCACGCACTGCAAACGAATGAGCGGAACGAGGCGATGCAAGAAACGAACGGTCGGAAGGTGGTAGAAGAACGGTCCCGCGAACAGCACAACAAAAACCATGACCAAGGCCATCACAACGGTCGAGATCTGCAATCATGCGGAGGTTGATGAGTTTACTGGACTTTTCATTCACGTACCTGACTCGTCCCGCCGGCCTGCTCGAGGATGGAGGACTGGCCGAGGCCGTTGTTCGCGGCGTAGACGGGGAAGAAGCCGCTGACCAGCAGCGTCGTGCCCATCGCGTAGGTCTCCTGCCGTCGGTCCACTCGGTAGCCGACTCGTCGCGAGAGGACCCTCATTGCGAACATGTGGGTGCACAGCTGGACGGTGGAGATCGCCAGCGAGCTCGGAAACAAGTCGGGAAGCAGCGCGAAATTCGGCAGAGCCGGCAACGGAATGCCGTTTGGGATTTCGCCCACAATGTACACGCCGTACTTCTCGTTTAGGCGGAAGAACGCGCTGAACGCGATGCTCAGCGCTACCTAAAAGGAGATAGGTAGGTTGCTGGTGGTAAGGCTCTTTAAACTGTTAAACATTCGAAACTTACGAGAACGAACTCCCACGGCAACACGACGCATCGTCGATGGCACCACCGCTGCATCGCCGGTTGCACGACCGTTTTGCAACCGACCAAAAAGAGGATGGAAAACGCGGACAAGCCGACAGAAACCCAGTTCGTGGCGTTCAACCGTTGTACCAAGTGGAGCAAGTTCTAAACACAAAATCGCTAAGCAAACGAATAAAATGCTTACGGGGAACTCATAACCAACGCGCACGCGCGGCGGCTTTTGAATGCCCAGCATTCCGTCCACTTGGGAAACCACGACGTAGAGGGCGATCCCACTTGTGAAGCCGCCGACCAGCGGCTCCGAAAAGTATTCCGCAATGAAATCCAGCCGGAGCAGCCCGAACACGATCTGAACGAAGGTGTAGAGGAGAAAGATGAAGGAAGCGAACACAAATGATGCCGTTCAAGAAGACCATCGCCGAAGTGATCGTCGCGGGATTGACTGCAGCGAGCATCGCCGGGTCGGCGTTCGTGATGTTCCGCAGGTCGCCGTAGAAGTTGCTCATGATCATTCGTGTGTGCTCGCCCGTCGCTATGTCGATTGCCGCGAAGGGGCCTGCAAAAGGGGACGGATGACTACAAGGAGACTTTAAGGCATAGCTCTCGATCTCTAACGACCTTAACCATCCAGTTAGTTTATCTACTCACCCATCGTTCCGTGCGGCCAGGCGCCCACCAGCGGATAGACGAGGGCGGCAAAGAGCATCGTGTAGAGGCCGTTCACGAGCGGCACTCCCGCCAGGTTGGAGCACGCGATCGCCAGCGGGATGTTGAAGAGCGTGAGGACGACGCCGGCCAACACGTCGCCGCCCAACTGCCGTCGCCACGAGTAGCGCGGCAACCATCGAAGCGGCGGAATCGAAGCGATCAGGCCGTCCGCGAACGTCGCCCACGAGTCGAAGTGGCGGGAGTACGAGCGGACGAAGCGCCTGCAAGAAGCGAGTGAATTGAAACGGAAAGAAGTGGACGAACCCAAAAGAAGGCCCGTTGTCCCGTTCCACCTTGAAGAAGTTGTCGCGAGTGACTAAATGGGCGGAGTGATCGATCGGCATCACCAGACTGCCGCGCCGCCCCTTCGACGACTTTCGACTCATTTCTTTCGGGCAAAAGAATCCGGTGGGGCGATTCGACGGCTGACTTTTGTTCTAGCCAGAAGACTCGGTAGACTACTCAAATTCAGTGCCTAGAGTCAACTCCTCACAGTTTCGGGAGTTTATGAGAGAAATCGACCAGGCCGGCGTGCTCGGCGCAAAACAAAACAAAAAACTCACGATTCGAATTCACGTCCACCTCCACCGCATCGACACCCAACGGCCGGCCGGGCGGCGCGTAATCGAATGCAAAACCGGCCGGACGGCCGCCATCGGCGCTCTTGACTCCCGCTTTTGACCGGTGGATCGGACAGCACGCGGCCATCACTTGTCTTCCTTCTGCGATGATCGATTGACGGACGGCTTTTTTCAGTGGTCTTCCTTTCGTTGCCTGTTTTACACACTCGGGCTGAGGAGTTGAGCGTGATTTGGCGAACGTCTGCTCAATCGACGTCAATTCACAGCAGGCAGTCAGCGAGAGTAATCAGGGGTTGGGGGAAGAACACGTAAGGAAGCACGTCGTATCGAGCACTCGTACCTGAAATGGAAGAACCTATCATTGGAAACGAGTAGCCCTTGCGAAGCTCGCTGTTTTACGCCTCATGCTGTGAACGCGACCGTCAACTTTTATACTGAGCCATACATCGAACAATCACGTTCTTTGAGGCTTTTCCTACCCGGAGATCAATCCGAAATGAACGGAAGCACAAAAAAGGCGGGAACTCCAGCCGAACAAACGGACTTCTCGTGTGCTCTCGGCGGATTAAAATTGCGCGTAAAACCGAAAGGCGAAAGCGGACGAACCGAACGGCCTAAATGACGTCGTTGGTCCTTGTGCTCTTCCGTTCACCGCACTGCTTACCGTAGAGTACGGCCAGAAACCAAGCCACTTCTTCGATCAAATGCAAACGAACAAGCAAGCGGAAACGATGACGAATTCTGAACTCGATTCGTCGCTTCCGCCAAGTCGCGGGTGGGCGTTCGGCTCGAAACAAAGCGGCGTGTTTGCGCAACGGTTGCGCGAACATCGGCGCATCAAAGCCGCAAAAGAAAGCGAGGCATTCGGCGGAGTTCAGTCTGCACAAACGATCTGATAAACACGCGGCTAGACGGACAGGCGGCTCGCCATTAAACGATGGGTTGTCTGCTGTGGAAAGAAAAGTGTTTGGCGGGATTAAAAGCTTTCAACAGGCCGCATTAATCCGCAAAAGATCATGTTACAACGGCTTAATCCGTCTTTTTTAATGCGTTAACAAGCCTGTCTTTCTTTTCCGTTGCTCAAAGCCGCCTAAAAGCGAGTTTCGCTCGTTAATTTCGTTTTTTAATGACCTCTTTACGACCGCTTAACAAGCTCAATAATTTATTCCCGCGCAAATGTAATCCATGCACAGAACAAACGGTAAATCCTCTCGGCTACTCGCTCTCATGACCGGAACCGGTTCAAGACGGGCGTGTAGCCGTTCAGGACCAGGATCGTGATAAATTCGGTGGTGAGTGATGAGGAGCTCTGGAAACCGCCGCAATTAATCGGCCAACCGACTGAACCCACCTCCAGGTCGCTGAGAATCAGCACAAGATTGCCGAGGCGCGTCGCGACGTTGTCGAAGTTCGCGACGTACTGCCGCTTCAGGTCGCCGAAAATTCGGTTCATTTCCGCCTGCAGGGCGGGCCGATGGCGGGCGAACAGCGTGGCGGCCGTCTTCATCGCGAACATTTGAAACAAGACGGCCGTCTCGAATTCCTCTGGCCGGTGGCTGGCCATCATTGACGCCGCTTCGAGAGTTGCGTCGAAGTGGTGGCGAGTGTGGCTGCAAGTGGGAGATAAGTGAATAGATGAGAATAAAAGCAAGGCGTTTAAGTCGATTGACCACACTCAGATCTTTAGCCACAAGTAAGGCGTAAATCAACTCGAACCAAGCTTGCTGACCCCGATCCCCGCACTTACCGGCAGATCATCTCGGGATCGAGGAAACGGCCGAACGAGTGGATGTACTTCTCGATCGCGTCCGTCTCCACCGCCAAGTTCGATTCGTCCACAAAGTAGGCGCGATTCCGGCGATGGCCCGAGTTCCGCATCGTCGCCATCACCGACTGGTAGTGGAGCCACGCGTAGAACAGCTGGCGGGTCAATTGGACCTGCAGAAAGCGAGGAGTGAGTGAGCGGAAGCACAAGAGAGTACTCACAGCTTCCGTGACGCTCAACCCAATGCCCGGAAAGCCCGCATCGACCACGAACTGCTGCAGGACGACGAGTTCGCCCATCGAAGCCATCATCGTCGAGTCGATGGTCGGCTGCGAGGTCCCGATGCGCACCAAATTCTACGGAACAGTCGGTAGAAAGAAGTGAGTGGACGGAACGCACCCGATCGCCGCCGCTCGCCTTCAACGACGCTGCGTAGCGATTCACGAACGTCGCCCGCGAAGCCAAGAGGATCTTCCGGAGGGACGAGTCGGCGGGGAATTGTCGGAATTCGTCCGTCGGCTTCACCACGATCACTAGAAAGGAGTAAATCGACGAGTATAAAGAGAAGTGCCTACCGCCGATGTTCATCCCTTCATCGATGCAGCGCCTAAACAAGTAACTAATGGATGCCAATGAGAAGGAAGAGCTACTTGAATCGGCAGTACTTGCACATCCCGCGAGAGTGCCCTGAACAAAACGATAGAGTGGGGATGAAAGAATTGACTAACCGCTGCCCACTCGGCAGTTCGCATTCCGTAAACACGTGTACTGCTGCTGATTCGAAACGGAGCGGCGGAAGAAGGCGCCTGAACGAATGGGGAAATGCGCAAGATGACTAACGATTCTCAGAGCGCGTACCGCAAGCGTGACAGCTGAAAGCTCCGAAATGGTATCCTTGGGCCGCGTCTCCGCAGATTTTGCACAGGACTCGTTGCTCTCCTGCTCCGTGCGGGGAGCTCGAGCTGGACGACGACGACGAGGCGATCGAAGAAGCAATGGAATGTTTGTGGACGAGAGCCATCGGGCTCGCCGAAGTGGAGGTCTGCGGAGATGCGGACAGCGAGGTCGAAGTGGACGGCAAGGCTGGTCGCATTTCGGCGACGACTAAACAAGACGAGTACGTGATTGAATGCATCAGATTCACGACGGAGATAAACAATTGTCACGTTACGGAAAAGGCGAATAGAAAGTCAAACGCGTGGACACGAAAATGTAGGCTAAGCGGAAGAGTGCAAGGTTGATGACTGGGGTCATCAAAGAGTAAGCAAGTGACCCTATTTCTACTCTTCCGACGTCAACCGTCAACAACGAGGCAAAACGCCACACTTTTCGAATCGCACCAGTTCGAGTTGCTTTTGGTCGCTTCGGCGTAGCATCCCGCCACTCCCATCGAATTTGTCGTTGAGCATTTGGTTTTGCAACTCGCTCGCTCACTTTGGGCCTCTACTTCCACTCTACGCCGCTCTTCCAAGTGGAAAGCGGGCGGGCAGGTGGGCGGATGGCCGGCGGCCGTCGCGATAAGCGAGCGACGAACCGTCCGCGTCACCCTCCGACAAACCGGCCGACCAGTCGTCTTTTAATCAAACTGCAAACGCACAAGCAGTGGGATGCAAGTAGGAAGGAAGCAGAGAGGAAATCGACGGCCGTCCGATCGAAAAGCGGCCCGATTTTTCGTCGCCGGGTGTTTCCGCAACCGCCTTTCGGTCTTTCGGTCGACGGCCAGCAAGGAATCGAATTACGTCGATTGCTTCGATTCCACTCGATTAATGAACACAAACAGATCGCTTGGTCTCGAAAGCGGAACCGAAACCACCAGGCAAGAGCATCCGCCATCGTTTGTGCATCCATCGACTTCGCTTTATGACGAACGGAGGCAAACATGACAAAGGAAATCTACAACGAAGAGGATTCTTGCGCGAAAGCCAGCTTTTTTTGAACCAAGCTGTCTGATGGCCGCATTACGAGAGTCATCAATCCATACTCGGTCAAAATAGCCTTGACTTCATGAATTCTGCTCGAAAGAACGTCCATAAGACTCAAACGGAAGATAAAAAGCCTGCCGGTTTGTTTGCACAAGCGAACATCCCGCCCGCCCGCCAGCCCAACGGAACAAACCGGCCGACGAACGCGTAAAGGGCGACGTGGATGACGTGCAGGGTTCTTTTTGACTTGGGCGAACGGTCGAAAGTCGCAAGAACTCCACGAAAGGTGGAGAATTGAATGCTAGAGCAGGCAAATGGTCCCAACAAATTGGCTTCGAGTGTAAGTGAATTGGGCTCAAACGAAAGCGAAACGACACAAAAGACCACGTTTTGAACGATGACGTCAAATATCGCGAACAACACTTGATTGAATTCGCTTCACGCCTTAAAAGTATCGACACACTTCAAAGAAGTGGGCTGTCGAGAGTAAATGAACGGTCAATCGACTCACTTCAAACCAAATGAAATTTCAAGCCTTCAACGAATGGCCGACTTCTATTTTCGAGCATTCGCTGAATGAAATGAAACGAGCAGAATCGACGGCCGCAAGCGTTCTCGCGATCTTTCGTTTGTTTTCGGCGCCCAACCGGCGGGCGGCGAGCAAACAAACGGCGAACGTCGCGCTCAACGGTTCCCCGCGGTCGGGCGACGTTTCGCCTTTGCGGAGGACGGGAAGTGAGCAGAAACCAGCGAGAAGTGGGAGGAGAGCAGGTCAAAGATCTCCCGTTTGCTGTTGACTTGTAGCCACGAATTAAAGTTTAACAAGTGGACTACACAAACGAATGTTGCGGTTAGAAAACGGGCAGAATCCGGGTCGAGTTGAAAGAAGTGAGTGGTCGGGAATGTAAACCTCTGTTGTTTATCCGCTCCCTCTGGCCGCTTAAAATAACTGCTTGTTGTGTCCGACTAATTTAATTGTTTGCCTCCGCCGCTCTTGGACCCGCTGACAAATAATTAAGCGCCACTCTCGAAAGTACACGCCCCTTTCGTTGCTTTCTGGTCGAGAAATGTCGAACACAGTTTGTACGCGGACACATGAGTTTCCATAGCGACTCAAAACCCTTTAAACAATTTATTCACGTCGGCGGGCTCAAGTTCGTGGACTTCAACGGCGAGAGGACGATCACGGACGAGGACTTTGAGCGGACGGCGCGGAATCGTTGCCAGAACACTCGACGGATCTGCAAACACCCAAATCAATTTAAATCTCTAGGATGGACGGACTTCTCGGTCCATCGTGATGCAAACGACCGCATTCGCGGAGCAGTGGGCGAGCACGAAGAAAGTCGTGATCACGAAGAACTCCGGGCGGTCGGCCGGCACAAGCAACGGCGCTACGCGGAAGCTGATCCACGTGGCTGCAAGAGAACAGTAAGTGAGGGCGTAAAGTGTTGACACTTGCCAGTGAAGAAGAAGGACATCGCGCAGAACTGAACGGCAAGCCGGAGCTCCGTGCTCGTTCGTTTGTTCAAGAAACAAACGTTCCTCTTCAAATCGCAGTTCGTTTTGTAGACGTAGGTAAATATCTACAACTTCTAGATCAAAAATAGTGAGAGCAAGCGGTCCTACCACAGTGTAAGATATCAAAGAGAAGAACGTGGTAAACGAGTTCAATGGAATGTCCATAAAATAGTTCTTGTAGTTGAAGACGCCGTCCGGCCCAAAGAAGCGGTATCCGTACGTTCCGTAGTAAAAGACGGTACTGCAATCGACAAGCGGGATGGAATGAGTGTCCTGAAGAGAACGTACAGGCAGCAAGGCATCAGATGTTCGGCGATGAACGACAGAACGATTGCTCCCGCATTGATCCCAACGCAATAGCCGAAGACCATCCGACGGGAGAGAAGATGCGAATAGCCAGGCATCAGAATGGCAATCACTCTACAGAAAAAGCAAGGAGATGTAACTGGGTGAGTGAGTGGACGGACCGATTGGCGGTAATCACAATCTGAACCAACTCCGTGTGATACCAGCAGATTTGGAACAACCAGGCGAGCACCCGGCCACCGACATCCGACCACTCTTTAGCCACTAGCCAGTCCTACAACAAATGAATTGAAATAACTAAACGAGCGCTTACTTGAACGATGGAAGCTGGAGCCAGGTAGAACAGAATCAAGGAGATGTGCACGAGATCGCCGGCCAAGTTCACGAAACTTAGGATGTAGATCGTGTTCGCCTTGGGACCCAACAGTCCCGCGTAGACGAGCAGGTAAATGACCAGCGAAGTGAGCAGGAAGGACAGCGTCGCTGTGACGGCGATCGACGAGCCCACGAGCAGCGACGACGTGGTGATCGCCATGCGGAAGCTAAATGACTAGAGGTAAGTGGGAGTGCAGTAAATGCCGTTGGAGCAAGAAACGAGCATTAAAAAGAAGAAACGATTGGGGGACGGCAGACTTCATGAACGCGCGATAAAGTAACGGATGCATTTAACGGACCGCTCACAGTTTCAAGTCGGTGAGTTACAACGCGTCAGGCATTGACTTTTTTCTTCTTCTCTGTGCAGGAGCTCTTAGGTTCAAGGAAACCGCAGTTCGAGCGCAGACTTCAAGGAAGCGAACTCCCGATAGCGGAAATAGAATCCCCACACGAACCACCGTTTTGATTTGATTCCTTCGGCTGGAGGTCGATTCCGCGAACTTCCGCCCTCGTTGGCTCGGCAAAAGGAGCAGGACGACGCGCAAAGTACGCAAGTGAAGTCGAATCCAAGGCGGACAGGAAGCCCGAAAGAAACCGACTTCTCCTCCCTCAACTTTTAATTACTCTTCGTCCTCCACTTCCTGCGGCCTTTCGTTCTGCCGATCAAACAACAGCAGGTGAATGGCAGGAAAGTCAAAAAGCCGCAAACTAATTCGAGCGTTACAATCTCCAGACCAAAATGACGGCTCCTTGTAACGAAAGTCGTTGACCTGCACCTGTTCGTCTACGGTTGTGGATTAAGTTTGTCTACAGTTCCTACTGCTCGAGTGTTTACTGGGCTCAACGTGTACGTTTCTTTTGATTAAGAGATTGTTGTTTTGACTTGTTATCTTGCTTGCGGCCGTTTTCTCGGCAAAGAGTGATGTCGATCGCTCATTTCTGCGAATCGAGCTGCTTTCAACCGCTCAATCAGTGAAATCACTTTCTAATCAACGACCACCCCCACTCGTTCATCGTTTATTCATTAGGTGGATGACATCAAGTGAAAAGAGCCATCACTCCCGCGTCTTTCAGCCGTCACTCCCGCTTCTCGACCGTCAGTCAAGAGGCGTGATCGACGATCTTCGACTTCGTGGGCGTGGCGGCCGAGACGGTCACGAGCATCGGCCGCGTGCCCGGACAAATGAGGCCGACCTTCAGCTTTAGCAGTCGGCGGATCTGAACGACCGGCAGTGAGAAGAAGGGAGAAGAAAGCGAACCTCTTTGTTCATGAGAACGTAGACGACGGCGTTGGCCGTGCAGTGCATGAGCACAAAGACCAGCGTTATCACGTACCACTCGGGTCGGTCCGCCGGCGTTACCAACGGCAACACGCGGAAGCTGATCCACGCGGCTGAAACGGCGAGGTGTGGTGTGTAAATGGGAACGGATAGAGAAGAGGGCTTTAAGAAAGTATAGAACATATTATTGCCGAAGCTACCGACAACAACCGCCTATCGACCTCAACTAACCGAGGAAGAAGAGCGAGATGGCGGCGAATTGGAAAGCGTAGCGAATTTCCGTTTGCTTCCGCCGGTTCGTCGTCGTGTCGCCGATGTTCAGCGTTCTGTTTGCGCGGTACACCGTCGCAAAGATCTAAACGAAAAAAATAAGTGAATACCGTGGGTTAATCAACTCACCGCTCCGTAGCACAAAAACGAATAGAGTGACGTTGCCGAGTTTAGCGGAATGTCCATAAAGTAGTTCTTGTAGTTGAAAGCACCAGCCGGTCCAAAAAATTTGTACGAGTAGGTCCCGTAATAAAAGTAGGTTCTAAACAAAATAATTGATCGATTCGGACAAGCAATTACGGATACTTACGAACAACACGGAAGAATCTCGTCGGCGAGGATCGATAGGGCAATCGCCAGCACACAAATCCAAGCGCAGTAGACGAACAGCCGCCGTCTTGCGAAAAGTTCCATGTGTGCGGGGAACAGAACGGCGATCAGTCTAAAACAATGTAATTAGCTGGTGTTGAGCCCGACCAAAACGAACCGATTGGAAGTCATCGCGATTTGCGTGAGCTCCGATTGGTACCAGCAAAACTGAAAGGAGTACGCGAACACACGAGCCGCCGGTTCCGTGTAGTTCGATGCTACGAGCCAGTCCTAAACAAAATAGAAATAAGTAGAAGTAAGCAGTGGAGGCACTCACTTGTGCAATGGAAGCGGGCGCCAAATAGCCGAGCACAAGTGTGGAGTGCGCGCAGTCGCCGGCCAGATTCAAGAAACTCAGGATGTAGATCGAATTCTGCCGCTTCCGCAACAATCCGCCCGCCACGATCAAGTAAATCACAAGGAGGTTCATGGCGACCGAGGCGGCGGCCAGCAGCGCGATCAGCGAGCCCAGCGAAATAGAAGTGGGCGAAACGGCCATCCTGCGGAAGGGTGGGTTGAGCTGACGATGAGTGAAGGAAACCCCTAAATTGATTATGGTTTATTCAGATTCTCGAATTTCGCGTGCAAGGAAACGGTGATCTCTCGCATTTACACACGACAATCGATAACAAACGAGTATCTAGCTGACGTCTTGTTGACACACGCTCTTTAATGACCCGCTAATCGGTTAACCCGAACCGCTTATTGACTACACCGCAAATTCCCATTGCCCACTCATGAGTTCCGCTCCGCATCGGGCACGAGCACCCCCGAAATATCTCCGAGTGGATCGTGGGAAAAACCTCGTGAACTTCGGCGCCTTTTCGCCGTCTTCCGGCCGCAATTAGCGGAAGCAAACGGACACGCGGCAATTGGGTTTCGAAGCGGCCGGAGCGGTCGGAGCGGAAAACAAACCCAATTCCGGAGAAACAAAAACAAGATGTCAGCGAGTCAAGTTATTGGAATAGGGAGGTGCGGGCTTGAACCGAACGGTCAAGGTGAGCTTTGAGCGCAAGTGTAGATCTTGTCCAGTTTTTGTGAGCTGACTGATATCTGCATCGTCACGTAGCTTCAAGCAAAATATTAAAGATCACACGCGTTGGAAAGAAGTGAAATGCGGACTGTAGGTAAACACGGTTTGAGCACACAATTGGATTTCCTGTGGAGTGAACGGTGAACTCGCTTTCGTCTTCTAAAGTGTGCACCTTCCAGAAGAAAGAAAAGTGGAAATCGAATCAAGCGGGCAACGGTGAACGATGACCAGCGGCCGTAGCCGAAGTGATGATTCCTCGGAGTTCCAATCAAGACTCCAATGCCGGCTATCAAACTACACGTACTCGCTGTGGCCCAGGATGTCCGCATTTCATCCCGTAAACAAATACAATCCGTTGATGAACGTTGCATTGTAGTGAGCAGAACGTGAAGCTTGCAGCACGATTTCTATCGTTGTTGGCCGCGAATGCAAAGGAATGCACGGACATGAGAAGTAAAACAGATATCTGCAAACTAAAGATGCCTTGAAGCATGCAGCTGGTAGCAGCCGGTCGACAAAAACGGCAAACCCACGATCCCGCTGTTTTCCGCACACTTCGTGCAGAAGCAATCGTTCGAGAACGCCGAACTGCAGCCGTTTGCACGATTCTTGCGGAAGTTTCCGTCCGTTCGGCCGGTTGCCATCGCCACCCGCCCGCCCTCCCCGCGGGCTTTCGATCCAACGGAACTTCCGAATCGACGGGAAACTCGGGCGGCTCTCACGCCTCGTCGTCGTGCGGTCGGTCGGAGTAAACGAGAAGCCGGAGAGAAGCCAACGGACCGTATCGTACTTGGTGTCTGCCATGATTAATTGAACTCCAGACCTCGCCGAGGGCAGGAGAACGAAGTGTGCGGTTTGCCGCGTGCTGACGGTGAGAAGGTTGGAGCGTTTCTTCGAACGAATTCTTGCGTTTACTGGTTGAATTGCGCAACTTCCGTCGAAAACACGGAAGGAATGTGAAGGGCGGGTGTTGTGAAAGAAGCACGTGGACACAACTCATTCTTTCGTAGCGTTCAGGTGCATCGACGGTTCACTAAATGTTTTTAGTTGGAAGAATGCATTGCTTCGGGCAAACGACGCATGTCGAATCTATACGTCATACAAGTTCGTTACTCTGCTTGCTCATTAGCTCGGAGGAACAGTTGTTTCGTTACTGCTTTCAAAGAGGAATGTTGGCTGGGTTATTCCGAACGCAGAAGGCCGCTCGTCTCTGCTACTTTCTTTGTTTGCGTTGGAAGCGAGCTGTTGACCGAAGCGCGTCAGTAAATGGAAAAAAATTTGAATACTTCTTGAAGTCAAGCCATCGTGTTCACGTCGGCCGTTGTTCTTGATGGTCATTACATTATTATTGTATTTTAGCCGTTTGAAACAGCCTCGATCTTTCTCCAGCGAAGTACAACACCCTCTCTCTTTTCAGCCCCTCGACATTCATTCCGTTTCACGCACCGACTGGCTGCTTTATATTCCGTCAACGTTCACAGCAACGATCGCCGTCGGCATCTTTCGCGATCCGCCGACCATCGCGGCGAACAGCGGCCGTCGATTCTTTTCGCGTTCGCCGGTTGCCCGACGATCGACGAAAAATGCGGCGAGTCGAAACACAAACCCGAGCGGCCGACCAACAAAAAACGAACGGCGCGCCGAACACCGAAAAAGCAGCCAAAAGAACTCCACAAAACGGGAAAACGCCGGCCGAAGAAAACGTGGAAAACGAGACGTTGGCGATCGGCGGCACCGACGGGCGGGCGGCGTGCGTGCGAAAAGCGACGGGCCGACGGGAGGATTGCGAAAAAGCGGGCCGCTCGGCGATTGCTTTTCGTGCGACGGAGAAGCGGCGAGCACACACGTCGGTCGACGATTTTCGTGCGGCCGTCCGTCGTGGTCCGAGGGATCGCGTAGGGTTTTGATTGTTCACGGCCAAAAAAGAAGCGATGAGACCGTTTATTCCATCAATCAAACAAAAACAAGAGCAAACATAAACGAAAGAGACGTCAAACGAGCCCGTTGCCGGTGAAGTCCGAGTAGGCGTAGAAGCGCGTGTCCGCGGCGTTGAAGGCGGTGGCGGGCGCCGGCTGACCGCCGCTTCCCACGCCGAACAGGAGGCCGTAGTTGTAGCCGGCGAATGTTTGCGCGGCGGCCGTCGTCCACAAAAGAATCACGACGAATAGCCGCGAGAACATCCGAGCGAAAGAGGGGCCCATTTTCGACGGCAAGTTTTCGATCGGAGTTCTCGACCACTTCGCCGCTCCGTCGCCGACCTTTTGACTTTAAACTTTGCGCGGCGTACTTTAAAAAGCGCCGACGGGGAAGGCGGGCGTCGAAACGTAAACACTCGAACCCTTTCCAGCAAAAGCGGCCGTCTGACGTCGGCCCCCGTTTCTCGCCGCTTCCCGCTACTCTCGCCCGCGGAATGATCGATGGGTCCCGCCGCGTGTTCGAATGTCCGCGCGCGCCGAACGTGCGAAACGGAAGGCGACGAGCGGCGCGGTGCGGGTGTTTTTCGTCACCTTCGTTGTGTTTCGGTCTTTTGATCTCACGAGGAAACAGGCGCCTGTTTATTCACACGAACGCGGAAGAACGCGGAAGCTTCCGGTCCAACGGAATCAGCGTCAAGCCGAACTTTTGTCGCGCGGCTGGCTGTGCGGCGTGCGCGTGAACGCGAGAGAGCCGGCCGCCGGTCGGACTTTGCGGAAGCCGCATTTTTCGGCTAGCGCGCGGCGAATCGAACGGTTCACGCCCAGGTAGATGCACGACGGGAGGCCCTGCGAGAGCAAGTAGAACGTTGACGCGGTCAACGTGGTCCAAAAGTTCACCGGCACGAATTGCATCAAGACCTGCAAAAAAACAAACGGGATTCGCCGATTGCAAGAAAACTCACGTAGCACGTGGACGCAACGAAGTGAACGACGCCGATCAACACGATTTGCACGTAGAGCTGCAAAAAGAAACGATGACCAATTGAACCTTTCGCAACGTGGACGCACGCGCTTCTCCTTGCGCAACGAGTTGCGAATCTCCGGCGACGCCAACGCCGTGGCGCGAAAGTAGAGGGCGATCAGCGTCGTGTAGATCGCGAGCTCCGTGCAGCAAACAAAAAGATTGTTCCACGAATGCAGGGGGTTCGTGTAGTGGGCGCCGAAGTCGTCGAAGTAGCCGTAAAACGGATTGAAAAACCACCTGCAAACGAAAAAGGAGATCAAAAAAGAGCTCTATTTTCTAACGCCATTTGAATGCCCGAGTAGAGCGGAGGGGGCGAGAACGCCAAAACGTAGAGCATGTACGCGCCGGGCGCCGCCATCCACGCGTAGACGCGCCGGCCGCCGAACAGCCGATCGGCGAGCCCCCCACCGTACAGCTCGCAACAACGGTTGATGCCGAGCAGCATGTTCGTGAACGTCGAACCGCACCACGTGGCTGAAAGCACGAAGTGAAATGCGCAACGAAGCTCCTCATTGCGTACTCAATCCAATCAACCCGACGACGTAGATGAACGTCGGATGGGAGCAGAAGACGGCGCCTTCGATCGCCAACACGCCCGTGACGCCCCCACTGGCTTGGAGGCCGACGATGTGGATGACGCCCAGTTGGAGCATCAGCTTGTAGGAGGGACGCCGGCGGAACTCGGCGCCGCTCATCGCCCACACCACCGCCACGTACAACAGCTGCAAGTGGAATGAAACGATTGAGTGGTTGCTGCTTGCCGTGAAGATCGCGTAGGCGACGAGGACGACGATCCCGAGCAGAACGTGCCGCCGCTCGGCCACCGGCACCGCCGATTCGTTGAAGAACGACGGCGAGCAGTTGTAATGCCGCTGGTAGAAGGCCCGATCGAACAACAGAACTTCCATTGCGATCAAAAAGTGGTCGACTAACAAGAGTGATTAGAAGAAGCTGAATGAATGCGGATAACAACAAGAGCTCATTGAAGCGATGCTTTCGAATTATTTCTGCGATCAATTTTCGGATTGGCGCCCACTATGTGGTAAGCCGATAATGGCCGTTTTTCGCGAACGGACGTAGTAGAAATAAACGCCAATATTAGATGGAAAGGGGTACGTGAAATGGAAGCGGGCGATCAAAAAGCAACAAACGTGAGCAATTTGCAGCAGCGAATCAAAGGTCAGCAGTCGACTGGAAGAATCTGCTCGTAGAATCGAGATAAAAGTCCAAGTGTGCCGCGTCAATTTAATGATGATCGAGTCCAACGAGAGTCTGCAGTTCGAGCGTAAAGCGGGTCGTTTGAGTGTTTAGACGGCCGGTAATCGAATTCATTCAGGCGGCAGGTGGCCGAATCGTTGGGGCCGAACTACGAGGTACACGGCGGCAGGGGGCAATTAAGGGATTGTGTTATTTAGAAACACGCCAAAGGTTGTCTAATGTACGAAAAAAGGTTTCCGTGGAGCCTTTAGTCTGTTTTACTGTGTCATTTGCACGAGCTTGCAAGGACAAAGGATTCGTTGCTTCTTTTTACTTGTTTGTGTGCCCGGCGATGGGACGATCAAAATTTCCATCCAGCCGGGGCTGGAGCCGGGCGGTGGGGATCGTGGCAGGCGGCAGAGCCGCTTGCTTAATCCCGGCATGGTGGGCTAACGGCCCCTCCGAATGGAGTGACCGCCAACCTGTTCGTCCACCTTGCGGCGGACGGAACTCGCCGGTCCCCGGAACGCGACGAATCGAAGAAATCGGCGCGCGGCGGCGGGCTGTGCGATCGGCGAGGCGATGAGTCGATGGGAAAACCTCTTTTCGCCGCCCGCTCTGTCCGCGCGACGTTCTCTCCCGACCGGGCGATCTCTCGGCTGCAGGCGGCACACGTTCATTCTTTCGAGCGAGCGGAAGCACCAGCAAATACACGACCACAACGGCAAGCAATTACTATTCATGACCGCTTTTCTTTATTTCTGGAGTCATTAACAGATCACCGGCATTCCGACAGCAATTTTGAGATTTGGCACTTGCCCTCTTGTTTGATGTTCTTTGCTTTGTTTGGTTCGGTAATCTCTTAAACACTATGTCTCGATTGTTGCCTCGAAAAAGCAACAACCAGAGGTCAATGCTTTGAACGAGGAAGCAGGTTGAATTTGACTTCCGGCCTTTTCGTTACGCACTTCTGTGTGCCTTCCGGCTACCCACCTACTCATGTGTCTAACAGATGTTTTTACTCGTGACTAACGAAATTCAAAAACCACACAACTATGAAAAGATTAATAGCGAGGGGTAATGGGCGGTAAGGTCGGGACATTGCCGATCGGCGGTGTGATGATTGCGGGATGGACGTTGGCGGCGGCGGCGGTTTGCGGCCGCTCGATGGGCGCGATGCTCGGCGGGCAGCTCGACTCGACGGTGCGGGGGTTCGAGATGCTCGCCGCCCCGTTCTGCTGCGAGGGTTGGGCGCCGGTGGAGTGGCCGACAGCCGAGTTGCCGAAAAGCCCCGTCTTTCCGAGGCGCCACGACTTGCGGATTTGATTGCGGAGGCTGCGATTCACGGCGATGTAGATGACGGGCGGTGCTCCCTGGGAGAGCAGGTAGAACGTCGAAGCCATGATGATCACCGCGGGGTGCTGAGTGACCGGGAAGAACTGGATGATCACGTAGGTGAGGCCGGCAATGAAGTGGATCCCTCCGACGAGCACCACTTGAACGTAGAACTAAAACAAGTAGACTTATCTACCGCTCTTGATTGCTCCGAACTCACCCGTTTGTCCCGACTGGCGGCGTGTCGCTCTTCGCTGGAAGCGGAGCGCGTCGCCCGCAGGTACAAGACGACAAGGCCGCAGTAGATGAGCGACTCGGTGGCACAAACGAAGAGGTTGTTCACCGTGTGCGGAATGTTCTTGTAGGTCGCCCCGAAGTCGTTGAAGTAGCCGAGGTGCGGGTCGTACACGTAGGACATCGCAAGAGCGGAGAAGACGGGCGGAACCGTCCAGCCGCACATCCAAACGAGGAAGACGACCGGCAGCGACATCCACGCGACCTTGCGCCAGCCGCTGAACGCGTACTCCGCAACCGAGCGGTTGAAGAGCACGAAGCAGCGGTTGATCCCAAGGATTTGACTCGTGAGCGTTGACGCGCACCAAGAACCTGACGACTGATCAATTAAATAGCTCCTTAACCCTTGATTGAACTCACTGACTGCAATGCAGCCCGTGACGTAGGCGACGGTCGGGTGGGTGCAGAAGACGGCGCCCTGGAAGGTCCAAATGCCCGCGAACAGGCCGCTCGTTTGGAGGCCGATGCAGTGGATGCAGCCTAAAGAAACAGCCGACTGATTCTTGCGGTCTTGAGGTCAGCGCTTACCCAAAAGGATCATGATTTGATAGGAGGCTTCTTTACGCTTCTCCCAAGTGATCATCGCCCACAGGCAGACGATGTAGGAGCTCTGCAACAGGGAGAAGTCATTAGAATAACCGCGTGAGGGCTTACGAAGCCGATGGCGTACAGGACGAGGAAGAAGGAGCCCCAGAAGTGGTGTTGACGAGCTTCCAGCGGGATCGTGTCGATCGAGTAGAAGGAGCAGTTGTAAAGCCGTTCGTACCGCTCTTCTTCGAACAGAATCGTTTCCATCGTTCAGTAAGGTGGACGAGAAACGGCGTGGAGTAGGAGGACCTGTAGGTATTGAGAGCTGCAAGCAAGAAGTCGAAACTCTTTTGAGCTCGTTTCCGCCTGAATTATCGCTCCGTTATCGCCACGTTCCCGTTTTATGCACCCGCACGCGCTACGAAAAGGAGAACACGAGTACCGAGAAACCGTCAACCGTCAGCCGCTTAATGCCGCTCGTTAATGACTGGCGAACGAGCCGAATGGGCAGTTTAAGTGAGACAAAAGAAGGAAGAAAAGAGAAGGCGGAACGGAAGTTCGACGGATCGAAAGGTCGCCGCGTTTCGTCTTGCGCTTAGAGAAAAACGTGTGAATGCACCGGTTTGAGCTTCCGACTTCCTCTAGATTTCGTAAGATCACGCCTCCTTTGGCCCCTATTTCGAAGGATCCGCTTGATCTCCAAAATGTCAGTCGCCTACTTCTTTTGAGCCGCCGACTATCAGCTGTTCTTTCCGACGTCTGCCCCCGCGCCCGCTTGTCGTTTGAGCGAAATGGCCTACGAGTTCGCAGAGGAAGCGGAGTTCAACGAGGCCGTAACGAGGATGCACTTCGCGTCTACCGTGCGGGCGACAAGGAATCGCCGGCTCTGCCGTTGAGAATAATGACAAGACAACCGACTGCCGCCGTTCCGTTTGACAAAACTTGCAGCAACGGAATCAGAAGTTTGCTACCCACGCCGCTCCGTTTGCGTTGCTGTAACGAACAAACAGATGCGATCTCGCGCGGTTCTTTTTTGATAGCCGGTGGAGTTTGTCCTTCCACTTGCAGCCAGAGAACGCTGGACTTCCGTCGAGGAAAAGACACTTTGGCGGCCAATAAAGAAAGCGCGGGATTGACGGCTGACTGCTTGGCGCATTTGTTCGTCGAATTACTCGTGAATGCCCTCCTTTCATCGGCGGGAACGGAAGGCGACGACAACGTGAAAAGCTCGGTTGAAACTTGAAAGCGCTGTTCGAACGAGCGAACAGTCTTGTTTGCAGGAAAGCGCAGAGAAAGAAACCTTTCTCGTCGGAGAGAACACGAAAATGCACAGATTTTTTGAGCCCACTGGCTTCTCCTGCTCATGTTTGCCGAATGAAACTGTGGACTAAGTCAGAAGATGATCTGATCCGCGTCTATTCTGTAGGTGGTCGACGTTTTGTTTGTGACCATTGAATGGGTGACAAGAAGAGGTTCCTCGTCGATGCGTGCGTGTTCATTGACGTCAAGCAAAGAAGAAGACCTTGCCTCAACATTCCACACTTCGGTCGCTTCACCTGTCGGTTTCCGTGGTTTTTTTTTCTTCATTCTCATTAGCTATGGACCAAACCGAGAAGCAATCTTAATTTTAAATTGATCGCAAGATCACGGCAGGCCGACTCTGGATTCGAACTCCCTAACCTTTCCGCCGTAACATTCAGAATGGCTTGCAGTGCTTCCAATTGGTCTTTCGGTTGCAGACCCTCAAACAAAAGAAGCTCGATCAGTCGAACGAGTTCATTCTCACGTCGCATGGTCAAGCAAGAACAGCGATCTGATTTGAGGCTCCTGTTTGAGTGAGTGTTCCGATCGTCGCGTTGGTCGTCGAATCGGCGAGATTTCCGACAGCCGCGCGTTCTTTCGGCCGCCAACAGGCGAGCAGCCGGCCGGCGATCCGCCAGACGGCCAGCCGGTAGGAGGGGACGACCCACGCGACGGTGAACGCGTTCGTCACGGGCAGCCAGTCGAGGGCGCGCACTCCGAAGGTCATCGGCTCCGTTCCGACGTCCACGCCCACGAACGAGAGGCCGCACGTGACGAGGATCGGCAGGGTCGACAGGAAGAGCGGAAACACCGTCTAAACAGAGGAATAAAGTGAGGAGGAGCTCTTGGAACGTGCCTGAACGAAGAAGATGACGTTGATTTGCTGCTGCAGCTTGCGGGTCGAGTCGGACATCGTGGAGCGGCTCTCGTGCAGCTTCGCCCGAATCTTCCACGCCAGCACGCCCATCGCCGTCCAGCAGCAGCCGGCGAAGCTCATGTGCAGCGCGTGGGTGGAGGCTCCGTAGCTCTGAAGCGAATAGAAGAGTGAACGATCAAAGGAAGCTCACTCGTGTGTCCGATGTGGACGAGGTGGCCGGCCGCCCGTCGATCAGAAAGCCGTAGCCGGCGACCACCTCCGAAAAGCGGTGGCCCGGCCGGTCCTCCCGTTCCCACACGAGCACGCCGAGCAGCGAGATGGCGGCCGCGTAGGCGAGCAGGCAGAAGTAGCCGCCGAAGATCTGCCGCAGCGTCCACGGATTCCGCCGCACGAGGATGTTCCACCGGAAGGCGAACTGGAACAACAGCGTCGAGTAGGTGGTGCTCATCGAGAACAACCAGACGGACGACCAGACCACGGCCCACGGCTGCGCGACGTTGCGCAACGGGCCCAAATTCACGAAGATCATCAGCCGGCCGCTGATCATGCCCGCCTGGCAGGTGAGCATGCAGAGCAGCGAGTAGACGCTGTTCACCACGGCGTTCGTCAACAACACCGCCCGGTACTCGCGCATCTCCGGCCGCGAGTGGCACGCGACCAAATAGACAAGCAGGACGTTCAACGTCAACGCCAGCGTCCCCACCGCGATCGCGTACGTCTCGTGGATGCGAATCGTCGACGTCACGTTCATTTCGGTCGGTAGCGGGGAGGAGGTGTGCAGAAACGGCGAGAAGCCTGCAGGAACGGGCGGAAGGCCTGTCGAAACAACCACTTGACTGCGGAAGGCTCAAGAGAACGCTGAAGGCAACAATTGTGTGTAGAATTTAATCACAAACACACAAATTTGCACCGGTCAGACGGCCAACGAGTTCAAAAGTGTTGGTCTCGTCCTGAGGATTGAGCAGATGTTATTCCGCTGTTTACCGAAAACTTCTTGTGTTTTCCGTCGGCTCGGAGCGGATTGCAGCTGTCCGCCCACTTCCGGTTCCGTTCGGTTGATTATTGCTGTTAATCGTTTAGTTTTGTTGTGCACCTCATCGACGTGTTCCAGCGTTAGTGGTTTCTATTCATCTCAAAATTCTTGCTCTCTACTTCTGGTTGCGAACGAGAAACCCGTAAAGTCCCCTTGAATACATGCGCATTTTATGCGCTTGTGCGCAACGCCCGGTGACTCATCGCGTTCACTGCGAAAAGGAGAGCGGTAGACGAACGGAGTGGGGCGCCCAAAAAGCCGTCTTCTCATCGACTCATCGCCTTGTCGACCGCACGAATCGCCGCCACCCGCCGACTTCTCCGATTCGTCGCGCCCTCTCGAGGAGCGGCGGGTCCACGGCTAAATTCGGCGGCTTTTCCCCCCGGCTCCGCCCCTGTCCGGATGGAAATTTTGATCGTCCCACCGCCGGGACCCATAAACAGAGACGAGTGGAACGGAGTTTACTTCTAGACGGCTCAATTCGAGATCATGAAGGGAGGTCAGGCAGTCCGGAGTGGGCAGTCAAGAAGCGGATTGCTCGCCGTTGTTCGCGGGCTTCGATTCGCAGGGCAGAACGGTCGAGTTTTGTTTCATCTTCCGCAGTTTCTCCTGTTTTCGGTACTTGGCCCGCCTGCAAAGAGAGGAATCAGAGGTTGAAAAGGAGAGCAGAACAGTTGTTTGGCAGAACAATCAGGCCGTCGTTTATGCCCACAGCTTCGTTCTACGGCACCCACTGTCTTCCCCCTCCAAGCGCCCCGCACGAACCTGTTCTGGAACCAAACCTGGACGCGCGCCTCTGTCAGGTCGATCCGCATCGCCAGATCCTCGCGGCAGTAGCTGGAAGCAAACAAACGACGAAGTGTTCCTTCTTCCACAACGCACATGTCCGGGTACTGGCTGATGGCGAACGAGTGCTCGAGTTCGCGCAGCTGCGACGGGCTGAACGTCGTGCGGATTCGGCGCTGCTTGCGGCGTTCTGTCGGGTTGCCCGCGAAGCCCAACGAGCCGCCGGCGCACAGCGCGTCCACCAACGACGAGCCGCCGGGCAGCGCCGCCATGAACGCGGAGGCGTTCGGCCCGTCGCCGATCGAAGCGGTCGGGTTCGTCGGCTGCGAGGCGGCGGCCGCCGTCAGACTCAACGAACTCGGCGTCGGGTAGAACTTGTATTGGAGGCCTGCAAGTGGGCAGTCGTTTAGACGATAGGTGAGGAGCATGACTCTAAGTTGACGGGCAAGCCATCACTTGGCCGCCCGCTACTCACTCGTGTTGAAGAACGCCTGCAGAGGATCCGTGGACGGCTTGTAGCTGGACGAAATCGCCGGTGGAGCGCCCATCTGTCCGCCGTTCGCCTCGTTTGCGGTCGAGTTTGCGGCGAGCGACCTGAACGAGCAAATGTTGTGTTTCAAAGGCAAGCAGCATCGAAAACGCTTAAAGAAAATCTAACGGCAAAAGCTACCGCTTCTCTCCGCTCGCTGACCCGATCCTATCGACTTGCAGCTCAAAAGAAGAGAACTCACTGCAACGAGGCGCCGCCGTTCAGTTGGCAGTAGGAGTTGGCGTAGTGGCCGTAGATGTTCGTCGCGTTCGGCCCGATCGCTCCCGCTTCGCTGCCGTTCGTCGAGTTGGCGACCGGCGGGTTGACGGCGAACTGGATGAACGGGTTCGAGAGTTCGGCCGTCGGCGTCGAAAAGTAGCCGCCGTAGTCCATCGCTCTGCTATTCGAAGCACAAGTGCTGAAACAGAAGCAATTGAGTGATGACTAGCTCTCAATAAACCATTAACAGAAGGCAGTAATGAGATAAACGAGTGAATAAACGAACAAAAATGGAATCACTTCCGTTTACACAAGAATTAAAACAAAACGATCGAATTGCCCAGCCAGACATTAGCCCAAACAATCGTGTTCCTGCGAAACGAGTGAATTTAAGCGGCCGGCCGGCGGGTGGAAATCGCGTTCATTAGCCGCCCGGCATCCCAGTTGCTCCGCCGACCCGGCGGACTAATGGGATTGAAATCCGCCGGTTTGTCGCTCGCCCGCCCGAAACGAATCGGAAATCCGCCCGCCGCACCCAATAGTCCGAAGCGACGGCAGGCGTACGGTCGTCGTCGCTTGCGGAAATTGGATTTCCATCGAACATCTATTGCGGCATCCGCTGGAACAAGCGATTTGGTAAGTTGGAAGACTGTCGAGTTTTCTGTCTGCATCGTCTGATGGAGATGAAGCAGTGGATTTGCCCGCATAAACTCAACAAATGAACTATTGTTTCTAATGGTTGTGTTTTCGTTTTATGTTTGTCAATCCACTTCAGCGGCGCTGGGCCAATCGGACATCGTTAAGCGGTTGATTGGGCGGCATTCGGCGGCTAATCCGGCGGGCACTTGAAATCGAGACCGCGTAAGACGGAAACTAACGTTGATAGCCGGTTTGTTTGGTTTCTTGCCGTCGGCAAACAGCAATTGAACTTGTTTGATCTTGTAAAACTGATGTAAGGAACTGCAAGTCAACACTGTTTTCTGGTTGCTCGCGCGTTCGCACTGCGCGGCCAATTGACGCGGGGGCGGCGCGTTTGGTGGCGGCGTAATCCCGCCTAATGAGTTCAAGTGCGCCGCCCGCCGCCGCGTTTGTCCGTTTTGTTGCAAGCACTCGTCACCCTTGCGTTTATTCTTTCAATTGTTCTAAACGAACGGCAGGGCGGAAGCCGACAGTCATGATCAAACAACGCATTGATTCAATTCCACCACGAGTTAATTGAATCAAATTGCACACGCCCCCAACCGCCTGCCTTTGGATTATTGGAATCGGAGCGAAAGGACAACAAATCTTACGAGACACCTACGAGCATCGAATTGAATTAAGCGGCAAGAGCGGAGGTTGAGAAGCGGAGAGGAATGCGGAGTGTTGCCACTTCCTCTTCTCTTGCGTGAAGGAAATAGCAGATCAGTCCGGGGCTTGTTGCATTTCCTTACTGAACAACTGCTCCTTGTTCATGTCCAACCCGACAGCCGCTGTAAGCAGCACTACCCACACAATCATGCCCGTTCATTGCAGATCTACGACGAGTACTTGAAAGATCCGAGCGTGATTTGGTTGGCGTATCCCGTGTCGATCTTCCACAACCTGTGCGCATTCACGGGCTTCGTTGGCAACCCGCTAATCGCCTATTTGACCTTCAAGTGCCCGTAAGTTCCAATCTAGCGTCTTCTTTCACTCCTCGTGCCTGCAGGAAGCTCCACTCCACCTCGAACTTCTACCTGGCGCTCATGTGCGTGATGGACTCCGTGAACCAAGCGGGCGCCATTTGCTTCGGCTCCGTGATTCTCAGCGGGCGGCACTTCATTCCGCTGGGCACCTGCTTTTGGCTGCAGTTCGTGCCGATGATCGGCGTGTGCACGAGCGTGATCCTGCCGCTGATCATCGCTTTCGACCGGCTGCTGAGCGTCACTTGCCATCGGTGGTGAGTGCGGGCGAAGAAGGGAAGAGAGCAGTCATTAGTGCACTCCGTACACCTCTTCTACCCCAATTTGCAGGCACGCCTCCGTTCCCACGCCTCTCCTGTTAATCCCGAACCTTCTGCTTTGCGCCCTCTACGCCGTCGTGATCATCCGCAACGCGTACACGAACATGCTGGCCAATCCGAGCGTGTTCGTTCATTCCACTCCCTTTCTTCCATCAATGATCGCTGCAGGATGGTGAACTGCAAGCCGCCGGACCCGATTTTCGTCGGCAACGCGCAGGTGTTCCTTGTGAGCTGCGTGTCGATCACGCTGCTCGCCGTCCTCTTCTACGCGCTCATGTGGGCGCGCGTGTTGACTGCGGGCCGTAAGTTCCATTTGAGTGTCCACTAGCCCACCTCCATCGTTCTCTCGCTTTCAGGCTGCAGTCCCGCTGTGAAGCGGACGTACTTTGTGTTCACATTTATGCTTTTTGAACTGCTGCTCGGCTGGACGTTGAGCGGGAGCACGAAGCTGTTGTTCGGATTGCTGGGCACCGGTCCGGTCAGAATCTTCCAGACGACGCTCTTCACGGGCATCGTCCTCTACATCGCATGGGCCACGAATGCGGTCGTCGTCTTCACGTTCAGGTTCGTTTCGAGAAGGCGGTTGGGCGACGACTTGCTTCGTTCTTGTGATTTCAGCAGCGACTACCGACACGCGCTGTACCGCGAGTTCGGAGTGAAGTGGCGGCTGGGGCAGAGCGGCAAGTCGACGACCACCGTCGTTTCTTCGCGCACCACCGTTGTGCCCGTTCGACCGCTGCCTGCCGCTTGATCCACTCATTACTTCTTCATTTATTGTACATTCGAACAAACATCAAGCACTTCGTTGTTACAAGCTCGTGAACGGCTTGCCGTCGGCCTCGTAGTTCGCGTCGAACGGATTGCTGCTCTTCGCAACGACCGGCAGGTGGGGGAGCGGCGAGCGGGCGGCCCAAACGGCGTCCTCCAGCGTCCGGAAAACGGCCGAGTGGTCGCCGATGGCCTCCGCGCGACTCAGCGCGTTCAACACGCCGGCTGCAAGCGGGCGAATGAACGAAGGCGGGAACTTCACCGTTTGGGGCACTCACGTTGAACGCAGGCGAACGCAACGGCGCACTTGGCGCGCTGGAGATCGCCGATCGCGTGCTTGAAGGCGGCGATCCCCATCGCGTCCACTTCGGTGATCGCCGAGCAGTCGAAGATGAACGTTCGGTGCGCTTAAACGCAGAAGAGAGAGTTGGATGAAAACGAATCCTCTCTTGATGCCCGCTCGAACGTACCCGCCCCAAACCGGTGGAATTCCACGTCCCGATCGCCTGCCGCACGGCCGCCTTGAAGCGCTCGCCGTTCGAAAAGACGAGCATCGCGTGGAACTCAAAGATGCAGACGTCCAAGAGGTCCTTCCGCCGCGAGAAGCGCGCTCGCCAGCCCGGCCTGCAATTCGCAAGGAAGGGCGTGAGGGAAAGCAATCGGAGAGCTGTCGGAAACGAACCATTGTGTTCTTGCAACAACGGTGAAGAGCTGGAAGACGGCGCCAATCCCCAAACCGCCGATGACGTCCGTGAGCAACGACGCCGTGAACACGACCACCCAAATCAACTGCAAGCAATCGATCGAGTAGAAGGCGCTCTATTAGACGTACGGCATCCCACTTGGAGGCGCGCCAAAAGCCGGGCAGCTCGCAGAACCCCCGCAGCATGCTCCGGATGGCGACCAGGACGATCACCGAGAGGACGCACTAGGAGAAGGGCAGGAGTGGAGGGAAGAAGGACAGAGTGCTCACCAACGGCAGCCAGAAAAGAAACGGGCCGAAGGCGAGCAGGACGAACAGAATGAACAGACCCGCGACGATCACAGCGATCTGCAAGTGTGAGGAAGCGATGAGCGATAGAAATGAGAAGAGCAAAGAGGTTCTAGGACTGCAAGAGATGTTGAACATGCTCCTCTCTGTTGACCCTGCTCGCCGATTCCTTCCCGTTCTTCCCCGAAACGCACCAAAGAAGTGGCCCCGCACTCGGCGAGCAGCGGCGGGCGGGTGAGGCCGACGGTGGCGGGGAAGACGGGGAAGAAGCCCGTGAACATCTGCACCGCTCCGATCGCGTACCTTTGAGCAAATCAACGGAGATCGATGGAAAGAACGAACATCTCCTGCCGCTCGTCCACCGCGTAGCCCTGCCGCGCACTCATGATCTTCGCGATGGACACGTGGAAGGCGATCTGGACGACGGCGATCGCCGCCGAACTCGCCGCCAACTCGGGCAGCAGCGCGAACTGCGGCGGCGAGGGCGTCGGGATGCCGCGCGGGATCGCGCCGACCACCCGCAGGCCGAAGCGCGCGTCCAGCTGGGCGAGGTACGTGAGCAGCGTCGAGCCGATCACCTGCAAGCGGCGGCAGGCAGTCCCGACCTCAATTCTGCCCACAGCTTACGAGGATCAACTCCCACGGAACGATGAGGGGCCGTTTGGGGAAGAGCCGCCGCAACGCCCAGCCAACCCCGAACTTCGCCACGAGCAGGAAGAGCATCGCGCCGCCGCTGAACGCGAGCGTCACGTAGTTCGCGTGCGGCAGCTGGCGGTAGAGTTCGTGGAGCTCCTGCAAGACGAGTGGATTGCAGGAGGAGTCCCCCATGCTGCCCACCACGAACAAGTAGCCCGCACCGCTCGCCCGGCGAATCCGCCCGCCCATCAGCGTCTCCAGCTGGGCGACGGCCACGTGCAGCGAGACGGCCGTGACGAATCCACTGACGAGCGCATCGGAAAAGTACTCCGTCAGGAATTGGAGTCGGAAGACGCCGAAGAGGACCTGCAACAAGATTGCGCGATAGTCGAGTGGTGTTCTCCGAGGATTTGCACGAGTTATTCCGATTACTCACACAAATCACTCCGTTGGAGAAGGCCAGAGTGGAGACGATCGTCTCCTGGGTGATCGCCTCGCCGCTCCACTCGTCCGGATCGAAGGTCGCCGTCCCGTTCGGCGGGTGGTGGGCGCGAAGAACCGCGCGGCCGGCCGCTCCGCTCATCAGTTGGATCACCGCGAACGGGCCTCAAAGAAGAGGTGAGTGAATGGAGGTTGTTTGGAGTACCCATCGCTGCGTGGGGCCACGAGCCGAGCAGCGGGTAGGCGAGCGAGGTGAGGAACGTCGTGTACAGGCCGTTCACCGGCGGGATGCCCGCCAGCAGCGCGTAGGCGATCCCTAGACGAGTATTAGACATTTAGTAGCTTCTATTGAACCTTGAGTGATTTGCATGATGCCGCACATGACGCCGCCCACAACGTCGCCCAACAGCTGCTCTTTGACGGAGTAGCGCGGAAGCCAGCGGAGCCACGGGAAGAACGAAAGGAGCGAGTGGCCGAAGTTCGAGCACGAGGCGAACGGTCGCGTGAAGTCCTGGAGGACTCGTCTGATTGGTGGGTTGAACGAAAGAGCTCCGTCTCTCCGCTCACCTCCACATGGGCGTTGTGTTCGACTGAAGAACGTGGAACTCGGCGGACTCGTCGAACGTGATCGGCTGCCGCCGGCGTCGCGTCGCCTTCGGATTGCCGGCCGGCCGCGGCGCGTCGGCGATCGAAGCGGCGGGAGTGGCCGGCGCGGAGGCCGCTTTCTTCGCGCCCATGTCAGAACGAGAAGCTGGACGTTGTTCGAAAGGGAAAGCAAGGGCGTTTGCTGTAATAAATCAGCCGATCAATAGGTGGACACCAGAACGGACCACCTGGTCGTTCGAAAACAATGCTGCGGAGCAAACCAACGTGAGACTATCGATTGTTTCGGATCGAAAGCTAGTAATGCGGGCGAACGTGCAATAAAATCAAACTCACCGCTTTTTCGGTAGCTCTGCTTTGTTCGTTCTGCTGCCGGCCGTCGGATTTGCATCGCGATTTTCGGACCGGCGGCAAGTGGACGATTGCTCCGCCGTTTTGTTTGTTCTGGGCGTGTTTCGTAATCGAGTGAACAGGACAGAAAGCCGTCGGAGAAATCTGGCTGCACATCAATTGCTTCTAGTTTCTGTTCGGTGTGAGAACAGAAGCTCAAATCGCTTTTGATGTGAACAAAAGGAATAATACAGGCGTTTTCTTTTGGTCCTCTCCAGTTGCTGCTGCTGCTCATCGCGACGATTCCCCACTTGAACGATTGTCCGCACTGCGGTTGAAGAGAAGACCGCCGCGAGACTCACAAAAAGATAAGAAACGGTCGGGACCACGCCTTTCAAGGACTAACTTCCGAACGACGCGAATGGGCGGTAGATTCTTTTACCATTTGAACCCCTGGTGCCTTAATGAAGAAAACAGATCAAAAGCAAAGGTCACTCCTATTCCTCGTGTTTGTCATCGCTTTCTCCCGCTTTAAAAGACGAGTCGCCAGTTGGCCCCACTCACTCGTGTGATCGCAATGAAGCTCCTCTTCGCTCTCTTGCTCGTTCTCTTCGTCCAGTTAGCGGCCCCGACTGATGCCGAAGAGCCGCTGATCGTGTACGCAAAACAACGCCGCCGGCTGGCTCCCGAACTGAAGGCGTACCACGACGAAATGCGCAAGACGCACAAGGCAGGGCATTCGGTAGAGCACTTCTTTCATTGCTTGCTTAGAACTACGTGCCCGACTACCCCGACGAGCCGATGATTGCGACCATCTTGATCGGAACGCCTCGTTCGTCTCTCTCCGCTCCCTCCTTGATTGCCGCCTTTAGCCGTCGAGTACGAAGTCGCGCTGGAGAGCGGATCAGCGGCGCTCTTCGTTCTCGCCGAGAACTACTGCGGCCTCGCCCCCGGTCAGACGTTCTACAACCGCTCCCAATCCTCCACCTCGCGATTCGTCGGCTACGACGCCGTCCACAGCGGAATAATGCGTGCCTTTGGCCCGGAGTTTATCGACGACGTCACAGTGCGGAATTCTCCTCCTTCTCGGCTCTTCTAATCGATCACTCGTTTGCTTTAAGCTCTTCGGTTACCCCAACATGACGCAGCGCTTTGGTAAGCAACACAAACGAATAACCTCCATCAACCACCGGCTTCAGTCGCCATTCTGAACGCGAACGATCCCGGCTACGCGTGTCCGCAGATGCCCGACGGCGTGCTGGGGTTGAGTTGGTGAGCGGAGCGGAGCAGCGGAGTGTTCATCGAAGTGATTGGAGGAACCCGAACGACGCGGCCGCTCCGAACGAGAACTCGTCGGCGATCCTCAACTTCTTCGAAGTGCTACCGACTCGCGCGCGTTTCTGGTGCCAATGGGTGGACGTTTCGACCACCGCTGGTTCGTCCTTTCCACTGACCACTCGTCGATCTCTTCGTTTCGTTTTAGACGAAGGTCGAGTGGCCGATTGGATGATCAAGTGAGCGCACAAACAAGCGAATCAATCGATTCTTCCGGTTGCAGCTGGGGCGGCTGCTTGCGGGGCTGGTGCCGGCAGCCGACCGCCGCGGACGCCGTCCCGTTGGTGTGGCTGGAGGAGAGCCGCTCCCTGGCGTTCGTGGTCGACTCCTTCCGCTACGTGGGCCGCGCGCACACGGCGGGCTTCGGCAAGGTGGACACCGGAGTGCCCCACATCCTCGTGCCCTTCGCCGCTTACGAAGCGATCATCTCCGATGTGCAGCCGGATTTCGACTACGAGCACGGCCTGTGGACGGTCGACTGCTCGCGGGCCGGCCGGCTGCCCGATTGGACGTTCACGATCGGCCGAAAGGAGTTCGAGGTCCCGTCCATCGCCTACGTAGTCGACCTGCAGCTCCCGAACGGGCAGTGCGCGTTGAGCATCGGCCAATCGAACGGACTGACCACCGACTACGTCCTCGGCTACGTCTTCCACAATCTCTGGTAACTGCAGTCGGTAGACGGGGTGAATAACCGCCTTGTTCTGCAGGTGCATCAAGATGGACATCGACAACCAAGCGATCAGCATCCTCGACCGCATCCCCGACTCCGCCGGCCCGCCGTCCGTCGGGCAGAGCACTGTACGGATGGGCTGATTGTGCGGAGTGTTGCCTATTTGAGTGCAATAAAGCAGTTTGATGCGGGCGAGCGGCAGTCAAAGAAGCACCTCGCTTTTTCTGCCTTTTTTGTGTGTCCCGCCTCGAGGGCAGGACGTGCCAAAATTTGCTGTGTTCGAGCCACAATCCGGGGACCGGGCAGGAAGCATGAGCTAACCTCAAACTTGGGTTAATAAACCGAAGAAGTCGGCGCGCTCAGGAGACTCGTGCGCTGGTGCGGGCGAGGGGCCGATGAGAAGCACGACTGGGGGCGCTCCCACTCTCTCCGTATAGCACTTTCTCGCCGCCGCTCGCTATTTCCGCTGTCGACGCGCTCGCCGGTGCGTCCGGCGGCGGATCAAAAAACAAAGCCGGCACCTGCCGACCAGCCGCTCTTGCCGCCGCCGCGCGCAAATTCCGACGACCGGCGTTCGCGATCATTCGATTCGGCCAGACGCCGCGCGACGTCTGGCCGATCTTCACTTGATCGCCATTCGTTTCATTGCAGACACCCATTCGATCGGTTCTGCTTCGCTCATTTTCTTTGATTTCAGGCGATAATGACGACTGGCGCTCACCAAACCGACGAGAAGGTCGTGGACAGAAGGCTCGACTTCAACGAAAAGATTCCTCGAAACAACTGGGCGCCCGCTTCGGATCGTTTGGGTTTCTGCTGCCACTTCTCGTCGAATGGCCCCGGTCCGGTCAACTGCGAAGTGATGGCCGTCAACTACCTGCTGCACGAAACACGGTACGCCATCCCTTTTTCACTCATTTTTCATGCATTCTTTAGAGATTTGAAACCGCGGGAAGCGCTGGTAACACTCCTGTGGGCACTCGGCCTCCACACCGACTGCTGGAACCACGAATTCGTTGCGCTGTCCGAAACACGCGGTCTGCTCTCCGTCAAAGTCAAGAACAAACTGCCGATCGCAGCGCCGCACTGGCGGCTTTTCGTCGTCGATTTGGACTTCGAGGCGGCCACTCAAACCGTTCGAGTGCTGGAGGGCGGCGAGCGGACGAATCCGGACAAACTTCGAGTGCAACCGCTCACTCGGGACGGCCGTTTGATCGTGATTTCCGACGATGAAGCGGCTTCTCTCTGCGAATTCGACGAGGAGTTCACCGCACTCCGTCCACTCGTGCAGCTGCCCGCCGACCACTCGGACTTCCGTCTTTCCGATCGGCACGTCCACTTCTTCGCTTCCACGAGCAACACAAAGGACGGGCGAGAGCTGTGCGAGCGGATCTCCACGCTGCACTCCGTCCGGCGGCACACCGGCGAGCGCGCAGTGGAGCGAGTGGGCGGACTGCCGGCCGCCATCGAACGAGCTGCGAAGACGGGCCGGCCGGCTTCTTTCGACGGTCGATGGCTCGGCCGCTTCTTCTTCGCTTGCATCGACTTTCAGCACGACGACGGCCAATGGAAATGTAAGTGGAAGGTAGAAGCAATGAAATCAAGCTGCTTTCAAGGTTCTCGCGGCAATTTCGACCGCTTCCTCGGTCGCTTCGATCTGCACACGGGATTGTGGTCCGAGATCGTGGCGCGTGTTAAACGACCGTTCGGACGGGGATCGCACCTCGTCCGCACTCACACTCAAGGCGACGGCTGCTTGGTCTTTTGCGCTCAAGACTGGCCGCTGCGAACGTTGAGAATCGAGTGGTCCAGCTGTTCGATCGTCGTGTAGGCTGCTTCCACGAGTTCTTGATTGTTGTGGCTTGTTGTAGAAGACCGTTTCGATTGCACCAGCTGGCCGTGGAGGCGATCGCCGCAGAGGTTCGATCGATGGGCGACGAGGAGCGCCGCCGCCTGCCGCCGTTCGTCCGTAGTCTTCTTTTGTGCTAATTTTGATTGTGGAACCTTGTAATCGTGAATGAGTGAATAACAAAACTTTTTCGCTTGAGTGGGTGAGGTGGGCTCGTTCGTTACAAAGTGCAAAGTTCAAAGAATAGAACCAGGCCTCTCTCGCATAAGTTCACTGCGCACATGCGAGCCGTCCACTCGCCGAATGCAAGCGCCAGCCCACGCGGTCAACCGAACGCGGCGGGCGTAAGGGTCTGCCAGGACCGGGCCCTCAATTGGGCGGTGGCGGGCGAGCGCCTTGTTTCTTACTTTTCGTCCATTTCAGGCGAGCATGTCGGCAGCTGGCGGAGGAGAGAGCGACGGCCGGATCGTGAAACGTCAACTGGTTCATGGCAACGCGGACGTTTCGCTTGGCTTCACGTTGGTCTCCGATCGTTTGGGTTACAAAGGACTGCGCTCACGCACCGACGATACCGTTCTCGAGCTCACCGCCGTCAACTACTTGCTCCAAGAAACTCGGTTTGTATTTCCACCGATCCTCCGACTCCGCTGTTTCCAGGGCGCTGAATCCAAAGCAATCGTTGCTGAACGTGGTGCAAAACTTGGGCCTGTAAGTGAATTGGTTGTTCCAGCACTTCTTCCCACTGACCGAAGCGATCGGGGTGTTTGCGGTGCCCGTCGAGGTCGATCCAACGGAGACCACGCCGTACACACGCCTCTTCATCGTCGACTTGGACTACGAGAACGCTTCTTATTCGACGCGGATGCCTGCGGACGGAGCGGTGATGAAAGTGGAGGGAATGTGCGAGCGCCGTGTGACGTCCGACGGGCGCGTGGTGCTCTTTTACGACAGCGACGAGGATGGTGTGAAGTATTTCTTCTACGAGTTCGACGAGCAGTATGCCTCGATTCGTCAACTCCTGGCCACTTCGTACCTGCAAGACGCGTATCTCACTGATTTTGTTCTGTTGGATGGAAGTTTGTGTTTCTTTTCGTTCAACGGCGATCTGAACGACACGCACGAGTTGTCCAATGCGATGACTTTTTTGCGATTCATCGACCTGCAGAGTGGCGAGTACGAAACGCAAAGAGTATGCGCTCCGCCGGCTGTGTTGCTGAAAGCCGCCAACAAGCGCGACGGGGACCAAAAGAACCACTTCGATGGTCGCTGGTTGGGGCAACACTTTTATGCGGAAATTGATTTGCACCACGAAGGCGGAGAGTGGAAGGGTGAGCGAAACATGAGAAGGATTGCTTTACTCGTCCTTTCATTAAGGCGCTCGCTTCAGACCCGCAGCGTACGATCGTTTTGTCTACCGTTTCGACTTCTCCACGCGTTTGTGGTCCAACATTGTGATGCGCTTGGAGTCTCCACTTCATCAATCGTTCGAATGCGACAAGATGATCCGCCAAAGCGATGAACGTCTGGTTTTTCACATGAGCCGCAGGGAAGAAGGAATGGCTCCAACATGCGCGGGTGCTCATTCAATCACTTTGCAAGCTTCTGTCATCTGTCATCGGCGTTCACCTTTCAGTTGCAGGAAACCGCTGCGTCTGCACCGACTGGCCGTCGAGTCAATCGCTGCAGATGTCCGATCAACAAGCGAAGGAGAGCGCCACCGACTGCTGCCGTTCGTCCGCCGCCTTCTGCTGTGCTAATTTCGCTTGTTGGTTTCTTTATAGTCGTGGGCGTGTGAATAAACAAAGCTTTGTTACTTGCAGTGTTGCGTTCGTGCAAGAAACGAATGACGGCTGAGCAGGAGCGGTAATTCACGGGCTCGAACGCGATCTTCCTATTTAACTCGCAGATGCCTGAGGGCGTGGCTCGGGTTGAACGGTTAGCAAGGAAGAATGCAAGGGATTGGGCAGTTCGACGGAGGCTACGCGAAAGTGGACACCGGAGTGCCGCACATTCTCCTGCCGCGGGAGATCTTCTTGGTGCTCTTCGGCGACGTGTAGTCGACCTCCGACTTCGATTTTGGCGTCTACACGGTGGACTGGGCGGTGGTGATGGGCGGAAACACGTACGCGATCCCCTCCTCTTCCCTTCGTGCACCTCCCCGGCGGGCAGTGCGTGTGGAGCGCCAAGAATTCGGATGCCGTCGTGTTCGGCGTGTGAACCGCGGAAAGCAGCGGAATAATTGCTCGTTCAGGCTACATTTCTCACACTCTCTGGTGCATCAAGATGGACGCCAACCAACAGACGATCGGTCGCTCGAACGTCTTCCTGCCGCCCACCACGGGGCCGCCGACCGACGCGCCCGCTTGGGGCGAGAACTGAAAGAAACGACAAACATCAAGCAAGAGTTGATACACTAACAACCTCTGTACTCTTGCTGCAATAAAGAAGTGGAATCATGTGCGAGCACAACGCGTCAAGGTGCAGCATTCCATCCTCTTCCACTCGATTATGTGTTCAACCGTTGGGTCGAACGTTCCAAAATTTCTCTTTAGACCACTGTTGGAAGGGTCGGTTTCGAATACTAACCTCAAACTTGGGTTAATAAACCGAAAAAGTCGGCGAGCGGCGAGAGGTCGTGCAGCAGAGAAGGCGGGTGGTCGATGAGAAGCACGACCGGGGGCGCTCCCGACCCCGTCGCATGTCGCTCTCTCGTAGCCGTTCGGTCTTTTCGCTCTGCTTTTGTCGTGTGGTGCGGGCGGCGCGCTGGTCTCTTGCCATGTGCGACCTTCCGCGCGTGTTGGGCGGCCGGCGAGCGCGTGTGGCGGCGGGAAGCAAGCGAGTGGCGCTTTCCGTCAAAGCCGACCGGCCGCCGCGTTCGCTCGCCGCCGGGCGGCCGGCAGACAGACGGGCGGAAAACGCAGACGGCGAGACGTCTGCCGCGTTCGCCGCGGAGAAAAAGCGGGCCGCGTGGCGGCGGGCGGAAAAAAGCGGCCGGCCGCCGTCGAGTGGCGGTGGGGCGCGCGCACACACGCGAGTTCTTTTGATTGCGAGCGGGCAGGCGGCGTGGTCGCAAGCAAAGGCGCCCAAGAGATCCAGCGGAAAGCAACCCGCCGCGACCGACCGGCCACCAAGCGCGCCGCCGCCGCCCGACACGCGCGGAAGGTCGCACATTGGCGAGACCGAGCGCGCCGCGTAGCACACAACGAAAGCAACGGGAAAAGAGTGTGCAGTTGGGAGAGACCGCGAGACGACGAGCTCGGGAGCGCCCCCGCCCGTGCTTCTCATCGACCGCCCGCTCTCGCCACTCCCCAAGCCCCGACCGGCCGCCGATCTCTTCGGTTTATTAACCCAAGTTTGAGGTTAGCTCATGCTTCCTGCCCAGTCTCCGGATTGTGGCTCGAACACAGCAAATTTTGGAACGTTTGGCCTCGCGGTCGAACACATAATCGAAGAGAGAAAGGAAGAATTCTGGCCGCTTGGTGCTCGTTTCGTGCGCGGCCTCTCCTTTGCAATCCGCGATTTCATTCCTTTGGCTTGTGTTTGTCGTGTCGCTCACGGGTTCTCTACCGAGCAAAAGTGGCGGGCAAGCCGAAGGATCAAAGCGGAAAGCAGGCCGCTCGATTTCGACATTCGTTCGCCGCCCCGTCCGCTCCGCTTCGCATGGGAAAGCGAGCGAGCGGTCGACGTGTTGTTGTTTACGGGCTTTCCGCGTTGCCGCCGTTCCCGCACGCCGTTTAGTTTTCTTGCTTTGCGTTTCATTTTGCACTCGAATTTGCTCAAATTCGGCGTCCGTCCGTTGCGGCTTTATTTCACGAGTGTGCCGCGTGCTGCAATTACCACACGCGTTTCACTTTTCACACATTTATGTCCATTTTGTTCGTCTTGAATTCACTCGCCGTCGATTTCGCGTCTCCCAGCCGCCATCATCTTTCCGCTTTCAATTTCAGCCACCGCCCAATCAATCGCCATGCCGAAACGCTCCAAGTCGTCGGGCGAAAAGAAGAAGCCGAAGCCGCGCGAGTTCCAGTTCGGGCGGAAGACGAAGAGCGCCTTCCAGCTGTGGTTCGTCCTCTCCCGCCCCGCTCTCCTCATTCCTCTCGCTTCAGGCTGGCCGCCAACCTGCCGCGCTTGACGGCCGAGGCGGCCGAGCAGGACGCCGATTTCACCCAACTGGCCGCCGACCAGTGGCGAGCCCTCAGCTACGCGCAGAAGCGGCAGTGGATGCCCGCCGACGTGGCGACGAAGAAGGCGGCCAGCCGGAAGAAACCCACGGCCAAGGCGTCCACCTCGAAGAGCCGCAAGTGATCCGAAGCAACTGGCAATCAATCCCCCTCTGCTCAATGATCATCCTTTGTGTGCTGGTCTCCAATCTCCTCTCTGTTCACCAGACTCTCTCCTTTAGACCATGAACCTCATTTCTTCGCCTTCCACTGTACGTGTTCCCGGCTGTTGTTTCCACTGAATGATGCCCGGATAAATGATGCTGTCCGCTAATTACCGAGGTGGAAGAGCGGTTTGAATCGAAACGTGGAGAGCGGATAGCCGCCGCTCGGTTCCTCTGAATACGCTCGATCGTTCGGCTGTCACACCAACCGAAAGCAAGCGACGAAAAGAGCGGCGGTCGGGGTGGGTGATAAGAAACGATCAAACCGCGAAATAGAGTGCGGCGGCGAGAGACCGCCAGTCGACGAAGTCAAGCGCGCCCCCGTCCGTGCTTCTCATCGACCGCTCGTCTTCTCCACTCCCCAACCTCCCGCCGCTCGCCGATCTCTTCGGTTTATTAACCCAAGTTTGAGGTTAGCTCATGCTTCCTGCCCCTTTGAGTGGCTTGAAGACAGAAATTTTGGAACGTTTTGCCTTGCGGTCGAACACATAATCGAAGAGAGAAAGAGATGGAATGGTCTGCGTTGTTTGTAAGGGGCGTTGATTGCGAGACGATTGCCGGTGATCAGGTTAGTGACTAAGCAGTCACTGTTGCAACAAACGGTGACTAATAGCGATTGGGTGTGACTTTTACTTGCATGGCGCACAGGATAGTTTGTGCTTTCGTTGGAAAAAGAGTTATCGCAGCGGACCGCCCACAAAGCAAGCGATTTAACGGTCATTTAACCGTTCTTGTTACAAATTAATGCATGAATCACTAGTTTGTTCCGGCAGAAGCACACAAGAATACTCGGAAGTGTTCGGTGAGGGCGGCAAAAGCAAGCGATGATTCACGATTGAACGTTCGGGAGTTCACTGGTCGAAACACAAGGCTGTAATTGAGACACTCAATGACCTTCACAAGCAGGACGAATGTAAAACCTATAGGAAGCTGCCTTCACACGTTCTGTATTTAAGCGAATCGATTGCTTACCAACCCTTCAGTCCTTTCCCTTCTCAATGGCCAAACCCCAGCCGTTCAACCACGACGATCCCGAGTGGAGGGGTCTGTGCGGAGTGCACGTGCATGTGAGTTCAAACAGGAACACCGAGAATTGATTGAAATGCTTAGGAAGCGACCTACGTAATTGCAATCGTTCTGCTTGTGTTCAGTGTTATGAGCGGTCCGCTCGGGATTATTTCGTTGATTTGCGCCATCTTCATGCTGATGGGCAACAGAAACGGTAAAGCGGGACACTACATGCCGTGGTTGGTGTTCAGCGTGAGTTCTTTGCGATGTTTCCACCCACTTAGTCAATGGACTGCAGGCTATCTTGTTTGTGGCGGACCTCATCTTACTCGTACTGGAACTCATCTTACTCATCATCGTTCTGACCGGCAGCGGCGAAAAGTGGATACAGGAGCGCATTGGAGTGGGAAACTCGGACAAGAGATCAGAGATGCAGATTCTTCTCATTGCCGCCGCCGTTTCGTTGGCTTTCCTTCTCATCGAAGGGTACATTCATCACGTGGTGGTGAGTAGTCGTTCTATTACCGCCCCGTACGGCATTGTTTTAAGTACCGGGGATACAAATACCTGAAAGCCCGGAAGGCCAGCCGTTCCCGTACAGATGCCGGACGTTCATTGTTGGGCCTGCCTTAGATTGTTCGTTGATTCCTTGTGTGGGTTGGAAAAAGCAGTTGTTCGCTGAGTTGAACGGTTATCGTTAAAAACAGAATAAAGAAACCCCTTTCGTTCATTCGCTCGTTCGTCCATTCTCTTGAAAAAAAGCAATGAAGATCGCGGCCGACCAGTGGCGCGCCCTCAGCTACGCTCAGAAGCGTCAGTGGATGCCGGCCGACGGGGCAACAAAGAAGGCGCGCGGTCTCCGCATTGTGGCTCGAACATAGCAAATTTTGGAACGTCGTGCCCTCGAGGCGGGACACACAATTAAAATGAAACGGAGACTCTATCCCGCCGGTTCATGTCTTTCTTTAGCTCTCAACAACCGCTTGAATTGCACTCGGTTTATTCCTCTGCTTCCTCGATCCAATCGCCATTAGAGGACATTCGAGAAGGAGATCTCCGACTTGTCCACGTCGAACTTCACGCAAAACGCCCACTGAAAGGGGGCGCCCAGCACGAACGGGGCGGTGGACGAGAGCTCGATGGCCACCGCGCACTTCCCGCCGCCGATCAGGAGCTGCAAGAAGTGAACGGAGGGGAGTGAGTGAAAGGAAGAGGAGGACGAACATCGACGACGTAGCTCTTCGGTGGGACGACCACTCGTTTGCCGCCGATCACGAACACGAGGTCATGGAAGCGGCCCGCCCGCGCGCAGTCCGCCGTGTAGACGCCCAGCGATTCGTCGAACTCCGCGCGGATTTCTCGCTGCACCGCGCGGAAGGCGCCGTTCGGCAGTTGGATTGCCGGGTAGCTGCAAGCGAGCAGTGAATGGAAATGCTGGTAGTTGAAGGCTCGTGTGGGTTACGGAAATTGATCAATAGTAGTCAATATTAGAGAAAGCTTGCGAGCGATTTATTCTTGTTTCTTTCATCTTCCCAAACAGTCAACGCTTCTCAGCCGAGCGATAAGCGCTTACCCGCTGTCCACGACGGCGACATCGCCGGACAGCCGGTTGTTCCCAAAGCAGAACGAATCGACGCGGAAGGCCAGCGCCTGCCATTCGGTCGAGAAGAAGAGCGGGGCGGCGGCCACCGGCTGCGGGGCGCAAATTTCCGCGAGCTCCACGCCGAATCGCTGCGCCCAGTCGAGGCGCCGCCGGCCGCCTGCAGCCATTGGACGTAGAAGCAAGGCAATTTTGGGTACACATGGAAGAGATTGAGAACGGGAGCCGAGCGGGGAGTCACGGGCTGAAAGAAGGTGAGCACAGCAAATATCTAATGGAATGTCTGGTTACAGCGTCCTTATCCTTGGGATCCCTAAAGGTAGACGAGTATCAATACATTCCCCTTATTGATCGACTTGCCACGCCAAACCGAGCACCCCGTCGAAGCGCACGAACGGCGGGTTGTCGCCGCCGCCGCTCAGCACCGAAACGAAGGATTGATTCCAGTTTTTGAAGAGCTGGACGGCCGTCTCCGTCGAGTCGTTTCGCTTCCTGATCGCCACGTGGACGGGCGCGGCGTACGAGTGGCCGTAGATCGGCCGGTGGCCGGCTTTCCCGACGAACCACTCGGTCTTCACGCCACTCGACTTCCTAAGAGGAAGGATCGTCTACTCATCTAAGTTGTTAGTGGCCTGATTGGGTCGAAGGTTGGGGTACGCGGCGTCCAGAACGAAGAGCCGATCGGCGCCCGTCTCCACCGACAGCACAAATTCTTCTCTTCAAACAAGAGCGGAGATGAGAAGCAGAGGAGAGTGAGTACCGGGATCGTCGATCGAAAGCCCGACGGTCATCAGCTCGTCTAAACACTCGCCGATCACTCCGCTCCTGTCTATTCAGCTGCTACCTGGGTATCTCGCCTCCTCGTTCTTGTAGACAATCCGTTGCTCTCGTTGGAAGGCGCGGAGGTCGGCGGCTATTCGGCGGTGGATTTTGCCCGTCAGCGAGTGGCCCGCATTTTCTTTCGGCTTGAAAGCGAGCGACGATCTGCAGACGGCGAACAGAACGAACAACATAGCGGCTTCATTCTGTAGAGGTTTGAGTCTAGGCTGTCGTTCGATGCCCGCTTTTATCCCTCGCGTTCGCTGTGTCCAGCCGTCAATCCACGAGCATTTTGGGCAGTCAACAACCAATTCGCGGCTTTCCACTCGCATCTGCGGGCTTTTCTTCACTCCCACGATGAACTGCGGGGTAGTCGGAACGAACGAAAACATTCGGGAGTTCATCGAAACGTCTACTTGTTTCTTCGTTAACGGTGGAAATAAAGCCGCTTGTTTGAACAGCCAACACGTGACTCGCACTCGGATTTGAGGCTCGTTTTGATCAGTCATTCGTTGCCGCTGTTCGGAATACGCGGAACAGAAACGACCTTCTGTGCATTTGCTGACTGCTTTTCTTTCTCACCGACAGAAGCCGACCACACCGTCGGACATGCACGAAAAATAGGGATGTAGGGATCGTAGACGATGTTCACAACCCCTAAAGCCAGCGGGTTTCACGGATTTCTCGCAGGAGTTCGCCCACCGAACCACTGCGTCGTGCTGAAGCCGAAAAGCTGAAAGCAAGCAGTAAATTGAGGCATCGAGTTGTTCAATTCCCGTCCACCAACTCGCTCTTCACTTACGCCCACGAAGTCGTCGTAGCTCGTGCCAAAAGCTTCCATCGCCCCGGAAGTCTTCGTATTCGCCCAGGAGGACTGCTTGGGCGCGTGAAAGCTTTGATTGCAGAAACGGACGAAATAGACGCGGGCCAGAAGGAACATCGTTTCCCTTCCACTTCCCACCGACACGTCGTACTCGACGGCTGCGAGCAGAAAGGAGGACGATAGAGAAGGAGTGGCTACGGGGTGTTTCAACGGTGATCGTCGTGAGCACAGGGCAGTCCAGATGCGGCGAGATGTAGTCCTTTAGTATGGTATTTTACTGATCGTTTCACTTTTCTCCGCCCACCTCGTGCGCCTTCCGCTCTCGCTGGTGGTGGGCCCAGAGTTTGCCGGCCGTCCATCGATGCTGCTTCCCGTGCACGATCAACGGCTTTGGGTGCTCCTTTCGAGTCACCAGAACAGCGGCGGCAATCATCGCGAGAAGAAAGTAAAAGGATGAAGAATGCAACTGCATCTCCCATCTTCCGTTCAACCAGTGGAAGGATGGAGAGTGGTAGCGTTCTTCTTTTAATGCGACAGGCGACGAGCAGTTGTCCCGCTGATCATCAGATTCTCGGCTCAAACTCCGCCCCGTCGCTTCAGAAAGCCGGAAAACAGGGGCAACGAACATCCGCCCTCTAATGGCTGCGTGTAAGGAGCGGCCTGGTTGTTAGGCGTGCCCATCACAAAGCGGAGGCGGCTCACGTGTTTTCGATCCTTCTGCACAAAGGCGAGAGCAGGAAACATTCGCGAGGTGCGGCGGGAACTGCAGAAGCGGAAAGAAGAGCGATGAGCAAGAACCCCAATGATCTTCGAAAAGATTCGTGCAGACGGCGATAAGAACCCGAAACGTACTCGTGGGCGAGCAATCGGAACGACGAATCCACTGGAAACGTTCGAGTGTGTGGAGGAGAAACCTTCGGAGTTTGTGTCTTCTTTGCAAGGGCGCAGTCGACGAATTCAGTTTCTTCAATCCTGAACGAGCATTTGAGAACGAGTGCAGGCCACATCCGTCTGTCCTGATTCAGTGGGCGGCTTCAGTGCTGGACTCGGCATCCACCTGGTGCTTCTCGTTACGAACGATGTGCCCACATGAATACCGTCTGTTCCAAACGAAAGACGTTCGAGCGGGTGGCCGCAACGAACCCGATCCGACTCGAAACAAGTGCCGGTTTTCGCATCTATTTTGGATTCGGTTTGTTCAATCCACGCGTGTTCTTTTTATTCCGGGCTCGTCCGGCAGATGTGCCGGCCGAAAGGAATTCGCGCGCTCGTCCGCCCGGCGCAAACGAACGACACCGCCCGCCCGGCCGCGTGGACTGACCGCGAGTTTTATTTGACGCGCCCTCTGCGCGGGGCGGCGGCGAGCGGGAGTGTTCGCAAGAGCGAACGGCCTCTTTTGCACACGTAAAGCGGCCGCTCGTTGCCGCCGAATTCTTATGTCCGCGCTCTCGCTTGCGTTTCTTTCCGCAAACGAAAACATCTGCACGAGAGAACGTCAACGCTTTTGATTAGCGAAAGAGCCCGTGAACAAAGAACGTTGATTCATCGCCCGTTTTCTGCCGGTCCTCTTTTCTGCCCTCGCGCATTCGTTTGATGGCGCCTGGGCGCGCGCATTTTGCTCGCACCGCCGAAAACGAGCGCTCTTTGCTTTTTGGGCGACCTGCAAAAAATCAGGCGCTCGCCATTTCCCGCCGCCATTCTTTTTGTGTGTGCGCCCGCCCGCGTGGCCGCCGCGACGCCGCGATCGAGCGACGGCGGGCAGGAGGGCCGCAAAAAGGCGTCCGCTTGGCGTTTGAGGTGCAGACGCGGGCAGCGAGCGGGCAAGCGGGTGACGAGGCGACGGAGCGGGCGGGCGAGCGGGCAAGGCGGACGACGCGGACGGGCGGGCGGCCTCGCTCCTCCACACGCACTGGCGGCTGGCGGCCGATAGCGACGCGACGCGCACTCGGCGGCTCCCCACTCGCTCGCCCGCCCGCCGCTCCCTCCCGCCTGCCCGCCCGCTTTTCTGCTTTTTTCCCGCCGATTTTCCTTCCAAGCGACCCCTCGCGTTTTCGCTCGTCAAAAACAATTGCCCAACTCTCCCGTTTTTGCCGGCCGCGATGGACACCGCGTCGTTCGGCTCGTTCGACGACGAAATGGAGGTGGAAATCGAGTGGAACGACGCCGCCGGCGAAAACTCCACGAATGCCCACGATTCGTCGACGAGCGGCCGCAAAGTGAGTCGAATTCGCGCCGTCTTTCCGCAATTTCCTTCCGCTTGCAGACCGTCCCGTGCGGCGAGTGCGGGACCGTCTGCCGCGACGCCTTCCGCCTCGCGCAGCACGCGGAGGGCCACGCGCTGGCCGACGGCTGGCAGTGCGCCGTCTGCGGCGTCCGCTTCAACCGCGAGGCCCGCAAGCGGAATCGCCACGAGCGCCAAGTGCACGCGTTCGAGCGCCACAACGCGGACCTCCTGCGCCGCGAGGCCGTCCGAATCTCCAAGGTTTTTGCCGTCAATTCGTTCTTTTTCACTCGTTCCTCGCTTCCAGGCGCAACTCGCCGATTTGATCAACGTGGGCTTCAAGCTGGCGGACGTCCAACGCGACGCGGAGCCCTCGTTGCATTCCGGCGAGCAGCAGGAGGCGACCGCCGCCGAGCTGCGCGCCCACACGCCCGCCAAGACGCCGCAGCGCGTGTGCAAAGTGGGCGAATTGGAGCGGAAATTCGTAAATCCTCTTTAGAACACCTGCCCCGAGTGCGGCCTGTGGATCGCCGCGAAGGAGCTCCCGCGGCACATTGCGGGCCACGCGAAGCGCGACGGCTTCGCGTGTTCGCTGTGCGGCGTGCGCGCGGACGGCGTGCGCCAACGCAACGAACACGAGACGAACGTCCATCGCTTCCGGCGTCACGCGGCCGACCGCGCGCGACGCGAGGCGATTCGAATCGACGCGGTTCGTCCACCTTCTGCTTTTTGCATTTTTTCGCTCCGTTTAGGCCCACTTGCGAACGCTGCGCTCGATTGCGCGCAACGTGGCCGACGTTCAACGCGGCGCCGTTCGCTCGCTGGCGCCGCCCGACGCCGCCCGACCGCCGAGCGCCGACTACGCGGCCTACGGCTTCGAGCCGGAGGAGGAGGAGCCGACGGAAGCCGCCCGTCCGGCGCGAAGCCTTCCCGCCGGCGTGCAGTTCGACTGCCCGCAATGCGCGGTCGCCTGTCGCGCGGCCGCCAGCTTGCAGCCGCGAGCGGACGGCGCGGCGGCCGCCAACAACGCGTGGCAGTGCCCGCGCTGCGGCGTCCACTTCGAGTTCGTCGCCGGCGCCCCGAAGCGGGAGTCCGACGCCCCGGAGGAGGACCTCGAGATTCCGAAGGTTCGTTCAATCCGTCAATCGATCGATCGATCGATCGATTGCAGGCGCTCCTCGCCGAGGTGTTCGCCGGCGCCCCGCTGGCCGACCGAACGCCCGCGCGCCGCGTCCACGACGACGACGCCGCGCGCTTCGACGAGGAGCTCCGCAGCGTCGAGTTCCGAACGGACGAGGCGCGCGCCCCCGCCCACGTCTCGCAGTCTTCGAAGCGGCTCTTGAGGGTGAGTTCCAGCGAGAATCACACGTGTCTATCCTTGCCGTTCAGAACCAATGCGCCGAATGCGGCCTGATGATCAACTCGATGCTGTTCCCGGCGCACAAGCAGGCGCACGCCCTCAAGAAGGGCTGGCAGTGCTCGCTGTGCGGCATCCGGCTGCCCTCCCAGCGGCAGCGGCGCGAGCACGAGGCCCAGGTGCACCACTTCCGCCGCTGCAAATTCGACCAGTCGCGCAAAGAGGCGATTCGAATCGACGATGTGCGTCCTCCCCGTCCTTCCCTCCGCTCATTCCTTTCCTTCGTTCAGGAACAACTGCGCTGCTTCCGCTCGCCCGGCTCCAACTTCCGCGCGGTGCAGCGGGGCGCCGTGAAGTCGGTCGCCGCGTTCGTCCAGCTGCCCGCGCTGCTCGACCTCTCGCCGCCCGTCGCCGCCCCCAAGACGCCGCTCACCGGCCGCCGGAAGCGGCAAAAGTCGCCCGAAGTGATCGTCTTGGACGACTGAGCGCGAGGTGCTCGTAATTTTATTTTGTTGGCTAGTCTATTGCAAGTCCTCTAATCGCACACCTTTGTTTCTATTCCGTCTGTTTGTTTGTTGATTAAAGAGATCAATCGTTTGTGCCTCGAGTACTTGTGACTGACTATTCGTTGGAAGAGAAATGCTGCCGCTGGTTGCAATAGAACGTGACCTCCTTTCCTGAACGCAGGGACGGAGAGGACGGAAGCAAGGCGGGAAGCGGGACTCTTTTTCATCACACGCGAGGGTATGCGGCCGCCACCTGCTCGCTTTCGACACACCGAACGGGAGCGGAAACGGCCGCTGGAAGCCGAGAGAGCGCGGCGACATTGAAAAGATCGAGCGGCGGCGAGAGACCGCAGGACGACGAGCTCACGGGAGTGAACGAGCGGTCTCTTTGTGGTTTGTTTATGCTTCCTCTTCCTCGGTCTTCTGATTGTGGTTCGAACACACCACATTCAACCCAACGGTTAAACACAAAAAGAGAATAAAAAGGCTCCGAATGAGCAAATGCATCGTTCATACCCGTAAACACATCAAACAAATAGCTGCCCCGTTTCACGTGCACTTCACCTGCAAGGGGTTGTCGACGCCATCGCCGCGCCGCACTTGAATCAGCCGGAAGAACTTGCCGAGCGAACTCAACCGCTTCGACTCGACTTCGGCGACGAGGTTTTCGCTCAGTTCGGTCCACGGCTTCGTCGTGTAGTTGAGCGCGAGGGCGCCGCGCTCCTCGCCGAACAGGTGGGCGAGGGCCACGAGGTTCCAGAAGGCCTGCAGCGAGAGGAGTGGACGGAAGGAAGAGAGAGATGCCTGCCTGATCGTAGCGATGACAGCCGATCCACGTGCGGCGCAGGTCGAAGAACTCCTTGGGCCGGCATTTGACGACGGCGCCGGGCGGGTCGATGCACTCGCGCGTCCACGCGCACAGCAGCCACCACTTGAGGACGTGGCGCGTGTACGGCGCGTCCGAAACGAACGACGGCGACTGGATCTCCCACATTTGGGCGACGATCAGCGGCAGTGGGAGGAAGACGCGCATTCCGGGGTCCGTCGTCGCCCACACCGAGTGGATCGTCTTCGGCACCGTCTGATGGGGCGGCAGTTCGCCCGCGCGCACCGCTCGCGGGAATTCGTGCAGATTGCTGCCGTTGATGCGAATCGACGAGTCGAAGTAGAAGAACGTCTTGTGTTCTTGGAAGGCTTCCTTCAATCGATCGATTGCTTGATGGGTGCTCCGCAGTTAAACTCACGACGATGGCCAGCTTGAAGGCGTACGTTTGGAGGTTGGCGACGTGCGGCGGGTAGCGACTGAAGTTGAACGCGCGGACCTCCACCTCGCACCACGCCTTGGCTTCTTTCGTCTGCAACTGAGGAGTAGGGAATGAGAGGATTGGTGGAGTGCCTCGTTCGGCTTCATCCCAATGTCGAAGATCAGCAGCCGCGCCCGCGGGTAGTGCGCGCGGATGTTGCGGACGAAGGCGCGCGCCTCGCGGAAGTGATTCGACGAGACGGAGGTCACGAACACGGGCGTCCACGCGCTCTCGTTGCCGCCCGCCTGCTTGGCGGCCAGCGGGGCGCGCGCGGCGTCCGCGTCGGTCAGGCCGGCGGCCTGCAGCTGCGGCAGAAGGCGGCAGTCGAAGCGGCGGCCCCATTGGACGCCGCCCTTTTCGTCCAGGCCTTTAAAGCAGAACTGCAGGCAATCGATTGGTTAATTGCATCGGTGGCTCACGTTCTCCGTCTCGCACAGACACTCGGGCGGCACGGGAGTCGTTCCGTTGACCGCTTTCGACTGCTTGGGTCCCTTGGTTGGCTTCACTTCATCGGTTGGTCTCCTTGCATCAGTTGGCGTTCGGTCGAGGAGTGAGTAGAAGAGAACGACGAGCAAGATGGCGAGAACCACGCGGCCGGGGAGCGACCAGAAAAAGCGAAGGAGGGAGCTGCCTGCAAAAAACACTGGGGAGTGATCGGAATTGAGTGAACCAACCCAAATTCGGTCTACGAGTGGCCGTTTGTGAGAGCGGCTGATAGGTCTTGCTCATCACTTGTTCTCGTTGGTGTTTGAGGCAAACAGCCTAAAGAATCGACTATGTCAAAGGGTTTCATAGTCAGAGCACAAGCGAGATCAAGATCTTGACGTGTAGGCTGGTAAAAAATGAATTAAAGGCTAAGCCGTCAAATGGGAACCCCTCGCTTCAATCCTCCACCCATCGTTCCGATTGTTTAAACAAAAACAAGGCGACGAAAATTTAGCACCCGTCCACGCAACTAAACAAACGCCCGTCCACGTCAAACAAACGCGTGAAGTCGGAGAAAAAAGAAATTGGACAGCAAATTGGGGAGTTCGAGCGGTCGAATCGTTTTGCGGAAGGATTGGAGGGCGGTGGTCTCGCTGTTTGCCTCCGCCAACGCTTTCGTTTCCGCCCGCCACTATCTTGTAGCGATTGGAGCGACGAGTTGCGAGCGAGTCGGAATAAAGCGGCCACTCCTTCCGCCCGCCTGCTCGCCGTCCGTCCGCTTCTTAACTAGCATTAAATTCCCGGATTCTTCCTTTGAAAAGCTTTGGTTTGACGAAATAGGAAGGAGTTCCGGCCGCCCTCTCCTTTCACAAAACGTAGGATTTATTGCCCTTCTTGGTTGACTGCACGTTCTTTGTGCTTAATCCATTAGGCGGCTCGAAGATGACGTGTTGCCGCTTGTTTTTTTGAAGACTCGATTCCTAGACGGACTTTGTGTTTGAAGCAGTGTTATTCGAAGGCGGTGGCTTCCTTCGCCTTCCTGCTACGTCTTTGCGATCACCAATGTTGACTGATGGCGCGTACTTCAAATCAAGTGTCTGCAAGGCACATCGATCGGTCTGTTTTTGAACGCCACTAGCAATAAATCTTGTGTGCTCGTTTCATTTGTTCATTCGAAAAAAAGCCCGCAAGTCTGTCTGCAGTGATTGCTTCTTGTAGAAATTGAAACGAATTTTGCCTCCTACCTTTTTGAACGCACGGGCCGTTTTTGAGACGGCGAGCAACGAGCGGCAACTGCCGGCCGTTGATAAGAGCCCGACGAGGAAGGAGCGGAGCATTCCGAGCGAAAATCAAACGCTTTTCGTTGTTCGCCGTCAAGAGTGCGCCCTGCTTTTGCGCCTGCCCGGTGGGAGAAAAAGAGAGCGTTCCGTTGGAGCGTGTGTGCACGAACATTGGGCTGCCGTCCGATCGGAAGTTCCCCGTACGCCCTCAAAGGAGCAGTGCATTCGATCGCTTCTGTTTAGGACGAACACAGCCACTGTCTGGCGACCGAGTTCCCGGCCGCCACCGGCAACTTCCCGCAGCATTTGGCCGACAAGTACAAAGGCGGCGACTACAAACTAGTGGGCGTGTGGACGCACCGAGTGGAGGAGACGCTAGTCGTCTTTGCGCACTTCTGATTGAGTCGAGTGTTTGTAGCGAATAGAAACGTTAGAGAAGGAGTTCTTGTGAATGTTGGCCTAAAGGAACAGTTTGGGAAAATGAGACGAGTTGCCGGCGGATTCACCGCTTGCTGTCCGAGCAGAAAGCAGTGAGCAGTTGGATGTCGGCAGAGAGCCACCACCTGGAGCCGGTGGTTGCGCTGTTTACCGAATGCCCTGGACTGCCTCGTTTCTGATGCCAGTGGGTACTCGACGCCGGGTTCGTCCTCCACCCACCTGCGACGGGAGTACTCGGCGGAGACTATCTTTGGGGCTGCCACGAGCAGTTGTGCCGTTGTACTGGTGGGCGTACACGAACGTCCAGTCGCTCGGTTTCTTCGTGGACGGCTTCTTCCACAAGGCGAACGCGCTACATGGCCGCCTTCGCGCACGTGGACGCCGGCTTCCCGCGGCGTCGAGGAGTACGCAGTAGATATTGATTCTCTGTCTACCTATCGGTGTTTAGCCCAGCTATAACTACAGCCGGTGCCCTGCTCGTCCGCGCACCCGATGCGCGACTGGACGTTCATGATTAGAACGAAGAACTACACGGTGCCCGCCACGGCGTACGTGGTCGACGTGCAGTTGCCCGGCGAGGACCAGTGCTCTTTCGCGATGAACAGCTTTAACGCGTGTGGTGGGTGAGCGGAAGGACGAAGAGCGATCCCTCATCCACGTGTTCAGGCCTTCTCTTCCACACGCTCTACTGCATCCAGATGAACATCGAAGATAAACGATTGGGTTCTTGCCGGTTGTCCAGTGGACTCCGAAAGCACGCGAGTGAGAGGGCCGTCTTGTTAAGAAATAAATGACCGTTGTATTGCAAACACCTTTCTCTGTTTTCGATTGTGTGTCCCGCCTCGAGGGCAGGACGTTCCAAAATTTGCTGTGTTCAAGCCACTTTGGAGGGCAGGAAGCATGAGCTAACCTCAAACTGGGTTAATAAACCGAAGAAGACGGCGCGCTCTGGAGACTCGTGGGCCGCGGAGGACGGGCGGTCGATGAGAAGCACAAGTGGGGGCGCGCTCGACCTTTCCGTCGGGCGCTCTCTCGCCGCCGAGTGATCTTTTCGATCAGCTGAATGCGATGCGTGCGTTCGCTGCAAAGTGCAAAGTTCAACGAAAACAACGATAACTTTTTTCCCATGTATTCGCCCGCCACATGCGAGCCGCACACGGCCGAACGCAATCGAAGGCTCTCGCGGTCACTCGGACGCGTCGGTCGGCGTCCAGTTGAGCGGTTGGCGGTGGACGAGCGCGTTTTTCTTTTATTTTGCTTGATTTCAGGCAGGACGTCGACCTCAGACAGTGAGATCATGGACAGACCTCTTGCTCTGGAAGAGACGGGCGTGCCTTACGATTTCGTGCCCGTTTCCGACCGTCTTGGTTTCCAAAGCCATTTCACGGGCAGCTTCCAGGACGAGCCCAAAATCTCTGCCCTCAACTACATGCTGCACGAAACTCGGTTTACTTTTCTTTTATTCGTTTGTGACTCAACGGCCGGCCGTTTAGAATTCTGAGACCGAAGCGGTCTTTGCGGCAAGTGATTCAAGAATTGGACCCGTTAGCGGAGTTTTATTCCACCAACTTTCTGCCATTGACCGAAACCATCGGGTTGTTCTCGCTATGGCTCACCTCGAAGTCGCCGCGAGCAGCGACGGGCCGGCGGATTTTCATCGCGGACATGGACTACGAGAACGCGTCTTATTCCGTTCGCTCGTACGAACAGGGAGAAGCGATGGCGCTGAACGCGTGGCCGCTCCGTCGGATGAGTGCGGACGGAAGGCTGGTGTTGTTCTTCAAATATCCCGTCAAGAACAAGAAGTATCAACTGCACGCGTTCGACGAGAACTTCGCCTCGATTCGAGAGGCATCGGCACTGCTTCACAACTTGGTGCTTGGCTCATCGGATTTCTACGCTTCTGCGCAACACTTTTACTTCTTCGCGTGCATCATCTCCGTGTGGAATTCGCGTTTGGAAGATCTCGTCCATCTCATGTCTCGTTTGCACGTCCTCGGCACGCAGACGGGCAAATGCGAAGTGCAGCGCGTGAATTTATTGCCGCAACCGTTGGAACTTGCGGTGAGGAAGAATCCTCAGTTTGTGGCGTTTGACTTGACGGGCCGCTGGTTGCACGAACACTTCTTTGCGTGCGTTTACATACGCTACAAGAACATCACTGGGAATGGTAAGTTCTAAACAAAATATTCAGCGTTTAGTTATTTTTCTAGCCACAACGCGTTCGTTTGACCATTTCATTTATCGGTTCGACCTTGCATCGCGTTCGTGGTCCGAAGGTGCAATAAAATTGCAATTTCCCCTTAAAAATTGGCCGTACTGGAAGCTCTCTACCAAATAGCCGCAATCGGAAGACCGGCTGACTTTCCGCGTCGATCAGGACGTAATGCGCAAGTACGAGCACAAGTGTTGTTCGATCGTCGTGTGAGCTTTTGTTCCCACTTCCACATACACCTTCTCGTTGCAGCAAGCCTGTCCGCCTGCATCAGCTGGCCGTTGAATCGATTGCCGAAGACGCTCGTTCAAAGAACGAAGAAGAACGCCGTCGTCTGCCGCCGTTCGTCCGTTGCCTTCTTTTGGCGTCGAATGGGACCTTTTCAAGAATCAGATGAATGTCTTTGTTTTAGTCCTCCGTATTGTCGCTCACCTTCACCGTCCTTTACCGAACCAATTGTTCTACGTGTCTGCTCGCCAATAAACTTCACATTCTCATGATCCCTTCGTTAATGGACTCCCGCCCACGACTACCGACATTTCCAGCGCACCCGCTTGACTCCTGCCCACAAATTTACGTGGTAACACGGATCGCCGACCACCCGGATCGGAGCCAAACGAACAGAAAGAAGGTTCACGCCCACCGATCCGTCATTGTTGTTCGCGTGCAGATCATGTCGACTTGTGCCCACTTCTGTTCGCTGTACCGATAAGGCGGAGAGTCTAACAAATCCACGACCTTGCTCCTTCATTTTGCATATGACTTCGTTCACCATAAAAAGACAGACGATCCATTATTGCATCAAGCAAGGCGATGAGGTTCTTGCGCGGCCTCTTTCGCTCAACGGGCAGTTGGAAGAGTTCCCTGCTTGTGCACGGATAGCAGCGGCGATTGCTGGACCATGAGCTTCCAGCACACCACCGGCAGCTGCGGAAGCTGCACGAAATGAGCGGACGAAATAAACCGGAACTCACATCCGTCGTTCAGAACTACGTTCCGTTGTACCCGGACGCCCCGATTTTCACAACGATCACTGTCGGAACACCCGGTCGGCTCCTTTTGCCTTTTTTGTTCATCGCTCGTTTCCAGCCGTCGACTACCACGTCTCGTTGGAGAGCGGGGAAGGAGAGATCTTCTTTCCGGCAAAAGCGTACGCCGCCGCCTCGGGAATCAATCCTCTTCGATCCCGCCGTTTCGCCCGGGAGTTTACGGGCTACAGCGGGAATCTCGAGACGACGGGCTCCAGCTACCCGACCGTCGTTCGGAGTTGACAGAGAAGCGTCGACCGGACGCTTTTTTGTTGCTGTTTAGCTGGGTGGGCATTTCTTTGATCACAGGATTGCCGCGCCGCTTTGTCTTTCAACGACTTCCGCCCGCTTGCCGACGAGCACATCGCGCTCCCAAACCTCCGCATGTCATTAGTCCTTTGCTTCTCTGGCTAAGACAAAAGAAGAATGCCCAACCAGAGTCGTTTCCATCATTTATTCAACAACAACTCACAATCGGTCACAGAACAATCGATTCAAACGACAAGAAGAAGACTCAAGCGCTCAATCAGGGCCACGATGGAACGTTGAAGCAAGCGGGAACGTGCTTGTCGAGACCGTTGTTCGCCCGATGCTTCTCGTACAGCTTCAACGCCATCTTGTAGTCGGCGAGCAGTTGGGCGGGGATCGTCGGCCGGTCGTACGTTTGTTGCCGCATGTGGCTGCAGATGTCCCACATCCGGCGGCTCTCTTCGCGACGCTCGAAAATGCCCGCCTTGAGGTTCGCGTAGTGGACGAGCGTTTGCAGCGACTCGGGCTGCCTGCAATTGAGGGCAATAGAACAAAAGAATGAGGAAGAGAACGTACACGACGGGCAAACGGTGCAGCTGGAGCAGAGGCTCTTCGTTGAGCGCGTAGCCGAAGAACTTGAGCGAGGCGCTGGGCGGCGGGTTCACCTCCTTGAGAAGATACAGCGGGAAGCGAGTGGAGCGAAGGCGCGTCGGGAGTGGGCGCTCCGTCCATTCAAGCGGTCCGTTCAAGTCCAGACAGTAGAGGCGGTTCTCGCAGAGCGGAATGTGCCCGTCGAGCAGCTTCTTGCACCCGTACGCGAGGCAGAAGCAACGCGACCCGCGCCACGCCGTCCACATGAACGCGTGCAGCTGCAATGGAGGCACATAAATGCAACGAACAGACGAAAAGAACTCACTTTCGTGTGGAACGACGGATGACCGACAATGGGCTCATTCTTGCAGTCCAGCTCGCCCATGCGTCGCTTCTCCAGGTCCCACACGCGGATGACGGGCGTGTACATTTGGAGGAACGACGGCGAATTGAACTGCTCGCCGAGACGAGCCTCCCGAATCGACGTGAAGCCGATGCGCGTGGGCGACAGGCGGCCCGCTTCGGAGTCCCAATCGACCGTCCCGTGCGGGATCGACGTCTCGTGCAGGACGCGCTCCGGCGCCTCCCAATCGTGCAGGCGGAAGTGGACGCGCGCCTCTCGCTGCTTGATGGTCGCCGTGAGGAAGCAGTCCGCGTCGATGGGACGAAATTGGAACTGCTCGCCGCCGAGCTCGTGAATGCGCGCGTCCGAGGGCTGCAGACGGCCGAGCGTCTCGTTCAGGTGCACCTTCCGCATGGCCCCGCCAGCCAGCTTCAGCATTCCGCTGCGCTCGTCTCGCGGCAGGTACGCGGTAGGTCGTCCTTCTGCCACCTCGAAGCCGCGCCTGAAGCCATCGAAAAGACCGCATGAAAAAAGGACAGAAGCGAACAAACCCGCGCATTCGAAAGCGGAGATCGTGGATGACGAGCTTTCGGTGGTTCGGGTACATCGGGAACCAATGGCGCTCGTTCAGCACGTATGTCTCGTCCGCCCAGACGTGCAGCTGCATTGGCACCGTGTAGGCCTCGTGCACGTCGTCGCAGTGGTCCAGCGCTTTGCTCACCAAACTCGACTGGTCAAACAGAAAGCCCACCATCACGATGCGAAACTGAAAGCAACGAGTTCAAAGATGAGAGGAAAAGCGGGTTAGATTCGGAGCGAAATCCAGCGAAAAAGGTCGCCGGCCAGCACGAACACCCAAGCGACCAAAACAACGCCGCCAAACGCGATCGACCGCTCGCGAGCGGCGGGCAAACGCGCGACACTCGCGGCGGCCGCCCGCCCTCCCATCCGCTCGCTCGAGTGCCCCGACGGCCATTGCGGTCGAATGGGCCCGCGCAAATCGTTTCGGGCGGGCGAGCGAATGGCGCGCGGCCCCGCGGATCGATTGCGGAGGCAAGAACGAAAAACGGGCGTCGATCTCTGCACGTAAACAAACCGAGGGGATTAATGCGGAGCGAATATCGACGGCGATAAGGAGGGTTCGGATTACATCGCCCAGTTCTCGAGTGTATTCCCTTCCATTGCTTCAACAATCGCCGCTTGCCAACGGAAAACCGGACGCCGAACGGAAAGCAATTGCCAGATCGACCGGCCGGGCGGCTTGGGAGCGAAAGACGATGCGACGAGCGGCGGAATGTGGCGGCGAACGGCCCGAAAATATCGGCCGACGGGACGCGCGCAATTTGAAAACAGCGCGCCTTCGAACAAAGTCACTCGAGTCCGAAAGAGGCGGGCGAAGAAGCCGGCGGCGGTTTATTCTCCAGCAAACTCTCTTCGTTCTTCCAACACCAATCAAAGCGATCGTCTTCATCCTTGCGTTTATTTGGTTGACCGGTGCACGTACAACAACTGCAAACTAAGAAGAAAGAAGAAGAGGGACATTCGAACAAAAGAAAAAAAACGGAGAACACGCGACCATCTCGAGGTCGACGGTCGGAGCTCAGTCGCGCTCGCTGCGCACCGAGTGGACGATCTCGCGGGTGGTGACGACGCCCGCGTTCACCAGCGTGTCGATGGCGCGGACGGGCGTCTCGAACACGTCCTTGACGACGTTCGTGAGGTCGTCGAAAAAGCCCTAAAAACCTGGAGAATGTAAGAAAATGAGTGCAACAGAGAAGAACTCAACATTTTGTTGCTGAAGCAGAAATCGGGCCGATGTCACCGAGTTTGTTCGAGCGAGAGTCTCTTTGAAACCTTACGTTCACACTCGCCTCCTAGCCTCTTGTCCACTCCTCGCGGTGAACGGAGTGTGTTCGTCCATACCCAGCTGAAATGTACGCGATCCCGTCCGATCTCGCAAGTCAAGCAGTTGTGGGCCTGATTAATACGTGGATCGGAGACGTCCTTGGAATCTCAGGTGACGAACGCATCTTTTGTTTCGCATTCGTTTATTTTTGTTCACAACGTAGTCTCAAACTCACGTCAACGACGTCCACGTAAGCCGCACCGCCAACATTGAGTTTTTCGCTTTTGCCGCGTACACGCGCGTCGACTGCAAGGGGCACGAGGCCGAGGGGTCGTAGAAGGGTTGAATGTTTCATAAGTTGAGACCCGGATCATCCAGAGCGGAAACAAATGTCGATCAGCCGTCCTCGAAACGGAAAGATCACAAGAACAAATGAATTAAAGTCAATGGAATGCAAACCACGTATTCATTTGTTTGTTTCATAAACGAGCACACAAACAAGCCCGAAAGTGTTTGGAGAAGGCGGTAAAAGAAAGCAGTAAATTGCCCGTGAACGTTCGGGAGTTCGCCGAACGACGCGCGGGGCGGAGACCCGAGCACTTCATGACCTTCAAAGCGGCCGGCCGCTTGTTCTTTCGGACGGGAAGTACTGCGCGCTCGTAAAATTAGCGGGAAGTTGCGCAATCCTTTTTCTTACTTAAACGAATCAGTTGGTCAACCCACCGTTTATTCATCTTCCTTCCCAATGTCCCAGCGCTTGCCCTTCAACCACGACGACCCAAAGTGGAGGTGTCTGTGCGGAGGGCACGTGCACGTGAGTTGAAGAAAAATACCAAGATTTATTTGAAGTGTTTAGACCGCGACTTCTGCCGTCGCAATCATTTCGATCGTGTTGACTTGCCTGGGCTGTGCATTAAGCGCTTTCATGCGCAGTTACTACTCGCTCGCCTGGAACGTTGTTCTGTTGTCTACGACCATCTACCTGCTCGTGAGCAACCGAAACCGGCAAGCGAAAGGCTACGTTGCGTGGCTTGCGTGCAACGTGAGTTGGCCGGCTCTTGTTTGCTTCAGTCCTTTGATTTCTTTCGTTTGCAGGGCTTCGAGTTGGTGCTGATTATATTGCTCGTCGTCTTCCTCGTGGTCGTCGGCGTCGTGAGTGAAACGAGGGCGAGCGGCGCCCAAAAGGACTCGTCGGTTCTCTTCCTCTACGCCGCCGTTTCGATCCCGCCACTGTTGATACGCGGCTTCATGTTTCACGTTGTGGTTAGTGGACTTCTTTGGTTGACTTCTTTACCGTTTTTTGTTTAGTACCGCGGATACAAATACCTGAAAGCCGAAGCAGCCGATCAACCGCCCTCCGTCAAGGCCTGATCGTTTATGTGTTCGTGCATTTGTGTTGAACGAAACATACGAAAATCGGTAGTTTGTTGTCTTTTCTTCGTGTTGAAAGACGACCTTTAAATTCGAGGGGAAAACGAAAGAAACGGGATTCCGCGCGTGCCTTTGGAAACGAAGTGCAGATAGCGGCAGTGCAACGTGCGGGGAATGACAACTCGTAAAAGAAAGCCGTCAATCGATTGGCGCCCCCGAAATTCCACCGCAATGTGCTGAATTTCAATCAGTTTGAACGAGCCCATTCGCCGTTGACGAACCGGCCTGGCCGTTTGCTTGCACGCCTCGCTGCTTTGGAATCAGTTGACTATTTCTCCTTCCGCGTTCCACAACGAACCAAAGAATGCTGTGGACGTTCCTTCTAGGTCTGGCCGTTGTTTTGAACGCTTCTGTACGCTGCATCAAAGTTAATCAAAGAGTTGACAGCTGCTTGCAGGCTGAAGAAAACGTTCAATGCGACTACGGGACGTTCTGCCCTGGTGTTCAAAAGTTGGTTCATTACCAACTATTTTTTATTCATTCCTTTAGATGCTGCCCGGACTTTGGTGGAGGTTTCAGCTGCTGCCCGTGGCCCAGTAATCTTCGATTTTTACTCACTGAGCTTAGTCGACTGTTTTCTTTCAGATGGAGTCTGCTGCGGCTCGGGTCATTGCTGTCCGACGTTCGTTCAAGATCTTTCGGAAAAACGGCAGACCATGCTTAGGTACACGGCGTGTGATTGGAGCCAGTCGGTGTGCATCAACGGACCCTTCCGCGTTCCCGCTTTACCGCTCACAAAAGCGAAGCGGCAGAAGGTTGAAGACGACGATTAAAACGATCAAAAGCGCTTAACAAGCAGTCGCCATCATTCGTGCAGTAATCACTTTATTCCATTGAAAATAAACCGTGTGCTTCAAACATTCAATCATCTCTTCACTGCAGTTCGGGCTCCGCAGTTGACAGCGAGAGGACGTCCAGGATGCTGATCGCCTGGTTGTCGATGTCCATCTTGATGCACCTGCAGATGAGAGCGACTATTGACCACGTCTACCGACCGAACTTACCAGAGATTGTGGAAGATGTAGCCGAAAACGTAGTCAGTGGTCTCCTCGTCTGAAAGGAAGGTGCTCATCGCGCACTGGTTGTCCGGAAGAAGGAGGTCGACCACGTAAGCGGAGGAGGGAATCGAGTGGTTGTTGCCGCCGATCGTGAAGACCAAGTCGGGCAGTTGGCCCGCCCACGAACAGTCGACCGTGTAGATCGTGTGCTCGTAGTCGAAGGTCGGGTTGACGTCCATGAAGACGGCGGCCAACATCGTCGGCGGCATGAGGATGTGCGGCACTCCGGTGTCCACTTTGCCGAACCCGCCGGCGTACTGCTGCCCGTCGAACGTGAACGAATCGACGACAAAGGCGAGCGAGCGGCTGTCCGCCAACCACGTCAGCGGGTACGTGTTCTGCGGAGTGGGCGCAGCGCAGATGCCGTCCAGACACCCGCCGAACCTGCAATCAAACGAACTTTAAGGTTCAATTATTGATCGTTTACGAAGTCTCGCCGGCGTATTCACGGCCGTACTCTAAAGAAGGAATGAAGGCGTGAAGTCAGCGGGTTAAACGAACAAGGATCGGTGAACACTTCGAGATATTGGCAGAAGTAGCGATCCCCTCCGAACTCCTGGAAGAGGTTGATGATCGCCGAGGAGTTCTCGTTCGGGTTCGCGGCGTCTTCCGGGTCCCTTCAAGTCGCTCTGTTCATCACCTTACTGCTCTTCGCACTCACCAGCTCATCCCCAGCACACCGTCGGGCAGCTCCGGGTACAACGAGTAGGGATCGAGCACGTCATTCACGACTCCTGAAACAAAGGCAACGACTGCATACCGCAGAATATGCTATTGCTTACCGAAGCGTTGCGTCGTGTTCTCCCACTGACCGAAGCCGAACAGCTGGAATAGGCATTAATTAGCGCGAGTAGGAAAGACCATACGACTGATAAAAACTTTGCAAACAACGCCCGTGTCTCTTTTGTTCAAGAGAAGAAAGGAGGACTGCACGAATGCTCAAGCCTTTAATTTTGTGCTGCTCACCCCAACAACGTCGTTGTAAGCAGTGCCGAAAGCCTCGAGATCGCCGCTAAACGCGTGGTAGTCGCCCGCCTTTTGGGCGGTGGACGACTGGGTGGGATCGAAGAAGGGCTGGTCGATCGACATGTTGCGGCCGGAGTAGTTCTGGGCCAGGACGAAGATCGCCTCCGATCCACTTTCCATCGAAACGAAATACTCGACGGCTAAACAACAATGATTGAAGAACGAGGAGGGAAGACGAACCGGGTGTTCCGATGCTGATCGGCGTGAGCACGGGCGAGTCAGGATAATATGGAATGTAGTTCTAAAGCGAGTAGGCAGATGATTGACCCTCGCGCTCTGCTCGAGTCACCTTGTGCACCTTCCGCATTCGCTGGTGGTGGGCTTTGAGGTCGTCGGCCAGCCATCGCTTCTGCTTTGTGTGCACCACCATCGGATCTCTCTTGGCCTTCTGCTCGGCGGCCGGCGCAGCGGCCACAAACACGGCGACGAGAACGAGGAGAAAGGCAAGAAGAAGCTTCATTTCTTCTCTTGGGGAATTGATGAGAAGCAACAGTCAGTCCGTCTTTTTATACGCCGAAGGAGCGGGCGAAGAGCGAGTTCAGTGCGTGTTTCTTCCGCAAACTCCCCGTCACCGTTCCTTTTTTGTGTCGGCTTATCAGTCCAAATAGAAGCAAAAAGCAATTAGGAGCACCCAAACGACCAATCGTGGACACATCCACCAAACGATGACGGGCCATTCGAACCGCATTTGTCCCCTTCTTATCACTCAAAAAGGATCGATTCTCTTTTCCGTAAGCAGAGCGCTTTTGGTTGAAAAGGACATGCTTCGAAAGGGCTATCACGCAAGCAATTAGACATTTCGATGACTCATGCCTGGTGCGTCATCAAAGTCATCAAAAGGCGGCTGCTTTTGGGCGATTGCTTGCGAACCAACAGAAAAAGAAAGCTGATAACGGAACGCCCGTTGGGCGTCAAACAAAAACAGGAGACGTTCGGACACAACATGTGTGCACAGCCCTTGAAGCAATTGGTCAAAGAACACGACGGGCTTTGCCGGCCGCTGTTCTCCATTTTCGCGAATTTCTGCGCGTTCGATCGCGGCATGCCCACAGCCGACTTCTTCCTGCTTTTCGACGGTCTCTTGCTTCCGCACCATCACTTTGATGCTTCGCAGACTTTCTATCAGCAGCAAGCCTTTTGTGGCTGTCGTGTTGACGATTGCGGGTAAAAGACGGCGAGCGGAGCGTAATTCGCGTCCGAAAAGCCTGCCGGCCGACTCGCACGGGTTTTGCGCCGGGCGGCGGGCGGGCGGCCTCGTCGGCGAGCGGCGGCGGCTGTCTGGACGGCCGCTTTGTCGCGCGCTCGCCCTCTTTCGCTCGCTCCCTTTTGGTCGCTTGTTTTGCTCATCGATGCAATCCATTTTGTTGGTGTTTGCCGATTAAAGTCGTCCTAATCCTGCGTGCTCGTATCCTCCGCTTTGTGTTCGTTTTTTCATTGCTTTCTTTCTTCCAATCGAATGGTTGCGTCCTTTGCTGATTTCAAGAATCGAATCAAGAGAACGTTCGTTTGCGCGTTTTCCTTTCTGTCGGTCGGTCGGCGAGTTTGCAGACGGAAATCTCGCTTCCTTTCGCCCCGCCCGCGCCTGCCGCGTGGCCGCCTTTTCGAAATCGCCGCCCGCCCGCCTGTTCGTTCGCGGCGCCCCTCGCTCGCCGCTCGCCGACCGGCAGACGGCGGCGGGCAGGCAGACGAGCGGCGGTTTTTCTCGCCGGCTTTCTTCCCGCTGCTTCTTTTTTGCTCGTTTGCGGCCGTCGCTTTTATTCGCGATCGATCAGTCGATTTTTTTATGCTCCGTTGTGAAACAATGGTAGACGAGTAGCAGGCAGACTTTGTTCGTTCCAACCAACGGGATATAATGCAGCTGGAAGGTGAATCCGAAAAAATGTAACCAACATTCAATAATCGACGTTGTGTGCAAAGACGAAATGAATTAAAACTGACAAGAACGGAAGTCGAACGGATTAACGGATCGAAAGTTGTTTGTCCCCCAATCAACGAAGTTCAAACAATAGAACCTCTTAGTCCACTCAAGCGTCACTGATGGAGCGGAATAATGAAAGAAAAAACCCAAGTCTCTTGCATAAACAAACCTTCGCCTGCCAATTCAATTAATGCAGTAAGAACAAACCGCTACAACAAATCCGTCTTTACGCGATCCTCTCGCAAACGAGTGGAAATCAAACGTACGTACCTGCGATACTTTACAGCTTCTTGACGCCCCGCGGAATAAAATGAGTGTGTCGATAAACAAACGGAACGTATGGTTGAATGGAAACCGGCAAGCAAATTCGTGTGTTCGCGGCCACCCAACCACTCGAAAGAAGCCAAACAATCGACAACCGACAACGAGCGCAGAAACGAGTGACTGGACAAAACCCTCTTCGCGGAATAACCACCCCCAACCATTGGAAGCATGATCGCTGAAAGAAGAACCGCGCCCCCTCCGCCCGCCCACTCCCCCCGAACGAGTCCCCCTTCTGCCCATTGGAAGGGAGGAGTGCGGGACGCCCACTCGCCGCCCGGAGAACGCGCTTGCTCTTTTGCGACGAGCAGGAGGGCGACTTCTGGTTGAAGGCGAACATTGAATCTTTGTTGACAGGGAGCGATCGAGCAAAGAAAAACGAGCCTTTGCTGACCGGTAACGAAGAACGCCTCACGGAATGGCTCCACAAGCTTTTGTCTTCAAACCTTAACCGTTGATTAAACGACACCCATCATCCAACAAAGGCTCGACTCCCGACGGCTCAACGGCCGCTCGATCCCACCCGCTCTCCAACAGAAGGAAGGCCCGATCGCCGTCCTGCCCCGACTCCTCGCCGCCCCGTTTACCACTCGCTTCTCGCCACTCGAAAGCCGGCTGTTCACGAGTTGCTTTCCGTTCCCTCCGATCGGTGATCCATTCTTGAAGTGCATGCTCGACACAAGTAATTGGGATAGAGCTTGAATTAACGAGTCGGCGGCGAGCACTATTCTTCTTCGGAATAACGAAATTATATGACTATGCTCGCGGAATCACGACACTCATCATCCACTCACCACTCGAATAGAAAGAAGACTCACCGACACGTGCAACAGCCGGCCATCGGAACGCGCCGCTCGGAGTCCCCGCCGCCCGCGGGAGGCCGTCCGCCCGGCCGCCCGCCGTCCACTCACTCGGCGGGCGGCAGAAGGCGGCCGGGGGGAGCAGCGGGACGAGCGGGAGTGAGTGGGCGGCGGCCGGCGATCACTCCCGCCCTCCAACTTGTGGGGCGGCGAGTTCGTTGGAGTCTCCCGTCCCGCCTCGCCGCCTCCTCCTCTTTGCCGCCCGACGTTCGCTCCCACCCGACGTTCGCTCCCACCCGGACGAGTGGAGAGCATGCGGCCGGAAGTGAGAAGAGGCGGTCGTCCGGTCAAACAAAGAAGAAAGGGCCAGTACTGCGGGTGGAACGAGCGAGCGAGCGCACTGCTTTCTTGGTCTTTGAAGAACCGCCCCTTTGGGGCGAGGTGGAATAAAGGCTCTTTAACCAAAAATATCGCACTTTTGAGAGAAGACCGATTGTTGTATTAAATAACACAAAAGAACCGACGGTCAGTTTCGAGAAGCGACAAAAGCTCAGTGAACAGGGAACAAAAATGCTTGTAAAGAGCTTTGCTCGAACAACCGTTGGCAGCGTATTGATCGAAGGCATTGGAGAGCCATTTCTTTCTGACGACGGTCACGGAATAAAACAAGAACGTCCAGACTACAACGAGACGTGTAATCGAATGCAGGTGGGCAGGCGAATTCACGTGTTGGCGTCCCCCCACCGCTCGCCGCAAAAAGCCAAACGATTAACCGCCGGCAACACGCGCGCAGAGACGAGTGGGCGTGTCGACGCAAACGGTGACAACGGCGACAGCAAACCTGGATCGGAATAGCCGCCCTCAACCATGGGAAGCAACGATCACTGAAAGAAGATCCGTGTTCCGTCCGCCCGCCCACTCCCCCGAACGAGTCTCCCTTCTGCCCACTGGAAGGGAGGAGTGTGGGTCGCCCACACGCCGCCCAAAGAATGCACCCGCTCTTCCACGACGTCACGAGGGGTGCTTTCAATTGAAGTCGGGCGTCGAATTCTTGCTGAAAATGAACGCTAAGAAAGGAAAGCCTTCATGAAAGCAAATGTCCGCACGGAATAGCCACAAAAAAAGTCCGTCGTTAAACACAAAGAACCAGATGCACAACCCTCCTCATCCAACAATGTCTTGAGTTTAACACCAATCAGCAGCCAAACGATCCCACCCGCCCACCAACAGAAAGAACGCCCGATCGCCGTCTTGCCCCGACTCTCGTCGTCGCCCCGTCCACCATTTGTTTCTCGTCATTTTGAAGCCGGCTGTTCGCGAGGCGCCTTTCGGTCACTCCGATCGCCGATTCGATCTAGAAGTGATGGTCGACATAGCTGTTGAGTAACAGTTGGATTGCATGAGTCAAGGATCGACCGTGGGCGGAATAAAATAACTGTTTGACGATCCGATGCACGTTTGTTCTCCGCGTCTACCAACACTCTCCAAGTGAAGCCAAATGACCGCACTCCTCACCACTCCTCGCCACTACAACAACCCCAAACGGCGCCCGAAGTGAGGTCGATCCGGCCGCCCGCCCTCCAGTGGGCGGCCCTCCACTCGTCGCCGACCGGTCACTCCGCCGGCCGCCCGGCAGCGAGGCGGCGGGCGAACAGGCGGACATCGGCGGAGTGAAGGGGGCGAGTGGAAGGCGAGGCGGGTTGACTGAGCGCTGGAATACTTAGTCGTGCCGCGTAAAAGGCACGCGTGGCGGAATAAATTTACCTTTAAGAATGAAAGCAAGACGGAACGAAAGAAAGATTTTTCCTTCTAACGCATTCAATAGAGATTTCCACAGCAAGCAAACAAATTGATACGGAATACTCGCCGTCCATCCACCAAACTACTCGAACGGGCAACAGCCGGGGCATCAGGACGCGCCGCTCGGAGTCCCCCACCGCCCATTGGAGGCCGTCCGCTCACGCGGCGGGCGGCAGAAGACGGCCGTGGGGAGCGGCGGGACGAGCGGGAGTGAGTGGGCGGCGGCCGGCGGTCACTCCCCCTCTCCCACCTGTGGGGCGGCCGCTTCGAACCGCCCGCCACCTACGGGGAGAAGCGACAAGTGCGGTCGTCTCGCCAATGGCCGCCAACCAAGCGTTGAGCACTCGCTGCAAAGAACGAAGTTGACGGCCCACGCGGAATAAAACAAATTTCTCAAACAAAAAAGAACGTGATTGGATAAATAGCAACAGCAAACTCATATGTTAGCGTCGGCCCCATCGCTCGCAGCAAGAAACCAAAGAGCGACGCAAACGGAAGAACGTGCAAATGGTAAACGGCAAAAGTGGTTGTGCGGCTAGAAACGAACATTCTAAACGACGGTAACCGAGATAAAAACTGCCATATACCTACTGGCGTTCGGAAAGAATCTCGGAATAACCGCCCTCAACAACTCAAATCACGATCAAGGAAAAAAGAGCTGCGTTCCATCCCCTTCTCACTCCCCGAACGAGTCCCTCTTCTGCCCACCGGAAGGGGGAGTGCGCGCCGCCCACTCGCCGCCCGAAGAACGCCCCCGCTCCTCCACGACGAGCAGGAGGGCTGCTTCTGTTTGAAGGCGGGCATCGAATCTCGGTGATGGTGGGTTTGCGACCGAGCGGCGAAAAGTGGATATTCGAAGAAAATGAAAGCAAGCAGTTCGGAATTACTCGAAAAAGTGCCCGTTTTCAAACACTATCAAATTAACAACGCCCGCTATCCTAAAAAAACTTCGTGACGCCAAAACAATCTAACGACTCATCGGACCACTCGCCCTCCAGCAAAAAGAAAGTCCGAACGCCGTCTTGCCCCGACTCTCCCCGCCGCCCCGTCCACCACTCGCAGCTCGACACTCAAAAACCGGCTGTTCACGAGTCGCCTTCCGATCACTCCAGCCGCCCATCCAAACGGGAAGAGAATGCTCGATACGAGCAGTCGAGCGGGAGGTGGATTGCCTGGATCATATTTGGTGAAAGACAATGGAAGCGATCGCGGAATAATGAAGCAGGTCGACAACCCGCTGCATCGTTTAAACACCCTTCTACTGGCAACCCACAATTAAACCGAATAATCCCAATCCCACTCTCCGTTGCCCCGCCCTTTGAATCACCCCGAGCGACGGCCAAAATGAGAGGCGATCCGGCCGCCCGCCTTCCTGTGAAATCCGTCCACTCGCCGCCGACTGCCCCCTCCGCCGGCCGCCCGGCAGCGAGGCGGCGGGCGAACGGGCGGCCCATCGGCGGAGTGGGCGGCCGGGCGGGGTTCTTGTGTGCTTGCGATGGAAGCGATGGAACGACCAATGCAGCAGTAAACACGTAAAGAATGCCGTCGTTACGCAACGACCACCCGAGACAACGTGAGTAAAACATACTTGTAATGTTTTTTCTGATAACAATGCTCGGAATAAAAAAAGCGTGCCAAAGCAAGACGAGACATGTGATTGCTTGAAAACCGCCAAGCAAATTCACGTGTTGGCGTTGCTCCCACCACTCGCTGCACGAAACCAAACGATCGACAGCCGCCAGGAAGCGAGCAGAAAAGAGTGGGCGAGTCGACGTGAATGGTTGAACAAAAGATTGCGGACACAAGTTAAACTCTACGGAATAACCGTCTCTAGCAGCTGAAAGCACGATCACTGAAAGAAGAAGGACCGCGCCCCATCCGCCCGCCCACTCCCCCGAACGAGTGCCTTTTCTACCCACTGGAAGGGAGGAGTGCGGGCTGCCCATGCGCCACCCGAAAACGCACGCGCTCCTCCACGACGAGCAGGAGGGCTGCTTCTGCCTAGAGCGAGTTCAAGCTTTGGTGATAGTAAACGTTCGAAAAAAACAGCAACGCTCAACGCAAAAGGCCCGTCGGAATAACAGACTGCGAATAACGATCATCAGTTTGTGAATAAAATGTTCAGTTTTCCGCAAGCAACAGCTGCCTGTGTCTAAATGGAAACAAACGCTCTTCACAAAAATGAATGCCAGTCCTCAGACACAAAAAATGAATAATCAACCCGCCGTCGGACAAAAGATTTCTCGTTTCCAACTCGGGTCATCGCCCGACCGATCCCACTCCCCTCCAACAGAAAGAAGGCCCGATCGTCGTCTTGCCCGACTCTCCCCGCCGCCCCGTCCACCCCTCGCGTCTCGCCTCTCGATAGCTGTTGTCGGGTCGCCTCCCAATAAGAAGCCGGAATAAAACGAGTGCACTGAGCAATAACGGAACTTGTGATCGAATGAAAACCGGCAGAGGAACTTGTGTGTCGCCGTCGACCGCACCGATCACTGCAAAAACCAAACGGTCGGCGGCCAGCAATACGCGAGCAGAAACGAGTGGGCGCGTCGATGCGAACGGGTGGACGAGCAACAAGGGAAGAAGGTTCCCCGGAATAACCCCCCAACCTCTGGAAACATAATCATTGAAGGAAGAGCCGCGCCCCGTCCGCCCGTCCACTGCACCGAACGAGTCCCCCTTCTGCCGACTGCAAGGGAGGAGTGCGGGCCGCTCACTACTGGCCCAAGGATGCCTCGTTCTTCCACGGCGAGCAGGTGGGCTGCTCTGGTTGGAGGCGGGCGTCGAATCTGCTTTGAAAGTTAATGGTCGTGCGAGAACTGCAGCCACCGCGGAATTACTTCAACGACCGCTCGTTCCCGGACGCAAAGAACCAAATGAACAACACCCGTCATCCAACAAACGTCCTTCCAACTCCAACACAAGTCAAGAGCTGATCGACCCCACCGCCCTCCAACAGAAAGAACGCCCGATCGCCGTCTCGCCCCGATTCTTCGCTCCGCCCCGTCCACCACGCGCTTCTCGCCACTCCAAACTCGACTGTACCGAGTCGCATTCCGGTCACTCCAATCGGCGATACAATCGTGAAGTGAATGCTCGACACCAGCAGTCGAGTAGGAGATGGACCCGTGGGTGATTCACATGAATGCCGTGCCAGAGTACGGAATAATAACACTGATGATGCACCGTTTATCCTCCCCTGTAGTTAACAGGTCGCAATAGAATTAAATCACCGCGATGCCCACCGCTCTCCGCCCCTCTTCGCTTCAACAACCCCGAACGACGTTCCGAGTGAGGAGCGATCTACCGCCCGCCCTCCAGTGGGGGCCGCCGTCCACTCGCCGTCGACTGCCCCCTCCGCCAGCCGCCCCGCAACGAGGCGGCGGGCGAACGGGCGGCCCATCGGCGGAGTGGGCGGGCGGCTGGACGGAGCCGCAGAAGAAATTGTGCTTGACGTCGGTTCAAGGATGCGATCCGGAAAAGGTCGAGTCGAACGGAATTTTGTTCCATTGACTCTGCAAACAAACGAAGTAAACTCAATGGTGTAATCCGCATTCGATCACAAAGTTGAAGCCTTGAAAGATGCTTCAGCCGTCATCCGGACGCGCCGCCCGGAGTCCCCCGCCGCCCGCCGGAATGCCCAACAGCCCGCGTGGCCGGCCGCCGTCCCGCACTCGGCGGGCGGCAGAAGACGGCCTGGGCGAGCGGCGGGACGAGCGGGAGTGAGTGGGCGACGGCCGGCGATCACTCCCGCCCTCCTACTTGTGAGGCGGCCGCTCCGAACCGCCCGCCGCCTTCTGCCGGCCGCCCCGTCCACTCGCTGCGGGCGGTCGGCGGGGAGGAAGCGGCGGGAGGGCGGCGAATTCGTCGGAGTCTCTCGCCCGTCCGCCCCGCCGCCTTATTTTCGGCGCCCGGCCGCTCGCTCCCGCCCGGACGAGTGGCGAGCTGGCGGGCCGAAAGCGATAAAACTGGCGGCCGGCCGAACAAACGAAAAGCAACGAGTCCGGCGGCTGGAACGAAGTACCGTCTTGCAGTGGACGAAGCTAAGAACCAGCGAGACTGTGCCGTTGCTGTTATCCTTCTCAAAAGTAGTGAAGACGTCGGAATAGTTCCGCTTAACAAGAAGGTCACGTCTTCGGCCATAAAAGAAACGATCGGTCGTTGCAGAAAACTTTTCGCAAGATCTATGAAGCAACATAAGACAAGTGAGCAAAGAACGAACACGCACGTGCAGAGCTCAGCTTCAAACAAGCGTGATTGTCAGCGAATTGATCGACGATTCCAGAAAGAAATAGGAGGGAAGATGAACGCAGAGCAAGTACTTCTTGTTCCCCACAGAGAAAGAAACTCGTCACTTACCGTGTAGTTCGTGGATCTATTATTTATTTGGCGACACAATTTTGTGATCTTTGCGGAATAACGGCAACATCCGCTGCCTAGAGCAAAGAAAAAAAAGCGAGTGGTCGACGACGAGCAGGCGGCGAAACCGCCCGTCGATCGGCTGTTCCGCTTCCAGCTGGAAGGTCGCCCGATTCGGAGCAGCTGCAAAAAGAAACATCATCTACGCTTGACAGAAAAACGTGTCCACTTGATGCCATCCGCCGTATGTACCATTTCTGCGGAATAATAGGTTTGCAGTGAGTTCACTAGCGTTCATTAATCCACCGCTTGACGACCAACAGTAAGCATGCAAGAAGAAAAGTCACCTTGCCCTCCAACATCTTTCATTACATTAAAACGAACAAAACGGAGTGACCAGAAGACACTCCCGCAGGACCACCCCCTATTCCACTTTTTTGATAACAAAAGAACTCCCGCCGGGAGTAAGCGAAAAAAAAGCCGTTTGATGGGCGGAAGGCGGCACGTGGCCCAACTGCGAGCAGCAGTGACCGCTCCTGATCTCTTAGCGGAATAATGAACATCTGCCAGTAATCATCCCTTGCCGAATTCCCTCGCCCCCTCTACTTCCAATCACCCGCCGTGTTCCCCGAGCGTCCCACAGACGTCTCTTCCTTCCAAGAGCGCTTCTCGGCGACGACCTCCGACTGGCCGCCGAAGTGCGCGCGGGAAGAACTCCCGCGAATGGGCGGGCGGGCGGACGAGCAGCCGGCTGCCCCTCCGGAAGGCCGATCGGCGCCCCGCCCGTCCACTCGCCGTCGAACACTCGTGGCTGTCCGGCGGTCTCCCGCCCCGACGAGCGAGAGGCGGCGGGAGGGCAGTGGGCGTGGAGAAGACGGGCGACCCGGCCACTCGTTTTTTCGATCCGGCGGCCAGAAGCGAGGAGTGAGGCGGCGGACGAGCGGGCGGGAGAGCGGCCGCTTCTTCGCCGCCCGCCCACAAAGCGGCGACCGGCAGCTCCGACTCGCCGCCACTCCGCTCGGTCGGGAGGGCGGCCGGCGCCCAGCGGTCGGCTCCGGCGGGCATCGCGGCCGTTCGGCTCGTCCACCGGCGGCTGCCTGCTCGCTTCTCCGTCCGGTTGATGGGCGGACTGCCCGCGAGACACGAGCGGTCGCCCGCCGCCCCGCTGGCCGCCGTCCACTTCCGCCGGCTGAGCGGAAACTCTCTCGCGCAACCAATAGTTCGAGTCGGGGTATGCTTGTTCGGAGAGGGCGGACGTCGATCAATCAAATGGCCGTTGAAAGCGGGTTCTTCCAATCCACCCGCTGCAGTCTGCCGACGCCCCTCGAACGACCTCGGAGAGCGACGAGCCGCCCGCTCGCCGACGGCGGCGACTCGCGAGAAGCCGGCGGATTCCTCCGTTTCGTCCGGCCGCTCCGATCGGCCGGCCGGCTGGTGGACGGCGAGTGAACACGCCGCCCTTGGGGCTTCCAGTGGCATTTCGGGCGCTCTGCTCCTTTCCGCCCGGTCGGCCGCGGGCGGGAGTTCGCGCTCGTTCCCGCCCACGCGCCACGCGGCCACGAGGCGGCGAGACAGCCGGTGAGGTCGGGGGTTCTTTCTCGAGATGGGGGGTGTTTGCGGCAGAGAATGGGCGGAGGTCGGGGTCTTCTTTGCTGGATGGAGGCGAATGTGTGGTTGAGGATGGTAGGTTTATGGAGCAGTGGCGTTTATTCCGCGCCGCTCCCGGTAGTTTGCATGTTAGCATTCTTTGCTTACGCACCCCAATCGTTCACATGTCGCGGTGAGACAGGCCATGTTTCAACTGATTGTGAGTGGCGGCCCCTTGGGAGGAGTTGGAGCTGCCGATCAATTTACACTCCCCTTACTTCTAACTTACTCTCCACTCGCTCCCCGGCGTTCACTCCCGCCCTTCTCGTGGATCGCAGAGATCGCCGCGCCTCCACCGCCGCCAATCGACGTCCACTGGCGGCAAGTGAGGAGTCGCCGGAATGCCGCTCGGGCTCTCCCCGATCGAGCGGAAGAAACTCCCGCCGTCGAGTGGGCGTCTCGGAGGTCGCCCCCGCAAGCCGCCCACTGCTTTCTGGTGGGCAACCGCCCGCACACTCTCCACTCACCTCAAAGCAGTCTCCTAATTGATCGATCGAATGGAGGCGTTCCATTCATCGTTGGGGTTGGGGGCAGCCGGTGGACTGGCGGTCGAGATCTCCGCTTGCCGTCTTCGAGAAACGAGCCTTCCGCTCTCCACTTCTCTTCGTCCCCGCCCCGACCGCCCACTCGCCCGTTCGAGCGGCTCTCCGATGCGGGCGGCGGACGAGAAGCGGGACGAATTCGCGGCCACTCGGCGGTCGACGGCGGGCGCCCGTTCGGAGCGAGCGGGCGGACTCCCGGGCGGCCGACCGCCTCGTTCATTCGGCGGACGGGAGGGCGGAGAGCCCCGCAGCGATGCCCGCCGCCCACTCGGCGCTCAACACACGGCCCGTCGCTCGCGAGCGGCCCGTTCGCTCGTCGGGACAGCCACTCCAATCCTCCGCCTTCCGCCGGCCACCTCGCCGTCCGGCCGCCGAGTGGAAGCGAGCGGCCGCCGCCCTTCGGCGCGTCTCGTCGAGGGCGGGCGATCGAAGCGACCGGCGGCGTCGCGGGGGAGCGGCGAGCGGGCGGAGGACTAGCTTCTTCGATTTTCGGGCTGGAGAACGGCGAGATTCCGTTGACAGGTGTTTTCAGTAGATTCTTATTCCGTCGCGCTTGGATTTCTACTCGTTTTAATTTGAACGAAGGGATTCTATTTATTCCGAGAGAATCGTGTTCTTGACGTACACTGAATGAGTTGAGAACTCCGCAACGCCCACTTGTTGCATGAGGCGTCTTTCTGAACAGCGAAGAAGAAGAGCGTTTTTTCGTTCTGCTCCCGGATCGATTCTCTTGGCGTTCTTTCAACGGTCGTTGCACGGAACACTCTATTCCGATCAGCAGCGTGAAATCTGGGCGTTGACCCACGCTCAACAACGACGCCCAGAATGCACTGGAAAGCTGCCATTTCACTCATACCGCATTGAAATTCATTCAACTTCCTCTGATCGACGACCCACACCTCCCGTTCGTGCGATCTATCCCCCGTCCGACGGACGTGTGAGCAGCAGGACGGCCGTTCGTGTCCGCCCGGCCGCCTGTTCGAAACGAGGCCGTTGCATGGCTGTTCAGGAGGTCGATGCCAGTTGATGGAGGGGCCGCCTGCTGCTTTCACTCAATTGTAGTCGACATTACGATCGTTTGTTTTAATATGCGAAGGGACTGCGACGAGCGGCGACCTTATTTCGAGGCGGGGTCGGATAAGTTGTTGGACTTCTGTGAAAGTAGCACTTTTCACACGCAAATTCCGATCTCGCCGAGCAGCCCGCAAAACGTGCGTACTCGACGTCCGCCTTTTCTCTCCCCACCTAATCGATTTACCACCCGTCGTCCACTGCCGCCCCAAGTCCCACGATCGGCAATCGAGGGCGTCCAGCGGAGAAGGCGGCGCACAAGGGAGGACGCCCCGCGAACGGCCGTTCGCTGCCGCTCGGCAGCTGCGAGTGGGCGGGCGGGCGGCCACTCGCCGGCGACCCGCCCGCCCTCTCCGCCCGCCCGCTCGAGGACACGCGATCGCTGCCCCCACTCGCCCCCGCTGCTTTCTGCCGAGCGGCTCGCGAGTGCGTCCCGCCCGGCCGGCAGTTCGGGGCGGGCGGCAGTTTTCTTCTGCGTGTTGTGGGGGAGGGCGGCGTGGTTCGGGGTCTTGCTTGTTGTTTGCTTTTTTTCTTGATCGTAGAGTTGGGAAGCGGTGGGTTCAGCGATATCTTGTTGATTTACAAAGGAGGTTATTCCGTTTCGATGAAGTCCTTGACGTTCTCAGTTGGTGAACGACCCGCCAGATGAAAAAAAGCACGAGCTCGCTGGACGCTCTCCCCACTCCTCCCCGTCTCGTCCCTCCGGCTCGGTAGGTCGAGCGAACAGGAGCCTTCCGCCCGCCCTCCGAACAGCCGCTCTCGAGTGGACGGCGGCTTCTTCGGACGAGCAGTCCGGTGGGGAGTGGGCGGAATCCCCTCGGGCTGCTCGTCTCTCCCCGCTCGACAGAGGGGAGATGCCCGAGGAGTTCTCCAGTGAGCGCTCTCCGACCACCGGCGGCAAGGGCGGCTGTCGAGTGGGAGGATCGTTCTCGTGATCGAACGGCGAGCGGAGGAGTGGGGGTTGGGGGTCGGACGGGTGGGAAGTGGAGGTGCTTGGTGCTCCATCTTTATTCTGCGACAATCTTGTGGAGGGGTTTGAGGATTGATTTCGGTTTCCATTAGTTTGTTCCGCTCTTTTTCATGCAGCCCGTGTTCTCCAATGGGTGTGAGTTGATTGTGAGCAGAATGATCCATTGTCCGTTGACATCAACAGCTCTGGTTTGGTTGGTAGAAGCCGGGGGCGGTTACTCGACATCGAATCGAAAAGGAAGAAGCGGCACTCATGGCACCTATTCCGCACTTGCATTTGGTTCGAAAGAAGACCGCTTGTGGATTGACAGAACATATGGTGTTTATTCCGTGTATTTGATTTCGCATCACTTGTTGCTTTCCCCGCCCGATCGAACGCGTGCTCTCGACAGAAACTTTCGATCGTGAGCTCGCGTCCTCCCAAGAGCAGCCGGCTTCTTCGGTCCAAACACACGCCACACTCGCCGGGGAAGGGCGTTCACTCCAGCTGCAGTCGGTGGAGGAGTCCGAAGAACCGCCCGCTCCCCGAACGGGAACGAGGAGGGGCGGCGTGGAGGACGGGCGACGGCCGGGGCTTTTTTTTCGGCGAGGGGCCGGGCGCCCGTTCGGTCGGCCGAGTGCCGGCGATGGCGGCTTTCTCTTATTGTTGCTGGTCGGATAAAGGGAGTTCTCGTTTATTCCGTATTGAGACATGTCTTGAGGTAGGATTGATCACGTTCTCCCCCCAACTGTGTCGCTCTCACACGACTCATTGACGAAAAGCTGGTGTGAAGCTCGCGAAATGCATTTCAGGCAGTCTTACTGTAATTAGCTCAAAAAAGCAAGTGAATGAGCTCCTAGGTATCTTGTGGCGGGCATTTCTGAGTCCGACCGAGGGGCGTCCAACCCAACGATCTTCTGGCGACGGCCGGGGCACGCGCAGAAGATAGAAGTGGCCGGGAGACGCGAGAATTCTGCTCGTCGTCGTCTCCACATTGCGTCGACTATGCGCAGACAATTGTTGTGGGCGGGGGTTATTCCGCACTTTCCTGCGTAGCGGATGATGAAACGGCCTTAACGTTTATTCGCGCAAACGAAACAAGCGGAACCGTTATTTTTGACCACTCTGTGTGTGTTTTGATGGCTTTATTCCGTGTTTTGCTCTTGATGATCGTTTCCCGCTGAACACTGCAACCGAAGTTTGCATCGTTCAGAGACAAGTTTGAGAACGGCTTGTGAGACCTTCCTGGTTGCTGCTTGGGTTATTCCGAGGCGAGTAGCAACCGGTGAAAGATGCCTCGCCTGCACACTCATCGTTGCTTCGAACACGACCGTTATCGATGTTCGAAGACGGGAATGAACGAACAGCCTTCGATTTCGCGCAACCGTTTAACACTCGGCTTCTTTCTAACTCGAGCATCGCTTTCTCAAGTGGAGGGCTCGAATGAAGCGAGTCGTGACCAAAACTAACTTCTATTCGTATGCGGTCGGTCCGAAGCGGAGGCGGAAGTTATTCTGTTCTCTATGTAGTGGGCGACTTAATTTTTAAGTTGATGAAAGTAGCCAATTGCTGCCGCCGCCCGCCTTTCACTCTGGTTTACTGGTTTACTAATTTACTGGTTTATTCACCTCGCAACCACAGAGAAGAAAAGAATGTCGGGAGTGAGCCGGCAGACGTTGCGGTGAGGTCAGCGGGAGGAAGCGGTCGGCGCCGGGACAGGCGGAGCGGTCTGGTGTGCACGCGTTCGGCTCGCTTCCATCCTCGGGCGTCTTGGGCGATCGCGATCCATGGGCGTTCGCGGGACGTGGTCTTCTTCCCAGCGGGTCCGAGAGCGTCCGGGTGGTCGAGGGGCGGTCGGCGGCCGGCGTCCAGCGCGGAGGGCGGGCGGGCGGTCCATCGATCGTCGTCGCGGCTGGCGGCGTCGTCGCTTCCTCCGCTGATTTGTAGCAGTCGGCCGGATGGCCCTTCGGGGGCCCGCAACGGCTTGTCCCGAAGATCCCGGGGCGGGCGAGCGAGAGCGGCGGCGAGAGCGACCGACCGCTCGGCTCGGGGAGCAACCGCCGGAATGCGCCTTTCACTCGCAACACCAAACTTCAATCCACAGACAACACGGATTTATGAGCCCCTCAACCACTCGTCCACAACGGACCTCCTCCCACCAAACCGTCGGGCTCTTTCCGCCCACCGGTCGGCGGCCGCTCGGCGGTCGACACACGAGCGGGGGGACGCGCGAGAGGGCGGCGATTCGGCCGCCCGCTTCCTTCCGCCCACTTCTTTCCGCCCGCTTCCTTCCGGTCGGCCGGCTCCTCCCGCCGCTCTGCACAAACGGCGAGTGGACGCCGGGGAGGTCGCTCCAGGCGACCGGAAGGATGCAGGCCGCAAACTCCCGCACCTTCCGCTCGTTCGGGCGGCCGGGCGGCGGAGAACTCGACGGCGAGCGGCGGCCGTCGCTTGGGGGCCGCCTTTCGGGCACTTCCGCTTCACTCGCCGCCCAGCGGGATGGGCGGCCGATCCCCCGAACCCCCCGCCGCCGCCCACTCGGCCGACCACCCGCCGACTGCTGCAAGAAGCCGGCCGCTGTTCGTGGGCGGAGAACGCCGCCCTCTGCCCACTTCTCCGCGCCGGAGCGCCCACTCCACATGGCGGCTGCCGTCCACTCGCCGCTTTCGATCCACGCGGACGGCGGGCGGCTCCAGCAATCGGCCGTTGGGTGGGGGGAGTGGCCGGCAGCAAACGCCTCATTTGGCGGGCGATCACCACTCATTCTCGTCGGGGGGCTGTTCGATCGCATGGCGGGTGGTCGGGCACTCGGTTTGTGGAAGCGGGATGGCCGACGGTGGGTTTTCTTTCTTTGACCATGCTCTCCGTTGTTTGATCCGATTATTCCGCCCTTGCTGCCTACTTGTGGGTGTTCATTCGACGACTCAAAGATTGCACCGGCCCGTTTATTCCGTTTGTCGTTGCCAACACGCTTTTTATTGCTCACCAATCGTTCTTTTTTTGTAAAAGACGAATGTTGTGGGCGGGAGATCTTTCAGTGGACAGTCGGGAGCAACCGCTCGCTTGTTCGGAAAGAAGATGGATGGGACTGCCGGTTGTTGCAGCGGGATGGGCGCCAATGCGAGCGGAGATCCGCTTTGTTTTTGGGCGGTCTTCAATTCAACGATGAGCGGGAGGGTGATTGGAAAGAGTCATTCCGCGGAGGGTGGTTCTCTTTTCGCTTCCATCTGAGAGTATTTATGCAGTGTTTGTGTTTCTTCTTGTGAGAAGTTCACTTGTCTCTTCTTGCTGTAGTCTCCCCCCGTTGTTGTGCAGAGTGCCTTACAATTAGAAACACGCGCCGTCGACCGCCGCCCACACCGCCAGACGCTCGCCTCTTCTCGTTCGGCCTCCTTTCGCGCCGCCCGCCCGCCCCCTCGCCGGCTTCCTCGCCCACAAGTCGTCCGCCGTGTGGCCGCCCGCCGAGCACACGATCCTCTCGGCAGGCGGCCGCCCTCCTCTTCGCCCGCCGGCCGGCCGGTCGCTCCTCCCCGCCCGCCCGCCTCGAACGACGTCCACCATTGGGAAGAAGCGAGCGGCCGCGAGTTCTCCGCCTTCCCTCCACTCGGCCGCTCCGACCACTCGCTTCCGCCCGCCTGTCCACACAGCCGGCCAGTCCGCTCCACAAACCACTGGACTACGCGGCCACCAGCCGGGCGGGCGGCTTCTTCGGCGTCCCAATGGCCGGGGATCACGAGTGGGTCGTGGAGAGCGGCCGATCGCTCGTTCGTGGAGCGGAGGCGGGCTGAAGGGAGCGCCGAGCAGACGGGCGGGCGGTGCGGAGGGCCCACACGATCCTCGGGAATTGCCGCTCGCGCGACGACCGGCGGCCAGTGGGCGGTCTATCGAGTGTTGTCGAGGTGACAAATGGATTGATGGCGAGGAAGATCGTTTGTTATTGTCTTTTATTCCGTTACGTCTTTGCTTTTGTGTGTTGAATTTTGTTTGTGCTTCTGGCTTGTTCCACGGGATTTATTCCGAGTCGTCTGAAGACTTGTTTGCGTATTCGACCTTACTGCCATGAAACCACTAGTTGTTGGGTTTGAGGTGTTGAACGGCGGCTTCTTTCCGTTTTGCGCGACGCAAGTAAACATGCTTGTTTCTATCCGCGAGGTGGACGTCAAAAGTGACGAGTTTATTCCGGCCGTCTCCTGCTTGTATCACGTGAAGCACGCCTTCTCTCCAACAAATCAAGCAAGTTCTCCTTGCTAGTTGCACCCTACTAACTGCTTTCATCCATTCACTCCCAATGCTCGTGCCGAAGTGCCGGCGGAAGTGGAGGGCGACTCCCGACCGTCCACTCGGTTCTCCCGCTCGCCGCTCCGCTCTGCCCGTCAACTCCTCGAATAAACGGGGCGAATGGGTGGTCGACGGCCCGTTCGTTCGGGCACTCGAATCGCCGAAGAGGGCGGGGATCGATCCAGCGGGCGGCGGCGAGCGGAAGAAGTCGGGGCGTCTTTTCACTCGGCCATTCGGGCACTCGTTGTCCTCTCTTGTTCCTCCGATCACTCGTGCAGCCCTGGAATCCTCCACCTCTCGTTCGGTTCGGAGGTCGAGCGCGAAGGCAGTCGAGGCCGTCCATCGTTCAGCCGCCCCTCCCGCACCAACGAGCAGGAAGTCGCCGTTTCGCTCCAGACGGCCGACCGCCGCGTGGTTTCGGCTTCCGGACGGCAGAAATCGGGCGTCCTCCCGCTCTCCACTCGCCGCTTCGAAGCGGGGCGGGCAATCGATCCGAGTTGAGGGCCGAAGGGTTCTTTGCAGCACGTTGCGTAACTGGGAATGGAGATCAAAACCTGTTTGTTTGCTGGACGAGAAGCACGAGCGGGTTATTCCGAGCAACGTGTTTCTTTGTAGTTGTGCTAAGGAATGCTCGCATGTTTGTTAGGATGTTGCTTTTGTCCTGAAGTTCCAGATTGTGTCCTTGTTGTTCAAGGCGGACGAAGGCTGGTTCTCGTCAATCAAATAGACATTCCACTCCTTTGTAACAACAACTCGAGGGTTCTTTTCGTCCGTTTTGATCGGGATTCCACCCACACGATCCACTAAGAGGCAGTTCGCAGCTGCTCGTTCCCGCACGACCCCTCGGGACGTCCACAAAGAGCGGCGGACTCGCCGCTCACTCCTCCTCGGCATTTGATCGACGGAGTTTCGTCCCGCCGGTCGTTCGCGAGCTGCCGGTTGGGCGGCGAGGTGCCCGCGACGAGGCCGCCCGCCGCCCCCTCCACTCGAAAGCGGGCGGCCGACGGGACGAGTGGGCGGCGGGAAGAAAAGAAGGGAGGGGCGGACGGGAGAACAGGGCGGTGAGTGGGTCGTTCTTTTTGGAGGTCGCTTCAGGGCGAAGAGCAGGAATTCCGTAGATGAAGGTTTAATCGGCCTTCTTTTGCGGATTGGATTGCGGTAAAAGGGACGATGAAAAGGGGGCGCAATCAAGAGTCAGTTTTTTCGCGTAGTGGTTTTTTTGTTCTTTATATTTATTCGTTCTGGAGGTGTCCAAGAAAGCGATCATCTAAGGCGTTTTATGTGGAGTTAAGTTGATGACATGGTTTTTCGAGTGTTTCTTCGAGTGCGGCAAACGGCGGGCCAGTGTAAACGTTTGTTGATTGAGCAAGATGGAATTGCCGCGATGAATAGTTTAGTTGTCGTCTATTTTTACTCCGGGACGCAGTCGTTTGTATGGAATTTATGTTCTAGCCGAAAGATCATTTCGATTATAAACCTACCGCGCTCTCGAAAGAAGCGGGGGCGGGGAGGGGAGCGCGCAAGCGGGCAGGCGGCAAAAAGCGAAAAAAGGCGCCCCGCTCCGAACGGAAGGCGGCGGCCGGCCGACCGAGCGGCGGGCGGGCGGCGGACTCCCGCTGGTTGTTTTTCGTCGGAAAGCGGGCGGCGGACGGGCGGCCGCTCGAGCGAACCCGACGGCGTCCAGCGCGACGAGCGGCGAGAAGCGGCGGGAGTGAACGGGCGGCCGCTCCCCGCGGAGGAGCCCGAGCGGCACACTCCCGACCGCTCGGCCGCCCCGCCAGCCGGAAGAAGCGGGCGGCCAACGCGGAGAGCCCCCAATCAACGCGCGGGATCGCCGCCTTCCACGGGGGAGCCGCCGGACGGCCGCTCACCCGCCCGAGAGCGGAGAGGACGAGTGCTCGTGGTCGTGGGGCGGGCGCTGTTTGGCGAGTGGTTGAAAGGCGCCTCCCGCTTCCCACTCCGCAGTGTCCACTCCAACCGACCACTCGACCCGTCCGGCCGTTCGGACTGCCGCTCTCGTCGCCTCCAAACCTGCGGGTTTATTCGAGTGAGTGGAGAGCGGCGGGAAGAACACAGTCCAGTGATCACTTCGATGCTCAACGGAAGGCCGAACGGAGTGCCCGGCGGAAGAAGGCGGCGGACGAGCGGCCTCCTCGCCGAACCCCCGCTCCAATCGTGACACGACTACTCCTTTCCAATCGACTAGTGGGTGAGGAGCAGACCGAGTGGATGCTGCAGGAGTACTCACTTCAAAAGCAGGGCAACAAACGAGCGTTGGACGGCGAGCAGCGAGACCGCCCCGTCAGGAGCGGGGGACGAGCGGCGGTGTGGAGCGGAAGTGATCGAAAATCCCCCGAGGAGGCGGCGGTCGGCGGCGTGTTCCCGACGAGCAGTCGGCGCCCACTTCGCCGAACGATGCGAGATGTGCGGGAAAGCCCGTGGAATTTGCGGCCGTTCGTTTGGTTCGATTCGATCCGATGGACGAGTGGGCGAGTGTGCGGCGGTCGAACGACTCGGAGCGGCGGGACGAGCAGCTGCCCGCTCCCAAACATGCACTGTCGACCGCCGTGTACTGCAGCTTGCTTTTGTTTATTGAAACGGTGGTTGCAACAACAGGTCGACCATTTCGATCAGTTCAACGCGGGCTCATCGTTGGACGGCGGAAGGACGTCCAGGATGCTGATCGCCTGGTTGTCGATGTCCATCTTGATGCACCTGCAGATGAGAGCGACTATTGACCACGTCTACCCACCGAACTCACCAGAGATTGTGGAAGACGTAGCCGAAAACGAAGTCTGTAGTCTCTTCGTCGGAGTCAAACACACTCAACGCGCACTGATTGTCGGGGAGCAGCAGGTCGACCACGTAGGCGGAAGAAGGGATCGCGTGCGAGTTGCCGCCGATCGTGAACACCCAATCAGGCAGAGAGCCTGCCTTGCTGCAGTCCACCGTGTAGAGGTAGTGCTCGTAGTCGTAGCCGGGATGGACGTCGTCGTAAATTGCTTTAAAGGAATCGTAGGGCATCAGGATGTTCGGTGCTCCAGTGTCCACTTTTCCGTAGCCACCAGCGAACTCTTGCCCGTCGTACGTGAACGAGTCGACCCAAAAGGCGAGCGAGCGGGTGTCCGCCAACCACCACAACGGGTACGTGTTGTTCGGTGTCGCGGTTTGGCAGATTTCGTCCAAGCACTTGCCGAAACTGCAATCAAACGATATCTGCGTTCAGTTCCTGTTGATCTTACGATGTCTCGCCCGAGTACTCACGCCCGTACTCTAAAGAAGGCATGATGAGAGCAAAGGGAGTGAGGGAACAAACGCGGGTCGCTAAACACCTCCAGGTAGTCGCAATAGTAGCGCTCCCATCCGAACTCCTCGAACAGGTTGATGATGGCCGACGAGTTCTCGTTGGGGTTGGCCGCGTCGTGCGGGTCCCTACAAGATCAATCGATTAGTGTGTGCTAGCCGCATCATCGTTGCGTACCAACTCATGCCCACAACTCCGTCGGGCATCTGTGGGTTGATCGAATAGGGATCGTAGATGCCGTTCACGACACCTAAAGCAAACGGTAAGAAAACGTGGATCTGAATCGGTTTTAAGAGCAGATGGCCCACTCACCGAAGCGTTGGGTCGTGTTCTTCCACCTGCCGAAGCCAAACAGCTGAAAATCGAATTGGTTGTCGAAGACGTGAAAGCGAACACGTGAGAAGAAGGTGGAAGTCATATTTTTGTTTGTTTCTACAATAGTAGGCCAGTTTGGGGTAAGCAAAGCCAACAAAAGACCACTGCAAAACTAATGTGCGCGCTTACTCCAATGTAGTCGCCGTAGGCCGTTCCAAAGACCTCAAGGTTGCCGCTGAATGCGTAGTAGTCGCCGGCTTTCTGCGCAGTGGAGGACAGGGCGGGGTCGAAGTAGGGCTGGTTGGCGGAGACGTTGCGGCCGGGGTAGTCTTTAGCGAGCACGAACGTCGCCTCCGACCCGCTTTCCAGTGAAACCCAAAAGTAAGTGACTGAAAGCATCAGTACGAATTATTAGTGAAAAGATGCAAGTTACCGGGCGTTCCGATGGAAATCACCGTCTCAACTGGGGCGTCGGGATACGAAGGGATGTAGTTCTAAACGCCCGCGGTTAATGTGGACTCCAGTTGCACTTACTTTGTGTTGCTTGCGCATTTGCTGGTGGTACGCCTTGAGGTCGTTCGCCAGCCATCGCCGCTGCTTCGTGTGCACGGTCAAAGGTTCTCTGTCACGGTTCGCTCGCACACCTGGGGCCCCGGCCGCGAGGACCGTAAAGTAGACAAAGAGGCTAGCGAAAAGGAGCTTCATTCAGCTTCTTCTTTGCTCAGATGGAGTGGTATTGAGAAGGAAGTTTGCCAGTCGTTTTATATTGCGCTAAAGCGACTGAAAGCGGAGCAAGAGAGGCGCGCCCATTTGTCAATCATTTGGAGACGCCGCCCACCCCCTCTTAGCTGGAGAACAGAAGAGCGACAAATTGAGCACAAGTCGACACAGGTCCGTACGGAGAACCAACGTTCAATGCGTTTTGTGGTTTCCTACTTGTGCATAAGAAGACGCAAGGGTTTTTGCTTCGTTGCTTGTGCATTAACCGATCAAATGACGGCGGTATTGTTTGCTCGCGGAAATTTCCGTCGTGGCGAATGCAATAAAAGGCGATAAGAGCACGTTTGCAAGCGTGCACGTGCGGGAAACAAAGAAGTAAGCGGAAATTGATAAGCGAGAAGGCCGATTGCTAAACGCCAGTGCTCACGTCACTCACAAGCAGGCGGCCACTCGGAACAATTGGCAACTGGTTGAGTAGACCAGTGATTGACGAAGGAGCGTTTCAACTCGCTTGTTCGTGTGGAAGATCCAGCCTGAGCATTGCGGCAGCATTCAACTACGGCTTATCCAGCGGAGTGTCCCAACGGTGTTCAAGGCTTTCAAAAAGCAGCGGAAGTGTGCTCGTTGAACGCCCATCGGTTCGTGTGGCTCGAGCTGCCCGGCCGTCCGCTTTCGTCGAATTCCGCGGACAGCGCTGGGGATCGCCGGTCGGGGCGGCCGCAGCGGCAACGGCGAGGAGCACGGGGGACTTCCGCTCGCTCCTCTCGCTCGTTGTCCACGAGAATGACGGCGAGAATCGACAGCATTGGGGGCATCGCTCTCGTTCTTTCCAGGGCGAGGTCACGGAAACATCCCTTCGATCAACGAGTGGACTGTTTGTTGGTGGACGCCTCCCGTTGTGGGCTGCACGAAGCCGGCGGACGCCCGCCGCCGTTCGGAAGACTCCACTCTACCCGAGCCTCCCCGCTCATTTAGGGGGGGGGTGCAGCCGAGAGACCGCCGGCCGGTCGACCTCCTCGTGCTGGAGTGTTCCCCCGTCTTCCGCTTGTTCGCCGGGGAGCTCGAGGGCGACGAGGAGGGGGCCGATGCTCGGTGGAATGAAGGCGTTCTTGTCGTCGAGTGGATCGATTGGGGGAGGGGATTGCAGAGGAGTGTGTTGTCCAAAGGATGGCCGCACTCGCCCGGAAATTCGCGTTCGAGCGGGCGGCGGGCGGGCGGCTGTCGGGGCGGCCGCCTCTCCGCCTTCCCGCCGGTCCGCTCGCTTCCTTTCGGGCGGCCGCTTTCTCTCGTGTTCTCCGCTTTGTGGTCGTCTTCTGTCGCTCCCTCGTCCGAGTGACTTCGCGGTCAACACTCGACTCAAAACCCGCACGGATCGCTTTGACGAGTCGCGTGTTCGTCGCCTCCGCCTGCTCGTCGACCGCCCGCTTTTGCCGCCGCCTTTCGAAATCCGCCGGCCGCCCGCTCGCCGTCGGTTGCGCCACCCGCCGGGCGGCAGGCGGCGGGCGGCGGGCAGTCGGAGGGGGCGGCTTTTTACTCTTCGCCGCCTCCGTTCGGTTTTTGTTCGCGGCAGGCGATGTTTTCGCTCGTTTCGCGTGAATCTCTCGTGTGTTGCTTGAATTAATCTGATGATCGGCGAGGATGGCGTGTGGACGACGAATAACGAACGTGATCCACGCGAAGAAGAGGGTGCAGTCTGCAACGGATGAAAGAATCCGACCGACAACGATTGATTTGCTTGGTGCAAAACAAAATGAAAAAGAAAACGGGTGACGGACGAGAGCGGAAGCAAGGCGACCACTAGCGAAAGCAATGCTTGAACGATGGTGTTGTGGAAAAACAAAAGATGCGATGGATTGAAACAAATTTTGTGTACAAATGCCGGCGGCCATTAAAAAGAACGGAACGAAATGTGATGAACATGAGCGGCCGTGAGCAAATAGAATAAAGACCAATTTCGGGTTAGAATCGTCCTCGGGACGGACTAAATTATTCCTGAAAAACAAAAATAAGACGCTTGATTGACTGGAAAACGGTAAGCGAACTCCTGTGTTTGCGTCGGTCCTATCGTTCGCTGCAAGAAACCACACGATCGCGATCGACCGCCGGCAGCAAACGAGCAGAAACTAGGACACGAGAAGAGGAACAGATGGATTGGACAACAGGAGACGGTGTTCGGAATAACCGCGCTCAACAACCGGAAGCACAATTATTGAAAGAAGAGCCGCGTCCCGTCCGCCCGACCACTCCCCCGAACAAGTCTCCCTTCTGCCCATTGGAAGGGAGGAGTGCAAGCCGCCCACTCGCCGTCCGATGAACGTTCCGCTCCTTAACGACGAGCAGGATGGCTGCTTGTGGTTGACGGCGGCGTAGATTTTCCGTTAAAAGCGGACGCCCGAAAGAAAAACAGTAGACATTTGATTCTGCGAGACGGAATTATCGAACCGCGTGTTCGTCTTCAAACACAAATAATCAATAAGCTAACCCACTACCCAACAATCCTTCTACCGGCTCCAACACAAGCCAACAATCGATCGATCCCACCGCCCTCCAACAGAAAGACCGCCCGATCCTCGTCTTGCCCCGACTCTCCCCGCCGCTCCGTCCACCACACGCTTCTCGCCACTCGAAATCCGACTGTTCGCGAGTCGCCTCTCGATGACTCCGATTGCGATCCAGGGATGAAGTGAATACATCCCCGCGGGCAGTCGAGTGGGATTTTAGTCCACAAGCACTGTGAAATCGACGAGTCGAGTTCCGGGGCGGAATAATAGAAAAAACTTGACGATATACTACGTCGTCAATCGTTTTTTTTCTACCAACATCACAGAAAACAAACGTCCGAATACCCATCACTCCCGGCCCCTCACCCCTCCAGCAGCTCCGAATGACGCCAAAAATGAGGGCAATCCCACCAAAACAAGTACGAGACGAGTAATCCAATGGAAAATAGCAATCGAATTCGTGCGTTGCCGTCGCCCCCACCGCTCGCTGCAAGAAACCGGACGATCGACAACCGGCGACGAGCGAGCAGAAACGAGTGGGCGAATCGACGCGAACGATTGTACGCCTACACCAGAAAAGGAAAGTTCACGGAATAGTCGCCCGTTAACCCCGGGAAGCACGCTCGGTGAAAGAAAAGCCGCGCCCCGTCTGCCCGCCCACTCCCCCGAACGAGTCCCCCTTCTGCCCACTGGAAGAGAGGAGTGCGGACCGCCCACTCGCTGGCTTAAGAACCCCGTCGCTCCTTCACGACGAGCAGCCGGGCTGCTTTTGATTGGAGGCAGGCATCGAGTGGTATAAAGAACGTATAGGTGAAAAAGCGTTTGCACTTACCCACGATGATAGTCTGGTCGGAATTTTCAAAAACGCTGATCGTCTCTTAACTCAAAGAAGTGAATCGACAAACGCCTTTCATTCTAGACGAATTTTTGTGGCTCCATCACGAGTCAACGGTCGATCGATCCCACCCGCCCTACAACAGAAAGAAAGCCCAACTGCCGTCTTGTCCCAACTCCCCCCACCGCCCCGTCCACCACTCGCTTCTCGTCACTCGACGACCGGCTGTTCGCAAGTCAATTCCAATCACTGCCGTCGATCCACTTGAAGTAGTTAGAATACCAACATTTGTGCTTCTACACCTGTACTTTGAACACGGAATAAACGAGAATGCCGAATAGAACAGAAGGCGTTGATTGAATGGAAAGCGGCAGGCGAATTCACATGTTGGCGTCGGGCCCATCGCTCGCTGCAAGCAATCAAACGATCGGCGGTGGCAACAAACGAGCAATTACGAGCGAGATTCCACAGGGACGGGCGGAAGAAATCACGATAATTCTGCACGGAATATCCGCCAGCAACCTCTGGAAGCGCGATCTTTGATAGAAGAGCCGCGCCCCGTCCGCCCGCCCACTCGCCAAAACGAGTCTCCCTTCTGCACACTGGAAGACAGGAGTGCGGGCCGACCACTCAACGCCCGACAAACGCCCCCGCTCTCTATGACGAGCAGGAGGGATGCTGCCGTTGGGAGGCGGGCATCGAAGCCCGGTTGATAGCGGAGTTGCGGACAGAGAAGAGTACTGAAGACTATCGTCCTGTATGTGGACGGAATATGCGAAACGAACCTTCTTCCTCGAACAAAGAGTCGAATGAACCACCCGCCACCATTGGAATAAACCCTTTTCGACTCCAACCCGAGTCAACGGCCGACCGATCCCAACCCACCCGCTCTTCAACAGAAAGAACGCCCGATCGCCGTCTTGCCCCGACTCACCCCGCCGCCGCGTCCACCGCTCGCTTCTTGCCACTCGAATGCCGGCTGTTCATGAGTCGCCTTCCGATAACTCCGGTCTTCTCGCACTCCTTCTTCTTCTGCGGAATTAAAAACTGTTCGGCACTCCACTTCATCGCTTATTTCGATTGCTACAAACGACTCACAAATTAAACGTCTGACCGCAACGCTCACATCATCCACTACCTACCTCTTCAACCGCCCCGAATGACGCCCGAAATGAGAAGCGATCCGGCCGCCCGCCCTCCACTGGGAGCCGTCCGCTCGCCGCCGACTGCCCCCTCCGCCGGCCGCCCGGCAGCGAGGCGGCGGGCAAAGGAACAGCTCACGGCGGTGTGGGCGGTCGGACGGGCGGCTGCAGGGGGAGTAACGACGAAACAAACTTCCATTGCTCTCTCCCGCTGCACGTATGAACGGAATAAAGAAATCATATCAAAACAAGTACGGGACATGAAATTGAAAAGAACCCGGCAGGCAAATTGGTGTGTTGGCGGCGTCCTCACTCCTCGCAGCGAGAACCTAAACAATCGACAGCCGGCAACACGCGAGCAGAAACGAGTAGGCGGGTCGACGCCGACAGCTTGACGGGCCGACGTCCGACGCATGGCGATAACCCCGGAATAACACTCTTCAACAACTGAAAACATGATCAATGAAAGAAGAGCCGCGCCCCGTCCGCCCGCCCACTCCCCCGAACGAGTCCCCCTTCTGCCCACTGGAAGGGAGGAGCGCGGGCAGCCCCCTCGGCGCCCGGAAAACGCCCCCGCTCTTCCACGACGAGTAGGAGGGCTGCTTCTGTTTGGAGGCGGACGTCGAATCTCGTTGTGATAGGACAGGATCTAACGAACGAAGTGAAGGTTTGAAGCAATCAAGTAAAAGGGCGAGACGGAATACTAATGTTGACCGCCCATCTCCGAACAAGAAGCATCGATCGAACTACCCCGCTAGCAAACAAAAATTCTGGCGACTTTATTCGAATCAACTGCCGGTCAATTGCACCCGCCCTCCAACAAAAAGAACGCCTAATCGCCGTCTTGCCCCGACTCTCCCCGCCGCCCTGTCCACCACTCGCTTCTCGCCGCTCGAAAACCGTCTGTTCACGAGTCGCTTTCCGAACGGCCATTTAATCGTGAAGTCAGTGTTCGACAGAAGCAGTCGAGTCTGGATTAAAGTTTGCGTGGCACGATTCCAGACAAGTCGTGACTCCGGAATAACGAAGTTGTTTTATAGTCCAATGCATCGTTTGATTTTCACTCTACCAGCACCAAAGACTAAAACAAACGCCCGCAATTCTCATCGTTCCCCGCCCTCTTTCCACGCACCCGACCGCCCGCCCTCCAGTGGGAGCCGTCCACTCGCCGTCGTCTGCCCCCTCCGCCGGCCGCCCGGCAGCGAGGCGGCGGGCAAACGGGCGGCCCACCGGCGGAGAAGGCGGTCGGGCGGGCGGCTGCGGGCGAGTGGACGACGAAGCGGATGGCTTGTTGTTCCTTTGATAAGAAGGAGTCGAATGAGCAAAGCAATAAGCGCTTTTTGCATGAAAGAATGGCGAGCCCAAACCTTTTTAAAGAAAACGGAATATCAGTTTGATTCATTGCGATCTTCAACGGATTTGATAACAACGAGTTTCCCACTGTCAATGAAAAGCAGCCAATCACTGACCATCCCACCAGATCACATTCCCGCCGACACGTGCCCCAGCCGGCCATCAGAACGCGCCGCTCGAAGGCCCACGCCGCCCAATAGAGGCCGTCCGCCCGGCCGCCATTCCGCTCGCCGATCGGCGGCGGCGGTCTTTTGCATGCGCATATAAGTGGAAAACCAATTGAGGAACGGCCAAGAAGAATCCGCTAGATGGCGAAATGTCTGGGCGGAATTAACGCTTACTGACATCTTTGTTCTCAAAAGGAAAGAAAGAAAAAACAGCAAACAGTCGACCGCCTCTCGGTGTACTTCAATGCCCTGATTGGACGAATGGTAACCGCTTGCTATGAACTCCAATCTGTGGCTGAATGAAAGCCGCTCGACGAAAACGAAGGAGAACGATCGAATCGATCGAACGCGTTAGAATTTCAACGACTGAAAGAACGAGCGAACCTTCAGCCCACTGATGGCTTCACCTTTAGTACGACGACGTGCGCTCGCACCGCAAGTAAATGCAATCTTACTCACTCAAGCACAACAACAAGCACATTGCTCGAAGGAATACGCCAGAAAGGCTGGACGGAATAAATGGTTTTCTCGTCTTCTCAAACCCCATTGTATCGCTGCGCAATAGCAGTTCCGTTCGTCGGAATAAATGTAATAGTCCCGCATCTCTCGCTTCATCGATTAAATGCATGTCTGCAACGGCGGTCTGCCTAATGGATAACTCATTGTTCATTCAATACAAAACGCAATGATCCAAACAACGAGCCGCTCACGGAGAGCAGCAAGTCGGGGCGGGAGTTGTGAGACGACGGCGAACGGGAGGCCGCTCGCCCCGAGTGCCGAACAGTTCGCTCGGCTACCCGTCGTCCACTCACTCGACGCCGACTGCCCCCTCCGCCGGCCGCCCGGCAGCGAGGCGGGAGTGAGTGAGCGGCGGCCGGCGATCACTCCCTTCCGCCCGCTTCCCTCCGCCCGTGGCGGCGAGTGGGCGGGTGCTTCGAAACGTCTTGCGGGACATTTGCGCCGACAAGCGAGTGGCCACGTGGTCGCCTTGCCGAAGCAACAATAACACCGTCAAAACTACTGTTTTGACACGATGGTTGCAGTTAGCAAAGTAAAAGACAAACCGTTTGAACCCACAATAAGCCGCAAAGTTGCGGAATAAAACAAGAGTGCCGACACTAACGAGACGTGGGGATGAATGCAAACCAGCCGGCGTATTCGAGTGTTGGCGTTGACCCCACCGCTCGCTGCAAGAACCTAGGCGATCGACGGCCGGCAACAAGCGAGCAGAAACCAGTGCACGATTTGGCGCGAATAGTTGAACAAGCAGACACGAACCGGCTTCCCAGCAACAAACTGTAATTTAAAACAACAGAGAGAGCACGATGCGGAATAACCGCCTCCAACCCCTGGAAACACGATCAATAAAAGAAGAGCCGCGCCGGTCCGCCAGCCCACTCCCCCGAACGAGCCCCCTTCTGCCCACTGGAAGGAAGGATGGCGGCCGCCCACTCGGCACCCGAGCACGCGCCGCTTCGTCACGAAGAGCAGGAGGGCTGTTTCTGGTTGATGGCGGACCTCGGCTTTTTCGAACGTGAGCGGTTGAACAAAGAGTTCGATCGTCGGAGGTAAAAAGCCGAGCGGAATTATCTCCTCCAGTATTCGTTCTCCACTACTAAAAATCAACTAACTCCCGCTTATATAATCTCACATTTGATCTTTTGCTTCCAGCACGAGTAAACGGCCGATCGATCCCACCCGCCCGCCAACAGAAAGAACGCCCGACCGCCGTCCTGCCCCGACTCTCACCGCCGGCCCATCCAATACTCACTTCTCGCCACTCGAAAGGGGCTGTCTGCGAGGGGCCTTTCCATCACTCCATTCGGCGATCCGACCTGAAGTGTATGCTGGAGAAAAGCAAAAAGTGCTAGCTGAAAAGCACGTTTCAAAGCCTCGAGCGTTGCAGCCAACATCCCTTTCGGAATAATAAAACCCGTCACGCTGCTTCGTGCAAACCCCATCTCTACCAAGAACTTGCGAATAAAACGGATGAGCGCAGTCCTCACCATTCTCTGTCCATCACCTTTCCTACTTCCTCGAACAAGTGCGATCCGACCGCCAACCCTCTAGCGAGGGTCGTCCACTCGCCGCCGATTGCCCCCTCCGCCGGCCGCCCGACGGCGAGGCGGCGGGCAAACGGGCGAGCAGGCGGCTGCGGGCGAGTGGAGGACGAAGCGGGCGCGGCCTTCTTCGTTCGACGAGAGTAAGCGGAATGAGCGATGAAACAACTTGTTTTCGCTGCCAGTTCGTTACGGACGGTGGGCTAGCACGGAATTAAGATTTAAACCGTTTCCAACACCTACCTGTATCACTTCTTAGCCAAAAAGTGACCTGATTGAAACAACAACGACTCGCCACTCGACCAGAAAGAACACCCGCCCACGCGTGCAAGAGCCGGCTATCAGAACGCGCCGCTCGGAGTCCCCCGCCGCCCGCTGGAGGCCCTCCGCCCGGCCGCCCCTCCGCTCGCCGGCGGGCGGCAGAAGGCGGTCGTGGGGGAGCGGCGGGGCGAGCGGGAGTGAGTGGGCGGCGGCCGGCGATCACTCCCGCCCTCCTGCTTGTGGTGCGGCCGCTCCGAACCGCCCGCCGCCTTCTGCCGGCCGCCGCCACTCGCTGCGGGCGGCCGGCGGGGAGGAAGCGGGCGGGAGGGCGGCGAGTTCGTTGGAGTTTCCCGTCCCGACCCGTCCGCCCCGCCGCCTCTTCGACGGCTGCCCGCTCGCTCCCGCCCGGACGAGTGGCGAGGGGGCGGGTGGAAACGAAAAGAAACTGCCGGCCGGCTGAAGGACGAGTACTCTCTCCGAGAAAAACCGCCGTTTTGCAGTCGGCGGAGCGGGCCGTCCTACAGAAGACGGGATAAGTGCCGTAGAAACAAACAATCGCAGCATTATTGAAGAAAAAAATCGTCGGTCGTGGCAGAAGAAAGAATATACGTACAACTTCAATAAGCACCAGGTATTGAAGCAAACAAAAAACCCACGTTCGTAGAAAATCTCGGCTCGAACAACGGCTGTCAGCGAGGAATTGATCGACGGCTTTGAAAAAAGTAAGAACACGAGTTGAATCAAAGTGGGAGCCCCACCTAGCCAAAGAAAAAGGAACATCGTCGCTCACGGCATGGTTAGGGATTCCACTTACCAAACCCGCCACGTACTTTGGACGGAATAAACGGTACTTTCCGTTTTCAATCCGCAAACAAAAAAAGCGAGTCGTTAACGACGAACGGCCGGCGAATTTTCCGCCGATCGGTCGGCCCGCATCCGGCCGAAACAGCCTTTGCTTTGTGCAGCTGAAAGTAAAGGCGACAAGCGTTTCGTTCGTATACAACACACCGAACGGAATAAAGCAACACTTACCGACAGCATCCATCACTTGCCCGAAATCTCACCCGTTTGGTGACCAACAACCGGCCGCGTTCCGGAAGCGACTCACAGACGCCCCCTCCATCAAACAGGCGCTTCTCGGCAACGACCTCCGAGTGGCCGCCGGAGTGCGCGCGGGAAGAGAGCCCCCGCAAATAGGCGGGCGGGCGGACGAGCAGCCGGCCGCCCCTCCGGAAGGCCGATCGGCGCCCCGCCCCGTCCACTCGCCGCCGACACTCGCGGCTGTCCGGCGGTCCCCCGCCCCTACGAACGAGAGGCGGCGAGAGGCAGTGAGCGGCGCCTCTCGAGTTGGTGGGAGTACGCGGGTGATGCGGACGGGAATAAACGAGGAGCCCCGTACGGAATAAAGCAGTTGTCTTGACGTAAGATCTGACTACGCATTCAAAACACGCAATTAGATCGTCAGCAGGCGAAAGAGACGAATATCGACAGGCCGGAATAAACTTCCGCAGTCACCCACAGCGTTACAAAAGAAGCCACCTTTAACCAATTTCAAGATCATTCAGCAAGAACATCACCCTCCAAAAACCCTCTAAAAAAGCGAGCGGCCGCTCTCTCTTACAACCGCTGTCGCCCGTCCGACCGGCAGTAAAAACGGTCGACCACAAGGGAGTCGACGCCGCTCTTCGCTCGCCGCCCCTGCCTGTTGCGTGCGGCCGGCGGTCGGCGAGGAGGCGGGCGACAAGTGGGCAGGCGGGCGGTTCGGGAGTGAGGGGAGGGCCGGCCGCCGGCAGTCCGCGCGTCCACTCAGAAGGCGACAATCAAACGATCGGTTGCACGGAACGCGAGGTTCCGGAAAACGGCTGAATAGCGACGGACATCCAACAGGAATTTCAAAAGGTCGGCCATTTACAGCTAGAAGAGCGGAAACCCCATAAAAGATATGGTCGTCTTTATAAAATCAACAAAAGAACTCATACAGAAACCAGGCGGAACAATTCTGTCTGAGTTGCAACCACGTAGCCTGTGGTGTTCCGTGCCTGTAAAAATCGTTCCAGAAAATAACAACCCGATAGGGCTTGATTAAGCGGAATAAATCGCCTCAATTTCTTCCCGATCGACCAAACGCAAAGGCTCATGAAATCTCATGGAACAACAAACGGTGAAATCCTCCGCCTACTCACCAACAACCTTGCCCATCCACCTAGTCCACCACCGGCCGAGAAGATTCAGATATGCTAAACAAACGGAAGGGACAGGACGACCGACTACAGCGATCGGAGTCGCCCGACCCTCATTCGCCTCCAGCCCGTCGCTCCGCCGAAGAGCCGGCCGCCCACTCGCCGTCCACCGCGCGGTCGGCGGCGAGTGGGGGCGGCGGGCAGTGGGGCGCGGAGAAGGCGGGCGACCGGCCGGCCATTCGCTTCTTCGATCGAGCGGCCGGAAGCGAGGAGTGAGGCGGCGGACGAGCGGGCGGGAGAGCGGCCGCTTCTTCCCCGTCTCGCCGCCCGGTCATTCCGCCCCCAAAGCGGCGATCGGCAGCTCCGACTCGCCCCCACTCCGCTCGATCGGGAGGGCGGCCGGCGCCCAGCGGTCGGCTCCGATGGGTATCGCGGCTGTTCGGCTCGTCCACCGGCCGCCCGCTTCTCCGTCCGGTTGATGGGCGGACGGCCCGCAAGACACGAGCGCTCGACCGCCGCCCACGTGGCCGCCGTCCACTTCCGCCGGCCGACTGAGCGGGAACGTTCTCCAGCAACCACAAGCATGTTTGTTCGGAGAGAGCGGACGTCGATCAATCAAATGACTGTTGAAAGCAGTTCTTCCAATCCACCCGCTGCAGTCCGCCGACGCCCCTCGAACGACCACTGACGGCAACGAGCCGCCCACTCGCCGACGGCGGCGACTCGCGAGAAGCCGGCGGATTCCTCCGTTTCGTCCGGCCGCTCCGATCGGCCGGCCGGCTGGTGGACGGCGAGTGAACACGCCGCCCTTGGGGCTTCCGGTGGCATTGGGCGCTCTGCTCTCTTCCGCCCGGTCGGCTGCGGGCGGGAGTTCGCGCTCGCTCCCGCCCACTCGCCACTCGGCCACGAAGCGGTGAGACGGCCGCGGTGATGGGCGGTTCTTTCTCGAGAGCGGGAGTTGTTTGCGGTAAAGGGCTTGGTGGAGTTGAAGTTTTCTTTGTTCAATAAAGGCGAGCGGGCAGCTTGATCATAAGAGGCTTGTGGAAGATGGGTTTTTATTCCGTGCCGACCTCGCACGCGTTCCTATGTTCTTCTTTTAAGTTCAAAAAACACACATGTTAAGAATTGCGTGTACAATAGTCAATCGATGGGCTAGAGAAGGAGATTACGTCTCGGATGTCCAGTCTTTCTTGCGGAGTGCAATTCGCGCTGAGTGCCTTCCATTCATTGTGTTCGAATGGAAGAGCTTTTGCTTATTCCTTCAGGTGTTTGTCATGTTTTTTGACGTACAGTGACGGTGGGAAGCAATCCACGTTCTTGCACGAGGCCGGACGCAAGTTGATCGTTCGAATGTCTTCCTGCCGTTATTGTCTTGCGTTTATTCCGCGCGAAACCATGCCATGAGAAACGCGTCAAATCAAACGCACCTCACGCACGCAAACAGCGGCTCGACAGAACGGGTAGATGGATGTTTGTGCCGACGGCGAGGAGAGAGTGACGGCCGCTTCGCAGTGGGAGCTGTCAATCGCCTTCCAATCCCTCACTGCCCGTTCGCTCCCCGTCCTCCACTCCCGCCCTTCTCGTGCATCAAACTGATCGCCGCTCCTCCACTGCCGCCAATCGACGTCCACTGGCGGCAAGTGAGAAGTCGCCCGAATGCCGCTCGGGCTCTCCGCCGGTCGAGCGGAAGAACCGCCCGCCGTCGAGTGGGCGTCTCGGAGGTCGCCGCCGCAATCCGCCCACTGCTTTCTGTTGGGCAACAACCCGCCCACTCTCCACTCACCTCAAAGCAGTCTCCCAATCAAGCGATCTAATGAGGGCATTCCATAGCCGCTGGAGTTGGGGGCGGCCGGGGAATTCGCGGTCGGGTTCCAAGCCCGCCGGCTTCGAGAACCGATCATCCGCTCGCCGCTCCTCGTCGCCCCCGTCCCGACCGCCCACTCGCCCGTTCGAGCGGCTCTCCGTTGCGGGCGGCGGGCGAGCGGCGGGACGAATTCGCGGCCACTCGGCGCTCGACGGCGGGCGCGCGTTCGGAGCGAGCGGGCTCCCGGTCGGCCGACCGCCTCGTTCATTCGGCGGACGGGCGGGCGGAGAGCCCCGCGGCGATGCCCGCCGCCCACTCGGCGCTCAACACACGGCCCGTCGCTCCCGAGCGGCCCGTTCGCTCGTCGGGACGGACACTCCAATCCTCCGCCTTCCGCCGGCCTCCTCGCCGTCCGGCCGCCGAGTGGAAGCGAGCGGCCGCCGCCCTTCGGCGCGTCCCGTCGAGTGCGGGCGATCGAAGCGACCGGCGGCGTCGCGGCGGAGCGGCGGAGCGGCGGGCGGGCGGAGGACTCGCTTCTTCGTTCGGCGGGTTGTTGTCTTGAAGGATTGGAGGGGATTCTTATTCCAGCCGAGGTGGTGCTAGTGATTAATCGAAACCCCCGCAACGCCCACTTGTTGTTCGGAGTCTTCCAGAACAGCGAAGAAGAAGCTTGTGGAAGGCGTTTTTTTGTTTTGCTCTCGAATCAATGCTCTCGGTGTTCATTCGATGGCTTTGCAGGAGACACTCGATTTATTCCGCCACGTGCTAGTTTTGGTGGGTTTCAGCCGATTGAATGCCCAGAACGAAGACGAAAGCGGCCGACTCGCACAAACCGCATCGAAATTCGTTCGAAAGCCTTTTATTGACGACACACTCCTCCAATGCGTTCGATCGATTTTCCGCGCACAGCCAGTGTGCAATGAGAGGGCCATTTGTGTCCGCTCGGCCGCCTGTTCGTGATGAGGCCGCCGGATAACCGCTCAAGAGCTCGATGCCGGTTGATGAAAAAGCCGTTTTTGTTCTTACTCGTGGATAGTAAAACCACTATTTTTTTTCAATCTGCTGGGTGAATGCAATGAGGGGCAATCTTATTCCGTTCATTTTCAACATCAGTTGTGTGTACTCAACGTTTATCTTTCCTTTCTTTGTCGAATCCATCCACCACTCGCCGCCCAATCCCGCCACAACTCCCACGGTCGGCAATCGACGGCGTCCAGCGGAGAAGGCAACTCACAAGGGAGGGCGCACCGCGAACGGCCGTTCGCTGCCGTTCGGCAGCTGGGAGTGGGCGGGCGGGCGGCCACTCGCCGGCAACCCGCCCGCCCTCTCCGCCGCCCGCTCGAGGACACACGCTCGCTGCCCCCACTCGCCGCTCGCCGCGTTCTGCCGGGCGGCTCGCGATGCGTCCGCCCGGCCGGCAGTTCGGGGCGCGCGGCTGCCGGTCGCTCTTGCTGTCTGCTGTTTACGGCTGTTGTCTGCGTGTTGTTGGAGACGACGGGTGGTTCGAGAAGCTGCCTGGAGGTCGCTTTCTGTAATTAAACGAAAGTCAAAAAGACATGCTTTCAATTTGAAGTTTCAGGCGATCGCTAATGTAGTTTATTCCGTGGCCCAGGTCTAGCTCTCGAATGCAAGTCGAATGACTAGTGTGAAAGTACATGAGGATGAAGCGCGTAACGTAAAATCGCTTTATTTAGATTAACGAGCAGAAATCGCAAAAAAGAACGAGCTTGCTAGACGTTCTTCTCATTCCTCTCGTTTCGTTCCGTCCGGCTCGGAGGGCGTCGAGCGAAGAGGAGCCTTCCGCCCGCCATCCGAACAGCCGCTCTCGAGCGGACGGCGGCTTCTTCGGACGAGCGGGCCGGTGGGGAGTGGGCGGAATCCCCTCGGGCTGCTCGTCTCTCCCCGCTCGACAGAGGGGAGATGCCCGAGGAGTTCTCCAGTGAGCGCTCTCCGACCACCGGCGGCAAGGGCGGCTGTCGAGTGGGAGGATCGTTCTCGTGATCAAACGGCGAGCGGAAGAGTGGGCGGTTGGGGGTCGGACGGGTGGGAAGTGGACGTGCTGGCTGTTCTGTCTACTTTTTATTCCGTTGAGTTGTCCGGCGAGAGCGTCTTGCCGACATTTTTCTGCTCGTTCTGCTCCTTCTGTTTTGCAACCTGTCTTTTCAAGCGGCATTGCCTCGATTGTGACGGAACGATTCATTCAACCCGTTGCCGTAAACCACATTCGTTTAGTTGGAAGAAGCCGTGTGGCGGCCACTCAACATCGATTCGGACTTTAAAAAAGCGGAAATCAGTGCAATTATTCCGTACTTCGCGTAGCGGGATCCGTTTCGGTTATCGATAGGGGTTGACGGAACAAACGCGGTTTATTCCGAACGAGTAGAAACCTTGCGTACGGTTGTTCCTTGCCGCCCGATAGAACTCGTGCCCCCGACAAAAACCTTTCGCTCATGAGTCCGCGAACTCCCAAGAGCTGCCGGCTTCTTCGATCCGAACACACGCCCTATTCGCCGGGGGAGAGCGTCCACTCCAGCTGCAGTCGGCGGAGGAGTCCGAAGAACCGCCCGTTCCCCGAACGGGAACGAGGAGCGGGCGGCGGGGCGGGACGAGCGGCGGCCGCGGCTGCTTACCGGCGAGTGACCGGGCTCCCGTTCAGTCGGCCGAGAGGAGGCGATGAGCGCATTCTCTTCTTGTTGGTGTTCGGGTTTGAGATTTGGTTGGTTTATTCCGGTCCAACTCGAATGTCGCATTTCCAATGGCCAAAGAAAAAAGCAAGGCTTCAGGTACAATAAAAAATTCGCTAGTTTACGTTCTTTTATTCCGTGTTGAAAACGAAGATTAGCACGAAAGTTAACACGCTCGCTTCATACACTAATCAAAAAAAGAGCCGTTTGTTCTTGTCGGGTAGCGTCGTCTTTGCTGATCGTACTCCCTGCCCGCCCTTTCTTCCCAACGACCGGCTTCAATCCACAGGCAGCACGGGGTTCACCGCCCCCTTCACCACCAAACCTCCACAACGGGCTTCCTCCCGCCAAACCGCCGGGCTCGTCCCGCCCACCAGTCGGCGGCCGCTCGGCGGTCGACACACGAGCGAGGGGACGCGCGAGAGGGCGGCGATTCGGCCGCTCGCTTCCTTTCGCCCATTTCTTTCCGCCCGCTTCCTTCCGGTCGGCCGGCTCCTCCCGCCGCTCTGCACAAAGGGCGAGTGGAGGGCGGGGGGACGCTGCGGGCGACCGGGAGGATGGAGGCCGCAAACTCCCGCACCTTCCGCTCGTTCGGGCGGTCGGGCGGCGGAGAACTCGACGGCGAGCGGCGCTCCGAGGCGGTGGAGGGCGGCGAGCGGCGGCCCGTTGGTTGGGGCCGCCCTTCGGGCACTTCCGCTCCACTCGCCGCCCACCGGACGGGCGGCCGATTCCCCCGAACTCGCCGCCGCCCACTCGGCCGACCGCCCGCCGCCTGCAGCGAGAAGCCGGCCGCTGTTCGTGGGCGGAGAAGGCCGCCCTCTGCCCCTTCTCCTCGCCGGAGCGCCCACTCCTCAAGGCGGCCGCCGTCCACTCGCCGCTTTCGACCCACGCGGACGGCGGGCGGCTCCAGCAATCGACCGTTTGGAGCGGGGAGCGGCCGGCAGCAAACACCCGCTTTGTTTTGACACGCGTTCGGCACTAATTTTTTGGTTGGGGGCAGCTCGATAGAATGGTGCGTCGTGGGACACTTCGAGTTAGGGAAGCGAGATGATGGACGGAAGGGGCTTTTACTTACATTGATCGTGGTCATGTTTGCGGTGCCGTAATTCCGTCCAGGTCGTTCGCTTGTCCCGTGTAGTGGCTTGCAGAGTCGAGTTTTGTTCGTTCGACGCAATTTTTTAACGGCAGCTTTATTCCGTTGCTCTTGGTCCTTGTACACGGCACAACTGCCACCGATCCCCACTTTTTGTAAAGCACGAGTGTTCGTGGGCGGTCAATTTCCTAGTGGACTGTCGGGGGCAATCACCTGCTTATTCCAAGAGGGGACTGCCGGTCGTTGCAGCGGAATGAGCGCTAATGCGAACAGAGATCTGCGTCGTCGCTGGGCGGTCTTCAATTGAACGATGAGGTGTCGGTGTTTGGGAGAGGTGATTCCGGGGATGGCTAACGCGGTTGACGAGCCTTTCCAGTGAGGAGAGCATTGACGATTAGACGCTGCTGCGAGTGCTCTCTTTTTTTCTCTACTCCCAGCGTCAGGTCACTCAAAAGGCGGACTGTTCGGGAAACACCCGCCCTCCACCGTCGCCCACACGACCGCCCGTTCGCTTCATCTCGTTTGGCCGCCTTCCCGCGCCGTCCGCTCACCCACTCGCCGGCTTCTTCGCCCACGAGTCGCCCGCCGAGTGGCCAACCGTTGAGCACACGATCCTCTCGGCCGGCGTCCGCCCTCCTCTTCGCCCACCGGCCGGCCGGTCCTCCCCGCCCGCCCGCTCTCGAACGACGTCCACCGTTGGGAAGAAGCGAGCGAGCGACCGCCTGCTTTCGGTTGCGGGCTACCCCTTCTTCCCTCCACTCGGCCGCTCCGACCACTCGCTTCCTTCCGCCCGCCCACACGGCCGGCAGTCCGCTCCACAAACCACTGGACTACGCGGCCACCAGTCGGGCGGGCGGCTTCTTCGGCGCCCCAATGGCCGGGCGATCACGAGTGTGTCGTGGAGAGCGGCCGATCGCTCGTTCGTGGAGCGGAGGCGGGCGGAAGGGAGCGACGAGCAGACGGGCGGGCGGTTCGGAGCGCCCATTCGCTCCTCGGGACGCGCCGTCCGTTCGACGGCCGGGCGTATGAGCTTTTGGTTGAGTCTCTTTTTCTGCGATCTTTCGATGGCTTCTGGTGCTGCGGTCTTGTTCAAAGTCCGTGCAAAGTCGATTTTTTAAATTCTGCAACTGCGCATTGGGTTTGGCGCGATCCAACTCGCTCCTTCTCATTTGCGTTGTGGACGTGAAGAGGGGCAAGTTTATTCCGTTTTGCAATCGTCCTCAGTGCCTGAAATATGTTCTCTCATACTGATTCAGTAGTTGTTCTTGGCTCGTCACGCACAATCGCCTCCATTCATCCATCCACTCCCAATGCTCGTGCCGGAGCGACGGCCGAAGTGGAGGGCGACTCCCGACCGTCCACTCGGTTCTCCCGCTCGCCGCCCCGCTCCGCCCGTCCACTTCTCGAATCGACGGGGCGAGTGGATGGTCGACGGCCCGTTCATTCGAGCACGAGCACTCGAATCGCCGAAGAGGGCGGGGGTCGATCCAGCGGGCGGCAGCGAGCGGAAGAAGTCGGGGCGTCTTTCCACTCGGCCATTCGGGCACTCCCGCTCCTCTCGTTCCACCGATCACTTGCGGCTCTACTCGCTCAAAGCCGCTTGTTTTTGGAGGAGAGGAGAATTCGAGTTGTTCTTTGTAGGCGGCCTTCCGCCGTCCACTTGCCGCTTCGAACCGGGGCCGTCAACCGAACCTAGTTTATGGCAGAAGCGTTGCTTGCAGCAAGTCGCGTGAGTGGAAGTGGAGATTAAATTGGCTTCTTTGCAGGGCGAAGAGCATGAACGGATTATTCCGGCCTCCAGCAGCATGAGCAGACGGCTTGACGTCGAAGTTTCTCACTACTTTCAGCACGCAATCAATCAAGTAGTAGGCTGTCCGCAGCTGATCGTTCCCCCACGACCCATTAGGACATTCACAAAGAGCGGGCGACTCGCCGCTCACTCCTCCCCGGCATTCGATCGACGGAGTTTCGTCCCGCCGGCCGTTCGCGACCTGCCGGTCGGGCGGCGAGGTGCCCGCGACGAGACCTCCCGCCGCCCCCTCCACTCGAAAGCGGGCGGCCGACGAGACGAGTGGGCGGCGGGAAGAAACGAAGGGAGGGGCGAACGGGAGAACAGAGCGGCGAGTGGGTCGTTCCTTTCGTAGGTCGCTTCATGGCGACGAGCTGGGATTCTGTGACGATTGGTGGGCAGACGTATTTTGTTGACGGTCGGTGATCGGGGTGCAATGGTGCAGAACAATCTAAGAATGATCGTAGTCAAAAGAGGATTATTCCGTTGGTCTTGGCGTCCTTCTTATTGAGATCCGTTGGTGTTGTACGAGTAAACCCGCTATGGATCATACATACTGGACGCTTGAGAGAAACTGAAGTTCACGACGCCTGACTTTTCGAATGTTGCTCTGAACAAAACGGGTATTGATTCGAAATTTTTTTCCGTTCGGACGTCTGACCAGTGGTTTTTCTTTCCAGTTTCACGTTTCGTTGAACGATTACTTTGCGATCGTTTCTTTGATGCTTCGTTTTCAAAACGTCTCTCTAGTTGACTCCGGTGCATTATATTCCGTGCATGCATCCGCCATGGGAGACATATTCCAAACGAACGCTAGCACGTCCTAAAAGACGAACAGAACATAAACAAGTCAAAAAAGTAACTAACGAAACGAACACGCCGTATTCACTCGAATTCACGTGTCAAACGGCCGATTGCCCTGCTAACAGCAGTCGGTCGGGCGGCCGCAATGCGGCCTGCCCACGCAAAAGAAGCGGCCGGCGGGGAGGGGAGCGCGCAAGCGGGCGGGCGGCAAAAAACGAAAAAAGGCGCCCCGCTCCGAGCGGAAGGCGGGCGGCCGGCCGACCGCGAGCGGCGGGCGGCGGCCTCCCGCTGGTTGTTTTTCGTCGGCAAGCGGGCGGCGGGCGGGCGGCCGCTCGAGCGAACCCGACGGCGTCCAGCGCGACGAGCGGCGAGAAGCGGCGGGAGCGAGCGGCCGCCCGCGGAGGAGCGCGAGCGGCACACTCCCGACCGCCCGGCCGCCCCGCCAGCCGGAAGAAGCGGCGGGAGAGCCCCCAATCAACGAGGGGGATCGCCGCCTTCCACGGGGAGCAGCCGGACGGCCGCCCACCCGCCCGAGAGCGCAGAGGACGAGTGCTCGTGGTCGTGGGGCGGGCGCTGTTTGGCGAGTGGTTGAAAGGCGCCTCCCGCTCCTCACTCCGCAGTGCCCACTCCAACCGACCGCTCGACCCGCCCGGCCGTTCGGACTGCCGCTCTCGTCGCCTCCAAACCTCCGGGTTTATTCGAGTGAGTGGAGAGCGGGGGGCAAGAACACAGTCCAGTGATCACTTCGATGCCCAACGGAAGGCCGAGCGGAGTGCCCGGCGGAAGAAGGCGGCGGACGGGCGGCTCAACGGGCGGCCTCCTCGCCGGCCGCCCACTCCAATCGACGGCTCCCAGTGGGCGAGGAGCAGACCGAGTGGAGGCTGCAGGAGTCCTCACTTCAAAAGCAGGGCAACAAACGAGCGTTGAACGGCGAGCAGCAAGACCGCCCGGTCGGGAGCGGGGGACGAGCGGCGGTGTGGAGCGGAAGTGATCGAAAATCCCCGAGAAGAAGGCGGCGGTCGGCGGCGTGTTTCCGACGAGCAGTCGGCAGTCGGCGCCGAACGATGCGGAAAGTGCGGGAAGCCGTGGAATTTGCGGCCGATCGTTCGGTTCGATTGCCGCCGATCGCCGAGTGGACGAGTGGGCGGAGGGCGGCGGCGAGGAGGACGGCGACGATCCCGCGGCAATCCGGCGGCCACTTCTTTCCGCTCTCCTTCGAGCAAGCGGGGGCTCGTCGCCGCCGAAGAGGCCGAACGGGACGTCCACTCGGAAGCGGCCGGTCGACCGGCGGAGTAATGGGGTTCGAGTCTTCTTTACGTACTGCCTGCAAAATGGAAAGAGGAGTGGGCGGAAGGCGGGCGGGTTGCGAGTTGCCCGTGGCGTCCGTCTCAGGCGGTTGGTCACATCGTCTCTTGGATGCTGGCGAGCGACTCGAGGGGCACCGGACGACGCCGCTGATTGTCTGACTTCTTTTCCGAAAGGTCACCCAACGCATCTTTTCAATGCAAACATTCGACGGCAAGAGGAGCAGCTAGCTTCCCATCTATTGAAGGGAACGACCGTTTCTGCTCGCATGCCTCCCAACCTCAACTCTGCCCGCTCCTGCAACTCCTTCACTCTCGCACACAAATCGAACGACGACCTGTAGCGCTAAACGAAGAACCACCGCTTGCTGACAGCCGTTTTCCCCACGAGTCGGCATTCGGCCCCTCAACCGCCCTCGGCAATCCGCAACGGGGAGTTTCTTTCGACTCGCGTCTCCAACGGCCGCCTTCACGAGCACGCGGCAATGGGCGGTCCCCCACCACAAGACGACGAGCGGCCGCCCTTCCGTCGAGCGGTGGACGAAACGACGGCGATCCTCCTCGTCCACGGGCTCCCCGGCAGTCGATCGATCGGCGGGCTTCGAGTTGGAAGGCGGCAGGCGGGCGCTCCTCTCCGCCGTTCGGGCGGCCGGGCGGACGAGTGGGAGCGAGCGGGCGGCAGAAAGCAGGCGACTGCGCACTCGCCCGCCGTCGCCCCGCTCTCTCGTGATCGTCGCGGTGATTCCGGCCACTTCGAGGGGAGAAGTGGGTGGGAAGACCGCCCGTCTGCCCACTCCTCGTCCACTCGCCGGAAGTGCGGGCGGTCCGCCCACCAATCCTCCCGCCGCCAGTTCAACCCGACCGCCCGCAACTCCCACCCGCCGACCACCAGCCGCCCCAAACGGCGGTCTTCCCCGCCCTGCAACACGCGAGTCCGCCGGTCCACTCGCTCTCCTCGTTCTCCCGCTCACCCGCCGATCCAACGGGCGGTCGAGAGCGCCCCTGCCGCCGTCGTTCGCTGAAGGCGCGCGGTCGGTCGATCGGACCACTCGTGTGGAGGGAGGAGTGGGCGGTGGGGGCGGGAAGGCGGCCGGCGTCTCGTTTCTCTCCGCTCTTGCTGGGGATTTCATTACAGGATGGAGGGCAAGGGGATCCGCAGAGCAAGCCGGCAGTCGGCCGTGTGCCCGCCTGTTTGTGGGGCGGCGGGACTCCAGCGCCCGCCTGCCCGTGGGCGACCGCCTTCCATCGGTCCTCCGCCTGCCAGCTGCAACGAGCAAACGGGAGCGTCTTCCCCCCGCCGAGCGGCCGAAAGAAGCGAGTGGGCGGAGCGGCCGGTCGATCGCTCAGCTCAACCCCAACACGCCGTCGTCGATCCGGTGCGCACTGATCGAAATGAAGTAGACGGATCGTCGAGTTGTGTTCACGCCCAGCCGAAGAGGCGAGGGAGTGGTGAGTGTCGAGTCACGAATTCGAGCAGGAAGGAGAGGTGGCGGCCGGGGGAGTGGCGGGCGAGCGGGCGGAGCGACTCGTGGCCCGTCTCCAGCAGTCGACCGCCGAACAAAGCGAGCGGTGATCTTCGTGGGAAGCAGCGGAAGTGTGCTCGTCGCCCACTTCGGGCCCCTTCCGCTCTCGTCGATTTGCGCGGGCAGCGCTGGGGATCGCCGGTCGGGGCGGCCGCAGCGACGACAGCGAGGAGCAGGGGGGACTTCCGCTCGATCCTCTCGCTCGTTGTCCACGAGAATGACGGCGAGAAGCGACGGCATTGGGGGCATCGCTCCTCGTTCTTTCCAGGGGGAGGTCGCGGAAATGTCCCGTCGATCGACGAGTGGACTGTTTGTTGGTGGACGCCTCCCGTTGTGGGCTGCACGAAGCCGGTGGACGCCCGCCGCCGTTCGGAAGACTCCGCTCTACTCGGTCGTTCCCGCTCATTTAGGGAGGGGGTGCAGCCGAGAGACCGCCGGCCGGTCGACCTCCTCGTGCTGGAGTGTTCGCCCGTCTTCCGCTTGTTCGCTGTGGAGCTCGAGGGCGACGAGGAGGGGACGGGCGACTGCCGATGCTCCGTGGAATGAACGCGTGCTTGTCGTCGAGTGGATCGAATGGGGGAGGGGGTTGCAGAGGAGTGTGTTGTCCAAAGAATGCCCGCACTCGCCCGGAGATTCGCGTTCGAGCGGGCGGCGGGCGGGCGGCTGGCGGGGCGGCCGCCTCTCCGCCTTCCCGCCGGTCCGCTCGCTTCCTTCGGGCGGCCGCTTTCTCTCGTGTTCTCCGCTTTGTGGTCGTCTTCTATTGCTCTCTCGTCCGAGTGACTTCGCGGTCAACACTCGACTCAAAGCCCGCACGGATCAGCGCTCTTTTGACGGGCCGCGTGTTCGTCGCGTCCGCCCGCTCGTCGACCGCCCGCTTTCGCCGCCGCCTTTCGAAATCCGCCCGCCGCCCGCTCGCCGTCGGTTGCGCCACCCGCCTGGCGGCAGGCGGCGGCGGCGGACAGGCGGACGGGGCGCTTTTTGCGCCTTGTTGCTTCTCTTCGGAGTTTCGTTTGCGGCAGCCTATTTTTCGGTCGTTTTGCGTGGACTATCGGGTTGTTGCTTGTGTGAGTTCAACGAGATTAGTGGAGTGGGAGCGGTAAGGGTAATGCGGATTGCGGTTTAAACAAACGGAAATCAGCGGTCCAACGAAAGAAAAAAGAACAGAAACAGCGCGACCTCCAAATCAATTCTGGGTCGACGACGTTCTGAAACTGTCGATAGGTCCGATTTGAACACCTTTATACTCACGCCAAGGGGCATCAACAAAAGCGAAAAAGTGCTGAACATACACAAACATAGATAGCTGAAAAACCAACAGTGAAACGCAATGCCCGGAGGCAGGCGGAATGAAGCGAGAGTGCGCTAAAACAAATACGAAACGTGGAATGAATGGAAGCCGGCGATCAAATTCACGCCTTGGCGTCGGCCCCACAATTCGCTACAAGAAAGCAAACGATCGACAGCCGGCAACGACCGATCAGAAACGAGCGGGCGATTCGACGCGAACGGTTAAACGGTTAGGCGGCCGCACAAAACGGGTGATCGGCAACAAAGCCGCAGTGCTTAATCATGTGCATTCGTCGGAATAACCGCCTCTAATCACTGAAAGCACGATCAATGAAAGAACAGCTGCGCCCCGTCCGCCCGCCCACTCCCCCGAACGAGTCCCCTTTCTGCCCACTGGAAGGGAGGAGTGCGGGCCGCACACTTGTCGCCCGAAGTACGCTTCCACTCCTCCTCGACGAGTATACGGGCGGTTTTTGTTTGGAGGCGGCATTGAATCTCGTGAACAGCGGGTGGTTGGCAAGGAGGAGTGAACGATTCAAAGAAGCAGAATCACTTACAAGGGGAGGCCTTCAGTTGTCGCTGGCCTTTTGGGACGAGACCGGGCTCATTTTGTAGGTCTCCGCGAGAGAAACAGAAGTCATAACTACCGTTTTTGCTAAATCGGCCGTTCCAATGAGCTACAGCTGATCAAAAAGTGACTACCGAACGACCAAAGGGGGGACCCTGCAGTCGGACGAAATTTCTTCTGCATTTCTGGCAAAACAATGTGGTATTTCGTGCACTCTGCTTGTTTTAAACTATTCTAATGCAAAGCCACATCAAAAAGCACAAATTCCGACTTTTTCTTGCCAACCGCCGCTCGCCGTTCCAGTGGAGGGGTCATTCCGTTCGTAGCTCTATGCGATCGTGTTTTTCGGCGATTTCTTTTGCAAATCGGTTGGCTTAACCGAGAAGAAGTTACGTGCCAAAAAACGTTTGATTTGGTCTTCGTTCTCCCGCTCAAACGAGCCCTTTCATCGTTCAAAATCCGAGACCAAAGGGGGTTGATTGACGATTTTGGTCAAAAATTTCATCTTTGAGATTTTGGCACCAATCGATTCGTCTCGTCAAACTACATCGTTTACAAACAAAAACAACGATCAGAAAGCAGAATTCGGCAAAAAGCCCAACTCCAAAACGCAAAAAATCGAACCAGCGTGCAAGTCAATCGCCTTCGCCACTCGGCCACGGCGACACAACAGTGACGTCGTGAAACCTTCGGTCAAGAGCCGGAAGGCGGTTCGGACGGAGAAAAACACGGACCACAGGGGGGACCAAGCGGTCAGAATCTGCGATCTTTGGCGAGCTCTAACTCCGTGGAACGGCCGATTTAGCAAAAATGGTAGTTATGACTTCTGTTTCTCTCGCGGAGACCTACAAAATGAGCCCGGTCTCGTCCCAAAAGGCCAGCGACAACTGAAGGCCTCCCCTTGTTAGTCACGACGGAAATCACAACCCGTGCACACTTTTTCGAACATAAAGAATCGACTATTCAACGCCCTCTCGCCCAACGAACATTAACTTAACTTCACACCACTCAACGCCCGATCGATCTACCCGCCCTCCAACAGAAATAACGCTGATCGCCGTCTCGCCCCGACTCTCTCCGCCGCCCCGTCCACCACTCGCTTCTCGCCACTCGAAAGCCGGCAGTCCACAAGTCGCTTTCCGATAACTCCAATCGGCCAATGGTGAATTGAATGTTCGACCCGAGCATTTGAGAGGGATTTGATTCAAGATTTCACCGCCGCCCAGGCAGTCCGTAACCCGGCGGAATAATTACGTCCTTCCATTTACGAAGATTTTGTCTTCCGGCTCCTAACATCACACAGCTGAAACGAATGATCGCGATTCCTGTCACTCCCGCTCCCTTTTCTACAACGCAAAATGACTCTCAACATGAGTAGCAATCCGGCCAAGACGAAACGGAACGTGTGATTGAATGGAAACCGGCACGCGAACTCATGTGTTGGCGTCGCCCTCACCGCACGCTGCAAGAAATCAAACGATCGACACAAGGCAGCAAACGAGCAGGAACAAGTGGGCGGGTCAGTGCGAACGGATAGACGGCTAGGCGGGGAGGCGAAGCGACGGTACTAAAACAAACGAGTAGATGATGTCGATCACCTGTTCTAGCGCGAAATAACCGCCCCTAACCAGCAAAAGCGCAATCAATGAAAGAAAAGCCGCGCCCCATCCGCCCGCCCACTCTCCCCAAACGAGTCGCCCTTCTGCCCACTGGAAGGGATGAGTGCGCGCAGCCCACTCACCGCCCGAAGAACGCACCCGCTCCTCCACGACGAGCTGGAGGGGTTTTTTGGTTAAAACGCGGTCATAAAATCTGTGCTAAAACATGAGGAGTATTCCAAGGAAAGCCAGCTTCGATTTACGAGAGACGACGAGAGTACGGAATTTTTTGAGGGTTAATAAAAATTACGCTTCCACCATTCAACAAACCTACTCTTATCCTTAACACAGCTCAACGGCCGCTCAATCCTACCCGCCCTCCAACAAAAAACGCCCGATTGGCGTCTTGCCCCGACTCTCCCCGCCGCCGCGCCCACCACTCGCTTCTCGCTACTCGACCGCCGGCTGTTCACGAGTCGCCTTTCGATCTCTACGATCAGCAATCCAGCCGTAAAGTGAATGCTCGACACCAGCAGTCGAGTAGGAGATGGACCCGTGGGTGATTCACATGAATGCCGTGCCAGAGTACGGAATAATAACACTGATGATGCACCGTTTATCCTCCCCTGTAGTTAACAGGTCGCAATAGAATTAAATCACCGCGATGCCCACCGCTCTCCGCCCCTCTTCGCTTCAACAACCCCGAACGACGTTCCGAGTGAGGAGCGATCTACCGCCCGCCCTCCAGTGGGGGCCGCCGTCCACTCGCCGTCGACTGCCCCCTCCGCCAGCCGCCCCGCAACGAGGCGGCGGGCGAACGGGCGGCCCATCGGCGGAGTGGGCGGGCGGCTGGACGGAGCCGCAGAAGAAATTGTGCTTGACGTCGGTTCAAGGATGCGATCCGGAAAAGGTCGAGTCGAACGGAATTTTGTTCCATTGACTCTGCAAACAAACGAAGTAAACTCAATGGTGTAATCCGCATTCGATCACAAAGTTGAAGCCTTGAAAGATGCTTCAGCCGTCATCCGGACGCGCCGCCCGGAGTCCCCCGCCGCCCGCCGGAATGCCCAACAGCCCGCGTGGCCGGCCGCCGTCCCGCACTCGGCGGGCGGCAGAAGACGGCCTGGGCGAGCGGCGGGACGAGCGGGAGTGAGTGGGCGACGGCCGGCGATCACTCCCGCCCTCCTACTTGTGAGGCGGCCGCTCCGAACCGCCCGCCGCCTTCTGCCGGCCGCCCCGTCCACTCGCTGCGGGCGGTCGGCGGGGAGGAAGCGGCGGGAGGGCGGCGAATTCGTCGGAGTCTCTCGCCCGTCCGCCCCGCCGCCTTATTTTCGGCGCCCGGCCGCTCGCTCCCGCCCGAACGAGTGGCGAGCTGGCGGGCCGAAAGCGATAAAACTGGCGGCCGGCCGAACAAACGAAAAGCAACGAGTCCGGCGGCTGGAACGAAGTACCGTCTTGCAGTGGACGAAGCTAAGAACCAGCGAGACTGTGCCGTTGCTGTTATCCTTCTCAAAAGTAGTGAAGACGTCGGAATAGTTCCGCTTAACAAGAAGGTCACGTCTTCGGCCATAAAAGAAACGATCGGTCGTTGCAGAAAACTTTTCGCAAGATCTATGAAGCAACATAAGACAAGTGAGCAAAAAACGAACACGCACGTGCAGAGCTCAGCTTCAAACAAGCGTGATTGTCAGCGAATTGATCGACGATTCCAGAAAGAAATAGGAGGGAAGATGAACGCAGAGCAAGTACTTCTTGTTCCCCACAGAGAAAGAAACTCGTCACTTACCGTGTAGTTCGTGGATCTATTATTTATTTGGCGACACAATTTTGTGATCTCTGCGGAATAACGGCAACATCCGCTGCCTAGAGCAAAGAAAAAAGAAGCGAGTGGTCGACAACGAGCAGGCGGCGAAACCGCCCGTCGATCGGCTGTTCCGCTTCCAGCTGGAAGGTCGCCCGATTCGGAGCAGCTGCAAAAAGAAACATCATCTACGCTTGACAGAAAAACGTGTCCACTTGATGCCATCCGCCGTATGTACCATTTCTGCGGAATAATAGGTTTGCAGTGAGTTCACTAGCGTTCATTAATCCACCGCTTGACGACCAACAGTAAGCATGCAAGAAGAAAAGTCACCTTGCCCTCCAACATCTTTCATTACATTAAAACGAACAAAACGGAGTGACCAGAAGACACTCCCGCAGGACCACCCCCTATTCCACTTTTTTGATAACAAAAGAACTCCCGCCGGGAGTAAGCGAAAAAAAAGCCGTTTGATGGGCGGAAGGCGGCACGTGGCCCAACTGCGAGCAGCAGTGACCGCTCCTGATCTCTTAGCGGAATAAATGAACATCTGCCAGTAATCATCCCTTGCCGAATTCCCTCGCCCCCTCTACTTCCAATCACCCGCCGTGTTCCCCGAGCGTCCCACAGACGTCTCTTCCTTCCAAGAGCGCTTCTCGGCGACGACCTCCGACTGGCCGCCGAAGTGCGCGCGGGAAGAACTCCCGCGAATGGGCGGGCGGGCGGACGAGCAGCCGGCTGCCCCTCCGGAAGGCCGATCGGCGCCCCGCCCGTCCACTCGCCGTCGAACACTCGTGGCTGTCCGGCGGTCTCCCGCCCCGACGAGCGAGAGGCGGCGGGAGGGCAGTGGGCGTGGAGAAGACGGGCGACCCGGCCACTCGTTTTTTCGATCCGGCGGCCAGAAGCGAGGAGTGAGGCGGCGGACGAGCGGGCGGGAGAGCGGCCGCTTCTTCGACGCCCACCCGCTCACTCCAACGGCGAGCGCGGCGGTCGATCCACTCGCTCCACTCCGCTCGGTCGGGAGGGCGGCCGGCGCCCAGCGGTCGGCTCCGGCGGGCATCGCGGCCGTTCGGCTCGTCCACCGGCGGCTGCCTGCTCGCTTCTCCGTCCGGTTGATGGGCGGACTGCCCGCGAGACACGAGCGGTCGCCCGCCGCCCCGCTGGCCGCCGTCCACTTCCGCCGGCTGAGCGGAAACTCCCTCCAGCAACCAATAGTTTGAGTTGAAGCATGTTTGTTCTGAGAGAGCGGCCCTCGATCGATCGAATGGCTGTTGAAAGCGGGTTCTTCCAATCCACCCGCTGCAGTCTGCCGACGCCCCTCGAACGACCTCGGAGAGCGACGAGCCGCCCGCTCGCCGACGGCGGCGACTCGCGAGAAGCCGGCGGATTCCTCCGTTTCGTCCGGCCGCTCCGATCGGCCGGCCGGCTGGTGGACGGCGAGTGAACACGCCGCCCTTGGGGCTTCCAGTGGCATTTCGGGCGCTCTGCTCCCTTCCGCCCGGTCGGCTGCAGGCGGGAGTTCGCGCTCGTTCCCGCCCACGCGCCACGCGGCCACGAGGCGGCGAGACAGCCGGTGAGGTCGGGGGTTCTTTCTCGAGATGGGGGGTGTTTGCGGCAGAGAATGGGCGGAGGTCGGGGTCTTCTTTGCTGGATGGAGGCGAATGTGTGGTTGAGGATGGTAGGTTTATGGAGCTGGTTGACTGACTGGTTTATTCACCTCGCAACAGAAGAGAAGAAGAGAATGTCGGGAGTCAGCCGACAGACGTTGCGGTGAGGTCAGCGGGAGGAAGCGGTCGGCGGCAGGAGATGCGGAACGGCCTGGTGTGCGCGCGTTCGGCTCGCTTCCATCGGTCGGCGTCCTGGGCGACGGTGATCCACGGGCGCTCGGGAGTCGCGTGCTCGGATCCAACGTGCTTGCGGAGGTCGTCTTCCCAGCGGGTCGGCGGGCGTCCGGGTGGTCGAGGGCGGTGGCGTCCAACGCGTGTAGCGGGCGGGCGGTCCACCGATCTTCGTCGCGGGTGGTGGCGCCGTCGCTTCCTCCGCTGATTTGTAGCAGGCGGCCGGGTGGCCATTCGGGGGCCCGCAACGGCTTGTCCCGAAGATCCCGGGGCGGGCGAGCGAGAGCGGCGGCGAGAGCGACCGACCGCTCGGCTCGATGGGCGACCGCCGGAATGGTTTATGGAGCAGTGGCGTTTATTCCGCGCCGCTCCCGGTAGTTTGCATGTTAGCATTCTTTGCTTACGCACCCCAATCGTTCACATGTCGCGGTGAGACAGGCCATGTTTCAACTGATTGTGAGTGGCGGCCCCTTGGGAGGAGTTGGAGCTGCCGATCGCTTTCCACTCCCCTTACTTCTAACTTACTCTCCACTCGCTCCCCGCCGTCCACTCCCGCCTTTCTCGTGCATCCAGCAAGCCGCTCTTCCACTGCCCCCAATCGACGTCCACTGGCGGCAAGTGAGGAGTCGCCGGAATGCCGCTCGGGCTCTCCGCCGATCGAGCGGAAGAAACTCCCGCCGGCGAGTGGGCGTCTCGGAGGTCGCCCGGCAATCCGCCCACTGCTTTCTGTTGGGCAACAGACCGCCCACTCTCCACTCACCTCAAAGCAGTCATCCAATCGTTGGATCGAATGGAGACGTTCCATCGATCGCTGGAGTTAGGGGCGGCCGGTGTTCTTGCGGTCGGGATCCCTACCTGCCGGATTCTCGTTCAATCGTGCGGCGGTGAAAGGGCCCGTCGAAGAGAGCGCAGGTCTTGTTCGATCCGTGAGCGGATGGCAATGCATGCTGCTTTTTTGCTGCGTTGAATGCACAGTTTGCAGCGGTTTATTCCGTGTAGCGTTTGTGGTTGGATTTGCACTTAAATTGTTCGAAAACGGCGGCGTTGTTCAGATTATTCCGGCGCCGCTCCTTTCAACCTCGTTGCAGTCAAACTTTGCTTGCCGCCACTCGGCCACGTGCTCTACAGTGTCCGCTGCGGAGTGCAAGAAACGAGCCCTTCACTCGCCGCTCCTCGTCGCCCCCGTCCCGACCGCCCACTCGCCCGTTCGAGTGGCTCTCCGTTGCGGGCGGCGGGCGAGCGGCGGGACGAATTCGCGGCCACTCGGCGGTCGACGGCGGGCGCCCGTTCGGAGCGAGCGGGCGGACTTCCGGGCGGCCGACCGCCTCGTTCATTCGGCGGAGGGAAGGGCGGAGAGCCCCGCAGCGATGCCTGCCGCCCACTCGGCGGTCAACACACGGCCCGTTCGCTCGTCGGGACGGCCACTCCAACCCTCCGCCTTCCGCCGGCCTCCTCGCCGTCCGGCCGCCGAGTGGAAGCGAGCGGCCGCCGCCCTTCGGCGCGTCTCGTCGAGTGCGGGCGATCGAAGCGGCCGGCGGCGTCTCGGCGGAGCGGCGTGCGGGCGGAGGACTCGCTTCTTCATTCGGCAGGTTGTTGTCTTGAGCGAAGGAAGGGGGTTCTTATTCCGCGTGGTACGCCATGTGGGTGTTTTTGCAAGGCCCACTTGCTGTGCGTGTCGTCTTCCTGAACATCGGAGAAGAAGCTTGAAAGCGGGCGTTCTTCCGGTCTGCGTTTGAATCGATGGTCTCGGCGTTCACTCGATGGCGTTGCAGGACACACTCTCTTTATTCCGCCCCACACCGTCGGCCAAAATGAAGCCCAGAACGACGTGAAAAGTAAATGACACGCACGAACCGCATCAAAATTCGTCTTCTGACGTCCAATCGACGACACGCTCCTCTCATTCGTTCGATTGATATCCCTTTCAACAAACCAGTGGGCAGCAAGACAGCCGTTTGTGTCCGCCCAGTCGCCTGTTCGTGAGGGGGCCACCGCATGACCGCCTGCAATGTGAATAACTGGTGATGAAGAGTTAGAGAGTTGCATTCAATTGTAAGATGTCGGCAGTTTGTTTGGTTGTTACAACCTCCATTGTAGCTCCAACAAGATCGCGCTTATTCTGGGCCGTCTGTTTGCCGCCCGTATTGCTGTGAACGTGGATTATTGACCGCGAACTTCAACTCATTCCACAAGTCAGCGTGCGGTTCGTTTGTACTTCTATCCACCATTCTTCTTCTCACCGAACCGACCCACCGCTCGTCGTCCACTCCCGCCCCAACTGCCACGGCCGACAATCGACAGCCTCCAGTGGAGAAGGCAGCGCACAAGGGAGGACGCTCCGCGGACGGCCGCTCGCTCTCGCCCGGCAGCGGCGAGTGGGCAGGCGGGCGTCCACTCGCCGGCGACCCGCCCGCCCTCTCCGCCCGCCCGCTCGAGGACGCGCGTTTGCTGCCCCCATTTGCCGGCCGCCGCTTTCTGCCGTGCGGCTCGCGAGTGCCTCCGCCCGGCCGGCAGTTCGGGGCGGGCGGCTGCCGGTCGCTCGCCTCTTCGCGGCGGTTGAATGCTCTAGGCCGCGTGTTGTTGGGGACGGCGGGGCGGTTAGAGAAACTGTTGATGACTTGCTGCTTTGTTCGGGTAGGCGTGGAGAGCAGTAGTTCATTTCTGCGATTTCTGTGGATTGACGGACGAGTTATTCCGGCCAAAAAGCGCGCAACAATGATGATAGTCATCTCAAAGAAAAGAGACTGCATCATCCGTATTCATTCCATCTTTGAATTGAAAATGAAACGCGTTGAAGAAGGATTCCGACCATGAGGAACTTGCAATCCTGGAGTTTGTGAACGACTTGCGCGACCGCAGAAAAGAACGAGCTTGCTGGACGTCTTTTCACTCTCCCTCGTTTCGTTCCGCCCGGCCCGGGGGCGTCGATCGAAGAGGAGCCTTCCGCCGCCATTCGAACAGCCGCTCTCGAGTGGACGGCGGCTTCTTCGGACGAGCCGGCCGCTGCGGAATGGGCGGAATCCCTCGGGCTGCTCGTCTCTCCCCGCTTAATAGAGGGGAGATCTCCGAGGAGTTCTCCAGTGGGCGCTCTCCGACCGCCGGCGGCAATGACGGCCGTCGAGTGGGTGGATCGTGCTCGTGATCAAACGGCGAGCGGAGGAGTGGGTGGTTGGAGGTTGGACGGGTGGGAAGTGGACGTGCTGGCTGTTCTGTCTACTTTTTATTCCGTTGAGTTGTCCGGCGAGAGCGTCTTGCCGACATTTTTCTGCTCGTTCTGCTCCTTCTGTTTTGCAACCTGTCTTTTCAAGCGGCATTGCCTCGATTGTGACGGAACGATTCATTCAACCCGTTGCCGTAAACCACATTCGTTTAGTTGGAAGAAGCCGTGTGGCGGCCACTCAACATCGATTCGGACTTTAAAAAAGCGGAAATCAGTGCAATTATTCCGTACTTCGCGTAGCGGGATCCGTTTCGGTTATCGATGGGTTGACGGAACAAACGCGGTTTATTCCGAACGAGTAGAAACCTTGCGTACGGTTGTTCCTTGCCGCCCGATAGAACTCGTGCCCCCGACAAAAACCTTTCGCTCATGAGTCCGCGAACTCCCAAGAGCTGCCGGCTTCTTCGGTCCGAACACACGCCCCACTGGGGAGGGAGGGCGTTCACTCCAGCTGCAGTCGGTGGCGGAGGTCCAAAGAACCGCCCGCTCCCCGAAAGGGAACGAGGAGCGGGCGGCGGGGCGGGACGAGCGGCGGCCGCGGCTGCTTACCGGCGAGTGACCGGGCTCCCGTTCGGTCGGCCGAGAAGAGGCGATGAGCGCATTCTCTTCTTGTTGGTGTTTGGGTTTGAGATTTGGTTGGTTTATTCCGGTCCAACTCGAATGTCGCATTTCCAATGGCCAAAGAAAAAAGCAAGGCTTCAGGTACAATAAAAAAATTCGCTAGTTTACGTTCTTTTATTCCGTGTTGAAAACGAAGATTAGCACGAAAGTTAACACGCTCGCTTCATACACTAATCAAAAAAAGAGCCGTTTGTTCTTGTCGGGTAGCGTCGTCTTTGCTGATCGTACTCCCTGCCCGCCCTTTCTTCCCAACGGCCGGCTTCAATCCACAGGCAGCACGGGGTTCATCGCCCCCTCAATCCACTCGTTCACAACGGGCTTCCTTCCACCGAACCGCCGGTCTTGTTCCGCCCACCAGTCGGCGGCCGCTCGGCGGTCGACACACGAGCGAGGGGACGCGCGAGAGGGCGGCGATTCGGCCGCCCGCTTCCTTCCGCCCACTTCTTTCCGCCCGCTTCCTTCCGGTCGGCCGGCTCCTCCCGCCGCTCTCCACAAAGGGCGAGTGGACGGCGGGGAGGACGCTCCGGGCGACCGGGAGGACGGAGGCCGCAACTCCCGCGCCTTCCGCTCGTTCGGGCGGACGGGCGGCGGCCGTCGGTTGGGGGCCGCCGTTCGGGCACTTCCGTTCCACTCGCCGCCCAACGGAATGGGCGGCCGATCCCTCGAACTCGCCGCCGCCCACTCGGCCGACCGCCCGCCGCCTGCCGCGAGAAGCCGGCCGCTGTTCGTGGGCGGAGAACGCCGCCCTCTGCCCACTTCTCCTCGCCGGAGCGCCCACTCCCCAAGGCGGCCGCCGTCCACTCGCCGCTTTCGATCCACGCGGACGGCGGGCGGCTCCAGCAATCGACCGTTCGGTGTGGGGAGCGGCCGGCAGCAAACACCCGCTGTTTTGGCGAGAGTTTAGCACTCCCTTCTCGGTTGGGGGTTGTTCGTTCGACTGGCGCGTCGTCGTTTGCTTTGATTCGTGGAAGCGGGATGGCGGATAGCGAGTAGTTTTTCTTTTCTGGTCGTTACTGGTCTTTGTTTTCGGTTATTCCGTCGCTGCGTTTCGACGTTGCTGCGTAAGGGATCGTCGAATTGCATTCAGTACCTTCATTGTTACTCGTTTACCAGCAACAGTTTTATTTCGTTGTTGGGACATCCGTGTTGCTCGTTCCAACGCCCACTGCTTGCTCCTTCTTTGTGAAAGACGGGTGTTCGTGGGCGCGGGAGCTTCCAGTGGACAATCGAAAGCAATTGCCGGCTTGTTCGGAGGGAAGATGGAGGGCAGTGCCATTCGTTGCAGCGCGATGGGCGCCAATGCAAGCGGAGATTCGCGTTTTCGCCGGGCGGTCTTCAATTCAACGATGAGGGGTGGGAGGTCTGGAAGGTGATTATTCCGGGATGGTCGAGGTAGTGCATTTTGACTGCTTTTGGAAGAAGCTAATCAACAAAAAACAACTGCTCTCGTTTTGTTTTGTTTTGCTCACCGACCGCTCGTTGATTGCACTGCTCTCGAGACACGCGCCGCCGACCGCTGCCAACACGACCGCCTGCCCGCGCCGTCGGTCCGCCCACTCGCCGGCTTCTTCGCCGACGAGTCGCCCGCCGAGTGGCCGCCCGCCGACCGCCGAGCCACGATCCTCTCGGCAGGCGTCCGCCCTCCTCTTCGTCCACCGGCCGGCCGGTCGCTCCTCCCCGCCCGCCCGCACTCGAACGACGTCCACCGTTGGGAAGAAGCGAGCGGCCGCCGAGTTCTTCCCCGTCCTTCCATTCGACCGCTTCTTCCCTCCACTCGGTCCCTCCGCCCACTCGCTTCCGCCCGCCCACACGGCCGGCCAGTCCGCTCCACAAACCACTGGACTACGCGGCCACCAGTCGAGCGGGCGGCTTCTTCGGCGTCCCAACGGCCGGGCGATCACGAGTGTGTCGTGGAGAGCGGCCGACCGCTCGTTTGTGGAGCGGAGGCGGGCGGAAGGGAGCGACGAGCAGACGGGCGGGTAGTTCGGAACGCTCACTCGCTCCTCGGGACTTGCCGCCGGCTCGACGGCCGGCAGTTAGTGGGCGGTTACTCGAGCGACGGCTCTCCATTCTCTCGCCCGCCCGCACGAAACGAGTGAGCAGAGGATGTTTCCATTTGGCGCTCGGCTTAGTCGGTAGTTGGAGAAAAGACTGAAAAGCGCGGGTATTCCGTTCCTGCTCGTACGTGCCGTTTCGACTTGTTCTGACCGGCAGAAGGTCACGAATCTTTGAGTTTGATGTGTCGAATGTCAGGCTTTTGTTTTATGTCGCAAGAACACTCGTTCGTTTCTATCCGCAATGCGTACGTAAAGGAGAACAATTTTATTCCGCCCGCAGAGGGCTCCGTAATAGTTGAAGCATGCCTTTTTCAAACGAATTAAATGGATCCTCTTCCCTCGGTCCACTTAATCGCCCCCTCTCATCCATCCACTCCCACTGCTCGTGCCGGATGGCAGTTGAACTGGAGGGCGCCTCCCGACCGTCCACTCGGCTCTCCCGCTCGCCGCTCCGCTCTGCCCGTCCACTCCTCAAATCAACGGGGCGAGTGGGTGGTCAACGGCCCGTTCGTTCGGGCACTCGGATCGCCGAAGAGGGCGGGGATCGATCCAGCGGGCGGCAGCGAGCGGGAGAAGTCGGGGCGTCTTTCCACTCGGCCATTCAGGCACTCCCGCTCCTCTCGTTCCATCGATCAGATGGCAGGTTCTCCACCTTTTGTTCGGTTCACAGGTCGAGCGAGAAGGCAGTTGAGGGCCGTTCATCGAACAGCCGTCCCTCCCGCAACAACGTGCGGGAGGTCGCCATTTTGCTCAAGACGACCGACCGTCGTGTGATTTCGGCTGTCGGGCGGCAGAAATCGCGCGTCCTCGCGCTCTCCACTCGCCGCTTCGAAGTGGGGCGGGCAATCGACTCGAGTTGATGGCCGAAGCGTTCTTTGCAGCACGTCGCGTAAGAGGCGGTGGAGATCAAACTGACTTGTTGCAGGGCGAGGAGCTCGAGAGGGTTATTCCGGGCAGTCCTGAGTTTCTGCGTGGTGTGTGCAACTGGTGTTGACATTGTTGTTACTAATTTAAACTAAAAGTGCGTAGATCACCTGAGATCGGTTGTTGATTGTCGCACCTGCAAATGAACAAACCTAAAGCGCAAAATTCCGTATTCCTCCACAATTACGCGTACCGAAAACCCCGTTATTCTAGTCATTCGGACAATAACTTTGTTCGTGTGTTCCGCCCTCCTTCAGTAACTGCTTACGTCCGTTTTTGACCGAGAGTTTACCTATAACGCGATCGATCCATCAGAAGGCGGTACGCAGCTGCTCCCTCCCCCCACGACCCGTTCGGACGTCCACAAAAAACGGGCGACTCGCCGCCCCTCCCTCCCCAGCATTCGATCGACGGAGTTTCGTCCCGCCGGTCGTTCGCGAGCTGCCGGTCGGGCGGCGAGGTGCCCGCGACGAGGCCGCCCGCCGCCCCCTCCACTCGAAAGCGGGCAGCCGACGGGACGAGTGGGCGGCGGTAAGAAAGAAGGGAGGGGTGGACGGGAGAAGAGAGCGGCGAGTGGGTCGTTCTTCTTTTCGGATGTTGCTTCACGGCGACGATCAGGGATTCCGCGAAGAGAATCTGGTCGATGGTGGTGGTTTTTGCGGTCAGTGATTGGAGTCGGTCGGTTATTCCGTCATGCGGAGTCTCTTTTGTTCACGGTCGAGTGTTTGCGTGCTGAGTTTTGAACGCTTTACGTCTCGTCAACTGCATTTTAGTTTGTTCCAATTGTTCCATCGATAGCCGTTTCGTTCGGTCCCTCTCCGCCGTTCAGAAGCACGTAATCGATTCGAACATAGGCACGTAAATAAACGGGAAAAACACGACGCGCAACCTTGCGAATGAACGACTCAAGCAGCGGACTGCTTTGCGGATAGCAGCCAGCCGGACGGCCGCTTTGCGAACTCGAAAGAAGCGGCCGGCGGGGAGAAAGCACGCAAGCGGGCGGGCGCCAAAAAGCGAAAAAAGGCGCCCCGCTCCGAACGGAAGGCGGCGGCGGCCCCCGCTGGTTGTTTTTCGTCGGAAAGCGGGCGGCGGGCGGGCGGCCGCTCGAACGAACCCGACGGCGTCCAGCGCGGCGAGAGGCGGCGGGAGTGAACGGGCGGCCGCTCCCCGCGGAAGAGCGCGAGAATTTCGGCAGCGACCACGAGCGGCACACTCCCGACCGCTCGGCCGCCCCGCTAGCCGGAAGAAGTGGGCGGCCGGCGCGGAAGGCCCTCAATCAACGCGCGGGATCGCCGCCTTCCACGGGGGAGCAGCCGGACGGCCGCCCACCCGCACGAGAGCGGAGAGGACGAGTGCTCGTGGTCGTGGGGCCATCGGTCGAGCGAACGGGCGGTTGAAAGGCGTCTCCCGCTTCTCACTCCGCAGCGCCCACTCCAACCGACCGCTCGACCCGCCCGGCCGTTCGGACTGCCGCTCTCGTCGCCTCCAAACCTGCGGGTTTATTCGAGTGAGTGAAGAGCGGGGGGAAGAACGCAGTCCAGTGATCACTTCGATGGCCAACGGAAGGCCGAGCGGAGTGCCCGGCGGAAGAAGGCGGCGGACGAGCGGCTCAACCGGCGGCCTCCTCGCCGCTCGCCCACTCCAATCGACGGCTCCCAGTGGGCGAGGAGCAGACCGAGTGGAGGCTGCAGGAGTGATCACTTCAAAAGCAGGGCAACAAACGAGCGTTGAACGGCGAGCAGCAAGACCGCCCGATCAGGAGCGGGGGACGAGCGGCGTTGTGGAGCGGAAGTGATCGAAAATCCCCGGGAAGAAAGCGGCGGGCGGCGGCGTGTTCCCGACGAGCAGTCGGCAGTCGGCGCTGTACGATGCGGAAAGTGCGGGAAGCCGTGGAATTTGCGGCCGCCCGTTCGGTTCGATTGCCGCCGATCGCCGCCGCTGGACGAGTGGGCGGAGGGCGGCGGCGAGGAGGACGGCGACCATCCCGCAGCAATCCGGCGGCCACTTCTTTCCGCTCTTCTCCGGGCAAGCGGGGGCGAGTTTCGCCGCCGAAGGGGCCGAACGGAACGTCCACTCGGAAGCGGCCAATCGATCGGTGGAGTGGCGGGGTTCAAGTCCTGTCTTTGTTCAGTCTGCATGGTGGAGAGGGGAGTGGGCGGACGGGGACTCGGGGAGACCGTCGAGCGGCAAGTTGCCCGTAGGAGCTCTCGAATCATCTGGGTCTTTTGAATTAAGAGGAGAACGGCGAGTTTGCCAGTGACCGCTGGTGTTCGCGGACTTCCCAGCCTCAACTCTGCCCATTCCTGCAGCTTCTCCACTCCCGCCTACAATTCAACGAACGATCGACGAACTCGACCGCAAAACGAGCACCCGCTGCTTGCAGACGCCCCTGTTCCCCACCAGTCGGCAGTCGCCTCCTCAACCGCCCCCGGCGGTCCTCAACGCGGAGTTTCCTGCGACTCGCGTCTCCAACGGCCGCCTTCACGAGCACGCGGCAATGGGCGGTCCACCACCACGAGACGACGAGCGGCCGCCCGTCCGTCGAGCAGTGGACGAAACGACGGCGATCCTTTTCGTCCACGGGATCCCCGGCAGTCGATCGATCGGCGGGCTTCGAGTTGGAAGGCGGCAAGCGGGCGCTCCTCTCCGTCGTTCGGTCGGTCGGGCGGACGAGTGAAAGCGAGCGGGCGGCAGAAAGCAGGCGACTGCGCACTCGCCCGCCGTCGCCCCGCTCTCTCGTGATCGTTCCGGTGATTCCGGCCACTTCGAGGGGAGAAGTGGGTGGGAAGACCGCCCGTCTGCCCGCTCCGCGTCCACCCGCCGGAAGTGCGGGCGGTCCTCCCACCGATCCGCCCGCCGCCCGTTCGACCCGGCCGCCCGCAACTCCCGCCGGCCACCAGCAGCCCCAAACGGCGGTCTTCCCCGCCCCGCAACACGCGAGTCCGCCCGTCCACTCGCTCGCCTCGTTCTCCCACTCGCCCGCCGATCCAACGGGCGGTCGAGAGCGCCCTTTCGGCCGTCGTTCGCTGAAAGCGGGCGGGCGGTCGATCGAACCACTCGTGTGGAGGGAGGAGTGGGCGGTGGGGGCGGCCGGGCGGCCGGGGGAACGCCGAGCGGCGTCTCGTTTCTCGCCGCTCTTCATCTGCCGCATGTTCGCTCTTGCTGGGGACTTCATTAGAGGATTGAGGGCGAGGGGATCAGCAGAGCAAGCCGGCAGTCGGCCGTGTGCCCGCATGTTTGTGGGGCGGCGGGACTCCAGCGGCCGCCTGCCCGTGGGCGACCGCCTTCCGTCGGTCCTCCGCCCGCCAAGCTGCAGCGAACAAACGCGAGCGTCTTCCCCTCGCCGAGTGGCCGAAGGAAGCGAGTGGGCGGAGCGGCCGGTCGATCGCTCGCTCACTTCGACCCCAGCACGCCGTCGTCGAGCAGGTGCGCACTGGTTGAAATGAAGTAGACGGATCGTCGAGTTGTGTTCACGCCCAAGAGGATGAGAAGGGAGTGGTGAGTGTCGAGTCACGAATTCGAGCAGGAACGAGGGGTGGCGGCCGGGGGAGTGGCGGGCGAGGGGAAAGAGCGACTCGTGGCCCGTCTCCAGCAGTCGACCGGCGAAAGAAGCGAGCGGTGATCTTCGTGGGAAGGAGCGGAGGTGTGCTCGCCGCCCACTTCGGGTCCCTTCCGCTCTCGTCGATTTCCGCGGGCAGCGCTGGGGATCGCCGGTCGGGGCGGCCGCGGCTGCAACAGCGAGGAGCACGGGGGACTTCCGCTCGCTCCTCTCGCTCGTTGTCCACGAGAATGACGGCGAGAAACGACCGCATTAGGGGCATCGCTCTCGTTCTTTCCGGGGGGAGGTCGCGGAAACATCCCTTCGATCGACGAGTGGACTGTTTGTTGGTGGACGCCCCCCGTTGTGGGCTGCACGAAGCCGGTGGACGCCCGCCGCCGTTCGGAAGACTCCGCTCTACTCGGTCGTCCCCGCTCATTTAGGGAGGGGGTGCAGCCGAGAGACCGCCGGCCGGTCGACCGCCTCGTGCTGGAATGTTCCCCCGTCTTCCGCTTGTTCGCTGTGGAGCTCGAGGGCGACGAGGAGGGGACGGGCGACTGCCGATGCTCCGTGGAATGAACGCGTTCTCGTCGTCGAGTGGATCAAAGAGGGGAGGAGATCGCAGAGGAGTGTGTTGTCCCAAGGATGCCCGCACTCGCCCGGAAATTCGCGTTCGAGCGGGCGGCGGGCGGGCGGCTGTCTGGGCGGCCGCCTCTCCGCCCCCGCCGGTCCGCTCGCTTCCTTTCGGGCGGCCGCTTTCTCTCGTGTTCTCCGCTTTGTGGTCGTCTTCTGTCGCTCCCTCGTCCGAGTGACTTCGCGGTCAACACTCGACTCAAAACCCGCACGGATCGCTTTGACGAGTCGCGTGTTCGTCGCCTCCGCCTGCTCGTCGACCGCCCGCTTTTGCCGCCGCCTTTCGAAATCCGCCGGCCGCCCGCTCGCCGTCGGTTGCGCCACCCGCCGGGCGGCAGGCGGCGGGCGGGCAGTCGGAGGGGGCGGCTTTTTACTCTTCGCCGCCTCCGTTCGGTTTTTGTTCGCGGCAGGCGATGTTTTCGCTCGTTTCGCGTGAATCTCTCGTGTGTTGCTTGAATGAATTTGACCGTGGGCGGGGATGGCGAATGGAAGGCGAACATAATGCAGACTGTGGTCGAAACCGAAACTAGCGGTTCGCAAGAGACAAGAGAATTTAATGGAAACTAGTCGATTCGTCCAATGACTAGTAAAAAATGCAACTCACGTGTGCGCAAAAACAAAACGAAAGAGACGGGTGACAAACGGAAGCAAGTAACGCGACCTCCACCGAAAGGAATTATTGACGACGGTGTTCATGGTGAAATGAGTTTGGTTGCCGATACGTTGGATTAAAACCAATTTCCGTCTATTCATGTCAGCAATGGTAAAAGAAATGGAAAACCACTTGCAGAAAAGGAACTGCCGGGAGCAGGTAGAAAGAGCAACGTTTTCTGCTACACGAACTCACTCGAGCCGGAATAAACCAAGTCCGCGGAATCAAACGAGACGTTGATTGAATTGAAACCAGCAACTAAATACGTGTGTTGGCGGCAGCTTGCACCGCTCGCTGCCAGAAACCAAACGACCGACTGCCGGCCACAAGCGAGCAGAAACCAGTCGGCAAGTCAACGCGAGCGGTTGGATGGGCGCATAGGAGGCGCGGCTCGCCGGAATAATCGCCCCCAACACTTGGAAGCAAGACAACTGAAAGAAGAATCGCGCCCCGTCCGCCCGCCCACTCCCCCGAACGAGTCCGCTTTCTGCTCATTGAAAAGGACGAGTGCGGGCCGTTCACTCGCCGTTAGAAAAACGCCCCCGCTCCTCCCCGATGAGCAGGAGGGCAGCTTCTGTAGGGAGGCGGGCAACAAATCTCGTTTGAGAGTGGGCCGACGAGCGAATAGAACTTAGCAGGTCGAAACATCGCCTCACCATGAGCGACTTGTCGGAATTCCCGAAAACAGTGTTCGTTTCCAAATACTAATAACCTAGTAAACACGTCCGCCATTCAACCAAAGCCCTCCCGACTCTAACACGAGAAAACACCCGGTCGATCCCACCCGCTCTCCAACAGAAACAACGTCCGCTCGCCGTCTTGCCCCGACTCTCCCCGCCGCCCCGTCTACCACTCGATTCTCGCCACTCAAACGCCGGCTGTTCACGAGGCCGCGACTGACCAGACTTGTCGGTGATCAGTCGTGAAGTGAATGGTCGAGCCGAGCAGCAGTGTGCGAGTCAAATTTCATGCATCCACGATCACCGGAACCGGTTCCATCGGAATAATCAACCTGTGCTCGGTCATCCATTGCATCGTCTAACCGTCAAATCGCGCAAAAACGACTGAAAAGAATGAACCTTATTCCATTACTCGCTGCTCTCAACCCTCCAACAAGCCCGAAAGACGCCCAAAGTAAAGGATCGGTCGCCGCCCTCCGTGGTGGCCGTCCACTCGCCGCCGACTGCCCCCTCCGCCGGCCGCCCGGCAGCCAGGCGGCAGGCGAACGGGCGGTCCATCGGCGGAGTGGGCGTCCGGGCGGGCGACTGCGGGAAGTGGGATAAGATTGAAGACCGCATCCAGTAACCGCCAACGGAATATCACAGTGTGTCGCCTATTCAAGCAAACGAAAATGTTTCGCAGTCTGACATCGGTCAACGGAATTAAATCTTGACGTCATTGAGCAACGCAATTCTTGTTCATTCCAGAACCTGCAAGCAACCAAATTAAAACTACCAACTACTCACCACTCGACCAGCAAGAAGACCGCCAACACGTGCAGTAGCCGGCAATCAAAAAACGCCGTTCGGAGTCCCCCGCCGCCCGCCCGAGTGCCACCAGTCCGCCCGCCGTCCACTCACTCGGCGGGCGGCAGAAGACGGCCGTGGGGAGCGGCGAGACGAGCGGGAGTGAGTGGGCGGCGGCCGGCGATCACTCCCGCTCTTCTACTCGTGGGGGGCGGCCGATCCGAACCGTTCGCCGCCTTCTACCGGCCGCCCCGTCCACTCGCTGCGGGCGGCCGGCGAAGAGGAAGCGGGCGGGAGGGGCGGGTGTTCGTTGGAGTCTTCCGTCCCATCCGCCCCGCCGCCCCCAGTTCGGCGCCCGGCCACTCGCATCCGCCCGGATGAGCGGCGATCGGGCGGGCCGAAAGCGGAAAGATACCGGCGGCTGCGCGAACAAACGGGCAGCGACGAGCTCGGCGGGCGGGAGGAGCGAACAACGTAGCTCAAGCATGCTGACGAAGAGGCAGATTTGCTGGGGGCGGAATAAGCGCCGTTCAAGCAAAAACGTCACAGCATTGTTGATAAAAGAAAATATCTCTTGTGGCGGAAGAAGAATTCCCGTGCAGGCGTGAGAAGCAACGAGAATAGAAGTTAGCAGAAAAAACACGCTCGTGGAAGAGGAGGGTTTTCAACGGACGCTACTGCAGCAATAAACTGACGGCGCTGGAAAGACGAACCGAAAAGAAGAGTTGGATAGAGGGCACGAGCTCCACTTGCACGCGTGTTGTAGAAAAGAACTTGCCACAGAAGCACAAACTGCGTTTCATCTCGTGTTATAAGCATAGGCTCCGCTCCTTCGAAGCGACAAAAGAAGCCAGTGGTCGACGACGAACAGACGGCAAATCTCCCCGACGATCGGCCGTCCCACTTTCGCTAAAAGACCGTCGGTTGCCTAGAAGCGCGAGTGGAAACAGTGCATGTTTCGTCTACCTTTGGAACTAACAACCACTGTTTGGAACTGAAATCGGGGTTTTTTCGGTTATTTTCGTGCGAGCAAACGAACAAATGGTCACCGACGACGGAATAAAAAGCTGAAACGTTTTGTTTTTCGATTGTAAATAGACTGCCAAAACAACGGACGACTGCGCTTCAAAAAACCTCATTCTGCCTCACAAATCCCACCGACCACCTGCTCCTCAAGAAAACGAACAAAAAAGGTACCATGAGACACCTTCGTCCGACCTCCATCCCTCTTCTCCTCCGATCACAAGGGAACTCTCGCTCCGAGTGGGCGAGAGAGGATTCGTCTGATGAGCGGAAAGCACGTGCTCCGACTCTGCGCAGAAGTGCACGCATGTCCCCGCGTCTTCAGAGACTGTAAGGTTGACTTGTGCGTGTGTTGTTCGAATTTGAACAAATCAATGTGCGAACCAGTAGCCGCATTCAAAATCGGAATAAAAATCCATCTCTGTCGACAGCATCTCGTCCGAAAATCCCCGCCCCTGCATGACCAACAACTCGAAATGTCCCCGAGCAATCCCCGACGTCCCTCCTTCCCACGAGCGGTCCTCCGCGACGACCTCCGAGTGGCCGCCGGAGAGCGCGCGGGAAAAGAGCCCCCGCGAATGGGCGGGTGGGCGGGCGGACGAGCAGCCGGCCGCCCCTTCGGAAGACCGATCGGCGCCCCGCCCGTCCACTCGCCGTCGACACTCGCGACTGTCCAGCGGTCTCCCGCCCCGACGAGCGAGAGGCGGCGGGAGAACAATGGGTGGTGTCTTTTGTGGTGTGTGTTCTCGGGCGAACCGGCTGCAACTGAACGAAGAAGGCGGATGGACATGAATAAGAGTTGCTAAGTCTGTTGTGCCTGTCGATATGCGTTGAGACTGTTGGTTGAGGAAAAGAATTAGGTCGCCGTCACTGAGCAATAAAACGGAATAAAGGCCTTGCAAATACGCGATTACTGACAGAAAAAAGTATATCGTCACGCCGCCAATCGACAAACAAAAAGAACCCCAACAGAAAGATCGCCCAAAAGTAGTGAAGTAAGAACTTGGGTCATCTGTGTTGGGGGTGCACCCGCCGGAGCAGGTCTCGATCGAGAACAGGAGAAGAGGGGAACGGGAGCTCACAGGAGAAGTGTTCGTCTTTCGACGGGCCGGCCTCGAGTCGTCGCGACCGTCCGCTTTTATTCGGCTTGCCCGCGGCGTTCGCCCGCCTGAACGTCCCGCCCCTGGCGGGCGCTAATGGACGCGAACGGCCGATCGGGCGGGCGGATCGTCCCGCTCCGCCCTTTCGCCCACACTAATGGACGGCTAAGTGCATTCCACCGCCCGCCGGGTGGCAAGAGTTCAATCCCTTTCCGGTTTGACCGCCGGAGCAGCCGAATGATCAAAGAACACGCACGAAACATCGGACTTTTCCCTCGAAAAGTCCTCAATACTTTACTGTGATTTGCCCGCCCTGCCCAACGGAAAAATGCACTTTGCTGCCCATCCGCCCGTCGGGAAGGCTGTCGGCCACAACCGAGAGGCCGCCGCTCTCCGCCCGCCGCCCCGCCAAACAGCCGGCCGCCCACACGGCGGACATCGCAGTCGGCGGGCGGCGGCGAGTGGGGGCGGCGGGCAGTCGGGCGCGGAGAAGACGGGCGACCGGCCGGCCACTCGCATCTCGATCGAGCGGCCGGAAGCGCGGAGTTAGGCGGCGGACGAGCGGGCGGGAGAGCGGCTGCTTCTTCGCTGCCCGCCGCCCGTTCATTCGGTCCACGAAGCGGCGACCGGCAGCTCCGACTCGCCGCCACTCCGCTCGGTCGGGAGGGCGGCCGGCGCCCAGCGGTCGTCCGGCGGGCATCGCGGCCGTTCTGCTCGTCCACCGGCCGCCCGCTTCTCCGTCCGGTTGGTGGGCGGACTGCCCGCGAGACCCGAGCGGTCGACCGCCACCCCGCTGGCCGCCGTCCACTTCCGCCGGCTGAGCGGAAACGTTCTCCAGCAACCAATAGTTGTTCGTTCGGAGAGAGCGGACGTCGATCACTCAAATGGACTGTTGAAATCAGTTCTTCCAATCCACCCGCTGCAGTCCGCCGACGCCCCTCGAACGATCTCGGAGAGCAACGAGCCGCCCACTCGCCGACGGCGGCGACTCGCGAGAAGCCGGCGGATTCCTCCGTTTCTTCCGGCCGCCCCGATCGGCCGGCCGGCTGGTGGACGGCGAGTGAACACGCCGCCCTTGGGGCTTTCGGTGGCATTGGGGCGCTCTGCTCCTTTCCGCCCGGTCGGCTGCGGGCGGGAGTTCGCACTCGTTCTCGCCCACTCGGCCACGAAGCTTTGAGACGGCCGGCGAGCCCGGGGGTTCTTTCGTGGGAGCGGGGGTCGTTTGCGGCAGGGGACTTGGTGGAGGTCGGGGTCTCTTTGTTGAATAATGACTATCGGATAGGTTGTTGACGACGTGATTGTGGAGAACGGGGTGTTTATTCCGTGTTCTTTAGAGTGTAGTTGATCGTTTCATTCAGCTTCTAATAACACAAATGTGCAAACGAGCGGTCAGGCGTTGTAGAAAAGGAGATTTCGTTTCGGACGTTCGGCTTTTGTTACGAACTGCAGTTCGCGTTGCACGCTTTTTTAAATTGCGATTTCAAGCGAAAGACTGCGTATATTCCGTCTTCTCGGACGCTCGGTTGTAGACTGTTTGTACAGCTGACGGGCAGGTAGCAAACCACCTTTTTGCAAGACGCCGGCCGCAAGTCGCTCGGCTGACTGTATTTCTGCCGTCAACACTTTGCAGTTATTCCGTGATCGCCCCCACCACCCATTTCGCAGCGTTAAAAGTTCAAACGCACTGCTTTTTCTCAACAAAAAAGCAACTCGAACAAATGGGTAGATGGTCGTTTCTGCAACGGTAACAAGTGAATGGCGGTCGCTTGAGAGTTGGAGCCGCCAATCGCCGTTCGATCCCTCCGCTGTCCTTTGCTCCCCCCCGTGTCCACTCCCGCCCTTCTCTTGCATCAAAACAACGGCCGCTCCTCCACTGCCACCGCTCGACGTCCACTGGCGGCAAGTCAGGAATCGCCCGAATGCCGCTCGTGCTCTCCGTCGATCGAGCGGAAGGAACTCCCGTCGTCGAGTGGGCGTCTCGGAGGTCGCCCCGCCACCCGCCCACTGCTTTCTGTTGGGCAACAGCTCGCCCAGCCTTCAATCACCTCAAATCAGTCTTCCAGTCGATGGATCGAATGGAGACGTTCCATTGATCGCTGGAGTTAGGGGAGGCCGGCGCGTGTGTAAGAAACGAGCCCTCAGCTCTCCACTCCTCGTCATCGTCGTTTCGACCGCCCACTCGCCCGATCGAGCGGCTCTCCGTAGCGGGCGGCGGGCGAGCGGCGGGACGAATTCGCGGCCACTCGGCGGTCGACGGCGGGCGCCCGTTCGGAGCGAGCGAGCGGGCGGACGGGCGGCCGACCGCCGCGTTCATTCGGCGGACGGGCGGGCGGAGAGCCCCGCAGCGATGCCCGCCGCTTCTGCCGAGCAAGCGACTGTCGCTCCCGATCGGCCCGTTCGCTCGTCGGGACAGCCACTCCAATCCTTCGCCTTCCGCCGGCCTCCTCGCCGTCCGGCCGCCGAGTGGAAGCGAGCGGCCGCCGCCTTTCGGCGCGTCTCGTCGAGTGCGGGCGATCGAAGCGGCCGGCGGCGTCTCGGCGGAGCGGCGGGCGGGCGGTGCACTCGCTTCTTCATTCGGCGGGTTGAATGAGTGGAGGGAATTTTTATTCCGTTTGGATTCGCTCGTGGGGGTTTTGCAACGCCTAAGTGTTGTGCGGGGAGTGTTCCCGAATAGCGCTGGAGAAGAAGCTTGAAAGGCGTTCTTTCTTTGTCCGCAAATAGATGTTCTCGGCATTCACTCGATGGTCGTTGCAAGAAGCACTCGCTTTATTCCGCCACCATCGATCGGCTTTGGCGCCGCCCAGAAGAGGTAAAATGCAGGCGACTCGCACGAACCGCATCGAATTTGTCCAGGAACAACCTATCGATGACACACTCCTCCCATTCGTTCGATCGGTCTTTCGTTCAACAAAGGAATGGGCAGCAAAACGGCTGTACGTGTCCGCTGGGCCGCTTGTTCGTGGGGATACCGCCGGATGGCCGTTGGAGAGGTCGATGTCGGTTGATGAGCGAGTCGAAGACCGTCTCAGTTGGGCATTGTCGGCATCAAACCGATTGCTTACATTTGTAGAGTTGATGCGGTGCATTGCCAGCTTATTCTGGCCGCCTTCAAACTTTCCATCTTAATTTTACGTGTCGACACGAGAATTGAGTGTACACAACGTCGATGTTCTTCTTCTGCCAAAACGATCCACTGCTCGTCGTTCACTCCCGCCCGAACTCCCACGGTCGGCAATCGTCGGCGTCCAGTGGAGAAGGCGGCGCACAAGAGAGGACGCTCCGCGGACGGCCGACCAACTCCCGGCCGGCAGCTGCGAGTGGGCGGGCGGGCGGCCACTCGCTGGCGACCCGCCCGCACTCGCCGCCCGCCCGCTCGAGGACGCGCGTTCGCTGCCCCCACTCGCCGCCCGCCGCTTTCTGCCGGGCGGCTCGCGAGTGCCTCCGCCCGGCCGGCAGTTCGGGGCGGGCGGCAGTTTTCTTCTGCGTGTTGTGGGGGAGGGCGGCGTGGTTCGGGGTCTTGCTTGTTGTTTGCTTTTTTTCTTGATGGTAGAGTTGGGAAGCGGTGGGTTCAGCGATATCTTGTTGATTTACAAAGGAGGTTATTCCGTTTCGATGAAGTCCTTGACGTTCTCAGTTGGTGAACGACCCGCTAGATGAAAAAAAGCACGAGCTCGCTGGACGCTCTCCCCACTCCTCCCCTCTCGTCCCTCCGGCTCGGTAGGTCGAGCGAACAGGAGCCTTCCGCCCGCCCTCCGAACAGCCGCTCTCGAGTGGACGGCGGCTTCTTCGGACGAGCAGTCCGGTGGGGAGTGGGCGGAATCCCCTCGGGCTGCTCGTCTCTCCCCGCTCGACAGAGGGGAGATGCCCGAGGAGTTCTCCAGTGAGCGCTCTCCGACCACCGGCGGCAAGGGCGGCTGTCGAGTGGGAGGATCGTTCTCGTGATCGAACGGCGAGCGGAGGAGTGGGGGTTGGGGGTCGGACGGGTGGGAAGTGGAGGTGCTTGGTGCTCCATCTTTATTCTGCGACAATCTTGTGGAGGGGTTTGAGGATTGATTTCGGTTTCCATTAGTTTGTTCCGCTCTTTTTCATGCAGCCCGTGTTCTCCAATGGGTGTGAGTTGATTGTGAGCAGAATGATCCATTGTCCGTTGACATCAACAGCTCTGGTTTGGTTGGTAGAAGCCGGGGGCGGTTACTCGACATCGAATCGAAAAGGAAGAAGCGGCACTCATGGCACCTATTCCGCACTTGCATTTGGTTCGAAAGAAGACCGCTTGTGGATTGACAGAACATATGGTGTTTATTCCGTGTATTTGATTTCGCATCACTTGTTGCTTTCCCCGCCCGATCGAACGCGTGCTCTCGACAGAAACTTTCGATCGTGAGCTCGCGTCCTCCCAAGAGCAGCCGGCTTCTTCGGTCCAAACACACGCCACACTCGCCGGGGAAGGGCGTTCACTCCAGCTGCAGTCGGTGGAGGAGTCCGAAGAACCGCCCGCTCCCCGAACGGGAACGAGGAGGGGCGGCGGGGAGGGACGGGCGGCGGCCGGGGCTTCTTTTCGGCGAGTGGCCGGGCGCCCGTTCGGTCGGCCGAGTGACCTCGATGGGGTCTTCTCTTCTTGTTGTTGATGACTGGGTTAGCGTTCGTTTTATTCCGTACTGCTCGATGTGTTGGCGGAGGGGTAGACCACGTCATCGCGCAACTTCCACGCACTCACGCGTCGTATTGGCGGAAAGCGGTGCAGGAATATCGCGGATCATCAATGCGCTCCCGTATTCAGTGTGTTTCTGACCAATTGTCGTTGTCGAATATAGGTCACTAGAGGCTAGTGGCGGGCGTTTTTAAGTCCAAGCAAGTGCGCATTCAATCCAACGGTCTTCTGACGGTCGGTCGTGGGCACTCGCGAAACGAAGGCGTGCTCGAAACACGCGAGAATTTTCCTCGTGCCCGTCTCCGCCCCGCGTTGCTTATGAGTGGGCAGTTGCGGTGAGTGGGAGCTTATTCCGTATTGATTTTCAGTTGGAACGGTGACAAAGCCACGAACGTTTCTCAAGCCACGTGGAGCAAGCGCACACGGTTTTTTGACCGCTTTTTGTGTGCGGGTTTCGGTAGTTTCATTTCGCACAAGACCTGCCTGTCTCGTCGGAACGATGTTAGTTCTGTTTGGTCAAAAGCGATCTACGTGACAGTTGGACAATGACGTCGCTTTTTGCACCTTCAGAGACCACTTTCGGCGACGACTTGTGAGACCTCGCTTGTTTTTGTTTGGACCATTCCGTCAGACGGAGAACAACAAAAAGATTTGCCCGGCCACTCACTGCTGCTTCAAACAAGATCGCTCTCGCTGCTCAAAAATGAGATAAGCGGACGGCTTTCGATCTCAAGCGACCGTCTAGCACTCTGCTTGTCTCAACTTCGAGCATAGCTCTCTTGACTGGGGTGCTCGAATGAAGCGCGTGAAGATCGAACACGAATTCTATACGTTTGCGGGTCAACATATAGGAGGAGATTATTCCGGGTCCTTGACTCACACGACCTCTTCTTTCATTGGTATGCAACAACCGTTTATTCAGATCGTATGGCGTCCTTCTCGCCTTTTGCATTCCACTCACAACAGCGGCCTTCAATCCCCACGCAACACGGGGTTCACCGACCCCTCAACCACTCGTCTACAACGGGACTCCTCCCACCAAACCGCTGCGCTCGTTTCGCCCACCAGTCGGCGGCGGCTCGGCGGTCGACACACGAGCGAGGGGACGCGCGAGAGGGCGGCGATTCGGCCGCCCGTTTCTTTCCGCCCACTACTTTCCGCCCGCTTCCTTCCGGTCGGCCGGCTCCTCCCGCCGCTCTGCACAAAGGGCGAGTGGACGGCGCGGAGGACGCTCCGGGCGACCGGGAGGATGGAGGCCGCAAACTCCCGCGCCTTCCGCTCGTTCGGGCGGTCGGGCGGCGGCCCGAGGCGGTGAAGGGCGGCCGTCGGTTGGGGGCCGCCTTTCGGGCACTTCCGCTCCACTCGCCGCCCCACGGGATGGGCGGCCGATCCCCCAAACTCGCCGCCGCCCACTCGGCCGACCCTCCGCCGACTGCAGCGAGAAGACGGCCGCTGTTCGTGGGCGGAGAACGCCGCCCTCTGCCCACTTCTCCCCGCCGGAGCGCCCACTCCACAAGGCGGCCGCCGTCCACTCGCCGCTTTCGATCCGCGCGGACGGCGGGCGGCTCCAGCAATCGACCGTTCGATGGGGGAGTGGCCGGCAGCAGACATTCGTTATGTTTTGGCGGTTGTTCCGCACTCACTCTTTGATTGGGAGCTGCTCGATTGAATGGCGCGTCGTAGGGCACTGCGGTTTGTGGAAGCGGGATGGCGAATGTGGAGGGATTCTTCTTTCACCGATCGAGTTTCTCGTACTTCCGTTCGGTTATTCCGGTATCGTTGTTTGGCTGTGGGGAAGGAGTGGCCACCTGAAATTACTCCAAGTTGATTTTATTCCGGTCGGTCTGCGTTGTCCTTGTCTGCGAGGGGCTCCCAGTGGACACTCGGGAGCAATCGCCCGCTTGTTCGAATGGGTGACCAAGGGGACTGCCGGTCGTTGCAGCGGAAGGGGCGCCAATACGAACGGAGATGCGCGTTGTCGCGGTCTTCATTTCAACGATGAGGAGGTGGAGTATTGGGAGGGGTGATTCCGCCCGTGCAGCTAGTGACAGCCATCCTTTGGATTTCTCGGGCGAGTTGAAGACAAACAATTGGACTCCATGCGCCGAGCGAATGCTTTCTTCAATTCACTATCCGTGTCCTCCAAACACTTGCCATGCGGACTGCTCTCAAGCCACGCGCCGTCGGCCGCCCGCCGAGCACACGATCCTCTCGGCAGGCGTCCGCCCTCCTCTTCGTCCACCGGCCGGCCGGTCGCTCCTCCCCGCCCGCCCGCACTCGAACGACGTCCACCGTTGGGAAGAAGCGAGCGGAGCGGGGGAGCGGCCGCCTGCTTTCGGTTGGAGGCGGCCGCTTCTTCCCTCCACTCGGCCGCTCCGACCACTCGCTTCCGCCCGCCCGCCCACACGGCCGGCAGTCCGCTCCACAAACCACTGGACTACGCGGCCACTAGGCGGGCGGGCGGCTTCTTCGGCGTCCCAAAGGCCGGGCGATCACGAGTGTGTCGTGGAGATCGGCCGATCGCTCGTTTGTGGAGCGGAGGCGGGCGGAAGGGAGCGCCCAGCAGACGGGCGGGCGTTCGGAGCGCCCACTCGTTCCGCGGGACTCGCCGATCGCTCGACGGCCGGCGGCCAGTGGGCGGTCACTCGCGCGGCGGTCTTTTCTTTTTGGTCGTTGAAGAGAGCACTAGGATGCGGGGTATTCCGTCCGCGGTTTTATTGACGGTCTGCTGGAGTTTCTCTCTCTGTCTGAAACGGCCGACAGAAAGCCGCAAATAGTTGACTTTGATGCGTTGAACGGCGTTTTAAATTCTGTTTTGTTCGAGGAATGATTTCGTTTGATTTTAATTCGCATTATTGACGTGAAGCGCGGCAATTTTATTCCGTCCTTCGCGGCCGTGTGATTGGAGCATGCTTATTCCACCAGATCAGTTGGGGTTTCTTTGCCCGTTCCCCACAACCGCCTTCTTTCAACCATCCACACCCAACGCTTGTGCCGGAGTGACGGTCGGAGTGGAGGGCGACTCCCGGCCGTCCACTCGGTTCTCCCGCTCGCCGCTCCGCTCCGCCCGTCCACTGCTCGAATCAACGGAGCGACTGGGGGCTCGACGCCCGTTCATTCGAGCACTCGAATCGTCGGAGAGGGCGGGGATCGATCCAGCGGGCGGCGGCGAGCGGAAGAAGTCGGGGCGTCTTTCCACTCGGCCATTCGGGCACTCACTCTCTTCTCGCTCCAGCGATCACTTGGGGTTCCATTCACTCAAGGCAGTCGGCGAGTAGTTCTCTATTCCGTGGACGAGTTAACGATGAATGATTATGCCCTCGCGGGAGGGAGTTGGAGACCGTCATCGAGCAGCCGCCCTCCCGCAACAACGGGCGGGAGATCGCCGTTTCGCTCAAGACGGCCGACCGCCGTGGGATTTCGGCCTTCGGGCGGCAGGAATCGGGCGTCCTCCCGCTCTCCCCTCGCCGCTTCGAAATGGGGCGGGCAAACGACTCGAGTTGATGGCAGAAGCGGTCCTTGCAGCACATCGCGTAGGTGGAAGCGGAGATCGAATCGATTTGTTTGCAGAGCGAGAATTTGGAGAAGATTATTCCGGGCAGCCTTCTTGCTTTTTTCTGTGTGTGACTGATGTTGATTTTTTAAGCATCGTTCGAACCAGACGTGTTTTGTTTCTTTCGATCGAACAGAACTATTTGGTTTGTCCCGGCTTTTTTACGAGTGTCACTCGACCGCACCGATCAAAAGTCCACCCATCACACGGTCGATCCACCTGCAGGCAGTTCGCAACTGACCGCTCGCGCACGACCCGTCGGGACGTCCACAAAGAGCAGGGAACTCGCCGCCCACTCCTCCCCAGCATTCGATCGACGGAGTTTCGTCCTGCCGGTCGTTCGCGAGCTGCCGGTCGGGCGGCGAGGTGCCCGCGACGAGACCTCCCGCCGCCCCCTCCACTCGAAAGCGGGCGGCCGACGGGACGAGTGGGCGGCGGGAAGAAAAGAAGGAAGGGGTGGACGGGAAAACAGAGCGAAGAGTGGGTCGTTTTCTTTACAAGTCGGTTCACGGCGACGAGCGTGGATTTCGTTGTGCTTGATGTTGAGTGGTGCTTCTTTTGCGGTCGGTGGTTGGAGTCGTGTAGAACGGAACAAACGAGAAGTGGCTGCAGTCATGTGTTGGTTATTCCGCCCTCACCTTTTTTGTGGTCCTTCATATCCAAGCGTTTCGGACAGGTGTTATGGCGGCCTATCGTCTTTATTGTTTTGTGAAAATTTGAAGTCGATGACGAACGGCGTTTCAAGCTTCTTTTTTGCGAATTGACAGAAGCGCGATTGGAAGCGGGTGCTGAATGTAGGCGGCGGCATTTCAATGGTCACGTTGGGCATCATGGTACTTGTTTCATAGATTCCCGTCATGTATTTCACGAGCTGGATTTCTTGCTTGCAGAACGTCCTGTTTCGATTTGAATCAGTGGTTTCAAATTTATTTGCTCGGTCGCTGATTTCTTTGTTTCCCAACTTTCTTCGTCCCTCCAATTTGGCGCACCACGTTCACTTGACTGCATTATATTCCGACGCAAAATGGCATAAACGAGCGGTAGTTATTAGGGCCTAAAGAAACGAGTAAACAGTCAACGAATCAACTCCCTGCACACGAACACGCAGTCGGAGAATACGGTTAATGCCCAGTCAAACAAACGACTGCTTTGCGGAGAGCAGTTGGGCGAGCGGCTTCCTTTCGTGCTCGAAACAAGCGGCCGGCGGGGAGGGGAGCGCGCAGGCGGGCGGCAAAAAGCGAAAAAAAGGCGCCCCGCTTCGAACGGAAGGCGGCGGCCGGCCGACCGAGCGGCGGGCGGGCGGCGGACTCCCGCTGGTTGTTTTTCGTCGGAAAGCGGGCGGCGGACGGGCGGCCGCTCGAGCGAACCCGACGGCGTCCAGCGCGACGAGCGGCGAGAAGCGGCGGGAGTGAACGGGCGGCCGCTCCCCGCGGAGGAGCCCGAGCGGCACACTCCCGACCGCTCGGCCGCCCCGCCAGCCGGAAGAAGCGGCGGAGAGCCCCCAATCATCGCGCGGGATCGCCGCCTTCCACGGGTGAGCAGCCGGACGGCCGCCCACCCGCACGAGAGCGGAGAGGACGAGTGCTCGTGGTCGTGGGGCGGGCGCTCGAGCGAACGGGCGGCAGAGGGGCGTCTCCCGCTTCTCACTCCGCAGTGCCCACTCCAACCGACCGCTCGACCCGCCTGCCCGCTCGGACTGCCGCTCTCGTCGCCTCCAAACCTGCGGGTTTATTCGAGTGAGTGGAGAGCGGCGAGAAGAACACAGTCTAGTGATCACTTCGATGCTCAACGGAAGGCCGAACGGAGTGCCCGGCGGAAGAAGGCGGCGGACGAGCGGCTCAACGGGCGGCCTCCTTGCCGACCGCCCACTCCAATCAACGGCCTCCAGTGGGCGAGGAGCAGACCGAGTGGACGCAGCAGGCGTGCTCACTTCAAAAGCAGGGCAACAAACGAGCGTTGAACGGCGAGCAGCAAGACCGCCCGGTCAGGAGCGGGGGACGAGCGGCGGTGTGGAGCGGAAGTGATCGAAAATCCCCCAGAAGCAGGCGGCGGTCGGCGGCGTGTTCCCGACGAGCAGTCGGCAGTCGAGAGCGCGCCGAAAAATGCGGAAAGTGCGGGAAGCCGTGGAAATTGCGGCCACTCGTTCGGTTCGATTGCCGCCGCTGGACGAGTGGACGAGTGGGCGGAGGGCGGCGGCGAGGAGGACGGCGACCAGCCGGCAGCAATCCGGCGGCCATTTCTTTCCGCTCTCCTCCGAGAAACTGGGGGCTCGTCGCCGCCGAAAGGGGCCGAACGGGACGTCCACTCGGAAGCGGCGGGTCGATCGGCGAAGTGGTGGGGTTCAAGTCTTCTTTCCATGCGCTTGCAAGACGCAGAGAGGAGGGGGCGGAAGGCGACCCGCGGAGGCCGTTGGTGGGCGAGTTGCTCGGGGTATTTTTCGAGTCATCTGTTCAGACTTCTCTGTAGACTGCAAGAGAATCAAGTACTTCTTGCCGACATGCCCGATAACAAACGCCTCTGCTCGCCGTTTTCCCAGCTTCAACTGCCGATTTCTGCAGCTTCTTCACTCTCGCCCACCACTCGCCCAAAGCAATGCAAACAAGCAACAAACTCGAGCGCAAAGCAAAGGCCCAGCTGCTTGCAGCCGCCCGTGTTCCCCACCAGTCGGCGGTCGCCTCCTCAACCGCCCCCCGCCATCCTCGGCGGGGAGTTTCTTTCGACTCGCGTCTCCAACGGCCGCCTTCACGAGCACGCGGCAGCGGGCGGTCCACCACCACGAGACGACGAACGGCCGCCCTTCCGTCGAGCAGTGGACGAAACGACGGCGATCCTCTTCGTCCGCGGGATCCCCGGCGGTCGATCGATCGGCGGGCTTCGAGTTGGAAGGCGGCAAGCGGGCGCTCCTCTCCGCCGTTCGGTCGGTCGGGCGGACGAGTGGGAGCGAGCGGGCGGCAGAAAGCAGGCGACTGCGCACTCGCCCGCCGTCGCCCCGCTCTCTCGTGATCGTTCCGGTGATTGCGGCCACTTCGGAGGGAGAAGTGGGGGGAAGACCGCCCGTCTGCCCACTCCTCGTCCACTCGCCGGAAGAGCGGGCGGTCCTCCCACCAATCCGCCCGCCGCCCGTTCAACCCGACCGCCCGCAACTCCCACCCGCCGACCACCAGCAGCCCCAAACGGCGGTCTTCCCCGCCCCGCAACACGCGAGTCCGCCCGTCCACTCGCTCTCCTCGTTCTCCCGCTCGCCCGCCGATCCAACGGGCGGTCGAGAGCGCCCCGTCCGCCGTCGTTCGCTGAAGGCGGGCGGGCGGTCGATCGAACCACTCGTGTGGAGGGAGGAGTGGGCGCTGGGGGCGGGAAGGCGGCCGGGGGAACGCCGAGCGGCGTCTTGTTTCTCTCCGCTCCTCACTCGCTGCATGTTTGCTCTTGCTGGGGATTTCATTAGAGGATTGAGCGAACGGGGATCAGCAGAGCAAGCCGGCAGTCGGCCGTGTGCCCGCCTGTTTGTGGGGCGGCGGGACGAGCGGGGCTCCAGCGGCCGCCTTCCACCGGTCCTCCGACCGCCGAGCTGCAGCGAACAAACGGGAGCGTCTTCCCCTCGCCGAGTGGCCGAAAAAAGCGAGTGGGCGGAGCGGCCGGTCGATCGCTCACTCAGTTCAACCCCAACACGCCGTCGTCCATCTGGTGCGCACTGATTGAAACGAAGTAGACGGATCGCCGGGTTGTGTTCACGCCCAAGAGGATGAGAAGGGAGTGGTGAGTGTCGAGTCACGAATTCGAGCAGGAACGAGGGGTGGCGGCCGGGGGAGTGGCGGGCGAGGGGAAAGAGCGACTCGTGGCCCGTCTCCAGCAGTCGACCGGCGAAAGAAGCGAGCGGTGATCTTCGTGGGAAGGAGCGGAAGTGTGCTCGCCGCCCACTTCGGGCCCCTTCCGCTTTCGTCGATCTCCGCGGGCAGCGCTGGGGATCGCCGGTCGGGGCGGCCGCAGCGGCAACGGCGAGGAGCACGGGCGGACTTCCGCTCGCCCCTCTCGCTCGTTGTCCACGAGAATAACGGCAAGAAACGACAGCATTAGGGGCATCGCTCCTCGTTCTTTCCAGGGGGAGGTCGCGGAAATGTCCCGTCGATCGACGAGTGGACTGTTTGTTGATGGACGCCCCCCGTTGTGGGCTGCACGAAGCCGGTGGACGCCCGCCGCCGTTCGGAAGACTCCACTCTACTCGGTCGTTCCCGCTCATTTAGGGGTGCAACCGAGAGACCGCCGGCCGGTCGACCTCCTCGTGCTGGAGTGTTCCCCCGTCTTCCGCTCGTTCGCTGTGGAGCTCGAGGGCGACGAGGAGGGGACGGGCGACTGCGGACGCTCCGTGGAATGAACGCGATCTTGTCGTCGAGTGGATCGAGTGGGGGAGGGGATTGCAGAGGAGTGTGTTGTCCAAAGGATGCCCGCACTCGCCCGGAAATTCGCGTTCGAGCGGGCGGCGGGCGGGCGGCTGTCGGGGCGGCCGCCTCTCCGCCTTCCCGCCGGTCCGCTCGCTTCCTTTCGGGCGGCCGCTTTCTCTCGTGTTCTCCGCTTTGTGGTCGTCTTCTGTCGCTCCCTCGTCCGAGTGACTTCGCGGTCAACACTCGACTCAAAACCCGCACGGATCGCTTTGACGAGTCGCGTGTTCGTCGCCTCCGCCTGCTCGTCGACCGCCCGCTTTTGCCGCCGCCTTTCGAAATCCGCCGGCCGCCCGCTCGCCGTCGGTTGCGCCACCCGCCGGGCGGCAGGCGGCGGGCGGCGGGCAGTCGGAGGGGGCGGCTTTTTACTCTTCGCCGCCTCCGTTCGGTTTTTGTTCGCGGCAGGCGATGTTTTCGCTCGTTTCGCGTGAATCTCTCGTGTGTTGCTTGAATTAATCTGATGATCGGCGAGGATGGCGTGTGGACGACGAATAACGAACGTGATCCACGCGAAGAAGAGGGTGCAGTCTGCAACGGATGAAAGAATCCGACCGACAACGATTGATTTGCTTGGTGCAAAACAAAATGAAAAAGAAAACGGGTGACGGACGAGAGCGGAAGCAAGGCGACCACTAGCGAAAGCAATGCTTGAACGATGGTGTTGTGGAAAAACAAAAGATGCGATGGATTGAAACAAATTTTGTGTACAAATGCCGGCGGCCATTAAAAAGAACGGAACGAAATGTGATGAACATGAGCGGCCGTGAGCAAATAGAATAAAGACCAATTTCGGGTTAGAATCGTCCTCGGGACGGACTAAATTATTCCTGAAAAACAAAAATAAGACGCTTGATTGACTGGAAAACGGTAAGCGAACTCCTGTGTTTGCGTCGGTCCTATCGTTCGCTGCAAGAAACCACACGATCGCGATCGACCGCCGGCAGCAAACGAGCAGAAACTAGGACACGAGAAGAGGAACAGATGGATTGGACAACAGGAGACGGTGTTCGGAATAACCGCGCTCAACAACCGGAAGCACAATTATTGAAAGAAGAGCCGCGTCCCGTCCGCCCGACCACTCCCCCGAACAAGTCTCCCTTCTGCCCATTGGAAGGGAGGAGTGCAAGCCGCCCACTCGCCGTCCGATGAACGTTCCGCTCCTTAACGACGAGCAGGATGGCTGCTTGTGGTTGACGGCGGCGTAGATTTTCCGTTAAAAGCGGACGCCCGAAAGAAAAACAGTAGACATTTGATTCTGCGAGACGGAATTATCGAACCGCGTGTTCGTCTTCAAACACAAATAATCAATAAGCTAACCCACTACCCAACAATCCTTCTACCGGCTCCAACACAAGCCAACAATCGATCGATCCCACCGCCCTCCAACAGAAAGACCGCCCGATCCTCGTCTTGCCCCGACTCTCCCCGCCGCTCCGTCCACCACACGCTTCTCGCCACTCGAAATCCGACTGTTCGCGAGTCGCCTCTCGATGACTCCGATTGCGATCCAGGGATGAAGTGAATACATCCCCGCGGGCAGTCGAGTGGGATTTTAGTCCACAAGCACTGTGAAATCGACGAGTCGAGTTCCGGGGCGGAATAATAGAAAAAACTTGACGATATACTACGTCGTCAATCGTTTTTTTTCTACCAACATCACAGAAAACAAACGTCCGAATACCCATCACTCCCGGCCCCTCACCCCTCCAGCAGCTCCGAATGACGCCAAAAATGAGGGCAATCCCACCAAAACAAGTACGAGACGAGTAATCCAATGGAAAATAGCAATCGAATTCGTGCGTTGCCGTCGCCCCCACCGCTCGCTGCAAGAAACCGGACGATCGACAACCGGCGACGAGCGAGCAGAAACGAGTGGGCGAATCGACGCGAACGATTGTACGCCTACACCAGAAAAGGAAAGTTCACGGAATAGTCGCCCGTTAACCCCGGGAAGCACGCTCGGTGAAAGAAAAGCCGCGCCCCGTCTGCCCGCCCACTCCCCCCAACGAGTCCCCCTTCTGCCCACTGGAAGGGAGGAGTGCGGGCCGCCAACTCGCCGCTCAAAGAAGACCCCCCTCCTTTACGAAAAGCAGGACGGCTGCTTTTGGTTGAAGGCGGGCATCGGATCTCCGCAGATGGTGAAGGGGAAGAGCGTAGAAAAGCGAACGTTGGAAGAGACCGGGGAAGACAATAGAACGGAATTCTTGCCCAGACATCTGTAATCGAACTGAAAGAATTGAATGAACAACCGCCGCTTTCAACAAAAAGAACGCCCGATCGCCATCTTGCCCCGACTCTGCGCACCGCCCCGTCCATCACTCGCTTCTCGCCACTCAAAGGCCGGCTCTTCACGAGTTGCCTTCTAATACTACCAAACGGTGATCAAAACGTGAGGTGAATGCTCGAGACGAACAGTTGAGTGGAGGTTGAATTGACGAAATCAAAGAAACGGGCTCGGCGGAATAATAGAACGGTTCTTTTATCCAATGCATCGTTAATTCTCCCCATCTGCAAGCAATAGCCGAAATAAACTGCCAAGCACAACCCCGCCTTTCACTACTCCGACAATCCCGAACGACGCCCGAAGTGAACGGCGATCCGACCGCCTGCCCTCCAGTGGCGGCCGTCCACTCCCCGCCGACGGCCCCCTCCGCCAGCGCCCGGCAGCGAGGCGGCAGGGGGATGGGCGGCCGGGTGGGCGGTTGCAGTCAAGTGGACAACAAAGCGGGCAGGTCGTTACTCTTTTGAAATGATGACAGGTAGAGTACAATAAAAAACTGTGCTGGCATTGAGTCAAAGAAACTGGTAACACGGATCGACGCAATATTGTGCAGTGTTAACAACCTGCAAATTGAGCAATATTAAGTCTTTTGCAACAATCCATTGAATGCAACCGACCACCAACCACTCGGCCAGAAAGAATGCCCGCAAACGCGTGCAGCAACCGGCCACCAAGACGCGCCGCTCGGAGTCCCCCGCCGCCCCGTGGAGGCCGTCCGCCCGCCGCCCCTCCGCTCGCCGGCCGCCGAGTGGGCGCGGAGGGCGGGAGTGGGCGGCAGGCCGATCGGCGGCGGCGGTCGAACAAACGGTGAGCGGCGAGTAAATAGAAAAATGGCAGTTCATCCGTCTGTTGACGTCGACCCCACCACTCGCTGCAAGAAACCGAACGATTGATAGGCGGCAACAAACGAGCCGAAACGAGTGGGCGGGTTGACGCAAACGAGTGAACCGCGAAAGACGCATTCGCGGAATACCCGCCTTTACCACAGGAAGCACGACCAACGAAAGAAGAACCGCGCCCCCTCCGCCCGCCCACTCCGCCGAACGAGTCCCCCTTCTGCCCACTGGAAGGAAGCAGTGCGGGCCGCCACTTGCCGCTCGAAGAACGCACCCGCTCCTCTACGACGGGCAGGCGGGCTGCTTCTGGTTACAGACGGGTATCGATTCTTTGTTGACAGTGGATGTTCGAGCGGAGAGAACTGAAAAAATCGGAAGAACCCGCCTATAACGGTCACAACGCAGAGGCAATGGCGGAATCCCGGACAAACGCCAGCCTTCAACCGCAAAGAATTGAAGCAACAACATTCGGCATCGAACGAAAGTCCTCTCGACACCAGCACGAGTCAATAGCCGACCAAACCCACCCGCTCTCCAAACGAACGAACCGACCGCCGAGTTGCCCCGACTCTCCCCGCCGCCCCGTCCACCACTCGCTTCTCGCCTCTCGATGACCACCTGTTCACGACGCGTCTTGCCTTCGTTCTTCCAGTTGTGAAGTGAATGCTCGGCCCGAGCAGACGCGTTGATGTTGGATTTGACTAATAGAGAACCCCAAGAAGAGAGTCGGTGACGGAATAATAGACTTGTTCAACAATCCATTGCTTTATTTAATTATTGAGACTATCGACAACACGCATCTGAGACTACCCGCGGCAATTCCCACCACCACTCCTCTTCGCCCCTCCAACACCCTCGAACGACGCCCGAAGTGAGGGTGGTCCGGCCGCCCGCTCTCCAGTGGAGACCGTCCACTCGCCGTCGACGGCCCCCTCCGCCGGTCGCCCGGCAGCGAGGCGGCGGGCGAACTGGCGGCCCATCGGCGGAGTGGGCGGCAGAGCGGGAACTCCTCTTTAACTACTAGAGAATCTCGTTGTGTATTAGAAAATCCGTGATCTTGCTCTTCATTGGCCGTGTTATAGTCGAAACAGACGCCGAAATAAACGGCACCCATGCTGCTCTCTTGTTACCAAGAAAAAGCGAGTGATCTGATACAGCAGCAACGGAATAAAACCGGTGTGTCAATCCAGAACAGAATGGGTGATTGAATAGAAGTCGGCAGGCAAACTCAAGTCTTGACGTCGGCCCCACCGCTCGCTGCGAGAAAGCAAACGATCGACAGCCGGTAACAAGCGAGCAGAAACGAGTGGGCGGCTCGACGCGAGCGGTTGGACGGAAATGCGGCGGACACAAAACACAAAACAGGTGATCTGCAACAAATCAGCTGTGCTCAGGCAGGGCACACGACGGAATAACCGCCTTCCACCACAGAAAGCATGATCGCTGAAAGAAGAAACGCGCCCCGTCCGCCCGCCCACTCCCCCGAACGGTCCCCCTTCTGCCCGCTGGAAGGGAGGAGTGTGGGCCGCCCACCCGTCGCTCGAAGAACGCACCCGCTCCTCCACGACGAGCAGGATGTTTGCTTTGGTTTGGAGGCGGGTTTCGAATCCCTGCTGAAGGTAAATGTTCACTCAAAGAAGAAATGGTTGCTGCACGGAATTCCCACCACGTGCACCCGTTTTTGAACGCACGGAATCAAAAACAACCCAACCCATCCAACGCACCTTCTCTTGACTCCAACACTACTCAACGAACAATCGATTCCACCCGCCCTCCAACAAAAAGAAGGCCCGATAGCCGTCTTGCCCCGATTCTCCCCGCCGCCCCGTCCACCACTCGCTGCTCGCCGCTGGAAGGCGGGCTGTTCACAAGTCGCCTTACGATCAGTTCGTTCGACGATCTAATCGTGAAATGAAGGCTCGAAACAAACAGTTGACGGAGAGTTAGACATGCCGAGTCCAATAGGTTGCTCAACAGTTAGACCACTATCGAAAAGCCGCGTATGTGAATCCAACGCGCCCGCCACGAGCGATCTTCGGAATAATGCCCTTGCTCATCAATACAATGCATCGTTTAACCTTCGTATCGACTAACAACACAACTCGAACAAATGACCACAATCCCCACCACTTCCCGCCCTTCACCTCTCAAACGACCCCGAACGACGCCCGAAGTGAGAAGCGATTCGCTCGGCCGCCCTCCAGTGAGGGCCGTCCACTCGGCGTCGACTGCCCCCACCGCCGGCCGCCCGGCAGCGAGGCGGCGAGCGAACGGGCGGCCCATCGGCGGAGGGGGCGGCCGGGCGGGCGGCTGCACGACGAGTGGAGGACGAAGTGGACGGCTCCTTGCTATTTCGAGTTAAGCATGTGCATGAAAAATATGAAGAGTTGTGTGTGTGGCTGACGACGACAACTTGACAAAGACGAGGCGGAATTTGCGCATACAGATTGTGGCTCTACTGGGCGGAATGAAATGCAACGGTTTCTATCAACAACGTCGCAAGTAATCGAAAGAATTTGCATCTGCAGGCAAACGAGTAAGAAACAACGGGACGCTCACCATTCGAGCAGAAGAGCTGCCGACTCGTGCACCAGCCGACCATCAGAACGCACCGCTGGGAATCCCCCGCCGCCCGCCGGGTGCCCGACAGTCCGCCTGGCCGTCCGCCGTCCACTCACTCGGCGGGCGGCAGAAGACGGCCGAGGGGAGCGGCGGGACGAGCGGGAGTGAGTGGGCGGCGGCCGGCGATCACTCCCGCCCTCCTACTTGTGGGGCGGCCGCGTCGAACCGCTCGGCCGCCTGCAGCAGCGATGAGTTTTTTTACTCGTGAATGGCCGCTAACTGGGCGTCTGACACTCTCTGCAGGGAGTGGGCAGAAAAGAAGAGTTGCCGCCCGCGAGCGATGATAGCAAGATATACACGAGAGCATAGAAACACTTCTGCGCTCAAGACCGCTCTACGCGCAACGGAATGAAAACAAGTGCGTCAAAACAAGAACGTGGCGTGGGATTGAATAAAGCCGGCAGGCGGATTCACGTGTTGGCGTTGACCCTAGCGTTCACTGCAAGAAATCATACAACGTCAGCCGGCAGCAAACGAGCAGAACGAGTGGGCGAGTCGACGCGAACGATCGGAAGGTCAAACGAAGTTCTGCCGGAATAACCGCTCTTCAACTAGTGGTAGCACGATCAATGAAAGAAGAGCCGCGCCCCGTCCGCCCGCCCTTTCCCCCAAATAAGTCCCCCTTCTGCCCACTGGAAGGAAGGAGTGCGGGCCGCCCAGTCGCCGCCCGAAGAACGCACCCGCTTCTTCACAACGAGAAGAAAGGGTGATTCTAATCAAAAGCGGTCATCGAATCTTCGTTGTTAGTGAGCGGTCGAGTGAAGGGGACGTTCACAAAATACTCAGCCGTGACGGAATTATCAAAGCGAGAGCCTCCCGAACACAAAAAATTGAATGAACAACGTCCACCTTCATCCGAGCAAAGTTCTCTCGACTCCACCACGAATCAACGACCGATCAATACCGTCCGCTTCCAACAAAAAGGACGCCCGACAGCCTTCTTACCCCGACTCTCCCCGCCGCCTCGTCCACCACTCGCTTCTTGTCACTCAACAACCAGCTGTTTCCGAGTCGCCTGCTTATACTGCGATTGTCGATCCCATAGTGAAATTAATGGTCGTCTCGAGCAGTCGAGCGAGTCGGATAACATAAGTCAGTGCCGTCGGCAAAGCGCCAACCGTCGCGGAATATTAAAAATGCTTAGCAACCCATTGCATCGTCTGTTTACTCCCAATATACTACTACACCTGAAACGAATCTCCGCAATCTCAACCACTCCCCTTCACTCGCCCCTCAAACAACCCCGAACAACGCCCGAAGTGACAGGCAACCGACCGCCCGTTCTCCAGTGGAGGCCGTCCACTCGCCGCCGACTGCCTCCTCCGCCGGCCGCCCGGCAGCGAGGCAGCGGGCGACGCGCGGCTCATCGGCGGAGCGGGCGGCAGAAGACGGCCGGGAGGAGCGGCGGGACGAGCGGGAGTGAGTGGGCGGCGGCCGGTGATCACTCCCGCCCTCCAACTCGTGAGGCTGCCGCTCCGACCCGCTCGCCGCCTCCTGCCGGCCGCCCCGTCCACTCGCTGGGGGCCGCCGGCGAGGAGTTCGTCGGAGCCTCCCGCTCCGCCCGTCCCGCCTCCTCTTCGGCCCCCGGCAACTCGCTGCCGCCCGGACGAGTGGTGAGCGGACGGGCCGAAAGCGAGATAAAACGGCTGGCTGTACGAACAAACGGGGAGCGGCGAATTCGGTGGCTGCCAACAGCGAAAGAACGGACGGCAATGGTGACGTCTGCTAAGGAAAGCGAAGAAATAGAGAAAACGGAATAAGTGCCAGTCAATCAAAAAGGTCGCAGCATTGTTGACGAAAGAAGCAATCGGTCGTGACAGAAAGTGAATCCACGTGCAAGTTCAAAAACAACGGAAAGAAGTGAGCACGGAACGACCACGGTCGTAGAAGAAGTTTGCTTACAAAACAGCCACGGGTTGATAGGCGACTCAGAAAGCAAAATAGTGAAAAACAAGTGGATTTAATGCGGAGGTTTCTTGTGATGGCAGAGAAAGGAGCTCGTCACCCACCGTCGCGTTTTTGATCCTCTTCACGCATTTCAAGAAATAAACGGAATAACCGGTAACTCCCACCCTTTTCGCAAGCGAAAGAAACGAATAGTCGACAACGATGGGCGGCGAATCGCCCCGTTGACCGGTCGTCCCGCCTTGGTCCAAAAAGCTGTCCTCTTCTATCAACCAATAACAGATGTGCAGAAAGCGAACAATCAGAATAAGAATAAAACTCGCCGCCTCCATTCCACCAGTATACCCCGACAACGCTCACCAACCCGCCGTGTTCCCCGAGCGACCCACAGTCGTCCCCTCCTTCCAACGGGCGCGCCTCGGCGACGACCTCCGAGTGGCCGCCGGATTGCGCGCGGGAAGAGCCCCCGCGAACGGGCGGGCGGGCGGGCGGGCGAGCAGCCGGCCGCCCCTCCGGAAGGCCGATCGGCGCCCCGCCCGTCCACTCGCCGCCGACACTCGCGGCTGTCCGACGGTCTCCCGCCCCGACGACGAGACGCGGCGGGAGGGCAGGGGGCGGCGCACTTCGTGATGGGAGTTCTCGGATGAGCTGGCAGAAAATGGAATAAGCTGGTCAATGTAAAATGCTTGTGTTTTTAGGAGATAATCGACGGAATAATCAAAATCAAGATCGCCCTTCTTTACAACCGCCATCACAACGTGCCATGATCTCACGGAATAAACGCCTGCAAACAAGCGCCCTCCCACAAAAAGAAACGAGCTGCCCGTCATGTTTATAACTGGTAAGCTAGAACAACTCTCAGAAGACAAACCGCCCGAATTAAGCGAGTCCCCCAGCCTGCCAACAGAAAAGTTCGTACGGCCGCCGGTCTGCCCACCGAAAAGGCGGTCGACCACGAGCGAGAGGCCGCCGCTCTCCGCCCGCCGCCCCCGACTGTTTCGTGCGGCTGCGGACGGCGAGTGGAGCGGTTCGAAAGTGAGCGGAAGGCCGACCGTCGGCAGTTGGCGAGTCCACACGAAAGGCGGCGGTCGGATGAGCAGAGGACGAGCGCGTGCCGCAAGAAAGCGGTTGGAGGGCGGTGAACAAACGAGATGTGTCTTGAGCAGGCAGGCGTCCACTGGAACAAGGAAGAAAAGGTTAAAAGAAAGGCGCGTATTTGGATTAACCAGATGGTCAAACGGAAAGCGTTTCTTGGTCGACGGAATAAGCCATATTACCCACTTAAAATTAACACAGACTGAGGGACGCGTCGCATAACTTGCAACGAAAAAATGATGGTGGACGCCTACTCAACGACCGCGCTCTGATGCGTTTCCACCTGCTCATTGTCAGCCGCTTAATCCACCAAAACGAGTGGCAGAAATGGCCTGAACAAAAAAACGCGCGATTAGACCAGCCGCAGCGACCAGAGCCTCCCGCCACCCACTCGACGTCTACCGCCGCCCTGCCGAACAGCCGGCCGCCCACCCGGCGGAGATCGCAGTCGGCCGCGCGACGCCCGTCGTCCACGAGCAGGCCGGTCGGCGGGCGGCAGCGAGTGGGGGCGGGCGGGCAGTCGGTGGCGGAGAAGACGGGCGACCGGCCGGCCGCTCGCTTTGCCGATCGAGCGGCCGAAAGCGAGGAGTGAGGCGGCGGACGAGCGGGCGGGAGGGCGGCCGCTTAATCGCCGCTCGCTCACTCTGATGGCCGAACGGGGCGGTCGATCCACTCGCTCCACTCCGCCCGCCGCTCGACCGACCGCCTTCGAAATCGACCGTCGGAGTCGGCGGCCCCCCGAGCGGCCCGTCCGACGCGCCCGCGCAAGGAAGACGGCGGAGCGGGCGGATCGACCGGCGGCGCGAAAGCCGCCCGCCCGCTCGAGTGCCCGAATGCCGCGAAGAAGCGAGTGGACGGGCGGGAGGGCGCCCACAGGGAAGCGAGGCGGGCGGCCGATCCGGCGGCTTCTTTTCGGCCTCCTCGAAGCGACGGCCGGCTGCCGAGTGCCTGAGAAGGCGGAGCGACGACCGACTGGTGCAGCTGGAGGGCGGCTGCTCGGCGGGGAAGGAGGGCCGCGGGGTGTCCACTCACGCGGGTCGGTCGGCGAGTGACTGCAACACGCGATCTCTCGTTCCCTGTCGTTGGCTTCATAATCGAGCGACTGTATTGCGTGTATACGAATGGAGTGTTTCGAAAGAGGCCTTCCTGCCCACGTGATCAAGAAGATAGGGCCTCCAGTAAACCGTAGGAATCTACGGAATAACTTATTTCTCACCAGAAGCAAGCAAAAGAAACTATTGTCTGTAGTCTCTCCGACGCAAAATCCTGGAAACTCCACTTGCTGCTTACCGACAGAGCAGCGAACACACCAGCCGAAAACGGACTGCTGGACGAGTTGTCGCGAAAAATGAGCGCCGTCAAGCGAAACATCGAGTTGAGGACTACTAACGTGTGGCGGAATAAGAGAACGCCATTTTCCATCAACTCCTCGCTGCTCAAAGAACGAAACGACTACGAATAACGCCTGAAACGAATAAGTGGAATGCAGAAGCAACTGTCGTCAATGTGAAGCTACGAACTCGGCGAATTCGCCGTGAGACAAGCTCGAGGCACATCATTAGGCGATGTACGGAATAGCGGGCTCTTGTGGGAGCCGACGGGTTCGTTTTGTTCAGACCGGCTGCACGAACGGCGGCGAGCTCGAATTACTCACAAAAATTGGAGAACGACACGCAAATCTTTGTTTCTTCGAACAGTCACAACAGTTTGCGCTCGTTCTCTCGGGCATCCATAGATAGGTGGTTGGCGTGGGAGTGGGCGGCATGCAATGTTTGCGTTCAAAGCACAAAACGTCGCGGCGGAATAACGCAAACCTGCAACTGCTTTCACTCGTACTGAGAAAGAAAAGTGTCGATCGTTGTCCACAAGCAACGTGAAACTCGGATAAACGACTAAAAACTCACCCACACAAGCAGCTGCCAACCGTTAAACCACGAATAGTCGTTGACCACAAACGTTCGTTTCCAAGTCGATCCATTCCACAAGAACAACAAGCAATATAGAAAGCCCCTCGCCGTGTAATCGTTGAATGCACTCGACTTGATCCACTCGCTCTTCCCCACCCCACCGCCCGTTCATTTCGCCCACCAAGCGACGACCGGTAGCTCCGTCTCGCCGCCACTCCGCTCGATCGGGAGGGCGGCCGGCGCCCAGCGGTCGGTTCCGGTGGGCATCGCGGCCGTTCTGCTCGTCCACCGGCCGCCGCCTGCTCGCTTCTCCGTCCGGTTGATGGGCGGACTGCCCGCGAGACACGAGCGGTCGCCCGCCGCCCCGCTGGCCGCCGTCCACTTCCGCCGGCTGAGCGGAAACTCCCTCCAGCAACCAATAGCTGTTTGTTCGGAGAGAGCGGACGTCGATCGATCAAATGGCCGTTGAAAGCAGTTCTTCCAAACCACCCGCTGCAGTCTGTCGACGGCCCTCAAACGACCACCGACGGCAACGAGCGGCCCACTCGCCGACGGCGGCGACCTGCGAGAAGCCGGCGGATTCCTCCGGTTCGTCCGGACGGCTGGTGGACGGCCGGCTGGTGGACAGCGAGTGAACACGCCGTTCGCTTCTCGTGTGCAGGGGGCTTCCAATGGCAGTGGGGGCGCTCTGCTCCTCTCCGCCCGGTCAGCTGCGGGCGGGAGTTCGTGCTCGTTCCCGCCCACTCGCCACTCGGCCACGGAGCGGCGGGACGCCCAGGTGCAGTTGGCGGTTCTTTCTCGAGGGCGAGGGTTGTTTGCGGCGAGAGGATGAGTGGAGCTCGGGGCCTTCTTTGTTGAATGAAGACGATGGGTAGGTTAGTGATGAGAGGATTTATTATATTCCGCAATAACTCGTCCCGCGTGGTAATCTGATTTGTTCAAAACCGAACGACAACGCCGGGCAGGCAGTTAATCAACAAAGTGGTGGTGAAGATTTAGTCACAGCCGCTCATCACTTGTCCGTCAGTGGTGTTTGCATTGAACGTCTTTCTTTCATCACGTGCTTAAATGAAAAATCAATCCTTGTTTATTCCGCCACTTCTTCGTAGCCGTTCAGTTGGTGGGTATGAAGCAGAAAAATTTCTTGTGGGACTTCGGCCGTAAAACGGTCGGTGGCTGCCTTTTTGTCACCAGCGCCTTGCGTTTATTCCGTCCGACGCAGGTCTTGAGGAGCGCGTTGAATTCGAACGCACCTCGCTTGCACAAACAGCGGCTCGACTGGATGGGTTAATCGACGGGTCAATGGACGGCAAGGAGTAAGTGCCGGTTGCTCTCGAGTAGGAATTGCCGACTGCATTCAAATTCCGTCTTTTTTTGTGCTTCTTCCAGGCTGCTTTCTCACCGCTCGCTCCCCGTCGTCCACTCCCGCCCTCCTCGCGCATCGAAGTGATCGCCGCTCCCCTACCGCCCCCAATCGACGTCCACTGGCGGCAAGTGAGGAGTCGCCGGAATGCCGCTCGGGCTCTCCGTCGATCGAGCAGAAGAAACCCCCGCCGCCGAGTGGGCGTCTCGGAGGTCGACCCCGCGATCCGCCCACTGCTTTCTGTTGGGCAACAGGCCGCACACTCTCCACTCACCTCAAAGCAGTCTCCCCATCGATGGATCGAATGAAGGCGTTCCTTTGGTCCGCTGGAATTGGCGGTGGCTGGTGGACTCGCGGTTGGGATCCCGCTGGCATTCTTCGAGAAACGAACCCTCCACTTTACTCTTCTCGTCGCTCCCGTCCCGCCCGCCCACTCGCCCGTCCGAGCGGCTCTCCGTTGCGAGCGGCGGGCGAGCGGCGGGACGAATTCGCGGCCACTCGGCGCTCGACGGCGGGCGCCCGTTCGGAGCGAGCGGGCGGACTCCCGGGCGGCCGACCGCCTCGTTAATTTGGCGGACGGGCGGGCGGAGAGCCCCGCAGCGACGGCCGCCGTCCACTCGGCGCTCAACACACGGCCCGTTCGCTCGTCGGGACAGCCACTCCAACCCTCCGCCTTCCGCCGGCCTCCTCGCCGTCCGGCCGCCGAGTGGAAGCGAGCGGCCGCCGCCCTTCGGCGCGTCTCGTCGGGTGCGGACGATCGAAGCGACCGGCGGCGTCTCGGCAGAGCGACGGGCGGGCGGTGGACTCGCTTCTTTGTTTGGCGGGTCGCGGTTTTGAATGAGTAGGTTCTTATTCCGCGTAGATTTACAGCTTGAGCTTAGTGGAGGCCTTTACAATGACCACTTGTTGTACGGGACGTCTTTCCGAACAGCGAGGAGGGAGAAGTGTGGAAGAAGGCGTTTTTTCGGTCTTCTCTCGAATCGACGCTCTCGGCGTTCACTCAGTGGTTGTTGCAAAAGGCGCTTGCATTATTCCGCCGCGTAGATGACATCCGAGATGACTGCTCGCATCTAACGACAAAGCTCACAACGAAGTGGCAATCAAATAACCCACACAAACTTCATCGAAATTCGTCTGAAAGCTTCCAATCTACGAGACACTCTTTCTATTCGTTCGACCGATCTCTCGTCCAGCAGGCAAATTAGGAGCAAGACGGCCGCTCGGCACTCGCCCGGCAGCTGCGCGTGGGCGAGCGGCCGCTCGCCGACGACCCGCCCGCCCTCTCCGCCCGCCCGCTCGAGGACGCGCGCTCGCTGCCCCCGCTCGCCGCCCGCCGCTTTCTGCCGGGCGGCTCGCGAGTGCGTCCGCCCGGCCGGCAGTTCGGGGCGGGCGGCTGCAGCTCGCTCTCGTTTGTCTGCTGTTTACGGCTGTCGTTCGCGTGTTGTTGGGGACGGCGGGATTGTTTTAAGTCGTATTTGCGGCTGCTGTCTTCTTTCAGACAGGCAGTGGAAAGAAGTGAGCTTGTTTGTGAGATTCTGGACGTGAACTAGACGGCTTATTCCGTAGAATGAGTGGACGGTGTTGAAAAACAATTTCGCAAACGCCCGCCAATTATTCCACGCAGTAGACGACTCACCAAATTTCAGTAGAGACCGAGCTTGCTGAGCCTTCTTCTCACTCCTCCCCGTTTCGTTGCGTCCGGCTGGGGGGCGTCGAGCGAAAGAGCCTTCCGCCCGCCCTCCGACCAGCCGCTCTCGAATGGACGGCGGCTTCTTCGGACGAGCAGGCCGGTGGGGAGTGGGCGGAATCCCTTCGGGATGTTCGTCCACCCACTCACTCGCGCTCAACAGAGGGGAGATCCCCGAGGAGTCCTTCAGTGAGCGCTCCCCGACCACCGGCGGCAATGGCGGCTGTCGAGTGGGTGGATCGTGCTCGTGATCAAACGGTGGGCGGCGGAGTGGGGGGTTGGAGGTTGGACGGGTGGGAAGTGGACGTGCTTGCTGCTTTTCCTTGGTTATTCCGTGGCGTTGTGGCAGGCTGTGCTGGATGATTGATTGCAGCTGACATAAATCCGTGCACTCGTTCTACTCTTCCTTTTTTGCGGCCCGTCTTCCCACGGGGTATTGCTTCGATTGTGGAACGATCCATTCGGCCGCGTACATCAAACAACTCCCAGTTGGTTGAAAGAAGACGTGTGGTGGTCGATCAACATCGAACCAAATCGAAAGAAGCATCGATTATTGCGGTTATTCCGCGATAACAAAATGTGAACGGATGTGCAATTGTCGATTGACGAAGCAAATTCGAGTTTATTCCGCCAGATTAGCTTCTCCCCTTCCTCGTTGTTTGTGCCGCTCGACCAAACTCGTGCCTCCGACAGCAATCTTTTGCTCATGAACTTGCGTCCTCCCAAGAGCAGCCGGCTTCTTCGGTCCGAACACCCGCCCCACTCGCCGGGGGAGGGCGTTCACTCCAGCTGCAGTCGGCGAAGGAGTCCAAAGAACCGCCCGCTCCCCGAACGGGAACGAGGAGGGGGCGGCGGGGAGCGACGGGCGACGGCCGGGGCTTTTTTTTTCGGCGAGGGGCCGGGCGCCCGTTCGGTCGGCCGAGTGCCGGCGATGGCGGCTTTCTCTTATTGTTGCTGGTCGGATAAAGGGAGTTCTCGTTTATTCCGTATTGAGACATGTCTTGAGGTAGGATTGATCACGTTCTCCCCCCAACTGTGTCGCTCTCACACGACTCATTGACGAAAAGCTGGTGTGAAGCTCGCGAAATGCATTTCAGGCAGTCTTACTGTAATTAGCTCAAAAAAGCAAGTGAATGAGCTTCTAGGTATCTTGTGGCGGGCATTTCTGAGTCCGACCGAGGGGCGTCCAACCCAACGATCTTCTGGCGACGGGCCGGGGGCACGCGCAGAAGATAGAAGTGGCCGGGAGACGCGAGAATTCTGCTCGTCGTCGTCTCCACATTGCGTCGACTATGCGCAGACAATTGTTGTGGGCGGGGGTTATTCCGCACTTTCCTGCGTAGCGGATGATGAAACGGCCTTAACGTTTATTCGCGCAAACGAAACGAGCGGAACCGTTATTTTGACCGCTCTGTGTGTGTTTTGATTGCTTTATTCCGTGTTTTGCTCTTGATGATCGTTTCCCGCTGAACACTGCAATCGAAGTTTGCATCGTTCAGAGACAAGTTTGAGAACGGCTTGTGAGACCTTCCTGGTTGCTGCTTGGGTTATTCCGAGGCGAGTAGCAACCGGTGAAAGATGCCTCGCCTGCACACTCACCGTTGCTTCGAACACGACCGTTATCGATGTTCGAAGACGGGAATGAACGAACAGCCTTCGATTTCGCGCAACCGTTTAACACTCGGCTTCTTTAGTTAAATGATCGACTGGGGTTGCCCATTCTTCCAGCCGTCATTCCAGGTTGATTCCTCATTCGTGCCCGAAACTCCTAGCTTTTCGCTTTCTCGCCCGCCGGTCTTCCCCCTCGCCCGCTCCCCGCCCGACCGCTCGCTCGCTCACGACTGGCGGCTTGACTCTTATTTATTCACTGGCTCGAGCGGCTTATAAACACATGTGCGTGCGGAACGAACGGGGCGGAGCAGAGAGAGGAGAGAGTGCAAGAGACGAGCCCGTCTCTTACACCTTCCCCTTTTGGAATAAGAATCGTCCTCGATTGCACACGATCAAACGATTACAGGAAAACATTCGATTGCACTGATTACTGGCTGGAGTGGATGATTTGATCTCGCAAGGATCCGGGACGAGGGAAGTTGAGGGCGTCGGGCAACGAGTACACTACGGAATTCAAGTAAGATCCCTTGGAGAGTTTGGTCAGCGAGCTGGAGGAGTCATGCGAGTACGAAAGAGGAAGCGGCAGCGCAGGCTGGCCGGCTTTGTTTTTGATCGTCAGGTGTTCGGGGAGCAACGAGACGAGGATCATGCACGGGAAGTGTTCGTTGAGCGGAAGGTTTCTGAAGAGGGACAGCTGGTCATGAGAGTAGTTGAAGGAGTAGTCGTAGGTGACGACTTTCCCCGTCATCATCATGCATTTCGAAGGCCCGACAGGCCGAGCACTCACAGAGGACGTCTCACCGTTCTGCCACACGAGCGTGGGCAACGAACTGAGCTTGAATTTCAGGGCGATGCCCTGGGCTTGCGGGAGACCCGACAAACGCTCAAGCGATTCTTGCAGATTGCGGGGATCTCCGCTTGTTCTCACAACCGGGGCGAACTCGCTGACATCCCAGCACGACCCAATTGGAAAGCACATGAGGAACGAGGCAGAGCGGGATCCCAACTGAAGGAAAACAGGACCCTGACCCTTGGGATTGGCGAGAACAGCGATGGCAACTGGACCAGTGGAATAGAGCACAAAGTAGATCGTGGAGGGAAGCGAGTGAGTCACATTTTCGTACTTCAACGTGAGATTGAGCAGAATCATGCATCTCAATGCGAAATCAAGAGACCAAACGTTCGGAGAAACGAGTAGAAAGTTTAAAAGGCTGTGAATGAGTGGAGTGACGGGGAGGAGAGCGACAAAATAAGCATTCATTGGGGATTGACGAGAACAGGGCAGTTTACAGACATGAGCAGAAGATTACAAGTGATCGATTGACTTGATTGAATTCAAATTGGCCTGATTGCTCTTGAAGACGCTGATTTGCTCGGATGACGCTTGACTGGAGCGGAGATTCGTTGGTTCTTGACCATCGACGGCGGGATCTCGTACGGAAGCGGATGTTTGCGTGCTGCTCTTCGTGCTGGCCATTGCGTTGGTCAGCTGGTGGATCCTCGCCGTACTCCAGCAGCCGGCGAGTCGTAGCTGAAATCAAACGAATTAGTGATGTTGGAGTTGAATTCGACCTGCTCCTCCTTCCCCTTTTTTTTCTGCGCTTTTTTTTGAGCTTGCAGGAAAGAAACTGGAGGAAAACAGCCTGCTGCCGAGAATTCAGATACTCGGCGGGTTTGAGTTGGGTCGTTGAAAAGAGGAGGATTACCTGCTTCTTACCTGGACTTACCGCTTGGAATTCATGCCTTGCGTGAAAAAGGAAAGAGAGAAAATCATGCTTGCTGCTGCTTAATGTTCTCTCGCTAGTTGCTACTTGCAATACTCGAGCATGTTCTTTTGCGCGCATGTGAACGTCTGAGCTCGTTCAAGCTGTGATTGTGCTTGTTTGGTCATCAAGTAAAAAATAGCATGTTTACGTGCGTTGTGAGAAGCAACAAGATAAAAATCTGTTTTTTCGTCGTCTTGCAGCATGCATTTGAACGGATTGACGTGCAAACGATGCTCATCTGCCTGCTTCGTTTCTTTCCGATGCGTCGGCCGCCGTCTTGCACGGCTTGCTTTGCGGAATGCGGATTTCGGGCGACGAAAATTGACGGCTTGCGTGTCCCCCGCTTTTCGGTCTCCGCGAGCGAGAACAAAGCGGCGTGAATCATCGGTCTGCGGTCAAATCGCGCTTGGCCGGCCACTGCGGCGTCGCGGGACGGAGCGGACGGGCAAGCGATCAAAAACCACGAACGTGCACTTCGTCGAAGGCGAACACAACTTGCAACGAACCGCAAAAAGAAGGTTGAAGCTTGCAGACTTACGCAGCATTGTGCTTGCACCTGTACCTTTGCCGACTGAATTGCGAACTCCGGTCAGCACGAATTTTGGTTGTCGTGCGGGTGCTGGGAATTGACTCATGGCATGCGGACAAAACAAAGCCAGTGGACGGGAAAATTCCACTGCTTGACCGAATGACTAGGATCGATTGAAAACGACGGCGAGACTGCTGCAGTCAGTCTGTGCAAACCGGCTTGAGTACATGCTGCTTGCTGGCTCGACGAACTTGCGTGCTAAAGACGGTTAAAAACGAGCCACTTATAAAAGCTTGCGGAGGTAGGTATTTGGACCCCAGAGATCAAAAGTGTGAGGGTCTTCGCGCGTCGATCGTGTCGAAAACAAGCGGCGAACGGAGGCGATTTGGCGTCTTGCGGAGAAAAGAGCGTCACCTCCCACGGGATCTGTGCGCGCACGGCTTGCAAATGAACACGAGGGATCACGATCAAACCGCTTTGCGTACTCGAAACGCGCCGACAAGACACGATCACGAACGAGTTCTCCTATGGGAGTGTGGGGCACAAAATAATGAGGACAGGGGCAGTTGGACCATTTTAAGCTGCCCGGATCGAGTGTGGCCTCACTCGCTGCTACCAGTTAAATGATCGACTGGGGTTGCCCATTCTTCCAGCCGTCATTCCAGGTTGATTCCTCATTCGTGCCCGAAACTCCTAGCTTTTCGCTTTCTCGCCCGCCGGTCTTCCCCCTCGCCCGCTCCCCGCCCGACCGCTCGCTCGCTCACGACTGGCGGCTTGACTCTTATTTATTCACTGGCTCGAGCGGCTTATAAACACATGTGCGTGCGGAACGAACGGGGCGGAGCAGAGAGAGGAGAGAGTGCAAGAGACGAGCCCGTCTCTTACACTTTCTAACTCGAGCATCGCTTCCTCAAGTGGAGGGCTCGAATGAAGCGAGTCGTGACCAAAACTAACTTCTATTCGTATGCGGTCGGTCCGAAGCGGAGGCGGAAGTTATTCTGTTCTCTATGTAGTGGGCGACTTAATTTTTAAGTTGATGAAAGTAGCCAATTGCTGCCGCCGCCCGCCTTTCACTCGCAACACCAAACTTCAATCCACAGACAACACGGATTTATGAGCCCCTCAACTACTCGTCCACAACGGACCTCCTCCCACCAAACCGTCGGGCTCGTTCCGCCCACCAGTCGGCGGCCGCTCGGCGGTCGACACACGAGCGGGGGACGCGCGAGAGGGCGGCGATTCGGCCGCCCGCTTCCTTCCGCCCACTTCTTTCCGCCCGCTTCCTTCCGGTCGGCCGGCTCCTCCCGCCGCTCTGCACAAAGGGCGAGTGGACGGCGAGGAGGACGCTCCGGTCGACCGGGAGGATGGAGGCCGCAAACTCCCGCGCCTTCCGCTCGTTCGGGCGGACGGGCGGCGGCCGTCTGTTGGGGTCCGCCTTTCGGGCACTTCCGCTCGACTCGCCGCCCAGTGGGAGGGGCGGCCAATCCCCCCGAACTCGCCGCCGCCCACTCGGCCGACCACCCGCCGACTGCAGCGAGAAGCCGGCCGCTGTTCGTGGGCGGAGAACGCCGCCCTCTGCCCACTTCTCCTCGCCGCACCGCCCACTCCACAAGGCGGCCGCCGTCCACTCGCCGCTTTCGATCCACGCGGAAGGCGGGTGGCTCCAGCAATCGACCGTTCGATGCGACAAGTGGCGGGCAGCAAACATCCGCTTTTTTTGGAGGGTGTCAACCACTCACTCCTTGATTGATCTTCGCTGAAGGGACTCGTTCAAAGCTTCCTCGACCGGGCACTCGGATGTGTGGAAGTGGGATGATGGACGGATGTCGTTTTTTTCAATGATCACGATTAGTCTTTCAGGTTGGTTATTCCGTTATTGACGACTACTCTTTCTGTAGTTTGCTCGATTGCATTCGATTGATTCAACGCCAATCATTTTTCATCGGCGGCTTTATTCCGTCGTTTCTGTCGAGTTGATCAGTTCAATGCTCGCCCATTGTTTCGTGTTCATGAAAGAAAGTGTTCGTGATCATGCGAGTTCACTGTGGACTATCGGGCCCAATCGCCCGTTTGGTCCAAGAGAAGATGGAGCCGACTGCCGGTCGTTGCAGCGGGATGGGCGCCGATGCGAACGGAGATCCGCGTTGTCGCTGCGCGGTCTTCATTTCGACGATGAGGGGAGGGTGTTTGGGAGGGGCGATACCGAGACTGGTTTTTGGCGTCTGGTTCGTTTATTCCGCGAGCAGACGGTTGGCTCTTGAGGTCTGCTGCGAGTCGCGGCTTCTTTCTTTCCACTCCTTGCGATTTTCAGCTACTCGCTATGCAGACTGCCCGCGAGACACACGCCGTCGACCGCCGCCCACACGGCCGCCCACCCGCTCCTCCCCGTTCGGCCGCCTTCCCGCGCCGTCCGCCCACCCACTCGCCGGCTTCTTCGCCCACGAGTTGCCGCCGACCGCCGAGCACACGATCCTCTCGGCGGGCGTCCGCCCTCCTCTTCGTCCACCGGCCGGCCGGTCGCTCCTCCCCGCCCGCCCGCACTCGAACGACGTCCACCAGTGGGAAGAGGCGCGCAGCCGCCGAGTTCTCACCGTCATTCCATTCGACCGCTTCTGCCCTCCACTCGGCCGATCCGACCACTCGCTTCCGCCCGCCCGCCCGCCCACACGGCCGGCCAGTCCGCTCCACAAACCACTGGACTACGCGGCCACCAGTCGGGCGGGCGGCTTCTTCGGCGTCCCAACGGGCGGGCGATCACGAGTGTGTCGTGGAGATCGGCCGATCGCTCGTTCGTGGAGCGGAGGCGGGCGGAAGGGAGCGACGAGCAGACGGGCGGGCGGAAGGGAGCGACGAGCAGACGGGCGGGTGGTTCGGAGCGCCCACTCGTTCCTCGGGACTCGCCGCCTGCTCGACCGCCGGCGGCCAGCGGTGAGTCGTTCCATTTGAAGAACGTGAAGCGGATGAATGGATCGATGGCAAAGACGAGTGTGTGTCTTGATTTATTCCGTTCCAAGCCGAAATCCGGTGTTTTCGTCTTTCGTTAATTTTGTTGTTGGAAAGATTTAGTCATTCAACTCGTTTTTGGCGAAGTTTGCGTCACTGGCGAGAAGTCACAACATTTTACGTATGTTCTTTGTCAAAAGAATCCCCTGCCGACTGACGAAGTGAAGGCATAAAAATGCTGTACGTTTATCGTGTTGTCCAAGCTGCTTTCGTCTTTGCAGAGCGATGAAAAGACTGAAATAAGGAGTATTCCGTTCGATCTTGATTTTCAGAAGGCTCAGCTTCCGTGTTCGTTCTGCTGAGTCCGACGCACATCACTCATCTTCGGATACAATACGTTGAGTGGTCTCCTTCTTTCTGTTCCGTTCGACCCGATAAACCTCGCTTGGTTCAATGCGCAATGCGGACGTAAAGAGCGGCGAGTTTATTCCGTTCGCCCGCAGTTCGGCTTGAGGTCTGCATTCTTTCGAACAGGTCAAGCATGTTCTCGTTGCTCGTTCCACTCTACCGCCTCCTTTCATCCACCCACTCCCAATGCTCGTGCCGGATTGGCGGCCAAAGCGGACAGCGCCTCCCGACCGTCCACTCGGTTCTCCCGCTCGCCGCCCCGCTCTGCCCGTCCACTCTTCGAATCAACGGGGCGAGTGGGTGGTCGACGGCCCGTTCGTTCGGGCACTCGGATCGCCGAAGAGGGCGGGGATCGATCCAGCGGGCGGCAGCGGGCGGAAGAAGTCAGGGCGTCTTTCCATTCGGCCATTCGGGCCCTCCCGCTCCTCTCGTTCCATGGATCACTCGGGGCTCTTGTCGCTCAAGGCCGTTGGTTGTCCGCGGAGAGGAGCGATCAGGTTCTTGGGAGGGATGAGTAACCGTTTTTTATTCCGTCGGAAGCGGTGAGGTTAGTGATGCTGTGCCGACGTTCTTTGACTCTGTCGCATCCGCGCCGCGAATTGATGCTCGGCGTCCTATTGGCTTTTTTATTCCGTGCGGAGCTCTTCCTTTAGTCAGCCAGCCGATTGACAAACGAGCATGTTGTATCAAAACAACTCCTCGAACATCGAACCCTCTGTCCCGTTCGGCTTGCAGAGACATCACGTGATTCCTGACCCTGCTGCCCGTAAATCTACGACCTCTCGTTCGGTTCGAAAATTGAGCAAATAAGCAGTCGGGGGCCGTCCGTCGAACAGCCGCCCCTCCCGCAACAACGGGCGAGAGGTCGCCGTGTTGCTCAAGACGGCCGGCCGCCGCGTGATTTCGGCTTTCGGGCGGCAGAAATCGGGCGTCCTCCCGCTCTCCACTCGCCGCTTCGAGTGGGGCGGGCAATCAAGCCGAGTTCGTCGCCGGAGCGTTCCTTGCAGCACGTCGCGTAAGTGGGAGTAAAAGGGGACTCGTTTGTCTGCAGGTCGAGAGCAACGAAGGGGTTATTCCGGACTTGTTGCTGCGGGGCTGAAGTTGTTGGCTGGTGATTCATAATTCATTGTTGACCACAGCTTTGTATCGGAGGAATATCCATTCTGGTTGCTCGAACGGCAATCTCACATGTTTGTCCTTACTGCTCTGCGTCCTTCCTTCGCCTGCTTCCGATCGAGATTACACTCACCAGACGATCGATCCACGAGGAGGCAGTTCGCAGCTACCCTCACCCCCACCCCCGCAAAAAGCGGGGAACTCGCCGCCCACTCCTCCCCAGCATTCGATCGACGGAGTTTCGTCCTGCCGGCCGTTCGCGAGCTGCCGGTCGGGCGGCGAGGTGCCCGCGACGAGGCCGCCCGCCGCCCCCTCCACTCGAAGGCGGGCGGCCGACGAGACGAGTGGGCGGCGGGAAGAAATGAAGAGAGGGCTGGACGGGAGGACAGAGCGGCGAGGGGGTCGTTCTTCTTGGAGGTTGCTTCGCGGCGACGGGCAGGAATTCCGTGAAAGTCGTTTTGTAGTTGTTGCTTTTTCTTGCGGTTGGTGATCGGAGTGTAGTAGGGCAAAAGGGACGAGAAATGGCTGTAGTCAACTATCTTATTCCATCGCGTTGCACCTTCTGGGTATTTGTGGGACGTCTTGCGTGTTGTATCAATTGTTTTTTCACGCTTTTCCCCACTCATTTTACCTCGTTCTTTTCAACGTACTATCCGTCCACTCGATATTATAAGATTCCACACGTCATCAAGACCCACACACGTAAACAAGCAGAGTTAGGCGCGAATCGAAATCCGCGAATGCACGAGACAACCGGCCGAATGCATTGCGGAGAGCATTCGGGCTGCACACTCGAAAGAAGCGGCCGGCGGGAAGAGGAGCGCGCAGGCGGGCGGGCGCCAAAAAGCGAAAAAAGGCGCCCCGCTCCGAGCGGAAGGCGGCGGCCGGCCGACCGAGAGCGGCGGGCGGGCGGCGGGTTCCCGCTGGTTGTTTTTCGTCGGAAAGCGGGCGGCGGGCGGGCGGCCGCTCGAACGAACCCGACGGCGTCCAGCGCGACGAGCGGCGAGAGTGAACGGGCGGCCGCTCCCCGCGGAGGAGAGCGAGCGGCACACTCCCGACCGCTCGGCCGCCCGCCAGCCGGAAGAAGCGGCGGGAGAGCCCCCAATCAACGCGCGGGGGATCGCCGCCATCCACGGGGGAGCAGCCGGACGGCCGCCCACCCGCCCGAGAGCGGAGCGGACGAGTGGTCGTGGGCCGGGCCGTGTTTAATGAGCGGTTGAAAGGCGCCTCCCGCTTCTCACTCCGCAGCGCCCACTCCAACCGACCGCTCGACCCGCCCGGCCGCTCGGACCGCCGCTCTCGTCGCCTCCAAACCTGCGGGTTGATTCGAGTGAGTGGAGAGCGGGGGGAAGAACCCAGTCCAGTGATCACTTCGATGCTCAATGGAATGTCGAGCGGAGTGCCCGGCGGACGAGCGGCTCAACGGGCGGCCTCCTCGCCGACCGCCCACTCCAATCGACGGTTCCCAGTGGGCGAGGAGCAGACCGAGTGGATGCTGCAGGAGTGCTCACTTCAAAAGCAGGGCAACAAACGAGCGTTGAACGGCGAGCAGCAAGACTGCCCTGTCGGGAGCGGGGGACGAGCGGCGGTGTGGAGCGGAAGTGATCGGAAATCCCCCAGAAGCAGGCGGCGGTCGGCGGCGTGTTCCCGACGAGCAGTCGGCAGTCGGCGCCGAACGATGCGGAAAGTGCGGGAAAGCCGTGGAATTTGCGGCCGCTCGTTCGGTTCGATCGCCGCCGATCGGCGAGTGGACGAGTGGGCGGAGGGCGGCGGCGAGGAGGACGGCGGCAATCCCGCAGCAATCCAGCGGCCACTTCTTTCCGCTCTCCTTCGGGCAAGCGGGGGCTCGCCGCCGTCGAAGGGGCCGAACGGGACGTCCACTCGGCGCTCCACGGGCAACTCGAACGGAAGAACGCTGAGAGGAGTGGGCCGACAACGACCACTAATTGATTCAGCAAAGAGCGAATTCGGCGGAGATTCGCGTCGGCTGGCTGCGATCGCGGGATTGTAGCGACTTGTGGAGCGGCCGAGAAACCCGTCGGCTTGCCGCTCTTGTTCGACTGGTCGCCCGCTTTCTCTTACAGCGCTTCGTGGACGATGTCTACTCCAAGCGATGGACAGGCCGTCGAAATGAACGGCTCTTGCCAAACAACTCGAATCAAACCTTCTTGTCCGCAGTCGCGCCAATTGCCGTCCAAAGGGCCGGTCGCCGGGCAACTCAATGAATTTCTTCAAATACACGTACACCACGCTGCTGTTTGTACTGCGAAGATGTAAGAGGCCGGCATGTCGCAATTGTACTCTGATCATTGCGTCGTACGTTAAATGAACAACGACGAAGGAAGAAGATCGTCGGAAGTACAATAAACGTCAAGAGAAATCTAGCGCGTTTGTCGAGGAGTTTTCTCGTTTGTAGCCCAGAGCTGAATGAAAGCGTCAAAAGAGCGAAACCAACTCATTTCAAACAGCGGGATGGAAACGAACGTCACACAGGCGGTCGTGACGCCCATTTATTTCTACCAGTATTGCTTCCAAATAGGCGCTTGTTCCACCGCCTTCTGTTTGCAGTGCGGTTTGCTGTGGAGGATCTTCTGCACGGCGCTCCGCCGGCAGCTGTCCGCCACTCTGATCGTCAACATCGTTTCGTGGCGTTGCTCGACGACTGGCATTACGGCACACGCTTTCGTCATGGGTCGATTTGGGCGGAGCGAAGGTGCGTTCAGGAGAGCACCCGGTTTTATCGATTGATTGAGCGTTCAGAAGTGTTCATTTCGGGCCCTCTTGCATTTGGTACGGGAGTATTTCAAATGGCGTCTTGCACAGCGACCACCTTCTCGGTTTTCTTCGTGCTACTCGAGCGCGTGATTTCGTTGAGTTCGCCCACAGTTTGCTCGCGAGTGTCTCTCCGTCCGGCCATCTGCGGAGTGGTCGGTGTTTGGTTGTTCGTTTGTCTGGGCACGTGTTTTGTGGAACTGCCGACTGCCGAACTGACCAGTGAGTTCTCTACTTCCTCTTGTCTACTCGGTCGATTGCAGGCAGTGCATTCATTGCCGGCGTGCTGTCCAAGTCGCACGGCTATTTCAGTTTGATTCTGAAAACGTGTTGCACCTTTGCGAACCTGCTAATGGCCGCTCTGTTCTACTGGAAACATCGGGCGTACCGCAAACAACACCCGACTACCGCTCGAAATGCCCATCGCGTGTGTTGTTTCCTGCACCTATTCCTCAACCTTCTTCTCTTTCAGACAAACCAACTGGCGGCCGCGTCGATTTGCTCGGAACTCACCTGCAACTTTGCCCCAAACGCCTGCTGGACGCTGTTTCAAGTTTTCCAACCCGCGAATGTCTCCTTGTTCGGCCCGGTTGTCCTGTCATTCTTTGCATTGGACGCGTTCTCCACGGCTCTCATCTACCGCGTGGTCCTCCGCGGGCGAAAGAGCGCTCGCGGGGTTGTGAGCGCGACCGTTCCTCAGCGATGAACTGACAGCCTTTGCGCAGAACTCGTGCGTCTAAACTGTCCTACTCAAAAGAAAACTTGAACGATTGGTCGCTTCACTAAAAGAAATGTTGAACTCGTTCACTCCGCTCCGAAACGCGCTCAAAGCACAGTGGCAGCCGCTGAACTGGGTGGGCGACTTTTGCTGGAACCAAATCGCGATCACTCCCGCCCGCCCGCTTGCTTCTCGTCTTCCGTTCACCTCCTGCTGCGATCGGAGTGGCCGGCTGGACGACGCTGAGCGGCGGGACGAGCGGCCGCTCGCCGCTTTTGAGTCACCCGCTCCCGAAGACGAGGGCCCTCTTACCCCCTTCTACCGGCCGCTTCGTTGGTGCACTGGTTTTGTTTATTGCAATCGGACATCAGTTCACACTTCAAACAAATGAACCGTTCATTCAGTTCAACGCGGGCTCCTCGGTAGGCGGCGGGAGGACGTCCATAATGCTGATGGCCGTGTTGTCGATGTCCATCTTGATACACCTGCAACACAACGCAAGCGTTAACTCTTTTGTTACAGCCCACCAATTGTTGTGGAAAATGTAGCCGAACACGTAGTCAGTCGTGTCGTAATCCGAAATGAAAACGCTCAAAGCGCACTGGCCGTCGGGCAGCAGCAGATCGACCACGTAGTCGGTAGAGGGGATCGTGTGGTTGTTGCCGCCGATCGTGAACGTCCAGTCGGGCAGCGAGTTCTTCTGCGCACAAGGGACCGTGTAGATCGAATAGTCGTAGTCGTAGTCCGGAAGGACGTCATTGTAGATAGCCAGCAAAACATCGTAGGGCATCAGAATGTTCGGCACTCCGGTGTCCACCTTTCCGTAGCCATTGGCGTACTGCGAGCCCTGGTAGGTGAACGAGTCGACGACGAATGCCAGCGAGCGGGACACCGTCAATCACGTTAGCGGATAGGTGTTCGCTGGAGTGGGCGAGGCGCATATGTGGTCCAGGCACGAGCCGAAGCTGAAAATATGTCTAGTTATTTAGATATTGCTCCGTTGTCGCGTACGAAGTCTCGCCGGTGTGTACGCGTCCGTGATCTAAAACGAGTAAGTAAAAAATGAGTGAAGAATGGGTGGTGGACGAACAGGGAACGTTGAACACTTCCAGAAAATTGCAGTAGTAGCGGTCGATGTCGCCGAACTCCTGGAACAGGTTGATGATCGCCGACGAGTTCTCGTTCGGGTTCGCTGCGTCTTCCGGGTCCCTTCAAGCCGCTCTGTTCATCTACCTACTGCTCCTCTCGCTTACCAACTCATCCCCAGCACACCGTCGGGCATCACCGGATTGGACGTGTAAGGATCGATCACGTCATGCATGACTCCTGAACAACCGTCAGGTATTCGTCCTGAAAACATTTGTCTGCTTACCGATTTTTGAATCGTGTTCTCCCATACGCCGAAACCGAAGAGCTAGAAACAGGCGATTAATTGACGCCCAGAAAGTAGCGAGCGGATGATGAGAACGCCAGTGTTCGCAAACAATCCCGCCTGCTTGCAAGTAGGTTTAAAACAAGTATCCACGTAAGCAGGAGGCTTTGTTGTATTGCTTAAGTAAACTCACGCCAACAACATCGACGTAAGCAGTGCCGAAAGCTTCGAGAGTGCCGCTGAAAGCGATGTAGTCGCCGGCTTGCTGAGCGGTGGACGACTGGGCGGGATCGTAGAACTGCTGGTTGGCAGTACGGCCGGCGTAGTCCTTGGCGAGGACGAAGATTCCCTTGGATCCGGTTTCCATTGAGACAGAGTAGTTGACGGCTGAAACAATAATTGCTTAAGGATCAAGTAAGGGGGGCATACCGGGCGTTCCAATGCTGATCTGTGTGAGTACGGGCGCGTCTGGGTAGCGTGGGATGTAGTTCTAGAACTAGTAAGTAGATGGCTGACCCTAATGCCCTGCTTAACTCGCCTTGTGCACCTTCCGCATTTGCTGGTGGTACGCCTTTAGGTCGTCGGCCAGCCATCGGCGTTGCTTCGTGCGCACGCTGAGCTGCTCCGTCCGCTTCGTCTTCTTTTGAGCGGCTGGAGCGGCGGCCACGAACGCGACGATGAAGACAAGAAGAAGTGCGAACAACAGCTTCATTTCTTTTCGCAAAGAATCGGTAAGAACGCAAAGGTTTGCTCGTTGTTTTATATGCAGAAAAAATGATGACGGCCTGGAGAAGGAGATATACTTTCTGCTTACTCACAATCGCTGATGCTGCCTTATCATTCTGATTAGAGAACGGCAAGTTAAGCAATCAAGGACTCGAGAACCGGCTGTGGCCCGCGGAAAGGAGCGGTGAATTTGATTACATTTGTCCGGGGTCTTTTATCAGTTTTTAGTTTGTGTATGGACTAAACCATCACTGTTGCGCGCGCGTTAGTTAGCTACGGGATTCTGGAAGCGTTGCAATAATGCAGAGATCTCTTGTTGCTAAGTTCAAGAGCGTCAAGAATTCATTTATTGCTCGCATTAAATTGCTGGATCAAAAGTCATTCATAATTGTTCAATTGCCTGCAAATGGAAGCCAACACGGAGGTGGAGTTGGAGGTTTAAGCAGAAACCTTGTTGCAGACCCTCTGCTGAGATCAATCGATCGATTGGAGGCCGTATGCACAGCGAAGGCATCAAGCATGAGTGTAGTTTTTCATGCAAACAATCGACCAAAAAACTAAGCGTTGTCACTTATCAGCACACAACACACAAAACAGTAGCAGAACAGGAAAATACAAAAGGTACACATGAATAGACGGCGTTCGATCAACACAAAGTTCCTTGCGGTTTGTAGTCCTTGGCGATGAAAAAAGGCGAAAGTAAGCGATTAAACCTTCGTTTTAGTCAACGGAATGGATGACGACAAAAGCACGCGAAACACGAGAATCCACCACTTGTGCTCCGCTTCGCCCACCGGCGAGTGGCAGGTGGCGGTCGAGCGGCATCGCCTCTCCGTCGACTCTTTCGCCCGCCTCCTCCGAGTAGCGCCATTCGAGCGCACGTTCGTCTGCTTTTGTTTCGGGATGCACGAGAGAGAGGCCATTTGGCGCACAGAAGTCTCGTTCTTCCACGCCCAGTCGCCCCGCAAGTCGGTCGAATTCCGTGGATCTCGCCGCGTTGTTCCGAGCGGATGCCCGCGAGATCAACGCCGCTCTTCGGCTGCTCGACCTCCTCATTGATCGCCGCACTTCTCCGGACTCCCGTTCGGATTCGAGCGGGACGAAGCGGTCGAGCGGGAGGTCCTCGCCGTCGGCCACCTCACTCGACCGCGCGCCCCGCCCGTCCGCTCGCCCGAAGGACTCCCTGGAGAACCTCCGCTCGCTGCACAAGACGCCCGATGGGGGTGGCCGTTCAATCCGACCGACTGCTCGGCGCTTGAAGCAAGAGAGGAAGGCGGTCGAGCGGGGGCGAGCGAATTCCTTCGTTTCATTTCCGTTCGAAGCCGCCTGGATGTCCGCCGCAACGATCGCCAGCGGGTTTCTTCGCTCCTCTCGTTGCGGGACGAGAGCGAAGCGTTGAGGGCGCGCTCCTACCGGTCGACTGGACGCGGAAGGCGGGCGTTCGGTCGAGCAACGCGGGAGTGCTGCTGCCCGAATGGAAGGACGAGGCCGCGAGTTCGCCCTCTTCTTCCATCCGCCGAGTCCTCGCCGCTCCACGAGGCCGCTGGAGTCCGCGGCCATCCCGCTCGTCTTCACGCGGCCGGGCGCCGACCTCGACGGCTTCGAGTGGGCGGCGGGAGGAGCCGATCGGCGGATGAACTCGTCCATCGCTGGTGTTTGCAGTCGATGGAGGCGTCGTGTTCGTTGCCCGCATCACGTGCCGGATAACTCCGCTCCCCTGTCGCTGCTTGTCGCCGGCCGCCAGCGGTGGCCATTTCAAGTGCGGCGGCCGCTCGCCGTTTCTTTCGTTTTGTTGCCGTCACTCGCTTGCGCTTGCCTTTTGCTTTTTTTCGTTGGAAACGCGCGAATAAACAAGCGGCACAACGTAAGCCGGCCCGTCACGTACAAACAACGCAAGAAGGCGTTGATTCAATTCCACCACGAGTCAATTGAATCAAACGATACACGCCCTCTACCCACCTGCGTTTTGGCTACTGGGATCGGAGCGAAGGAAAACAAATCAAAGGAACATATTCGAGCAACGAATTTAATTACGCGGCAAGAGCGGAGGTTGAGTAGCCGAGAGGAATGCGGTTTTGCCGCTTCCTCTCCGCTTCAAACGAATGCCGCTGTCTTCGACGTCCAACCCGACAGCCGCCGTAAACACCACTTCCTGCACAATCATCTCCGCTCATTGCAGATCTACGACGAGTACTTGAAAGAACCGAGCGTGATTTGGTTGGCCTATCCCGTGTCGATCTTCCACAATCTGTGCGCATTCACGGGCTTCGTTGGCAATCCGCTAATCGCCTACTTGACCTTCAAGTGCCCGTAAACTCCGGTCTTCTCTACTGCCTCCTCTGTTCAACACTTGTGCTTACAGGAAGCTCCACTCTACCTCGAACTTCTACTTGGCGCTCATGTGCGTGATGGACTCCGTGAACCAAGCGGGCGCCATTTGCTTCGGCTCCGTGATTCTCAGCGGGCGGCACTTCATTCCGCTGGGCACCTGCTTTTGGTTGCAGTTCGTGCCGATGATCGGCGTGTGCACAAGCGTGATCCTGCCCCTGATCATCGCTTTCGACCGCCTGTTGAGCGTCACCTGCCATCGGTGGTGAGTGCCTGAAGTTAAGAAGAGGAAAGCAGTCATTAGTGCTCTGTCAACCACCATCCCTCCTTTCTGCTTTCAGGCACGCCTCCGTCCCCACGGCTCTCCTGTTGCTCCCCAATCTTCTGCTTTGCGCCCTCTACTCCGTCGTGATCATTCACAACGCGTACACGAACATGCTGGCCAATCCGAACGTGTGCGTTCTTCCCACTTCTTTCTTTCATCAACGATCGCTGCAGGATGGTCAACTGCAAGCCGCCGGACCCGATTTTCGTCGGCAACGCGCAAACTTTCCTCGTGAGCTGCGTCTGCATCACGCTGCTCGCCATCCTCTTCTACTCGCTCATGTGGGCGCGCGTGTTGACTGCGGGCCGTAAGTTCGATTGAAACGGAGGGGTTGCCTCCTTGCTCTCGCCGATCCAATCTTCTTTTCATCCCCGGGATTTCAGGATGCAATCCAGCTGTGAAACGCACGTACTTTGTGTTCACAATCCTGCTCTTCGAACTGCTGCTCGGCTGGACGCTGAGCGGAAGCATGAAGCTGCTGTTCGGATTGCTGGGCACTGGGCCGGTTCGAGTCTACCAAATTAACCTTTTCATGGGCATCGAACTGTATTTGGCATGGGCGACGAATGCAGTCGTCGTCTTTACGTTCAGGTTCGTTAGAGGAAAGGCGGTTGGGCGACCGATTTGCTTTCGATCTTTCAACCACTTGCAATTTCAGCAGCGACTACCGGCAAGCTTTGTACAACGAGTTCGGAGTGAAGTGGCGGCTCGGGCAAAGCGGCAAGTCGACGACCACCGTCGTCTCTTCGCGCATCACCAACCCCACCGCTCGGCCAGTGGCTGTCGCTTGATTCACTCCTTTTTTTACTTTTCCCGCTCCATCGCTTCCCGTATGCTTTATTTACACTCCACTCAACACAGCAAACACTTTAAATCTCGTTACAAACTTGTGAACGGCTTGCTGCTGTCCGCCTCGTAGTTCGCGTCGAACGGATTGCTGCTCTTCGCGACGACCGGCAGCTGAGGGAGCGGCGAGCGGGCGGCTCAAACGGCGTCCTCCACCAATCGGAAGACGGCCGCGTGGTCGCCGATGACCGCCGCCAAAATCAACGCGTTCAACACGTCGGCTGCAAGCGCGGGAATGAGCGAGGGTGGAACTTCCGCTGTTCTGTGGGGCTCACGTTGAACGGAGGCGAACGAAAAGCCGCACTTGGGTCGGTGGAGGTCCCCGACCGAAACGCTTGCTTCGAACGACAACCGAAAAAAGCAAGGATTGATTGACACGCAAATTTTGTCGTTTGTCGCATTAAAGAAGTTGAATCATGTGCGAGCAAACGGGCAGCACTTCGCTCTCCTTCACTCTTGCATTCGATTATGTGTTCGACCGTTGGGTCAAACGTTCCAAAATTTCTTCTAAGACCACTGGTGGAAGGGTCGGTTTCGAATACTAACCTCAAACTTGGGTTAATAAACCGAAGAAGTCGGCGAGTGCTCGGAGGTCACCCGCTTGAGCAGGCGGGCGGTCGATGAGAAGCATGAGCGGGGGCGCTCCCACTCTCTCCGTCTTGCGCTCTCTCGCCGCCGCGCAGTCTTTTCGCCTTCCTTTCGTCGCATGTTTCGGGCGGCGCGCTTGCCTCTCGCAATGTGCGACCTTCCGCTCGTGTTGGGCGGCCGGCGAGCGCGTGTGGCGGCGGGAAGCGAGCGAGCGGCCCACCGCCGGGCGGCCGACAGACAGGCGGACGGAAAAAAGCAGACGGCGAGACGTCTGCCGCGTTCGCCGCGGAGAAAAAGCGGGCCGTGTGGCGGCGGAAAGAAAGCGGGGCGTGCACACACGCGAGGGGCAGGCGGCGGGGTCGTGTGCCGGACGACGCACCCAAGAGATCCAACGGAGAGCAACCCGCCTCGTCGCGATCGGCGGCCGGCGAGCGCATCGCCGCCGAACACGCACGCAAGGTCGCACAGCGGCGAGACGCCTGCCTTTGCATAGCACACAGCGAAAGAAATAAGAAAAGAGTGTGCAGTTGACAGAGGTCAGCGGACGACGAGGTCGAGCGCGCCCCCGGTCGTGCTTCTCATCGATCACTCGTCCTCTTCAATCCCCAACCTCCGAGCGGCCGCCGACTTCTTCGGTTTATTAACCCAAGTTTGAGGTTAGCTCATGCTTCCTGCCCGGTCCCCGGATTGTGGCTCGAACACAGCAAATTTTGGAACGTCCTGCCCTCGAGGCGGGACACACAACCGAAGAGCAGAATGCGAGGAAATGATGTCCGTTTGGTGATCGTTTCGTGTGCGTCTTTTGCGATCGACTATTCTTGGGCTCGTGATTAGCGCGACGTTCGCGGGTTCTCTGCAAAGAAGCGAGCAACCGGACGAATCGAAGCAAAAGCCGACCGCTCGATTTCAGCCCCCGCCCGATCAGCCGTCATGCCGAAACGCTCCAAGTCGTCGAGCGAGAAGAAGAAGCCGAAGCCGCGCGAGTACCAGTTTGGGCTGAAGACGGAAAGCGCCTTTCAACTGTGGTTCGTCCCCTCCCGGCCGCTCTTCTCATTCCACTTGCTTAAGGCTGGCCGCCAACCTGCCGCGTCTGACGGCCGAGGCGGCCGAGCAGGACGCCGACGTCAGCTACGCGCAGAAGCGGGCCGGTGGAGCGAAGAAGACAGCCGCCCGGAAGAACTCCCGGGGCAAGGCGTCCGTTTCCACCGCTTTGTACTCGTCGGATGATGAGTTCTTTCGACGCCCCAACGACTCCCGCATTGTATCACGTGGTAATCTTTTGAAGGGTGCCTTGCACCTCGAATTTGCACAATCCGGAAGCGAATGCGGCCACGAAGCCCGGGAATTAGCGAGCGAAATGGAATATCTGTTGATTGTTTCTTGGACTACACTCGTATCAGCGCAACGATCGAAGGGCATGAACGGTAAACGCTTTCTTCCGGGATACACAACAGAATACAAAAAGAGGAGTGTATTGAGTGTTATAGAGAAGGACACAAAGAAGATTTGCATTTAAACAAGTGTGTTGTGCTCGCAGAAGAGCCTGTTCTTAGAGGACAAAAAATTGCATGGTTTACACGTTTGAACGTAGTCTTTTTGCATTCACGGTTACGCGGTGTAGGTGTGGGCGTAAACAGCGCATTTATCGAACTTCAGTTCTTAACGACCGTTTGCTTTGGACGCAGAACGTTTACGGGAAGTCACGACAAACCCGTCCAATCGGGAACGAGCGCGGACTGACGGAAGTGTTTCGCTTCTTTGTTCAAGGCGCTTAGCGGCATCAAGAGTGCTCTCTTCTTTTGTACCCAGGGCGGAAGCGTCGGGTCAGTGGGAGATGAGGGCGCAATGGGATTCGAGCGGCCAGCAAGGCGGCAGTTGTCCGCTGAAACAAGTGGCGACTTTTGGGTTTCAAAATCAAAAGAAAGCGGCATTCGTTCGCTTGCCTGTCTGTTCGGTGGATTGGCGGCAGTCAGCATTTTGGTCGGCTCGCACTGCTCTCGCCTTTGTCCGCTCTGCTGCGAAATGCCCGCTCTTTCCGCCCCGTTCAAAAAACTCTCCACAAAGTCGAAGCCGCTTCTCAAACCAAACAGTCGGCGGATGCTCCTCATGCACGTGATGATTCGTGCGGGCGGGCGAAGAAGTTGCCGGCCGCTTCTTCGTGAGCGACTTCTCTCCCAAGCAGAGGACAGGCCATCAAACTGCACGGTTCTTGCCGAATGGTCCCGATCGTACCTTCTGCCCGCAGTCCTGCGAGCGGCCGGCCGCCAGCCAACGCACCGGACTCGATTGAATAATTTAGAGCCCGCTGCCGCTTGTTCTAATCATGTGAGCGGTCGGCATTTTGCAATTGTATTTCGCTCCTTGCGTCGGCATAAAACCGAACGGAAAAGAATGACGATACGTGGAAGTACAATAAAGGCCGAGAGAAATTCGGGGCGTTCGTCGGCAAGCAGTCCGGTTTGTAATCCACATCTGAAGGAAGGCGTCGGGAGAACAAAACCGACTCATTCCTAACAGCGAGATGGAAGCGAACACGACGCAGCCGGTTGTGTCTGCCGTCTACTTCTACCAATATTGCTTTCAAATAGTCGCCTGTTCCTTCGCCTTTTGTTTGCAGTGCGCTTTGCTGTGGAAGATCTTCTCTACGGGTCTTCGACGACAACTGTCCGCCACTTTGATCGTCAACATAGTTTCGTGGTGCTGCGTTACGGCCGCCATGCCGATACACGCTTTGGTCATAGGTCGATTCGGGCGGAGCAAAGGTGTGTACAAGAAAATGGTCAAATAGATTATCGATGAGTTTCTAGAAGTGTTCATTTCGGGCCCGCTGGCGTTTGGCACCGGAGTGTTGGAAATGGCGTCTTGTACGGCGACCACCTACTCAGTTTTTTTCGTGTTGCTCGAGCGCGTGGTTTCGTTGAGTTGCCCTACGGTTCGTTCGCGGGTGTTCCTCCGGCCGGCCATCTGCGGAGTGCTCGGCGTCGGGCTGTTCGTTTGCTTCGGGGTTTGCTACGTGGAACTGCCGATTCCCGAGATGACGAGTGAGTCAGTTCTCCGCCCACCTCGCTTCCATTCGGCCGCTTGCAGGCAGTGTGTTCCTCGCGAGCATGTTGCCCAAATCGCGCGGTCTTTTCACTTTGATCCCAAAAACCGCCTGCACTTTGGCGAATCTCCTGATGGCCGCTCTCTTCTACTGGAAACATCGAGCGTACCGCAATCAACACGCAACTGCCGGTCGAAATGCCCATCGAGTGTGTTCTTTAGCCTCGTTACACCACATTCCGCCCTCCTTTCAGACGAACCAACTGGCGGCTGCGTCTATTTTTTCGGAACTCACCTGCAACTTTGCCCCGAACGCGCTCTGGACGTTGATCCAAAGCCTCGGAGTGAACGTGCAACCGTTCGGCCCGATTATTTTCTCCTGCTTTGCGTTGGACGCGTTCTTCACGGCCCTCATCTACCGCTTTGTACTCCGTCCTCGAACGAACACACGAGTGATTGTAAGCATCGTTTCTTCGCGATGAACCGGTGGCTTTTGTGCAGAGTTTGTGCTTCTTAACTGTTCTACTTTGAAAGTGAAATTAAACTATTAGTCGCTTGGCCAACGGAAGCGGTGAATTCGCTGATTACACCACATGACGCGCCGTCTTGCGGTCGATCAGCAAGGCGGACTGCTCGGGCGGTCGGAGAAGACGGCGATCCCTCGGCCCCACTTCTCGCAAGTGAGTGGGCGGCGGGACGGCACCTCGAGAATTTGGTTGCAAGGAGCGATTCGCCCGCCCGCCCGTCGCTTGTCCGCCTTTTTTCACTTCCCATCACACGCCTCGTCCCGTACGGAAGAAAGCGGCCGCCCTCCCGAACAGCAAGCGGTCGTCTGGTGGGTTTGCGGAGCCGAGTGGCAGGCGGCCGGCTGCTCGGAGGGCGACAATCGCCGCCGTTCGCTCCAATCGCCGCTCGTCGGTGGAAGGCGGCCGCCTACTCACTTCCGTCCGCCGACTGTCGGCGAGAAGCCGCCGCCCGCTCTTCCGCCATCGCCCCAGCAGCTGAAAGAAGTGGGCGGCGAGCGAAGAGTGGGCGCGAAAGAGAGCCTCCGTTCGGAGTGGGGCGGTCGGGAGAGCGCAAGGTATCGCCGCCGTCCGCCTGCTCTCGGCGGCTCTTGCGAACCGCAGCAAACGACGATGTGTAGAATAGTGCAAGTTGAATCAAAGCAAAAAGAACGTGAGATTGTCGAAGTGGCTGCGAACTCAACTCTATTGAATATACAGCCATCTTTGCTCTCTGCTCTTTTCGTTGCTACCGTCCGCAATAACACATACACCGCTTCCTTCTTCTTATCACGACAAATCGCGATCACTCGTTTTCGGTCGGCTAATTGCGCTCCGACATTCCGAGTTCACCTTTTGGTTCCCTCCTCCGCACTGGTTTCCAATGAGAAGCGGACAGAATTGCCGATAACTTCACTCCCGCAGTGCGGACCGATCAGAAGGATTGTCGTGTCGTTTGTGTTGACCTTCACCTTCCGCCCACCACTTCTTTGACTGGAGGCGGAGCGCACGCTATAACGATGTTTTGCGGTTGATCAGCCGATGCACGAATCCAATCGCCGATTCGTTCCTCGACCGTATAAAAGTCAGACGACATCCCTCCCTCTTCACTCATTTCATGCAACAACAAGCGATGAAACTCCTCTTCGTTCTCTTTCTTTCTCTCTCCATTCACTCCGCGCTGTCCGCACCGAGTGGCGGATTGGACGCAAAGGAGCCGCTGGTCATCCGCGAAAAACAACGACGATGGCTGGCCGACGACCTGCGAGCGCACCACGAGCGAATGCGGAAGATTCACCGGGTAGGCGGTCAAGATCGAATGATTTCTTAATGGGTTCACTGCAGGACTACGTTCCGTCGTACCCGGATATGGCGGTCATCGGAGGCATTTCGGTAGGGACGCCCGGTGAGTCTCAAATCGTACATTAAATCAATTCGCCTCTTTGCAGAAGTCACCTTTTGGGTCTCGATTGAGAGCGGTTCGGACGCGTTGTTCTTCCTGTCCAAAGACTACAATGGACGCGCCGTCAACCAGACCTACTACGATCCCTTCAAATCATCCACTTCGCTGTACAAAGACGATGGCTACACGGGCTCCAGTGGCGACTTGGAAGCCTACGGCTCGACCTACGCCGACGTCCTTCACGTGAGTGCATTCCATTCGGAGCTTACGCGTTGATGAAACAGTTCCGTGTTCATAGTGGGCATTCAGAAGCTACCGCACTCATCTCGCTAGCTTTCTTCAACGTTTGCTTTCAACTCTTCTACGACAAACACGGAGCGCTCAAAATCACGCAAGAGTTCGGTAAGTGAACGAAAAGGCCGGTGAAGAAGAGACCATCGGTCGCTGTGATTCCTGTTCATCTTGCTTCTCTTCAGGCGTAGTCAACCAAATCGAGGACGGGTACGACCCGACCCCGGGGATGCCCGACGGCGTGCTCGGTTTGAGCTGGTGAGCGAACGAACGGGTGGTGGTCTGAGGATTGCAAAGAGGGTTGTTTGTCTTTAAATGGTCGCGGGTAGTCATCAGTCATTGAACTTCGTCTCGTCTTTATGAGTGCGCTTCCAATTCGCAGCATTCGTTTGGTGAAGGCTTGTTGAAAATTGACTTTAGGGACCCGAAAGATGCGGCCAATCCGAAGGAAAACTCGTCGGTGATCATCAACGTCTTTCAGCAGTTGCCCGACCTCGAGCGCTACTGGTGCCATTGGATGGACACGTAGACGCGGAGTTCGTTCCTTTTGTGTTCTTTTACTCACTTTATACTTTAGAGCCCGCGCGAGAGTACGCCACACAAATTTCCTAAGTACAAGCCGGAAGTAAGGAAACGGTTTCTGCTTGCAGACTCGAAAGTTGCATGGAGGACAAGTGCAAGGAGGCGACGTTTGATAACACGTTCCCGCTGCATTGGATCGAAGCCTCCCGCTCGCTTGTCTTCACCGTCGATGCGTTCACGTACCAGGGCGTGTCGTACGCCGGGGGCAACGGAAAGGTGGACAGCGGAGTGCCGAACATCCTCGTCCCGTACGATCCGCTGGCTGCGATCGTCGCTGACGCCCGACCCACCTACGACTACCTCATCTACACGATCGCCTGCTCGAAGGTCAGCGACCTGCTTGACTGGACGTTCACGATCGGCGGAAAGTACTTCGGCATGCATTCCTCGTCCTACGTGGTCGATCTGATGCTCCCGAACGGCCAGTGCGCCTTCAGCATCTACCAGTCCGACCCGGAGGTCACAACGGACTACGTTTTGGGCTATCCGTTCCACAATCTTTAATGAGCTTAACGAGGAAGTGAGACGAACACTTGGTGCTTTTAGGTGCATCAAGATGGACATCGACAAGCAAGCCATCAGCATCCTGGACGTCATCCACAAAAAATGAAGGGATTGTGGCAGAACGGCATTCCGTCAAAGCGGTTGTGAAGAACTGTTTTTATCTAACGGCAATAAACTAGAGCAAGCAAAGAAAAGGTTGATTGATTGGAAAAAGCTGCGTTTATGGTATTTTTCTATCGTTAACCGAACACACGCAAGCGATGCTTAATGGAAGGCCGAACGGAGTGCTCGGCAGTCAATACAAAAGAAGGCGACGAACGAGCGGCGGCAGTCGGCGGCGCTTCTCTTCGGCCATCTCTCGCACGTCGGTGGCGACCGATTCGAGCGCCAATCGGTGCAGACGAAGGGGTTTTCTGCAACAACAAACGAACGATAAAGTCGGCTTGCAAAACGCTTACAGCGCGACCGAAACCAAATGCCAGTCGCGGGCTTTCGTTCGGCTCACTTCTCTGTTGAGGTAGAACAAGAGCCGGCTTTCGTTACAAGACGGGGCCAAAATCAAAAAACGTCTCAACATTGGGAGCCGAATCTTCACCACGACCTCGGACCACAAACGGGTGGGCAAATCGAAGCGACAAACGAAGCGTTCGTAGCAACCTGAAATGATCGTAAACACTGGTTTCACTCTCTCCCTCTCCTTACCCTCTGGAAGGGCGAAAGTCACATATGCGTGAATGTGTCGGCATAACAGACGAACGTCGAGGTATATTTGCCGGTGCCGCGGGAACTTCTTTGCGAGAAGATCCAAAACTCTCGGGGGCGGGCCCACGTCCTCCTGTTCGTACTGGCCGCTCTGCAGGTCAAACGAGTGCAGCGTTGACATCAAGCCGGGCCATCCGTTGCGGTCGTAGAAACCAACGGTAGACGGGAAGAAGTAGAGGTGGTGGCCGACGAAAAGACAATTTGGCGGGCCCGAGGCCCGGTTTTCCGCCAATTGGTAGATCAGACAAATCGAAGCGAATTGCTCGTCGAATTTGTAGAAACGAGATACGGCCGCGTAAACGTCCCGGAGCACGACCACTCGTCCGTCCGGGCTCACTCGTTTCGGCGACTTCCCGGTCACGCGCATCTTTCCTCCATCGATTGAAGGTCGAATGGAGTACGTCCCGTGCGCGTAGTCCAGATCCACCATCAACACCCGTGTGTAGGCGGTTGGGTTCACGCGATCGCGGATCGGGAGGAGGAACATGCCGACTGTTTCCGTCAACGCACAAAATTCCACTTCTTTCTTGCCCAAAACCTGTGTGTCGACTCGCGTGATCATCAAGATTTTCGTCGACTTCAGAGTCCTGAACGGCGGCTCTGTCACTATATTTGAACGATTTCTTACCGAACTTCTTCCAGCAAGTAGTCGACGTCTTCAGTTGGGGCGCCGAAAAGTACGACGGGGATTTGTAGAAAAAACCAAAGCGATCCGAAATGGGGACGAAATCCGGGGAAACATTTGTCTTCTTGAACTGGAGCTGTCTTTCCACTACCCCGCTCTCAGCATCGACCGTCGACATTGCCCCCTGAAAACAACTGAAAATTGGCAGAAAATGCAAACGCGCTCATCGTCTGCCAATCGCTCGATTGAACGAACAACGAGTAGGCACAGTTCGCTGGACACTCCGGCCGCCGCGTTGGATGACCGCGAGCGTTTTCGGTCGCGCCATGCGGCAAGCAAGCAGTCCACAGTGGTGAGTGCTCGCATGCCGTCGCGTTTGACTGTCCAGTTTGCCCGCACGAACCTCAATACGAGTCGCGCACACAAACAAGCCAACTATCAGCCCGAAAAGACCACTTGGCGGCGTGTGAATCAGACCTGCCGCGGTATACCGCACCGCACGTACCGCCGCGGTCTGACCGCTGACCGCTAAGCGTGACGGTATGCGGTATGGCCACCGCTGACCGCCCGCATTTCGCGGTACCGCACCGCATACCGCGAGATTTTGGCGGTACCGCACCGCCGACCGCATAAGCTTGGCGGTACCGCACCGCATACCGCTCTTCCACTGACCGCCGGCGGTACCGCATCATACCGCGACGTATTTGACCTTTCTAAGATCCTCTAGCACCTTATCTTCGTCGTTCATGGACATAATATATTTCCACTGGCGGTCAGCGGTGCGGTACCGCAAAGGGTTGGCGGTCGGCGGTGCGGTACCGCCAAATATTTGCGGTATGCGGTGCGGTACCGCGAATTTTGCCCGGTCGGCGGTGCGGTACCGCGAAGCTTTTGCGGTCGGCGGTGGCCATACCGCATACCGCCACGCTTGGCGGTCAGCGGTACAAAACGCTTGGCGGTACCGCGGCGGTACCAACCGGCAGGTCTGGTGTGAATGCAAGAGAGCGGCGGAGGAACGGCTCAACGGGCGGCCACCTCTCCGACCGCCCGCTCTCTCCAGTGCCCGGACGCCCGACGCCCGCCCACTCCAATCGTGTGGCCGATCGGTTGGACACACGACTGCTTCTTTCCGATCGACGATTTCCAGTGGGCGAGGAGCAGAACGAGTGTATGCAGCCACCCTCTTTGTTCCGAAAGCATCAAGAAATAACACGTGATAAATGCTCGTTTATTCAACGCCAAGTTACAGGCGGCCGGAACTCAATCGCTGCTTTCGTCCTCGTCGAGTTCATTATTCGCTTTTGCAACCCTGCTGTACAACTGAAAGATCCAGCAATCATTTCGCCCTTCTCCAACGCACTCACAAACGAGATGTCCAGCTGAGGGAGCGTTCTGTCCGCCTCGTACATCAGTTGGGCCCACCAGTTAAGATGTTCGGGCTTCAGCTTCAACGGACAGCGCAACGGAAACGGCGAACTTCTGCTTTTCGATCGGACGGTGAGGTTTCCGTCGATGCCGAAGATCTGGAGCGGAAAGCGAATGCTGAAACGAACCCTTCCGCAAGTTTGCTGTTCGATTGAACACACGTTTGGGGCGAGAACGAGGGCACCGGTCCTCCGCCATCCGTTCGCACTGCAGCACAAACAAAAGCGAGTGAGTAGGCGCACAACGACCCACCAAGTTTATTGAGAATCGCCGCACTCTTTGAGGTCACCGAGAACTCCAACAAGCAGGGGTGGATGCCGACGTGGAAGCTGAACGGCACGACCAATTTCTGCTGCGCTCGGATTTCGATCAACGGGCGACTGGGCGCGCGGAAGTTGAGGATCGCGCTGGTCGATTGCATCTGTGTTAATCCTTGTGCACATTCCTTCGCAAATGTGCGAACGTAGCTGAACAAAGAAGAAAAGTTGGAAGGACCCGAGAACTCACGTGTGGCCGGAAGTCGTAACGAAACACTTGGATTTCGCTTCGACCCCAACGGTCACGAGTAGCATACACACAAACGGTGTCCACAGAATACTCATCTTCGCACACGTCCCTTCTGCTGCCAAGGCCTGCGTTAAATACGCACCGCAAACCGTTCGATATTCATTATGATGGAAATTCTACAGTCAGCGTTATTCTGGTGCAAATGCGAGAAACTTTTCATGACAAAGAACCTTTTTAACCAGGCATTGTGCCCAATGGAATTGCAAGTCAATACGCTTTTCTTTGTTCGGAAGGTGTTATGTAAAAATGATGATTCGTTCTTCGAGTTTAGAAATTTATTTGTGAAGAGCAGCGGGTTCTTGGTCGTTTGAGCGCTGTCAACGAGCCCTGCGTTTGTTCCCAACGTCATTGACCGAGATTCTTCACGTTCGAGGATTCATTTCATTTGCCTCGCATTCCGCCAATTCATCCGCACGGCGGGCTGACTAGACGAACGAAACAAAACGAAACAATCGGTCCTTCGGCGCCTGACGTTCGCTGATTAAAAATGAATCGGCGCGAAACGAACGTGAAGAAGAACGGCGTATAAAACGTCTCGCTTTGTTCGTTTCTTTTATTCGTCCCAATCGATTGGAAGACAAATGTGGCTAATTTTACTCTTCCTGCTGCCCGCGGCAATTTCGGGCACTCCAATGGGCGTGAGCAAAACGGACGTGTGAGTTTATCACACCATCATCTCTCACTTATTGTTCGTGCGTTAAGGAGCAAAGAGACGCTGCCGAAAAATAAGTTGACATCTCTTTTGAACGACCTGAATCCTTTCGCAAACGTGGAGTAAGTTGACCTGGCAATGTGGTCGTAAACAATGCGTCTTTAGTTTTCCGCAGGTCATGGAGTGCGTGGACGAAGAAATGGGGTGTGCGGAGGATCCGGTGGAAGCGGTGGACGAATTGTAATTCTTCTTTTCCTTTCTGTTGAACGAATTCAGTTCAGCTTCCGCGCGTTATTCCCTTGCTTGTTGAAAGCGGATAACAAAAACTACACGTTGCTCTACAACTTGTTGATGGCTATGAAGATGGAAGACAATTTTTACATCAGTGACGACTGTCAATGGGCACTTGGCGAGTTGGATTGGGAGAACGACACTCGGCTCGGCGTTTCCGACCCGCTCGCCATGGTCGATCGTTCGAATATCTGCGCGTGAGTATCAAGAACGAAAATTCGTTAAAAGTGAGCTGCTTTTCGATTCCTGCGAGACTACAACGACGGCTATTGCAAGATCCAGATGCCGTGTTCCGGCGATCGCGAACGTCAACGAGTGGCCATTTTGTTGACCCACAGTTACTTCATGTTGCAATTCGCTGCCAACGGTGAGAATTTGACTGAAGAGAAGTGCTTGTTTAGACGATTCCTTGCTCACGTTCCTTTCACCAGCGGTTGACGGCGCTTCGCGCCGTCCCCAGCTGGTGGTGTCGTTAGACTGGTGCGTATCGAACGCTTTTGTCGATTTTGTTTGACGAACCATGTGCTCGTCGCAATGGGAGAACACTGAGTCGCGCTTCACAACGTTCGAATTTGATTGAAACTCGGCGAACAGGCCGTTTTTCAGCAGACACATCGCTGTTCGTCCATTTCGCTCTTACGGTCCCAAGAAAAAACGATTCGTACCGGAAAAGCCGCGCAGGAATGCTGTCTTCAAAGACGACGGCGCGCACAACGCTCTACCTTACCCGCAAACAACGCCTAATAGTCTGCTTTAATGCCAGCAAATGGAAAAAAAACGAATGGCGGCTGCGGCGACCGAAGAAATTGGCCGCAAAGCTAGAGTGCATAACCCCACCGCAAAACGCGCCATTACTCCTCGACAACCAAACGTTTAAAAAATTTGGAACGGTGGTAAGCAGAAAAACTACGTGCTCGATGTTTCTGCCAAGTTTCAGAGAATCGGTCCACGTCTCTTCAAACCCGCCCGCTGTTTGCGCAAAATCGGGGCTTCGGTTGGCGGGCATCGCAGTGGCCAAGCGGGCCAAAAACGAAAACAAACTGCACATCACTGGAAAGCCCGCATTCTGCGCTTTTGAATGAGCCCATATTTATGTCATGAAGTCAAGTGTGCGGGGAGAACAACGGAATTGAAATTCGCCAAAATTTTCAAATTGACACTAAATCTTAGGTCCATGAGCCTGAAATCCTAGCAACTCCTCATAACCCAAATTTAATTTTAATAGATGCGCCAGACCCTTTTCTAGGGAGGATCTTTTTTGTTTTCAGAACAAAATTCGGAGAGCCGCGAACGGCGCCTTCGAGTGTGGACCTCTTCGATTTTCCGCCCGAAGCTTTCGTGTTTGGGCGATCACAACTTTCTTCAACGACTTTTCCTGATGATGGCATCAACTGATAAAATGTTCCTCGTTTGAAAGCGCATCTTTTTGTCCATAGGGCGGGCGAATTCGGCCGTGCGCGAAACACGGTACAATGCGGAACGTCGGCACGGAACGTTGAACGTGCCCGGCGGCGGTCGAAATGCACATTTTTGGACTTCGCGCATGCGAGTTACTCTAGCCAGAAAAAATTTCAGATCTATAGGTCCAACGGTTACAAAATTGAGGGCGCGGAGGGGACTGACAGACTCACCGGTTAGCGCCGTTTACGAGGGGAGCTGCCCGGCCGCCTCGATCCCGTTCGCTCAGACGATCAACCCGAAAGCCTTCACTGCGGACTTCAACGCCACCACCGACGCGTTCCTCGATCCGTCCGTTTGCGATTGATTCTCTGAGTGAGTGCGATTCGAATGTCCGAAATAAACCAGCGCTACTAGTGACATCGTTTTTTTTACTGAAAGAGCCCGAGTTTTTTTGCTTCAAAAACAGATCGGTCTCGCCCAACAAAGAAAAGAGTTTTCGACTACAAGTGCGTACCGGGAATCGTGCGGAGTTCTCTAATTGTACACGTGCATACCGACCGAGCGAAGAAGCCAGTCGTGAATAAGCTCCAGTGACTCTTTTCGTTCGGAAATGATCTCCTCGTTTGTGTGGTGGGAATACGCGTTTACGGTTGTTGCAATGGGAGCTGCCGCCGTTCTGCAGCTCTTCCTCTTCGTCCGTCTTAGCTGCTCGCCGAACAAACCGGAGCTCTCGCGGCATTTGGAAGTGAACATCGTTTGCTGGATCACTGTGGATGTGCTCGGATTCGTCAAGTCTTCCTATTTGCTCTATGCGGTCTCTACGGAAGGTAAGAACAAGTAAATAACGCGAGTGTACTGTTGTGTGCAGACCTCTACTCCACCGCGTGGATCTTCTGGCCCGGCGTTCTGATGGCGAACTTGCTCGTGTTGCTAAAGCTCTCGATTTCCTTCCTGCTTTTCGATCGAATTCTGGTGATTCACTTTGCCGTTCACCACTTGAGCCGCCGCTCTCTGCCCGTTTGTTTGACTGCCGGCCTCTTGGTGGGCTGTGGAGCAGGATTGACCATCGCTTACGCACTCGTGACACCCTCGTTGTCTGCAGAAACCGGTGAGTCCACATCGCCTGTTTGCTTCATGCGTATGTTGCTTTAGAGTGCCTGACGATTGGTTGCTTGACTCCGCTGCACACGCGCTGGACGGCGTCTCTGCGAACGGTGCAGAACTTTGTCAACCTGCTGCTGGCTCTCGGTTTCCTCTACGAACTCGCCGCTCATCGTCGTTTTTTCTCCCAAGGGAACGGTCCGAATCCACGACGCGTTCACGCGATCGCCTGCCTCGCCGTGCTCACCGAGCTCCTGTTCAACGTGCTGCCCGCCAGCACGAGCGCGTGGTTGGCGGCTGCGGGCGCCGATCAGCAGCCCTTCGGGCCCTACGTAACGGTACGTGTTTTCATTCTTCTTACAACTATTGTATTTCTTGCAGGTGATGGTCGCTGTGGACGCCTTGACGACGGCCGTTTTGTACAACGCCATCCTCTTGCGAAAATCCTCTCGCACCGCCAATTCGAGCATGGCTGCGGCTTGACGAAGGACGAAGAAACGAGCATAAGGAAGCTGGAGGAATTTGGAATAGTGGCTACAATAAATTGTGAGGCTCAAAGATAACAGAGGGGATGAAATGCAGGTTGTTGACAGATGTTTGACCGCCTGTTCTCCTTTCGATGAACAGAATGGCATGCGGTTTTGTGCGGGGCAGTAGTGCGATTTGCGTTGCACGTGTTTTGCCGTCGAACACGCTAAAAGCCTCGCGCACACGCCGCGCGGAAGGTGTTGGAACAGAACGAACGATCGAAAAGCTTCGCCGACACTCTTCGAGGCGTGGGCGATAACTTCCCTGGTTTGCCGACTCTCATTCGAAGCTAGTTTGGTCTTTTCATTCGTCGTGAACAAACAGAGTCCAGAAGTCCACCACCGTCAAATAAGCAAACGAGCAGGCGATAGAGACCGGCAAGCACGAGCTGTCCACATACTCTTGATTAAATTCTTTCGATTACAAGCAATAATAAATCCTTTTGCTAGCTGCGTAGGAGATTTCTAATCTCGCAGTAAATGAGAAACGGAGTTCATTTGTTCGGCATTCGAGCAGGTGTTTAATTCGAAGAATGAAGAAATGATGCCAGTCTGCTTGCCCGACAGGTGAAATTTCGTCGTTTCTAGAAGCAGGGAACCATCGAAGTGCCTTTGGAATTGCTTTCGTTCCATTCGGCGAGATGTCCGTTCCGCCTGCTCCGGCTCCGAGCTGCAGGCCCCATGGCCGACGGTCCTCCCGCACTCCGTGACGAAGCGTTCGATTCGGTTTGCCTGATTTTGGCGCGAGAATTTCCGCTTTGAAAAATGCACGGAGCACTTTGCGGGCCTTTATGTCAGGTTGCAGACGCCCGATCGACGCTTTTCTTCCCTCCGTCCCAAGCGGCTCCCAGACGGACCACCCGGAGCGAGCGGCGACCAGTCGAGTTGCGCCACGTCCCTGCGAGGACGCCCACCTTCCAAAATGCACTGCGGGCGGCGTTCGGAGCGCACGCCTTGCTTATTTGTGAGCCGTTTGGAATGAAATTTTCAAGAGTACTTTAATAAACCATTTTGAAAAATCAAGTGTTCTTCTTTTTCCGTTATCGCTCTTCTGCTGCTCAAAAACATGCGGAACGGCGTTCATCCTACAAAAGCACACCCCGTTTTTCCCACTGCTTTGTTTGGCCTTCCACTCCGCATAGGGGTTGTTTTAAGTGTGAACTTTAAACGCACGCGAGCGTTTTGCGAAACAACTCGTTTGACGTTGTTTTACCCTCGTGTCTCGATTAACGGAAGATCTCTCGAATCTGACTCATTTGTTGTTTCCAGGCGTGTTTCTGAGCGATGGCGTTCAAGAAAAACAAAAAGACGGCAGCAGAGGATCGCGAGCAATCAAAACAAAACCGAAGTCGACGCGTGTCTCTTATTGCATCGACTTCGGATGTAAGAAGAGGCCTCTTTCTCTTTGCCAAACGAACACCAAATCATTTCAACTAACCGTGAGCCATTCCACGTCACCTAGCAGCGATAATCTAGCGATGGAAACCATTGAAACCCACGAGGAGGTGACTTTGTAGCCATGCATTGACCCAAAAGTACTGCAATTGGGGTTGACTGAACGTGCATGTCTCATTGAATGGCAAACAGCATTGAGCATGTCTGGGGGCCGCGAACAAACGGTAGCTTTATCGCCAGCGGTTGAAATCGCGCAACTTTCCGCACTCCTCGAAAAGGCCGAGTTTATCGGCAACGCGATCGTTTGGCCCCCGTCTTCAACAATCTAAAAAAGAAGCGATGGCGTTCAAGCTGGAGCGAGATCAACGGCTGCTCGAGAAGAACACCACCCGCCGAGATCTGCTCGACGCTCAGCAGTCTTGTCGCCGAATTCGAGGCCAACCCGATGGTTTCATGCGCCGTTCTGTCCCGCCCGCAACCCGCGGAAAAACATTGCCGAACGAATTGCAGTCTCGTCTGCAAAAGATCGCCTCGTTCGGCAGCAATCTGCTGTGTTCCCCACGGGCGGAAGCCGAAAATCGAGGGGGCGGGCGGACTTTCCGCCGGCGGATGCAAAAATCGATCGGGCATCGCGCCCACTTTTCCGCTCGGGTGCCAGCGGGCCGAATCGAACGCTTTCCGCGAGGCTCGTCACGGAGTGCTCCCGTCCGCCGGGTTCCTTCGGCTTTGCGCGTGGATCGAGGGCGTTTGCTCGGTGCTCACTTGCGTCTGCTTCTGCCTGCTCGTCTACGCGGTCGAGTGGCACTCGCCGAAAGCGATGGGCAACTACCGCCTTTACCTGCTGCTCAGCGGACTCCATTGCGTGGTCATCGGTGAGCGAGAACTGGCTGGGGTGCTGATGCGAGTTCCTTTCTAGATTTGGTGATTGCTCTCCTGCAAGTCGAATACTTCATTCCACATCCAATCCTCGTTGTTCGAGACGTTTGCTCGTGGTTCTCAGTTCGTCTCTTCCCAATGGTTGGAGTGCTCATCACATTCTTTTAGTCGTGCCCCGCTGCGAGTGCATTTTGCGTTCGAATCGTTCTTGCAGCCATATCGGGTTCGCGCCTAAGAACAGTTACCTAAAAGCATGGCTGCAAAATAGGTGCATGCTTCACGACCGTCTACTTGTTTGCGTACCGCTACGTGCAAACAACCAGCCACAGGTTACTGGCGCAGTTCACTCGCTTCCGCACGTACTGCCTGCCTCCTCTACGCCGTGTGGACCACCTTTACGGGTTGCTTCCTCGCTTTTCCGGCCCTCGCTTTGAGCACACGAGATTTGGACGTGATCGCGTCGTGGGTGGAGTTCGATGCGGAGATCGTGCGGCGAGTGCGCTCCCAAGTGCCCGTCGGCTTCATTTCGAACGTTCGTTCAAGAAAAGTGATCATAAGACTCGCTCTTTGCAGGACGAAACTCGCTGGATGATTGTATTTGGAATTTGTTCGTTGGGCGTCTTTGTGGTCGTCGGATTCGCAATCATTTTCTTCTCCGCCTCGGGCGTCTATCGCTTCATGCGCGAGCGGGCGGACAGCTTCAGCCCGCAAACACTCCAGTTGTATCGCTCGCTCATGCGCTCGTTGATGTACGAGGTGGTCCTTGCGTATTCGGTCATCGTCTTTGGCCTCGGTTTCATCTTCGTTTCGTCGATCGCCCACTTGGAGTGGGGCCCCGTGTTGTCGACGTTCACCGCCTCGATCGCTTCGAGCTACGGCCTTCTCACGCACGTGTGCATTCTGCTGACCATCCGATCATACCGCGGTAGTTTGAGCGAAGACTCGCTTCAAACCGGTTTGCGTGCTTTGCAGAAGCAGTGCTGGGATTGCCGCGGAAGATCCCGCTCATTGGTCAATGGTTTCCGCAACGGACAGGCCGAACCGTCGTTGTTGCGCCTTCCGTACGCACGATCTCGCCCACGGGCGGTTATACGACAGTTGCGGCCGACATTTGCGGCCGACACTTGCGGCTCAAATTAGCCATTCGTCTAAATCAGGTATTAGTGGTCTAGATGAAGTTTTACCTCAATTCAAGCTTCAAATCGGTTAAACAGGAGTGTATAAAGGAGCAAAAGGGGGGTGTGCTGCTATAAACCTCGTTTTTCCAGAGTTTTACTCTGTTTCCTGGTCTACTATTTGGGCCGCAAATGTCGGCCGCAAGTGTCGGGCCGCAAGTGTTGGCCGCAAATGTCGGGCGCAAATGTCGCAGCACCCCCACGGGCACTTGGAGACGATGAAAACGAACAAGCGGCTGGATCTTTCCGAATAACTTGCAGACAGTTGTACCTCGTCAAAGCAGAGGAATCACATCTTGCCTACCCACTATAAACTCCTCTTTCCCCGAAAACACGACAAAATCCCACGAGTTCGTTTGTCCTCCACGTTTGTTGCCAAGAAACGCAATGAGATGAACGGTGAGAAGTTGAAAAATCGCACGGAACAGGCTTTCTGTCACCCAATGTGTCGAGTTGGCTTTGATGACTAACGAAACCAATTATTCGGCTGGAATTTGCTCCTCGGGTCGCCTGCCGATTCTGCAGGTTGTAGTCAAGATTCTGTCGTTTGTATCTCTGCAAACGGGCAAGTTCGAAGCGAGTGGCACGTAGGCAAAAAGCCGACGCTAATCCTTGGCCGGGTACGCTTTCTTTCGTTCCTTTCGCTCGCCACTTCCCTCTCAGGATGTCTCCGCTAGTTTGGTGGGAATACGCAGCGATTGCTATTGCGATGGGGATTGCTGCCCCCCTTCAGCTATTTCTTTTCTACCGCCTTCGATTCTCGCCGAACAAACTGGAGCTCTCGGCGCACTTGGAAGTGAACATCGTCTGCTGGATTCTCGCCGATGTCATCTCTTTCATTCACGCCGTCTACCTGTTCTACGCGGTGCTTAACGGCGGTAACTAGCCGAATACTCATGCTGATCGCCCGTTTGCAGTCCCCAACTCGACGGCAATCGTGTTCTGGACGAGCGTCCTCGAGCTGGACTTCCTCGTGATGCTCTCGATTTCGCTCTCGTTTCTGCTGCTCGACCGGATTCTCGTGAGCCACTCGGCCGTCCACGACTTCCACCGCCCTCCGCTGCCGCTCTGGTTGACCGTTGGAGTGATCGGAGCGAGTGGAGTGGCTTTCGGGTTGATTTACCCGCTCACTGCCCCGTCGTTGCCCGCCGAAACCGGTAAGTTCCTTTCTAACACTTCTAATTCTCTTTGCAGAATGTCTGGCGGTTCCCTGCCTGGTCCCGCAGTCCGTCAAGTTCTCCTCCGCAGTCAAAACGGTGATGGCGGCGGTCAACCTGCTGCTTGCCGCCACTTTCGTCTTCAAATTCGCCCGCCATCGCCGCTTGTTCACCGTCGGGAACGAAGCGAACCAGCGGCGGAATCACGTGATCGCCTGCTTGGCCGTCGGCACGGAGTTCTGCTTCAACCTCCTGCCGGTGGCCGCTTTTGCCTCGCTGAACGCGGCGGGCGTCGTCCAGCAGGCTTTCGGGCCCTACGTTGTGGTGAGTACAAACGAGTAGAACATTCTGTACTCTTCGTTTAGCTAATGGCCTCCTTTGACGCCCTGACGACGGCCGTTTTGTACCACGTGATCATCCTGCGAAGAATCCCACGTGTTTCCATTTGCACGAGCTCAAAGACAAATCGAACGACGAACTGGGCGAAGCCAGAAAGTCAACACGTAGAGCCAAGAGTTGTTTAGAATAATTAGTGGAACCCAATACACGTTTTGCCATTGAATTACATTTATTCGTCGACGAACAAAGCAAATATTTAGGTGGGTTGTTTTTTACAGCTGTTTAGCAGTACTTCAAGAACTTGCAGCAACTCTGCGGATCGACTTGTTTGTCCACATTCACGATCAAATTGAAGAGGCCGTCCAACTCAGCGTCTCCGATGGCCGCACAAATACGATCGACAAACGGAAGGGTCATGGACTTGCAACTCTCCTATAAAAGAAAAAAATCACGGAATCAATAAAAAGAAACGCGAACAAACCTTAACGGCGTCTTGAAGCGCTGGTTTTGTCACGTTAGCCACTACACCCACGCTGCTCTTCACTCCGTCGAACACCTCCTTGCACGGCGAACACAGCGGATGAGGCCACTCCGGCCAATTTTCTCCGCCATGCCCAATCCGAGAAGCCGACGATGCGATCATTGGCGACGCGATCGCCAGAGCGAAGAGGCCGAAGCCAAACGCTTGAAGAGTCGAGCGGAAAGCCATTCAAAAAAGGAGGGTCGTACTGTGGATGGTGGGGAAAGAAGAATGATATCATCCTGCTTCATTGCGGCCTTTTAAACAAAATCTTGCCGTGCGTTCCATGGAAGCTTACGGTGTTTGCATTCGTTCTTTGAACTCGCATTCTTTTTGCAATTATTGCGAGGATGCCGCCATTTCACAAGTTAAAGGAAGCAAAGAGCACCGGGCCAACGGCGAAAGGTTGTGATCGGTAAGAAACAAAGGAAACAAATTCCTACCGACCAAATGCTACGGTTCAAAAGGCTATCTACTGGGGGTGTGAGCCGTGGGCGGATGACGTTAATGCCAACCATTGCTGTTTTGCACGTCTTTAACGTCTGAAACACACGTGAATTTTTAGAAAGGCTTTCGAACAAGACTCTTTTAAAATCTTTTTATTAACAGCTTGTTTTCATTCCTGCTGTCCGCTACAACGGACTAACGGATAAAACCGATGGGTGCTTTCGATCCAGGCGGTCTTCGCTTTCTGTCTGCACGGTCGAAGGAAGGACAGAAATAACATTAAATGCCTTCGCATTAACGTGAACAACGCAAATGCTGCCCGTCTTCCAGCGTCCGCCGATCAAAATGACGACCCCGACTGAAAGAATCGACGGACTGGCGGTCGGATGGAAAAAACGTCCACTTTATGCACGGCGGAAGACGGGCGGCTCCGTCACGCAATTATCCGCCGCGTTCCAAGGTCATCGTGGCGCCTTTTACCGCAAATATCTTCGTTCTCGACCATGAAATGACCGGCGTGGCGTTTCGTCAGACGTTCATGATTACACTTATTTTTGAGTGCGTTAAGTCCGCGTTTATTTCGCCTCTGTGGTCACTAAAACGGGTCTTTGCGGATGGCCTTCAAAAAGCCGCTTGCATCATCCATTTCGGCTGTCCACTGGCGGGTGGAAACGCCAACCGCCTGCTCGCTCATCCGCCCGATCGAAAGCAAACGGCGGCTTGAAGGCGGGCGTGTGATTAACCGCCTCTGTTTTGACCCGAACGAGGCGTGCGGGTCGGCGCGCTCTTCTTCCCGCTTTTTCTTTCGGGAAGACTCATCCTGCAAAAAGCTCTCACTGCTTTTCGGCGGCAAAATGGACGACGTGGAGCGAAAGCCGGCCGTTGTTCGTCGCCACAATCGATGGAAAGGCGAGAGTCGGGAGGTACGTAGTTCGATCCATCTATCTTTTTATTTATTTCGCTTCGGTTAAGTTCGTGTGCCCAATGTGTGGAATCTCGTGCCGCGACGCCTACCGCCTGCAGCAGCACGTGAACGGCCATTTCCTCGCGGACGGGTGGCAGTGCGCCGTCTGCGGCGTCCTCTTTCAACACCACTCGGTCGATCGGAACGCGCATGAAGTTCGAGTGCACGCCTTCCGCCGGCCTGAGGTCGACGCTCGTTCCAGAGAAGCCGTGCAGATCCCGAAGGTGAGTCTTTTGAATGTCCGGCTTGATCGTGTTCGTTTTTAGTCTCGCCACTCTCGACTGCTGAACGTTGGAACTCGATTCGCTGAAGTTCAAGCGGCCGTCCGGGTCAAACAAGAAGTGAAGACCGGGCCTTCGGTTCCACGAGAGAAGCCCCGAGTTTTGCGAACAGGTAGACGGCCGATCGAAGTGATCACGTTGGACGACTCGGAGGACGAAGAGCGAGCGGAAGACAAGCCGGAACATTCCGGTCGATTCCCTCCGTTCACTTCCGCCGTGCTGCCCGCACATCAGCGACGGCAACGATCGGTGGAGCTCCTCGAAGCGTTGGCGAAGAAGCCGGCGGTCATCTTTTACGACCTGCAACACGTGAGTCTCGCCCGTCCACTCAGTCCTCGTTCTTTTGCTTGCAGTTTAAAGAGCAGTTCGGAATGCTGCCGATCCGTTTCTGGACCTCGGCGCCCGCTTGCTCGCTCCTGATCCTCCGCCTTCCGAACGCCGAGTGGAACCTTCGGGATTCGCCCGCTTGTTTCTCGTTCGGCTTCAAACTGGCGAGCGGCGATCACTTCCGCGTGTTCGCCAAACCGAACGGCCGCCCACTCGCCGACCGAATCGCCCGGCTGCTCTCCGCAGAGTTCACGAGTGCTCGATTGATCGACGAAGTGGTCGAGCAGTCCGCTGGCTTCGTTTTGGTGATCGAACGGAAGAGAGAGCGTGAGTTCACTTGCTTAAAACCATGTGTTGCTCATTGGTGTGCTTTAGGACCTTTCGTCGGGAACTCGAAATCCGAGCGAGTTGCTTTTATTTGACGCCGTGTTTGAGCAATAAAATTGACTAACTTGTTGGATTGGAATGTTTATGCGCAACGAAAAAGAACGGTAACAAAAGAAGATAGAAAGAAGTGAATCAGCGATTAGCGCCCGTCTCTAGCACCGAGTTTGCCCGTGAGTTGGGCGGCGAAAGCGTAAAGAATCAATGAAAATCGGATGATCACTCGGCCTCGACCTCCGGGCCGCTCTGCTGGGGCCCGAGATCGTGAGCGCGTTGGCCCTCAAGCTCCTTCGGCGGCTCGTCGCCGTCGTCCACGTCCCGCTCGTGCTCTTCGGTCTTCTCGGCCGGTCGCTCGCCGCCGGCCGCCTCGACTTCCGCGAGCCGGACGTCCAGCCGCTCCGCCGCCTCCTCGTCGTCGCGCTGCTTCGCTTCGGCCCGCTCGCGCGCCTCGTCCGCCTCGATTTCGTGCCGCCAGCGGGGCTCCGCGACGACCGTTCCGTTCTCGACGAGCCGCAGCCGCCGCCACTCGGGCGGGAACGAATCGTAGTCGTACACGTCCTTCCCGAACTTGAGGTCCTTCGACGCTTGAATGTTGTAGAAGACGCGGTCCTGCTGCCCGTCGGGCATCAAGTAGCCCATCCACCAGCCGAAGGTCGACCCGCTCGCCGTCAGCAGCAGCGAGTCGCAGTGGGCGGACCCAAAGTGGATCTCTTCGGCTCGATTCAGGTTTTCCACCGTGTACTTCGTCTTAAAGACCTGCAATCGAACAGATCAATGCAATGGGCAAACGAAAGTGGGCGTACGCCGTGCGGAATGTGGATCTTCTTCAGAAAATCGCGGTCCTGCCCGATGAGCACGGCCGAGATCGTGATGTTCGCGTAACGGCGCTAAACCGCCTTCATTAATCCGTCTATTGATGGAACGAACTCACGTGCAGCTCCTCGCCGACAAACCGAACGGCGGGATTCGTGAAGTCGAGGCGGGACTCCTGCAGGAAGTGTTTCTTGAAATCCCCCAAACGAGTGTGAATGCAGAGCTTGTGGCCCGTGTCGCCTCTAAACCACAAGGAATGAAGGAAGTGAGTGAATAGACAATCGAACAAGTAGAGGGCGTTTGCGTATCGCTTGACGTACGCCTTGAGCGGATCGGAGAACTCGAGGATCTCGCGGATCTCCGGCTTGAACTCGTGGAAGTACTTGTAGCTTTGCAGAATATTCCCGCGCAAGTAGATGTACTTGTACGATGCGTAAAACGTCGTTAATCTGCAAAAAGAAGAGTGAAAAGCGAATGAACGAAAGAGCTTGCCGAGTGACGTTGTCGTAACGACAGCAATTCACGCCGTACGTGACTCGTTTGGCCAGAAAGTGGGAAGGTTGCTGCAAAACTAGCTGAATAGGCAATCATATGATTGAAAGCACCTGGTAGATAGTGGCGTTGTAGAGACCGGGCAACGCGGCGCCCATCTCGGGCATCGTCCACTTCCAGCACTTCCGCTTGTGCTCGATGAACGGCCGTCGGCCCGTGTACCGCCCGATGCCGTAGATCGAAGCGAATCTCCAGATCTGAAGGGAACGAATGCAAGATAGAATAAGAAGAGGGGATTACGAACCATGTTCGCCAGGCCGCCGCACGAGTTGAACGTCAGCGTGACCCAACGCTGCGTGTCGGTGGACAAAAAGCGGGCGACCGACTCGGCGGCTTCCCGTCGTTTCGGATCGACGAAGGCGGTCGGCGAAAGCTGCGGGATTCCGTTGGCTTCAGCTTCCGAAAGCTTGTCAGCAGTTCCATTCGGTCGTTGGGTGGTCGTTGTGTTTGAAGGGGCGACTTGATTGTGGAGGTGGAGCTCCTGGTTGGAGCGGTAGAGAGCGACGGCTGCTGAACAAGAAGAAGAGTAAGCGGGCAAACAATTAGAGGCTCACTTCCACTCGTCTTGATAAATGCGGTCACAAATGCGGAGAGCGAGAGGATCAGACAAAATGCGCACAGTTTTCTGCAATCCACGAGCGATGAAAAGAAGCTTGGTGTTTGGAGAAACCTCGTGTTAATCCCGTTAGTGATGGCGATCTTCTGGATCGACTTGACGCGCGGCAGGATCACGTTTTCGACCATTGGCGAGCCCATCTCCGCCACCATCGTCGACATACCGCTGGGTCCGTCAGAACGGAGAGTGAGTGATGTATAGCTGCAAAGAACGGCAGTAAACGAGAGAACAAAGGGGTAGCGTGGAACAGCCCACGATTGACTGCTGGAATTCCAACACGACCCGACCGACACCCGCTTTATCGAATCGACAACTCTGATCGACGGTTGCCGTGTGGGCAGCGAACAAATCGTATGGGCGAGCGAGTGGGACGAAATGCAAAGCCGATTGCCATCAAGTGAAACGAACCGAGACAATCCAGGGTTCAACTCGTAAACAGGTGCTTGATACGGGTTCTTACCTTTGAGTGTATGTCGTTTGATTGATGTCTACAGAAGACGGACAAGGATCAGTGAAGATCAGCGAGTAGTCTTTCTTCCTCTCTCAACCCCTCCAGTAGTCGAATCAATCGATCGGCAGACGGAAAGAGCGAAGAGTCTCCGGTTGCTCCCAAATTTACGCGCAGATCATCCGCCGGTCCGGTGGAACGTTGCTTCAAAGTGACGAACGCCGGGGAAAGAGAGCTTTCCGCTCTGCTTTTAATCGTTCTGCTTACTCCGGAGTGAATTTATAAACGGCGGTCCAACGATCGCCCCAATCGACGACCAATCCGCCCGCCGCCGCTCGCTCCGCCGAACGGCGGGCGAGAGTTCACGAGTAAACAGAAGCGGAGATTAAAATTGTTTTGTTGTGGGCCGCCGTGCCTTTCGGGTGGCTTGCTGGTGGTAAGCGATATGTCGTTTGCGTTTGACGTTGTTGAGCGTTGGATCGTCTGTTTGTTCACTCACAAGAGGTAGGCGGGGGCAACAAACCGCCCACTCGCTTATTTGTTCGTTCGACGCACGAAGAGAAACATTCTCCTTTACCGTTTTGTTCACGTGCACGAGTCAAACCGCCGACTAATCCGCTGAAGCGCCCCGTGTCAAAACACTCGCTGAGATTCACGTGAAATGCCCGCTCGCTGTAAAGATTAATAACGCGTTTGCTTCTGCTTGTTAAGCGTGAATTCGAACTGCGAACGTTCACTCCGCATTAGAACCTACAAAATTGTAGATTCTCCCGCAAATTATTGCATGCGTGCTTCTTTCCACCGCCTTCTGCTTGAGGGAGCGGCAGATGAGCTCGTTGCTCCAATTTTCCTCCGCGCGCCCCCGATTCTCGCCTCAAGCAATTCGGGCGTCTTGCGGGAGAATCTTGTGAGCTTCCTTTTGCACTAAGAATTAGTAGATGATCCGTTTCCTCGAATAAATGAATTCTTGGGCTCGTTGTTTATTCTTCCCACTCATCTCTATCCTTCTGTTTGCTCGCATCCACGCAGAGCTCAACCTCGACGTCCCGATCATTCAGGACTGCACTTCCGGCAAGCGCTTTATCGTCAACCATATCATGTACGTCCATTCGAGTCGATTTGCCCATGACTTTTTGGATTTGAAGGTTCGTGTGCAATCAAGTGGGGGAACGGCGGACCTTCCACCCGTTCGGTGAGGCCCTCAACGAACAAAACGTCTCTTAATTCGTTTTTTTAAAGCCTGTGCCTCGGAGAACGACATGGCGACCGCCCAGCTGATCGGGCAGAACACGACGAACAACGAGCGCTTCTTTCGGTACAAATGCGAGCGGGTGGGGCGCAAGTTGACGTACAAGCCGTTGAGTACGCCCTCCTTCTCTCCATCCCTCCATGCTCTTGATCACTTGCAGCCTGCCTGTTGAGCGACGTTCACTTGACCCCCGGAATGACCATCCGGCGAGGACAGACCGAGTACACGTGCCTGCTGGACAACGTTTTCTACATGAAGCTGATTCAGAAGAGGAGTGAGTTCCCTCCCCTTCACCCATTTGATCCAATCAATCCCCAAAGTGCTGCACGAGTTCTGCATGCCGGGCAATCAGAACGACTCGCTGCTGGAGAACGACGCCTGTCCGGGCATCTCGGTGGGCGCCACCCACGCGAAGTTCGGCAGCGGGACGGAGGTCGTGTACGACGGGGTGTTGAAGACGATCGTCGACCTCGACACCCCCTTCTGATTCGAGTGTGTATTTATCGAACGAATGGAGCGAATAAATTACAAACAACAGGGGCTACAATCGAAGCAGACGAGCGGTCGACGGAGAGCGTTCCGCAATCGACTGATCAATCTTCTTTATTTCACGTGCACGACGCCCGACGAGCGGGCGAAAGCGAAGAGGAGGGAAGAGAGAATAAATATCCAGTGGACTGCGGACAGCGACGACCAAACAGAAACCAAACGACGGCGAGGCGCGCGGCGGCGGTTCAAGTCGAGGCGGAGACGGCGAGCTTCCGCAGATGCTCCATGAACACCTGGAGCGAGACGTCGTCCGTGAACACCGGCGCGCCGCCCTCCTGACTGTACGGATTGTTGTGCGTGAGCGACGGGTTGACCTTCGAGAGGAGGAATCGCGCCTGCAAGTGAATCGAGTGAATGGAGGAGAGTGGAAGGAAGGACGAACCTGAGAGCCCTCGTGCTCGGTGACGATGTAGCGCGGCACGGGGAAGCGGTCCTGCAGGATGCCGGCGGCGTCCGTCACCGGCTGCTCGAGCATCTGCTTGAGGGCGACGTACTGCGGGTCCTCGTGATAGCGCGCCTTCTTCCACTGGGCGACCGTCTGGCCGTGGTAGATGAGGACGTGGAAGTAGTCGTCCATGAGGAGCACGCGGTCGGGCAGAATGGACGAGGTGTCGAGGAGGACGGGCTCGGCGGGGCCATTGCACGAGTAGGAGAACAGCACCGGCTGGATCATCGACGTGCTCTCGCTGACGTTCTCGCCGAACAGCACGTGGCGGTAGTAGGCGGTCTCGTCGGGCGAGTTGTTGAACACCTGCAGGAACTGGGAGCGCCGCAGGTGGAACATGAACTGCGGGTACAACGAGAACTTGTCGCTCAGCCGCAGCGAGCTCGGATCGTCCCGGTGGTACTCGCCGAAGCGTTGGATCTGCAACGACGAAGAAGTGAACAAGGGGAATAAAAGAGAGGGACGAACCAAACGAATCAAACTGCGGTCCAGCCAGCGCATCGTGTCCGGCGAGTCGTTCTCGTTGGCGGCGCGGAACGAAGCCAAGCGGGCCATGATGACGGCGCCCGCCTCCTGGTCGAAGCCGTACGCGACGTTCTGCTGTTGAGTGGACCTGAAGCAGCAGGATGAAAAGAAGACAACAGCGGAAATGAACTCACATGTCGGCCCAATTGCGGCACGTGGTCGTGACGCGAATCCGTTTGCGCCCGTCCGCGTGCTGGTACTGCGTGACGAACTGGAACATCGCACGCGAGTGCTGGGGCATGGCGGTGCCGTGCTGGGCGCAGATCTCGAAGATCAGGGCGACGTTGTGGCGAGGCGTCAGCGAGCAGAACTTCCACTGGCAGGTGCCGCCGACGCCCACCTCCGTGTCCGAGACGATCGCGTTGCGGACGCCGCCGCTGGCGCAGCAGCCGAGGGCGCCTTCCACCTTCAGGCCGGCGCTCAGCTTCACCTCCATGGTGGCGTTGAAGCCCATCTTCAAGTGACCGTCCGCGTCCTTCTCGAACACCTTGGCGAAGGACTGCTTGAAGAGCGTGGACTCGAAGCTGTCCGCCATGATCACGTGGCCGTTGGTCGAGTTGAACACGTTGTTCATCTCCTGCAGGCCCGTCTGGTCGAGCGCACACGAGTAGATGTCCACCACGTGCGCGTTCTTGACCGCCCGTTGAGCGAGCGTGTCGTAGAACTTGGTGGCCTTGCGCATGAAGGTGGCCTTGTCCTCCTTGATGTCGTGCCACGAGCGGATGGGCTGCTTCAGCTCCTCGTTGATCACCATGCCCGGCCCGTAGGTGCACGCGCCGCCGATGAACGTCATGATGCGCGCGCCCGTGTTCGGGAAGCAGGTCTGAACGAAAAGGAATGAAAGGATTGAATGGAAGAGAACGGACCTCCAACAGGCTGACCGCAACGCCCAAAGCGGCGCCGGTGGCTCGCAGCGGGCGGTGCCCCTGCGGGATGGGCCAACGGTCGACGGTCAGCTGCTCGATGAGGTCGCTGATGGTCGCCTCGCAGTCGCTCACCGGCTGCAATGAGGTTGAATGGAGGGAACGAAGAAGGTGGACGAACCTGGAGGAACTTGTTGAACGGAACGGCGTGCGGCTGTCCGGGCGCACCGCCGCCCAACGACGGACGCTGGCCGAGCGGCGCGTGCGGCTGCGGCGGCTGCTGGAACTGCGGCTGGTGGGGCTGCGGCGGGCCGCCCGGGAAGCCGCCGGGCGCCTGCGGGAAGCCGACGGGCGCCTGGCCGGGAAACGGCAAGCCGGCCGGCGGTCCACCCGGCGGGCCCATCGGCAGGCCGGCGGGCGGGTGGTGGCCGGGCGGGCCGCCCATCGGCGCTCCGGGCGCGGCGTTCGGCGCGCCGCCCGCGGGACGGCCGATGTTCAGCGCGAGCACGTCCTTGATCTGCTTCGGCGTGACTTCCTTGGCACCCTGCAACGAACGGAAGGAATGGACAGTCGAGAGAGTTGAAAGAACATCGTGCTTGTTTGTTTGATGCTCCGATCTCCAGACACTCGTGCACAACAAGCTGCAGCTCGAAGTTCAAAGCTCTTCGCAGACGCTCTCCTGCAGCGGCAGCAAGCGTTCAGGCAGCACAAACAAACAGTCGGAAGTGCCGCGAGATGTTTTCGAGCGCAAACTCGTGGCCGTCGGCGGGATTCCGAGAACAGCGGTGATTTCACCACCTCTGTTTGGCCCAAACAGAGCCCTCGTGCCTCTCGCGATTATTAATTTCGGCGAACGGATGAACGGAGCGGAGCGGAATGTTTGCAACACTCGGGCATGCTCCCGCCTACTCGAAAGGCCGCCGGAAGCCGCCGATTGTTGCACTTTCGCCCCCCCACTGCTCTCCCGATTTGCCCTCGAGCAATTGGGCAGAACAAACAAATAGCTGGTCGATTGAGCGGCTTTTAAGGAGCGAGCATCGCCGTGATCCGGCCATAGATTGCAGGTCTCATGTCCTGTCCTTCCTCCACTGTCCACTGATCTCTGATTGTCTTCCGTGAACGCCCGGATGTCCTCTTCCTCCTTTGGCTGTTGCACTCTTCCCTCCGCTAATCAATCGACTCGACTCGTGTGCAGACGAGCGGGATAATCCACCCATTGACATCGTCTTTCTTCAATCCACTCCCCTCCCGCCGACCGTCGTCCAAACAAGCGAGGGGAAGCAACGTGCACTTCCGCCGGGCCGCCAATTAGCCGTCGAGTTTCCGCACCGCCCGCACGCACCCAGCGATTACGCACTCCGCTCCCGCTTGCGCACTCATCGCCGCTCTTTGCATCAACCTTCGACGGGATAATCCGATTCCAATGACTCGACCCACGATCTTCGACGTCATTTGAGCACCGAGAACATGCTCGATTGCGTCACGTCGAGTACGGAGCGCGCAAACGTTTGGCGGCCAAGTCGGGGAATGCGCAAAGCGAAGCCGCGAAGATGGAATCGAAGTTCCGCTTCAATTTCCGCCCGCCCCCCGCGTTTCGTTCAAAAACCGCCTAGTTCGGGGGCCGGACGGCAGTCGCCGAGGTTCAACGACCTCTTTTTGTCACACGACGGCCGCCGCTCGATTCCGTTGATCGCTCGACGAAACGAACTCGCGGCCACGCGTCCAACGTGCACTTCGGCGCGTGTGGACGCCGAGTGCACGCTCGACGCCAAACTCCCACGAGATCCGACGGTTCGACGGGCGCGCGTGCGGCTTCGCGGAATTCGACCCCAATTTTTAACCAAATTTCCGCCTTCCTTCTTTCGGCCACTTCCACGCGGAAGCCGGAGGGGCTGCAAATGACAGCGTTGTGTTTTGGAGTGCACACTTTTCGTCTCGATTTCTTCCGCGTTTCGGGACGAGACGGAGACGCGGTCGGCGGTGATTGTTGGCGTTTGGACGAAAGAAAAAACCGTCGGGATTAGCCGTTTGACTTTCTTCCTTCCTTCGTTTCCGTGAACCGGCGGTAATCTCGAAGATTTCGGCCATCCGAACCCAAAGGACAAAAGACAGGCGACGGGGCGACGTCAAGCGTCGTCTTGTGCGTAGAATTTGATTTGCGCACTTCGGCCGGGACACTCGAAACCGAGTGGATCGCGCGCCCCCACCGGCCGCCTAATTCCACTCGCAATTTGGGTTCGATGGACTTCCGCCCGGAAAACGGAGGGGTCGGCAGTCATTTGCGTAATCACTTTGCCCTTGGAATGGCGGAGAGTTCAACTCGACTGACTGCCCCGCTCGAGCGGCCTCCTCGCTTCCACTCGACGTCCACGAAGCCCTCGCGGCTCTTGCGGGAATCACGAGGCGTCGGGGGTCGTGCAAATTGGCGCCTTCTTTGGCCCGCATCACGCGCGTTCACCTTTTTTTGTCACCCGAAAGCGAACTTTGCCCTCGGCGCTCCCATCGGCAGCCCGCTCGTTTGCAGCCGCCTATTTTCGACTTGCGGGCCGACGTGGGAGCTTTTCGTGTCGAAATGCGGTCGCTCGCGGTCGTACGGCGATGACGCAAAGCGAAAACGGAGGATCGAAAACGTTGGGATCGCTTCGGCGCCGAACCGCTCTCGAGGTTTCCGGTGGGCCGCGCGCGCAAATCCGCGTTTTCCGCTCGCGGCCGCCTTTTCGACATTTCGGGCACCGGGCGGCGGCTTCGGAAGGTGCACGTCGGCTCGCACGGGACATAAGCCGCCTGTTGGGCGCTATTTTGGGCTCCGGCTCGGATCCCACGGATTTTCGGGCCGGCGGGTGTGAAATCGGATCGAAATTTGGACCCCGTCGAATGGGAGCCCCCGCGATTTCTCAATTGCTGCCACAAGATGGAAAATGCGGCCGCTTTTGTTGTTTTTTGTTTTCTACCTTGCGCTCGACGGCGTTGCGCGCGCATTGCCCGAATTCTCCGCCGCTGTTCGGAGGACGGCGCCGAATTTCGCAAAGCGGCCCCGCAATCCCGGCCAGAGATCACAAAACACTCGGCCGTTGTTGTGGAAAGCGTGCAGAAACTTCGGCGCGAACACTCCGCGCTTGGTGGCTTCCGTTTCGCAGTCATGTTTCCAATTAGCCGAGAGTGTCGAGCCGGCGGGCGGCGTGGGGGAGAAATTGGAATAATGGTGAGTCGCCGCTGTGTTTTTGTTTTGTTTTCTTTTCGCTCCGCCGCCTCCTCGTCGACGTCCACTCGGCAGCCGCGGGAGCTGCGGCGAGCGAATCGAACGTCGAAGTTCAAAGATGAGGGCCGAAAAAGAAGGGCCGCCGTTCGCGCCCTCCGAACCGCGGACCCCAAACGGGCGAGCGAACGGAAATCAAAGTTCCGAGAACGCCGCGCGCATTGTTTTGGGTCCAGTGGAACAAACCGCTTCAACGACCGCGTTGAATGCGCGGAGTGACGACGAGCTTCACGTCGTCGCGGCCATTTTCGTCCGCCGCCCTCTCGTTTACGACTCCCGCGCGGGCGATCGGCTTCGGGATGGCGGTGGAGTGGACACGAGTGGGATGTAGGGGGCGCTTTACGCACTTTTGTTCGAAAGGCGGACATTTTTGGTCCATTCGGCGTCGCCCACTCCCGCTCGACCGACGCGTCCAATCGTTCATTCCGTTGGATCCGCTTGTTCTCGTTCGGCGTGGACGTCAAGCGAAGCCCACGCCGTCCGGGAACCGCGCCGCGAGGAGGGGCAGCCGCGGCGGCGATAAGCGAGCGGAGACGGCGGGCGGGCGGCCCAAATGGTAATCCGCTTTCGGGAACAACCGAAACTGCACGCTTGTTGCCAATCGACGACGATCGAAGCTTTCTGTTGCGTTTCGTCGTCTTCAAATTGGAGGGCGTTCGGCGTGATGACGCGCGCGAATTCCAAAAGCGCGACGCCTTCGGGGGATCGGCGGCGACGTGCGAGCGGCGCGAACTTCCTTGAGGCCGAAAAGCGCGGAAATTTCAGCGCAAACATCCGTCATGCACTCGTCCCGCGGATTGCACGGCCGCGCACAGAACGGCGGGCGCTAATGTTTGTGAAATGAGTGCGCCGAATTGAAAGCCGAGCCCTTCCGCACGCCGCCGGCCCGTTTGCTTCGATTTGCGCACTTCCGCACGTTTGGACGTCACGCTCACGAATGGCGGTGATTCATTCCCAAAGCCGCTTCCTCTTTTGGACTCCGATTGGGCCGCCTTGACGCGAGTCGAAGCCCCGCCGAGTCCACGTCGACTCATTTCGTTGCCGCCTTCTTCGAACGGAACGCGGCGTCCCAAAAGTGATGAGAACACGCGGTGAACATTTGGGGCGGCGGGCGGCATGAAGCGGCGCATAATTTCGAGGCGAAAACGAGCGGAGAATTCCGGGAATTCCCAAGTGGGGGTCGGGCAGGTGTAATCCGAGGGCATTCATTCATTTTCGGGAGGTGTATTTTGGAACGTCGCTCGTGCGTCTAGACGGGCGGCCGGGCGCTGTTTGTTCCGCCTCGGCCGCGCCGAACGGAGAGCGCGGCACCGCTTCCTCATCCGCGGCGGCGGTAATCCGCGGGGCTCGTTCGCGGAATCCGCGCCGGCGTTCGGCTCGTCATCCCACCGCGGGCTTCTTCCCCGTCGGCGGCCGCCAATCACTCGGCCCATTGTCTTCCGTTCGGATTGTTGTTCGCGCTAATCCCCCGCCGCCCGTCGATTCATCGCGGGGCGGGCCCCCGACCGTACGCGCGGCCGGGCGTTCGCCTTCTCACTCCTCCCCTCCGCCGCTCCGCTCGTATAAAAGCGGCGGCCGCTCGCCCCGCCCCGTCGTCCCTCCGGCCGATGGCCCGAGGGCGCGCGCGTTTCGAACTTCGACCTGCTCTCATCAATTTTGCGCGCACTGTTTGGCGGACGGGTGGCAAACAATCAATTTGCGTCCCGGTTTGGGCCCCAACACACTTTTTGTGCGTTCATCCCTCCAATTCTTACGTGAATGCGAACGTGCAGCCGTGTACGGTGTTCGCGAACACTCGCGTCGTCGAGTATCCATTTCTAATCGCGCCGTTTCCTTCCAGGTTCCCCCTTTCGACGAGAAGTGCGCGCGGATTCGGCGGCGGCTCCCCTCAACTGTTGACCACTCACTCCATTCAACCACTTCATTCCGATTGAACGATGTCCCCCACCCAACTCCTCCGATTTCTGTCGGTCTCCGTCCTCCTCGCCGCCTGCGTCCAGTGCGCGACGGCCCAACTGAACGACGCCGAGGTCGGCTACCCGCTCGAGACGCCGCTCGTCCACGAGGAGGCCGCCGAGCCCGCGGAGCGGAAGGCGCCCGCCGACGAGCAGGTCGATCAGATGCGCGCCAAACGGCTCGTCCAGCTGCTCGTCGCGCGATATCGACGAAATGCGGACATGATCCCGCTGATCGAAGAGCTCACCGCCGCGGCGGCAGCCGACGACGAGGAGTCTCCGATGGTGAGTTCGAAGAAGCAGAAGGACGATGAGACTAATCGCGTGCATTCAGGTGGACCCCCGACGAAACAAACGCTACCTGCGCTACGGACGCGCCGGCCGAATCGGCGGCACGATCGTCATGGGCAAGCGGAGATGAACGCCCCCTCTTCTCTACGCACTCGTCCACCCACACGTTAAACACCCGCACTCCACCGGCACTCACTCACTTGAAATCAATTGTTAACCACTCTTTCCACTCGACTCTCTCCCACGAACAGCAAGTGATCTCCGCCCACCTTTCGCACTCCCTCCATCCCCACTTTGTTGTTGTGTGTTGTAAATACAATAACTTATCGCGAATAAACGCATCGATTTGTGTTCGAAGGTGGAACTCACCGAGAAGACGTACGAACGGCCCAGATTGCGCGGATCCAACTCGCGCAGCTCCACCGTGCGGCCGTAGGTGATGAGGCCGACGAAGGCGTCGGCGGGCAGGACGGAGAGCGCCTTCTGGATGGACTCCTTGAGCGCCTTCAGCTCCTCGCCGGTCACGCACGTGTCCACCACGAACAGGAAGATGGGCGGCAGGGTGGTCGCTTTCTGAACTCGAGCAATGGAAACATGAGGGGAGGAAGGAGACGAACTTTGAGCGTGTACTCGATGGTCGTAAAGGCGGGATGGAGCTCAGGCGGTCGGTTGTCCTCGGCGATCGCGTTGTAGTGCGGCGGGAAGGGGTTGCGCTGGTTGCAGAACAGGCAGTGCCAGCACTTGGCGCGGAAGTCCACCGGGCTGAAAAGACGAAGGAGTGAACACAATCGGTGGAAAAGGACGAACCAGAGCGGATTCAGGACGGCCTTGCAGGTGGCCTTTTGGCAGAGGACGGGGTCGTACTCGAGGGCCGGCTGGCGGGGCTGATCCTCGGGTCGTTCCTGCAGCAAATCGAGAGGAATCAACGGACGAAGAAGCGGGAACTCACCTTCAACGGCGCGAAGAAGACGGCCGGCGGCACGACCATCTTCTGCGCGTCGACGCGCGAGTGCGGCAGCACGTTCCACGTCATCCGCACGCCGTCCGCGCTCTCCTGCGCGTTCAGGTACGCGTCCCAGTCGGCCATCTTCGGGTCTTCGGCGGCGCCAAATCAAACGAACCGCAAAGAAACACCCGTTCGAGTGAGCAGCGCTGAAAGCAAACGAATTGGAGCGGATAATCGAAAGATTCGACGTGGGAATTCACGATCACAACAGAAATTCTTTCGCGAATCACAAGCAGAAGCTCCGGCCCCCGAAGATTGATTCCCGGCTTAAGATGACGTCGAAAATCCACGAATAAATCGATTGGAGGGAGGGATTCGGGAAGAAGAAGAATTCCCGACGTTTCTATCGAATTTACTCGCGTTTTCGCTAAAAAGAAGCAGGAGGCAGTTGACGGCCACGTGTCCGACCGCAAATTCAAAGGAAATCGAAAGAAATCGGAGGAGAAATCGACGTGTGATTGGCGCCAATCGAGCGAACAGACGGCGGGCGGCGGCGATTCCGCGCTCCACGTCGCTCGGTTTTGCGTCGCCGAGCGCCACGCCACCCGCCGGGTTTTCCGCGCGGGACCGCCGCCGCCGCTCGGCCGCTCGCCGGCGGCGAGGTGGGGGGATTGGAGCGCGGATTCCTCGCCGGGATGCCCGATGACCCACGCATTTCATTCGTCCAACAGCAAGAGCATGAGTTTAGACATCCAAAAATCAATATTGAAAGTAGGGGAATCGGTCGAAATCCACGCGTAAATCGACATTTTCCGGACGGCTTGCTTGCCTTGTTTTCTGTCTGTAATTCGCTTCCTTCCACCTGTTCTGCCGTTTCAATTCGTCTGTTTGCTCCTGATTATCGTCAGTTCGATCGCAAATGTCAATCAGGATCGCCTTTGGAATCGTCCGATCGAAATTCCGCCGCCCAGTCGCCGAAATTCATGAAACGGCCGCGGAATTCGGCGATAAGAAGCCGCCTACGAGCCCCCCGTTCGTTCCTCCTCCCCGACGTCATCGAATTCTTGTGGAACGTTTATTTAGGGGATTGATCGTACGGAAATTCGAGAGAAGCGAGCAGTTGGAAGGATTACTGGAGAGTACGGAGGGGCGAGGAGGTGGAAGGAGGGGCACGAATGAAATGAATGAGTAGACACCAACATCTCCCGGAACATTCGATCACTAGAGACGAGTGGGGGAGGACTAAACGACGACCAGTAGTCACCGAGACATTCGAAGAACGAAAGAAACACGAAGAAGAAGAAGAAGAACACCCATTTTGGACAACTGCAAGGCGGTAACGCTCGTCTTCAGCGTTCTTCCTTCCCCGCTGGGGAGCGAGAACAGACGAGGATACCGCCCGCACATTGAATACAAAAGAAATACAAGAGAAAGAAAGGAAGAGGGAGGATCGTGGACGAGGGATTCGGTTGGATTAATGCGGAGAAGAGCGAGCACAAAGCAGCGGGCAGGCGGCAAATGGAGGCGGAGGCGAGAGGATCAGAAGTAAGTGAAAGCCCCGAAGCCGCCGTTCGGCGAGTCGAAGCTCGAAGCGGACTGTTGGCCGAACGGAGTGATGAAATTCCGGAGCAGGGGCTGCGGCTGCTCGTCCGGCCGCTGCTGCTGCATCAGCGGGGGCGGGCGGGCGTAGAGGCCGCCGCTGGTGACGGGCCGCGCGATCACGCCCTCGCCGATCGTCGAGTCGCTGCCGCTCGGCTCGAAGCTCTCGGTGGCCGTCGGGTCGTAGCCGCCCGTGTACCACGGGTAGTTGGGCGTCGTCTTTTGCTCCGCTTGAGGCTGCCGGTCGGCCGGCCGGTCGGTGGACGGGGGCGGCTGTTCGATCGCCTCCTCCGGCTTCTCCACCACCGCTTCGGCGGCCGCCCCGTCCTGCTCGTCGGCCGGAGCGGCGGCGGCGTCGACGGACGGCTGCTGTTTGGGTTTGCGGCCGCGTTTCTTCGGCTCCTCCGGCTTCCCGTCGGCCGGCGGCTTCGCGGCAGCCGGAGGGGGCGGCGGGCGGCGTTGCTTCTTGCCGGTGGGCGGCTGCGGGAGGTCGGAGATGTCGAGCAGCATCGCGCCGCCCGCCCGCTTCGTCAACGTCCGCTGGAACTTCTTCGGCTCGTTGGAGAAGCCGCACGAGATCCGCGACGCCAGCACTGTCGGGATGCCGCGCATCGGGACTGAACTCGACGAATAAACGAGAGGAATGAACGGAGGAGAACTCACGTGTGTTCTCCGTCTTCCGAACGGCCGGGCGCGCGCGCACCGGCACCGTCGAGGCGCTCCCGGGCGCGAAGCGGCGATGCGCGGGGTTGTTGGCGGCTTCACAGGCTGCAAACAAGCCGGAATAATCGGTACTCATCCCTCAGATCCCCACCTTTGAGCGCGTCCTGCAGCATCTTCGCGGACTTGGACTCCTTGCGCAGCTTGAAGTGCTGGAGCGGATCGCAGGCGCTGTAGCCGAACGCCATCGTCGTGGCCGAGGCCGAAACGATGTGGAAGTCGGGCGGGACGATGTTCACGCCCAGCGTCGGGATCACCTCCTCGACTAAACCCTCCGATTAGTCCATTCGAAGCAATCCATCGATGCTTACGGATCTTCTGGAAATCCTGCGTGGTCTGCGCGAACTGCTGATCGTCGTCGTCGATGTCGCTCTTGATGGCGCCCCGCTGCGGGTACGTGACGTACATGGCGGCGAGCGTGCGGATCCACTGGTCGGCGTCCTCCTTGGCGACCAGCAGCAGTTGGACGAGCGGCTCTTTCCACTGCAACCGGAGGAATAGAAGAGGGAATGAAGAGGAACGGACCATCTGCATCAGCTTGGGCGAAATGTAGGGCAGCGACTCGATGATTTTGAGCTTCACGTGCGGCTCCAGGGCGGGGAAGCAGTTGGCGAGCTCGTTGATGATTTCGCGCGTGAGCACGCCGCTCGCCGTCTTGCCCGCCCACAGCTCGCCCGTGTCGCCGAGTTTGTTGTTCAGCCAGCTGCAAACAAACGACGCGATGAATTCAACGGGGCGGAGGGCTCACTTGACCAAATCGAAGCCCTTCAGTTGGTTCGCGTTCATCGCCGCGTTCATCATCATTTTTGCGGCGGTCCTGCAAACCGGTCGGGAATTTCGGCAGGAATTTCGAAATCGAACGAACCTCGCGGTTGGGGGCGATCCGCGCGACGTCCGACCGGCGGCCCGCGTTCAGCAGCCGGACGGGCGGCCGGCCATTCGGTCCGCGAGGACGAAGCGGGCGGAAATTCGTCGAATTTCTTCAGACGGCGGCGATTTCGGCGGGCGGACGGAAAAATCGATTCGACGGCTCTCGATCGGCGCTCGTCGACGAGAACGAGGCGGCGGGCGGACGACGCAGCAGCGGCCACTCGCTCGACCGGCCGGGGCGGATATGCTCGAAGAAAACACACGCCGCGAACGACTACGAAAACCCGTGAGTCATCGGCGGGAAGTCGCCGAGCACGCTGCGCTGTTTTCGTGCAACGCTTCGCCACGCCGACGCCCGACGTTCCACGCGGGACCGCCGCCTAACGCTCGCCGCCGCGGCGTCACCTCGCCGCTTGGGCCCAACGGAAAGGGTCCGGCCAGCGTGGCTTTCAAGGCGTCGTTCGGTTCGGATTCGAGGGGATTTTGGGGGATAAGCGGGCGTTCTCGGCGTTCTTTTTTTGTTTTTATTTTTCAGGTTGTTTTCTCCGTTCGGACGGCCAATCGGTCTTGTGGGCCCTCCGATTGCTTCCGCTTTCTCCGCGGGATTTCAACAAGCGGCGAGCGGCGAGCAGTGGGCGCTTTTTGCCCGCCGCCGGCCCCTCCGGACGGTTGGGAGGCCGGCGAGCGGGTGGGTTCACGGCTTTCCGTCGTTTCGTTCCGCCGCCCCGCTCGCTATCACCGCCGAACCGTCGGGCGGGCGGCGGCCGACGGCCTTCTGGTTCCGATCGAATTCTCTCGCTTTCACCGACTTTTTGACCCCCGGCGACCGGCCGGCAGTCGACGAAGGCGAGGGGCAACTTTCCGCTTCTCCCGGTTATCAACGCCGGCAGGACCGAAGCGGGCGGACGGGAAGACGCGCGTGCATTTCACGCGGCTCCCGTCCGACTGCCCACCCGCCGACGGTCGACGTGCACGAAGAACGGCGACGAACGGCCGCGGTGGTTCGGTTTCTCGCGATCGTTCGTCCGCCGGCCCGTTCGGCAGCCTTCGCGGCCGTCGGCGTCGCCTAATTTTCGACGTCGATCGAATTTCGCAATTTTGCTCGAATTTTCTCACCTTTTCGTCGTTGTTTACAGGCGATTGGCGACGAGGAGCTTCGTTTGATGCTCCTCGTCAATCACTCGCGGTTCAAGTGTCCAAAAGACGGCGAGTTTTGCTCGCAAAAATAATTTCTTTCCGTTTTGTTGATCACGGAAAAGTGGGCGAATGTTTTGGTTGATCACGTAGACGACGACCCACTTCTTCCGCCGGCCGGCAAGCGCGGACTTTGTTCCCTGTCTCGCGCAAGCCGTCCGTCTGCCAGTTCATCACGAATTCCACGGGATTCATTTGGGGTTTTTGCTTCGATCTTAGTTCTTTCGACGCTCCGAGCACGCGTCGATGTTGGCGAGTGATCATTTCGCGTGTTCACGGGCCCTTGAACGAATTGTCCCAGAAGTTTCCGATTATTCCCCTCGATTTGCAGGTTTTCGACCGCCACCAACGCGCACGATGTCGAAGATCTCGGCCCGGGGACTGGTGCTCCGCAACACGCTGTCGGCCTTCCGCCCGTCCGCCCTCGCGACGGCCGCCGCCTTCTCGACGTGAGTTCGGCCTCCTTTCGGCGGGATGAGTGGCCGAAATCCCCGCGATTTCCGCTCGATTGTTCGCTCCGTTCGCTCCGTTTTGGTCGGCTGGTTGGGCGGGCGAAACGGTCGGGGGCGAGCGGAAAATTCGCCGCGTCGCCGTCCGTTTGTTCATCCCGCCGGCCGTCCACCCACTCATCCCGTCCACGTATTTCCCGTCCTCCCTTCCTCCTTCCTCCCTTTCCTCCCATCCACGCGTAAATGGAGCCCGATTGCAGGAGGTCCGCAGTCTACAAATTCCAGCCGCTCACGAAGGCGCAGACGAGCAAGCTGATCACCGGCAAGCAATGGCTGCGCTTTTACTCCTGTGAGTCCCCTTCCGCTCATTCCCTCTATTTCGTGCTCCGTTCAGCCAACCTGCCCGACCACATCAAGGTGACGCTGCCCGCGTTGAGTCCCACCATGGAGATGGGCTCGATTGTGGCGTGGGCGAAGAAGGAGGGCGAGCAGGTGGCCGAGGGCGACCTGCTGTGCGAAATCGAGACCGACAAGGCGACCATGGGCTTCGAGACGCCCGAGGAGGGCTACCTGGCGAAGATCCTGCTGCAGGAGGGCTCGCGCGACGTCCCGATCGGAAAGGTGGGTTCTATCCGCTGCCTCCATCGATTTGTCTTCCGTTTGCAGCTGCTGTGCATCATCGTTGAGAACGAGAGCGACGTGACGGCTTTCAAGGACTACCAGCCGGGCGAGGGCGACGCCGCGCCGAGTGCGAAGAACCTCGACTCGAAGCCCGCCGCCGCGCCCGCCCAGCAGTCGGCGCCGCCGAAGGTGGAGCCGCCGCGCGAGGCCGACAAGCTCACCACCCCGCCGCCTCTGACGCCGCCACAGTCGCCCACCGACCGGCTGAAGATCACGCCGTACGCCAAGAAGCTGGCCACCGAGCAGGGCATCAACGTGGACCAGCTGCGGGGCTCCGGGCCGGGCGGGCGGATCATCGCTTCCGACCTGCTGGGCGGAGCGGCCGGCCAGAAGTCGGCCGGCGCCCACGCGACCGCCACCCCGCCGCCGTCCTCCGAAGCGACTCGTCCGCAGCAGCCGAAGCAGCAGCAGCAGCAGTCGGCCCCGTCGGCCGGCGCCCACACACCCCACTTCGAGGACGTGCAGCTGTCGAACATGCGGAAGACGATCGCCAAACGCCTCACCGAGTCCAAATCCACCATTCCGCACTACTACCTGACCTCGGAGATCGTGGTCGACGATTTGCTCAAGTAGGCGGCCTCTTTCTTCGTTCTATTCCTCTCCATTGTTTGCAGGATCCGCGAGAAGCTGAACGACATCGTCGCCAAGCAGGAGAAGGGCGACGCGAAGCCGCACAAGCTGTCGATCAACGACTTCATCATCAAGGCGTCCGCCCTCGCCTGCTTGCGGGTGCCCGAAGCGAACTCCTTCTTCATGGACACGTTCATCCGCAAGAACCAAACGGTCGACGTGTCGGTGGCGGTGAGCACCGAGGTCGGCCTCCTGACGCCCATCGTCTTCGACGCCGACTCCAAGGGCCTGCTGACGATCAGCAAGGAGGTGAACGAGTTGGCCAAGCGGGCGCGCGAGGGCAAACTGCAGCCCCAGGAGTTTCAAGTGAGTTCTCTCTCGTTCCTTCCATCTATTCACTGCTTTCTGCAGGGCGGCACCTTCACGGTCTCCAACCTCGGCATGTTCGGCAGCGTGGACCACTTCACGGCGATCATCAACCCGCCCCAGTCGTGCATTCTCGCGATCGGCGGTGCCAAGAAGCGGCTGATCCCGAGCGAGGACGGGTGAGTCTCCCATTCGATCATTTCTGTTGTTTATTCCTCCGATTGCAGCCACCGGCAAGTGACCACCATCAAGGTGACGCTCAGCTGCGACCACCGCGTGGTGGACGGCGCCGTGGGGGCCGTTTGGCTGCGCCACTTCAAGGAGTTCCTCGAGAAGCCCACCACGATGCTGCTCTGAGCGCGGCGACCGGCACGCGGAAGGACGACTCGCACTTGTTAGGCTTCCCATCCATCTAATGGTTATCCCCTCTCTCTCCTTCCCGTTGCGGATAGTCCCCGTCTCTTTACTGTTTGTCTATTCGTCGTAGTTGAATGCGGGATAGTCTCGCGCCTGTTAAACTGATGCTTTCGTTCGATCGAGTGGGATAAAGAGGCGTCAATGCTGAACTGTCGCTCATTCGGTTTATAGAGTTGTGGGGGTTTGTTTTTCGTTTGTTTGCAGTAATGGGAAGGCGGTTGGTGCTTCCGCCCACTCGATGCGGAACTTCCATTCCATCTAATCGCTTCGCTTGATAAACGAGAAGCGGATGCTGAACCAACGGTATCTTTCGCTCGTACCTAATCTCCTCCCGCCCCACCTTGCTCGTCAAAAACTTGCGGAAGTCCCGTGAGTCATTCGTGTTTAGAAGGCGACGGAACGGAGTCGAACGGATTATCGATCCAAACGCAAGCAGATGAACGGATCTTACGCAAAGGAAAATAAGAAATTTGCTTGTTTTTCGGAAATAATCGATGGGCAAAGTCCGGTATCGTGCTCATTCCATCCGTTCCTGTCGACGGAACGGAGCTTCAAATGCGTATAAAACGAGCAACTGCTCTCTTATTCACCACCAACCCTAATTCACTCTTTTCCTTACACTACGCACTACAAGAAAAATGCAAGCGACTAGTGGCTATCTCCTGCTCCTCCTTCTTCCGTGGGTTTTTTCAAGCCAGCTCGACGTCAGTAACTACTGCGGCTCCGATATCGACGTGTGGTACACGGCTAACGGGCAGAATCCACAATCTCTCGGCTGGCTTCCGAGCGGCCAAACATGGACGGTGGGCGGCATTCCTGCAACCGGATTCAACATTAAAAGCGGTCAATTCGGTAAGCGAATCGACCTTAACGATCGAGTACCGCCTATTCGTCAGGAAAAACACTGGCGGAGCTGAACTTCGGCTCGCCGGACAGCAACGACTACTACGATCTGAGCATCATCGACGGCTTCGACGTTGGGATGGGGATCACATCGTCGAACGGCGGCGGGAATCCGACCTGCACTCACGAGTAAGTCGAGGGAATCCATTCTGTACACAAATGGCGGCTTCCAGCGGGTGTGACGAGGCGATGCAGTACCCGGACGATTGGGGCAAAATTCACGGCTGTTCGAAGGGCGGCACTTTCAACGTGATCTTTTGCCCGAGCGGGGTGGAGGGCGAGCGCGTGAACGAGACCGAAAGCAGCCTTCACATCGACCCGGGCACCGGCACGGTTCCGCCGTGGACCATCCACGTGCTCCCGCGGACATCGACCGGGAATCCCAAGTTCAACGTCCGTAATCATTGAGTGATCACCTCCCGTTGATCACCTCATCGTTAATCACACAAACAACAAATAAAAGCATGGCCAGGCATTCATTTGATCGTCTAAATGACTCAATCCTCTCCCAATGAAGGAGTGATTGAATTCGAAGGAATCGTGCGTCATCCTCGTTTCGAATTCATTTCCGTCCGCACGGAGTCATGCGAATGGAACCCATTCGATTGTTCGTCGATTGAAAACAAATGCGAGAAGCGGGCGAAACGCACGCATTCCGACGGCCAAAACGAGCGAATAAATGAGCGGCTGAGCGGTTGCGACCGAAACGACGGCCTTTGAGTCGCTTCTTTCGAGTAGTGGCTGTGTTTTGGGCGACAGTTGAGTGTTAATTTCGTTTCGTACCCTTGTCGATCTTTTACTGATTCCGTACTGCGTGCCAATCAATCCGTGTGCTTTCAGCCTTCTTCACTCATCAAAATGATCGCTTCTTTCTTCTTTGCTGCAATCACATCACTGCTGCTCGTTCACTCGGATGCGGTGGAGTTCGAAGTCGTCGGGACGGTCGACTGCAAGTGCACGGGCTGCCACAGCGTCGCGAACGTGCAGCTTTGGGAGGACGACACCAGTACGCTCGTTAATCTCTTGCTTCCACTCACTCCTCGCTTTGCAGTGGACCCGGACGACCTGCTGGGCGAGACGATCGTGCGGAAGAGTCGCTTCAGCTTGAAGTTCGACCAATCCGAAGTGTTCGGCGTCGATCCGTACCTCGTCCTTCGCCACGACTGCGCCCCGCAGCTATGGGGCGAGCAGACGGGCCGGAAGCGCGAGGGGATGGACTTCTGCTTCGTGGAGGAGAAGCACGACTTCAAGGCGCCCACGGCCGATCAGACGGTCGTCGAGCTGCAGCTGGAGGTCGGCCTGCCGGACGAGCAGAAGGACCGCGAGATCTGCGCTCCCGAACTGGAATTCCGGCGGATTTTCGGCGGCGGACCGCTGGGCGCTCCGACCGAACGGCCGAACGAAACCGACGGCGTCCAGCGGCGATCGCGCGGCCGCACCGACCGCCTGCGAGCGGAAAAGCCGACGGTTCTCTTGGCGACGAAGGAGTGAGCATCAAAACCGTTGATTGCGGTGGCTTCCAGTTGTTGCATTTAACCTTTGTGTTTTGAATCGAATAAACGTGTTGGTCGGTTGAACGAACAAACGTCTTCTATTTTTGCCCGCTCCCGTTCCATTTCTCGTTGACTCACGAGCGCCGATCGTCTCGCCGCCTTCGGTTGAACGGTCGAACGGAGCGGCGGGATGAACAACGCGGGAATCTTCGAAGCGTTCGCTTTTTGGTTCAAACAACCGCCGACTGATCGATTGAGCACTCGCTTGAATTTCTCTCCAAAATGCTCCAAAATCTCCTGCTCGCTTTCTTGTGCCTTCCGCTCGCTTCCGCCGCGTTCGTTCCGACCATTGACCCGACCATCGTCCTTCCGCTCCACAACTTCACGGTGCGCGGCCGGCTGGAGTGCGGGAGCGACGGGACGCCGCCGTCGAACGGCCGCCGCGTGGACGCCGAGGTGCAGTTTTGGGAGGCCGATTGGAGTGCGTTCCTTTCCGTTATTCTCCTCAAATCGATTCGTTTGAGTGAACGCGGACGACTGGATCGGAAGTGCGAACACGAAGGAGGACGGGCGCTTCGAATTCCAGTTCGAAGACCGCGAAGTCGGGACGCTCTCGCCCTTCCTCGTCCTCCGCCACTGCTGCTTTGCGGACCTCCATGCGGACTGTTTGGTTCGTTCTCGTCTCCATTCCAATGCTCTAAAGATTGCTGCAGAAGGACAAGTGCCACGCCCGCTCCACGTTCCCGTTTGACGAGCCGCCGGCGGGCGGAGTGGCCGAGTTGAGCGTCCGGCTGGAGGAGCTGCGCGACGCGATCGAAATGGAGTGCAACGGGCCGGCCGGCAGGTGGGCGGCGCCCGGAGAGAAGGGCCCGAACCAAACGAAGCAATGAGCGGGAGATCACTCCAGCGAGAACGAAGGTCGTGACGTGCTCGTTGTTCAAATAAACACCTGTCCATTCAATCTATGGAGGATAATCGGTTTCCTATCGAACACACGCTTGAACGTCCGCCTTCTTATCGACCGCTATGATTGAATGCCTGCCGGGCAGGTGGTCGAGATCGTAAAAGGCGGCAAGAAGCAAAGGAGCGGGCGAAAGGCCGCCAGGCGCTCCCGATGCGCGCTGGGAGGTTCCTGCTGATTGCTCCCGTCGAGCGCTCATTCTTTCTTGCTCACTCATTAGAGAATTGAGGAATGAGTGTTCAACTCCTAATCGTTCTCTTCGTCCTCCTTCTTGCTGTGGAACCAACAGAAAGCGGCTTCGTGATGCCGACGGATGAACCGGAGATGAACGTCTTCAAGGCGGTTTTCTACTGCGGTTCCTCCGCGCCAACTGCTTTGATCTTCGAGGTGCAGAGCACGAACGGTCAGTTCCACATACCCAACTCACTCCCCTTTTTCGTTTGCAGGAGCGCTGATCAAAGCCGTCTGGATGGAGAACTCCCGGCTGCTCGCCTTCCGGCTGCCGCCTTCGAGCAGCGGCGCCACGTACCAGGCGGTCGTCAAGTACGAGTGCGGGAACGAGGCCGTTCGTCTCTCCACTCACTCCTTCTATTCGATGAATTCCAGAGGAATTGCCACCGAGAGTACCGCTTCGAGTTCACCGACCCGCCGGGCGGCAGCAACCGCGCCTTCCTCAACTTCCACGATCTGAGCGCCCTGGAGCCGAGCAAAACGAAGCTGGAGTGCGAGGACTCGCTGGCCGCTCAGATCACCACGTTGGAGTGGTGGGAGCGACTGCGCCCCAACTCGAAGAGGACGACGACCATCGGGCGCTGACCATCGGATTCGCTTTATTGCTGGTGTTTGTCTCGGTTGAATAAATAGAGGCGGGAATGAATGTACAGGGGAGCGAGTGGAATGCGGGAAAGTAATCTCAAAGGGGACAACAAACACGAATAAATACACGCACAACTCAACGAGAAGTACCCGTTTCGAAGGTCCTTCTTCCGCCAAGAAAAAGGAACACACCGGATGTGAGCAAGAGAAGTAAGTGGACGGCCTAAAGAGGAGTAACACAAAGCGGAAGGATCAATCGATGCGGTTCTCGATCTCGTCCTTGAGCGACGAGCCCAACGGAACGACCACCAGCTGCTGCTTGCTGTCGTTGCCGACGAGGCCGCTCGGCTTGTCGCCCAGCCGCGCCCGCACCATCGCCGAGTACGGGATCATACGGCGATAAAAGACGATCCACACGCCCAAAAGGAGGAGGTTGGCCGCCATCATGATCTGCCAGATGTGGGCGGGACCGGAGGATTCGTAGAGCGACCTACGAGGAGATTAATGAAAGGATTGATGGGAAGGGGAACTCACGTCATGACGATCGGCCCGAACACCTGCAGGACCTCGCCGCAGATGATGAACACGCCCTGCATGGTGCCCTGCTTGATGGGTCCGAGGACCGTAGAGTAGAGGATCTCCATGTTCAGCATGCACAACGGAATGGCCAACCCGACGAGCAGTTGGGCGGCCACGTAGACGTAGAAGTTGATGGCCGTCGTGTCCGCACACCACGTGTACGCCGCGCGGCAGCCGCCCTCCAGCACCACCGTGTCGTTCGCGGCTGAAAGGAGGCGGGAGTGAAAAGAAGCTGTCTGTTGCACTCACCATCAACGCCCAGCACTTCGTACTGCATCCGGTTGGGCAGGAACGAGTAGGGGTAGGTGGTGAAGTAGAAGACGAGTTGGATGATGATCGCCAGCGTGATGCCGAACCGAGGCGAGAGCCTGCAAGCCACAAGGTGAAAAAGGGGATGAGTAAAACCAACCATTTCTGCATGCAGCCGAAGATGTACGAGAGATTGAAGGCGACTCCAATGAGGCCGCCCACCACGTGCATTGCGGACGAGAAGATCACGTAGTCGGAGCTCGTCATTCGGAAGGTGGACATCATGTACGGGCCGCTCACTCTGCAGAAAGAAGCAAGTGAATTAGAAGGCAATAGAGAGTGCTTACGATTGGATGTAGACGAGCTTCAAGCCGAACACAATCCTCGTCAGAATGCAGATGACGACGGCGACCACGTCGTAAGGGATGGCGAGCTTCCCTTTTTCGTTCACCTCCACCACTTCTGCAATCGAACACGTCATGAGGGAAAGGGCAACAAGCGGGCAACAGCGGGCTACAAATCCTCCGTACAAACTACAAAACGGGGATTCGTGTGAAAGGAAGTTCGCGGAAGTTGGAGCGGAATTCGTCGGCCGGCGGGACGGTGGGAGAATTCGAGGAATTCCGCCGACAACCGACTGCGTCGTCCTTTCTTCTCACCAGTTCAAGTGCCCTCGGCACTCACCTTTCAGCTCGTCCGGCAGGTCGACGGGCGTCTTTCGCATCTGCCCGTTGAAGCACGTGCACAAGAGGACCAGAGCGATCACTCCTGTGAGGATCATGAAGTAGCCGGGCACCTGAACACAAACAAGTGTTGAATCCTTGAAGGAATGGGGCTTACCGTGTAGAAATTCAAGTGAAGGCCAAAGATGAAGTCAAAGCCCGGGTATTTGATCAGAGTGAGGGCTGAGGTCAGCACTAAACGAAGGAATGAGGGTATTACGAGGATGATTAAAGCGTACGTGGTCCAGTAGCAATCCCAAGCGTCAACGACATGGTGACCATCGAGACGGCGCGCGGTCGGTCCTCTTCGGTGGACGAGGAGGCGATTTGCGCCTTCACGACGCTCATCAACCCGATGGAAACTGCAAACCGGCCAGTGAACGATGGAAATCCCCGCGGAGAACCCACTTCCGAACGCCAACTTCATCGAAATGAGGATCGTCTTGCGCTGGCGCTCGTACAACTCGACGAGGAGGAAGAGGACGCAGCCGACGATCGAGGCGAACTTCCCGGCGACCAGCGCGGGCGTCGTCGACGAAATCCAATTGGAGAAGAGGCCGGCGGCCAGCGCGGAGCAGATGTTCCCGATGGAGGTCATCGAGAGGAGGTAGCCGTAGAACGTGGCCGTGATGCTTCGATCCAACTGCAAAGAGAAGAGTGGATGGAAGGAGACGATGGTGGGCGAACCTCGGTGATGTACGCCCACAGCGTGCCGCTCATGAGGCCGATCTTCAACGCGCCGAGGAAGGCGACGAGCGTGAGCACGTAGATCGATTTCCAATCGGTCTGCCGCCCGTCCGCCTTCGACTTCTCCGCGTCCACGATCTTCGCGCCCATTTCGCCTGCTGCAAGCGGATGGATTAGGAGATGAATTCGATTGAGAGTAGCAAAGCGCGTTCAAAGCATCGGAAAGTCCCCCTTGAAGCTCCTCTCCCGCTCGCCCGGATCCCCGCACAAACGGAGAGGATTCACCGTCGACGGGAGCAGGTGCGCAAATTCGCCGCCGGTCCCGCTTTTAACCAAACGGAGCGCACGAAGCGAAAGCGAGCGAGCGGATCGAAAGATCAGGACCAAACCCCCGCGCTGAAAAAAACCGCCCGTTCGGAGCCGCGCGCTCGCCGACCGCCCGCCCCCGCCGCTCGGCGATCGACCGCGAGGAAGCGATCGCTTTGCGCGCGGGCGACCGTCGCGAGGTGCGCCCAAGAAAAGCGATGCACAATGCGGGATCGTTTTGGACGAGAAGGAGAGTTCGCGTTATGTTCGGAGGGACGGTCGAGATGGCCGGAACAACCGAAGGCGCGTCTTCAAAAAAAGAGAGGCCGTCGATGTTCGCTCGCTTTTGTGATCGAGCGCCGGAATGAAAACAACAAATCCGCGAGCACCGCGCGCACTCGCGGGACGCGCGGACGAGCGCCGAACGAGCGCGGGATCATCCGCCGCCCGCCCGCTCGCCGAACGGAAGCCGGCGGTCGAGCGGACGGAAACGCGTTCCGTGAATCACGACGCGCCGCCTTCCCGCCAACCGTCCACACCGTAATCCGCACAAAACGCGAGGGGAGGCGGAACAAACGGAGCTCGTTTGGGCAGACGGCCGCCGCTTGGGCGCTTGAACCCGTGGGATGAGCCGGCGGGAACACGCGCCGCCTTCTCGCGATCCAACGCGCCGTTCGTCTCGTCTCGTCGATGAACCAAGGGAACGAATGGATCGAGCGGGTTTTTATACGCGGAAGGCGGAGGCCAGACGGGCGAAACGCCCACCGGAAATCGAAAACAAGCGCTCGAAGGCGAACGTTCGACGAAATCGGCGGCAAACGAAAGCAATTGCGCGAACTTTGGTGCGTTTCGTTCGCTCGCCGCCGGGAGTTCGCTCGCGCATTCCCGCCGCCGCGTGGGTCGCTCGCTGGATTGCGCGGGTGACGGCGAGCGGCGCGTGAAGTTTGATGCGCTCGCTTTTCGTGAATCATCCGGAGCGCTTTTGTTGAAACGATCGCGAACGGAAAGCCGGGAATTCGGCGGCTATTTTCGAAAATTGCGGCGGTTACTCACAAAAATGATTCGTTGGATTGGAGCGTGCGGAGTGGTCGCTTTGATCCCCGCTTTTGTGCTCGTTTTGTGTTCGCGCACAGCTGACTGCTCGCCGCTCCGCGCGTTCGTGTTTGCGCACGCAATTGTGTTTGCTCGGTTTGTTTGCGGCAGTTGAAAAAAGAACGAAAGTACAAGACTGCCGCCGCCTCTACACGCCCGCTTGATAAAAACGATCCTTTTCGAGACGCGCGGCAATCGACGGTGAAAACAACCCGCTCGCGCGACCCGAAAAGCAGCGGCAGAAATGAGCGTCGATCACGAAAACAACCGTCGAACACAAAACACATCGTGCGAGTGTTCACCCAACGCTCTCGCACGCACGTCACGAATTCCCTCGCTCTTGAAAGGACCTTCAAGAAGTTCTAGTGGAAAAGAAAGACGAGTATTGGGAGCTCGAGCGACACCACTCGTCACGTTGATGCGATCATTCCCTCATCGTCAACGGAAGGCGTAGGCAGAAGGGTCAAAGCAGTCGGATGCAACCCGAGAGAGCAACCCAAAGGACCAACCCGAACACGGCAACACGAGCCGGTGGTGACAACGTTCGTTCCCGTCCGTCCGTCCAACAAAAATCGAATCCACTCCGCGGCGGAAGGCGGAAGTGCCGGCCGGGCGGCGAGACGCGAAAGCAGGTGCCGCGGCCGCCCCGTCTCGCTCCTGTTTGTATTTTCTTGGTGCCGCCCAGCCCGCCGTCCTTCTTCGAATGCGAACGCCAAACTCCAAATGAGGGCCCGAAGGAAAGTACACGTGTTTATTCGCCCGTTCAAATCCAATTCGAAAAACGGCGCCCGTCGATTGGAGCCGCCGGTCGGTGGTCGGCGGAGGAGCTGGAATCGATCAGAAGGTAGTGGAATGAAGACGATGATGTAAAGAGAATGCAGTCGCTTTCTGCCTCAAATCAACGCAACGGTCATCAGCCGACGGCGAGTCGCTGCAACGGAGTCGTCGTTTCCATCAGATTCGTTGTGTTCCAATCGAACAACAAACACAAGAGCGACTGATCGCTTGCTTCGTGCAATCTCTTTGCAGTCCTCTACTGCGCGATACTCGTAAACTGCATGTGGTCGCTTGTCTGTTCACAGCTTCTCCAATTCGACTCGCTCAACGGCCGTGGGCTGAGGGCAAGTGAACGAGCGGGAGTTTCCACCTGCTCGGCTGCCCGCCGTGTTCTCTGGTCGTTCGTGGCCGTAATTCGATTCGAATGGAAGCCGGGGGGTGGTCGAAAGAACAGAACGCACTTCCGCCTTCCAACTGCTGCGGGTTAAGGGCAGTAAACCAATTCGAGTGATTGGTTGCTGCTTTCGGGCGATGGAGGCCCGCGCGATTGATTTCTTTTGTTCCCTCGCTCGTCGTCCAATCGGTCGGATGACCCCGAGCGGAAGTCGCGATCTTTGGATCGCAAGGACGAAATGTTAAAACGGTTTCGATGAAGCTATTGTTCTTAGATCCCCGCCGGTGGGTTGCTTCGGTTTGTGCTGTGCTCAGCAGTCGCGCAGGTGAGTGGCGATTAGCATTGGGCGGCGGCGAGTGGCTTCACGTTCGTTGGGATTTACCGGCGGCTTTGCGTCGATCACGTGAGTTCGATTGAATTTCAACTACTCACCTTTCGATTTAGAGCACTCACGGACAAATGAGACGGTCGTTTAGCCGTCGTTGTTCTCGCCGCTTGGAATGAAACGAATGGAAAGCCAACGGAGATCATTAAGCAACGGAGATGTTCGTTTCGACGCTTGAAGCAAGCAAGCGCTGACGAAAGCAATCTTGTTTGTTCCGAAAGTCCCTTACTGTAATAATGCGATCGAAGCGATCGGAGTGAACAGGCGAGAATGCAATCCGATCCTGTCTTATCCGTTGCATCTTTGCCACAAATTGGCTCTAATTTCGCTAATCCCGCGCTCGTCGCGTGCCGACCGCCCGCTCGCTCGTTGCTTGCCGTCGAGCGCGCGCGGCTGATGGCTCGCGCTGCCAATCGCTGGCGATTGCTCGCTTTCGCTCGGAATCGATCCGCTCGCGCGGGCCCCGCAAAGCAAATCGGGGCCTGCTGCTCGCCCTCGTCGCCCCCGATTGCCGCGTGTGAGCCGGCCGCATGCCAAAACAGTCCAATCAAATAAATGCCGTCGCACTCGACGCCAGGCGGCCGCGGGTCCCCGCTTTCGCTCCTCGATGAGATCGGCCCTCCTTTGTTGTTCGAGTGTTTAGACGGAGGAGCGGACCGTAATCAAGGCGTCGCTTGCCGACAAAGCGGTCCGGTCGCCCTCCGAACAGCCGAAATCGAGGGAACGGGCACAAAGAAATGGAGGGTAAGCGATGAATTGGACGGCATTGTTCGGCATGCTTCTCTTGCGTTGCCGTAACGGCGAGAACAACAACGCCGTTCTCTGTCGTTCTTCAGTTGCATCGTTCCGTCTTCTCATGCCGCCCGAATCGACACGAGGACCGGTGGACGGCGTTGGGCGGAATGAGGAAACAAGGACGATCGTTCCGATCCCTGCGCGCGTCCCGTTCGTTCTCCCGCATGTGTCGCTCGCCTCCTCCCGCTCTTCAGTCTCCGTTCCTCACCTGCTCGTTGATGTTGACGAAAGACGCGCTTTGTGAGCGAGCAGATGTGCATGTTCTAAATTCTCATGGACCAATGCAATGAAGGGCGCCGTATTCTCTTCGGCCGTTTGCTTTTAATTGCCCGCTGACGCCAAAGAGATGAGTTGCGTCGTGCCTCGCGCGCGGCACGCGAAGAGCGGCGCTCGCCGTCCTGCGTCTCTCGCTTGCTCGCTCGTGTCCCACGCGCGCGCCAGCGAGCGCCCGAGCGAGCGGCCGGCTGGGCGACCGTAAACCGAAGACAATGGGCGAGCGGGACGAAATGCGAGCAATGGGCGGAGTGAGGGAGCCGCACGGGCCGGGCATTCGCGAGGCCAAAGCGGCGGCAAGCGAGGGCGTCGATTTCTTGCGGCTGCCCGTTCGAACGAACAAGCGGCTCATTTGGCGCGTTCTTTTCGAATTCCCTCGCTTTTCGAACATGTGAGGGGCGCGTCGTCGTCTTCTGCGTGTTTTGCCCTCCACCTTCTCCTCTCAACTCATCCTTTCAGCCCACCGAGATGTCGACCGCCAACCTGCCGATCAAAATCGAAGCGGACGTGTCGATGGGATCCCCCTCTCGTTCCGCTCGCAACCGAAACGCGAAGGACCGCTCTACCGTGAGTTCCCACAAGTCCACTCGCTTCCAACCGTCCCGCCGTTCATTGCAGACCACTTGCGACAAGTGCGGGCAGGACTTCCCCACCGCGGAACGCCTGCTGCACGCCGAGCGGCACGCGCGCACGAACGGGTACGCCTGCTCCATCTGCGGGCTCCGGTTTTCGATGCAGGGCCAGCGAAATCGTCACGAGAAGACGGTCCACTTGTTCAAGCGGCTGCCCGGCGACCAGCACATCCGGCGCGCCATCCGAATCGATCGGGTGAGTTCAATCGTTTCGCATCTTCTGTCTGACTGACCTCTCGTTTAGGCCCAAGTGACGGCGCTCAAGGCGGTGGGCCCGAACTTCGCCGCGGTTCAGGCGGAGGCCGTGGAGCCGTCCGGCGAACGCCCGCCGCGGCCGCCCCGTGAGCCGAACGCTCGCGCGCGCGCGACCACCCCGCCGCCGGCCAGGCGCTACGAGACCCCGCCGTTCGCTCCGCCGACGCCGACCGTCGAGAACGTCCGTCCGGCGCCGCTCGCCGCCATCAAAGTGAACGGCGAGGCGGTCGAGCCGAAGGCGGCCATGGAGACGCCGCTGCCGCTCTTCCCGCCGGCCATCGGGACCGACCGGACGGTCGCGTTGATGCGCGCCCTCGGCAAGAAGCCCGCATTGATTTTCTTCGACGTGCAGCACGTGAGTTCTTCTTTTCCACTGCTTCTTCATTCCATTCGAATGGTTTCAGTGCGAGGACGTGTTCGACAGGTGGCCGCTGGAGTACTGGCAGCGGGACGTGGACGCTCTCCTCCTGCTGGTCCGCATCCAGTCGGACCACTGGAACAGCGGCCATCTCGACGACTACACGTCCGTGCGTTTCGTCCAAAACAGCGGCGAGCACTACCGCCTCTACGTGAAGCCCACCGACCAGGCCCGGGATCTCAGCGCGGAGCTGCAGCGAGCGATCGACAAGCGGCACTGTTCCGACCTCGCTGTGAGCCCGCCCGTCATCTCCCGAGTGGATTGTTCCCTTCCGCCCGTCTGTCTCTGGCGTTACGCCCCGCTCTCTGCCCCGCGGTTCTCCGCCGGCGTTTTAGTCATCGTTCCTCCCTCCCGCCGATCCAACTGCTGTTGATCGTGTATACGGCCAATAAACTCAATCGTCCTTTCGTCCTCCTCCTCGGCTCCGTTGATCCACCCACGAGGGCAGATCATTGGCGACCCAGAGACCGATTTCTGATCGAATCTCAACAAGGAGCCCGCAGGAGAACTAAAAGGTGAAAGTTTACCCGATTCATTCCGTTGCTGTCCGTGAATTTCAGGCGTGATGGACAAGGAGTCCTTCACTCAATCCAACGCGCAGGGGACGATCACCCGAGCGGTCGGCGACATCAACAAGGCCCTCGAAGCGGGCAAGTCGCTCAACCTCAAGGACCGCTCGCCCGCCAACGTCGAGAAGCTCGAGGCCGAGCAGGCGCTGCTGCGGCAGAAGGCCGCCGTCGTCGAGAAGCACGTGGGCAGGTGGCTCGCGTACGGGGACGAGACCGCCCTGGACGCCTACCGGGACGCCAAGTGCAATTACGAGGATGCCGTCAGTCGAGCCGAGCAGCGGGTCGACCGCATTGCCGCCGCCCTCACCTCGCAGCAGGCGCCCGCGCCGTTCATCCCGACCGGAGCAGCGGGCACGGGCGCCCAGCACATCTCCGCCATCCTCGCGCAAATCCAGCAGCGGATTACGAGCTTCTGCTACCGGCCCGAGCGGGACCAGACGTTCGAGGTTTGGTTTCAGCGATTTCAGCACATGATCGAGGACAAGGCCGTCGGACCGGAGGGCCACCGAGAACTCCTGCTGGCCGCCCTCGGAGCGGAGGAGTTCGCCCGACTGCAGTCCGCAGTCGCCCCGAGGATCCCGTCTGCGATGCCCTACGACAACCTGGTCAAGAGTTTAACCTCCCAGTTTCCAGCCACCCGATCGATCTTCCAGCGACGCCTGGACGCCCTGGCCATGAGCCACGAGGCCGGAGAGTCCGTCCGGGAATACGGCGAGCGCCTGAACGCCGCCTTCTCCCGCGCCAAGTGGGCGGACATGGACCCCGCCAACGTGCAGGCTCTCCTCTTCGCCGTGGGCCTCAAGCGGCCCGAGGACCGCAAGATGCAGGAGGCCGCCCTCGCGATCATCGAGGAGAAGGAGGGGAAGGCGACCATGGAGCAGCTGCTCGAGAAATGCGAGAGAGTGCTCGCCACCGCCAAGGACCGCGCCCGCGCCGCCGGCAAGAGCGGCCCCGCGGAGATCCTCGGCGTGCACCCCCCGACTGACCGCTCCCGATTGCAGAAACCCGGATCGAAGGAGCGCGGACGCTCCCGCACGCCCGGCCGCAAGGATCCCGGCCGCCGCGACGACTCGCGGACCGCCCGTCAATGCTGGAGATGTGGCCGCCGCGACCACCATCCGAACGAATGCAAGTTCAAGGAGGCCGAGTGTTTCAGATGCAAAAAAATCGGACATCTCGCCCCGCAGTGCGACCGCCGCGAGCGGATCGCCCTGGTCTCCATCAGCACCGTCGACGGCGACGTCGACCACCGCCTCTCGCTGCCGATGCACCTAGACGGTAAGCCCCTCACGCTGTTGCTCGATTCAGGAGCGACAGTCAACGCGCTCGGCCTCGCCGAGTGGCAGGCCGTCGGGACGCCCGACCTGGACGACGTCCGCACGCGAGTGACCGCGGCGAACGGAAAGGACATCGACGTGGCCGGCAGCTTCCACGCGGAGGTCCGCTGGAATGGCCGTCGATCGGTCGAGCGTTTTCTCGTCCTGCACCGTCCCGCGATGGCGCTCATCGGAGTCCACCTAATGCGCAAGTGGGGATTCCTCTCCGTCCCGAACGAGCCGCCCTCCCGACTGCCGTCGAAGCACGTCGAATGGCGAACGCCGCTCGAGAGTGTGGAGCACTTGGACCGGCTGGACGTGGCCGTCGAACTCAAAGGGAAGTTCCCCAAACTGTTTGCCCCCGGCCTCGGCGAGTCCTGTTTCCAGGCCGAACTTCGAGTGGACCCGACGGTCAAGCCGGTCCACCTGCCGCCCCGCCACCTGGCCCTCGCCGTCCAGCCGCTCGTCGAAGCCGAGCTGGAGCGCCTCGTGGAGGGCGGGATCCTCGAGAAGGTCGAGCGATCGCCCTGGGCGACGCCGATCGTGGTCGTCCGAAAGGCGACCGGAGCCGTGCGAGTGTGCGCGGACTACAGCACGGGCGTGAATCGCGCCCTGGAGGACGACGTCTACCCGCTGCCGCACATCGACGACCTGCTGGCGAAGCTGAACGGCTGCTCGGTGTTCTCGATCCTGGACCTGAAGGACGCCTACTTTCAGGTCCCCCTCACGGCCGAGAGCCGTCGCGTGACGACCATCTCCACGCACAAAGGTTTGTTCGCCTACAAGCGGCTGTCCTTCGGCCTGAAGTCCGCGCCGGCGATCTTTCAACGAGTGATGGACGACGCGACGAGCGGACTCGACGGAGTGACCGCCTACCTCGACGACATCCTCGTGTACGGCGCGAACCCGAAGGAGCACGACCGCCGCCTCCTCGCCGCCCTCCGACAGCTCGAGGAGCACGGATTCCGACTGTCAGCGGAGAAATGCAAGTTCTCCTCGCCCTCGGTCTCCTATTTAGGGCACGTCGTCGACGCTTCGGGCTTCCGCCCCGACCCGAAGAAGCTGGACGCGCTGCGCGCGATGCGGGAGCCGCGGAACGTGGCCGAGGTTCGTTCCTTTTTAGGCCTCCTCAACTACTACGCGAAGTTCATCGCGGAGATGCACGCGCTCAAGCGGCCGCTCGAACTCCTGACGACCAAAGGAGCGTCTTTCGAATGGACGGCCGCCCACCAATCCGCCTTTCAGCGCACGAAGGAGATCCTCGCCTCGGATCTCGCGCTCGCCCACTTCGATCCGAACAAGCCGATCGTCGTGGCGGCGGATGCCTCGCCCACCGGAATGGGCGGGACGCTCATGCACCGCGAGCAGGACGGGAGCGTCCGCGTCGTGATGCACATGGCGAAGGCGTTCTCCCCCGTGCAGCAACGCTACTCGCAGATCGAGCGCGAGGCGCTCGCGCTGGTCCTCGCCGTCGAGCGATTCCGAAAGTACCTGCTCGGCCGTAAGTTCCTCTTGCAGACGGACCATCGGCCGCTGCTCGCGCTCCTCCGAACGGAGCAAACGAAGGGATTGGATCCCCGGACCGCCAGCCGCCTCGGCCGCTGGGCGCTCCGCCTCCTCGGGTTCGATTTCAGCATCGAACATGTGCGGACCGAGGACTTCGGGCACGTGGACGCTCTCTCGCGTCTGATCGACGAGAAGCGAGCCGCTGCCGACCAGGACATGGACGAGATCATCGGCCTGATCGAGGCCGAGGACGCGACGGACGTGGAGGATCCGCTGGAGCACAAGGAAGTTTGGCTCCAAGAGAGCGACCTGCCGGCTCGCATTCAAGTGTCCACTTGCAGGGACCCCACGCTCATGGCCGTCGCCGACCGCCTCCGCAAGGGCTGGAAGCGAGCGGACGGGCACGACGCCCTCCTCGCGCCCTTCGCCGCCTGCCGCCGGGACCTCCGGCTGGCCAAAGGAGTGGTCCTCTTCCGCGGACGGCCGGTGGTCCCCGAAGACCTCCGCCCGCTCGCCCTCCGGATGCTCCACGACGGACATCCTGGCGCCACGAAGATGAAGCTCCTCGCCCGCCGCCACTTCTTCTGGCCGGGCATCGGCCGCGCGATCGAGTCGAAGGCAAACGAGTGCCCCGACTGCGCGCTGAACGCCGCCACGCCACGCAAGATCCCGCTCGCCCTGTGGCCCGAGCCCAAGCACGTGTGGGAACGCGTGCACATCGACTTCGGCGGACCCATCGGACGGGAATGGATCCTCGTGATCATCGACGCCAAGTCCAACTACATCATCTCGAAGCGACTCCGAAGCACGACGGCCGACCGCACGATCGCCATCCTCGAGGACGTCTTCAACCAGTTCGGCTATCCGAAGACCCTCGTCAGCGACAACGGACCCCAGCTCTCTTCCTTCCTGTTCGCCTCCTTCTGCTCCGCCCACTCAATCACGCATTTGTTCTCCCCGCCCTATCATCCTCAGTCCAACGGGGTTGCAGAGAAGGCCGTGGGGATCGTGAAATCCCTCGTCCTGAAGGAGGGGAAGGGCCTGCAGGCGATGAGTCGTACCCTCGGCGTGCACAACCGCCTGCCGTCCGCTTCGCTCCCGAACTCCGCTTCGCCCGCCGAGATCTTCTTCGGCCGCCCGATCCGAAGCCCGCTGGACGCGTTCCAGCCGTCGGATGTCTCCATCCCCGACAAGAAGCCGTCGGACGCCACCATCGCCGACGAGAAGCCATCGGAGGTCACCATCCCCGACGAGAAGCCGCCGGATGCCTCCATCCCCGACGCAAACCCGCCGAGCGAGAGCCCCGCCGCCGCGAAGTTCCGCCGCCGCCACGCCGCTCGCCGCCGCCGTCTCCAAGTCGGAGATCGAGTGCTCTTCCAAGACCAGCCCAATATCCGCACTCAAGGCCGCATCTCGAAGCTCATCGGCCGTGCCCTCGTCCTGATCGACGTTCCCGATCGAGGCCCTGCCCGTCGTCATCGGAACCAAGTCCTCCGAGTGTTCCGCGACGCGGCCGACTCAAACCTGGGCCCCGACCATCCGGAGGGCTCCGAGGATTGAAGACCGATCCGCCTGAAGCTCCCCCGAGGACTCTTCTGTCTATTCCCTCATTCCCCCAGTAGTCCTCTCCGTCGCCTTCAGCGATCAGTTGATTTCTTCGCCTATTCTCCCTCGTAACCCCCCTCCCGACTCTCCGTAGTTTAAGTGTTGCTTTCCCCGTTGCATTCAACTCTTTTGTGTTGAGGGAGGGATGTTCCGACCTCGCTGTGAGCCCGCCCGTCATCTCCCGAGTGGATTGTTCCCTTCCGCCCGTCTGTCTCTGGCGTTACGCCCCGCTCTCTGCCCCGCGGTTCTCCGCCGGCGTTTTAGTCATCGTTCCTCCCTCCCGCCGATCCAACTGCTGTTGATCGTGTATACGGCCAATAAACTCAATCGTCCTTTCGTCCTCCTCCTCGGCTCCGTTGATCCACCCACGAGGGCAGATCAGGCACGAGTGCCGTTCGATGTTGAAGGAGATCATCGAGCGCACCGCCTACCCGATCGTGATGATCGTGCGCGATGAGGAGCGTGAGTTCTCTTGCTCTGAATCAGTCCGGTTGACGATCCCTGATTTCAGGTCCGCCGTCTCAAGCCCTCGATCGCCGTGTGTCGATTGTTTAGTTGACTATTGCTATGTTCTCTTATTCGTATCGCATTCTTTTTGTAAGCTCACTTGTTCCCGAAAATCTGAATCAAATCGACTCGCTTTCTTTTGTCTAAACAAGAATCAGCTTGAGTACTTCTTTTGTTCATGTGCTTTCTAAACGTGTAACTGAGCGAACCAACAGTAATCTCCACGTTCTTTTGAGTGCAATCCAATAAACAGCCCACACAAGTCTTTCGTTTATGTGGCCCGTTGATCCCTCGTGCTCGTGACCGCATTCCCGCCCGAACTGAGCACGGCGGAAGTGCGCGGCGACCTTCGGAGAATGACCACGTGGTACAAAACGGCGGTCGTCAGGGCATCGACGGAACTCATCATCTGAAGAGTACAAACGAAAGGAAGGAAGGAGCATTCACGTCACTTACGAAGACGTACGGCCCGTAGGGCAGCTGCTCGACGCCCGCAGTGGTGAGCGCGGAGTAGACAGCGGCGGGCAGGAGGTTGAAGAAGAATTCGGTCGCTACTCCCAAGCCGGCGAGCACGTGGTTTCGGCGTTGATTCGCCCGATTCCCCGTGGAGCACAGGCGGCGGTGGACGGCGAACTTCCAGAGGAAAGTGGCCGCAAGCAGCAGGTTGATCGCCCCGAAGAGACCCTTCAGCGGAACGTTCAGCTTCACGTGCAGCGGCGCCAAGCAGACGATCGATGCACAGTCTGCAAATAGAGGGAATGTTGAGATGAGTGGTAGGACTCGCTAGTTTCTGTGGGCAGTGGGAAGCTGGCGAAAGTGAAAAGCGACCCAAAAGTCACTCCAAATACAACGATCACCCCAACGGTCAACCAAACGGGCAAGTTGCTTCCACGCGGGCGCTGGAGCGCGAATTGGATCACGAGAATCCGGTCGAGCAGCAGGAAAGCGAGCGAAATCGAGAGCATGTGCATGCAGCCGACCGTGAGGATGCCCGTCCACTAGACGATAGACGGAGAGTAGCCGCCTGAAGCGAGCAATCGCTGTGATCAATGCTTTAGATGATTAAACACTCACCATCTCCGAGTCCCGCCCAGACCAAGTACGAAGAGTAACAGAAGGAAAAAACGGGCATTAGAATCCAGAAAAAGATGTTGATCTCCAAGTGCCGCGAGAGCTCCCACTTGTTCGCGGAGCAACGGAGACGACAGAAGAGGACGAGTTGGAGCAGAACGGCAATTCCCGCTCCCACCGCCTGGAGCACGTTCTCCCACCAAACCAGTGCGGACATCATCTCTGGCGGCAAATGCCGAAAGAGCTCACTTTTGGCGGAATGCCGACGTTCGACGTAGCTCCGTCCGCCACGTGGATGTACCTACAAACTGCTCGTCTTCTTGCTAAAGAGCTCACCAAACTACAAGCGGTACAGGGAGTTCAGACGCGCAAAGAGTGCTTCCAATGCGGCGTCAGTGAACGTGACGAAATCGCGCAGTGTTTGAGCCAACGTGCAATAAATGCGGTAGAAAGGCGAGACCGCCATCATCAGATTTTCTTTTGCATCGATCATTCACTTTGTTCTCAATTGAATTGAGTGTCTTTTTTGTGGTCTGTTCAAACTGGGTTTCTAAATTCTGGCGTTGTACGACGTGACAAAGCAGATGACGGCTCTCGTAAACGGCCGCACGGGAGCGACGGCTTGGTTCTGCACGCATTTTCTGCAACTTTGTTCTAAACTCACGCGCTTCTTTAACGTGAACACTTGCCGTCGGCATGCGTGCTGCCGCTTATCAGTCGCTCATTTTCGACTCTGCTTTGCTTGACACAAGTTGGTCGGAGCCGATCGCTCTCTTTGAGACTTTCTGCGTCATTCCGGGCGGAAGGAAGCAAATTCAGTCGCTTAAACTGGACTCTTTCGTTGATTTCCGTCGGTTTGTTTGACTGCTCGTTTGTGTACGGCAGGAGCAGAATGAAGTTTTTCTTCTTCGCCTGCATCGTCGCGTTTGTGTCCGCCGATACAACGGTTTCAAACGACGAACGAAAGCCGGTCGTTTTGCACACAAAGCAGCGCCGATGGTTGGCCGACAATCTCCGCGCGTACCACCAGCGAATGCGGACGATCCACAAGGTGGGAAAAGCAGAGGGAAGCATTCGATTACTTCTTCCGTTCAGGATTACATCCCGTTGTATCCCGACGCGCCGTTGCTCGTGACCATCAGCATTGGAACGCCCTGCAAGCTCCTTTTTTCTCTTTCACACACTACCGCTCACTTACTTCAGCCGTCGACTTCTCCGTCTCGCTGGAAACCGGCTCGGAAGCGACGTTCGTGCTCGCCAAGGACTATCCGGGCCGCGACGCCTACCAACCCTTCTACGACCCCGACCAGTCTTCCAGCTCGCAGTCGGCTGGCGGCTTCCAAGCAGTCAACGGATTTCTTGAGCTCTACGGATGGGCCTACACCGATGTTTTTGGAGTGAGTGTGTGGGAGCTTTGAAGGAGCGTCTTTTCCTTACTTAAACGACTCAAATCGTCGTGTTGCTTTCAGTTCTTCGGCCTCGGTGTTTCGACGAACACGACCCAACGATTCGGTGAGCGAATTCGCTGAACGAGAGCATTCATCCGGCCGTCCTTTCAGGGGTCGTCAACGGGGTCAGCGATTACTACGAGTTCTCGCCGGAGTTGCCCGACGGAGTGCTAGGCTTGAGCTGGTAAGCGGCGAGAAGCACACGAGAACTCTCTCACTTTTATTCTGCAGGAATCCCGCTGATGCGGCCGCCCCGAACGAGAACTCGTCAGCGGTCCTCAATTTGTTCGAAGTAATCGGAGGTCCCCGTTTCTACTGCCAATGGCTGGACGACGTCACGGATCCCAGTTCGTTCCCCTCCACAGTCCATTCACCCTTACTCTCTGCAGTTTACGGCCGTCAAGTTTCCGGAATCACGACGTGAGCGGAAGGAACGGGCGAGTCAACGGAATCCCGTCCGCTCGTTGCAGATTTGGCGGCTGCATCGACGATCGTTGCGGAGCGGCAACCGCAGAGAACACCCTCCCGTTGGTGTGGTTGGACGCGGGCCGCTCGCTCGTCTTCCAAGTGGATTCGTTCACCTACCAGCGACAACAATTCAACGGGGGCTACGGAAAGGTGGACTCTGGAGTGCCGCTCATCTTCCTCCCGCACGACTCGATGCTCGCCGTCTACAACGACGTGCAGCCCGACTACGACTACTACAACGAGCTCTACACGGTCGACTGCTCGCAGGCCGGCAGTCTGCCGGATTGGACGTTCACGATCGGCGGCAAGAACTATTCGATCCCCTCCACCGCCTACGTGGTCGATTTGTTGCTGCCGGATGAGCAGTGTGCCTTCAGCGCCTACTACTCGGACGCCGACACCGCTGACTTCGCCCTCGGCTACGTCTTCCATCAGCTGTGGTGTGTTAAAAGAACAAAGAGATTAATGGCCGTTCATTTGTGTAGGTGCATCAAGATGGACGTCGACAATCAAGCCATCAGCTTTCTGGACGTCATCCCGGCGCCTACCCGAAGAGCCCTCATTCAAGTGAGCGGCTTATTAGTTTCTTCAGGGCGGCAGTTTACTTCTTGCAATAAAAGCGATGGAGTCAGAGGCAATGATTCGTAGCCAAGTGTGCGGCGCTGTCTACTGGCTTCAAGAGAAAACAGCTCGGTTTATCCACGCACACAAGACACACTCGAAAGATCAACACAACAGAAGGCGGCGGACGCACGGTGGCAGGCGGCGACGCTCTTTTTTGCTTTTAGAACGAATGTCTGCAGCGAGCGATTCGACGGTCAGCTGGTGCAGGCGGAGCGGTTTTCTGCAAAAACGAACTGAAAGTGGGCGGGGAATGGATGAGACTTACACAACGATAGAACTCATTTGGTAGACGGGATTAGGCGTTTCTTGACATTTGGTGGTGCAGAATTGCAGTCGATTTTCGCTTCGAAAGGGTGCCCAAGACAAATTAGACGATTCCAGCTGGAGTTGGAGCTGCATCACGGCTTCCGACCACAACCGAGTGGCAAAATCGAAGCGACAAACGAAGCGGTCGTACTTTCCTGCAAATCTCGGGTTTAATCGATACATTCGTTTCGTGCTGACCACTTCGACGACTGAAAGCAACGAGCGCATAGAGGTGTCGCCCGAACGGCGGGCAATCGAAGCGCGCGCCGAGGTAGCGCGTCCACCACTTCGCTCTGCTTTTCACAGATCGCGGAAGCGGGCCAACTGTCTGCACTTGATGTTTACCGTTTCGCAAATCAAATGAATGGAAAGAAGACAGCGCACTGGGCAGTTCGTTCAAGCCGCTCAAACGATCGACACAGGGAAAAAAGTACAAATGGCGATCGAAGAGGTGGCAGTTCGCTGGAGCGGCCGCCCACACATCGGTGGATTCCATCAGCAGACGAATCGAAACAAACTGCTCGTCGAATTCGTAGAAGTGTTGAGAAGAGCTCGGGTGGTTGCTGCGGAGGACCACCAGCCGTCCATCGGCGGTCACTCGTTGCGAAAGGAAGCCTTCCACTCGCATCACGGCGTCTCCTTCAGCCGGCATCCGTACCGAATACGCTGCCTTCTCGTAGTCCAAATGCACGAGGAAGACCCGTCGATAGGGCGTCGACTCCTTCGGGTCGATCTCGACGCTGACCACGAACATCCCGAGGGTTTCGGTCAGCGGCAAGACTTCCCGATTGCTGCGGTCCGTTTGGAGGCACAACTTCCGCAGAACTTGCAGCAGAGATCGCGCTGGACTTAATGTGCTAAAATCCCACGGCATTAAACAACTTTGAACGCAAACAAACCGCTTTTGGTTGAGCAAGAAGTTGAAAGCGGTCGTTTTGGGTTCAAAGTCGCCGCGGTAGAAAAATGTCCGATCGAATGCGAGGCGGTCCGAAACGGGCACAAGACTGTCGGGATGATTCCAGCTATCGACGCCGAGACGCCTTTCAAAAATGCCGCCGTTTTCATCGCCAATTTTCGACATTTTCGGCGGAAATCAACGAAAGCGAGGAGCCAGCGCTGACTTCGCGCCGAAAAATAGAGTGAAAGGTGCTTGGAAGCTGTCGCAATGGAATGACCGCGAGTGATTGCGCTTTGCGAGCAAGCGGTCGACAGTGGGCGATGGGGGCCGCTGTCGTGGTTTTTACTTTCACCCTGCCTCGTGTTTTGTTCTTCGCCGCGACCGCAAACGCGTGAACGCTTCGCGGCCACCAGACCAAAAAATGCACGCACAGACGAGCAGGGCGACAGCGAAAATAGCGAGCGGCAGCGGGAGACCGCCCGACGGAAAGGTCGAGCGTGCCCTTGGTCGTGCTTCTCATCGACCGCTCGCCATCCCGCCCGCACGAGTCTCCGGAGCGCGCCGACTTCTTCGGTTTATTAACCCAAGTTTGAGGTTAGCTCATGCTTCCTGCCCTGTAAAAGTGGCTTGAAGACAGCAAATTTTGGAACGTCCTGCCCTTGAGGCGGGACACACAATCGAACAGGAGCGAATCGAATGAAACTTTGCCGGGTCGTGTTGCACAGAGTAGCAAGCAAAATGCCTGGTGTTTATTCCGAAGAAAGGCAACAATCGAATCGAACTTCATCAAGATTCATCAAGCGCGCCTGTTTCGTTTGTTCGATCGCTTCTTCAAGCGTCGGCGACCTCCGCTCTTCTTTTTGTTCGCGTTCCGTCGGTGCGAGCGGGGCTTTTGGCGGCTGTTCACTTCGTTGCCGCTTTCTGCTTCGTCCTTTCGGCACGTCGGGTTCAAGTCGGCATCGTAGAAGAGGGCGTCACACGGATTGCAGGGATCGACGACGCACTTGCGGGCGGTCGGGCACGCGGAATCCCGGCCGTCTCCCGCGAACTCGAAGCACGGGCTCACGTCCGCCGCGCAGTTCACGAATTTCGGTGACTCTACAAACAAGCGGTTGATGCGGAAGCATTGCGGGTCACTGCCGTCTTCCACGAACTCACTCCAGCATTCGGCGGCTCCGTCGGCAACACACTTGGTTTCGTTCTTCGAATTGGTCACTTGTTTCTCGAATTCCCCGCATTTGACGTTGGAACGCTTGGCAGTTGACGATGGAGCAAGGAAGCAGATGAAAAGAAGCACGAAGGATAGACGTAGGTTCATTGGAAGCACGGAAATGACTTGTTGACGAACCGGGGACACTTGCGGCTTATAAACGTTCGAAAACCTGCTTTCATTTCGTCTTCCAGTCAGCTGAACAAACGAAGACATCCGACTGATCCCCGATTTGTAGTTTTAGTTGCTCCCGAATCGTTTCATCGCGCGTGGAAGTTTCTAAACGCCTCGCTCTTTGTTATGAAAGTGTGGCGCAGAAGAACCCCTCGGTCGTAAAGTGAATCGCCTGACCGTTTCGAGCAAGACGACCATTCACTGTCGTTCTCTAAGTCCCAATCACAGGTCGAAACGAATGCGTACAGTTGGATCGTTGTGTGTGTGGTGGCCGCTTTTGATTCTTCTTCGACGTCGTGCTTTCGGATCGTCTGGTCAAGGCGCCGGTTCGTCTTCTCATAGTTCAAGCGACTACTAACGAGCTCATCGCGTTCTCGAAGCTCCTCTCGAGTGTTGATCCCACCGCATTCTCCGTTTCCCTTGGACGAAACGAGTGAGAAGAAACCAGTCCGAATTCGTAATTTATTCAACAGCAACCCAACAACTCGATCCATTAAACAAAGAAGAACACTCAATTCATCCTCCGCTCACGATCAGGGCCATACGGCAACGCTGAGACAAGCGGGGACGTGCTTCTCGAGGTCGTTGGCCGCCCGGTGCTTCTCGTACTTCCCCAGCGCCGTCTTGTAGTCGGCCATCAGTTGGGCGGGGATCGTCGGCCGGTTGTAGGTTTGTTGTCGGAGGAAGCGGCAGACGTCCCACAGATGGCGGGATTCTTCGCGCTTCGCGGAGACGCCCGCCTCGAGGTTCGCGTAGTGGGCGAGGGTTTGCAGCGATTCGGGCTGCCTGCAATCGAAGACAATCGAACGAGAGAATGAGGAAAAGAACGTACACGACGGGCAAACGGTGCAGCTGGATGAAATCCTCGCTGTTCTCCACAATTCCGAGGAGCTCAGCGAGGCGGTCGGCGGCGGGTTCACTTCCTTGAGGATGCGCAACGGAGACCCGGTGCAGCGGAGGCTCGCCGGCAGCGGGCGCTCCTTCCACTCGAGCGGCCCGTCCACGTCCAGCCAGAAGAGACGGTTCGCGAAGAACGGATTGTGTCCGTGGGGCGCCTTTTTGCGCGCGTACGTGAGGCAGAAACAACGCGAGCCGCGCCACGCCGTCCACATGAACCCGTGTATCTGCGAGAGGAGCAACAAATGAAGCGAATAAGCGAAAAGAACTCACTTTCACGTGGAACGGCGGGAGAGCGACGGTGGGCGCGTTCTTGCACTTCAGCTCGTCCATTCGCTTCTTTTCGAGGTCCCACACGCGGATGACGGGCGTGAACGACTCGGGGAACATCGGCGACAGGCGCTCCCGGAAGGGACGCGTTCCGCGAATCGACGTGAAGCCGATGCGCGTGGGCGACAGGCGGCTCGACTCGGGATCGCAATCGTGAGGCGCGTCCGGGATCGACGTCTCGTGCAGCACGCGCTCCGGCACCTCCCAATCGTGCAGTCGGAAGTGAATGCGATCCTCCCGCTGCTCGACGGTCGCCGTGAGGAAGCAGGCGGCATCGACAGGTCGAAATTGGGACTCCTCGCCGCCCAGCTCGTGAATGCGCGCGTCCGAGGGCTGCACGCGGCCGAGCGTCTCGTTCAGGTGCACCTTCCCCATGGCGGTCAGCCCCAGCTTCAGCATTCCGCTCCGCTCGTCCCGCGGCAGGTACCCGCTGGCGCGCTCGTTAGCGACCTCAAAGCCCGTCCTGGAAGCAAATGGAAGAAGGGAAGGAGGAAAGAACGAACAGACCCGCGCATTCGAAAGCGGAGATCGTGGATGATGAACACTTGGTGAGTGGGGAACATCGGGAACCAGTGCCGCTCGTTCAGCACGTACGTTTCTTTCGCCCAGTCGTTCAGTTGCGTCGCCACCGTGTTCTCCGGGTGCACGTCGCCGCAGAAGTCCAGCGATTCGCTCACCCAACTCGACTGGTCGAACACAAAGCCCACCACCATCAGGATGCGGAGCTGAAAGAAAGAGATCGGAAGAATGAAAAGAGCGGGTTTGAATGGAAGTAAATGGGAGCGACAAAAATTGTCGGTCGCCACGAACCCCCGACTGCCCAAAACAACGCCGCCAAACGCGATCGACCGCTCGCAAGCGGCGGCCGCCCGCCCCCGCTCGCTCGCTTGCTCGGGTGCCCCGACGGCCATCGATCAGAGGGGCCAGCGCGAATCGTTTCGGCGAGCGATCGAATGGCGCGCGGCCCAGCGGATCGATTGCGGAGGCGAACGCAAGAAAACGGGCGTCAATTTGTGCCGGTAAACGAATCCAGGGGATTAATCAAGAGCGAACATCAACGGCGATAAGACGGGTTCGGATTACACGCGGTCCAGTTATCGGGCGTCGTCCTCGTTGCTCGCCAAACGGAAAGATGGACGCCGAGCGGGAAGCGGTCGCCAGATTGACCGACCGGCCGACCTGCGAACAAGGCGACAGACGAAGCGAAGGGCGGAACGCGGCGATCGAAGTGCGGAGAATGGCGGCCGACGGGACGCGCGCAATTCGAAGCAACGCGTTTTCGAACGGAGACGCTCGAGTCCGACGGAGGCGGGAAGAAAAACCGGCGATATTTTTAGCAAAGCTTTTTCGTCCTTCGACCACCAATTAAATTAACCGTTTAGATGTTTTCTGTTTATTCCATCGATTAGTGCACGCGTAACAACACAAAACGAGTAACCAGAAGTACAATGGTGGGAATGAGAGGAGGCATTTGAACAAAAGGAAGAGCGTGGAGAAAACGCGTGTTGACGATCCCGTCCACATGGATCGACGACCGTGGCTCAGTCGCTCGCTGCGCAACGAACGGATGACCTCGCGCGTAGCGTCGACGCCCGCGCCCACAAGCGTGTCGATGGCACGGGGCGACGCCTCGACACATCTTTGACGACGTTTGTGAGGTCGTCAAAGAGGCCTTGCTAATAAAAAGGGCGTATAAAACGAGTGGAGTGAAAGATAACTAACGCTTTGATGTTCTACCCGCTCTTGCGACGCTGCTGATCCAATTATCCTGAGCTTACATTTCAGCAGAGCTCACGGCACTTGATCTGTTCATTTTGCTACGCAGACGTCGACTAACAGGCAGCCCTCATCATCCTTTCCCTTACGTGATTCAAACATCTGCGTTTGTTTAAGCGGAGATCGCTTCACTTGTTCAGTTGCTTTCCGTTTGATTGCTGTTGAATGCGGAGACTTCACTTGTCCCCAATCGACGCTTCCTTCCGCTGTTCGAAAAATTGGGTCGACCGTTGCAACACACGTGGGTTTTGCAGCAACGACGACGCGGAGTCCAATTTTTATCGCAAAGCAACGACGGTGGAGTGAGGGGGCCCACCGGGAGTGATAAGAAACAAGAGGGCAGTCGCTTGCCTGGGGATGAAGCGGGTTGATGTGCTTTGAGTTGAGGAACAAAGGCCAACGCCGCCCACCTCTCTTTAGTGATGCCAACAATATAAAAGCAGAAGGGGATTCACGGTCTTCAATTGAAATGAAGCTTGTTTCCGCCTTCCTCCTCCTCGTCGTCCTCTCGGCCGCGGCCGCTCCGCTCACCGCCAATCGCACGGCGCTGCGGATCAGCGGAAAGCAGCGCCGATGGACGGCCGAGGAGCTCCGCGCGCACCACGAGGCGATGCGCAAAGTCCACCGAAACTACGTGCCCGACTACCCGGACGCCGCGATTTACGCTCAAGTCGACGTCGGCACTCCTCGTACATCTTTTTAACCAATCAGATATTGAATGTCTTTTAGCTCAAACCTTCACGGTGACGGTGGAGACGGCGGGCGTCAAGCTCTTCTTTCTGGACAAGAAATACCCGAGCCGCAAGAACGGACAGCCCTTCTTTGACCCCTCGCTCTCGTCCACCTCGAAATTGATCCGAGACCAGGATTTTGCGGCAATGTCCGGCGATCTGGAAGTGATCGGCGACCGCTACTCGGACATCGTTAGTGTGAGTTCTCCACTGCTTTTTCGAATTCCGTGTGTTCGTTCAGCTCTTCGGTTTCAACTCGAGCGCCAGGCAGCAGTTCGGGACGACAATCGAGGTCTACAGCTTCCACTTCAACGATCCCGAGATGCCCGACGGCGTGCTCGGCTTGAGTTGGTGAGCGAGAAGAGCAGTCAGCGAGTGAACAGAGCGGTTTGAAGGGACCCCGACCACCTGGTGCCGGGCGACGAGGCGTCGCCGGTAGTCAACCTGTTCGCCGAGTATCCGGGCGTCGATCGTTTCTGGTGCCAATGGATCGAACCGTATTCCACGCCCGGTTCGTCCCCACCCCGCCCCGTGAAAAGGCGGGACGGGAGTACTCGGCGGAGACGATCTTCGGCGGCTGTGACGACGAGTTGTGCGAAGAAGTGTTCGATGTTGTGCCGCTGTACTGGTGGCCCGACGTGAACGTCCAGTCGCTCGCCTTCCTCGTGGACGCCTTCTTCTACAACGAAAAACGCTACGTGGCGGGCTTCGCGCACGTGGACACCGGCTTCCCGATCGTCCAAATGCCGCTGGGCGTCTTCGAGTACGTCTTTTGGGACGTGAATGTGAGCAGCGATCGAAGGAAAGAGTTGCCTACCGTTTTTAGCCGGACTACGACTTCTCGTACGGCGTCTACACGGTGCCCTGCTCGTCCGCACAGACGCTGCCCGACTGGACGTTCATGATCGGCCTGAAGAACTACACGGTGCCCGCCACCGCGTACGTGGTCGACCTGCAGCTGCCCGGCGAGGACCAGTGCTCGTTCGCGCTGGACCACCTCGAGACCGTGAACACAGACTACGTGCTGGGTGAGCAGAAGAGCAAGGAACAACCGTTAACCATTTATTTTAGGCCTCCCCTTCCACACGCTCTACTGCATCAAGATGAACATCGACGGTCAAACGATCGGTTTCTCGCCGGTCGTCCAGTGGACTCCGGAAGTCCGCAAGTGAGAGGGCCGTCCTTTGCTGCCTGATGGAACGGAATAAATTATTCTTGCAATTTCTAACGTTTCAGCCAGACACGCCTTGATTTCTTTCAGCGAGCGGTGGGCTAAACAACGAACAGTCAAAATAATTAAGTGTAGTGCTCACCTCTCACGTCCGAAAGAAGGGCCGCTCATTCGCGGAGGCGCTCGAAAATCGGCGAGTGGTGGGTGTGAACGGTGATCGTCAGGCGATCCAACGGCGCCAATCGAAGCAGGCGGACGAGCGAGTCGACGGACACCTGGGCGCTCTCCAGACGCAACGACGGCCGTCCGTCGACGTCGCCCACGTGCCGCCCAAGAAAGCGGAGAGTAACGAGCGGCAGTTGAAGAAAATCCGCAGCGTTCGCAGGCGTCGGGCGGCGCGAAAGAGGAGAAATTCGACGTCGTTGGGGTCGGCCGCTCCTTCACCCGCCCGCACGACCATTGCGTGCATCAGGAGCGCTCGCCGACCGTTCAGCTTCAGAAGCGGCTTCGGCTTTTCGGCTGCCTGTTTGAAAGAAATGGACGAAGCGGACATCTCGAAGCAAATCGGCGAGGAACGAGGGGAGAGCTGAAATTCGATCAAACTTCTGGCTGCCGCCAATCGACCGACCAAACGGCAGTCCAACAAATGTCGCTTTCTTCGACTTTGACCCCCGAAAGACGCCACTCGTTTGAGCGCGCAACCGCCGCCTGGGTAAATGCTCGCATCCCATTGCGACCTCGTCGACTCGTTTGTTTCCCAAGAACCGGGCGGAACAACACTCAAAGCTTCCGCCCTGTGACCAAGTAAAGAGAGCATGGATGCCGTCACGAGTGCATCAAGATGGGCATCGACACCAGGCGATCAGCATCCTGGACATCGTCGGACCGTGAAGAGCGGGCAGCAAGCCGAATAGAATGACTGCTTGAGTTCCTTCAACAAAAGGCGTTTTTATTGCAATATTGTAAACAGCGACGGCTTGAGAAAAACTGTGTCCAACTCCTCGTGCGGAATGGCGGCAACGAATGATTGATCATAACGAGCATTAAAATCGAGTGCGAGTCGCGAGCTGGTCGTTGAAGACCAAGAATAAACGGCATCACTCCTCCTTCTTCTCTTTGATTATGTGTTCGACCGGAAGGCCAAACGTTCCAAAATTTGCTGTGTTCGAGCCACAATCCGGGGACCGGGCAGGAAGCATGAGCTAACCTCAAACTTGGGTTAATAAACCGAAGAAGAAGGCGCGCTCTGGAGACTCGTGCAGTGAAGAGGGCGAGAGGTCGATGAGAAGCACGATCGGGGGCGCGCTCGACTTTGTCGATCGTCGATCTCTCCCAACTGCACACTCTTTTCCTGTTGCTTTCACTGTGTGCTACGCGGCGGGGTCGAGTCTCGCCGATGTGCGACCTTTCGAGCGTGTTGGGGCGGCGGCGGCGGGTTGCTTTCCGCTGGATCTCTTCGGCGCCTTCCCTCCACACGACCACGCCGCCGCCACTCGACGGCGACCGGCCGCTTTTTCTCCGCGGCGAACGCGGCAGACGTCTCGCCGTCTGCTTTTTTCCGCCCGTCTGTCTGCCGGCCGCCCGGCTTATTGGCGAGAACTCCACTCGCTCGCTTCTCGCCGCCACACGCGCTCGCCGCCCAACAGGCGCGGAAGGTCGCACATTGCGAGATTAGCGCGCCGCCCGCAACATGCGACGAAAGGAAGGCGAAAAGACCACTCGGCGGCGAGAGAGCGCAAGACGACGAGGTCGAGCGCGCCCCCGGTCGTGCTTCTAATCGACCGCTCGCCCTCCCGTCCGCCTAACCTCCGAGCGCCCGCCGTCCTCTTCGGTTTATTAACCCAAGTTTGAGGTTAGTATTCGAAACCGACCCTTCCAACAGTGGTCTAAAGAGAAATTTTGGAACGTTTGACCCAACGGTCGAACACATCTTCGAATGCGAGAGAGAGAGAGCGAAGTGCTGCTCGTCGATTGTTTATTGCACCAAGACTACAGAGGTTGCCGGTCGATCACCTCAGTCAGCGTTTCGTTCAGCTCTCGTCCAAAGCGGGCGCGTCGGTCGGCCACGGTGGTGGGCGGCAGGAGGCCGTTGGAGAAGCCGATCGTCTGCTGGTTGACGTCCATCTTGATGCACCAGAGCGTGTGGAAAATGTAGCCTAAACGAGCGGTCATTCCACTTTTTTCTGCCGCTCACTCACCGAACACGAAGGGCGTGGTCTCGGCGTCCGAATTCTTGGCGCTCCACACGCACTGACCGTCGGGAAGCCACAGGTCGACCACGTACGCAGAGGAGGGGATCGCGTACGTGTTGCCGCCGATCACCACCTCCCAGTCGGGCAGCGAATCCGCCAAACTGCAGTCCACCGTGTAGACGCCGTAGTCAAAGTCGAAGGTCGGCTGCACGTCCGCGAAGAGCGCCAAGAAGATCGCCTGCGGCAGGAGGACGTTCGGCACTCCGGTGTCCACTTTCGCGTAGCCCCCGTCGAACTGTTGGCCCTTGTAGCCGAAAAAGTCGACGGCAAAGGCGAGAGAGCGGGTGTCTTCGAACCAAACCAGTGGGTACGTTTGCTCGGGCGTCATCGGTTCGCACACGTCCTCCAGGCAGAAACCGAAGCTGCAAGAAGAGCAGTCAGGCAATTATACCTTTTCGCCGTTTACCTTGCGGACAGCGCGTACTCCCGTCCGGGGACCTCTAAACCGAGGAAGACGGTGAAAGGAGAGTAAAGAGGAGAAATGAACCGTGCGTTGGCATCTCCTTCGCTTCGATCCACTCGCAGTAGTACCGGTCGAACTCGTGGAACTCCTTGAAGAAGTTGATGATCGCCGACGAGTTCTTGTTCGGGTTCTTCGCGTCTTCGGGGTCCCTACAAGTCGTTGTGTTCATCAGTCGATAGCTCTTCTCCCTACGCACCAACTCAAGCCGAGCACACCGTCGGGCATCCTCGAGTTCAGGCTGTAGGGATCGTAGACGTTGCTCACGACTCCTGAACGAGCTCCCAGTTGATTAAAAGGGAAGAAGGTCCATCTGCTCACCGAATCGCTGCGTCGTGTTGACCATCATGCCGAAGCCGAACATCTGAAACCAAGCAGCATGCTCTGCCCAGCCCACTCGCCCGCCCGCTTACCCCAATGAAGTCGTCGTAAGTCGAACCCGTGACCTCCAGATCCCCGCTGAACGCTCGGTAGTCTCCCCGCGAACTGAGCGGTGGAGGACTGGGCGGGATCGAAGGCGTGCTGGAAGGGGTCGAGGCCGGCGTAGTCCTTGGCGAGCAGGAAGACGGCCTCCGATCCCGTCTCCAGCGAGACCTCGTAGTCGACTTCTGCAATTGAGGATTGCAGAAAGTGGATGGTTGGGTGGAGTACCGGGCGTTCCGACGGTCAGGTCGACGAGCACCGGCAGGTCGGGGTAGGAGGGGATGTAGTCCTGAAGTCCAATTAGAGTGCTCTCTTCATTCAATCCTCACCTCATGGACATTGCGCCGTTCTTGGTGGTACGCCTTGAGCTCGTCGGCCATCAGCAGTCGCATTCGGCCTTGCAGCACGAACGGACGTGTCGAGTGATCTTCTTGTTGAGCGGTCGGAGCAGCGAACACCCCGGCGATGAACAGAAGAATGAAGTGGAGAAGCTTCATCTTGCAAGCTTTCTGTTGGGCTGAGTGGTGGAGACGAGAGCGTTGCACTCGCTTTTATCCTGCCGAAATGGAGATGACGAGTGGAGAACTCGGGACGTGTCAGTCGCCTCGTCCATTCAAACGATTGGAGGGCGGGACTTCTGCGAACGATCGGGACGCGTAGCCCGCAGCCTGTGCCCTCCTTTTCAAAAAGTAGTTCGAAAGATTCTTCGTTCACTTACCTGATGCGATGCACAAGTCGTCGAGCAAAAAAATAGGGTTTGCCCTTTGTTTCCTGTTTGTTTCGTCCTTCCACCAGCAGCCGTCTTATCGATCACAAGGTCCTGCACAGTCCGTCCCAATTGGTACACTTGCCGCCCGCACAGTCTGTCCATTTGTTGGATGCGACCGAGAAGTGGCAGTGACGGCATGCGCTGCAATCAACTGCTCTGCTCGACGTTGATCTGCGAATCACGTTCATCCGATCCTTTCGCTGTTGACAACCGTTCATCGTGCAAAAGTGGCTATTTGTGTCCATCATCTTCTTGCTTGCTTCCACGAATGCTCCCTTTGTCATTCGAGAACATTAAGGAAGTTAATTAGAAGCGACTCGACCCAAGTGCTTTCCGCTCTGGAATCGCGTGTTTCTGACTCGCAAAACCGAAGATAAGCGAGCAAAGGAAGCCATCAAACTAGCGGCTGTTGACGTCAAGCACACGATAAGTCGAGCGCAACGGGCAGCAATTAGCGACCAAACATGTCCGCGACCACCCAACAAAACGAAGCATGATGTCAGGATCCACTTCGGCACTCAGATCCTCGCTCGTTTCTTGCTCGAATGCACCCGCAACTACTCGCAAAGGTTGGTTTATTCACACACAACTACCAGAAACACGATAGAAATTAGCACAAAAGAAGGCGGCGGACGAATGGCGGCAGGCGGCGGCGCTCCTCGACGCTCGCCGAACGAGCGGCCGCGGCTAGCGACTCGACGGCCAGACGGTGCAGACGGACGGGCTTCCTTAAACGGAGAGTTGAGTGAGCGAGAGACATCTGCGCACTTACACGACGAGAAAACTAGAGCCTTTCAAGATTTTGTCGCCTCGCAGTTGGCGGCTCGTCATGTGGAAGTTTAAGCGATCCGTGTCTCCAGCAATCATGTCGTCGTCGTCAAGAAGCTCACAGGGAACGGGTGGGAGAAGACGTATCACAACTTGGGACCACGTGCGACTGGTCAGATCGAAGCGGCAAATGAGGCGGTCGTAGCGGTCCGTTGTGTCTGAAACCATTCGAGATCAAGCGTCTTTTACCCATCGCTTACCACTACCACAGCGTGCGCCCCCCTTGTGATACCAGTCGATTTGCGCGTAGAAGTGCTGCTTCAACCAACAGCCATCCAAAGTAGCCTTGATTGCAGCGTCGCCTTTCAGTGCGCATTCAAATGGTCGCGGAAGTGAGCCCACTGTTTGCACCTCGTGCTTCTCGCTTTTGAAGTCATAGAAATGCAGAGTAGACAACAGCGTTTTCAGTAGATCTTCCGTGCCAATGACGCCCGTATTCGAAGCAAAATGGTACAACTTCTGGCCTTTTAGGGGGAAATCCGGCATGTCCGCAATCCGCTCGTCCTGCACCATCGTTACCGAACGAATCGTGGCAAAGTTCTCGTCGAATTCGTACAGATTGTACTTCATTTTGTCGCGGAGCATGATCACGCGACCGTCGCGGGTGACTCGCGAGGAGTCGGAGCCGTCCACTTGCATCAGGCGGCCGTCCAGCGGCGCTCGGACGGAGTAGGTGGCGTTCTCGTAGTCCACGTCCACAACGACCACTTGTTTGCGCTCCCTCATCTCCGCCAATTCGCCGTCGAACGGGACCACGAACAGTCCGATCGTTTCGGTCAGTGGCAGAAACCTCAGCAAGATTCCTCTTGGAAGTCTTGTTGTCTGAAGCACTTGTTGGAGTGGTTGCGTCGGCCGCAGTTTCCTGGACAACAGAGGGGTATTCAAGTGAATGAAGAACATACCGCGTGTCTTTCAGCAGGTAGTTGACAACGGTTAGAGCGTGATCCGCACCGTCCAACTCAAAGAACCGCCGTTTGTAGCCGAGACGATTCGAAATGAACGCAAAACCGTGGAGGACATTCCATTGAATGAAATCGAGACGCTTCTCCACAACGTCGCCGTGTTCTTCTCTGCCGGCCGTCGACATTCCTGCGTGAAATTCAACGAACGCGCCCGACTGAAGAAAAGCAGAGTGATGGTCGCGATCTTCCGCCTATGCGCTGCGGCGAATGACCGCGAGGGTTTCGGATGGCGTTTTAGAGTGGACGTGGGCAGGTGATCTCTTGTTCACACAACGTCGAGTTCGGTTTGCTCGCCAGCGTGTTCGCCCGCCGCCCGACCAACTGGACGGCCTCCGAGTGCGCCTCGCACCACACGCAACAAACCGAACGAGAGAGCGGACGGCGGGCGAGTGCGCAGTCTCCTGCTTTCTGCCGCCCCGCTCGCTTTCACTCGTCCGCCCGCCCGACCGAACGACGGAGAGGAGCGACCGCTTGCCGCCTTCCAACTCGAAGCCCGCCGGGGGATCCCGTGGACGAAGAGGATCGCCGTCGTTTCGTCCACTGCTCAACGGAAGGACGGCGGCTCGTCGCCCATGTGGTGGTGGACGTCGATTGAAGGGCTGAAAGTAAGTGAAGCCCCATCGTTCACCCAGTCGGAGGTCAACGGCGAACCCCCGCCAAGCGCCCGACTACCGCGAGGACAAAGACGACTTCTAGGCAGTGCATTCAAAACCGATCGCTCTGCATTTATTCTATGGCTAATGCTCGTTAAGTTCCTTTCTGTTTCATTTTGGTCGCTAATTGTTTGTTGCAATTGTTCGCTCTTTCCGCGCACCACCAACCAGTTGTGAAATCGAAAGTCTTGATGTTGGACGTCGAATGAAAAGGAGTTTATGGAATGGAAACGTTGAGTGTTCGTGACGAAAAAGAACTCACTCGTTTATTCTTCGCACGCGTCTGTTGGGTAGAAGTACAAAGAAGATCGGACAGATTCTTCTAACTTTTCGGATTGTAGCCGAGAAAAACCACAAAGTCAGCCCCATTGGTTCGGCGTGCTGCCGGCCGACGTGGACGTGGGGGCGGTGCGGGAGGTGCGGCGGAGGAGGACCGCGTGGTACAAGAGGGCGGTCGTGAGGGCGTCGAGCGAGGCGGCCAGCTGAAACGAAAAGGTGCGAGTCAGCGGTGTTCTCCTCGCTCACCACGACGTAGGGCCCGGCCGGCTGCTGGTCGACGCCCGCCGCGTGCAGGGCGGCGAACGTGGCAGCGGGCGCGGCGTTCAGCAGCAACTCGGTGCCGACCGCCAGGCACGCGATCGCGTGATTCCGCCGCTGGACGGCCGCGTTGCCCTGCGCGAAGAGGCGGCGGTGGCGCGCGAGCCGCCAGACGAACGCGGCGGCGAGCGCGGCGTTCAGCGCGCCGAGCGCCGACTTCAGCGGCGACGTCACGCGCACGTGCAGCGGGACGAGGCACGAGATCGAGAGGCATTCTACACGAGAGAATGGACGAGTCGGGAGGGAGCTCACCGGTCTCCTCGGGCAGCGGGAGGGCGGCCAGCGGGTAGGCGACGAGGAAGCCGCCCCCGCACGCCGCCACGACGCCCGCCGACAGCCACGCGGGCAGCGGGCGGCGGCGCGCCTGGCGGACGGCGAAGTGGATCACGAGCAGCCGGTCGAGCAGCAGGAACGCGAACGACGCCGAGAGCGCCAACAGGGCGGCCGTGAACAGCGCGTTCGTCCAGAAGAGCGCCGCCGTCGAGTGGGCGCCTGCAGAGCGGAGTGAGCAGAAGAAGCCCAGGGCAATCCACCCACCTTCCCGCAGCCCAGCGACCACCAGCGGGCCGAAGTACGCGAAGCCGGCCGCGTCGTTCAGCAGCCAGCACGCGATGTTCACCTCCAAGTGCCGCGAGATCTCCGGCCGCTCCCGCGAGCAGCGCAGCCGGCAGAGCTGGACCGCCTGCAGCCCCCCGGCCGTCCCCAGCATCGCCGCAATTGCCACGTACTCCCACCACACCAGGGCGGGCAGCATCTCGACTGGAAGGGGGAGTGAGTGACGGGCGCCTTTGTTCATTCGAACAAATTAGCGGGGATCACGGTTTGTAGCCGGCAAACGGTCAGACCACAATTCGGTGCTTTTTTGACGGCCGCATTGTGTGTTGAAATCGAGATTGGAATTAAGCATCGTCTAAACAATTGGACCCCTGGCTACGATTCGAGAGATGTTTCTGCCATCTTCCAGGTGGTGGCCAGTGATGCAAATCTCTCTTGTTAAATGCTCGAGAAACAAATGCGAAATGTGAAGGCTGTAAAGAACCACAAGAGCTGACGGTGCCGAACCGAAGGTGTGTCGCTTGAAGAGCCGCAACCACACGCGATAGACCGCAAACGAAACGCTCTCTGGTCTGACGAACGACTCACGCTCTTGCTTCTTGAGTATGCAATCGTTTATTCAGTTTGGAATCCCAAACCAGTGCAGAATCACCCGCAGATGGACGGGTCGAGGAGCGACTCTTGGTGGGCGTCGTAGTCCACCGTGAAGGCCTTCGGGTTGATCTTCTGGACGAACGGAATCGAGGCCGTCGGGCAGCTGCAATGAGCAAGCAGGTAAATGAGGCGTCTAAGCGCTTTCCACTTACTCTTCGTCGGTCTTCGTCCCGTTGGTGGCGACCAAGTGCAATCCACCGTAGTACTGGGCAAATTCAATGGTTAGCCGCTCTTGACTCGCCGCACACGCCTGCTGGACCTTGCAGAAGTACTCTTTCAAGTCGCCGAGGAACCTGGCAACAAATCTAACTGCCCTCGTTGTTCAGCACTTACGTGCAGACGTTCTTCCGAGCCTCTTTGCTGAGCGGAAGAGAGCCGTTCAGACGGGAGTCCTCCTTCCACTTCAATCCGAAGAGCGCCTTCGTGCACTGGTCGTCGAGCTCCTTCTTGCCGTGCACCGCCTCGAACAGCCCGGCATTCGCGTAGAGGGCCGCATCCGGGTAGCCCGCCTTCGCGAAGCAGAGGGCGATGATTTTCCGACTAAACAAAGCAGAAGATGTGAAGTGGAAAGAGCGCAATGAACACGCCTCAATTCGTCCGTGACGTTCGCGTGGTGGGCGGTCTCGTTCGCGATGCACGGCTTACTTTCGTTCAAGCTGCAAATAAACGACCATGTTCGTCTTCAGCGTCATCCAACCGTAGAACATAGAGGAAGAGGCTGTCGTAGAGGATCGGCTGCGGAAAGAACACGGGCTCTTCTTTAGACAGAATCATCGAAGCCAACGATCCTTCGCTACAGGAAGAAAAGGAATGATTCGAGTCCTTATTGCACTCACTTTTCCCCGACTGCAGCGATCGGTACAGCGGCGACCGTAGGGACCAACCACAGAAGCAGGAACACGTACATTTCTCGTCGAATGCCTGAGAAGTGGATGAAGCGACCGCCCAAATCAGTCCGTTTTATTCTTGCGACTTTCAAATGGCGGCGCTTTCGTGCATCACCGCTCTTTTGTCTCTCATTCCCGACAAACAAACGGGGAATGCGGAGGCAATTCGAAATGAAGAACACGGCTGGTAAATGTCGAGTGTTGATGAAAACGCGACCAAACGAAACTATTGAAACAATTGAAGGCATTCAAGATACTTGTGGTATTCGATTTCCGCTCGTGAATCAACACGAACAACCGGCCGATGTCTCGACGGAAGATAGTGGGCGGCTCAAATGCGAAGCGCTCGTTTCAGTCGAACCGAACGTTCAACTCTTCCCCACGGCTAATGCAACCATTTCTTTCGGCGCGACTTTCCTCACATTCAACCATCAGCGACTCTGTTGGTCTGTTTATTCCATCCACAACTGCGGCGAATAAATGCGAGGAACCGCATGACACTTGAGAATATAGAAAAAGTTGCGAGAGAGAATGAGAGGATGCGTGGAGAGAGAAGAGAGAAGTGTGCGACTCGTGCCCGCGTTTAGACGGCCGGCTTTTTTATCGCGAGGATCCCTTTAATTGAGCGGAGAGCTGCTCGTCGACGGCGGCGAGCGCGGCCCGCTGCGCGTCGGCGGGGTGCGCGAAGACGAACGCGAGGACGGCGTCCTGCTGCCGCTTGTCGCCCGACTTCAACGAGGCGACGATCTCCTGCACAAGGTTGCCCGCGTGGATGCCGGTCGGGCGGCTCTCTTGCAGTGAGGGGACCTCGCTGGCCGTCGGCGACTTCTGGTCGCTCGTTTTGCGCACGTCCTCAAAGAACTGATCGAAGCTCGTCGTCCGCATGTTTGCAAAAGAAGAGCGGGAGTAATTGGCGGAAAGGAGGACTTGAGCCCTCCGCTCGCCTCGAAGCGGCCGTTGGGCTCCGCGGGGTCCCGCCGGAAGCGCGGCGTCGGGCGGGCGGTCGGATAGGGCTGCACGCGGGGCGAACGAAAAGCGCGCGTTTTGGAACCGCCGAAGAGCATCCCGTCGAGGACTGAAAGCAGAAGAGGACGCAAGGACAGAACGAGGAAATTAGAGGGAAGAATCGGGTAAGATGCGCGCTGGTTCACGTCGGATAGTCAATGGACGATCGTCCGAAATATCCCTTCACACGCCGCCGATCGAGAATTCCCGCGCGCATTCCCAAGCGTTCAAAAAGCGTACATCGCTGACTTCCCGCCGGCCGCTCGCTCGCCGCCGCCGAACGGAGCGCACAGACGGGCAGGCGAGGCGTAAACAAGCGAGAGAGGCCGGCGGACGGAGAGCCGCGGCGGCCGCCCGCCCGGTGTGTCGAAATCGGCGGGCCGCGGTGGGAACGCGGCCGAACGGCACCCCACTCGCAATCCCTCGGGCAAATCGGCTTTCGAATCCAGTGTTCGTCTTCTTTGTTAACTCGCCCGAACGACCAAAGGAACAACAAGCAACTGTTTATTGAGCCATCAAACCACTTCAAAACAAATGGGAGGGTGGGAGCAAAAGGGGAGCACTTAAACACCCAAGACGACCTGCTTCTGCTCGTGCTCCTCGATCAGGGCGCGGCGGAAGGTCTGCAACAACTCGGCGAAGCGGAAGACGAAGGGGCTCATGCCGAACAAGATGAACGCGATTCGCACCACGGTGACGGAGGGAAATCCGAACGGGAGGTCGCGACCGCCATGCACGCAGACGAGCAACAGGAAGGCGAGCATCCAGATGAAGACGATGAGGATCGAAGCCATGGCCGACGACGCGACCCCAGTCTGCAATCCGGCGGTCGATTAGAGAGCAGAGGCAAAAAGAACTCACGAAGAAGAAGATGCCCGGCTGCAGGAACGACGGGCGGCGCGTGTGCACGGCAACGAGGTTGAAGACGCAAACGACGAGCAGCAGGAGGTTGAAGGCGGTGTGGAACTTGCAGTTGAAGAACACTCCGCGGCCGTCGACCAGCTGGGCGGTCGCTCCGGCACCCCACAGCGTCGTCAGAGCGGTGGCGAGGATCAGCAACGCCAGGGACACGCCGAACACCCAGCTCTAAAACCGGCCGATTGAGAGGGGAATGAGAGGAAGAAGACGCACCTCGCCTTTCAACTTCGAGCGAGCGGCCGCGGTCGGCGTCGCGATCACCTTCGGTCCGTTCGGCGTCTTCTTCTCCATTTCGTCAGCGATCGGTGAGGCAGGTGGGCAAAGCGGAAGAAGCTGAAATCACACGAGTCAGTCGATTGATTGGGAGCGGCAGACGAATTTCGCGAAAAGAAGCGGGGAAGGAACACGGAATGCGGCAGACGGGCGGTCGGCCTATTCGTCCCGCTCGCCGACTGCGGAGAACGCCGCCCGACCGAGCGGCAAGCGGCGATCGGCGGCCCGCCGCCAAACGGGCGGGAGAAAGCACGCGGCCGGCGAGCGACGCACATCTCCGCGCGTCGGGCGGTGCGGGCGTTTCGGCTGGGGAAGCGGGCCGCCCGCACACGGCCGCGATCCTCCGCTTCGGCGTTCTTTTTGCGTTGCGCCCGCAATTCTGCTTGCGGAAAACTTGCTGTTGCCCGTTTTCTTTCACAGCAATTTCTCGTATATTTTCGATTAGAAAACCGTTTCAATTGATGTTTAGTTGAAATTTGGATCGAAATTCCGGTCCTTGGTATTTCGATCCGTCGATTGCATTGCTCGTCCCGTCAAAACTTATAGACATGACGGCTAACGAACGTTGTTTACCGCCATCTTTGCAAAAAATCAATTGCGGTGGACGGCAAGGCGTCCTGCTGATGACTCACTTCTTCTCGCTCGCCACCTCCCCGCTTTCCGACCGCTCCGCCCGTCTTTCGTCCGTTGCCAGTCTCTCGTTCAACACGCAGGTGTGCGGCGCTCGTCTGCTTTTGTTCGTTGCTGCCGAATGATCCAAATCGCTGATCATTTTTCCGTTCGCACAGTCGCGCGTCGTCTGTCTTCTGTTTCGCTCACCCGCTTGCTTTCAGGCATCCGACTCGAGCGAGATGTCCGTTTGCAAACACCTGCCGAACGGGACGACGCTCATCAAGTGGCGGGTGGACGGCTTCGACGAGAAGTGGGCGGCGGCCGTCTTCGGAGATCGCTGGTGCTCCGACCTCTTCACGACGAACCTGGACGGCAATCCGCAGTGTTGTCTCTGGTTCTGACCGCCGGTCGACCGCGTCGCCTACTCCGCCGAGTACCCTCGCCTGGCCGAGACCGACGAGGACGACGAGGGCGGCCAGCTGAGCGCCGCCTTTCTGGACGACAAGGAGCCGCCCGTCGAGATGAACGCGTGGATGGAAACGGCGAACGGCGAGGTCGTCGGACAGAAAGGTCTGCTTCTTTTCATTCCGTTCAGCTACCACCGAATGCTTTCAGAAAGCCGCGACTTCAAGCAGATCCAGCTGCCTGTGGACGCGATCAAGCAGCAATCGGCGGCCGGAACGGTGTTCATCTGCTGCACGCTGCGCAAACCCCCGTGCGGACAGGTGGGCCGTTCGGACGGCGAACAAATCGGCGGCCTCCAAACGGTCGACCGCTCCGCGCAACCGATGGAATTCGAGTGGAAAACGACGTACCGGCACGGCGGCGACGACAAGAACAGCTCCGTGATCGCGGTGGACGGGACGGAGCGGAAGTTTCGGCTTTCTTTTGACCCCTCTTCGAGCACCATTTGGATCACGAATGCGGGCGTCAAAACCGCCGAGTTTGTTCAGTACGAGATGTGGATCGAGAACGCGAAGGAAGAGCGCACTCACAAGACGGGTTTGTTTCTCCGCATTGCTCCCGTCCCCCCAACTGCCTGCTTGCAGGCGGAATTCTGTAGACGTTCCCGTCCAGCTGGACTGTGTTGGGTGGAAACGAAAGCGCGCAGAAAGACGCGTTCTTCTCCGACGGCTACGCTCTGGTGCGTTTGGATCTCCGTCCGCTCCGTCCGCAGGGCTCTTCCTTGCCGCCGATGGAAAATCGACACTCGAATCCCATGTTCCGTGCGGCCATCTTCCTCGCTGCTCACTTCAACGACGAGAAGTTCGGCGACATTCGAGTGATCGCGAAAGGCGGCGCCGTCTTCCACGTGAGCTTTCTGTTCGTTCCCCGGTCGAGTCCTCTTGTTTGCAGGTGATCAAGGCCCACTTGTGTGCTCAATTGGAGGTGTTTGAGCGGATGTTCGAGCACGAGGGCACCAAAGAGAGCCGCGAGGGGAAGATCGTGATAGACGACCTGGAGCCGACGGTCGTCGAAGCGATGCTCCGCTGGATGCACACGAACGAGGTGGACGGGCTGACGGAGCTGGACGCCGCGCTCTTCGTGGCCGCTCACCGCTACCATCTGACGGGACTGCAGGCAAGTCAGATTCTTGGTTGCTTTCATCCTCCCTTTTGCAGGAGCTGTGCGTGAAGAACATGACTGCGAACTTCGCGCCCGAGACGATCCTCGACTGCCTCCAGCTGGCCTTCACCTACGACAACCTGCCGGTCTTCAAGCAGCTGGCCGTCGACTACGCGCTCCGCAACATCGACGCGCTGATGAAAGCGGATCGCTGGATGGCGTTCATGGACGAGCACAAAGCGGTGGTCATGGAAATGCTCCGCGCCAAGCGTTGACTCCCGGCTTGACTCTATTGATTCCTTTCGTTTGTTCGATCTTGTTCTTCGTTGTTGTTAAAGAATGAAACATGTTGTTTATTAAAACACAAAGGTCAAAGGACTTACTGGGGACCGCCGAAACAAGACGATTTCCATTTGGTTGGCAGCTCGTCGTTCACGGTCGGTTGGTTGCTGGGAAACTGGAGGCGCTCGCTCAAAGCATGCCGTTTTTGGCAGCAATCAGGAATGTAAAGACAGAAGGAACCACGCGTTACAACCCGCATCACAAGTAGAAACATTCATTCAGCGCGTGCCGGCGGGGCAGGTGATGCGGTCCGCCGGGCGTAGTGGCTCGTTCAGCCGGCTTCTTCCACCTGCAAAGTGGTGGTCGAAGGGCACGCCGCTGCAGCACGAGTTGGTCTTCGCGTCGTAGAATACGGGGAACAGACAGCGCCCGTTCTTCTAGGACGGCGGCTCGCAGTACTCTGACGTCCGCTGGGTGAGCGAAGAGGAACGCCACTGGCACAAAGAGCCAACGCGTGTTCGTTTGATCGTCAAAGCAAAAAGGGATAAACGAGTGAACACTCGTCAGGTTGTTGCTTTGATCACACCAAAGAGCATGTTTAAATCATTGCTTTTCTATCTGCAGATCAAAGAACGATCAAGCGATCAATCGACGGAACGAAAAGACCGGTGAACATAAACACGAGTAGTCGAGCGGGCAATCGACATTCTCCACTCTCTCACTCCTCCACCCACTCCACTTAAAAAATGACCCGCCCCGCCACGGCCATCTTTTTCGTCCTGCTGGTGCCTCGGCGGCCGCCCAGCCCCTGACGAAGGACCTCCTATTGGGGCTGCTCGGGACGGTGAACGGCGCGGCCGGGAACGCACAGCCGGTGGTCGGCGAGGTCACTGGCCTGCTGGGCGGCTGCCGCCAACCGGGCGCCCTCACAAAGGTCCTCCGCTTCTACAAGTGAGCGTGCCCTCCCCTCGGCTCTCGATCCTCACACGCCACGAGTGGGTTCTCCGCGGCGGAGTGGGCGACCTGCCGGACGAGCTGCGCACACTCCTGAACGTGCCGGCCGGCGTCGACCTCGGCGGCTTCCTGCAGCGCCTCCTGAAGGCCGTCGAGAAGCTCCTCAGCAACCTGCTCGGCAACCTGGGCGGCCTCCTGCGCACGCACCTCGGCGACGTCACGCAGCTCACCGGCGGCGTGCTCGGCGTCCCCGCGGGCGTCCTCCCGCTCGACTTCGTCCAGCAACTCCTCCCGCAGCTCGACTCGCTGCTCTCCGCTCTCGGCGGCTCCTCGGGCGCCCTCCCGCTCTAAGCAGTGTGTTGCGCAGTCTTGGTTGTGGACTTCGGTTTAATAGACAAATCGGCATCTACCGATCAAATTTATATGCGGCCCTCCGGATTCCCGTGATCCACTCGGCCGTCCACTCGTTCCGCCGCCGCCCGCTGCCCGTTGGGTTGACCGTGGGGGTGATCGTCGGGTGTGGCGTCGCTTACTTCTCGATCTACCCGTTGAATGTCTGCCGCTGCCCGAAACCACCGATGAGTCCTCCTTCCTTCCTTTTATTTCTTTCTGCAGAGTGCTTCTCGATCTCCTGCTTTGTGCCGCTCGCCGTTCGTTTCTCGGCGCTCGCAAAGATGGCGACGGGGTTGGCCAACCTGAGCTTGTCGATCACGTTCGTCTGGAAGTTCGCCGGCGGGAACGAAGCGAACCAACGACGCAACCACTGGATTGCGTGTCTCGCAGTGGCCACCGCCCGTCTGTTCGACCTCTTGCCAGCGGTGACGTTCTCCGCGTTGAATGCGGCGGGCGTCGACCAGCAGCCGTTCGGGCCCTACGTGGTGGTGAGTGCGGAGGAGTCGTGCCCACATTCTTTTTTGTAGTTGATGTACTCGTTTGACGCTCTGGCGTCTGCCGCCCTCTACAACGTCGTCATTCTCCGGCGGTCCGCTCGCGTCTCCAACGCGAGCAGTTCGGGCGGCAATGCGGGCACGAACGCGGTAAACAACCGAACGGCTTGAGCGAGGGCTTATGTTTCGATATGTTCTTCAACAGAACGAAATAAACGAACAAGACACAAGGTTGCAAGAGTTCTATCGGCGATCAACCGCTCGCTCTCGGCCGCGTGCACGTTGGCTTTCGCATCAAAGCCGTGAGTCACAGCGAGGGGCAAACGGGAACATGCGACACCCCGCCGTTCGGGTCGCGTCTCTCGCCCGATCGATCGGCGTTGTTTTTCCCCGCATTTCGTTCGCTTCCTGCTGACTTTCCCTTGCGTTTCGTCCGCGTTTTGCTTAAGGAAGTCGTTTATTTCCGTCTTTTTCAGCAATCCTTCTGTGTGCACGATGACGACGGGAACGGAGAAGCTGCTCGGCGGTATGGCGACTGCCTTCAACGACGGCATTCACTGGAACTTTGTGGTGCAAGTGGGCAACGTCGAATTCAAGGTAACTAGCCGAAACGGGCCTTCGGCCCTCTCGGCTAGTGATGACAGAGGCTTAAAAGCCGCCTGCGGCGGCTTTAAGCCTGTTAATCCATTGTTCAATTCGTGAAACAGATACCAAGCATAAACGATAAATGACTCCGCTGTCACTCCCCAGCTCGGCTTACGCCACATCGAGTCGACATTTCAGTCATCTGCTCGTTTCTTTAAACCTTCAACCTTTCATGCCGTACAGCATGCTCGCACGTTCTATTGCGCGCAAAATCAACCCGCGTACTCAAACGCGAACAAATTCCCGGCTCACAGACGCCATCACACACTGTTAAGCCCACCACCTACCCCAACTCACTGCAACTATTTGGCTTTCCAAACGTCCGTTCGCTCTGTCCGCCCACCCAATTACGTCAAACATCCGACATACTGCAAACTGACGACGTCCAACCCACAATCGTTTTGGTATCATGCACTCGCCGACCATTTCCAAGAAAACGATCAGCTTCTAATCCATCCATCTTTTCCATTACCCGTTCCCTCAAATCGCAAGTTCATCATTTTCGTTCCAACCTTCATTTCCGTTTTTTGGCCTAATCCTTGGCCAATCGTCAAATCCGAACATTCTTGACCATTTCCAGCTATTTATTCTTCTCCGGTACCGATTTTCAAAACGCCGCTACCCGGGATCGAACCATCGACCTCCCCGCCTCCCAACCCCACGCGCAACCCACTGCGCCACGCCTCCCGCCTACTGCTCGGTGGCCGTTCAAATTTCAAACTTCGATAAAAACCTTAAACCAGCTTGTGACGGCGCTTCGCGCCGTCCCCAGCTGGGGGAGTCGTTAGACTGGTGGGTATCGAACGCTTTTGTCGACTTTGTTAAATAAAAAGAGCGCTCGTCGCAACGAGAGAACCCCCGAGTCTCGCCCCATGAACGTTCGGGTTCAATTGAAACTTGACGAATTGGGAGTTTTGAAAGAAGACGGCCCGTTCACTCCATTCTGCTCTTACGGCACCAAGGGGAACAATGGCCAACAGTTGAAGTCGTTTGCCAACGCGGGCTTTGGGCTTGACTGGGCCCACAGTGCTGTTTGTAATTGGTAACCGATGCCAAACAGTTTGTTTTGATCCCAGCAAGCGAAAAGAGTGAGTGTTGGTTGCGACGTCCAAAGAAATTGACCGCAAGAGTGAAGTGCGGAACCCCAACACCGAAAGCCCCCTTACTCTTCGGCAACCGATTGTTTTAAAAATCTGAAACGGTGGTAAGAAGAGCAACCCTGAGCTCGACCTTTCTGCCAAGTTTCAGAGGAATCGGTCCATTTCTCTCCAAACCCGCCGGGTGTTTGCGCAAAATGGAGGGTTTTGTTAGCGGGCATTGCAGTGGCCACGTGGGCCAAAAACGAAAACAAACTGCACATCACTGGAAAGCCGGGATTCTGCGCCTTCGAATGAGCCCACATTCATGTCATGACGTCAAAAGCGCAATTAGAACGGCGGATTTGAAATTCGCCGAAGTTTCCAAACCGACACATGATTTTTCTCCGATTTATACGTTTTTGTGTTTGACCCAATCAACATGAAACGAACTGCAAAACATGCGCAAGACCTTTTTCTAGAAACCATTTGTTGGGTTTGTCGAATAAAATTCAAACAGCCGAGAACGGCGCCTTCAAATGTGAACCGCTTGCATTTTGCGCCTCGAACTTTCGCCTTTGGGGGATCACAACTTTGTTCACCGACATTTCCCGATGATGCGGTCAACTTATGAAATGTTCCTTGTTTCAAGGCGCATCTTTTCGTCCACAGGGCGGGTGCAGTTGGCCGTGATCGAAAACCGGTACGGCGGAGAACGTTGGCACGGAACGTTCAACGGGCCTGCCGACGGTCGAAATGCACATTTTCGGACTTCGCGCATGCGACTTCCTCTAGCCAGAAAAAATTTCAGATCGATTGGACCAACGGCTAAAAAGTTGAGGGGGCGAGTCTGACGAACAAACGCACAATTTTACGCGCTTTACGGGGGGATCAAAAATCGTATGTCGGTTTTTTCGTTTTGTCCCCCTCCACGACCTCCTCTATCGATTACAAAAAACCCCATCTCAATCCGTCCACCCGTTCCCGAGATCTCGGCGTTGCCGCTTTTCCCGTCAGTGCCCCGCTTACATATAGGTGGATTTTTTTCCCGCCCACTTATTCGTCTCATTTCCGACTTTAGATCCTGAAAGAAATCGTCGGCATCCACTCGGAGGTGTTCGAGCGAATGTTCGCCTCGGACATGCGCGAGGCGGAGGAAAATCGAGTGGAGATCAAGGAGTTCAGCCCACAGGCCATGGAGCATCTCCTCCGCTACTGCTACACGGGCAAGCTCGCCACGATGGAGTCGTCGGTGCTCCTCGAGGTCTTCCGCGCCGCCCACTGCTACCAGATGTCCGAGCTGGTCGTGAGTTCGTTCGCATATCTTCTCTGCTCACTCGTTTCTTGCAGAACGAGTGCAAACGCCAAGCGACGGCGACCAAGAGCGTCCAGAACGTGTTTGAGTGGCTGGTCGTCGGCTTCGGCTACGAGGACGAGCAGCTGAAGCACGATTTTCTGGCCTTCTTCTTCGAACACGACAAGGAGATCCAAACGCTCCCCGAATTCGAGGACTTCGTCGAGCAGCACGCGTCGATCGCCGTCGAGTTGATCCGCCGCATGGCCGCCAAGGGCGAATCGCAGAAGGCCGCCGTCCAGAAGCTCCAGGAGGCGAACAAACAGCTGAAAGAGGCCAACGAGCGCCTCTCGGCCTCCGTCACCCGTCCCGCTCTGCCTTCTCTGTACGTCACCCAACCGCTTTACTGGGATCGTCGCGATCCGTACGAGAGCGACGAGTGAACGCAGGCCTCACCTTTCATCGTTCGTGTCTACGTTAGCATTTCAATAAAGTTGATTCTACTGTTCCTTCTTTGATACAATTGCAAAGGCTTGGAATTTTGTCTATGGCCGGCAACAGAAAAACCGAGTGTATTGTACTTGTCAGCTAGGCATTTGGTTCGATCACTCCTTCTTTGTGGCCTGCGGAACGAGATCCAAGATGCTGATGGCCAGATCGTCCACGTCCATCTTGATGCCCCTGCAAGGAGTGGTTGCACTCCATTCATCGATCGAACTCACCAGAGCTTGTGGAAGACGTTGCCCAGCACGTAGTCGGTGGTGGCCGTGTCCGAGTTGTACGCGCTCAACGCGCACTGCCCGTCGGGAAGCAGCAAGTCCACCACGTAGGCGGTGGAGGGGGCCGCGAATTGCGCTCCGCCGATCGTGAAGTTTCACTCGGGCAGAGTGCCGGCTTTCGAGCAGTCGACCGTGTAGAGGCCGAGCTGCCAGTCGTAGGTGGGATCGGCGTCGGCGTGGACGGCGAGGTAGTCGTTCCAGGGCATGAGGACGTGCGGCGCTCCGCTCCCCCCCAAGAACTGTTGGCTTTTGTAGGTGAAATGGTCGATGTGGAAAGCGAGCGAACGGGTTTCGTCCTGCCACTCCAGCGGGAACGTGTTCGCGGGAGCTGCTTCTTGGCAATAAGCGGGCAGGCCGCCGCAGAATAATAACGGAAAATAAAGGAAGCTTCTGATAAGCGACAGACGGCGCGCTGACGTCAACCGCGTCCCAACGACACGACGCGTCACAGATGACGGCGAGCAGTTGAGCGAAACGACAGAATGCGGACTTTCGGGTCGCCATTCGATCAAAAAGTTGCCCGCGGCGTTCTCGTCCGTTCATTCTTTTTGTCAACCACCTTGCGGCGGCCGCCGCCCGTCCGCGACAGTACGAAGCCAAACGACCCAAAGAATGACGTTTGCCCGTTCCCACTCGTCAAACAAAGCGCCGAATCAAGCGTTCGGATTTCGCAAGTGGACCGGAAGCCCACGATCCGCCGTCATTGATCAAACGGAAGACTAGAGCCCGATTTATTTCCACCGGCCGTGGCCTCTGTCTTTGCACTTTTGCTTGTTTGTGCAACTGCCGCATATTCCGGGAAAAAGCGGGTTTTCGCGGCGGCTGCCGGCCGGCCACACGGACCCCGTGGATTCGCAAGGCGGCTGCCTGCTGTGAGCGTTGTGCACAACGAGTGAACGGCCGCTGTCACCTTTCGACCGCCCTGCCGGTAGCGGGTTGGAAGCTGCGAAAACATTGGAGTGTTGGAGGACAAAAAGCGGAGAAGAAACACTGATTTTCTGCCGAAAGTTCGCAGTTCCTCTCGCGAGTCCGTGGAGCGAAATGGCGGCGGTCTGGCGGTCGTTGATTGCGATCGGCGTCCTGCTCGTCGTCTTCGTGGAGTTCGTCCCGTCGACGGAAGGCGCGTGCTTCGATCGCGTCAACTCCTGCGATCGGGTGAGATCGCACAATTCGCGGGAATTGTGAGTTCGCAACGCAACGGTGGATAATTGACACGTGTTTGCAGGCAACTTGACGTGCGGACTGTGCCGACCGGCGCGCAGACGGGGCTGTGTCGACAATCCACGGTACTCTATACAGGCGAATGATTATCGTTCATTGCTTTCTTCGTCTGCAGGTGCAGCAACTGGATCGCTCAAGGCTACTGTTCTTCCCTTGCGTACACGCGGCAACACAAACAGCAGAACTGCCCGAAAGCTTGTCGGTTGTGCCCGAAGAGTCGCATCCGAAAAAGAAGGGACATCGTGGCCGCCCGCACAAGAAGCGACCGCAGCCGAAGCCCAAGAGAAGCCCGCGGAAGTACGCGCTCTTCCAGGAGGCGATGGACGAGAGCGTCAATCCCTGCACCGACTTCTTCCGCTTCGCCTGCGGCTCGTACGTTCGCCGGCACGACGTGAGCCGCCCGCGCTCCAACTTCGACACCATCGCCGATGTTCAAGCGAGAGTCAACAAACAGCACAGGGGCGAGTCGAAAAGACGGCCATTCGAAGTGGATTATCGACTGCTTTCAGCCCTGATCATGGACAAGATTCCGGCCAAATCGAAGGCCGTGCGGATGATGCAGGCGTTCCGTGATTCTTGTTTGAACGTGGAACTGGTGGACAGCGAACGATCGAACGTCTTGTGGAACACGATGAAAGCAAGTCCATTTATTCATTTCTTTCATCCGTCTGTTCAGTCGATTGGCGGCGGGTTCCCGATGCTGACGGAGGGCTGGACGCCGGCCGGCTTCAACCTGCAGGACGTTCTGCTCAAACTGGCCGCCAATTCGGGCACCTCCTTCATCTACGCGTTCACCGCCCAGAAGATGGTCGACGGAAAGGTCCACCTCATCATCCAGCCGGCCGACATGATTGTGAGCGATGTGAGTGTGTACGCGAATCCCGCCGCCTCCAAGGCGAAACTCGACGCGTTGGCCGACTTCGTGAGCGAACTCGTCGGCCTGATCGCCGCCGACCAGAAGCTGAGCAAAACGTACGCGGAGGTCGCGACCGCCGTCGAGGACACGATCAAATTCGAGGCCGAACTGGTCAACGAACTCTTCGAAAAGAAGTGGAACCTGGCGATCGGCAATCCCGATCCCTTCTCCGTCTTCAACCGCGCCAAGTTCTCGAATTTGAAGTCGCTGGTCACTCAGGTGCGTTCTTTCGGCTTCTTTACCGCTTCATTTCCTTTCGGATCAACTGGGACGAGTTCGTTCGCGACACGCAGCTTTGAGAAGCCGAGTTGAAGGCCTTCCTGCAGCGAGACCCCGAAGTCCTCTTCTACAACGACGAGATTCTGAAGGCGGCGGACCGAGGCGACTCTCCAAATACCTCTTCGTGACGTTCCTCATCCGCAAATCCCCGTACTTGGACCTCCGCTTTGCCGCCGCGGCCAATCGATTCGCGACGAAAATCGACGCGAATCCGCAGACGTCCACCCGCCCGCAGGATTGTTTGGGGCTCGTCGTGGTGAACTTCCAGCTCGTCTCCGATCATCTCTACGCGACGAAGTACGTCCCGCAAGCGACCATCCGGCCGGTGGAACGAATGATCGAAGACCTCCGCTCGGGCCTCTCGACCATCATCCGCGGGGAGAAGTGGATGGACACGAAAGCTGCGCAAAACGAAGAAGGTGATCGCGGCGGTCGACGAGGCGCGCGACCCGAAGAAATTCGAAGCTTTCTACTCCGATCTGAACCTCGACGCGAGCAGCCAGTCGCTCGGCGAAATGGCCGTCCAGATCTCGGAGCACGCGGCAAGGATCGAGCTGAAGCAGCTGTTGGACCCGTTCCTCGGCATCACGCTCATCCCCAACACGCAAGTAGATCGCGTCAATGCCTTCAGCATGCCCTCCTACAACACTATCTGTTCGTGACACAAGTGAAGAGTAAAGAATGATCGTTGTTTCAGACATGAGCGCCGCCATCGTCCAGCCGCCGTTCGCCGACCCGAAGCAGCCGGCGGCCGTCAACTACGGCTCGATCGGCTACGTGGTGGGGCACGAGTTCTCGTGAGTTCTCCGCCTTCAACCGAAAGAAGCAGCGTTCTGCAGGCACCTCTTCGACAACCAAGGGATGGATTTCGACGAGAACGGAGGAAAACGGAACTGGTGGTCGACTTCGGCGAGACGGCAATTCGAGCGAAAAGCAAAGCGTTTGGAGAAGCAGTTCTCGGAACAAGTGGAGCCGCACGTGCGCAAACACCTGAACGGCTCTTGACTCGCGGCGAGAACATTGCGGACAGTGAGCACTCCTCCCCTCTTCCATGGGCATTCGAGCGTCCTTCCGCGCTTACAAACACCACTTGAAAGGACGGAGGGAGCGGCACGTCATCGGCTATTCGAAATACTCAAACTGACGGGACTGTCAGAAATCCGGGCGGTCGAGCGGCGTGCTCGCCCGCGTCCTCTTGGCCGTCTGCCCGAAGCCGAGACGGTAAAGAGGAGGAGGAGGCGGTTTTGGGAGAGGAGGGAAAAGGCCGACGGAGGGGAACTCTGTTTCCGGTTAGGTTGGATGACGACTCGATGAATGAGTGACTAAGCCGACCGATGGCCACCTTTTATACGTTCCGATCGCCGGAGCGTTCTGCTCTCAATCCGCTGATTGGCTGGTCACGTGTAGTTTCTGTGCCCGCGCCTTCTGGTCTGGAGTCGGGGGCGCATTCCTTTCTTCCCGTTTCTTTTGGAAGGAATGTTGTCCTTGGGCGAGTGCATTCCTCGCATTCCTTGCATTCCGTTCCGATGGCTAGACGGCGGTTTCTAGTCTCTAGTTTCTGTTCTCTGGCCGCTCCGTCCCGATCGGGAGCGAATTCCGTCCGCTGGTGACACGTGGCCGCGGCGATCGGCTCGTGGTTCCAAACTCGAGCGTTCTTTTCTCGCGGACCGCTCGGCGGTCCCGACACAAACGAACAGGCGAGTTCCCCGTCTTCTCCGTTCATTCCTGTTTTGCCGACCTTCTTCATCAGCTTCGCGCGGACGTGGGGCACGGCGAACTCGCCGGACGTGATCAACAACCAGCTCGCCACCGACACCCACTCGCCGAATCAATCCCGCGTGAACATGGTGGGCATTGGACTGAAGATCGAACGTTGGCTTATTGTGGTGTTCTGCGGGTCGTTTCGAACTTTCCAGAATTTGCCAAAACGATCAAGGGCCGCCGAGGGACGAAGATGAACCCGCGCAAACAGTGCGCCGTTTGGTGATCGTGCGGACAATTGACTCGAGAGTTAATTTATTCCATTAAATTCAAGCAATAGCGTAGGCTGTGATCAGAATTTACAGACAATTGATAAAGAGCCCTCCGAACGGGATTTGTTCAACCACGCCCGCTCCTTTTGGAAGGTGCGCGTTGTGGTCACTAGAAAACACTCGAAGGCGTCCACTAAATTTGTGGTTCAGGTTGGAGACCGCGGGATTCGTGCGTGTTCGTCGGGAGTTCGCAAAGGCCGGCAGCCCTCCAGGTTTTCTAGCTTGCTTTATTCCTGTTAAACACGCGCGGTCCGAATCACTCAGACAGGATCCGCGAGAAGTCGAATGACAGCCGATCAGTGCGTCCCGCTCTTGAGTGGAGTCTCGTCGGTGGGCTGCGGGATCAAGTCGAGGATGCTGATGGTCTGGTTGTCGATGTCCATCTTGATGCACCAGAGGTTGTGGAAGACGTAGCCGAGAACGAAGTCGGTCGTCTCCGCATCCGAAACGTAGGCACTGAACGCGCACTGCCCGTCGGGAAGCAGCAGGTCCGTCACGTAGGCCGAGGAGGGGATCGTGTACGGCGTGCCGCCGATGGTGAACGTCCAGTCGGACAGCGAGCCGGCTTGTGAGCAATCGACCGTGTACACGCCGTGCTCAAAGTCGTAGTTCGGCTCGACGTCGTTGTAGATCGTGATGAACGCGTCGTAGGTCAGCAGGATGAGCGGCACTCCCGTGTCGACTTTGGCGAAGCCGCCGCCGTACGATCGGCCCTTGTAGGTGAAGGCGTCGACGAGGAAGGCGAGCGAGCGGGTCTCCGGCAACCACACCAGCGGGTAGGTGTTGTCGACGGTCGGGGGAGCGCACACGTAGTCCAGACACCAACCGAAAGAGGTGACCATCTCGTACACTTGGCCTTGTTCTAAACAGGTGAAACGGGTGAGTTGAAGCAATAATAAGAGCGCACCAGCGTTCGGCGTATCTGACAGCCATTGGCACCAGTAGCGCTCGTCGCCCAGCTCCTCGAAGAGGTTGATGATCGCCGACGAGTTCTCGTTCGGATTGGCGGCGTCTTCTGGGTCCCTGCAAGGAAGCGAGTGCTTCTTGTCGCTCTCTTCCCGCTCACCAGCTCAATCCCACAACTCCATCGGGCATCTGCGGGTAGATCACGTACGGGTCGTAGACGTCGTTCACCACACCGAAGCGTTGCGTCGTGTTCAACGGGATGCCGAGCAGCTGTAAACGAGAAAAGATTGAGTGCGGTTCGAACGGCCGTGTCCACTCACCCCAACGACATCGTCGTAGGCCGAGCCGAGAGCTTCGAGGTCTCCGCTGAAGCCGGCGTAGTCCGCGACGTGCTGGGCCGATGAGGACAGGGCCGGGTCGAAGTAGGTTTGATTGGCTGAGACGTCGCGGCCGGGGTAGTCCTTGGCGAGCACGAAGGTCGCCTCCGATCCGCTCTCCATCGAGACCAAGAAATACTGGGCTTAAGTCAACAGTTATGAATAGAGAACTTAAGAAAGGGACCGACCGGGCGTTCCGATCGAGAGGATCGTCAGGATCGGTTCGTCGGGGTACGAAGGGATGTAGTTCTGCACAAGAGCGATAGGCGACTACATCCTCTATTTCGCTCACCTTGTGCGTCTTGCGCATCTGCCGGTGGTAGGCCTTGAGGTCGTTGGCGAGCCGGCGGTGCTGCTTGCCGTGGATGAGCGGCTTCTCGCCGTTCCGCTCGGCGGCGGCCTTGAACACGGCGAAGAGGACGAAGAGGAGAGCGAAAAGAAGCTTCATTTTTGCTTCTTCTGATCGACAGGGAATGATGCAGGGGAGATGTTTGCCCGTCGTTTTATACACAGTTTTTGGGCGATGACGCGAGGAAGACGTGGTCTGTTTTCGGTCGAGTACGGGGAGTACAGGACCAAACCTCGTCTTATCGGCCGCGTTTATTTGCAGAAAACAATTAAAATGTGGTGAAGGAGTCCGGAACCCGCCGGTTCTGATGGTACGGCCACCACGCCCCTCGTCCTCCGCCCACGATCTCCGCAGTCGACCGACCGGCCGGCCCGCTTCTTATCGCCGCCGGACGGCGCAGAAGAGTCCACGACCGCCTTGCTTTTCGTGCTGTCTCTTGTTTGTGATTAACCGAACAAGAGAACAAATGCTCTTGAATCGCAAGGAGCAGTGGATGAGACGCGTTCCGGATTGTTTGAAAAAACATTCTTCTCATTCGTTAGGTGGATTAAACTTTAAAGTCCCCATTAGACTCATACTCGATCGACGTGCGAGACGGGAAGAAAACGAAGAAGGGATAAACGAAGGCCGTCAGCAACGACAAGAAGACTGCAATCCCAAGTGATGTTTGTTCACAGAGATACCAACGCAAATACATCACTCACAAACTAGGATCATTGGTAGATGTGACTCTTCTCTCAATTTCCACCGTCGACCAAACGAAACGTCGAAAATAAACTCCAAGCTGCAAACTCGAGCCAGCACGGGAGCCTTTTGCAACTGATAAGAAGCGGGTGGACGGGATCGCCCTGTTCGTTGGTTTGCGGACACGCCCTCGCTGTACGAATGCTCCCTTCCGCCTTCGATCAACCGGCACGACAAACGGGAACCGCCCATTCGCTTCCTGTTCTTCACTGGCATAAAACGGCGGACAAGCGTTCTCGTTCCCACCGCCCACTTGTGATCAGAAGAGTCGAAATGAAGCTTCTTTTCGTCTTCTTTCTCCTCTTTTTCGTCTTTGTGTTGGCCGCTCCAGCCGGCGGGAAGAAGCCGATGATCTTGCGGACAAAACAACGACGATGGTTGGCCGACGACCTCAAGCAGTACCACGCCCAAATGCGCAAGACCCACAAGGTAGGAGGAAGAATAAATGATGAGTAATCACCCCAGTTCAGGACTACATCCCGTTGTATCCGGACTTGCCGATCACGGCCGACATTTCGATTGGAACGCCGCGTAAGCTCTCGTCTCCTTTCTTTACACCCACCCCCACTTTCCTTTTTAGCCGTCGTGTACGACGTCTCGATGGAGAGCGGCTCGGAGGCGACGTTCGTGCTCGCCAAGAACTACCCCGGCCGCAACGTCTCCAACTGGCAGCCCTTCTTCGATCCCGCTCAATCGTCGACTGCCCGAGCTGCAGGCGACTACGCCGCCTTCAGCGGGAACCTCGAGGTTTTTGGCGAGGCCTACGACGACGTCGTTGGGGTGAGCCGAATTTTCTTGGTCGCTCGCGTCTGCCACTGGCCGGACGGTGTTGTGTTCTCATGGTTAAAGTGAGCCCAAGGGTTACCCACGATCTTCAAGCGTTCACTACCCATCCAACAACCAAACACGTGGTTTCAGCTGATCGATCCCTGGTTATGGCCGAACACAACCCAACGTTTTGGTGGGTGGACAGCCCACTCTTGCCCATTCTCACTTCTTTTCAGGCGTCGTGGACAGAATCCGCGATCCTTACCTCGAGAACCCGGAAATGCCCGACGGAGTTGTGGGATTGAGTTGGTGAGGAGAAGAAATCAGGTAATTTATTCGACATGCCCGTAGGGACCCTGCGGATGCGGCCAATCCGAACGAGAACTCCTCGGCGATCATCAACTTCTTCCGAGTGACCGGCTACGAGCGTTTTTGGTGCCATTGGCTGGAAATCTTCACTCTTTGTTCGTCTACCTGACCATTCTTTTGTTACCTTTTCAGTGGGCGGACGGGAGGGCATCGGGTCCATTCAGTAAGACGAACAGAAAGAAGGAACGAGTGATGACGGCTGCTTGCAGGTTCGGCGGTTGTTTGGACGACAAATGCCAGCCGGCCACGCCCGAGAACACGTTTCCGTTGGTGTGGTTGGAGGACAGCCGCTCGCTCGCCTTCACGGTCGACTCGTTCACGTACAAGACGCGGCACTTTATTGGAGGCTACGGAAAGGCGGACACCGGAGTGCCGAACATTCTGGTGCCCTTTGACGCCATGCTCGTCCTCTACGACGACGTGGACCCGTACTTCGACTTCGACCACTTCCTCTACACGGTCGACTGCAATCGCGCGGGCGAGCTGCCCGACTGGACGTTCGCGATCGGCGGCAAGAACTACACGATCCCCTCCACCTCGTACGTGGTCGACCTGCTGCTCCCCAGGGGCCAGTGTGCGTTGAGCGCGTACTACTCGGACACGGCCACCACCGACTACGTTTTCGGCTACGTCTTCCATCAGTTGTGGTGAGTTCCGAGGAGTAAAGCAAGAATCTTGCGGCTTGGAGGTGCATCAAAATGGACGTTGAGAATCAAGCAGTCAGCCTCATGGACACCATCCCGCAGCCCTATCCCCAGCCCGCTGTGGAGCAGAAGTGAAGAGACCGTCGCTGTTTCTCGCAAGTTTGAATAAAGCAATCAACATTCGTTTTGGTTGGGGTAACGTGAAAGAGCGGCATTTGCAGAACACACGCGCTCGTTTCTGCCTCGTCTTTTCGCCGTTCCGGGCGTCCAACCGGGGGTCCGCCGCTTCTTCGACCCGTCGGTGGAGTGCGCCGAGCAGGACTCCGAGTGATCGCCCTCCTTATTGGGGCAAAGAAGGCCACTGCGAGACGGGAACAGGTGGGCGGGGCCCCAGCAAGTACATCTCCCCCCTCTCCTGCGGGCTGTGTGCCACCGAAGGATAATTGAGAGCACGTTTCAACCCAAACAAAATCTGCGCGCTTAAATGCACAAATCGATTGGGAACCCGCCGACACGATCTGACGGCTAAAATCGGATGCCAACCACAGATCTCTCTTGCAAAACGGCCGGCACTGCTCGTACAGAACGAGGAGCGAAGGGAAGTGCGTCGAGAGGTCGCTGCTTTCTGCATTGAACGAATTCGGATTGATTCGTTGCGTTCATTCCGGGAGTTCAGGGCGGTCTGGCGGCTTCCGCTTTAACGCTCCAAACAAGCCGTCAAACGGAGAGTGAACGGAAGCTAAAGGACGCGGCCCGACCTTCCGCAAATCGGAAAACGAGCGACCGGAAGACAAAAGAGGCGAATCGAATCGATGTCATTTGGGCCAAACAGCCGCGGCCGTCGCTTCTTCTCTTCGTTCACTTCTTTTGTCTTTCGATGTTGACCGAAGCGATTCGACTGTTGACACGAAGGTCACGGGCGACATCCCCTCGGAAAGGCAGAGAAATTGTGCGTCTGTCTGTCACAAACCGCACCTCAACTTTTAGCGCTTTGCTCCAATCGACCTGAAATTTTTTCTGGCTAGAGGAAGTCCTATGCGCGAAGTCCGAAAATATGCATTTCGACCGCCGGCGGCTACGTTGAACGTTCCGTGCCGATGTTCCGCGCCGTACCGTTCCGCGCCGCCGTTCGAATTCACCCGCCCTGTGAAAAAAAAGATGCGCCTTGGAACGAAGAACACCTTATTAGTCGGCGGCATCATCAGGAAATGTCGTTGAAAAAAGTGTGACCGCCCAAAGTCGAAAGGTCCGCGCAGAAAATCGAAGAGGTCCACACTCGGAAGCGCCGTTCTCTATTCTCCGAATTTTATTGGACAAGCCCAGCAAAATAGTCCTAGAAAAAGGTCTTGCGCATCTTTTGATGCCAAATACGTGTTAGTCGAAAGCTGATTTCACAACGATCAATTCGACCGAAAATTTTGTATCGGTTTTGAAACTTTCGGCAAAATTGAAATTCGTCGTTCTCGTCGCGCACTTGACGTCATGACATGAATGTGGGTTCATTCGAAAGCGCAGAATCCGGGCTTTACGATGGTGTGTAATTTGTTGCCGTTTTTGGCCCACATGGCCACTGCGGCTTACGCGAGCGGAACCGCTGATATCGCGCAAACAGCGGGCGGGTTTGGCGTCGAGTGGACGAATTCTTCTGAAACTTGGCAGAAACATTGAACACGTAGTTGCCCATCTTACCACCGTTCCAGATTTTTTAAACATTTGATTGCCGACGAGTAATGGGTCGTTTAGTGTTGGGGTTCCGCACTTCAGTCTCGCGGTCAATTTCTTTGGGTGTCGCGACCAAAACTCACTTTTTTCGCTTGCTGGGATCAAAACAAACTGTTTGGCATCGTTTACCAATTACCAACAGCACTGTGGGCCCACTCAAGCCAAAGCCCGTGTTTGCAGACAACTTCAACTGTTCGCCTTTGTTCTCCTTGGTGCCGTAAGAGCAGAATGGAGTGAACAGGCCGTCTTCCTTCAGAAACTGTCAATTCGTCGAGTTTCAATTGAACCCAAACATTTTTGAATCACAACTCAGCGTTCTCTCGTCGCGACGAGCACTTGCTTCAAGAAAAGTCGATAGAAGCATTCGATACGCACCAGTCTAACGACACCCCCAGCTAGGGACGGCGCGAAGCGCCGTCACACGCTGGTCGATCAGAAACAACCGGAACAGCAGTCGGAAACAATCGAATAAAGGAAGGATAAAAGCGGAGAGAACAGCCGCTATTAGGCAGGCTTGAGTGGCTTCTGAAACCGTTCGATTGGTCGAAATGCGGAGTCTTCTCCCGCTCTTTGTTCTGCTCGTGGCAGTGAATACCCCCTTTACCTCGTAATCATTCAACTCTCTATTTAGGTGCGTGCTTTCAATGAAACGACCACTTCCGTTCAAGAGCAGACGACAACGACGAGTCTTCGGACTGCTCATCACAAGACAACAGCGACGAGAGTGCCGCTCGCCTCGTCGTCCGTCGCCTCGCTGAACGACCCGCCGCCGGCGGTCATCCTGCCGAACGCCACGAAGAACGAGAAGGACGCGTACGCGGAGCTCCAACGATCGCTCTTGGATCAGCTGGGCACGAGCAAGTCGCCCTGCGATTCCTTCTACGAGTACACCTGCCCCAATAGAGGAGCGGAAGAACTGACCGCTGAGAGAACGTTTGAAGAAGCCGCCGGTGAGGACTTCGGATTGAAAGAAGGCCCATGTGCTTGCAGCCGAGTGGGCCGACAGCCAAAGCTTTCGCGTACTTCCGCTCGTGCGTGCAGCAGTTCGAGAAGCCGGTGGAGCAGCAGGCGGCCGATTGGCGGCGTGTGTTGGAGGAACTCCTGCAAGAAGTGCCCGACTGGAACTTCCCGTTCGTCCCCGCGCTACCCGCTCGTTTGGCGCCTTCTTGGGCGTCCTCTACCGCGACTTCGGCCTCCGTTTCCCCTTCGACGTGGAGCTGCGGCGGACGGCAGACGGCCGGCTGTCCTTCCTGCTCGACACTCCGGACCGCACGCGCTCCGCGTGACCCGCCGGCTGGGCGGCAACCTGACGGGCGAGCAGAAAAAGGAGCTGGAGGTCGGCTTCGAGCACGTCTTCGACGTCTTCCACCGACCCGCCGGTTCCGCCTTGCAAACGAACTCGTACCCGCCCTTCCTGCAGCTTTTCCCCTCCCTCAACTTCCACTCCTTCTCCGCTCTGTTCGCCCACTCGCCCGAACTGCTCGCTTTGGTGGAGAGGCTGGAGATCCAATGGGTGCCCGCCGCAACCTGACGGCCGAGGCGTTGGGAGACGAGCGGAAGGCGGCCGTGTTGGTCGAACTCCTCAACACGCCCCGAACAAAGGGGATTCGATCGTCAAGTGCACGCAGGAGATCGTCGGCTTCGATCTGCCCTTCGTCCGCTTCTTCGTGGACACCTTCGACGAGGGCGACGACCGAAGACGGCGGGAACGCGAGGCAAAGTTCAACCGAATGGTCGGCGGCATTCGCGGCAAGTGCTCAGCGATCCCTTCCTTCACTCACTCGCCTGCTCGAGAGCGTCGAGTGGCTGAACGCCGAGTCGCAGCGGCGAGTGCTGGAGAAAGTGAACGCGTACGCGTACCACCTTTCATACGACCCGCAGGCCTTCGACGACGCCCTCCTCTTGCGGGTTGCGGACCGGCTGGACGTCCGGCCGAGCGGTCGCCCGGCTGGAGGTCGGCCTGCTGCTCGACCGCGCCAACGGGACGCTCCACTGCACCGCCGGCCGGCTGTGTTTCTTCGGGACGGCCACGTGGGTGAACGCCATAAGCGACTGTGGGATCCCTCCTCTTTCTTCCCGTTCAGGAGCACTCGATCAACATCCCGTTCGGCCTCCAACTGCTGCCGCTCTTCGACGAGGCGTACCCGATCGGCGCGCAGTTCGGGATCCTCGGCGTGGCGTTGGGCCACGAGATGGGGCACGCTTTCGGTTCGTCCGTCCACCGCCTTCTTGTGATCCTTTTGCCCAGACACCGCGATGTATCGATTCGACGCCCGCAATCAGCCGAATCCCGTCCTCGTCGGCTCCTTGAAGGCCGCCTTCCTCGCGGAGATCCAGTGCGTGACGCGCGAGTACGACGCGATCTTCCGCCACTTCAACCGAACCGCCTTCAACGCGACGATTACTTTGGGCGAGAACTTTGCGGACAACATTGGCGAGTTCCACGGCGCGAAATTGAAGCAGTCGTTTTTAAGGGCTGCCGGTCGCCTACCGCGCCTTCAAGCAGCACGAGATGCTGGACGGGCCGGACGACCGGCTGGACGATCCGCTCCTCCAACAGTTCACGAACGATCAGCGCTTCTTCCTCGCCTTCTCGCGCCTCTGCCGCAGTTGAGTGCGCCGAGTGTCGACGGACACTCGCCGGGCTTCGCGCGGGTGGCCGGCTCGCTGCAGAACTTCCCCGCCTTCCGCGCGGCGTTCAACTGCCCCGTCGGCTCGGAGTACGCGCCCGTCACGCCCTGCCACGTGTGGGCCACCGCGCCCAAGACGATTCGGTTGTGAGCAATGTGGTGGACGTGTTACTTGAATGCATTGTTTAGAATAAAAGTTTTGCTCAGCTCTTCGAACGTTTCGAAACGTCGGTAACTGTTTTGTTCCGAGTGCTTTCAGTTTTAAAATTCCGCATGTTTAACGCGATGCCTTGCCAATGCTGCTCCAATTTGTTCGCGGCAAATCTAGAGAGGGCCTTGCAGTGCTGCTTTCTCTTCTGCCCGGCGTTCTCCGCGAGTTGCCTTCCGCCCACTCCTCTCTTCATTTGCAGACTGGACGGAAAGAAGACTTGAACCCCATCACTCCGCCGATCGACCGACCGCTTCCGAGTGGACGTCCCGTTCGCCCTCATCGGCGTCGAGGAGCCCGACTGCGTGCGGGCGAGACGGCCGGCCGCTCCAGCGAGGAGGCGACCGAAGTGCTCTCTGCAGGGATCGGATGGCCGCGAGAGGTGAACGTTTGTCCTCCGGGAACACGCGGCACTCGCGTACCCGCCCACTCGTCTTCTGTCGTTTCGTTGTGTGACAGAACGGGCAGCAAGGAGTTCACCGATAAGTGGCCGGCGGAGGAGGACCACTCGTCTTTGAGGCGCGGTCCCGACTACAAATCGTTTCCTTCTCGTCACAGAGCACACTAGGAAAACAGGGAAGAGGGGCCTACGGATTGAATAAAAGAGCGGCGGTCTTCTTTCTTCCCAGCATCGATCAAAATGAAGTTCCCTCTCGTCCTTCTTTTCGCCTCGTTCGCGGCCTTTGGGGAGGCCGACCGGACGCCCCTGATCCTCGCCGGAAAGCAGCGCCGATGGACGGCCGACGACCTCCGGGCGCACCGCCAGCGACTGCGGACGACGCACAAGGCAGGGGAGAAACGGAGGGTTGACCAGTGCCGATTGCAGGACTTCATTCCGAACTACCCGGCGGCCCCGATCCTGACGACGATCTCCGCGGGAACGCCCGGTGGGTGGCTCTCCCCCTCCTCACTTCTCCCACTTGCAGCCGCCAACTTCTCGGTGTCGCTGGAGAGCGGCTCGGAGGCGCTCTTCCTCCTCGACCGGGAGTACGCCGGCCGACGGCCCGAGCAGCCCTTCTACGACCCCGCCGCTTCGGCCACCTCGCGCGTCGGCTTCGACTACGCCGCCTTCAGCGGGGACCTCGAGGCCAACGGGTGGTCCTTCTACGACGTCGTCGGGGTGAGTGCGGAGATCGACGGCATTCAGCGGTTGTTCTCGTTGCTTGCAGCTCGGCTTCGGCACTGCGCACAACGCGACGCAACTCTTCGGTGAGCTCAACAACCGTCCTTCACTCGATCGATTGCAGGCTGCGTGAACGACGTGTTCGATCCGTACGCGCTCTTCCCCGAGATGCCGGACGGAGTGCTCGGCTTGAGTTGGTGAGCGGCCGGGAGGAGGGAAGGGAATTCAGCACTCGACCGGCTGCAGGGACCCCGAGGACGCGGCGCACCCGAACAAGAACTCGTCGGCCGTCGTGAACCTTTTCGCGGAGCTCGGCCCCGACTACGCGCGCTACTGGTGTCAATGGCTGAGCAAGACGCCCGATTCCGGTCCGTTTCCCCCACTCGCGCTCACTTCTTTTTGTTCAGAGACCGGCTGCGATTACACCGCGCTGACCGAGTGAGAACAAACGGAGGAAGACGGGAAGAGAGCTCTGTTGCAGGTTCGGCGGCTGCCTGGCGGACGTGTGCGGCCCGGCGACTCCGCGGAACACGTTCCCGTTGGAGTGGAGCGAGCGGCGGCGTTCGCTCGCCTTCAGCGTCGACTCCTTCGCGTACGACGGCGAGCAGTTCTTCGGCGGCGACGGGAAAGTGGACAGCGGCGTGCCGCACATTCTCCTGCCCTTCGACACGCTGCTCGCTCTCTACTCCGCCGTGCAACCCGCCTTCGACTTCGCCCTCAACCTCTACACGGTGGACTGCGGGAGCGCCCTGCTGCCCGACTGGGAGCTCGCGATCGGCGGGCGGCTGTTCGTCGTGCAGCTGGACGACGGCCAGTGCGCGTGGAGCGCCTTCATCTCGGACGGCGAGACCACCGCCTTCGTGCTCGGCTACGTCTTCCACTCGCTCTGGTGCGTCAAGATGGACGTCGACCAGCAGACGATCAGCCTGATGGACGTTCTCTCCTGAAGCTCCGAACGACTAATGACTTCTGTCGGCAATAAACGCTTGAGCAAACAGAGGAGTGGGTAGTTCTTTTGATTAACCGAGAAAGCGGCAATGGAATGCCCGTCGCTTGCTTGCAAATGGTCCGGCGATCCCTCGGTGGTCCGTGCGCCCGTCCGAGAGGCCGCATTTCGACGATTGATCGAAGCGAGCGTTTGAACGGAGCTCCGCATGCAACATGGTTTATGGAAAACGGGCGATCGTGGCGGCCGAAAGAGAACGTTAGAGCAAACAAGAACGGGCGGTTTGAACGCGGTGGCCGCTGGGCTCCACGTACTTCGAAGACGGCAGCAAGTCAGCGAGTTCGGCCAGTCCTTCCGACGGCAGCCACCCTCGAGCTGCAGAAGGCGGTAAGTGGCCTGGAATGAGGAGGGATGAGAGGAAGGAGAGAACGCACATGGCAGACACTCGTTCCAGTTTCAAGCAGACGGATGAGGAGGAGGGGGCGGGTAGTCGCCACTTTTCCATTCAAACGCCCGTCGCGTTGATGGTTCGTTGTCGAGGCAATCTGCAGAAGAACGAGGAAGGTTGAGGAACTCACGTTCGCTTCGAGTGCCGTCCGGCTCGTCCATCTGCCGCCTTTCCAGTCGTGAACACACTCTACGGTTATCGAAGGCCAACACGCGACCATACATCCGTCCGCTCTTTTCCAAACACTTCACACAGAGAGCCCCCATCTCCCGTTTGCCCACTTTTGCCCGCGGCCACTCGCCCCACTCACCGGCGGACTCACCTCCGGCCCCTCGCTCTTCGGCCACCACTTCGACGTCCACCGGCCGGCCGTTCAGCGCGTGCAGGCGGGCGTTCTGCTCGCGCCGGCGGCCCACCAGTCGGCAGTCCGCGCAGCCGCACGCGTCGAACGGGCAGACCGTCCGGTGGCCCCGCCGACGGGCCGCGCGGCCGTGGTTCGCGCACCGCTGGCAGAAATAAACGCGCGGCAGGCGGAACATTCAAGAAGAGGCGGGTTGAATGCTCGAAAGCAACAGAAATGCCCGCTCCTCGCCGAAAGTGGTGACTGATAGCCCCACGGGCGAGCGGAAGGATGAGCAACCGGCGAGCGAGCGGCTGATGCAGAAAAACAACAAGGATTCCCGCTCTCCGGCAGGAAGCAACCCAGGGGAAGTGATTATTCGACTGACACGCGGCGAGGAAGACAAGCAAAAGGCGGAGTGGGGTTGCTTCCTCTTCTGATTCATCCCTCCACCAACATTCATTCCTCGTCGCTCTTCCCGCTTGCCCGAATTTATTCTCCGCAATCCACAAATCACAGCCGCTAGTTGCCGGAGCCGCTGCCGCCCTGGCCGCACGTGCCGCAGGTCTTCGGGCACTCCTCCTGCAATCGACCGAAAAAAACGAGCAGAAAGGAGGGAACGAACGTCCATGAGCGGCTTGTAGATCGGATTGGTGCAGTAGGCGACCAGCCGGGGGCAGTCGGAGGCGCGGCCTGAAAGCGGGGGAGTGATCAAAACAAAAGGAGGGACGAACCGGGCGCGTTCTTGTCCACGCAGTTGCCGTTGTTGTTGTCTGAAGAGAGGAGTGAGTGCCGGACGGGAGCGCTCACTGTTGCCGCCGCCGCCCGCGTTGCACAGGCCGCACGTCAGCGGGCACTGGTCGGCCATCAGGGTCGCGTACGCGGGGTTGCGGCACAAGTAGGCGACGTTCGGGCAGTCGGACGCCCTGAAGCGAGCGGTCGGCGGAAAGAAGGCGGCCATCTCACCGGCCGGGCGCGTTCTTGTCCACGCACGCGGGCGCTGCAAGCGGAAGAGGTGAGTGGGCGGACGGCGGCCGAACGAACCGCCGCCCAGCACCCGCTCGACGACCACGAGCTGCGCGACGGCGACCAGTAGCAGCAGTCGGCCGTTCATGGCTGAAAGGGAATGTGGACAGTCGTTCGGTTTATGCGGGGTGAGTTATGAAATTCTTTCCGCTAGTCCCTCTGTTCGCTCGAAAAAGAGGGGGCAGCGGCGAAAAGTAGACAGAGAAACCAAACAGAAAATGCATCAGAGAATCGACCCCCTCCACAGCCCCCGCACGGCCCCCAACCCACGGCCGCCCCGCACCTGCGCCCTCCGCAAACAGCCGCCGTCTGCCGGAGCCTTCCGGAAACAAGCGGACAACGGAAGCAGACGAGAACACGAACGAGCAGCAGCGGGGTGAACCGGCAACGTTCTTTTTTGTTCGGAGTACGAGAGTCCGCTGGTGAAACGCGAAATTTCGCAAATTCCTTTGGATTGAGGTCATTGCTTCTGTCTGATCAGTTCTATTTGCAACACACGATTGAACGACAGCATCTACTCGGCAATGGCCTTGGAGAAAGCGATCGTCTGTTGATCGACGTCCAGCTTCACGCAGTAGACGGTGTGGAAGGGGAGCCCTACAAAAGCATTGAATAGCCACCATAATAACGTGCCTAGAGAGTAGTCGGCGTTGTTGTAGAGGACGTCAACGGCGTCCATGGCGAAGGCGCACTGGTCGTCGGGCAGCTGCAGGTCGAGGACGAAGGCGCGGGCGGGCAGCGAGAAGTTCCGCAGGCCGATCATGAACGTCCAGTCGGGCAGCGAGGCGGCTGCCGCGCACGGCACCGCGTACACGTGCAGGTCGGAGAGGTAGGCCGGCTGCAACGGGGAAGTGGGAGAGGAGAGCGCGAGTAAAAGAAGCCGCCCTCGCTATTCAGCGCTCTCTTCTCCCACCAATCACTCCGCAGTAAACCCGCGCTCATTTTCACGCAAGAGGGGTGAGCGGGGGGAACTCAAGGCGAAGCGACTGACTGCTCTCTTCTCCCACAATCCACTCCGCAACATCCGCTCCCCCACCTGCCCGCGCGAACGCACCTGCACGTCTGCTCGGACGGCGTCGAAGACGGCCGGCGGCACGCCGACCACCGGGCTGCCGGTCGCCACGTGCGCGAAGCCGACGGTGTGGCGGGCGGCGCGGTAGAAGAAGCCGTCCACGAGGAAGACGAGCGAGTGCGCCCGCTTGGGGAACCAGTAGAGCGGCACGTCCGCGCGCATCGCCTCGCAGCGGTCCTCCAAACAGGAGCCGAAAGCCGTTTCCGCCGCGTACTCCCGCGCGCCGCCCGTCGACGAGGCCGCCAGCCATTGGCACCAGAAGCGCGGCAGTTCGGGCCGCTCGGCGAACAGGTTGACCACCGGCGCCGCCTTCTCGTCCGCCTCCACCTGCTCGGGGTCCCTGGAGTGAACAGAACATCCTTCTTCTCCCCTCCGACCGCCCGCTCACCAGCTCAAGCCGAGGACGCCGTCCGGCAGCGCGGGCGGCGCGTGTTCCGCGAAGTTGGGCACCCGCTTGACGACGCCGAAGCGTTGGGTCGCCGTCTGTTCGTCGTCGAAGAGCTGAAGAGGATGAAATGAGGAGAGGGCCGCCCAATCGAAAGACTGCCGCCTTTCAGGGCGCTCACCCGCACGGCGTCGCTGTAGACGTCGCCCTCGAGCTGCGCATTGCCGAAGAGCTCCGCGAAGTCGTCCGCGTGCCGCAGCTTCGCGCTGGAGGACTTCTTGGGCGCGAAGAAGGGCTGCGAGCCGCGCCGCCCGCCGTAGCTCTTCGCCAGCAGCCAGAGGGCGACGCTCTCGGTGGCCAGCAGCACGGTGAAGTTCTGGGCTGCAACGGAAATGAGTGGGGGGAAGGAGGCGGCTTACGCGGCGTCCCGACGGCCACCTGGGCGGAGATCGCGGCGTCCGGGTAGGCGGGCACGTACTCGCGGTGGATCTTCCGTTGCTCCGCGTGGTGCCGCCGGAGCTCCGCCGCCGTCCACCGCCGCTGCTGCGCGGAGATCCGCAGCTCCCGCTGGACTGCGGCGGCCGAGAGCGCAAAAAGGAGGAAGAGAACGCGGAAGACGTGCATTTCCATCGGTGGAGAACGAATGAACCGGCCGGTCGGCTGTTCTCTTTTTTCTTATCACTTGCTAGACTTTTGGAGTGTGGAAGAAGCGGTTGCAAGAGAGGTGCGGCCGCTCGATCAAGTTTTCTGAGGAGAACAATAGTTGTAGCCTCTGTTGGACCAAGCAAGGAATGTCTCGCTATGGGATTCTTTGTTCGCCTTACGTCACCGATGTGTTGCCCGCGTGACTTAATCGTCTACTTGCTGGATCCACTCAAAGTAGAGCCTAATTTATGGCTTCTTGGAAGGGCTGTCGTCTGGTGCCCATTCGACAGACAGAAGAGCGACACCATGGTTTTGGAATTCACACGGCCTTACAAGCGCACTCGCTCTTGTCTTATTCACGAATGACGAATCCCACCCAGCACTGACATCACCCTGCCGCCTCTCCGCACTCCCGTCACTCAACGGCAATCACACGTCACTCGCTCGTTTCTAGTGTGAACTTCGAGATCGGCGGCGGCGATAAGCGGGGGCGGACGGGAAGAGCGGTCATTTAATTTAGGTTCGAAACTACGCGCCCTCCTAACTCCTCTCCGGAATGACGCGAAGCAGCCCCTACCCGAAGGCGCGCTATTTGTGTCAACGCTGCAAGAACCACGGCGTGTTCGTGGCCAAGACGGTAGGGATTCCTTCCGGCTTCTGCATCCTGCGGGTGTTGCAGAAAGAGCACCTCTCCTGCCCGCACGCCGCCTGCCGCTGCCCGCCCTGCGAGCTGATCGACGCGCGCTCCCGCATCGACCGGCTTGTGAAGCAGAAGTGCGTGGTCGTGGGCAAGGACGGGCAGGTGCAGGGCTTGGACGGGAGGTGAGTTCGAAGTGCCTTGTTAGTAGCCCGTCGTTTATTACAGCCCGTCCACTCCGCCGGCCGGAGGGATGGGCGAACAGTCCGCTTATAGCAAGTGAGCGAAAGGCAACGTTCATTTTCTGCGTCTCTTTCCAGTCCTCCCGCTTATCTCTCGTCGCCCGCTCAGCTCGTTCCTGCCAGTGCCCTGCCCGTTGCTCCCGCCCCCTCGCTGTTGACTCCAATCGGCGAACAGCCTCAACAACAGCCGGCCCTTGCTGCGGTCCCCTCCTACGAGCAGCTGCTGTTGTGCTGGAGCTTGCTGAAGAACTCGATGGCCGCGAGCGGTGAGAAAAGGCGGAAGGACGAGGTCAAGGTCCTTCTTTCTTGCAGCAAGCGGGTCACTTCAGCCTCTTGCTCCGCTGCCCCCGAACGGTCACTTCTACCTCGTTTGACGGGCGGATTGCTCTTCGAATTTGCCGAGTAAACGGGTTCATTGTGCGAGTTGAGTGGAAACGGCGGAGAAGAGCGGCGGCGGCTCTCGTTCTTTTCGGCAGATGACACTCGTTTAGTCCACTGATCTTTCTCTCCCCCGCAATCAAAGGTTATTCTTTTGATCTTTCCTTTTCGTATCGAGTGTGCAGGCGTTGTTCACGAGCCGAACCTTTTGAACACTCTGTTTCGGGATCACTCGTCTATTGCTCGCACTACGGAAGACAGTTGAGCAAACAAGCCGGTTTTCGATTGTCTAATTTTATTTGCGGCCCCCGCATTTCGCCCTTGATCACCCGCCAGGAACCGTCGGATGTTCGCTTTAAGGATGAAGTCAACCGGCTATTTAAACCGAACGAAACGCACCGCAATCATCAACCTGACAGAACAGCCATGAATGCGACCACTCTCCTCGCCTTTCTCGTCGCTCTCCTGCTCCTCGTCCACGTGGAAGGCGCTCCCAAAACGAAGAGGACCCATGGAAGTCGTCACAGCACCGAGAAGCGCGTGACGTGCCCGTTCAAGCCCTTCACAGCCGACGGCAAGGAACTTTGCGGCGCTGGTTACTGGCTGGACGAGAAAGAGGAGTTCTGCGCCACAACATGTGACACCCGCATTTACGCCGCTTTCAACTGTTGCAATAAACTGAGCATTCAGCAGTGTTCGTCGTTTAAGCGGGAACAAAAGGGAAGAACACGCAGTCTGCCGATTTCTGTCGGTTGTCCTCGTTGAATGCTCGAGCAGAAGCGGAGGTCCAGCTGGTCGCGGTTTGTAGCTCCTTTTGGCAATCCGTAGAACATCCGCCGCTCTTGCTGGAAGGAGAACGAGTGAATGAACAACACCGTCATCTCCTCCCGTCTGCCGACCGTTAGCATCCGTTTAGTGATCGTTAAGAGAGTATTTAATGCTCGCTTTCGTTCTTCAATCATCAATCCAAGCAAGGACAATGAAATCGACTATTCCCTTCGTTCTGCTCGTTATGATCGTGCACGTGACGGCCGACGGTCCGCGGCTGGTCGGTCTGCCCGCCCACCCACCGCTACAACGACTACAAGCGAGTGTGCTGTCCTCGAAATAAGAAGCCTCAGGTACATGCCGAGGGCGTCACTTGCCCGCTGGACTCCTTCCTCTACGGCGAGTGCCCGGCCGGCTACTCGCAGGACGAGGACAAGGGGAAGTGATGCACTCACCTTAAGCATCCCCTCTGATCCACATTCGTTGTTGCAATAAACTGAGCATCCCGCAGTGTTGATGGGCAGACGTGAAGTTCAGCAGATTTTCGGCTAGCTGCGACTACGATTGCAAGAAGCTCGACCGCTTGCAGGCTTCAAACAAAACCCCACTTCCCTTCCGGGCTGCAATCATCATCTTCATTCGTCAATGAAAGGACTGAACAAACAATGGACGATATTTTCGATCAACCGCCTCGCATCTTTCCCATCACAAAACGTTGGGGCTCCCTTCAATCCGTGCGGCAGTGGAGGATTTAAGCGGCCGCATTCGAAGTTCACCGATCACTTCGAAGCTCGGCCATGAATTCTGCCCGCCGTCTGCTTCTCGTCTCGATCGTCTTCGTTGCCCAGGTGGAGGCCGCCCGTCCCAGCCACGCGGTCTACTGCGACCAGCCGGCGATGGTCCCGGGCGTCGGCCCGCACTGCCCCGCGACTCACCCCTACGACGCCGCCCTGCAAATGTGCTGTGGCAGCGGTCCGATTTTCAAGAAGCTCCAAAGAGGCCGCCGGAACACGAAGAAAAGAGGTCGCTGCACATTCAAGTCCTTCAGAGTCCACGGCAAGGACCGTTGCGGGGCCGGCTACTCGCTCGACTCTCGCAAGAAGTTGTGCTGCATGGACGTCGAGTACACCGCGGGTTAGAGCGTTGCGATAAACTGTTGGTTCTGCACCGTTGGATCGATCGGCTTCGGTCTCTAACCGATGACTAACGCGAGTGTTTTTCGGTGAATGGGCGCCGAAAAAAGTGCGAAGGTCGCTCTTTAACACAGTTCGTGATTCATCGCCGTTAAAACGAGCCGCCGTCTTTCATCTCCACCGATTGCCTCCTCTAACAAATGTCGAGCCGTCCGTAAGGAGAGAACGTGTGAAAAGATCGCGATCAGCACTTGTTTTACGGCTTCAAAAAGCGAGCAGCAAGAGGCAAAGGCACTCCTCACCTCTTCCCTTCTCTTCCAAATGAACCCTCTCCAACTCCTCTCGGCCGTCTTCCTCGTGCTGTTGATCGCCGTCCCATACTGCTCATTCGGCTCGGAGATCGACTGGCGCTCGTCGGAATCAAACGAAAACGAATTGCCGGCCGACGCCAATTGGGCGGATACTCCTGATGACCTCTTGAATTATGAACCCAGCCATTCTTCGGAGGAATACGGCGACGAGTTCCGTTCGCGCCCGCTGTGCCACCCGTGCAAGGAACTCTTCAAGCTGGTGAAGGATCGCGTGAAGGACGTCGCCCACTTGGAGAAGCCGCAGCTGCAGGGGATGATCAACGTTCGTTTCCCCTCCCCTCGCCTTCATTCTCGTTCAGGACGCCTGCAAGCAGCTGCACCAACCCTTGCTGGAACAAGTGTGCCGGAAGATCGGCGCCAAGGAGCTCGACCACCTGTTCGACCTGATCGTCAACAAGGACAAGCTGATCGACCCCGAGCACGCCTGCAAGGCCCTCCACGCGTGCAAGTAGCTGAGTGTTGAATAAATCAATGGAATGTTGATAAACGACGGCCTTTTCTTCCGTCCTAGCGACCGCCGTTTGCTCACTCCTCGCATCCCGCAGCATGAATTCCGTCCTCCTCCTCCCGCTCGTCTTCTGCCTGCTCGTCGGCCACCCGGCCGAGGTCGCCGCTTCTGTCGCGAACTACGGCGACGAATACACGTGTCTTTTTTGCCAAAAGCTGGTCTATTACGTGATGGACACCGGCTTGGACGCCCGCAATCTCCAAAAGGGCCCATTCGTACAAGCGATGGCCGTGCGTTCAATTCACACTTCTTTCTATCCTTCTTCTTTAGGCAGGCTGCAAGGATCCTGTAATCGAGTATTCAAAGGTTTGCGAGAAGATCAGGGCCAAGGACGTGGACACGATGTACGACTTCATTGTCGCGGACAAGTTCTTCACTCCCGATGGCGACTGCCGGGCCATTGGCTTGTGCTGAAGGGCCAAGTGTTGAGGCTCTTGTTCTGATCAATAAACGAATGCAATCGACTGCCGGGAGAGCCTGTTAAATAAGTGAGGCAGTGCAAGAATTGTGTAGTTTACGCTTTAAATTGGCATTTGTTTTGGAATCACCTGACGTCTGCTCGCATCCTTTGCGTTCAGATGAAAGCAGCTGAGTAAGCAGAGTAGGGGATGGCGTTGGTCCGAGCCCCCGCAATTCGTTCAGAACACCCGTCAGAGATCGTCGGAAGTTCCCCTCATTCACGCACTCGTCGACTATTTAAACGCTTGCACGTGTCCTCCAGTCATCATACACTCATTAAGTCGACCATCTTCTTTCAGCTGTTTTCTCTCGTCCCGCTCGTCCGTGGCGACACCGAGCATTGGGCGTCGTCCGACTGCCGTCTCGTCGACCACTACTACGGAAATCCCTACTGTCCTCACACCCACCCTTACGATGTGCTTAAACGGAAGTGCTGCCGCGTGTGGAAGAAGACGCGAGGCTGGAGGAAATTGCGGTGGCCCTATTGCGTGGACAGGCCCTGGATAATCGACGGCAAAAAGACCTGCGGCGCGCGCTACAAGGTGGACTCCAGCGGGAAGTGGTGTTGCCAGGATTAGTCGGCGACTGGGTTTTTGTTGCAATAAACTCTTGACTTAAATCTTTCTAAGATTGACGGTCGCGATCGAAATTGTTGCTGGCTTTGCTGAGCAAACAATGACGACGATTCTTTTCACTTGATCTTTCTCTTTGTTTCGGCCTTGATCGTCTGCCGGATGTTCTCTTCACTTGGACAGACAAACAAGTCGAGCGGGTACTTAACGCACGACATCTCTCGCCACTCAGCACTCCGAACGAGCAGCCATGAATTCGACGCCGCTTCTCGTCTTCCTCGCCCTCCGCTTTCTGTTCGTCCACGTGCGCGCCGGCTGTTCGGAGGAGTTCGAGTGCGTGCTGGGCTACGGGGAGAGCGGCCGGTATTACTGCCCAGACACGTACGCTTTCGATGCCGACAAGAAGAAGTGCTGCCGCCCAAAGAATCGTGGAAAGCCGAAGAGCGCAGCCGAAGGAGCCAACTGTCCGGTCAGGCCGCAGTTCATGGCAGGACTCCACCTCTGCCCCCGCGGCTACTCGCTGGACACCGCCGCGCACGTCTGCTGCAAGAACTAATCACTCGATGCGCTGATTGCAATAAACCCTTGATTGTTAACGGGTTAAAAACGGCTCGAATGCCTGCCAAGTGCGTCCGTCTGCTGATTTCTCGTCCGCAGCGGTCGGTAAATCGAGACAAAGTCACCGCAAATGCCGCGGATCACGGGTTGTTTTCGGCTCCTTAACGTACTTTCGAGTGCAGACAACCTTTTGTTTCTTTTTCTTTGCCGACTTAATCGGCCGCTTGTCCTTGCCCGAAATGCCGAGTGGTCGACTGGAACTCAAGGATCAAACGAATAGAAGGGCCAACCGATCGGAACTCTTCTTTGTCGAGCAGTTTAAAAAGCGGAGAGCACAGGCAGGAGAGCAGTCCTCACCTCCTCCCGTCCAAATGCATTCTCTCCAGCTCTTCACGGTCGCTTTCCTTGTGAGGGGAGTCGCTGCTTCGCCCATCCCAGTGGATTGGGATGAGGGTTCTACCACGGAATTGCCCACATCCGCTGAAGAAAACACGTGGGAAGGCCGCTTTGATTCCCGCCCTGCCCGTGGAGTCTTGCAGTCGCCGTGTGGCCCCTGCAAACAACTCTTCTCGTCCTTCGAGCAACCCGGGGAAAGCGAGAACGAGATCAAACTGCAGCAAGCGATCGAGGTTCGTTTCCCGCTTTGGCCCAGCGCCTAATTGTTCTTTCAGACCGCGTGCCAACAGTCGCAAGAGCCGCACATCAACGACGTGTGCGAGGAGCTCCGCAAATGCGAGTGCCTGTTCGAAACCAGTGGTGGCAGAGACCAGCAGATCGACTCCGAGCACGTGATTTGAATCCAATACTGATAACTCTTGCTTGTTGTGATCAATAAACCGCTTCACTGCACACACCTCTGTTTGGAGATCGAAAAAAGAACTGGCTACCCTTTTCAACCGCAAAAAGAGCGTGGAGCTGGCAAGAATCGAACTCGCGACTTCCTCAATGCGAATGAGGCGCTCTACCACTGAGCTACAGCCCCGAGCGCTCAACGTGGCCGCCGGGCTGATCAAGCCGGCAATCTTTCTTCTGAGTGTTGGGCGAAGGGCGGTCGGATGATGGACGGTTGTTTTCCGCCCGCTCGGACGATCAATGCGCTGTATAGACAAGCTTACCTTTGTGCTCCTGACTTCCATTCACTCGCTCATGGTCAGATTGACTCCTCCATCCTTCCGGTGATGCCCGCGAGGCCGCGCCGGCGGAAACGAACGGGCGTCTCGGCGGCTAAGCGGCGTGAGAACGCGGAGTTCTGCGCGCGATCATTCCGCGAAATGAGCGGAAACAATCGGCGGGCGGAGGACCGGAAGGCGGCCGCGCGGAGTCTATCGGCGCCCGCCGAGGCCGTCGGGCGCCTGAGAACGCGGCCCGTAACGAAGCTGGGAATCCGCGCCGCTCTCAAGCGCGTAAACGGACGAAAGAACGACGATTATTCCCCCCCGCTTCCTCCCCCTCGTCGCCCGCGTGTTGTTCTTTCAATTAACGCCGCCCGGAATCGTCGGTGGTTTCCATTCAAAATAAAAAAGTAGAGCGCGTAATAGAGCAAACACAAAAGGACGAATGAGCGATGAAGCGCGTGCTCCAGCATGCTCGTCAGAAGCCAAGTGCAGGCTTTGTGACACCAGGACGTGCATTTGGCTCCGTTTCCGCTGCTCGTTTCCGAAAAGGGCGGCAGCTGAACAAACGAAGCCGCGCCGTTCGCCCACTTGCTTGCGGATGTTTTCATTCATTTGTCTTCGCATTTTGCTGGGCCTCGGTGGGCAAATGACGGCATCCGCTACGTTCATTTGGACGACGAAAGGAAGTACACGACTATTTAAACGCCGTCGTTTTTCTTTGCTCATCAACCCTTCGAGCAATCATGAATTCGACTTCCTTCCTCGTCCTCTTCGTCTCCTTCGTCCTTCTTGTCCATGTGGAGGCTGCCCCTCCGCATCAAGCGAACGAGTGTGGAGAACCGGCGATGGTGGACGGCCGTCCGCTCTGCCCGCCCACTCGCGCGTACGACGCCGTGAAACAACAGTGCTGCGGCGTCCAGCAAATGCGGCTGTGGAGTCGCGGAAAAGCCGGCATCAGCGACAAGTGCCCCTTCCGCTCGCGCGGCGTTGGTTATCAGATGTACTGCCCGGCCGGCTACACGCTGCACTGGGAAGAGGATTTGTGCTGTCTGGACAGCGCGTAAATGCCGCTCGTTTTCCGCTCTCACGATCAACTGTTGCATTTAACTCCGCATTTTGCAAGTCGTATCATGACGGTCTCTTGAGACGGTCGATTCAAAGGATTGCCCAGAGAACGTAGGAAAAAAGAAGGCGGTCACTTCGATGTTGCTTGACCTGTTTTGTTCAAGAAATGGTCACACTTTGAAAGAAAACGGAATTGAACTGTTCTCCGATGAGAGAGCGATGCGTGATGGTGGAGTCCTTGCAGTTGTCCAGCCGACCGTACGCCCCGAAGTCCATTCTTCTCGCCGCCGAGAAGTTGCGCAAGCGAGCGGTGGATTGCGTCGCGCGAGAAGTCGGTCCCGCTTAACCCGAACGGTCGCTGCACGCAAATTTCGGCGCGAATTTGCACGCGGGATGCAAATTTGCGGCCGGGCGGCGGGTATAAAAGCCGAGCTCGCCGCCGGCCGGGCCGCCAGTTCGCCCACCAGCGACCCTCCCGCTCTCGTCCAGCTCTCCTCCTTCCGCCCTCTCCGTCGCTCGCCGATCGCCCGCAGTTCATGATGGTCCGCCCGTTCGGTTCGCTCCTCGTCGCCGTCCTCGTCGTCGGATTGGTGGCCGTCGCTTCGGGCAAGGACACCACGTGAGTCCCGCTTCCTCTCCGTTCTTCCACTCATCTCTCCTCTTGCAGGAGCACCACGCCCGTCGTCGTCGTGGTGCCCACGACTACCACGACTCCCAAGCCCACGACGACGACTCCAAAGCCCACGACCACGACGCCCGAGCCGACGACCACGAAGTTCGAGTCCACGCCGGTCGACGTGATCCCGGCGGGCAACGGAACGGGCAACGGGACGACCATCCAGCCGAAGGCCAAGAAGTTCGCCGGCGCCCTCCGCCCCGCCCTGCTCTCCGTCGTGGCCGTCGGCCTGCCCGTGCTCGCCTTCTGAGGCGCCGTCCCGCTCGAGTCCCCCCGCCTCCCCGCCCTCCCGTGTGTCCTCCCCGTTCCTCTTGTTGTGTTCGCTCGTTTTGTCCGTGTGTGCTCTGGATAAACGGCGAATGTGATCCCTGCTTCGGCCTTCTTTCGACTGCTAACGACATGCTCCATTAGAACAAAAGTCCGCTGCTCTATTGATTATTAAAGCGAGTGTTCTTTCCGCTTGCTCGCAGTCAAAAAGAAGTCGAGCAGGGATCGGCCCTTCGGTCTTTCCGAATTCAGTGCTTCCTTACACAAGAACACTTGGTTTTTAGTTCCAAGAGAACGTTCGCTCGTCAACGAAAAGACTCGCATGGGCGCCAACCAATGAAAGATTCTCGCCACTTGTCCCCAACACTCGCGTCCATCCAAGTGTTCGACGAAATTCGCACAAAAGGCGGTACGAAAAGTCACAAGTCGAGGGTTGCGTCAACGCTCACGGGTCGCTCTCGAGTGGTCCTCTCGCCTTCTTTTGTTCCGTTCGTTGGGAACAGCAATGATCACTCCATTGTAGTGTTTGTTTGCTTTCCACTCACTCCCGCCCGTTTCAACAGCGGGCGTTGCATCGAAGAACGGAGCGGGAGAACGGCGGAGTGGAGAAAAAACACACGAGCCGGCGGGGAACACGCGCCTTCTTTTAAGGTGTGTTTGCGCACGAGTTTTCGGCGGAAATCCACTTCAATCGTTTCGCCGGCGGAAATCGGGGATCTTCCGGTGGGCTGTCGACGAAATCGGAGGCCAACCGGCGACCAAACGAGCTCCGGCGAGGTCGCTCGACTTCGAACGTTGATCTCCGCACGATTTTCGGCCGCCGCCGTTCGACGTTCGATTGGTTTGACGGCTGCCGACTGTTTGCTTCGATTTACTACGAATTTGATCGACCTCACCTCAAATCTAATTAAATTCCCGTACACTACCGACTATCCGCAACACAAAGCCGAAAATAAACAAGCGGCTTGCAGATCCCGGCAAAAAGCCGCGTGGAAAGCAACCGAATCCTGCAGAGAGCAAAGAACATTCGATCCACAAGTCATCCGACCGGCCGCCGTTCACGTGCCCGGAAGGGAGTGCTCCGCAAGCGGGGATGTCAACCGAACAACAAGCAGCAGCAGACGAGAATAATTGGGCTGTTTTTTAAAAATCCCTCCACTTTCCGCTCACTCATCCAAACGATCCATTCGATTCGCTTCCATTCATCCACCTTCGACCCGCCCGCCCGTCAATCGATCGATCGAACGATCCGCCGGAATCGAAAAGCCTCCCGCCGACCGGCCGCGCGCGTCGAAGCCGCTTTTATTTTTTGTTTACGACTCGCCGGCTGGCTTTTGGTCGCCTGCCGACTCTCGATTGGGATCAACGGGCGGCAGTGCGCACACGAAAGGAAGGTCATCGGCTTTCAACAAGAGGAGTCAAGTGTTCAAGGCGCCAAAGAACGATGAAGTGGGCATTGTTGCACAAACAAGCAAGAACGATAGATTGCTTTGTTGACCATCGAAACCTTCGTCGAAATTTCACATTTGCACTTCTTTCCTCATTCGATTGGGCGCAACGAGCCGAAAGGTCGATCGAATTCAATAAAACTTAACGTGTTTCCTCGACTTCGTCTTGCAATCGAGCGAACAAACGAGGGAATCGTCGAGTCATCTTTCGAGTTACGAGCTTGTTTTCTTTCCGTTTCTTTCGTTGGTTTCTGATCCCTGACTCGTGCATTTGGCTACGAATCCGGAGCCAACCTTCACGAGTCATCAACGATCGGATCGGAGGGCGAAAACAAGCGTTGGGTAAACGAAGCGGTCGGTGGATCGGGGCGAATGAATGGAAGGCTGCAGTCCCTCGCCGTCGCCCGATTGTTCGCTCTCGAGAGTGAAAGGCGGCAATTTGCGGCCCGACCGTTGATCACACGGGCAAGCGAACGGGGCGGGCGGGATCTCCGCCCGTTGACTCCGAACGACGGCGGGCGGAAAGCGAGGGGCGTGTTCCCGAAGGTCGCGCGCACACACCCGACAGAACGGAGTTGTTTTTGTTTGTTCCCGTGTGTACACGAGCGGCGACCTTCGGGGATCACGGCGAGATCAAACGACCGCCCGCCCGCCCGCCGGCGTATAAAAGGAGCTCGACGGCCGTTTGCAAATCACGAGTCCTTTCCGCCGATCCTCGACAACTCACTCCAGTCCGTTCTTTCGAACACTTGCGATGAAATTCCTGCTGCTTTCCGCACTCGCCTTGAGCTTTTTGCTCGTCGTCTCGTACGGTAAGTTCGGAGGGGACACTGGGTACTTGTTTGTAATTCTCTTGCTAATGACTCTATCATCCATTAATTCTTTAATTCATCCCCCGCTTCTTTCAGTCCAAGCCGGCGGCGATGAGAACCAGCCGACCGGCAAGCCGAGCCGCTTCCGCCGCAACACGCCGCCGCCGGTCGGCGAGGGCGACGGCGAGGGGCGGCAGAAGCGCGACAACGACGAAAACCCGCCGCCGCCGAGCAAGCCGGCCGAGCGCCAACGTCGCGGCGCCGACGGCCAGCCGAACGAAATGACGCCGCCGAAGGAGCAGCCGCAGAAGCGCGACACCGCCGGCGGCGAGCCGTCGGGCAACTCGGAGAACCCCCCGCAGCCGAAGAAGCGATCGGCCGGCGGCGACGAGCAGCAGGAGAAGCCGAAGGAGCAGCAGCCGAAGAAGCGGGCCGCCGACGATCAGGGCGACTCCTCCACCGCGCCGCCGACGCCCACGAAGAACCCGGCCGCTCGCTTCCGCCGCGGCGCCTCCATCCCGCCGTCCACTCCGCCGACCGCCCGCCGTCTCAGCCGTCAGGCCCCCGACCAGAACGGTCAGCCGCAACCGAACGGCCCGCAGGGCGGCAACGGCGGCCCGATGCCCGTCTTCACCCAACAGAACTAATCACTTGAATTCACTTCCTCTTGTACTCACTTACTCCTCTTTCCACTTGTAACCCCCCTCCCTACTGTGTAGCTGTTCGATTGTTTGTGTGCACTGAGCAAATAAACACGTCCACAACAACCGCCGACCGATTTCTCCATTCGAGTCGAAAACACCCGCAAATCGACCGCTCGATTCGATCGAAAGCGACAACATAAATGAGTCACTCGCTCATGCGAGCATTCGACCGTTCATTCAGGCGGCTCTGATCGATTCTCGCCGAGCGAAAGCTTTCGATTTCGTTCGTTCGTTGCGATCAAAACGAAACGTCACCTTTTGGCCGCTCGGATGAGCCACACGTACAGAACGTCCCCGTCCCGCTTTCTCTCCGCTCCCACCAACACCTGGTGTTTACGGCCGATCCGCCCGCCCGTCAGACGGCAAGCCGAGAAAAAGCCAGCGAATATAAAGCATTCCGACCGGCGGCCATGAGCGCAATTTTGTTTGTTTTGGAATCTGTTTGCTGTGTTCGGTTGTAATTGCTAAAGTTTTGAGTAGAAAAAAAGATGATTGAAGCGAAAAGAATGGCAACCGATGTGACACCGCTTGGAGTGCAAAAAGCCCTTGAATTGGAAAGGCTTGGCATGGACCAAAAGATCGAAAAAGATACAGGTATATCCTTGAATGTGCGTCGTTAATAGTTTTATTGTTGTTTACTTCGTTTGTTCATGAATCCAAACAACAGGCGGCAACAAGCAAGGCACAACGAAAAGGACGAAGTGGAAAGCGGCGTGGCCGCAGGTGTTGCGAAGACAAACGACGGGCGGCCGGTCGATCGGGCGGCGCTCTTTGGAACGGCGGGACGTGAAAGCGGTGGCGGGGAGCGGCAACGGGGAGCGGGAATGTGCCAATTGCCGTCTAATGAACAAAAAGACGAAGCAGAACGAAAGAAATGACAAAAGTTCGCCCGTCGCCCGTCCTCCGCCTACCTCCTCGCTTCCGCACGGCCTGCAGGTCGCGTAGATCATGCCCGCGTGCATGAGCCGCCCGCCGGGGCCGCGGAGGTCGATCGTGAGCGAAATGCCGGCCGAACGTCACGACGAGCGCCCGTCTTCGATCGTTTGGCCTCGGCGAACCGCAGGAACGCCGGCGGCATTCGCCCGCGGCTTCGTTTTGTTTTCTTTTCTCGGTTTTCCAGAAGTTAAACGCCAGGACTTTTTTCGTTCATTGTGAACGGGTTTTGAGAAAGATTTTTCGCAAATGGGTGGACCAAGTGAGGACTTTCTGTTTTTACTTTGCTTAATGGACCTTGAAGCCTTGAATACGTCAACTCAACGTTTAATAAATGTTTCAACGCTTCAATTAATGACTTTCGTTGTCTGCGGTTCGCCTACGCGCCTCTTTACTTTATCGAAAGAGCTCCGAGTTCATAACTGGTTAGCTTACCGCCTGCCGTCGCATCATCTCGTTAAAACGGGCAAGCGCAACATGCGAGAGAACGACCCCAAAAGACATCTTGATCCCCGCTTTATGGCCGCTTGTTTATGAATCGAGCGCTTCGTTCGGGGGCCGCTTGAGCCGCTCGTTTCGCCCGTTTGATTCGATTGCCGCTTGCCCGTTCACGTGTGTTCGAATCCGCCCGCTTGCTTCCGGGCGGCCGCCGTTTTGACCTCCAATCGGCCCGCTCTCCTCTTCTTTTCGTCCTCCGGCCGCTCCCCGCTGTTCCCACCTTCCTCTCCCTCTCCGCTCCGAGTGCGAACGGCGATCGTCAACAAAATCATCAATTTTGATTGGCAAAAAGCGAACGGCGGCCGGAACGAACGGCAGTTGGACCTTTCGGAACGGCACTCACTCGCTTCTTTCCGAACGGCCGAGCGATTTGAACCTCGTTCTAATTTGAAAGCGGGCATTTCTTCTTTCTATTGCCCTCCGATTATGCCCGTCCGTGAGCGCTTGCGATGGCAGAAGTCCGCGGAGAGAAACGCCGAATGGGAGGTTGTCGGTTTAGTGGCGGAGGAGGTGGAAGAGGCGGCCGATCACGTCAAACACACGACCGCCGGCAGCCGCAAGCCCGCCGGAAGACAGCCGCCGCGCAAGATGGCCTTTGAGTCGATCAACGTGCGCATGACGCGCTCCAACCCGCAAATTCCGTGGGGCTTCGAGTTGCAGCAGCGGGCCGGCAACGAGCTGTACGTGGCCAAGGTGAGTTCATTGCAGTGATCACTCGTACTGCTCTCGTTGCAGCTGGAGGGCGGATCGATGGCCGAGAAGGCGGGCATTCAGCAGAACGACCTGCTGAACGAGATCCTCAATCAACGCAACCTGACGTTGAAGTTGGCCAACGACCGTCTTCGCTCCGCTCTGGAGATCACGATGGTCCTCCGACGGCCCGTGAACGACTCGCCGTCGCTGCCGTGGGCGCTCAAGGAGCAGGGCGGCGGCCGGCTGCTCGTCGAGCAGAACACGCAACAACGAGGCGGCGGCGGGCATCAAGTGGGATACCAGGGACAAGTAAGTGGAATTCTTGAGAGCTTTGGTCATCCTCTTTGTATTTCTGCAGGTCTCCAATGGTGCCGGAGTGGACGAGATCGAACGTCGCCGCTTCCAGCGCAACATCACGGAGACGCGAGCGGTCGGCGAACTCCCGCCCGGCGTCCAGCAATCGAAGCAACAGCAGGCGGGCGCGGAGGTGAACTTCGACCAGCTCCCGTACAACACGACCACCCACAAGGCGGAGGGCAACTCGTCTTGGGATCGCGAGGACGGCGGCGTCCATCGGCACTACGAGTCGAAGCGCTCGTACACCCGCACGGAGAGCTCGAGCGTGCCGCCCGGCGGGCTCGGCGGTCAGCAGACGAACGGCCTCGTCCAAAACTACCCGCCCACCACCCAGTCGTACGGCGGCGAGAGCGTCTTGTACCGCCATCACACCGGCGACGACCAGCGAGCGGTGACCGGCGGGCAGCAGGGGCAACAATCGATTGGTGGACGGCAAGAAACCCCTCGGACGATTAGCGGAGGAGGAGGAGGAGGTGAGTGGCGTGGAGGGAATGCCTGCTGTAATCCATCGGAATGCTCGTCTGATTTCAATCGTTTTCAGGCGGGTACACGCAAACCCAACATCAAACTCAAAGCCGCGCGGTCCCCGGCGGAGTGCAGTACGTGACCAAAACAACGACGACGACCACCTCCTCGTCGAACGGCGTCCCCCAGCCCGGCGGCCAGCAATACGGAGGAGGGCAGCAGTACGGCGGGCAGGTGCACCAGACGGGCGGCTCGCAGACCACCGAGTACTCGACGCGAACCTCCAGCAACCAGCAGCAACAATTTGGGAATCAACAGCAACGAGGAGGCGGCCAACAACAGCAGCAGCAGCAGTCGTACTCGTCCTCGACGACCGCCGCCTACCCCCGCTTTCCGCAGAATCAATACAACCAGGGAGTCCCCGAGAATCACTACGAGGAGCACAAGCGGATCGCGGGAGTCGCCGGCGGCGTGCGCAGCGTCGACGCCGCCCGTTTCGCGCCCGGCCAGCCGCCCGCTAACGCGCCCAACGCCTTCGCATACACCAGCGGGCAGCAGCAGCAGCAACCCCAAGGCCAACAGTCGGCGTACACTCAGCAGACGACCCAACGACCGCAAGCGCCGCCCCATCAGCAGTTCGGCGTCCAGCATCGTCGCGACGGCAGCAGCGGCGGCTACCAACTCCAGCAGCAGGTGTACACGAAGCAGCCGGCCGAATTCGTCAGCGGGCAGGGGCAGCAGCAAAATCAATCGAACGTTCAGTCGGGCGGCCGGTCGACTCAATTCTTCCAGCAGCAACAGTCGAACGCTCCGCCCCAGCAACGACAACCGAGTGGCGGGCAGTTCGGCGGAGCGAACGAGCGGGAAACCTCGATCTACGACGCTACTGGAGCGTCCTACGAGCAGCAGCAGCCGGCGGGCGGATTTGAGCGGGCGAGTCGGTCGCGAGAAGTCGGCAACTTCCGCACCGGACGGCCGCCCTTCGATCAGCAGAGTGGAGGTGAGGGTCGGCTGGTTCCTTCGCTCCAGCACCGTTCCGCCTACACGTCGCCCCAACGCTCCCGCTCGCAGCCGTACGGACGGGCGCAAGCCGCGACGCCCAAGCCGGCACCCGGTAAGAGGGGAGGGATCGAGCAAGGGGATTCATTTCCGACTGATTGATTCATCCACTTGCTTCTTGCAGGTCCGCCCGTCTACTACATCCCGCCGCATCCGCGGACGTACCGCGAGCTCTCGCCCTCCGCCTCCGTCCTCCACCTGCAGTACAACTCGCCGCTCCAGCTGTACTCGCCAGAGGCGGCCGCCGAGGCCTACCGGCAGCAAACCGAGCAGGAGCTCTCGTTCTATCCGTAAGCCACTTGATCGATTCAAATTGGAAGCAATCGATTGGATGTTCAGAGAAGGCCCCGGCTTGGCCCCGCACCGCCCCGCCTACCTGGACTCCGAAACCCGTCGGTTGATCGCGGAGGAGGAGCGCGGCGGGCGAATCCGCCAGTCGATGTCGCCGATCCAAAGCGGAGCGATGCGGCGGATTGCGGCCGGCGTCGGAGTGCCGTTGGATTGAACGCGAAAAGGATCTACTTTTGGATCGAGTGCGTAGTTCCCCCGCTTCTCTCTTGCTTCTCGCTAATCAACGCTTATTTATCTTCTGTCCCTTCAAATCCCCCCTAGATCCAACAAAAAGTAGTGAGCTCCTTTCCGTCTAGCCGCCCGTCCGGTCCGTCTGCCAACAGTCCGCCTCGGTGATCCCCCGTCTCCCGCTTTCTTTCGAATAAATCGAATGGATGAACAGACCGACAGGAAGAAGAACGAGTGTTTATTGCGGACTGGACGAAATGCCCACGATTTCATCCGAACGGTGCGGAGAACAAGACGGGAGGAAGTGAGTGCAGAAACAGGAGGAGGATCAGTGCCCGTAGCTGAAATCGAACGAATTAATTCGGGAAGCAAGCAGGGCGGAAGAGATTGATGGCCGGCGAGTGCCCACTCGACGAGCATCTCTTCATGAAATGCGAGAACTCACCGTTGGAAGTCCCACTCGCTGAAAGCAAGGCGGAAATCAATGGAAGGACCGAAGCGGAGGGAACTCACCGGTTGTCCAGCGGACACACCTGCCGCGTGCGCAGCCAGCGCGAGATGCAGTGGAAGTGGAAGGCGTGATTGCAGGCGCCCCACGCGACGTTGCACTCGTCGTTGTTGCTCGTCGCCTGAACACGCACGGAAATGAGAGGAACCGAAAGGATTTCCGACCTGATTCGCTTGGCACTCGATGCAGAGGTCCATGATGTGGTTGCGGCAGATGGCGCACGTGTCCACGACGATGTCCCACGACCACAACGCCACCGCGTTCCACTTTTTCACCTAAACGACGAGGAATAAGCGAAGGAAGCAGGGGGGAACGAACCTCGAAGCGTTTCTTCGACGAGCTCGCCGCCGGCTGGTCGTCCACCTCCATTTTGACGTCCGCCATCGTGCTGCGAGTATGGGGGACGATCTGGAACGAGTTCAGAGACAATTGGAAGGAGTACAACGATGTGAATCGAGCAAAACGCGCGTTGATGAAATTTGGAGCGGAGTCGGAAGAAATCCGGGAATTTCGACCGAATATCCGGCAATTTTCTTCGAACCAATGATTTCAGATGCCAGCTGAGGAACTAGAGAACGTTTTGCAAAAATTACCGCCCTCCAAGCCGGCTACTTCCTCATGAATTCGCAGCAAAAGAAAACGATGAGAAAGCGGAGGGCGAGCGACGCGGCGGCCCACGCCCCGCACTTCGCTCCCCCCCGCCAATCAACGGCCGAGAACTCCGTTCACACAGCGCTTGGGTCTGCTTGGGCGTCGGCTGCTCTCGCGCTTTCGGTCGATCGATTGGCGTCGATTTCCTCTCCGCTCGGCCGTCGATCATGGCCCGGCCGAAAGGAAAGCCGCCGGCGGGCGTGGGCGGGCGCAAACCGACCGGCCCGCCGATGAAACCGAAGAAATTGGCGAAGAAGACGGTGAGTCCTCGATTTCCTTCAATTTATTCCATTCCTCCTTCAGTACCTGTGCTCCGTGTGTTCGACCACCTTCTTCACGCTGCTCGAGCTCCAGGACCACCTGAAGGCGGGCCACCCGACGCCGAGCGAACAACCGGCGCCCGCAGCGGCCGCAATCCCCGCGCACCGCGTGCCGAATGTCGTCCCGAAGCCGCAAGCCGGTCGCGTGGTCAAACCTCCTCCAAGGCAGAAGAACCCGGAGAGATATGTGAGTTACTTTCAAATCCTTCTTCCATTTCGATTTCCTCGCTTTAGTGCCCGTGCACGATTTGCAAAGAGCCCATCGACAAGGTGAACCTTCACCAGCACAAAAGCATGAAACACTTGGCCTATCCGACCTTCCCCAAAGGATGGGTGTTTCTCTGCAATCAGTGCGACTATCGAAGTCCCGATCAGGAGACGCGCGATCTGCACGTGACTTTCGAACATGGATGTGATCCGACGGAAATGCGGGCCGTTTTGCTGGCGAAAACTCGAGTGAGTTGACGGTTTGATCGCGTCATTTTAATTCGTTGCAGTTCCGATGTCTCTACTGTCCGCACGCCGCTGCCGCTCGCAAGACTCTGGGAGAGCATTGTTTCGAGGAGCACGCGGAGCAGATGGAGGGAATCGGCGCGTTGGTGCCCGTGGAACCGCATGCGCCGCCGGAGAACGAGGCCGTGGGGGCGGCCAACAAGCGAATTCTCGCAGATCCTGTGAGTTTTCTTCGAGTTTTTTGTGTACGAACATTTTTTGCAGCGACGATGCAAGACGTGCAAGGCCTTCCACGAGAGAGCGGAGACCTACAATCACTTGCACTCCGTTCATTTGGGTCGTTTGAGTGTGTCCGGAATGATCTACTTGTGTCCGACTCGACCATGTCTCTACCGTTCGGCCGACATCAAGGAGCGGGATCAGCACGTTCGCGAGAAACATCCGGCCGTCGATCTCAACGCTCCGCTTGTCACTTGGTTGAAGAAAGATTTGAAGGTAAGTCTTCCTCTCATCCTCTTGTTATTTGGTGGCTTGCTTGCATTCAGTATCACTGCACTGGATGCACGCTTTCGTTCCACCAAAGATCGCAGCTGAAGGAACACTTCGAGCGAGAGCACAAGCCCAGGCCGAAGCCCACCCCCGAGTCAAATTCCGCGACGAAGCCCACGCCCAAGCGCATCGTTTTTGTGGAGGACGACGACGAGGAGGAAGGCGAGGACGGAGAGCAACAGGAGGAGGTCAAAGAGGTGAGTTTCCGGTTGATTTGATCCCTCTTACCCTTCGTTTGCTTGCAGGAATCTTCCGACGACGACAGCGAGGAGGAGGAAGAGCGGAAGGAAGTGGCCGAGAAGCTGGCAAGTTTCCTTCACACCGTTTGATTTATTTCTTTCTCTCGTTTAGAACGCCGTGAAGTCCGAAGAGGAGGAGGAGAGCGACACTTCCGAGGACGAGCCGCCGCCCCGGCCACCGATCAAGACCGAAGTCCAAACGCCGCTCGTTCCGGTACGTCCATTTGCTTCGATTTCTTTTGTCCACTCCTCCGTTTAGGCCGTCGGATCGAAACGAAGCCGGCGCGACGAGCCCGTGGTCTTCGCCTCGTTCTCGACGCCCGCCGAGCCCGCCGTTCCGCTCAAACGGCCGAAGAGCGAAGTCCAACGGCCGGCCGTCCCGCCGGCGCCCGTCGCAGTCGCCCGGCCGCCCACTCCGCCCGTCGAGACGAAAGCCTTCTTGCGGATGAACAGCCGCCGGGTTCCCCACCCGCCGGCCGTCGCGAACACGCGAGCGAACGCGGTGGAGATCGTGCGCCCTTCGAACGGCCACCTGCCGCCCACTCGCGTGCCGAACGGACCGCAAAGCGAAGAGCGGCCCGAGTCCGCCTTCTTCCTGATGAACACCCTGCTCACCCACCCGCCGGTCATCTACTACGACTACGAGAATGTGAGTCCCCCTTTCATTGCATGGATAGCGAGTGATCGTTGCTTCCAGCTGTGGCCGAAGTACGGCGCGCTGCCGATCACCGTGTGGAAAGCGGCCGCCCACTGCCATGTGCTCTTCCTCCGGCTGAAGACGGCCGAATGGCACGGCGAGCCGCAGCTGGGCGGGCCCATCGTCACGTCGTCGATGCTCCGCTTCGAGGCGCCCCGCAACGCCGACCGCGACTCGTTTGTGCTCGGCTTCACGAAGGAGCAGGCGGAGGAGGCGGCCGCTCGGCTGCTGATCGAAACCAACCGCCACACGACCTTCTCCGAGTTGATCCACGATCTCGTGCCCTCGCTTCCCTTCGACTCGGCCCTCCTGATCACTTCGGATGCGGACCGTGAGTCTCTTTCCATCTTCCTTTCGTTCATTTGTTCGTTGTGTTCAGGACAAACGGCGGAGGCCCTCGACCCGACGACCTCGAGCGTCCAGTACCACGTCGTCTAACCGGTGGATGCCCGAAGATTCCCGTAGATTCCAGCCCCATCTAATCAGAGCCCCGTGTTGTTCGCTCGTTTGTTTTTCCGTTCGATTGTTGACTGTTGTTGAATGCTTCTCGTTAAATTCGTTGCTAAATACGTTCATCGGCTCGATTAATTCGATGTGAAGGGGGTTTATTCTTTGGTTTCAAGTCAGCAGCAGCAAACAACGAGAAATGGGATGGTCGTGTTTATTTGCGGGACAGATAGAGGAATGGAGTGGACGAAGGGGATAGATGAGAGCAGCAGCAACTAGATGGAAGCCAGTGAGTGAGAGAATGAACGATCTTTCCATTCGAAAGAAGTTAGATTGGAAGGGCAGCCCTTTTGTTTCTCCGTCGACGTGACCGAAGGTTCTTCCTTGGATCGCATTGGTTTTATTTCCGCACCGTCGACACACAGACGAGACGTTCGATTGGCACATCAGTGGAGTTTAATCGAAATGAAAGAAAGGAAGAACGAAACAAGAGGACGAAGAAGAAGTGAGTGGCGGTCGTTGAACTAAACGGTCGGGTGGTGGGTTGGCGGGGCGCAAGCGGACGATTGTTGATTGTTGTGCGGAAGGGCGAGCGGTCGGCGATCTCCGCTAACGAGGCGTTCGCTCTTCTTCTCTTTTCCGGTGATGAGCAGCCGTCTATCTTCTGCAATCGACCGAATTCCGTCAAGCTCTGGCTTCTCGGCACACTCACCGCTTCCCAAAGTGCATGAACTCGCGGCCGAACTGGTCGGAGGAGGAGCGCTTGCCAAAGTGCATGAATTCCCGGTTGAAGTTCTTCTTGTCGGCGATGATCTCTTCGAGCGGGATGTCGCGTTTGCCAAACGGCATGAAGGCGCGGTTGAACTGAAAGCAGGCGGGGATGAACGGATGATTCACGGAAGAGAAAGCACTCACGTCGCCGTTGAAATCGTACAACTCGGCGGCCGGTACTCGCTTGCCGAAGTGCATGAACTCGCGGCTGAACTCGGGATCGCGCTTCTCGCCGCCGACTGAAAGAAAAGAGGATGAAGAATAGCTTCAATCGAATGCAAGGATTGCTCCATCCCCATCGCTTCGTTTCAAAACTTACAGGGAGCGGAGTGAGCGCAGAGGGCGGCCGAAACGACGAGGAGGACGAGAGCGAACAGGTGATCAAGGCCCATCATTTGGAGCGGGGACGAGGAAGCGATGAACAGGGCGGGCGACGCGTGGACCAAGACGTTGAGACGAACTGAAAACAGCAAATGAACCGTGGTTAACGGGCGAGATAGACGCAAAGAGTGACTCGAAAGCCCACGATCGGAGATCTCGGAGCAGGAGAGAAAGCTCCGAGGAAGGAGCGAAGCACGACTCGAAACGCGATTCACTCGCCGTTAAGTACACGCCCGCTTTGTTTTGGTTCCTGTTCGAACTTCGAAGTTCGCGGAATTCGAGGACGTTCGTGAGTGACGAGCGAAAACAAACGAAACGGCGGACAATGAAGCCATTCGAATCCAACCACCCGCCGTCCCGTCTGCCGGACAATGCGGGAGGTCGATGAAAAGCGGCGTACAGTTCGGATTCGCCGAACCGCTCGGCTATACGACCGGCCGTACGTAATCCGTGCACGCGATGTCCACTTGGGACTTCGCGGAAGCAGGAGTGCTAAACACGCGACGTTTCCGAAAACACGCGGACGATTCGTAAAACGAGCGCCGATCCGCGGGCCAAGAAGTCGTGAGCTGACCGCCCCTCCGCGCGTCCATCCGCCGAATGCCCGCCATTGAAGTCCCCTCGCCTCGGTTTTAACAAACAAACGGGAGGCCGAAGGGGCGGAGCAAAGGCGGCCGGCGGGCATTTGGAGGCGGGGCCACGGGCCGTGGGACGCGTTCCAAAAGTGACGCCGATCGAGTCGAGCGGGCGGGCGGGCGGGCGGATTCGAATTGAATCGAGCGGCGAGTAATGCGGCGTGTAATTGAGTCAAAAACGACGGAGAACTCGGAGATGAGTGCCGAGAACGAGCGGACCGAAAAGGAAGCCGAAGATCGATTCGAGTGGCCCGCCCGTTTCGTCGAATGGCAGCCGCTCGTTTCGCTGAAATCGTCTTTGAGCAGCGTTTCGCAACACTCGACTCTTCGAAAGCGAGCTCTTCTCGTGCAATCCAATCAAATCCAAGGGGATGACGAGCGAAGAGGTTGGGCACGAGAGGACGTGTACGCCGCTTTTTTCGTCGAACTCATCAAACGGCCGTCCGACCGCTCTGCTTTACGGAACGAGCGGAAAACTCATCAAATTGCGGGCCGGCTCTTCAGAATCGTTTTCTGATTACTCGGCCGCCCGCCCGCGGGATGCCGCCGGCATTTGCACCCGCTTTTACGAACCGCGCGCCCAACCGAACGGATTCGAATCGAGCAGTCGGGCGGAGCGGCGAGCGAGCAAACAGAAAGCCGTGTGATAAGACGAGTGGGCGGCGGGACGAGGAAGAAGAACGCGTGAAATGAGGCGAAGAAGTGGCGGCTTTCGTGCGCTCGAGCGGATGAGCGGCGCGAAGCCCTACAGAAGGCGGTGTTTAGTCGCAAAAGAACGTAATGCGGGCGTCTCAAGGACCATCCACTGCCCGAAGGCTTCCAATCGACCCGGAGAGCGCCTGAAGTTGCGGGCGTGAAGAACCGCTTCCACGTAGTCGATCCTTCGGAGACGTCACCGAAGCCGGAGTTCACTCGTTCGTGACCCGAAATACACGCGACCTTTGACAAGCGTTCTCGGAATGACACCCCCGACTACGCCCATTCTTCCCACGTCTCACACACGAACCGAATCGAAAGTTGTGGCTAGAATCCGCGGATTACCGCCACTCTAATCCCGCGTACGCGGGCGTACATTCGACACAACACTCGGCTGAGCGTAAGCAAGCGGGGAAACAAAGAACTCCTCCGCACATCAACGGCGACATCCCGCGGGAAAACAAGTCGATGTTTTGGGCAGACGTCTGCTCTCAAACGTCATCCACACGCCGCCGTTCGGTTCGGTTCTTTCGAAATCCGAACGGCGGGATCAAACCGCAGTTTATTCAGCTGACTTCTCCCACTCATAAGACGAACGAGAACTACAGTAAGACGGCGAGTTCTCTCGTACCCGCCGACTGTTCATTAATGAGAGTCCGTGGAGAGCAGCACGCTCGGGTGTTGTCAACATGATTCGAAACGCCCACTGAATGCCCGCGGGAATCCTTCGAAACCTCCCACCTTCTGGCTGTTTTGATTCGAGTGTTTTGCGGGAGAGCTTAGTGCAGAAACGGTGTGAATGCGTGGGAGTGTTGCTCGAAAACAAGCTCCGAATTCACCGCAAGACTCATTCGAATGTTGGTGGTCAAGAAGGAGCGGAAATCAAGTGAGAGAACGTGGGAGAATGATCTCAGCGAGGCGAGTGGCACCTTCCGAGCGGTAGGTGAGAGGTCAACAGTTGGAAGCGAACAGACCAATTGGGCCAAGTCCAATAGAATCCCACGGTTCAATTCTGACAATGAAACGCGTGCTGTACCCAAGCACGCCCGAATTCCGATCGTCTCGGCGGGCGTCTCCTCGCGACAAATTCCGTCAATTTGCGACGTCAAATTCGACGCCGCCGCTCGCCCGCCGGACTTCCGACACACGTGCGGTTGAGCGGCCACAAAAGAAACAAAGCGAGCCGTTCTTCTGCCGCTTGTTGCTCATTCGAGTGGTTGACGGTCAAATGGGAGCTGTCATCAACACGAGTGGTCGCTCAACATTGAACGTTTGCCCGAACATCCACAAGAAACATTGGAGCGTTCTCGTCGCACCTGCCTAATTTCTTCTCGATTTTCAGTTCCGAGATCCTATTCCCGTGAAACATTCGGTATTTATGACTTGCTTCGATCGGAAAGGTCGCCCCCGTTTACGCAAAACAACCGCCGACATTTCCCCTCTGTTTCCCCGCTTTGTCCCTTGCGGCAGGTGGAAGGCGGCGGGCGAAAGTGCGAGGGCGTGCGAACCTGACCGCCGAAACCATCCGGCCGGCCAGAACGCTCATTAGCCGCCCGTCGCGAACTTTCGATCCAAACTCCAAACACAGACGACAAGCCGGCTGGTCGACGGAAGCAGCGGCCTACGGTAAGCAGGGGATTGCTGCGAGAGGACGTGCGTAAACGAGTGCAAACCGCGAGGAAACACCTGCAGCTAAACAAGCGGACACTCCACTTCTTTTTCGGCCCAAATGCCGCCACTTCGGCCTCAACAATTCATCGCCGTCGCCCCAATTTGCAGCGAACTTCCGAACATCCAGCCGGCCGACGGTCGAATGTTGCAATGAATTCGCTCCTATTCGTTTCTGCCCCTCGGAACGAGCGGAATGACGAGCGCGAAGCGAAACGAACGGCCGGAAGCGGCGGCGGCGAACAATCGAAATCCAAACGCCTTGCAGCGTTCCCCGTCGCCCCCAATTGTTTGCCCTCAATTTGAGGCTCGTAAACGGGCGACCGGCCGAGTGGGCGCGTTTCAATTTGCTTTTTGCCCGCGCGCGGAGTGGACAGCCGAATGGAGCGGCCGCTCGCTTGGCGGAGCATTCGGCCGGCCGGAGCGGCCGGACGGCTCGAATTCTCGGCCGCCGGCCAAACCAACGAAATTCGCCACTCGTTTCGACAAATTCGGCCTCGTTTCGTAAAATTCGGTGCGGGAATTCGGCGAACTAAACGGTGGCACTCCCGATGGCTGCAGTCGGCCGAAAGTCGATTCGATTAGCTGGAGGGCGAAAAGGGCGAGGGATCTCGGAGGTTACCGCTTCACTTGACGCCTCCGTGCGTCATCCCCTCGCTTCTCCGATGATCAGAAACCTCGGCTCCGAACCGAACGACTCGCATTCCCAACGGCCCAATTTGAAACGAAAGAAATGACTCCAACGCGCACACGTGTGCAGGCGACCCCCCAACGACCTCCCTGCTTGCAGCGCCGATTGCCCGCAAGATCCCACGAGATGGCGGCCGGGTGACTCCCGATGGAATCCGTCGGGTCCAATCGACCGACCGAGTGCACGGAGGGTGCAAAAGAACTCCCCGAACGTGTGTGTTTTGTGCACGGCGGCCAATTAGAGCGACCTGTCGGTCAGTTTGACTTCCGGTTCGTCCCCGTCTTCCCTCCACTCGTTCGTTCGTTCGTCATCCCCCGCCCGCTTTCTTTCGAGAACAATCGGACGCCCGTGGGCAGTCGGCGATCGGCCCGCTTTGTTCGTGGCCGTCGAAGCGCGACGGCGGACGCGTGAACGCGACTTTCGGCGGAAACAGTTGAAAACAAAGGTGGGAAGGAGTGATGAAACACGGAGCTCCGAGATGAAACAAGACACGCGGGCAAGCAATCGCTTTCTCCATTTTAGCTCGTCAAACTAATCACACTTGCATCGTCTCAACAAAACAAACTTAAAAGCAGAAGCCGGCCCTCGAATGCGCGACCGGCGGTCGTCTTCGGCCGCATTCGAGCGGGAAATGCCGACAGAACGCCGTAAGCAGCAACAGGGAACCCGAAGAAGCGGCTCGATTGCAAGATGGCCGAAATGTTCGTGACAAAGCGGAAGAAACATGCGAGACTTTCGTCTGCTCCGTTCATCCCCGAATGCGAGAGCCGATTCGAAGCGACAAGGCGGAATTCGCCGTTAGAATCCGGCGCTCCCATGTGCTCGGGCGCAATGAGAAGCAGCGGATGCCATCGACGGCAGCGGTTTCATGCATCCACCCTTCCCTAACTACATTGTGCACTTTTCTTTTCACCAATTAATTGTTGACCGACGCTTCGTTTTGTAGTCCCGCGGGTTAAATGCCGATGGATTCCCGCTGAATTCCGATGGCTTCAGTTAGCTGCTTGACCGCGAGCCGCTCACTCGACCGATTGGCCGCAAAGTGGGCGAAACGAGGCGGAAAATCGCCCACCTGCCCGCCCGCCCGCCCGCACGCGAGCGGCGGCCAAATTGGACGATTGCAATCCTCCGCACTCGCCGCTTTTCGGAATTCCGAGCACTCCGGCGGCCACTCGACGACCGCCGAGCGCCGTCACGAACGTCACGCTTGCTTTTCGGTTCGAAAGTGATGAGTTTTGACGCCCACCCACCCGCCCGCCCGCCCGCGACCCGCAGAGAAACGAGTGGGTCGGGTGGACGTGGAAATAGACACGATTCGAAGAAGTCTCCGGCGGAGGAAGGCGAGAAGGAAGAAGAGGCGGAGTGGGAGGATTCACGGACGTGTGGAAACAAACAACGAGCGCGTGGAGAACGTGACCTACAGTAAACTCTGCCGATTCGAACCTCGAAATAACCTCCGAATTCCGCCCGTCTTTCAACACACTCGTCATCGTCTTTGACCACTCGAAAACAGATTTGTTTGCGAAGAAGCGGGCCGACCGTTGGCGCTGCGGGATTCCCGCCGGGCCCTTCGACGAGATTTCGGTCGGCGGAGCGAAAAGAAGCGACTTTTGGGTGTTCCTTTCGACTTCTGCTCCCATTAGTCATCCGTCCCGTGCCAAAAGAAGGCCGAAGAGAACACTCGCAGTCCACGGGGATTCGCGAGTGGTCGAACGTTTCCAACGGCCGATTTACTTCCGGATTCCCCGTTGCGTCGAGTCGACCGGCCGTTGGAATCCCGTCGGGAACGACTGGCGGCAAATCCAAAAAAGATGCACACTTTGTCAACTGAATGTGGCTCAAAGAGAAACTCGCTGCTTGCCGCCAGTTGACCCACACGTCGACTCTTTAGAGGGCAAGAATTGCTCTCGAAACTCTACCATCTGTAGCCTCGAAGTGCATGACCTCAATCAACCCCCGTAATCGACCAGTGCCCTTTTAGTCTTCGATCTCGATTGGAAAACAAAGCGGAAGGCCAAATGCGGACATTTCGAGATCGTTTGCGTCAATCTCGTCGGCACCCTCGTCGTGATGTCCCGAGGGCACAATTTCCACGAGAGGAGAGAACTCATTAATCTCTCCTCCGGAAGTGGAGGGAACGGAATGATGCGACGAGTTCAAACCAAACGGATGATGAAACGAGTGCACTCTTCAACGGGATTGGAAGCCAATGAAAATGAGTGCAGGAGGCTGTTGACGCTTGCTCCGTCCTCCCACTTCGAGCCGAAGAGTTCCGCCTCAAATCGAGTTACAACCACATGCGGTTAATCACCCCTGGATTCAATTCGACTAGTTGTTTTGACTAAAAGCCAATCGAATTGCCGGTCGTCTTTGCAAACAAGAGCGACGTTCTTTTCGGAACCCCCAATTGTTGGTGCTGCACTCGACACCAAAAGAAATGAACGGGTGTTCCTTGCAAATACTCATTGTCTGCAAAACACCCGGAAGACTGCAGGAGTGGAAGGACAATTGCAGACTCTAGTCTATCGACAGTCCGAAACCCACAATCCGTCTGTCAGTTGAACAAAGAACCCCCACAATTGGGTGCTATCCGAGCTGGAAGACTCATTAACAACTGGGAAGCCTTACTACAATCGTCTCCTGGTTTTTAATTGAAAAGAAACCCGACAAACTGGTGGAAGAACTGACCGTTACGGCGGCCTTTATCATTTCGCTCCGGTTAATCCCCCTTTCTCATCACTTTCCATCAACTTTGGAGTGGCGTTTGCAGGAATTGAAAAGCTTCTTTAGATCACTGATGCCTTAATCCGAGTGGAGAATTCGTTTGCATCTTTGGCGCTCTACGAACTCTTGACCGCCTTCTTCAGCCCAACCCCTCTTTGCACTCCTCCGCATCTCCACTCGACATTCCCGCACATTGAAAAGAAATCACGTACAGCACGCAGCAAGCGGATGATTGAGTGGGTTGGAGGGAAGCCAGCGAATGACGTTCGAGTGGGCGCCGTCGAGATGAATCGGCCCGTTGTGTGGCGCGTGAGGTTCGAATTGAAGACGAGCAGAAGATTGATGTAAAGCGGCGATTGAAGTGGAATCGCAGATGGAATGGTTGGTACGGTACTTTTCTTTTCTCCTGCATTGAAGACGAAATGTTCAAGACGACGAGCCAAGTTTCCGTAAGGGTTGGAAAGCGGGCATGAAAATTTTAATTCCCGCGTTTCTTGACGCAAACACTTCCCATTCCTACTTTAAGCTGCTCGTCAGCGCCACGTTGAAGTGGTGATAAGACGTGGTAATCCTCCCGCTTTCGTTCTTCAAGACGTGTTCAAGAACACGAACGAAACTTTGGCGCTCACTGCTTCGTAACCCTTGAGCCAACTGCATTCAAGCAACAACTACCCATCGAAAGAATTAGGTTGCGTGGAGAAAAAACTGTAGGCGGAAAGCGGAGAGCTCGACAGACTAATGGATCTTCTGGAGCGTGGGAATCGAATCAAGTCAACCCACTCGCATTCTCCACCTGAACTCTGCCGTCATGCGCAACGAATGGGTCGTTCTTGACGTTTCACGGAGATCGAGTAAAGACAGAAGCTCTAGACTACGTACAGTCGTCATCCGAGAACTTAACGGAAGAAAAAAGAGGAAGGAGTGTGGTACAAGAGTATTGTATTCTCGCCTCGTTTTAACTTCCGCACATTTCCGTCGGCATCCCACCGATTGCCGCGTTTAAACCGCCGGGGAGCAAATTGACTTACCGGCGGCGCCCAAACGGCCGGCCGAACGGAAACGCGGCGGGTCGTCTTTCCGCCGACCGGCCGGCCGGTTTGTCCTCCGGTTTCCCACTTCTTTTCGGAGGAGAAAATTAAAATCCGTCGATTGGAACACAAACAACGCCCTCCGGCCGCCCGGCCGGCCGTTCAACACTCGAGACGCCCACGGACGGGCGGCCGCTTCAAAACAACGTCCTCGAATTTCCGCCCTGACGTCGGCTCGAAGGATTCCGATGGAAGGAAGTTAAAATCCTTGAACAAGCGGCAAGAATAAACGAACGAATGAATGAATGCTGCCGAACCAATCGAGTAAACACCTCATCTTATCCCGTCTTCGTTCACCCAACCGTTCAGAACGTGTTTCGAAAGACCGAATGAGAAAGCTGGGGTAAACGGCCGCTTTTAGGCGCTCGTTCGACCATCAAAACCGGCATTTCGGGCTGGGATTCTCTGCCGAAAGACAACCAAAGAGGCGAGACCCTGATGGCATCCGTGGGTGTGAGTGGATCGTAAACGGCCCTCTCGCGCCTGCTCTAATGAACCGACCGGCGGGTTTATGGCCGCGGGATGAACGAAGGGAGAGGAGCGCGTGGATTAATGGCATCCGTTCGCTCGGCTTCGAATCGACATCATTCGTTGACCAGAACGATCTTCGAATGCAATTCGTTCGTCAAACAACTGCGAAAAGTTTTGCAACGGCACGTGCTTGCACGGAACACTCGTTGTTTGATGCAGCTTACTGCACTCCTGATCAACGACCGTCATTCATTCGGCATTCGTAATTCGAATTGAATCAAACAAGTGACCAATTTCTTTCAACGTTGTTAAAACGGTAAACGGCCCAAAGTGGGCTCTACAATTGAGTGAACGAGAGGAATCCACTTATACATCGAAGAACACCACTTTCAACCGCCAGAGTTTCTATTTTTGTTCGGATCGGAGTCGAAACACACCAAACCAATAGCTGTACGTTCAAATCGCCTCGTTTTCTTTTCGCTTTTTCCGCCTGTTCGTTCCGGTCGAATTAGATTACGCGCGATCGTTAAACAAGTTTGTTCGAACGATGGAGACCACGAGACGGTCGCCGCTCATCTCGTAAACGACATTCCGGCCGGCAGTAATAAATGGAATGAAGAAAGCACCCGTGAACGTCGGGCGCAAAAAGTCGGATCGAACTCCACGGCCGGCTGTGAGTCATCGGAGGCCCCGCCCACGCCCCGCTGCCCGCTCTGCGGCCCACGCGATTTGCACGAACGGCAAGCGGACGTCTTTTTCGACGCGTTAGCAATTTTCAACGAGCCAGCGTGGTGCAGTGGTTAGCATGTCACATTCCCAATGTGGAGACGAGGGCTCGAATCCCTCCGCTGGCAAACGTTCTTTTTCACCGTTCTTTCCTCCTTTTCCTCCACCGACTGCCCGCAACGTTCTCCTTTTCAGGGCGGAGTCGATGAGCGATCGAACGAGCGAGGAAAAAGCAAACGCCGTCGCTCTACCCTTCCGTAGAGATCGATTGAAGGGGCGCATGAGCCGAGTGCATGTTCCATGCGTTCTGTCCACGATTCCCCTGAGCTTCCGCCTCCCGTTGTTCGAATTGAATTAGACAAACAGAAAAAGTTCGTTTAAACTCCGGAGACCACGAGACGGCTGCCATTCATCCTAAATGGCCTTACGCGCTGCAGTGATTAGCGGACAGACAGCCGAAAGAAAGAAAGAAGCTCGGAGTGCGAGTCGTTCGGACCGCTTTGCGGGTTGGTTCACCAACTCGAAACGGAAAGCAGACGGCCGAAAGTACACGTCATTTCAGGACGCGTTTATTGTCGGGCAGTCGCTGCAAGGCAAATGAAGCGAACTAGGAAAGGGTAATGGACACTGGCCTTCATCACTGCCATTTGAACCAAAAGATTAGTTTTAAGTACCTACACCAAATGTTAACGAACAATACGAATCGCTCTGCTTGCGGTCAGATTTGTTGATCGACATGGCGTCTCAAATGATCGTCGCCTGGTGTGATTCACGTGTTTCCGTCGTGCTTCGAGCGGCTCGCCCAAATCCGTTGGAGATCGGGGATCAACGCAACGGAGCGAGAAGGCGGGCGGCGTGGAATGCGCAAACCGGATGGCCGCTCGGCGAGTCGACGAGCAAACGGGAATGCGGAGAGGCAAGTGGTGAGCAGAAGAACAACAATGGTCGGAGATCCTATCGCCCTCTCGTTCTCGCCTTCTCGAGAACAATTGTTTCTCTTTTGATTGTTGTCTGTCCAACGGATGATCGATGCGGTCATCTCACAATCAAGTGATCTTTTGCCCTTTCCTCAATTCTTTTACATTTGAACTTCGAATGCCCGCAATTAGGCGTTCGCTTGCACTCGTCATGTCCACTACGCGCCGTCTAGCCGCCTGTGAGCGGAGAATGCCGCCGGTTGATAAGCGGAAACAGAAACGAGCGAAAGAAATGAAGGGTGGACGGAAAGCTTCTCCTTTGTTCCGCTTCCAACCATCAGCTTTCGATGTCAACTGGTCGCCTAATCGTTTTGTCCTTGCTTTCGGCGAATGATTCGAGTGATTGGCTGCACGTTTCCTCTAGTTTCTGATCCCCCCAAAAGGAACTTCTCGGCGATGAGTGGGCCGCTTGTTCCACTTCTGCTTCGTACCGCTCGATGAGCCGCTTGTCTTCGTGGCCTTTCTTCTGCGGGCATAAAAGAAGCTCGAGGTTTCTTGCATCACTTCGCTTTTTGCTCGAAAATTGGCGTTCTTTGGACGAGACGCCCGCATTCGCCCGCCGGCCGGCAATTCGGTCGATTAGCCGATTGTTTCGGCGTCTGCCCTGCACCGGCCGAGGTTTGGCACGGGGCCAAGGAAGAGAGATCTTCGTTTGCGGCGAGTAATTAGCAAAATCAAAGACAAGACGGCCGTCGTTTGCATCACCCTCCGTCTTCTTCGATGTTTCTTCCGTCTTGCTTCCGCGTACTCCCGTTTTGTCATCCCCCGGCCGCTCTTATCACCGGCCGCTTGCCGCCCGCCGCTCGGAACAATCGGGAGAACAAAGAAGCGGGAAGAAGTGGCCGCCCGTCTGCTCGAATTCCCGAACGAGCGGTAGATCGGAAGTTCTCCGTTGATCGCAAGCCTCCATTCGGTCGGGACGATGATGACAATTCCTTCCATTGTCCGGGGATTAGCGGAACGGGCAAGCGCTAAGCCGCAATTGACAAAAGGCCGCTTTTTTGATTGCAATGAGGGGTTTGCGTAGTGGGTTTTGTTCTTCTGTTCATGAACGAGTCGTGTTCCACGTCCCCTTTCGCTGATCTCTACTTCGTTCGCTCCATAAAACAGCTGTTTTGCACCGCGTAAAACTTTCAACGCTACCTTCGGTCGTTGTGGAAGGGAGCCGTAAATCAACAGCCACTTCTCAGTCCTTCCCGCTTTCTAGTTCTCAAAATCGAAAAAGCGAGCGAGGGAGCGTAAAGTGCCGTTGCGCGACGACAAGGCGCTTTTTGGTTCCGCAAGTGTTCGCGGCGGTGATTTACGCGAGGAAGCGAACAGCTCGTAAATTTCGAAGAACTCGCCGCCTGCACTCCGCGCGAACCACCGGCCGCTTCGATCGGCTGATTGCGGGGCATCAGCCGCCCATGTTTAGTACGTTTCGTTTTTACTACCTTTTGTACAATGGGCTGTGTGCTGGCTATTGTGTGTTTAAAGGCCAAAACAACCGTTGAGCACGAGATACGCGAACAAAAGACTCTTCGTTTTGTTCCTTCCGGTTGATGGCATCAAAAAGCCGTAAGAATTGCGGCTTCCGCTTTGATCGCTGCCCTTTCGGCTCCATTGCCCACAAATTCCAGAAGAGATTCAATGGACACGGGAATGAAAGGAGGACAATGGATGTGAAGGATACCTTTTGTGTCCAACACACACGAGAGAATCGACCGCCGCCCCACGAATTCCATTGCTTCCATTCGGCGATCACGCGTCCTCGTTGCCTTGCGGTTTTGCATTCGATTTCGGGGGTTTAATCCGCCCGCTCTCGCCGCTCTCTTGCGGTCGACTCGCCGATCGGCCCACTCACTCGTTTCTTGCACTGCAGAGATGAGCGCGTGATGTTCTGGACTTGCTTTCTGGAGGTTGAGGAACCTTTGATCGTGGGATGCAATCACCCCGAGCATTTGGCTCGAGCATCGAGCTCTGCTGTTCGGCGAGCAAATCCCACGCTCTCCCCCGGTCCCTTCTTTTGTCCAACGAGCGGCGGGTTCGGTGCGTTAGCGAAAGCGAGCACAAACGGTGAACGCGGCAAAGCAAATCCGCGGGGCGCAAAAAGAGAGCGAAAAGGCTGAAAGCGGAGAAGCAGCGTGATTTCGAGGATCGACGAGCGTGAACGTGCGCCACGCATTCACGTTGTTTTTCGCTTTTCTGCCTGCACTTGCAGTTACTGTTTGCTTGGGATCCAGCCGACCTTCTCGGACGCTGTTCGCGACTCTTGAAGAACGAAAATCCTCGGCGCCTAATTCGCGAAACAAACCAAACAAGCGAGTTGCAAGCGGTTTTTTTGCGGAACAAAAGCCGCTTTCCTTCCGTTTCGCACTCGTCGGCGTTTGCTTTCGGGCTTTGCGCGAGACGGTTTGCGTAGGAGACGAAAAACGGCTGCCGCTTCCCGATGTTTGGAGCTCGCGGCAAAAATAAAAAGCGGATCGAAAGCAAACAAAATGAAGAGTAGAATGCCGTGTTCATTGCTGCTTTGTTTGGGCCCACCGATTTGATCTCTTCGTTTCCGCGGGCCCATTCACGGCTTTCGGTTTCGAACGCCCGACGTCGTTCTTTTGCTAATCAGCGGCCCGCCCGCAATTAGCCGCCAGAACATTCACGATGGAAAGCACACGTGAACGACGACGAGAAGGGAACGGCGGGCCGCAAGCGCAGAATGACCGTCGGCATCGTCGTTTTGGCGGTGAGTAATGAGCGCCGAGCAAACGTTTCCGCTCGGCGTTTGGTTCGCGTTCGAGTCGCGCCGCCCGCTCGTTCACGTGCACTCCCGCATTCACGAGGGAAGTCCACGCAGAAGGGGAAGCCTTTTTACGTGTTCTATACACCATTCGATTCGTCTCGTCACGCTGATTCCAAATATCTAAATTTTTTTTGCTCTTTCCTATCTAACGTGGAGTTACGGCCACGCAAAGTCCACGTTGGAGCCCCGTGCAAAAAGTGCGCGAACCCCAAAAAACGGCCAAAAAACTCGCTGTTTTTTGCGCGCTTGACGGGCGCGTTTTTGCCCTGGGGGGGTCGGTTTTGAATTTGATTCATGATCCGGGATTTCGACACAATACTGTTTGGTCAAATGGCCGAGTGGTCTACGGCGCTGCTCGCAGGGCAAGCGAGCGGCGGCTGGCCGGGGCGGAGGTTCGAATCCGCTTCGGCCGCAACTTTCGCTTTTTGAAGTTGGGGTAAATTTCTTTTTGCATGAATCGACTTGTACGATGGTCAGGAGGATACAAATCACCTTTTTGACCAAAATTCCACAACTGCGAAACTTTTTGTACAGCACTGAAAGGCGATGTTCACGCCAGGTTATCACGTTGCACAGTGGAAAGACTACTTCAGCTGGTGAATTATACATCAAAATGTTGCTCTTTGTATGTTCTTTCCACGGGGTAAGTTTGACGGTGTAAAAAGCAAAACAAGCGGAGAAACGTGGGCACCTGCGTGGGTTTCTGCGCGGGCTCCAACGTGGACTTTGCGTGGCCGTAACTCCACGTTAGATAGGAAAGAGCAAAAAGAATTTAGATATTTGGAATCAGAGTGACGAGACGAATCGAATGGTGTATAGAACACGTAAAAAGGCTTCCCCTTCTGCGTGGACTTCCCTCGTCAAAGCGGCGGCGTTCTTCGGCCCTCGATTACTCGCTTGCTGCTTCCGTTTATTACGAGGCGTTGACTCACGCTCACGATGATGCACTGGCACCTCCTTTCGCCCTCGCCGCCCCCACTCGCTTCCGCGTCGGCGTCGAAAATAAACCGGCGACTACGCACTCCGGCAGGGGGCCGGTGTGATTCGGCGCCCGCTTTGTGACGCCGAAAGATCAACGCGGAAATTCGTGGAGTGTTTTCGAACAAAAAAGGCGGGAAGCGAGTGGATTGACGAGTGACGGGCGCTCTTTGCGGACTATTTCGGATTCCAAACTGCCGGCACACTTTTTACACTCGCCGTTTGTTCCCGCTTTGCTCTTCGCCGACCACCCGCTTCGAGCAGCGTGACGTCGATCCGCTCGACGAACTCGCGCGCGCTCGTGAAGTGATCGCCGGTTCGTTCGCGCGCGCAGTGCACGTGCGCAAAAACAAGGTGGTCGGGAATCGTCGATCACTTCCGCGGATCACACGCTCCATTCATTCGTTTTTTTGCTAAAAGTGCATCCCACTTATCGTTACGCTCGATCCGGCCGCCTGCCCGCCGTCGTCTGATGGCCGGCGGACGGATCGGTTGTCTAATCGATTTCTTCGAAGGATAAAAGTGCATCTTTCTCTTCTGTTGGTCAGCGATCTATTAGCTTTCTGTGCCGTCTGCAAGGGCACGCGACTTCCATCGACCGTTGCTCCGGAAATCCTGCCGACGTTCCCGCCCGGGGCCGGCCGTTCATTAGCGGAGGCACGTGGCGGGAAGCGGGTCGACCATCCCGGATGAGTAGATTTTTCGATGCTAATTACTACGCGTTTCTCGTAATTTTAATTGGAACACGCGACAAACTCGAACGCCTTTTTCGTCCGAAAATAACACGCGCGAGTGTTCGCTTTTCGGCTCCGAATTGCGGACGCCCACGAGGCGCGCGCGGAGGACTTTTGGCGCCAATTTTCTCCTCGGTTTTACTTTTCGGATTGCGGCGGGCAGAAGTGGACGCCCGAAAGAAGAACGAGCGAGCGCGAGATGAGTCAACGGCTCGCGTGCGCACGTGTTTTCTTTTTGCCCGCTTGTTCTGCGCAAGGGTCCTGCTTGCTTTTCGACATTTCGAGTGCCCAAGCGTCGAAAAAGCGACGGCGATTTCCATACGGTTTGCAGGGCGGCGCGTTCTTTGCTCGTTTCCATTCGTTTTCGTTCACGAGCGATGACGCCTCGCAGAAAACGCGTCCGGCCGAACGGAATTGGTCGCCGCGGGGATCAAAGTCTTCTTTTTGCGCCGCGTTTTCCATTAGCGACGGCGAGCGGGATCAAAACGATCGTTTTACGGTGATCTCAGGCATTCGTTTTGTTGGCCGGATTGTTTTCGAAGTCGCGTCGATCGAGAGCGTCCTGCCGTCCGGCCGCCGTCGACGCCCGCGTTCACCCACGCGATCGGCGGTCGGAGCGCTGGGGACAAAGAAGTTTTCGCGACGATCACGCGCCTTTCGTTTCGATCGGCGGCGGCCACAACGACGGCGGCCTGTTTTTCTCGTCTCCGTGGGGCCGATCGCCCGAGATCGAAATCTCCGGCAGACCGCGTCGCCCGACCGCCGTGGCCGTTTCGATCCCCCCGCTTTGTCTTGTGACATTTCGAAGCGGCGTAAGGCTGATGAAATCAAAACAATCCGCGGGAACGAAGGATCAAGCGGCTACTGTGTCCGTCGTTGCCTAAAGTAGAGGGACGTGTGTTCGGCAACAACTACCGTCTTCTCTTTTTTATCTCAAAGCAATACGGCGAACAGTCGTAAAAGGAACACATAAGCGAGACGCCGTCATCAATCTTCGCCCTCAATTCTTTTCATTTCCGAGTGCAAACACGAACGACGCCATTGAAGCGCAAAGTTTCAATTGCTTTCTTACCATTCATTCTCCTTCCTTTCCGCTAATTGCTTCTTCTGCTGGCTATTGCAAACGGCTTTCGATCTTTGCTCGCGCCCTTCCCACTCGTCCCTTTCAATCAGCCCGTTGATTCAACGGTTTCGTGCGCAAAAGCGAGTCGACCGAGCAGCGCGCGTTTCGTTGCGGGCGGCGTGCAAAACGTGTGGATTACCGAGCGGTTTGTGCGGGAATCCGAGCGGAAAGCGAAACCGAGCGGCCGGCCGCGGCCGGTCGGCAGAAGCAGCGAGCGAGTGGATCCGAGGGGGAAGTGCGAGGCGGATGGCCGCCAGTTGTTTGCGCACCTCATTAACCGCTCGCCGCTAATTCGCCGCCCGCCGCTCGCATGTCATCCGGCGGCGACGCGCAAACAAAAAAGTTATGAGTTTGTTTACGTTGATCTTTGAACACAATCCTCTTCTCCCCTCTTTCTCCGGCTTCCTGGGCTTGTTCTTTCCGCGGCCAGACGGCTCGTTCGATTGTTCTAACGGATGGTCGAACGGAAAGGAGAGCACGAGACCAAACTTCATTCTCTTCTCAAACGTTGCAGTTTGGTGGAGTTTTGTGATGTCCGTTGTCATCAATTTCCCTACGAATTCGACCACGGCGGTTTTGAGCACACGGCGGGCGTTCGCATCGAGTGTCTGTCGGCTGGTTCGTTCGGTAATCAGTGGAGCTCTTCTTTCCGCTTCTTTCCGCTCCCTTTGAGTGTTCCTTTGTTTCTGCAACCATTCGGCCACTTTTAATCGGCTTAAGAACGACGAAAGCGGGCCGTGTGTTCGGTGATCGAGAGCGATGACATTCGAAGACGAACTTCTTATTTCAAACAAGTCGGCCACTTCTTTCGGCTTTCTTCTTGCACCCGCTTGTTTGTTCACACTTTCCGTTCGAGCCTTCGATCTCCGTTGCCGCCGGCCGGTGGGGGCGGGCGGGATCGCTGGCAAAACGGAAGAAAAAGGGCGGGAGCAGAAGGCGGGAAAGGGGCGTGTGCTCGATGTCCGCAACGACGATTGTTTGCCCACCGTCGACGGCCTTCATTCACGCCGTCGGGCGGCATCGGGGGTTGTCGAACGGTTTTAATCGTCTCGTTCCTCCCGTTCGAATTCGTCGCGAGTTTCGTGCAAACAATCTTCGAGTCGGATTGTTTGCGCTCTCGTTGCGCCTTCTTCCGCCCGTCTTTGTGTCCTCCGTTCTGTTTGACTGGTCGCCAATTGTGCGTTGAGGGCGCGTGCAAACTTACAAACCCGCGAGTAATCCGCGCGACCGGACGAACTGATGACAAATCGGTCGACCTGAACCGCTTGTGTCTGATTGGTCCCTCCTTTCTTTTAAAGCTCCCCAGCAGTCACTGCTTTTCGATCCGAACGACAAAGCCGCGAGCAAAAGCCGGCCATGCGAACAGAACGCGCGATGTTCACGCGCCACCGGCCGATCGACGAGAAAACAAGCGGCTTTCGCTCATTCTTTCTCTTCATGCCTTATTCCATTGATCACTCAATAGACAGGAGGCGCGTGTTCCCGATCGAACGGAACGATGAGGGGAGCGGGCGGAAGGTCAAAAGTCGTTCCCGCTTGCCACAAGTGGTGGGAGCGGGATTTCTTTGTTTCGGCCGTGTTTGCTTGATCGGCCGTTGGCTTTCGAGTATGCGGATCTTGGAGATGTTTTTTAAAAGTCGGCGCAAAAGAACAACGACGTCCGTGGACGTTCCTCCCGCGCTCCTGTCCGCTTTCACCCCACTGCCCTTTGAATTCATCACGCAAGCTCGAAACAACGAAGCTCGCTGTCAATTATTCGTTTTGTCCGCTCTTTTTTCGTCCTTCCCGCCCGAAATTGCCGCTTGTTCGCGGGACGAAAGCCGCTTGTGCAAACAAACGATCGGCCGAACGAAAGACGGCGGGAGATTGAAGAACGACCTCGAAAGTCGGGATTCTCCTTCCGCCTTCGAAGAAAAGGGACGAAATTCGCGACTTCCGCCGTCTCCGTCTTCCGTTGGGTTCGGGGGTAGGGCAAGGGCAATGATAGACTTCTTTCCTCACGTTCCTCCACAAGAGTTCCTCGACTGTGCCCCACATTCAACTGCTCGCCTTCTTTCAATCTTTTTCTGCAACAATCGTCTCCCTCACCTTGCGTGTTTGCAAGTGTTTCGTGACCGCCTGCAAACAAACCGAAGACTCGAGTGTTTTTTTTCAGCTTCCGCTTCCTTCCTCCGTTTCGTTTGCTGCCGGAAGAATCCACGGAGCACGCGCAACTGCCAGCAGCTTCGCGCACCGAGTGAAGCCGAAAGGTTCAAGAGGCCACGAAGAAGACGACCAGCGGCAAGATGACCGGCAAGCGGCGGGTCACAGACACCGAGTTGTGAGTTCCATTCAGTAATCAATGTGAATCAAGCTTGTTTGCACACCCTTCTGCCGAAACATCCATTGTCGGTCCTTTCGGACGTGCAATCTTTCCTATTTGCGGGTCTTCGTTCCGTTTGGCCTTTCGAACTTGCGGGGACGAGCGGGCGGCCGGCGGAAGTGCACGTGGCCGCTTGTTCGCAGCAAACTGGAGGGCTTCTCGTCGTTTGGGGGCAACAAACGAGCGTTTTGCTCCGACTGCCAAGTGCTTCTTCAAAACCGGCCGCACTCCAGCGACCGCAGGTGTTTTGCCACCAGCCGGTTGTTCTCGGTGATTCTGCCCGCAAAATGATGTTCCAACGGCTAAAAGGCGACGATTGCGACGAGTGCAGGCGGCAGTCGACCAGAAATTCGATTCAAAAGCTAAAGAAAGAGTACCGGGCATTGCGGTGAGCTCTTCACTCATCTTCGCCCTCTTGTCACTCACGCAACCATCCCTCATCCTTCCTGTCACTCTTCACTTATCTCCTCGTTTCAGCGACCCCAATTTGACGCCATGGTCGGACAAGAAGTCGTCGACCAACGGCGACGCGGCGGCGGCGGAGGGCGGCGAGGAGCTCGGCAGCTCGTCGTCGGCCTCGTCGACCACCGAGGCGATGGACGGGCGGATGATCAACGGCGAGTTCGTGAAGACGCACGGGATGTCGTGGTTCGTGTCGGGCCTCTTCCTCGTCGGTGACATGGCCGGCGGCGGGATCGTGGCGCTCCCGACGGCCGTCCAGCAGTGCGGCTTCTGGGTGGGAATCATCGTGTGCGTGATCATGGCCTTTGTGGCGACCACCTCGGCCGTCCTGCTCGGACGCGCGTGGCTCATCCTGCTGCGGCTGTGGCCCGAGTACCGCACGCATTGCCGCAAGCCGTACGCCGAGATCGGCTACCGCGCGCTGGGGCCGAAAGCGAAGTGAGTTCCCTCCACTACGATCCGTTCATCTCGCTTCGTTCAGATCGTTTGTGTCCGTTTGCCTCAACATCACGCAGTTCGGTAGGCAAATTGATTATAGAAACTCCACATAAAATAAACTTATTTTCGGCATTTGCGTGGTGTTCTTCCTGCTCTCCTCCAAGAACATCCACGACTTCATCGTCACGCTGTGGAACTCGGGGCCGGGCGTCTGCATCGTGATCCTCTTCGTGGGGCTCATCTTGTGGCCGGTCACGATGCTCAAGTCGCCCGAGGACTTCTGGTTCGTTCCTCTGCATTTCTACCCTTCTAATCCCCTCTTGCAGGTGGGCGATCGTTGCGGGCATGTGCTCCACGGCGGTGGCGGTCGTGCTGATCCTCGTGGGGGCCGGCATGGACCACGCGGCCTGCGGACCGCACCGCGGCGAGCCCGGCTTCCGGCTGATCAACTTCTTCACGGCTCTCGGCACCGTTGTGTTCACCTTCGGCGGGCATTCCACCTTCCCGTAAGCTGAGGTAAACACGCAAGTGATCCCGTTGCTTCGATTGCAGCACCATCCAGCACGACATGCGCCGCCCGGCCGAATTCACCCGCTCCGCCATCATGGCCTTTGCGAGTGAGTGGGCGGAAGAAGGGGCGAGTAACTCCACTGCTTTGCAGCCATCTGCATCTTCTACGCGCCCGTGGTGATCATTGCGTACGTGACGTACGGCGACTCGCTTCGTGATTCGATCATCAACTCGATTCAAGTGAGTTCTTCCCTTTCTTCCGCTCACTCACTCCCACCTGCTTGCAGACCGCGTGGATCCAACAGGCCGTCAACATGATGATCGCCGCTCACTGTTCGTTCAGGAGAGGGTAATCAGCAATCATCCCACTCGTTCAGGCATGCTCACTCTGACGCTCATGTTCAACCCGCTCAACCAAGAGGCGGAGGAGTTCTTCAAAGTGCCCCAAGGTTCGTCCTCTTTCCACTCGCTTCCCCCTTGACGTCTGCTCGTTCAGAGTTCGGAATCAAGCGCGTCCTGCTGCGCACGGCGATGATGCTGGCGGTGATCTTCACGGCGGAGTCCGTCCCTTCGTTCGGGCCCGTCCTCAACCTGATGGGCGCATCGACGGTCACGCTCACTTGCGTCATCTTCCCGCCCATCTTCTACCTGTACCTGAACGCCCGCGAGCGGAAGGCGCTCCAGGAGGGCGAGGACAAGAGCGAGGGCTGCAGCCTCCACGAGTTCGTTTACCAGTGGAATGCCCTCACTCTTCGGCTGTTTGCAGCGTGATCCGACTGAACAGCCGGCCGATGCTCGCCGTCTGCGCGTTCATCGTGGTCGTTGGGGTGATCGGCGGCGGCGCGGCCACCTACTCGGCGGTCGTCGAGATCACCGGAACGCACTTCGAAGTCCCGTGCTACGTGAAGCCTTTCCTCCATCACGTGGACAACCACACGGCCACTTCCACGAACTGCTGCGGCGTCTACCAGAACATCTCCGTCAAGGGCTACTCCGCGGACACCTTCTGCAACGAGCCCAAGCTCGACTTCTACGGATGAGCACGAGAGAAGCGAAGGGATTCCACAGACAACAAACAGCCTTCCTTCCTTCGTTCATCTCAACCCGAACCTTTGTGCAATCCCTCCATCCACCGGTCACTTCGTGCTCCTCTTCCTTTCGATTGACAGCCCTCCCGCTTTACTCCCGCCCGCCCCCACTACTCGAATTTCCTCCCACTTCCCGCCGTTTCTTCCTACCGGTAGACGATCGCGTTTGTTCCACGAAGTGCGTATCACAATCGAAGATCCCCCGCCTGATCGAAGATCTACACTCACTTCCCTCTCGGCGTACATATTCCTGCATCCGTTCAGTTCTGTTCGATCCCCCGTTCGTGCGATTGCTGCATTTTATCCCCCTTTCTACTCGAATTCACGGTTCGCATTCCCGTTTGAGTAAATCGACGTGTTCGAGCAGTCGTGGGTAGGATGGTCGGGTGTGGAAGAGTGTTTATTACTCAGTTATTAATCGTGGGTTCGTGCGAAAGCCATCAATCGTAAGGAAACACTTCAGTTTTGCGTCCCGGTCAGCAAAATCCACACGTTCGTCTGAAGTCTTCTTTCTCATTCGAAGCACCCACTAACCGACCGGCAATGGATGGACATGCACGTGTAGTAGACGCGGGATCGGCCTGAAAGCAGAAAGATTGAATGCTCAAAGAGTCACGAACAGCAGCCGAAGAAGAGGGCGCAGTTGGTCGCCCCGTCCACGCAGCCGTTGTTCGTGTTCTGCGGCGGCGGCTGTTGGATCAGGGCGCCTAGAAAAGAAGGAGTGGAGGAGTGGAGGCAAACTCACAGCAAGTGTCCGTGTTTTGAAAGCACACGTAGAATAGGCCCGCTTCTTGCTGCGTTGGACACTCGTTCCCGATGCAATCTGGCGAACATTAAAGTGAACGAAAGGAAATGGCCGCTTACTGTCCAGAACACGATAACCAGCAGGGCATTGCGCTGTGGTGCCCGCGTCGACGAACAGCGGGTAGAGAAAGAAAATGATGGTTGTTGGAAGGACGTTCCGCATTATTTTCCCCTTCCGATTTCCAATCCGGATTTCGGTCGTCTGCTCATCCCCGCGAACCTTGTCGTTGGCGGCCGGAAGTGCGGAGGTCAAACACGCACCGGAAAGGAAGCTGTTCGACGTTCGTTGACGAGCTGAGCGGCTTGGACAAACAGATGCGGCAAGGTCTTCGAAACGACGACGCCGTACCCTTGGGTTGTTCTTCGAGTTCATCAACGAGTCAAGCAACCAATCGAAAGATTTATGGCACTAAGTGAACGAAAGCACAAACACTATCCGTAAAATGCATCTAAACGAGTTCTACTGCACTTTGTGGCCGAAAGATCAGCCGGCGGCGCAAAATCCACACGTCAAACTGAAATCCGCACATAAATCGATCCAAAATGAAAAGAACGTACGCGCAATGTTGCTGCATGCACGTCAGATAGATGGGAGTGTTGCCTAAATGCATTCTTTTCTCTGTGCACCTCTTTTTACTCACAGTATTGAAGAAACTGAGCGCAGTTGGTGGCGCTGTCTGCACAGTTCGCGGCCGCGGGCGCTTGATCGAAAGCGCCTGAAAGACGGAAGGTTGAATGGAGGACGTCAAACGAAACGAACAGCATTGATCCATGATGCACTGGAATGCGCGACCGGCTTCGGTGGCCGTCGGGCACTCATTTCCAATACAATCTACGAACGAATGTGTGTGGTAGCCGAATGAACGAACCGTCTAGTCGAGTGTAGCCCATCGGGCATTGTTGCGCGTTAACCGAAAGGGGAACAATAAACAAGCAGAGCAATAGCAGTAGAGAGATCATAGTCGGAACGTTCAGGTTCAACTAGCGATTGAATCGACGGAGAAGAACACCCGTCCCGGTCGCCTCCTCATCCACCGGCTTCTTCGAAGGGAATTGGCAACGAACACGTGCGACAGACAACAACCGCATTGTTTCGATCGAAGCCAGCATGTTTCTAAGAACAAAGCGGAGAGAAAGACGGATTTCCATTTTTAGCCCAAAACAAGCGGAACAAAAACCAAAGCCGCCGCTCGTCTCGTCCGCATCGAACACGCTTGTTTGATGTTGGCTATCCACTGCTTTCCGCTTGTTCACGCCGCTCTCTTGTTTGCTCGAATTCGAAGCTTTCTGGCCGGTGGAAACGGACGGATTTCTCGACCGTCTTCTGCTCGTCGGCATTCAACACTCCCGCCTTTCTTCTTTCTTCCGTCTTTTGTCCAACGCTCCACTCGAAGCGACCCGAAAGAACGTCCTTGATTGCATCGGAATGGGCGCGCGGTGGCGGTTTTTATTGTCCGCTTCGCAACTTTTCGCCTCGCCGCTGACCTCCGCCGACCGCCGCCGATCGGTCGGCCGCCTTTGCGGGCGGGCGGCTCGGCAAAGGCGGCGGCCGGCGAGTGGACGGGGGGTTTATTGTGTTTAATTCTTCTCGTGCCCTCTTAATTGCCTTCATTACGAGCTCTCTTTGGCTGCCGTCGGAAGGCGGCGCTCGTCGATCATCGCCGCCTTTTGTTCGTCTTAATTTACTCCCCGTCCTTCGATGATCGCCTTCGTCTTTCAGGCGGCTCCTTTGTGGGACAAACGGCTTCTCAACACTCGAACAAGCAGCCGGAAAGAGAGAAGTTACTTAAAGCGGCCAATTGCATCAATCCGGCCGCTTCTTTCGCCCGCTAGCCGCCGGCTTTTTGTTTCTTGTGCGGCGTGCTTCCGCCCGAGTTCCCGCACAAAACGGAGCACTTTCGGCACTCACTTAACACTCCGTAAACACACTTAAACACGAGACAAATCCCGGGGGACGAACAAAGAAAGAAGCCGGCGGCGTAATGGACGCGAGTGCCCGCTCTAAACTCCCGCATTGTCCGCGAGCATTCCGCCCATCGTTTACGGTCGACTGGCGGCCGTGAGCGGCGGCTAAGCGCCCGGTTTACGGTGAGGATCGGGGATGTTCGTGGGCAAACCGACGGTGCGAGTAATTGGGATGTCCCCGCACGTGTCCTTGGGATTCGTCGTGCACGGGAGTTTACAACAACCGGAACAATAAGAAGAGTAATGAGCATCCTTGACGATGATCCCATTTTCCCGCGGCGGAAGAGTCAATAATCGAGTGAACGAATGAATGCGACGACCATTGAGAACTCCCCTCCACCTTCTTTTCTTCCTGCTGCCTCCCTTCCGATTATCCTTCCTTCCGGACGGAGTTCTCATTGCGCAATTGGCGGGCGGGAGATCCACTCGGCCGGCCCGACCGACCGCTGCTCAAGGACAAACGATCGCCCGCTCGCCTCCCGTCCGCCGATTGTTCCCAACTGTTGACAATGAGCAATTAGAAATTGAAACGATTCTTTCAACGATTATTGCGAGAAACCAAAGGGAGTGGACCGTACGGTAGGGTTGAGTGGTGCTCGATTGACTGAAGAAACCACCAGTTAGACGTGACGTCTTGAATGTTTGTCCATGCAATCTCTTGCTAGCAATTATTCTTCTCAAAACCTTCAGTCCGCTTGTCCGGATGTTTTCACGGGAATGAACACTCAACCTGTGTCCAATTAACGTCATTCTTCCTCATTTTTATTGTTCTTTCCTCTAATTACGCGCCCATTCCGGCAGGAGAAGGCGGAGATCAAGCGGAAAGACGATCGCGGAGGTCGGGACTCTCGCGGACGGCGCGGGCGGTAATTGCGGGCGGGGCGGGGCGCAAATCGACTTGCGCAATCGACGCGCAACGGGGACACGTGGCCGCGTTCCGGCCATCAGATCGCAATCAGGAAGCTCGGCCGGCCGGACGAGAGTCTCGGCCGTCGCACAGCTGTTGACTGCCGGCAATTACGGGCGGAAAACGGAGACCACTCGTGTGTTTTATTGTTTTTGTTCACGATCCCGTCGATTTTCTTCCGCTTCCGTCGCTCTCGCTTGTTTTGGTTCGTGATTGCCGTCGATTAGACGAGAGAAACAACTGGAAGATCTTGTGTTCATGAATCCACCAGTGCGGGGTTGAAAATCCCCGCACTTATCCACTCGCTTCTCGATTTCCGCCCGATCCACTTGTTGGGCGGAGGGCGCGAAGAGCGCACGGGGTCGTGGACTAATCGGTGGTTGGCGGGCGGGCGCGTAAATGGGATCACCTGCCTGCCTGCCCGCCGTTTCCGCCCGGCGACCCCCGAGCGCCGAAAGGTCGCCCGCCGTTTGGGGGCGCCAAATGACAACAAAAGCCGCGAATTGACACCGAGGGCGGCCGACCGTGCGCGAAACAAAAGTGAGTCCTCGCCGCCCGGCCGCCCGACCGGCAGAAGTCGCGGGCAAACGAGTAAGCGAGTCGTGAACGGGCGGGCGGAAAGTCGAGGGATCGACGCCCGCAATGAACACCGCCGACCGCCCAAACTAACCGCCAATTCTCTCCAATGGTCGTGATTTGTTTCCGTTGGCGGTGGGCGGCCGACGGGCGGCGTTAATCGAATTCCCGCTCGTTCCACTGCGCACGCCGCTCGGGATCGTTTGCGCGCCCCAGTGGACGGATGGGCGAGTGAGTGAGTGCGGGAGTTTGATCGTAATTTGCGGCTTTTTATCCGACCGCTTCTCCCGCCCGCCGCCTCGTCTTCCTCCTCATTTGTCGTCCGCTTTCCGGCTGCCGCGGCCGAGGCGAGAGCGTCGAAACGGAACTCAAACTTCCGCTTTGTCTTTCCCCGAGTGTACGGTAGTTAAGGCGAGTGCGAGGAAGAGATTAATCGCTTGTTTCGATTAGAAGCAGGCCAATAAACAAGCGGACACTCGTCCAGTGCAGTCGATTGCCTCCAAGCGGCGCAAAGTGGCTCGAGTGCGCACTTCCGCCGCGCGATCGTTCGGCGCCGCAATATTACAACAATAACACGAGCAATCGACACCCCGATCGACGAACAAGTGCGCCCGAAGAGGCAATAAGCCGGCCGGCTGACAAGCACGAGGGCGAAGAAGAAAGGTGGTTGTTCTTTCCGCTCGGCCCCGCTAATCCAAACGAGCGATTCGCTCGCGGGTTTTCCGCATTTTCTCAAGTGCATTACGCGCCTTTCCGCCCCGCTCGCCCGCTTGTTCGTCCGGTGGGAATCGCGCGACGGAAGGGCGCACTTGAGAAATGACTTCGAGTCCCGCAATCTTCGCACCGCTCGGCCCGCAACGATCATGATCCAATTGAGCACATGGAAGACATATGGACGAGAGGAGCGGGCGCACAAAGACGAAGAAGGAGGTCGTTACATTCGGTTTATTATTGACTTAATGGAATGACCGCCGCCCGCCGCCGCCCCGACTGCTCATGACCTCCGCGCCCCGTTCTCATCCTAATTGAAGGGCGGAGATCAATGGCGTTTATTCGTTCGATTCCACACACATGAACACACAATTCGGAGACGACGGCGAGAAGAAGAAGTGGACTGGATTGATTGCAGGACGAACAAGACGGAAGATTATTGGAATCACACAAAGGAAGAGAAACAGCGGGAGTGGAATGCAATCAAAGAAGCTACGGGCTCTTCGAGTGGGTGGGCGACTTCGACTTCTGCTCGGCCGACCTTTCGGGCGTGGCGGCGGGCGTCGAGCGCTCCGAGTTGGTCGACGTGGCGGTCGGCTGGGGCGGGAGGCCGAAGGCGGGCATCCCGGGCGGCGCGCCGGCAGCCGCGGCGGCCTGGGCGGCGAAGAGGAACGGGAACGAGGCGCCGAAGGCCGAGGCGGCGGCCGCGGAGGTCGGCGGCGTGTTGCCGGCGGCGGGCGTCCCGACGGCCGACTGCCCGCAGTTGTTGTTCGACGGCGACGGCTGCGGCGGCTGCCCGACCGGCTGCGGCGAGTTGTTGCCGTTGAGGAGGCGTTGGGTCACGAGCGAGAACATGGCCGGATTGCTCATGTACTGCTGCATCCAGTAGGGGTTCGTGCGGAAGAGGTTGTGGATCACGGCGAGGTTCGACGGCTCCTGCAGCAGGTCGACGCCGACGGCCGCCTGTCGCTTCCATTTGGTTCTGCAACCGAAAGAGTGATTGATAAAAGCAGAAAGAGGAACAAACCGTCTGTTCTGATACCACGTCTTCACTTGCGTGTCCGTCAGGTTCATTCGATGGGCCAAGTTCATGCGGTCCTGCACCGAGAGGTACTTGTGCTTCTCGAACATCGCCTCCAGCTCCTGCAGCTGCTTGTCCGTGAAGATCGTGCGGGCCTTGCGCGCCTTCTTGCCGCTCTGCGAGCCGCCCGCGTTCGCCGGCGAGTCGCCGTCGTCCGCCCGCCGTTCGTCCAACGAGCGATCGCCGCCGCCGTCCGACTCGTCGCCGGCGGACTCTGCAACGAGCAAGCGGATGTAAATCGATGCTCACAATTACGAAAGAGAAGAATGCGGTCGTTCGTTTGCTCATTCACTCATTAATCCCCACTCCGCACTCACCCACCCACCCGCCCGGCCGCCCGATTGCTTATTGTCTCCGGCGGATCGGAGGTCATGCGAAAGCGGCGCCCATCGACTTCCGCTCGCTCGCCGCTTTGTGTTTTCGCACTCCGATTACAAACACCCGTCCCGTCCGCCCGCCCGCCCGGTAATTCGACGCGAATCGCAGGCGATCGGCGGGGCGGCTAATTGGAAAATTGGCCGTCGGACTTCCTCGTGGGGGGATGCTCCTGATTTGCTTCCGGATCACGGGCCGACGACAAAGAGGAAGCGAACGGGCGGATTAGCGGGCAGGCGGGTGCGCGCCCAATCGCCCGTTGTTTCCGCTCGCTCCTGCCCCTGCCCACGCACAACTTTGGATCGAAAGGAAGCTCACCGTTCTCGCCGCTGGTGTTCGCCTTCTCGCTGCCGCCGCTCGAGGTGGAGCGGTTCGACGGGTGGGTTTGGGCGTCGAGGATGTCGAGGATGCGGAATGAGTGGCCGCCGCCGCCGTTCGCGTTCGCGGCGCCCGTGCCGGCGGCCATCTTCCCGCCGCCCGCGTGCTGCAGCGCGAAGGGCGGCTGTTGCTGCAGGAGGGCCAACGCCGCCGGGTCGCAGAACAGCGGGTTCATGAGATAGGCGGCGCGCGGGTCGGTGAAGAGCGCCGCCATGAAGTCGGCGGAGGCGACGGGCGACGTCGTGATTGCGGTCGGCGAGATCAAAAAGAAGAAGCGGGCGGAAGCAACGAGAAGCTGCAGGAATCGAGTCTTCTGCTCGCTCGAAGCTGAAACAAAAGAATGAGATCGATGATGGCACAACGGAAAGCACGCTCTCGATTACCGTAAACGCGACTAACACGAGCGAGTACTCAGCGTCACTCAACCCGACCGAAACAGCCGCCCGAGTTCAAAGCGGACGAACAAAAGGCGACGGACGAAAGCGAGTGGAGTGACTTCACGCGAATGCTCGCGGGGATTCTTCTGTGAAAACAAAACACTCATCCGTAACGAATCCTCCCGCCGGTCGGAGCGGAAGCGCGACGAACAAAACGAGCGAAATCGACGAAGCGGCGAGTCGACGGGCGGAAATCGGCGGCCGACCGGCGGGCTGCGCGCGGGGCGGGGCCGCACGACCGTCTCGCTCCATTTTGCGCGTCCAATCGGCGACAAACAGGCGCACTAAAAGCCGCTTTGCCCCACCGTAATTCCCGACCCGCGGTCCCGCCCCTCCGCCGCCAATAAACGCCGATTGCGGCGGGCGGGCGAACGGAAGGAGGCGGGCGCACGTTCGCTGCAGTCGCCCATGTGCGCGCATTCCCCACGGAAGGAAGAAGACGGAGGTCGTGAGTGTGAAATGCGGGCACTTATGGTGGGTTATCCGGCGAACAGAGGACAAAGCAGGGCAAATGAAGTGGACGGATTACGCAAATATTATCGCTCGAACATCGATTCTAATCGTAAGCGTTGATTCAAACGGGCAATCAATTAAAACAACAAAGACTCGTTTAGCCGATTAATTGCAGCGTTCACAAAAGAAAGACGCTTGCCGCGGGCGCTCTTTCGATCTTCGAACCGCAAACAATCCAATCAATCCGTTCGTTCACACCCCAATCAAGTCTTGCGGTAAGCAGTCCAATAGTCTGTTTAAACTACAACTAGCGAGAGAATCTTAAAGTCGAGAGTCCGTCCACTCCCGCCGCCCCTTACCGTACGTCGCCATCGCCGTTGAGTCGACTTTAAAGATCGCGTTTGAAAGCGGGCGATCTTCGCGCACAAATCGCGAGTGTCCGCCGCCCGCCCGCCCGGCCGCCCGCCAATTACCGCGCCGACTGATCGATCGATCGACGGAAAGAAGAGCGGGCGGGCGGCGAAGAGCGAAGGTTAAAATTTCGCGATTCCGCCGCGCGCCTCTCGATTGCGCAAATTTGCGGGCGCAAAATGGAGTGTGAGTGGCAAAAATCCCATTAAAAGACGCCCATTCGACGAACGAACGATCGAACAGAAAGATTCCTCCCGCTCTTGCTCATCGCCGTCGTCTCGCTGCGCTCCTCGCGGGCAAATCGGAAGTCAAAAGTCGAATTCGCCCACCGATCGACCGCAAAGCTGCGCGCAAAACAAGCCAATTAACCGCCATGAGAAAGCGCGGGGGCGGGCGGCAATACGCGGCCGGAAACAAAGCCGCGGCCGGAGCTCATTGGACTAATTGAGACGACGACGAGCCCGCCCAGCTGCCCCACCGGCCGGCCGCCCGTCTTGTCGCCCGCCGTTTGATAGCCGCCTTGGATTGATGAGTTTATTGTTCGCTGGAGCTGGAGGGGGGCTTTCAAGCGACCCAAAATGCCGCTTATTTTTCTTGCAAGGGCCCCAATTTCGAACGCCCGTCAACGCGAATCGATAACCGCGTTTACCGCCGCTGACCGTTCGAAAGTGGCCGTTTCTCGAGGCTGCAGAACGGACTGCCGAAAATGCGGCGACTGCCCCTGCCGATCCGAAAGCAAACCGAACAGCATGCCGCTCATCCGCAGCGACGCCGAACGCGAAGCTCGCGGATGAAACGCGACACTCGGCGGCGTCGAGCGAACGAAACGGCGAGCAAGCGCGTAATTACAAGCCGGCCGGCCGACATTCCCGATCGACCGGCCGCTGTCTCTTCGCACCTCGCGCGCCGAACGAACTCCTCGCAATCAATTAGCGAACGTGATCGGCGGCCACTTGGAGGCGGCGGCCGGGTCAACGGCGGCCATCCGCGCGGGCCGAGCGGCCGGTTGCGCATCCCGAAATGCCCACGCTTCCAATTAGCCGCTTTGTTGCGCGCCGCCCACGTCGATGACGCGCGATGATAGCGAGCATATTTTCGAGCACGAATTGTCTATTTTTGTGCAAAATGCCATCGACCTTTGGTTTCTCTTGCGGCCACCGCCTTTTTTGCTGCGGCTTTCAGCAAATTGGCCCGCGGATCACTCGCGCGCGCTTCCCGTCAAGCGTCGCGATTAATCAACCGACACGCGAGTTGATTTGCGCCCGTCGAAGGCCGAAAGCGGCCGGCAATTGGCCACCAAAGAAGACTAGTGCGCGAAAGCACGCAATCCGAAAGCGGCGGCCATCCGCGCGGTGAAGCTTGGCGCTAATTTTCGCGCTCTTGCGGGACTACGGTGCAGCCCCCGGGAAAGAAAGCGGAGACCCGAAGGCGCCAAAGAGCGTCGATTTCGTGCGGTTGGCGGCGTCGCCAAAGGCCGCAAATTCGCGTGATTGGCGACGAGAGCGGAAAGAAGCGGCCGAAAGCGTTGATTACTTTCCCGCTTCTCCGTTGGTCGACTGCGCGGAGTCGACCAAAAGGGCAAAAATTGCCCGTTTGCATGCCAACCGCCAATTTTTTGCCCACCGGACGCGCGCGACACGAATTTCGAACGGTTTTTGTTCGAAAACGTCCGATCGGTTCGTCCGCCGTCTGTTTGATTTTAAACGCGATAAACGACCGCTTCGAACGGAGGGCCCGCGTTGGAGTGCGCACAAAACACAACAGATGGCCGGAAGGACGTTCCGCGCGAGGCCGCCTGCTTGGGAATTCCCGCGCCTCGACGGCGGGAGGAACCGGGCGGCGGCGAAAATCAAAAGACGGCGCGCGGGCGCGAAGAACCTCGAAAATGGGCGGAAATCGACTCGAAGTGGCGGCCGGGCGGATGTTCGCCGATCGATCGAATGGGATTAGTCAAGGCCAACCCCCCGCTCCGCGTCGATTTGTCCGGCTAATTGGGGCGGCGGTGATCGGTCGTGTAATTAGCGCGCGGACAAGAAGTGGGCGATCGACTGCCGCGACTCTCGACGAGGCGGCGGCTGCAGCCGAAAGGGGCGGCGGATATCGTAATTTTGGGCTCGTTCCCGCCGGCTCCAATGGGGCGCCAACAATCCGCGCTGGCGGCCGGCAGCAAAAAGCGCGATGTCGTTTCGCCGGCCCTCCTCGAGGCCCGTGTTTATGGACTCGGCGAACAAGCGTCGAGTAATTAGCCGCCGTCCGGTGGGGGCACGGAAGCGCGTACGGTAGCCGGCCGCCCGTCCTCCGGGCGCCACCAAATGGGATAATTGGGGAACGGCGGCCCCCGCGCGCGCACAAACCGCGCGGGCGGATGGAGAAAAGAAAATATTTGTGCACTCGACGAAATGAGGACGAATTATCCGCCCGCAATGAACGAAACTAATGGGAACAATAACCGCCCAAATGAACACGACGACCGCCGCCGCCGGCAACGACGAGGAACGAACCGCCGGGCGCGATAATGAGCCGCCCGGTCGCCCGCGCGATGGAAACCGCCGACGATTCCGGGCGGCGTTAATTGAAAGAACAACACGCGGGCGACGAGGGGGAGGAAGCGGGGGGAATAATCGTCGTTCTTTCGTCCGTTTACGCGCTTGAGAGCGGCGCGGATTCCCAGCTTCGTTACGGGCCGCGTTCTCAGGCGCCCGACGGCCTCGGCGGGCGCCGATAGACTCCGCGCGGCCGCCTTCCGGTCCTCCGCTCGCCGATTGTTTCCGCTCATTTCGCGGAATGATCGCGCGCAGAACACCGCGTTCTCAGGCCGCCGAGACGCCCGTTCGTTTCCGCCGGCGGAGGACTCGCGGGCATCACCGGAAGGACCGAATGAAAGCTGTCAATCTAACAATGAGCGAGTGAATGGACTCTTTAGTGAATGGACGTCAGGAGCACAATGAAAAGGCTCTTATTCAGCGGATGGGCGGATTGAAGGCGAAAAGACTACACTCACGCGCTTTCATCGACCTCTAATCTGTTGACCGCCCTTCGTCCAACAACCGATCAAGAGAGCACCTCGACTTCACCCAACTAGCGGCGGTGTCCACCGCTCGGGGCTGTAGCTCAGTGGTAGAGCGCCTCATTCGCATTGAGGAAGTCGCGAGTTCGATTCTTGCCAGCTCCACGCTCTTTTTGCGGTTGAAAAGGGTAGCCAGTTCTTTTTTCGATCTCCAAACAGAGGTGTGTGCAGTGAAGCGGTTTATTGATCACAACAAGCAAGAGTTATCAGTATTGGATTCAAATCACGTGCTCGGAGTCGATCTGCTGGTCTCTGCCACCACTGGTTTCGAACAGGCACTCGCATTTGCGGAGCTCCTCGCACACGTCGTTGATGTGCGGCTCTTGCGACTGTTGGCACGCGGTCTGAAAGAACAATTAGGCGCTGGGCCAAAGCGGGAAACGAACCTCGATCGCTTGCTGCAGTTTGATCTCGTTCTCGCTTTCCCCGGGTTGCTCGAAGGACGAGAAGAGTTGTTTGCAGGGGCCACACGGCGACTGCAAGACTCCACGGGCAGGGCGGGAATCAAAGCGGCCTTCCCACGTGTTTTCTTCAGCGGATGTGGGCAATTCCGTGGTAGAACCCTCATCCCAATCCACTGGGATGGGCGAAGCAGCGACTCCCCTCACAAGGAAAGCGACCGTGAAGAGCTGGAGAGAATGCATTTGGACGGGAGGAGGTGAGGACTGCTCTCCTGCCTGTGCTCTCCGCTTTTTAAACTGCTCGACAAAGAAGAGTTCCGATCGGTTGGCCCTTCTATTCGTTTGATCCTTGAGTTCCAGTCGACCACTCGGCATTTCGGGCAAGGACAAGCGGCCGATTAAGTCGGCAAAGAAAAAGAAACAAAAGGTTGTCTGCACTCGAAAGTACGTTAAGGAGCCGAAAACAACCCGTGATCCGCGGCATTTGCGGTGACTTTGTCTCGATTTACCGACCGCTGCGGACGAGAAATCAGCAGACGGACGCACTTGGCAGGCATTCGAGCCGTTTTTAACCCGTTAACAATCAAGGGTTTATTGCAATCAGCGCATCGAGTGATTAGTTCTTGCAGCAGACGTGCGCGGCGGTGTCCAGCGAGTAGCCGCGGGGGCAGAGGTGGAGTCCTGCCATGAACTGCGGCCTGACCGGACAGTTGGCTCCTTCGGCTGCGCTCTTCGGCTTTCCACGATTCTTTGGGCGGCAGCACTTCTTCTTGTCGGCATCGAAAGCGTACGTGTCTGGGCAGTAATACCGGCCGCTCTCCCCGTAGCCCAGCACGCACTCGAACTCCTCCGAACAGCCGGCGCGCACGTGGACGAACAGAAAGCGGAGGGCGAGGAAGACGAGAAGCGGCGTCGAATTCATGGCTGCTCGTTCGGAGTGCTGAGTGGCGAGAGATGTCGTGCGTTAAGTACCCGCTCGACTTGTTTGTCTGTCCAAGTGAAGAGAACATCCGGCAGACGATCAAGGCCGAAACAAAGAGAAAGATCAAGTGAAAAGAATCGTCGTCATTGTTTGCTCAGCAAAGCCAGCAACAATTTCGATCGCGACCGTCAATCTTAGAAAGATTTAAGTCAAGAGTTTATTGCAACAAAAACCCAGTCGCCGACTAATCCTGGCAACACCACTTCCCGCTGGAGTCCACCTTGTAGCGCGCGCCGCAGGTCTTTTTGCCGTCGATTATCCAGGGCCTGTCCACGCAATAGGGCCACCGCAATTTCCTCCAGCCTCGCGTCTTCTTCCACACGCGGCAGCACTTCCGTTTAAGCACATCGTAAGGGTGGGTGTGAGGACAGTAGGGATTTCCGTAGTAGTGGTCGACGAGACGGCAGTCGGACGACGCCCAATGCTCGGTGTCGCCACGGACGAGCGGGACGAGAGAAAACAGCTGAAAGAAGATGGTCGACTTAATGAGTGTATGATGACTGGAGGACACGTGCAAGCGTTTAAATAGTCGACGAGTGCGTGAATGAGGGGAACTTCCGACGATCTCTGACGGGTGTTCTGAACGAATTGCGGGGGCTCGGACCAACGCCATCCCCTACTCTGCTTACTCAGCTGCTTTCATCTGAACGCAAAGGATGCGAGCAGACGTCAGGTGATTCCAAAACAAATGCCAATTTAAAGCGTAAACTACACAATTCTTGCACTGCCTCACTTATTTAACAGGCTCTCCCGGCAGTCGATTGCATTCGTTTATTGATCAGAACAAGAGCCTCAACACTTGGCCCTTCAGCACAAGCCAATGGCCCGGCAGTCGCCATCGGGAGTGAAGAACTTGTCCGCGACAATGAAGTCGTACATCGTGTCCACGTCCTTGGCCCTGATCTTCTCGCAAACCTTTGAATACTCGATTACAGGATCCTTGCAGCCTGCCTAAAGAAGAAGGATAGAAAGAAGTGTGAATTGAACGCACGGCCATCGCTTGTACGAATGGGCCCTTTTGGAGATTGCGGGCGTCCAAGCCGGTGTCCATCACGTAATAGACCAGCTTTTGGCAAAAAAGACACGTGTATTCGTCGCCGTAGTTCGCGACAGAAGCGGCGACCTCGGCCGGGTGGCCGACGAGCAGGCAGAAGACGAGCGGGAGGAGGAGGACGGAATTCATGCTGCGGGATGCGAGGAGTGAGCAAACGGCGGTCGCTAGGACGGAAGAAAAGGCCGTCGTTTATCAACATTCCATTGATTTATTCAACACTCAGCTACTTGCACGCGTGGAGGGCCTTGCAGGCGTGCTCGGGGTCGATCAGCTTGTCCTTGTTGACGATCAGGTCGAACAGGTGGTCGAGCTCCTTGGCGCCGATCTTCCGGCACACTTGTTCCAGCAAGGGCTCGTGCAGCTGCTTGCAAGCGTCCTGAAAGAACGAATGAAAGGGGGAAGGAAGGCAAACGAACGTTGATCATCCCCTGCAGCTGCGGCTTCTCCAAGTGGGCGACGTCCTTCACGCGCTCCTTCACCAGCTTGAACAGCTCCTTGCACGGGTGGCACAGCGGGTGCGGATGCCAGTGCGGGTGCCAGTGCGGACGGAAGTCGCGGCCGTGTTCCGCCGAAAAATGCCAACGAGCTTCCAAATCGAGCGAGTGAACCACAACCGCAAACCACAGCCCGAAAACAATGACAGAGAAGGAAGAAGGCGACATCGTTCGGGGTTGAGCAAGGAGAAGACGGAATGAACGATCCGAAACTCCTTGTTTATTTTTTTAAACGAACGGACGAGTCTCGCCCCGATCACCCTTCCTCTTTGCCCATTTCATTGCTGGAGACTCGTGATTCACTCAACATTTCAACCGCTAAAAACAAGCGACGGCAATCAAAGGAAATCACCGACAATCGGAGGGCGAAAACAAAAGCAAGAGACACCGATGAATCGAATAGAGTAAAGAGCGACCTCCGCACTTTTTTCGGCGCCCATTCACCGGAAAACACTCGCGTTAGTCATCGGTTAGAGACCGAAGCCGATCGATCCAACGGTGCAGAACCAACAGTTTATCGCAACGCTCTAACCCGCGGTGTATTCGACGTTCTTGCAGCACAACTTCTTGCGGGAGTCGAGCGAGTAGCCGCCCCCGCAAAGGTCCCTGCCGTGGACTCTGAAGGGCTTGAATGTGCAGCGATCTCTTTTCTTCGTGTTCCGACGGCCTCTTTGAATCTTCTTGTGAATCGGACCGCTACCACAGCACATCCGCAAGGCGGCGTCGTAGAGGTGAGTCGACGGGCAGTGCGGGCCGACGCCCAGCACCATCGCCGGCTGGTCGCAGTAGACCGCGTGGCTGGGACTGGCGGCCGCCGCGTGGGCGACGAGGACGAACGAGACGAGAAGCAGACGGCGGGCAGAATTCATGGCCGAGCTTCGAAGTGATCGGTGAACTTCGAATGCGGCCGCTTAAATCCTCCACTGCCGCACGGATTGAAGGGAGCCCCAACGTTTTGTGATGGGAAAGATGCGGGGGTTCCGGGAGCGCTGATCGAAAATACGGTCCATTGTTTGTTCAGTCCTTCCATTGACGCATGAACAGGATGATTACCGCCCAGAAGAGAAGCGAAGTATTGTTTGAAGTCCGCAAGCGGTCGAGCTCCTCGCAGGCGTAGTCGCAAGCTAACCGAATGTCTTCTGCCCATCAACACTGCAGGATGCTCAGTTTATTGCAACAACGAATGTGGATCAGAGGGGATGCTTAAGGTGAGTGCATCACTTCCCCTTGTCCTCGTCCTGCGAGTAGCCGGCCGGGCACTCGCCGTAGAGGAAGGAGTCCAGCGGGCAAGTGACGCCCTCGGCATGTACCTGAGGCTTCTTATTTCGAGGACAGCACACTCGCTTGTAGTCGTTGTAGCGGTGGGTGGGCGGGCAGACCGACCAGCCGCGGACCGTCGGCCGTCACGTGCACGATCATAACGAGCAGAACGAAGGGAATAGTCGATTTCATTGTCCTTGCTTGGATTGATGATTGAAGAACGAAAGCGAGCATTAAATACTCTCTTAACGATCACTAAACGGATGCTAACGGTCGGCAGACGGGAGGAGATGACGGTGTTGTTCATTCACTCGTTCTCCTTCCAGCAAGAGCGGCGGATGTTCTACGGATTGCCAAAAGGAGCTACAAACCGCGACCAGCTGGACCTCCGCTTCTGCTCGAGCATTCAACGAGGACAACCGACAGAAATCGGCAGACTGCGTGTTCTTCCCTTTTGTTCCCGCTTAAACGACGAACACTGCTGAATGCTCAGTTTATTGCAACAGTTGAAGGCGGTGAACAACGGGGATTAGAAGCTGTAGCAGCATCGCTTTTCCTCCTTGTCTTCCTCCAGCCAGTAACCAGCGCCGCAAAGCTCTTTGCCGTCGGCATTGAAGGGCTTGAACGGCCACGTCACGCGCTTCTCGGTGCTGTGACGACTTCCATGGGTCCTCTTCGTTTTGGGAGCGCCTTCCACGTGGACGAGGAGCAAAAGAGCAACGAGAACGGCGAGGAGTGTGGTCGCATTCATGGCTGTTCTGTCAGGTTGATGATTGCGGTGCGTTTCGTTCGGTTTAAATAGCCGGTTGACTTCATCCTTAAAGCGAACATCCGACGGTTCCTGGCGGGTGATCAAGGGCGAAATGCGGGGGCCGCAAATAAAATTAGACAATCGAAAACCGGCTTGTTTGCTCAACTGTCTTCCGTAGTGCGAGCAATAGACGAGTGATCCCGAAACAGAGTGTTCAAAAGGTTCGGCTCGTGAACAACGCCTGCACACTCGATACGAAAAGGAAAGATCAAAAGAATAACCTTTGATTGCGGGGGAGAGAAAGATCAGTGGACTAAACGAGTGCCTTCTGCCGAAGATAACAAGAGCCATCGCCGCTTTTCTCCGCCTCCTTCCGCTCAACTCGCGCAAGGCACCCGTTTACTCGGCGAATTCGCTGAACAATCCCGCCCGTCAAAGAAGGTGGAAGTGGCCGTTCGGGGGCAGCGGAGCAAGAGGCTGAAGTGACCCGCTTGCTGCAAGAAAGAGGAACCTTGACCTCGTCCTTCCGCCTTTTCTCACCGCTCGCGGCCATCGAGTTCTTCAGCAAGCTCCAGCACAACAGCAGCTGCTCGTAGGAGGGGACCGCAGCAAGGGCCGGCTGTTGTTGAGGCTGTTCGCCGATTGGAGTCAACAGCGAGGGGGCGGGAGCAACGGGCAGGGCACTGGCAGGAACGAGCTGAGCGAGCGACGAGAGATAAGCGGGAGGACTGGAAAGAGACGCAGAAAATGAACGATTCTTTGCGCTCACCTGCTGTAAGCGGACTGTTCGCCCATCCCTCCGGCCGGCGGAGCGGGCGGTCTGCAAGAAACGAGACTCGACACCAATTCCTCCGCACTCACCTCCCGTCCAGGCCTTGCACCTGCCCGTTCTTGCCGACCACCACGCACTTCTGCTTCACAAGCCGGTCGATGCGGGAGCGCGCGTCGATCAGCTCGCAGGGCGGGCAGCGGCAGGCGGCGTGCGGGCAGGAGAGGTGCTCTTTCTGCAACACCCGCAGGATGCAGAAGCCGGAAGGAATCCCTACCGTCTTGGCCACGAACACGCCGTGGTTCTTGCAGCGTTGACACAAATAGCGCGCCTTCGGGTAGGGGCTGCTTCGCGTCATTCCGGAGAGGAGTTAGGAGGGCGCGTAGTTTCGAACCTAAATTAAATGACCGCTCTTCCCGTCCGCCCCCGCTTATCGCCGCCGCCGATCTCGAAGTTCACACTAGAAACGAGCGAGTGACGTGTGATTGCCGTTGAGTGACGGGAGTGCGGAGAGGCGGCAGGGTGATGTCAGTGCTGGGTGGGATTCGTCATTCGTGAATAAGACAAGAGCGAGTGCGCTTGTAAGGCCGTGTGAATTCCAAAACCATGGTGTCGCTCTTCTGTCTGTCGAATGGGCACCAGACGACAGCCCTTCCAAGAAGCCATAAATTAGGCTCTACTTTGAGTGGATCCAGCAAGTAGACGATTAAGTCACGCGGGCAACACATCGGTGACGTAAGGCGAACAAAGAATCCCATAGCGAGACATTCCTTGCTTGGTCCAACAGAGGCTACAACTATTGTTCTCCTCAGAAAACTTGATCGAGCGGCCGCACCTCTCTTGCAACCGCTTCTTCCACACTCCAAAAGTCTAGCAAGTGATAAGAAAAAAGAGAACAGCCGACCGGCCGGTTCATTCGTTCTCCACCGATGGAAATGCACGTCTTCCGCGTTCTCTTCCTCCTTTTTGCGCTCTCGGCCGCCGCAGTCCAGCGGGAGCTGCGGATCTCCGCGCAGCAGCGGCGGTGGACGGCGGCGGAGCTCCGGCGGCACCACGCGGAGCAACGGAAGATCCACCGCGAGTACGTGCCCGCCTACCCGGACGCCGCGATCTCCGCCCAGGTGGCCGTCGGGACGCCGCGTAAGCCGCCTCCTTCCCCCCACTCATTTCCGTTGCAGCCCAGAACTTCACCGTGCTGCTGGCCACCGAGAGCGTCGCCCTCTGGCTGCTGGCGAAGAGCTACGGCGGGCGGCGCGGCTCGCAGCCCTTCTTCGCGCCCAAGAAGTCCTCCAGCGCGAAGCTGCGGCACGCGGACGACTTCGCGGAGCTCTTCGGCAATGCGCAGCTCGAGGGCGACGTCTACAGCGACGCCGTGCGGGTGAGCGCCCTGAAAGGCGGCAGTCTTTCGATTGGGCGGCCCTCTCCTCATTTCATCCTCTTCAGCTCTTCGACGACGAACAGACGGCGACCCAACGCTTCGGCGTCGTCAAGCGGGTGCCCAACTTCGCGGAACACGCGCCGCCCGCGCTGCCGGACGGCGTCCTCGGCTTGAGCTGGTGAGCGGGCGGTCGGAGGGGAGAAGAAGGATGTTCTGTTCACTCCAGGGACCCCGAGCAGGTGGAGGCGGACGAGAAGGCGGCGCCGGTGGTCAACCTGTTCGCCGAGCGGCCCGAACTGCCGCGCTTCTGGTGCCAATGGCTGGCGGCCTCGTCGACGGGCGGCGCGCGGGAGTACGCGGCGGAAACGGCTTTCGGCTCCTGTTTGGAGGACCGCTGCGAGGCGATGCGCGCGGACGTGCCGCTCTACTGGTTCCCCAAGCGGGCGCACTCGCTCGTCTTCCTCGTGGACGGCTTCTTCTACCGCGCCGCCCGCCACACCGTCGGCTTCGCGCACGTGGCGACCGGCAGCCCGGTGGTCGGCGTGCCGCCGGCCGTCTTCGACGCCGTCCGAGCAGACGTGCAGGTGCGTTCGCGCGGGCAGGTGGGGGAGCGGATGTTGCGGAGTGGATTGTGGGAGAAGAGAGCAGTCAGTCGCTTCGCCTTGAGTTCCCCCCGCTCACCCCTCTTGCGTGAAAATGAGCGCGGGTTTACTGCGGAGTGATTGGTGGGAGAAGAGAGCGCTGAATAGCGAGGGCGGCTTCTTTTACTCGCGCTCTCCTCTCCCACTTCCCCGTTGCAGCCGGCCTACCTCTCCGACCTGCACGTGTACGCGGTGCCGTGCGCGGCGGCCGCCTCGCTTCCCGACTGGACGTTCATGATCGGCCTGCGGAACTTCTCGCTGCCCGCCCGCGCCTTCGTCCTCGACCTGCAGCTGCCCGACGACCAGTGCGCCTTCGCCATGGACGCCGTTGACGTCCTCTACAACAACGCCGACTACTCTCTAGGCACGTTATTATGGTGGCTATTCAATGCTTTTGTAGGGCTCCCCTTCCACACCGTCTACTGCGTGAAGCTGGACGTCGACCAACAGACGATCGCTTTCTCCAAGGCCATTGCCGAGTAGATGCTGTCGTTCAATCGTGTGTTGCAAATAGAACTGATCAGACAGAAGCAATGACCTCAATCCAAAGGAATTTGCGAAATTTCGCGTTTCACCAGCGGACTCTCGTACTCCGAACAAAAAAGAACGTTGCCGGTTCACCCCGCTGCTGCTCGTTCGTGTTCTCGTCTGCTTCCGTTGTCCGCTTGTTTCCGGAAGGCTCCGGCAGACGGCGGCTGTTTGCGGAGGGCGCAGGTGCGGGGCGGCCGTGGGTTGGGGGCCGTGCGGGGGCTGTGGAGGGGGTCGATTCTCTGATGCATTTTCTGTTTGGTTTCTCTGTCTACTTTTCGCCGCTGCCCCCTCTTTTTCGAGCGAACAGAGGGACTAGCGGAAAGAATTTCATAACCCACCCCGCATAAACCGAACGACTGTCCACATTCCCTTTCAGCCATGAACGGCCGACTGCTGCTACTGGTCGCCGTCGCGCAGCTCGTGGTCGTCGAGCGGGTGCTGGGCGGCGGTTCGTTCGGCCGCCGTCCGCCCACTCACCTCTTCCGCTTGCAGCGCCCGCGTGCGTGGACAAGAACGCGCCCGGCCGGTGAGATGGCCGCCTTCTTTCCGCCGACCGCTCGCTTCAGGGCGTCCGACTGCCCGAACGTCGCCTACTTGTGCCGCAACCCCGCGTACGCGACCCTGATGGCCGACCAGTGCCCGCTGACGTGCGGCCTGTGCAACGCGGGCGGCGGCGGCAACAGTGAGCGCTCCCCACCGGCACTCACCGCTCTCTTCAGACAACAACAACGGCAACTGCGTGGACAAGAACGCGCCCGGTCCGTCCCTTCTTTTGTTCTGATCACTCCTTCCGTCTTTCATGGCGCGCCTCCGACTGCCCCCGGCTGGTCGCCTACTGCACCAATCCGATCTACAAGCCGCTCATGGACGTTCGTTCCCTCCTTTCTGCTCGTTTTTTTCGGTCGATTGCAGGAGGAGTGCCCGAAGACCTGCGGCACGTGCGGCCAGGGCGGCAGCGGCTCCGGCAACTAGCGGCTGTGATTTGTGGATTGCGGGGAATAAATTCGGGCAAGCGGGAAGTGCGACAAGAAATGAGTGAGGGGTTGGGCTGAACCGGGACGGAAAGCAACCCGCTTCGCTCGTTGCTCGTCTTCCTCACCGCTCCTAGGTCGAATCACCGCTTCCGCTGGGTTGCTTCTTGATAGAGAGCGGGCGTCCTCGTCGCTTCCTGCATCAGTCAGCCGCCCGCCGGTTGCTCGTCCTCCCGCTTGCCCACGGCTCGAATCACCCACCACTTTCGTCGTCGAAGAGACGGCATTCTTGTTGTTTCCGATAATTCGACCAGCCGCTCCTCTCGAATGTTCCGCCTGCCGCGCGTCTACTTCTGCCAGCGGTGCGCGAACCACGGCCGCGCGGCCCGTCGGCGGGGCCACCGGACGGTCTGCCCGTTCGACGCGTGCGGCTGCGCGGACTGCCGACTGGTGGGCCGCCGGCGCGAGCAGAACGCCCGCCTGCACGCGCTGAACGGCCGGCCGGTGGACGTCGAAGTGGTGGCCGAAGAGCGAGGGGCCGGAGGTGAGTCCGCCGGTGAGTGGGGCGAGTGGCCGCGGGCAAAAGTGGGCAAACGGGAGATGGGGGCTCTCTGTGTGAAGTGTTTGGAAAAGAGCGGACGGATGTATGGTCGCGTGTTGGCCTTCGATAACCGTAGAGTGTGTTCACGACTGGAAAGGCGGCAGATGGACGAGCCGGACGGCACTCGAAGCGAACGTGAGTTCCTCAACCTTCCTCGTTCTTCTGCAGATTGCCTCGACAACGAACCATCAACGCGACGGGCGTTTGAATGGAAAAGTGGCGACTACCCGCCCCCTCCTCCTCATCCGTCTGCTTGAAACTGGAACGAGTGTCTGCCATGTGCGTTCTCTCCTTCCTCTCATCCCTCCTCATTCCAGGCCACTTACCGCCTTCTGCAGCTCGAGGGTGGCTGCCGTCGGAAGGACTGGCCGAACTCGCTGACTTGCTGCCGTCTTCGAAGTACGTGGAGCCCAGCGGCCACCGCGTTCAAACCGCCCGTTCTTGTTTGCTCTAACGTTCTCTTTCGGCCGCCACGATCGCCCGTTTTCCATAAACCATGTTGCATGCGGAGCTCCGTTCAAACGCTCGCTTCGATCAATCGTCGAAATGCGGCCTCTCGGACGGGCGCACGGACCACCGAGGGATTGCCAGGCCATCCGCAAGCAAGCGACGAGCAGTCCATTGCCGCTTTCTCGGTTAATCAAAAGAACTACCCACTCCTCTGTTTGCTCAAGCGTTTATTGCCGAAAGAATTCACGACTCGTTCGGAGCTTCAGGAAAGAACGTCCATGATGCTGATCGTCTGCTGGTCGACGTCCATTTTGACGCACCAGAGCGAGTGGAAGACGTAGCCGAGGACGAAGTCCGTGGTCTCCGCGTCCGAGATGAAGGCGCTCCACGCGCACTGGCCGTCGTCCAGCTGCACGACGAACAGCCGCCCGCCGATCACGAGCTCCCAGTCGGGCAGCAGGGCGCTCCCGCAGTCCACCGTGTAGAGGTTGAGGGCGAAGTCGAAGGCGGGCTGCACGGCGGAGTAGAGAGCGAGCAGCGTGTCGAAGGGCAGGAGAATGTGCGGCACGCCGCTGTCCACTTTCCCGTCGCCGCCGAAGAACTGCTCGCCGTCGTACGCGAAGGAGTCGACGCTGAAGGCGAGCGAACGCCGCCGCTCGCTCCACTCCAACGGCAACGTGTTCCGCGGAGTCGCCGGGCCGCACACGTCCGCCAGACAGCCGCCGAACCTGCAACAGCGCTCTCTTCCCTTCTTCCCCCGTTTGTCCTCACTCGGTCAGCGCGGTGTAATCGCGGCCGGTCTCTGAACAAAAAGAAGTGAGCGCGAGTGGGGGAAACGGACCGGAATCGGGCGTCTTGCTCAGCCATTGACACCACTAGCGCGCGTAGTCGGGGCCGAGCTCCGCGAAAAGGTTCACGACGGCCGACGAGTTCTTGTTCGGGTGCGCCGCGTCCTCGGGGTCCCTGCAGCCGGTCGAGTGCTGAATTCCCTTCCCTCCTCCCGGCCGCTCACCAACTCAAGCCGAGCACTCCGTCCGGCATCTCGGGGAAGAGCGCGTACGAATCGAACACGTCGTTCACGCAGCCTGCAATCGATCGAGTGAAGGACGGTCGTTGAGCTCACCGAAGAGTTGCGTCGCGTTGTGCGCGGTGCCGAAGCCGAGCTGCAAACAACGAGAAAAACCGTTGAATGCCGCCAACCCGCACTCACCCCAACGACGTCGTAGAAGGACCACCCGTTGGCCTCGAGGTTCCCGCTGAAGGCGGCGTAGTCGAAGCCGACGCGCGAGGTGGCCGAAGCGGCGGGGTCGTAGAAGGGCTGCTCCGGCCGTCGGCCGGCGTACTCCCGGTCGAGGAGGAAGAGCGCCTCCGAGCCGCTCTCCAGCGACACCGAGAAGTTGGCGGCTGCAAGTGGGAGAAGTGAGGAGGGCGGAGAGCCACCCACCGGGCGTCCCCGCGGAGATCGTCGTCAGGATCGGGGCCGCCGGGTAGTTCGGAATGAAGTCCTGCAATCGGCACTGGTCAACCCTCCGTTTCTCCCCTGCCTTGTGCGTCGTCCGCAGTCGCTGGCGGTGCGCCCGGAGGTCGTCGGCCGTCCATCGGCGCTGCTTTCCGGCGAGGATCAGGGGCGTCCGGTCGGCCTCCCCAAAGGCCGCGAACGAGGCGAAAAGAAGGACGAGAGGGAACTTCATTTTGATCGATGCTGGGAAGAAAGAAGACCGCCGCTCTTTTATTCAATCCGTAGGCCCCTCTTCCCTGTTTTCCTAGTGTGCTCTGTGACGAGAAGGAAACGATTTGTAGTCGGGACCGCGCCTCAAAGACGAGTGGTCCTCCTCCGCCGGCCACTTATCGGTGAACTCCTTGCTGCCCGTTCTGTCACACAACGAAACGACAGAAGACGAGTGGGCGGGTACGCGAGTGCCGCGTGTTCCCGGAGGACAAACGTTCACCTCTCGCGGCCATCCGATCCCTGCAGAGAGCACTTCGGTCGCCTCCTCGCTGGAGCGGCCGGCCGTCTCGCCCGCACGCAGTCGGGCTCCTCGACGCCGATGAGGGCGAACGGGACGTCCACTCGGAAGCGGTCGGTCGATCGGCGGAGTGATGGGGTTCAAGTCTTCTTTCCGTCCAGTCTGCAAATGAAGAGAGGAGTGGGCGGAAGGCAACTCGCGGAGAACGCCGGGCAGAAGAGAAAGCAGCACTGCAAGGCCCTCTCTAGATTTGCCGCGAACAAATTGGAGCAGCATTGGCAAGGCATCGCGTTAAACATGCGGAATTTTAAAACTGAAAGCACTCGGAACAAAACAGTTACCGACGTTTCGAAACGTTCGAAGAGCTGAGCAAAACTTTTATTCTAAACAATGCATTCAAGTAACACGTCCACCACATTGCTCACAACCGAATCGTCTTGGGCGCGGTGGCCCACACGTGGCAGGGCGTGACGGGCGCGTACTCCGAGCCGACGGGGCAGTTGAACGCCGCGCGGAAGGCGGGGAAGTTCTGCAGCGAGCCGGCCACCCGCGCGAAGCCCGGCGAGTGTCCGTCGACACTCGGCGCACTCAACTGCGGCAGAGGCGCGAGAAGGCGAGGAAGAAGCGCTGATCGTTCGTGAACTGTTGGAGGAGCGGGTCGTCCAGCCGATCGTCCTGCCCGTCCAGCATCTCGTGCTGCTCGGCGATCCTGCAGCGAAATCGATCGAATTGAATCCGAATGGAAGGACTCGCCGATGTTGTCCGCAAAGTTCTCGCCCAAAGTGATCGTCGCGTTGGAGCCGGTTTGGTTGAAGTGGCGGAAGATCGCGTCGTACTCGCGCGTCACGCACTGGATCTCCGCAAGGCGGCAACTGAAGGGCTGATTGCGGGCGTCGAATGACTAGAGCTTGCTGTCTAAACAAGAGGGACCGAAAGCGTGCCCCATCTCGTGGCCCAACGCCACGCCGAGGATCCCGAACTGCGCGCCGATCGGGTACGCCTCGTCGAAGAGCGGCAGCAGTTGGAGGCCGAACGGGATGTTGATCGAGTGCTCCTGAACGGGAAGAAAGAGGAGGGATCCCACAGTCGCTTATGGCGTTCACCCACGTGGCCGTCCCGAAGAAACACAGCCGGCCGGCGGTGCAGTGGAGCGTCCCGTTGGCGCGGTCGAGCAGCAGGCCGACCTCCAGCCGGGCGACCGCTCGGCCGGACGTCCAGCCGGTCCGCAACCCGCAAGAGGAGGGCGTCGTCGAAGGCCTGCGGGTCGTATGAAAGGTGGTACGCGTACGCGTTCACTTTCTCCAGCACTCGCCGCTGCGACTCGGCGTTCAGCCACTCGACGCTCTCGAGCAGGCGAGTGAGTGAAGGAAGGGATCGCTGAGCACTTGCCGCGAATGCCGCCGACCATTCGGTTGAACTTTGCCTCGCGTTCCCGCCGTCTTCGGTCGTCGCCCTCGTCGAAGGTGTCCACGAAGAAGCGGACGAAGGGCAGATCGAAGCCGACGATCTCCTGCGTGCACTTGACGATCGAATCCCCTTTGTTCGGGGCGTGTTGAGGAGTTCGACCAACACGGCCGCCTTCCGCTCGTCTCCCAACGCCTCGGCCGTCAGGTTGCGGCGGGCACCCATTGGATCTCCAGCCTCTCCACCAAAGCGAGCAGTTCGGGCGAGTGGGCGAACAGAGCGGAGAAGGAGTGGAAGTTGAGGGAGGGGAAAAGCTGCAGGAAGGGCGGGTACGAGTTCGTTTGCAAGGCGGAACCGGCGGGTCGGTGGAAGACGTCGAAGACGTGCTCGAAGCCGACCTCCAGCTCCTTTTTCTGCTCGCCCGTCAGGTTGCCGCCCAGCCGGCGGGTCACGCGGAGCGCGTGCGGTCCGGAGTGTCGAGCAGGAAGGACAGCCGGCCGTCTGCCGTCCGCCGCAGCTCCACGTCGAAGGGGAAACGGAGGCCGAAGTCGCGGTAGAGGACGCCCAAGAAGGCGCCAAACGAGCGGGTAGCGCGGGGACGAACGGGAAGTTCCAGTCGGGCACTTCTTGCAGGAGTTCCTCCAACACACGCCGCCAATCGGCCGCCTGCTGCTCCACCGGCTTCTCGAACTGCTGCACGCACGAGCGGAAGTACGCGAAAGCTTTGGCTGTCGGCCCACTCGGCTGCAAGCACATGGGCCTTCTTTCAATCCAAAGTCCTCACCGCCGGCTTCTCCAATCGTTCTCTCAGCAGTCGGTTCTTCCGCTCCTCTATTGCGGCAGGTGTACTCGTAGAAGGAATCGCAGGGCGACTTGCTCGTGTCCAGCTGATCCAATAGCGATCGTTGGAGCTCCGCGTACGCGTCCTTCTCGTTCTTCGTGGCGTTCGGCAGGATGACCGCCGGCGGCGGGTCGTTCAGCGAGGCGACGGACGACGAGGCGAGCGGCACTCTCGTCGCTGTTGTCTTGTGATGAGCAGTCCGAAGACTCGTCGTTGTCGTCTGTTCTTGAACGGAAGTGGTGGTTCCATTGAAAGCGCGGACCTGAACGGAGGGTTGAATGATTACGAGGTAAGGGGGAACTCACTGCCAGGAGCAGAACGAAGAGCGGGAGAAGACTCCGCATTGCGCCCAATCGAGTGGCTTTAGGAGCGACTCAAGGCCGATGAAAAGGCTTCTCTCCGCTTTTATCCCTCCTTTTTTCGATTGTTTCCGACTGCTGTTCCTGTTGTTTTTGATTTGTTTCGTCCGTGACCTTCGTGTCAACAGTCGAAACGCTTCGATCATCTTTCAGGAACAAAAGAAGAGAAGCGACGGCCGCGACTGTTTGGCCCAAACGACTTCGATTCGATTCGCCTCTTTTGTCTTCCGGTCGCTCGTCTTCCGATTTGCGGAAGGTCGGGCCGCGTCCTTTAGCTTCCGTTCACTCTCCGTTTGACGGCTTGTTTGGAGCGTTAAAGCGGAAGCCGCCAGACCGCCCTGAACTCCCGGAATGAACGCAACGAATCAATCCGAATTCGTTCAATGCAGAAAGCAGCGACCTCTCGACGCACTTCCCTTCGCTCCTCGTTCTGTACGAGCAGTGCCGGCCGTTTTGCAAGAGAGATCTGTGGTTGGCATCCGATTTTAGCCGTCAGATCGTGTCGGCGGGTTCCCAATCGATTTGTGCATTTAAGCGCGCAGATTTTGTTTGGGTTGAAACGTGCTCTCAATTATCCTTCGGTGGCACACAGCCCGCAGGAGAGGGGGAGATGTACTTGCTGGGGCCCCGCCCACCTGTTCCCGTCTCGCAGTGGCCTTCTTTGCCCCAATAAGGAGGGCGATCACTCGGAGTCCTGCTCGGCGCACTCCACCGACGGGTCGAAGAAGCGGCGGACCCCCGGTTGGACGCCCGGAACGGCGAAAAGACGAGGCAGAAACGAGCGCGTGTGTTCTGCAAATGCCGCTCTTTCACGTTACCCCAACCAAAACGAATGTTGATTGCTTTATTCAAACTTGCGAGAAACAGCGACGGTCTCTTCACTTCTGCTCCACAGCGGGCTGGGGATAGGGCTGCGGGATGGTGTCCATGAGGCTGACTGCTTGATTCTCAACGTCCATTTTGATGCACCTCCAAGCCGCAAGATTCTTGCTTTACTCCTCGGAACTCACCACAACTGATGGAAGACGTAGCCGAAAACGTAGTCGGTGGTGGCCGTGTCCGAGTAGTACGCGCTCAACGCACACTGGCCCCTGGGGAGCAGCAGGTCGACCACGTACGAGGTGGAGGGGATCGTGTAGTTCTTGCCGCCGATCGCGAACGTCCAGTCGGGCAGCTCGCCCGCGCGATTGCAGTCGACCGTGTAGAGGAAGTGGTCGAAGTCGAAGTACGGGTCCACGTCGTCGTAGAGGACGAGCATGGCGTCAAAGGGCACCAGAATGTTCGGCACTCCGGTGTCCGCCTTTCCGTAGCCTCCAATAAAGTGCCGCGTCTTGTACGTGAACGAGTCGACCGTGAAGGCGAGCGAGCGGCTCTCCTCCAACCACACCAACGGGAACGTGTTCTCGGGCGTGGCCGGCTGGCATTTGTCGTCCAAACAGCCGCCGAACCTGCAGGCAGCAGTCATCGCTCGTTCCTTCCTTCCGTTCGCCTTACTGAATGGAGCCGATGCCTTCCCGCCCGCCCACTGAAAAGGTAACAAAAGAATGGTCAGGTAGACGAACAAAGAGTGAAGATTTCCAGCCAATGGCACCAAAAGCGCTCGTAGCCGGTCACTCGGAAGAAGTTGATGATCGCCGAGGAGTTCTCGTTGGGACTGGCCGCATCCGCGGGATCCCTACGGGCATGTCGAATAAACGACTTGGTTTCTTCCGCCCACCAACTCAATCCGACAACTCCGTCGGGCATTTCCGGGTCCACGAGATAAGGATCGCGGATTCTGTCCACGACGCCTGAAAAGAAATGAGAAGGGGCAAGAGTGGGCGGCCCACCCACCGAAACGTTGGGTTGTGTTCGGCCATAACCAGGGATCGATCAGCTGAAGCGGGAGAGGAGTTTAGAAAGAGTGGAAGTGCCAGCAACACGATAAGCAGAGCTCGGAACAATCTCCCTGTCTCTTCCGCCCACTCACCCCGACGATGTCGTCGTAGGCCTCGCCGAACACCTCGAGGTTCCCGCTGAAGGCGGCGTAGTCGCCGGCAGCTCGGGCAGTCGAGGATCGAGCGGGATCGAAGAAGGGCTGCCAGTTGGAGACGTTGCGGCCGGGGTAGTTCTTGGCGAGCACGAACGTCGCCTCCGAGCCGCTCTCCATCGAGACGTCGTACACGACGGCTGAAAAGGAAAGTGGGGGTGGGTGTAAAGAAAGGAGACGAGAGCTTACGGGGCGTTCCAATCGAAATGTCGGCCGTGATCGGCAAGTCCGGATACAACGGGATGTAGTCCTGAACTGGGGTGATTACTCCTTACTTACTCTTTCGCCGACTTTGTGGGTCTTGCGCATTCGTGCGTGGTACTCCTTGAGGTCGTCGGCCGACCATCGTCGTTGTTTTGTCCGCAAGATCATCGGCTTCTTCCCGCCGGCTGGGGCAGCCGACACAAAGACGAAGAAGAGGAGAAGAAAGACAAAAAGAAGCTTCATTTCGACTCTTCTGATCACAAGTGGGCGGTGGAAACGAGAACGCTTGTCCGCCGTTTTATGCCAGTGAAGAACAGGAAGCGAATGGGCGGTTCCCGTCTGTCGTGCCGGTTGATCGAAGGCGGAAGGGGGCATTCGTACAGCGAGGGCGTGTCCGCAAACCAACGAACAGGGCGATCCCGTCCACCCGCTTCTTATCAGTTGCAAAAGGCTCCCGTGCCGGCTCGAGTTTGCAGCTTGGAGTTTATTTTCGACGTTTCGTTTGGTCGACGGTAAAAATTGAGGGAGAATCGTGTCTTCCGAGCGCGGAGCTGTGGCTGCGTTGGTTTTTGTGCGAATAATCATCGCTCGCAGTTTTTTTGTCGTTGCTGGCGGCTTTCGTTTATCCTTTCTTCGCTCTCTTCTCCGTCCGTCTCGATGTTTTTCGCAAACAAACCGGAACGCGTCTCATTCGTTGTTCCCTGCGATGCAAGAGCATTTATTCTCTTGTTCTGTTAACCACAAGCAAGAGACAGCACGAAAGGCAAGGCGATCGTGGACTCTTCTGCACCGTCCGGCGGCGATAAGAAGCGGGCCGAGCGGTCGGTCGACTGCGGAGATCGTGGGCGGAGGACGAGGGGCGGGACGGTCGTACCATCAAAACCGGCGGGTTCCGGTCTCCTGCACCACATTAAATTGTTTTCTGCAAATAAACCCGGCCGATAACACGAGGTTCGGTCCTGTACTCCCCGTACTCGACAGAAAACTGCCCACGTCTTCCTCGCGTCATCGCCCAAAAACTATGTATAAACGACGGGCAAACATCTCCTCTCCATCATTCCCTTTCGATCAGAAGTAGCAGAAATGAAGCTTCTTTTCGCGCTCCTCATCGTCCTCTTCGCCGTGTTCAAGGCCGCCGCCGAGCGGAACGGCGAGAAGCCGCTCATCCACGGCAAGCAGCACCGCCGGCTCGCCGACGACCTCAAGGCCTACCACCGGCAGATGCGCAAGACGCACAAGGTGAGCGAAATAGAGGAGGTTGTCGCCTATCGCTCTTGTGCAGAACTACATCCCTTCGTACCCCGACGAACCGATCCTGACGATCCTCTCGATCGGAACGCCCGGTTAGTTCCTTTCTCTAAGTTCTTTATTCATAACTGTTGACTTAAGCCCAGTATTTCTTGGTCTCAATGGAGAGCGGATCGGAGGCGACTTTCGTGCTCGCCAAGGACTACCCCGGCCGCGACGTTGCCGACAACCAAACCTACTTCGACCCGGCCCTGTCCTCATCGGCCCAGCACGTTGCGGACTACGCCGGCTTCAGCGGAGACCTCGAAGCTCTCGGCTCGGCCTACGACGACGTTGTTGGGGTGAGCGGACACGGCAGTTCGGCCCGCACTCATTCCGTTCTCGTTCACAGCTGCTCGGCATCCCGCTGAACACGACGCAACGCTTCGGTGTGGTGAACGACGTCTACGACCCGTACGTGATCTACCCGCAGATGCCCGATGGAGTTGTGGGATTGAGCTGGTGAGCGGGAAGAGAGCGACAAGAAGCACTCGCTTCCTTGCAGGGACCCAGAAGACGCCGCCAATCCGAACGAGAACTCGTCGGCGATCATCAACCTCTTCGAGGAGCTGGGCGACGAGCGCTACTGGTGCCAATGGCTGTCAGATACGCCGAACGCTGGTGCGCTCTTATTATTGCTTCAACTCACCCGTTTCACCTGTTTAGAACAAGGCCAAGTGTACGAGATGGTCACCTCTTTCGGTTGGTGTCTGGACTACGTGTGCGCTCCCCCGACCGTCGACAACACCTACCCGCTGGTGTGGTTGCCGGAGACCCGCTCGCTCGCCTTCCTCGTCGACGCCTTCACCTACAAGGGCCGATCGTACGGCGGCGGCTTCGCCAAAGTCGACACGGGAGTGCCGCTCATCCTGCTGACCTACGACGCGTTCATCACGATCTACAACGACGTCGAGCCGAACTACGACTTTGAGCACGGCGTGTACACGGTCGATTGCTCACAAGCCGGCTCGCTGTCCGACTGGACGTTCACCATCGGCGGCACGCCGTACACGATCCCCTCCTCGGCCTACGTGACGGACCTGCTGCTTCCCGACGGGCAGTGCGCGTTCAGTGCCTACGTTTCGGATGCGGAGACGACCGACTTCGTTCTCGGCTACGTCTTCCACAACCTCTGGTGCATCAAGATGGACATCGACAACCAGACCATCAGCATCCTCGACTTGATCCCGCAGCCCACCGACGAGACTCCACTCAAGAGCGGGACGCACTGATCGGCTGTCATTCGACTTCTCGCGGATCCTGTCTGAGTGATTCGGACCGCGCGTGTTTAACAGGAATAAAGCAAGCTAGAAAACCTGGAGGGCTGCCGGCCTTTGCGAACTCCCGACGAACACGCACGAATCCCGCGGTCTCCAACCTGAACCACAAATTTAGTGGACGCCTTCGAGTGTTTTCTAGTGACCACAACGCGCACCTTCCAAAAGGAGCGGGCGTGGTTGAACAAATCCCGTTCGGAGGGCTCTTTATCAATTGTCTGTAAATTCTGATCACAGCCTACGCTATTGCTTGAATTTAATGGAATAAATTAACTCTCGAGTCAATTGTCCGCACGATCACCAAACGGCGCACTGTTTGCGCGGGTTCATCTTCGTCCCTCGGCGGCCCTTGATCGTTTTGGCAAATTCTGGAAAGTTCGAAACGACCCGCAGAACACCACAATAAGCCAACGTTCGATCTTCAGTCCAATGCCCACCATGTTCACGCGGGATTGATTCGGCGAGTGGGTGTCGGTGGCGAGCTGGTTGTTGATCACGTCCGGCGAGTTCGCCGTGCCCCACGTCCGCGCGAAGCTGATGAAGAAGGTCGGCAAAACAGGAATGAACGGAGAAGACGGGGAACTCGCCTGTTCGTTTGTGTCGGGACCGCCGAGCGGTCCGCGAGAAAAGAACGCTCGAGTTTGGAACCACGAGCCGATCGCCGCGGCCACGTGTCACCAGCGGACGGAATTCGCTCCCGATCGGGACGGAGCGGCCAGAGAACAGAAACTAGAGACTAGAAACCGCCGTCTAGCCATCGGAACGGAATGCAAGGAATGCGAGGAATGCACTCGCCCAAGGACAACATTCCTTCCAAAAGAAACGGGAAGAAAGGAATGCGCCCCCGACTCCAGACCAGAAGGCGCGGGCACAGAAACTACACGTGACCAGCCAATCAGCGGATTGAGAGCAGAACGCTCCGGCGATCGGAACGTATAAAAGGTGGCCATCGGTCGGCTTAGTCACTCATTCATCGAGTCGTCATCCAACCTAACCGGAAACAGAGTTCCCCTCCGTCGGCCTTTTCCCTCCTCTCCCAAAACCGCCTCCTCCTCCTCTTTACCGTCTCGGCTTCGGGCAGACGGCCAAGACGCGGGCGAGCACGCCGCTCGACCGCCCGGATTTCTGACAGTCCCGTCAGTTTGAGTATTTCGAATAGCCGATGACGTGCCGCTCCCTCCGTCCTTTCAAGTGGTGTTTGTAAGCGCGGAAGGACGCTCGAATGCCCATGGAAGAGGGGAGGAGTGCTCACTGTCCGCAATGTTCTCTCCGAGAGTGAACGAGCCGTTCAGGTGTTTGCGCACGTGCGGCTCCACTTGTTCCGAGAACTGCGTCTCCAAACACTTCGCCTTCCGCTCGAACTGCCGCCTCGCCGAAGTCGACCACCAGTTCCGTTTTCCTCCGTTCTCGTTGAAGTCCATCCCTTGGTTGTCGAAGAGGTGCCTGCAGAACGCTGCTTCTTTCGGTTGAAGGCGGAGAACTCAAGAGAACTCGTGCCCCACCACGTAGCCGATCGATCCGTAGTTGACGGCCGCCGGCTGCTTCGGGTCGGCGAACGGCGGCTGGAGGATGGCGGCGCTCATGTCTGAAACAACGATCATTCTTTACTCTTCACTTGTGTCACGAACAGATTGTGTTGTAGGAGGGCAGGCTGAAGGCATTGACGCGATCTACTTGCGTGTTGGGGATGAGCGTGATGCCGAGGAACGGGTCCAGCAGCTGCTTCAGCTCGATCCTTGCCGCGTGCTCCGAGATCTGGACGGCATGTCGGCGAGCGACTGGCTGCTCGCGTCGAGGTTCAGGTCGGAGTAGAAGGCCTCGAGCTTCTTCGAGTCGCGCGCCTCGCCGACCGCCACGATCACCTTCTTCGTTTTGCGCAGCTTTTGTGTCCATCCACTTCTCGCCGCGAATGATGGTCGAGAGGCTCGAGCGGAGGTCTTCGATCATTCGGTCCATCAGCCGGATGGTCGCTTGGGGCACGTACTTCGTCGAGTAGAGAGCTGGAAGTTCGCCACGACGAGCCCCAAACAATCCTGCGGGCGGGTGGACGTCTGCGGATTGGCCGCGGCGGCAAAGCGGAGGTCCAAGTACGAGGATTTGCGGATGAGGAACGTCACGAAAAGGTAGTTGGACAGTCGCCTCGGGTCCGCCGCCTTCAGAATCTCGTCGTTGTAGAAGAGGACTTCGGGGTCTCGCTGCAGGAAGGCCTTCAACTCGGCTTCTCAAAGCTGCGTGTCGCGAACGAACTCGTCCCAGTTGATCCGAAAGGAAATGAAGCTGTAAAGAAGCCGAAAGAACGCACCTGAGTGACCAGCGACTTCAAATTGGAGAACTTGGCGCGGCTGAAGACGGAGAAGGGATCGGGATTGCCGGTCGCCAGGTTCCACTTCTTTTCGAAGAGTTCGGTGGCCAGTTCGGCCTCGAATTTGATCGTGTCCTCGACGGCGGTCGCGACCTCCGCGTACTTTTTGCTCAGCTTCTGGTCGGCGGCGAGCAGGCCGACGAGTTCGCTCACAAAGTCGGCCAACGCGTCGAGTTTCGCCTTGGAGGCGGCGGGATCCGCGTACACACTCGCGTCCCGCACGATCATTTCGGCCGGCTGGACGATGAGGTCGACCTTTCCGTCCATCATCTTCTGGGCGGTGAACGCGTAGAGGAAGGAGGTGCCCGAGTTGGCGGTCAGCTTGAGCAGCACGTCCTGCAGGTTGAAGCCGGCCGCCGTCCAGCCGTCCGTCAGCATCGGGAAGCCGCCGCCAATCGACTGAACAGACGGATGAGTATTTCCACAGCGTGCACTCACCTTCATCGTGTTCCACAAGGCGTTCGATCGCTCGCTGTCCACCTTTTCCACGTTCAAACAAGAATCACGGAACGCCTGCATCATCCGCACGGCCTTCGATTTGGCCGGAATCTTGTCCATGATCAGGGCTGAAAGCAATCGATTATCCACTTCGAAGTGCCTTCTTTCGACTCGCCCCTGTGCTGCTTGTTGACTCTCGCTTGAACATCGGCGATGGTGTCGAAGTTGGAGCGCGGGCGGCTCACATCGTGCCGGCGAACGTACGAGCCGCAGGCGAAGCGGAAGAAGTCGGTGCAGGGATTGACGCTCTCGTCCATCGCCTCCTGGAAAGGCGCGTACTTCCGGGGGTTTTGCTTGGACTTTGGCTGCGGTCGCTTCTTGTGCGGCTTCTTCCGCGGGGTCTTCTTGTGCGGGCGGCCACGATGTCCCTTCTTTTTCTGATGTGACTCTTCGGGCACAACCGACAAGCTTTCGGACAGTTCTGCTGTTTGTGTTGCCGCGTGTACGAAAGCGAGGAACAGTAACCTTGAGCGATCCAAGTGCTGCACCTGTTGAAGAAACGAGGAATGAGTCTCACGCTTGAAAAGAACTCGCTACCGTGGATTGTCGACACAGCCCCGTCTGCGCGCCGGTCGGCACAGTCCGCAAGACAGATTGCCTGCAAACACGTGTCAATTATCCACCTTTTCGTTGCGAACTCACAATTCCCGCGAATTGTGCGATCTCACCCGATCGCAGGAGTTGACGCGATCGAAGCACGCGCCTTCCGTCGACGGGACGAACTCCACGAAGACGACGAGCAGGACGCCGATCGCAATCAACGACCTCCAGACCGCCGCCATTTCGCTCCACGGACTCGCGAGAGGAACTGCGAACTTTCGGCGGAAAATCAGCGTTTCTTCTCCGCTTTTTGTCCTCCAACACTCCAATGTTTTCGCAGCTTCCAGCCCGCGACCGGCAGGGCGATCGAAAAGGTGACAGCGGCCGTTCACTCGTCGTGCACAACGCTCACTCCAGGCGGCAGCCTTGCGAATCCACGGGGTCCGTGTGGCCGGCCGGCAGCCGCCGCTCCAAGCCCGTTACTTCCCGGAATATGCGGCAGTTGCACAAACGAAGCAAAAGTGCAGAGACAGAGGTCACGGCCGGTGGAATAAATCGGGCTCTAGTCTTCCGTTAGATCAATGACGGCGGATCGTGGGCTTCCGGTCCACTTGCGAAATCCGAACGGTTGATTCGGCGGCTTTGTTTGGCGAGTGGGAACGGGCAAACGTCATTCTTTGGGTCGTTTGGCTTCGTACTGTCGCGGACGGGCGGCGGCCGCCGCAAGGTGATCGACAAAAAGAATGAACGAACGAGAACGCCTCGGGCAACTTTTTGATCGAATGGCGACCCGAAAGTCCGCATTCTGTCGTTTCGCTCAACTGCTCGCCGTCATCTGTGACGCGTCGTGTCGTTGGGACGCGGTTGACGTCAGCGCGCCGTCTGCCGCGCATCAGAAGCTTCCTTAATTTTTAGTTTTTATTCTGCGGCTGCTTGCCCGCTTACTGCCAAGAAGCGACCGCGGAGAACACGTTCCCGCTGGAGTGGCAGGACGAAACCCGTTTACTCGTCTTCCAAGGGGACGCGTTCACGTACAAAATCCAACAGTTCTCTGGGGGGCACCGGAGTTCCGCACATCCTCTTGCCGTGGAACGGCTACCTTGCCGTCCACCACGACGTGCAACCCGACTTCGACTTCAACCTCGGCCTCTACACGATCGATGGCTCAAAAGCCGGCACTCTCCCTGACTGGGTGTTCACGGTCGACGGGAAGCAATTCGCGGTCCCCTCTACCGCCTACGTAGTCGACATGCTGCTTTCCGACGGGCAGTGCGCGTTGAGCATCCCGACGTCCGACGCCGTCGAGACCACCGATTTCGTCTTGGGCAAAGTCTTTTCCAAGCTCTGATGCGTGGAAGAGGAGAATGAAAGAATAGTCGGCTTAGTTTGCAGGTGCATAATGGACGTGGACGATCAGGCCATGAGCATCCTGGACGTCGTTTCACAGTCCGCAAAGAAGGAGTAAACAAACGAGTTTTCGAGTTAAAACTGCGCTTTTTTGATAAGGAGTTTGAGCAAGCAGGAATCCACGAACAACAAAATGGCAGCAACAACATCTGTTTCGAGGAATTCATTCGCTTGGAGTCGGCCCAGTGAAAACAACCAATCTCGTTTATTCGGTTACGTTAACAAAAAATCAACGCAATAATAATTAGAAGCTAACAACCGGTCATCAATCATTTCACGGATCATCTTCGTCCGACGACGACTCTCGCTCTTCAGCGTCCGTATCAGATAAAATACCACGCAAAGAAGGCAACGGAATCGTGTAATGCAGATTACGAGTCGACGCGCGGAAGATCGCCACGCCGATCTGCGGCTGTTGCTCGAAGAAGGCGGTCAGCTCAGGCATCGCTTGGATTTGTTCGCTCTCCTTGACCACGTACTTGAGAAGGCCCTACTGCAGATCCTTGTCGTCGTGCTTGAAGGCGATCTCCAGCCACTTCAGCACGTTCGAAGTGTCCATCTGCTCGATCGCACGTTTCTTGCACAAGTCCTGCAAGAAAAAAGTCAACAAAAAAGACGCAAAGGGACTCACGGTCAAACTGAGCACTTGGTAGCAGTGAGCGGCGCGATAGACCTCGAGGAGCATCGGCAACGTGAACGCCTCCGAATCGTCCAGCGTTTGCGTGTAGCAGAAGCGGAGGAGGCATTCGATGGCCTGCGGGCTGAAGTCCTTGATCTCCACTCGGTTCTCCTCCGCCTCGCGCATGCCCGGAGCGAACATCCGCGCGAACACTTCCGATTGGGCGGAAAGGACGAACTTGAAGACCTCAACAAAAGAAATGAACGAGTAAACAACAGAGAAAAAGGAATACCTTGAATTCTAAATCCTGCACTTGCATCACGAAATCCCCGTGAATGCCGTCGTTGAAGACGGTCGCCATGCCGCCGAGCAGCTTCTCCGTTCCTGTCGACATCGTGCGGACAGAAGGATTGCTGAAAAAGACGGAAATAAACGACTTTCTTAAGCAAAACGCGGACGAAACGCGAGCGAAAGCGGAGGAAAGCGGGCGGAAAACGACGCCGATCGATCGAGCGGCAGACGCGACCCGAACGGCGGGGTGTCGCGTGTTCCCGTCGGTCCCTCGGCGTGAGTCACGGCCTCGAAGCGGAAGCCGACGTCCACGCGGCCGAGAGCGAAGGGTTGATCGCCGATGCATTTTCTTTTGCTTATTGCCGACAAAATTCTTGGTAATCATGGGTCCTGTTCGTTTATTCCGTAAATTGGCCACTTGATCGAAGGAAAGCACTTGTTCATGCCACCCGAGTGTTCGGCGCGTTCGTGCCCGCATTGCCGCCCGAACAACTCGCATTGGAGATGCGGGAAGACCGTCGGTAGATAACGACGTTGTAGAAGACGGCAATCGTCAGGGCGTCAAAAGAGTACATCAGCTACAAAGGAAGAATGTGGGCACGACTCCTCCGCACTCACCACCACGTAGGGCCCGAACGGCTGCTGGTCGACGCCCGCCGCATTCAACGCGGAGAACGTCACCGCTGGCAAGAGGTCGAACAGGCGGGCGGTGACTACCGCGAGGCAGGCGATCGAGTGGTTGCGTCGTTGGCTCGCTTCGTTCCCGCCGGCGAACAGGCGGCGGTGGACGGCGAATTTGTAGACGAAAGTGGCGGCAAGCTCAGGTCGACCAACCCCGTCGCCATCTTTGCGGGCGCCGAGAAACGAACGGCGAGCGGCACAAAGCAGGAGATCGAGAAGCACTCTGCAGAAAGAAAGAAACGATAGTAAGTGAGCAATCCCAATGAGCTCACCGGTTGTTTCGGGCAGAGGCAGGGCGTCCAGCGGGTGGATCGAGAAGTAAGCGACGCCACACACGACGACCACCCCAACGGTCAACCAAACGGCAAGCGGGCGGCGGCGGAACGAGTGGACGGCCGAGTGGATCACAGGGATTGGGTCGAGCAGCAGAAAGGCAAGCGGACGGAAAGTGGACGTTGCAGATCGCGTTAATCTCAACCAGAGGCTCTCAAATGTCTGTTTGTTTATTCAACGAAAGTACACAACCAAGACTATGTAACACACTGCTTAGAGCGGGAGGGTGCCCGAAGAGCCGCCGAGAGCGGAGAGCAGCGAATCGAGCTGCGGGAGGAGTTGCTGGACGAAGTCGAGCGGGAGGACGCCCGCGAGGACGCCGAGCACGCCGCCGGTGAGCTGCGTGACGTCGCCGAGGTGCGTGCGCAGGAGGCCGCCCACGTTGCCGAGCAGGTCGTTCAGGAGCTGCTCGACGGCCTTCAGAAGGCGCTGCAGGAAGCCGCCGAGGTCGACGCCGGCCGGCACGTTCAGGAGTGTGCGCAGCTCGTCCGGCAGGTCGCCCACTCCGCCGCGGAGAACCGACTCGTGGCGTGTGAGGATCGAGAGCCGAGGGGAGGGCACGCTCACTTGTAGAAGCGGAGGACCTTTGTGAGGGCGCCCGGTTGGCGGCAGCCGCCCAGCAGGCCAGTGACCTCGCCGACCACCGGCTGCGCGTTCCCGGCCGCGCCGTTCACCGTCCCGAGCAGCCCCAATAGGAGGTCCTTCGTCAGGGGCTGGGCGGCCGCCGAGGCACCAGCAGGACGAAAAAGACGGCCGTGGAGGAGCGGGTCATCTTTCGAGTGAGTGGAAAGAAGAGAGGAGTGGATAGAAGAGAAGTGTGGGTGGAGCGAGTGAGAGGAAGATGTCTATTGCCTCCCGCGGGTCTCTCCGTTCGATTGGTTGCTCAGCAGCTTGCAATCCAAATCCTCCCGGTTTGATCGGTGGATTGCAAAGCGACCAACCGACCAGAACATGCTTCTTCCGTTGATCAAAACAAAGACCAGACAAGTGTTCACTCGTTCAGCAAGTGAACAAACAGTCAACTGCTTGTGCCGCTGACACCCCTATTTGCTCGCCGAGCGGGCGTCGAAGTACAATGCAGAGCGCCGTCCAAGAACAACGGGTGCTGTCCTTTTGTCCGGCCGGTACGACACAAAGACGAACGCGTGCTGCAGCGGCAAGCCCTTCGACTGCAACGGACTACGAGACGAAGAAGCCGACTGGACGTGCCGCTACGCGACTATCTCGGCTTATCTTCCCCAGCAACCGATTGACCGTGACTGACGAGCCGCCAAGCCAGATTTGTTTCGGCGGTTCCCAGTATGTCCTCTGACCTTCGTCTTCAAATAAACAAACATTTTATTCTTCCACAACAACAAGCGACAAAATCGAACAGACAAAAGGAATCTGAAGCAGAGACGGGAGTCAACGCTTGGAGCGGAGCAGTTCCATGACCACCTCCTTGTGCTCGTCCATGAACGCCATCCAGCGCTCCGCTTTGATCACCGCATCGATGTTGCTGAGCGCGTAGTCGATGGCCAGCTGCTTGAAGGCCGGCAGGTTGTCGTAGGTGAAGGCGAGCCGGAGGTAGTCGAGGATCGTGTCCGGGGAGAAGTTCGCTGTCATGTTCTTTACGCACAGTTCCTGCAAGAAGGTGGATGAAAGCAACTAAGAACCTGACTTGCCTGCAGTCCCGTCAGATGGTAGCGGTCGGCGACGACGTAGAGAGCAGAGTCCATCGTCTTCAGGTTCTCCACTTGGCCCGTGTACATCCAACGGAGCATCGCTTCGACGACCGCCGGTTCGAGGTCGTCCATCACGATCTTCCCCTCGCGGCTCTCTTTGGTGCCCTCGTGCTCGAACATCCGCTCAAACACCTCCAATTGAGCACACAAATGGGCCTTGATCACCTGCAAACAAGAGGACTCGACCGGGGAGCGGACAGAAAGCTCACGTGGAAGACGGCGCCGCTCTTTGCGATCACTCGAATGTCGCCGAACTTCTCGTCGTTGAAATGAGCAGCGAGGAAGATGGCCGCACGGAACATGGGATTCGAGTGTCGATTTTCCATCGGCGGCAAGGAAGAGCCCTGCGGACGGAGCGGACGGAGATCCAAACGCACCAGAGCGTAGCCGTCGGAGAAGAACGCGTCTTTCTGCGCGCTTTCGTTTCCACCCAACACAGTCCAGCTGGACGGGAACGTCTACAGAATTCCGCCTGCAAGCAGGCAGTTGGGGGGACGGGAGCAATGCGGAGAAACAAACCCGTCTTGTGAGTGCGCTCTTCCTTCGCGTTCTCGATCCACATCTCGTACTGAACAAACTCGGCGGTTTTGACGCCCGCATTCGTGATCCAAATGGTGCTCGAAGAGGGGTCAAAAGAAAGCCGAAACTTCCGCTCCGTCCCGTCCACCGCGATCACGGAGCTGTTCTTGTCGTCGCCGCCGTGTCTGTACGTCGTTTTCCACTCGAATTCCATGAGATGCGCGGAGCGGTCGACCGTTTGGAGGCCGCCGATTTGTTCGCCATCCGAACGGCCCACCTGTCCGCACGGGGGTTTCCGCAGCGTGCAGCAGATGAACACCGTTCCGGCCATCGATTGCTGCTTGATTGCGTCCACTGGCAGCTGGATCTGCTTGAAGTCGCGGCTTTCTGAAGGCATTCGGAGATCTGAACGGAAATGGAAGGAAGCCGACCTTTCTGTCCGATGACCTCGCCGTTCGCCGTTTCCATCCACGCGGTCATCTCGACGGGCGGCTCCTTGTCGTTCAGAAAGGCCACGCTCAGCTGGCCGCCCTCGTCGTCCTCGTCGGTGTCCGCCAGTCGGGGGTACTCGGCGGAGTAGTCGATCCGATTGACCGGCGGCCAGAACCAGAGACAACACTGCGGATTGCCCTCCAGGTTCGTCGTGAAGAGGTCGGAGCACCAGCGGTCGCCGAAGACGGCCGCCGCCCACTTCTCGTCGAAGCCGTCCACCCGCCACTTGATGAGCGTCGTCTCGTTCGGCAGGTGTTTGCAAACGGACATCGCGTTCGAGTCGGATGCCTGAAAGAACGAAATGATGAGTAGGACTGGCGATCACGAGAGCGAACGGATAAAATGAACAGCGGTTCGGATTCTTCGGTAGCAGACGACCAAACGAACAAAAGCAGACAAACGCCTGGCCACATACGAAAAAGGGGCGGAGCGAACGGAAAGAAGTGGATCATCTGTTGGGCGCTCTTGCCGGGATTGTGGCGCGAAGATGGCCGTAAACAACGCCCGTTTGCCGTCTTGTTTATGAGTTTTGACGGTGCAGAGCAATGCAATCGACGGATCGAAATACCGCGGACCAGAATTTCGATCCAAATTTAGATAAACATTAATTGAAACGGTTTTTCAATCGAAGACATACGGGGAAGTGCTGTGAAACAAAACGGGCAACAGCGGGTTTTCCGCAAGCAGAAATGCGGACGCGACGCAAAAAGAAAGCCGAAAGGGAAGATCGCGGCGGAGTGCGGGCGGCCCGCTTTCCAAGCCGAAACGCCCGCACCGCCCGACGCGCGGAGGTGTGCGTCGCTCGCCGGCCGCGTGCTTTCTCCCGCCCGTTTGGCGGCGGGCCGCCGATCGCCGCTTGCCGCTCGGTCGGGCGGCGTTCTCCGCAGTCGGCGAGCGGGACGAATAGGCCGACCGCCCGTCTGCCGCATTCCGTGTTCCTTCCCCGCTTCTTTTCGCGAAATTCGTCTGCCGCTCCCAATCAATCGACTGACTCGTGTGATTTCAGCTTCTTCCGCTTTGCCCACCTGCCTCACCGATCGCTGACGAAATGGAGAAGAAGACGCCGAACGGACCGAAGGTGATCGCGACGCCGACCGCGGCCGCTCGCTCGAAGTTGAAAGGCGAGGTGCGTCTTCTTCCTCTCATTCCCCTCTCAATCGGCCGGTTTTAGAGCTGGGTGTTCGGCGTGTCCCTGGCGTTGCTGATCCTCGCCACCGCTCTGACGACGCTGTGGGGTGCCGGAGCGACCGCCCAGCTGGTCGACGGCCGCGGAGTGTTCTTCAACTGCAAGTTCCACACCGCCTTCAACCTCCTGCTGCTCGTCGTTTGCGTCTTCAACCTCGTTGCCGTGCACACGCGCCGCCCGTCGTTCCTGCAGCCGGGCATCTTCTTCTTCGTGAGTTCTTTTTGCCTCTGCTCTCTAATCGACCGCCGGATTGCAGACTGGGGTCGCGTCGTCGGCCATGGCTTCGATCCTCATCGTCTTCATCTGGATGCTCGCCTTCCTGTTGCTCGTCTGCGTGCATGGCGGTCGCGACCTCCCGTTCGGATTTCCCTCCGTCACCGTGGTGCGAATCGCGTTCATCTTGTTCGGCATGAGCCCCTTCGTCTTCCGCTTCGCCGAGTTGTTGCAGACCTTCCGCCGCGCCCTGATCGAGGAGCACGAGCAGAAGCAGGTCGTCTTGGGTGTTTAAGTGCTCCCCTTTTGCTCCCACCCTCCCATTTGTTTTGAAGTGGTTTGATGGCTCAATAAACAGTTGCTTGTTGTTCCTTTGGTCGTTCGGGCGAGTTAACGAAGGAGACGAGCACTGCGATTGGATTTGAAAGCCAATTTGTTCAAGAGATCGCGAGTAGGCGCCCATTCGGCCGCTTTTCCACCGCCGTTCGCCGATTTCGACACACCGGCAGGGCGGCCGCCGCGGCTCTCCGTCCGCCGGCCTCTCTCGCTTGTTTACGCCTCGCCTGCCCGTCTGTCCGCTCCGTTCGGCGGCGGCGGCGAGCGGGCGGCCGGCGGGAGGTCGGCGATGTACGCTTTTTGAACGCTTGGGGATGCGCGCGGGAATTCTCGATCGGCGGCGTGTGGAGCGATATTTCGGACGATCCCCCTTTGCTATCCGACGTGAACCAGCGCGCATCTTACGCGATCATTCCCTCTAATTTCCTCGTTCTGTCCTTGCGTCCTCTTCTGCTTTCAGTCCTCGACGGGATGCTCTTCGGCGGCTCCAAAACGCGCGCTTTTCGTTCGCCCCGCGTGCACCCCTACCCGACGGGCCGCTCGACGCCGCGCTTCCTGCGGGACTCTGCGAAGCTCGACGGCCGCTTCGAGGCGAGCGGAGGACTCATCGGTGAGTCCTCCCATCCGTCCATCACTCCCGCTCTTTCCTTGCAGACATCCGGACGACGAGCTTCGAGCAGTTCTTTGAAGACGTGCGCAAGGCCAGCGACGAGAAGCCGCCGACCGCCAGCGAGGTCCCCTCACTGCAAGAGAGCCGCCCGACCGGCATCCACGCGGGCAACCTCGTGCAGGAGATCGTCGCCTCGTTGAAGTCGGGCGACAAGCGGCAGCAGGACGGCGTCCTCGCCTTCGTCTTCGAGCACCCGGCCGACGCGCAGCGAGCCGCCCAGTCGACGGAGGTCGCCGCCGTCAACGAGCAGCTCTCCGCTCAAGTGAAGGCGATCCTCGCGATGAAGAAGCCGGCCGTCTGATCGCGGGCACGGGACGCACATATTTTTTCTCTCTCTCCAGCCATCATCTCGTTCTCTCTCGCAACCTCTTCTATGTTCTCAAGTGTCTTTCGGTTCGTTGCATTCGTTCGCTGTAGTTGTGGACGGAATACAATAAACACGCAATCGGGGTCGCTGGTGGTTGAAAGCGAGGAAATGTAATCGCATTAGTCGTGGGCAGGAGTTGAACCTTCGTGTCGGACGGAGTTTGCGGCCCGACCGAAATGAGCGATTCACATTCGAACCGTCCACTTCCTTGCGCCTAGTCATTGCCCGATTGTTTTGTGTGGCTCCGTGATTCACGAGTGAAAGCGAGCGAATACCACGAGTGCCCCGAAGGTTTCCTATTGTTTCAATGGTTCGTTTAGCCGTGTTCTTTTGCTTTGAACTGCCTCCGCATTCGCCGCTTGTTTGTTGGAGTGGAGACAAAAGGCCCGTGATTCACGACAGCGCCGCCATTTGAAAGTCGCAAGAATAAAACGGGCTGTTTTGGGCGGTCGCTTCACCGCATTTCGAAGATGTACGCCTTTGTGCTTCTGTGGTTGGTCCCTACGGCCGCCGCCGTCCCGATCGCTGCAGTCGGGGAAAAGTGAGTGCGAGGAAGGACTCGAATCATTCCTTTCCTTTCTGTAGCGAAGGATTGTTGGCTTCGATGACTCTGTCTGAAGAAGAGCCCGTGTTCTTTCCGCAGCCCATCCTCTACGACAGCCTCTTCCTCTATGTTCTGCGGTTTGTTGACGCCGAAGACGAACATGGTCGTTTGTTTGCAGCTTGAACGAAAGTAAGCCTTGCATCGCGAACGAGACCGCCCACCACGCGAACGTCACAGACGAATTGAGGCGTGTTTATTGCGCTCTTTCCACTTCACATCTTCTGCTTTGTTCAGTCGGAAAATCATCGCGCTCTGCTTCGCGAAGGCGGGCTACGCGGATGCGGCCCTCTTCGCGAATGCCGGGCTGTTCGAGGCGGTGCACGGGAAGAAGGAGCTCGACGACCAGTGCACGAAGGCGCTCTTCGGATTGAAATGGAAGGAGGACTCCCGTCTGAACGCCTCTCTTCCGCTCAGCAAAGAGGCTCGGAAGAACGTCTGCACGTAAGTGCTGAACAGAGAGGGCAATCAGATTTGTTGCCAGGTTCCTCGGCGACTTGAAAGAGTACTTCTGCAAGGTCCAGCAGGCGTGTGCGGCGAGTCAAGAGCGGCTAACCATTGAATTTGCCCAGTACTACGGTGGATTGCACTTGGTCGCCACCAACGGGACGAAGACCGACGAAGAGTAAGTGGAAAGCGCTTAGACGCCTCATTTACCTGCTTGTTCGTTGCAGCTGCCCGACCGCCTCGATCCCGTTCGCCCAGAAAATCAACCCACACGCCTTCGCCGCAGACTTCGACGCCCACCAGGAGTCGCTCCTCGACCCGTCTATCTGCGATTGATTCTGCTCCGGTTTGGGATTCCAAACTGAATAAACGATTGCATACTCAAGAAGAAGAGCGTGAGTCGTTCGTCAGACCAGAGAGCGTTTCGTTTGCGGTCTATCGCGTGGGGTTGCGGCTCTTCAAGCGACACACCTTCGGTTCGGCACCGTCAGCTCTTGTGGTTCTTTACAGCCTTCACATTTCGCATTTGTTTCTCGAGCATCCAACAAGAGAGATTTGCATCACTGGCCACCACCTGGAAGATGGCAGAAACATCTCTCGAATCGTAGCCAAGGGTCCAATTGTTTAGACGATGCTTGATTCCAGCCTTGATTTCAACATTTACGAAATGAAGGACGACAGGGCATCGAATTGTGGTCTACTCACTGGCCGACTACAAACACTGATCCCCGCTAATCCCTTCGAAAGAACAAAGGCGCCCGCCACTCACTCCCCCTTCCAGTCGAGATGCTGCCCGCCCTGGTGTGGTGGGAGTACGTGGCGATCGCAGCGATGCTGGGGACGGCCGGGGGGCTGCAGGCGGTCCTGCTCGTTCGACTGCGCTGCTCGCGGGAGCGGCCGGAGATCTCGCGACACTTGGAGGTGAACATCGCGTGCTGGCTGCTGAACGACGCGGCCGGCTTCGCGTACTTCGGCCCGCTGGTGGTCGCTGGGCTGCGGGAAGGTGCGCTCGCCCGTTTTCTTCCGCTCACTCCGCTCTGCAGGCGCCCACTCGACGGCGGCGCTCTTCTGGACGAACGCGCTGTTCACGGCCGCTCTCTTGGCGCTCTCGGCGTCGTTCGCGTTCCTGCTGCTCGACCGGCTGCTCGTGATCCACTTCGCCGTCCGCCAGGCGCGCCGCCGCCCGCTGCCCGCGTGGCTGTCGGCGGGCGTCGTGGCGGCGTGCGGGGGCGGCTTCCTCGTCGCCTACCCGCTGGCCGCCCTCCCGCTGCCCGAGGAGACCGGTGAGCTCCCTCCCGACTCGTCCATTCTCTCGTGTAGAATGCCTCTCGATCTCGTGCCTCGTCCCGCTGCACGTGCGCGTGACGTCGCCGCTGAAGTCGGCGCTCGGCGCGCTGAACGCCGCGCTCGCCGCCGCGTTCGTCTGGCGGCTCGCGCGCCACCGCCGCCTCTTCGCGCTGGGCAACGCGGCCGTCCAGCGGCGGAATCACGCGATCGCGTACCTGGCGGTCGGCACCGAGCTGCTGCTGAACGCCGCGCCCGCCGCCACGTTCGCCGCCCTGCACGCGGCGGGCGTCGACCAGCAGCCGGCCGGGCCCTACGTCGTGGTGAGCGAGGAGAACACCGCTGACTCGCTCCCTTCCGCTTCAGCTGGCCGCCTCGCTGGACGCCCTCACGACCGCCCTCTTGTACCACGCGGTCCTCCTCCGCCGCACCTCTCGCACCGCCCCCACGTCCACGTCGGGCGGCAGTACGCCGAACCAGTGGGGCTGACTTTGTGGTTTCTCTCGGCTACAATCCGAAAAGTTAGAAGAACTCCTATGCTTTCTTTTGTACTTTGCTTAACCGACACGTACGCGGAATAAAAACGTGCGGTCCTCTTCCCCACCAACACTCAACTTTCCCATTCCATTCCATTATTCGACATCCAACATCAAGGTTGCATTCGATTTCACAACTGGTTGGTGGTGCGCGGAAAAAGAGAACGATTGCAACAAACAATTAGCGACCGAAAGGAATACTCGTCAGTTAACGGGCATTAGCAACGGAACAAATACACAGGGATCATCGTTGAATGCACCGCCTAGGAGTCTTCCTGGTCCTCGCGGTAGTCGGGCGCTTAGCCGTTGGTTCGCCGTTTGACCTCCGACCGGGTGAACGATGGGGCTTCACTTACTTTCAGCCTCCCAATCGACGTCCACCACCACAAGACGACGAGCGGCCGCCCTTCCGTCGGGCAGTGGACGAAACGACGGCGATCCTCTTCGTCCACGGGATCCCCCCGCGGGCTTCGAGTTGGAAGGCGGCAAGCGGGCGCTCGTCTCCGCCGTTCGGTCGGTCGGGCGGACGAGTGGGAGCGAGGGGGCGGCAGAAAGCAGGAGACTGCGCACTCGCCCGCCGTCCGCTCTCTCGTTCGGTTTGTTGCGTGTGGTGCGAGGCGCACTCGGAGGCCGTCCAGTTGGTCGGGCGGCGGGCGAACACGCTGGCGAGCAAACCGAACTCGACGTTGTGTGAACAAGAGATCACCTGCCCACGTCCACTCTAAAACGCCATCCGAAACCCTCGCGGTCATTCGCCGCAGCGCATAGGCGGAAGATCGCGACCATCACTCTGCTTTTCTTCAGTCGGGCGCGTTCGTTGAATTTCACGCAGGAATGTCGACGGCCGGCAGAGAAGAACACGGCGACGTTGTGGAGAAGCGTCTCGATTTCATTCAATGGAATGTCCTCCACGGTTTTGCGTTCATTTCGAATCGTCTCGGCTACAAACGGCGGTTCTTTGAGTTGGACGGTGCGGATCACGCGCTAACCGTCGTCAACTACCTGCTGAAAGAAACTCGGTATGCTTTTCATTCATTTTAATACCTCGATGTTGTCCAGGAAACTGCGGCCGACGCAACCACTCCAACAAGTGCTTCAGACAACAAGACTTCCAAGAGGAATCTTGCTGAGGTTTCTGCCACTGACCGAAACGATCGGACTGTTCGTGGTCCCGTTCGACGGCGAATTGGCGGAGATGAGGGAGCGCAAACAAGTGGTCGTTGTGGACGTGGACTACGAGAACGCCACCTACTCCGTCCGAGCGCCGCTGGACGGCCGCCTGATGCAAGTGGACGGCTCCGACTCCTCGCGAGTCACCCGCGACGGTCGCGTGATCATGCTCCGCGACAAAATGAAGTACAATCTGTACGAATTCGACGAGAACTTTGCCACGATTCGTTCGGTAACGATGGTGCAGGACGAGCGGATTGCGGACATGCCGGATTTCCGCCTAAAAGGCCAGAAGTTGTATCATTTTGCTTCGAATACGGGCGTCGTCGGCACGCAAGATCTACTTGAAACGCTGCTCTCTTCTCTGCATTCCTATGACTTCAAAAGCGAGAAGCACGAGGTGCAAACAGTGGGCTCACTTCCGCGACCATTTGAATGCGCACTGAAAGGCGACGCTGCAATCAAGGCTACTTTGGATGGCTGTTGGTTGAAGCAGCACTTCTACGCGCAAATCGACTGGTATCACAAGGACGGCGCACGCGGTAGTAAGTGATGGGTAAAATACGCTTCATCTCGAATGGTTTCAGACACAACAGACCGCTACGACCGCCTCATTTGCCGCTTCGATCTGACCAGTCTTACGTGGTCCCAAGTTGTGATACGTCTTCTCCCACCCGTTCCCTGTGAGCTCCTTTACGACGACGACATGATTGCTGGAGACACGGATCGCTTAAACTTCCACATGACGAGCCGCCAACTGCGAGGCGACAAAATTTTGAAAGGCTCTAGTTTTCTCGTCGTGTAAGTGCGCAGATGTCTCTCGCTCACTCAACTCTCCGTTTAAGGAAGCCCGTCCGTCTGCACCGTCTGGCCGTCGAGTCGCTAGCCGCGGCCGCTCGTTCGGCGAGCGTCGAGGAGCGCCGCCGCCTGCCGCCATTCGTCCGCCGCCTTCTTTTGTGCTAATTTCTATCGTGTTTCTGGTAGTTGTGTGTGAATAAACCAACCTTTGCGAGTAGTTGCGGGTGCATTCGAGCAAGAAACGAGCGAGGATCTGAGTGCCGAAGTGGATCCTGACATCATGCTTCGTTTTGTTGGGTGGTCGCGGACATGTTTGGTCGCTAATTGCTGCCCGTTGCGCTCGACTTATCGTGTGCTTGACGTCAACAGCCGCTAGTTTGATGGCTTCCTTTGCTCGCTTATCTTCGGTTTTGCGAGTCAGAAACACGCGATTCCAGAGCGGAAAGCACTTGGGTCGAGTCGCTTCTAATTAACTTCCTTAATGTTCTCGAATGACAAAGGGAGCATTCGTGGAAGCAAGCAAGAAGATGATGGACACAAATAGCCACTTTTGCACGATGAACGGTTGTCAACAGCGAAAGGATCGGATGAACGTGATTCGCAGATCAACGTCGAGCAGAGCAGTTGATTGCAGCGCATGCCGTCACTGCCACTTCTCGGTCGCATCCAACAAATGGACAGACTGTGCGGGCGGCAAGTGTACCAATTGGGACGGACTGTGCAGGACCTTGTGATCGATAAGACGGCTGCTGGTGGAAGGACGAAACAAACAGGAAACAAAGGGCAAACCCTATTTTTTTGCTCGACGACTTGTGCATCGCATCAGGTAAGTGAACGAAGAATCTTTCGAACTACTTTTTGAAAAGGAGGGCACAGGCTGCGGGCTACGCGTCCCGATCGTTCGCAGAAGTCCCGCCCTCCAATCGTTTGAATGGACGAGGCGACTGACACGTCCCGAGTTCTCCACTCGTCATCTCCATTTCGGCAGGATAAAAGCGAGTGCAACGCTCTCGTCTCCACCACTCAGCCCAACAGAAAGCTTGCAAGATGAAGCTTCTCCACTTCATTCTTCTGTTCATCGCCGGGGTGTTCGCTGCTCCGACCGCTCAACAAGAAGATCACTCGACACGTCCGTTCGTGCTGCAAGGCCGAATGCGACTGCTGATGGCCGACGAGCTCAAGGCGTACCACCAAGAACGGCGCAATGTCCATGAGGTGAGGATTGAATGAAGAGAGCACTCTAATTGGACTTCAGGACTACATCCCCTCCTACCCCGACCTGCCGGTGCTCGTCGACCTGACCGTCGGAACGCCCGGTACTCCACCAACCATCTATTCCTCACTTGCTCCTTGCAGAAGTCGACTACGAGGTTTCGTTGGAGACGGGGTCGGAGGCTGTCTTCCTGCTCGCCAAGGACTACGCCGGCCTCGACCCCTTCCAGCACGCCTTCGATCCCGCCCAGTCTTCCAGCGCCCAGTTCGCCGGCGACTACCGCGCGTTCAGCGGGGATCTGGAGGTCACTGGCTCCACTTACGACGACTTCATTGGGGTAAGCGGGCGGGCGAGTGGGCTGGGCAGAGCATGCTGCTTGCTTTCAGATGTTCGGCTTCGGAATGATGGTCAACACGACGCAGTGATTCGGTGGGTAGATAAGCGGTCTTGTCGTTCAACCAGCGCTGTTAAATTCGTTCAGGAGTCGTGAGCAACGTCTACGATCCCTACAGCCTGAACCCGAGGATGCCCGACGGTGTGCTCGGCTTGAGTTGGTGCGTAGGGAGAAGAGCTATCGACGGTGAACACAACGACTTGTAGGGACCCGGCAGACGCGAAGAGTCCGAACGAGAACTCGTCGGCGATCATCAACTTCTTCAAGGAGTTCCACGAGTTCGACCGGTACTACTGCGAGTGGATCGAAGCGAAGGAGATGCCAACGCACGGTCCGTTTCTTTTCTTAACTCTTCATTCGCCGTCTTCCTCGGTTTAGAGGTCCCCGGACGGGAGTACGCGCTGTCCGCAAGGTAAACGGCGAAAAGGTATAATTGCCTGACTGCTCTTCTTGCAGCTTCGGTTTCTGCCTGGAGGACGTGTGCGAACCGATGACGCCCGAGCAAACGTACCCGCTGGTTTGGTTCGAAGACTCCCGCTCGCTCGCCTTTGCTGTCGACTCGTTCGGCTACAAGGGCCAACAGTTCGACGGGGGCTACGCGAAAGTGGACACCGGAGTGCCGAACGTCCTCCTGCCGCAGGCGATCTTTTTGGCGCTCTTCGCGGACGTGCAGCCGACCTTCGACTTTGACTACGGCGTCTACACGGTGGACTGCAGTTTGGCGGATTCGCTGCCCGACTGGGAGGTGGTGATCGGCGGCAACACGTACGCGATCCCCTCCTCTGCGTACGTGGTCGACCTGTGGCTTCCCGACGGTCAGTGCGTGTGGAGCGCCAAGAATTCGGACGCCGAGACCACGCCCTTCGTGTTCGGTGAGTGAGCGGCAGAAAAAAGTGGAATGACCGCTCGTTTAGGCTACATTTTCCACACGCTCTGGTGCATCAAGATGGACGTCAACCAGCAGACGATCGGCTTCTCCAACGGCCTCCTGCCGCCCACCACCGTGGCCGACCGACGCGCCCGCTTTGGACGAGAGCTGAACGAAACGCTGACTGAGGTGATCGACCGGCAACCTCTGTAGTCTTGGTGCAATAAACAATCGACGAGCAGCACTTCGCTCTCTCTCTCTCGCATTCGAAGATGTGTTCGACCGTTGGGTCAAACGTTCCAAAATTTCTCTTTAGACCACTGTTGGAAGGGTCGGTTTCGAATACTAACCTCAAACTTGGGTTAATAAACCGAAGAGGACGGCGGGCGCTCGGAGGTTAGGCGGACGGGAGGGCGAGCGGTCGATTAGAAGCACGACCGGGGGCGCGCTCGACCTCGTCGTCTTGCGCTCTCTCGCCGCCGAGTGGTCTTTTCGCTGTCGTTTCGCCCGCCGGTGCGTGCAACTGGCGGCTCGAGCGAGCAAGTAGAGTAAAAAAAGACGGCAACATCTGCCCACCAGCCGCTCTTGCCGCCGCGGCGCGCAAATTCCGACGGACGGCACTCGCGGTCCTTCGATTCGGCCAGACGCCGCGCGATCGGCCGATCGACGCCACTTGAGCTTGCTCACCATTCCTTTCGTTGCAGGCAGCAGACCCGCTTTCTTACCCTTTTACTTACTTCCTTTGATTTCAGGCGGGAATGACGACAGCCGTCGACCAAACCGACGTGGAGAAGGTCGTGTACAGAAGGCTCGACTTCAACAAAAACATTCCTCGATACAACTGGGTGCCCGCTTCCGATCGTTTGGGCTTCTGGTGTCACTTCTGGTCCAGCCCGCCCTACCCGATCAACTGCGAAGTGATGGCCGTCAACTACCTGCTGCACGAAACTCGGTACGTCATCCCTTCTTTACTTTTCTCATGGATTCTTTAGAAATTTGAAACCGAGAGAAGCGTTGAGCAACATGCTGCTGGAACTCGGCCTTCGCTCCTGTTGCTGGGGCTACGATTTTGTTGCGCTGTCCGAAACACGCGGCCTGCTCTCCGTCAACGTCATGCCCAAATTTCCGATTGACGCGCCGCACAGACGGCTATTCGTCGTCGATTTGGACTTCGAGGCGGCCACTCAATCCGTGCAAGTGCTGGAGGGCGGCGAGCGGACGGGCGCAAAGGAGCTTCGAGTGCGCCCGCTCGTTTCGGACGGCCGTTTGGTCGTGATCTCCGACGACGAAGCGGCTTCCGTCTGCGAATTCGATGAGCATTTCACTTCGATCCGTCCACTCGTGCAGCTGCCCGTCGGCCACTCGGACTTCCGCCTTTCCGATCGCTACGTGCACTTCTTTGCTTCCACAAGCAACACGAGAGATGAGCGGAAGCTGTGCGATTCGATGTCTTTGCTGCACTCCGTTCGGCGGCACTCCGGCGAGCACGCAGTTGAGCGAGTGGGCGAACCGCCGGCCGCCATCGAACGAGTGACGAAGACGGGCCGGCCGGCTTCTTTCGACGTTCGTTGGCTGGATCGCTTCTTCTTCGCCTGCGTCGACTTCCAACACGACGACGGCCAATGGAAATGTGAGTCGCTAGGAGGAGCACAATATCAAGCTGCTCTCCAGGTTCTCACGGCAATTTTGACCGCTTTTTGTGTCGCTTCGATCTGCACACCGGATTGTGGTCCGAGATCGTGGCGCGTGTTCAACGACCGTTCAAGCGAGGATCTGACCTCGTTTCCACTCTCATCCAAGGCGACGGCCGCTTGATCTTTTGCGGGTCTGACTGGCCGTTAAGAGAGCGGGGGACCACGTGGTCCAGCTGTTCAATCGCCGTGTAGGCTGCTTGCACGCTTTCTTTAAGCAATCGTTTGATGCAGAAGACCGTCTCGATTGCACCAGCTGGCCGTTGAGTCGATTGCCGCAAGCGTCCGATCGACGAGCGCGGAGGAGCGTCTTTGCCTGCCGCCGTTCGTCCGCCGTTTACTTCTGTGCTAATTCTACCGTCGTTCCTTGTTCATAATGAGTCTCTAAATAAAAAGCTCATCTTTTTATAGCACAGTCTTCGCCCGTCTTGGAGAATGCGTGGAAAGCTGGCTAGCAAAGGAAAACAGTGCTGCAAAAAGGAAAGCGTTCTTTTGCTCTCTCTCGCATTCGATGATGTGTTCGACCGTTGGGTCAAACGTTCCAAAATTTCTCTCTAGACCACTGTTGGAAGGGTCGGTTTCGAATACTAACCTCAAACTTGGGTTAATAAACCGAAGAAGTCGGCGGCCGCTAGAAGGTCACCCGCTCGGGCAGGCGGGCGGTCGATGAGAAGCACGACCGGGGGCGCTCCCACTCTCTCCGTCTTGCGCTCTCTCGCCGCCGCGCAGTCTTTTCGCCTTCCTTTTGTCATGTGCTGCGGGCGACGCGCTGGTCTCTCGCATTGTGCGATCTTCCGCGCCTGTTGGGCGGCGAGCGCGTGTGGCGGCGAGAAGCGAGCGAGTGGAGTTCTCGCCAATAAGCCGGGCGGCCGGCAGACAGACGGGCGGAAAAAAGCAGACGGCGAGACGTCTGCCGCGTTCGCCGCGTAGAAAAAGCGGCCGGTCGCCGTCGAGTGGCGGCGGCGTGGCCGTGTGGAGGGAAGGCGCCGAAGAGATCCAGCGGAAAGCAACCCGCCGCCGCCGCCCCAACACGCTCGAAAGGTCGCACATCGGCGAGACTCGACCCCGCCGCGTAGCACACAGTGAAAGCAACAGGAAAAGAGTGTGCAGTTGGGAGAGATCGACGATCGACAAAGTCGAGCGCGCCCCCGATCGTGCTTCTCATCGACCTCTCGCCCTCTTCACTGCACGAGTCTCCAGAGCGCGCCTTCTTCTTCGGTTTATTAACCCAAGTTTGAGGTTAGCTCATGCTTCCTGCCCGGTCCCCGGATTGTGGCTCGAACACAGCAAATTTTGGAACGTTTGGCCTTCCGGTCGAACACATAATCAAAGAGAAGAAGGAGGAGTGATGCCGTTTATTCTTGGTCTTCAACGACCAGCTCGCGACTCGCACTCGATTTTAATGCTCGTTATGATCAATCATTCGTTGCCGCCATTCCGCACGAGGAGTTGGACACAGTTTTTCTCAAGCCGTCGCTGTTTACAATATTGCAATAAAAACGCCTTTTGTTGAAGGAACTCAAGCAGTCATTCTATTCGGCTTGCTGCCCGCTCTTCACGGTCCGACGATGTCCAGGATGCTGATCGCCTGGTGTCGATGCCCATCTTGATGCACTCGTGACGGCATCCATGCTCTCTTTACTTGGTCACAGGGCGGAAGCTTTGAGTGTTGTTCCGTCCGGTTCATGGGAAACAAACGAGTCGACGAGGTCGCAATGGGATGCGAGCATTTACCCAGGCGGCGGTTGCGCGCTCAAACGAGTGGCGTCTTTCGGGGGTCAAAGTCGAAGAAAGCGACATTTGTTGGACTGCCGTTTGGTCGGTCGATTGGCGGCAGCCAGAAGTTTGATCGAATTTCAGCTCTCCCCTCGTTCCTCGCCGATTTGCTTCGAGATGTCCGCTTCGTCCATTTCTTTCAAACAGGCAGCCGAAAAGCCGAAGCCGCTTCTGAAGCTGAACGGTCGGCGAGCGCTCCTGATGCACGCAATGGTCGTGCGGGCGGGTGAAGGAGCGGCCGACCCCAACGACGTCGAATTTCTCCTCTTTCGCGCCGCCCGACGCCTGCGAACGCTGCGGATTTTCTTCAACTGCCGCTCGTTACTCTCCGCTTTCTTGGGCGGCACGTGGGCGACGTCGACGGACGGCCGTCGTTGCGTCTGGAGAGCGCCCAGGTGTCCGTCGACTCGCTCGTCCGCCTGCTTCGATTGGCGCCGTTGGATCGCCTGACGATCACCGTTCACACCCACCACTCGCCGATTTTCGAGCGCCTCCGCGAATGAGCGGCCCTTCTTTCGGACGTGAGAGGTGAGCACTCCACTTAATTCTTTTGACTGTTCGTTGTTTAGCCCACCGCTTGCTGAAAGAAATCAAGGTGTGTCTGGCGGAAACGTTAGGAATTGCAAAAATAGTTTATTCCGTTCCATCAGGCAGCAAAGGACGGCCCTCTCACTTGCGGACTTCCGGAGTCCACTGGACGACCGGCGAGAAACCGATCGTTTGACCGTCGATGTTCATCTTGATGCAGTAGAGCGTGTGGAAGGGGAGGCCTAAAATAAATGGTTAACGGTTGTTCCTTGCTCTTCTGCTCACCCAGCACGTAGTCTGTGTTCACGGTCTCGAGGTGGTCCAGCGCGAACGAGCACTGGTCCTCGCCGGGCAGCTGCAGGTCGACCACGTACGCCGAGGCGGGCACCGTGTAGTTCTTCTGGCCGATCATGAACGTCCAGTCGGGCAGCGTCTGTGCGGACGAGCAGGGCACCGTGAAGATGCCGTACGAGAAGTCGTAGTCCGGCTAAAAACGGTAGGCAACTCTTTCCTTCGATTGCTGCTCACATTCACGTCCCAAAAGACGTACTCGAAGACGCCCAGCGGCATTTGGACGATCGGGAAGCCGGTGTCCACGTGCGCGAAGCCGGCCACGTAGCGTTTGTCGTTGTAGAAGAAGCCGTCCACAAGGAAGGCGAGCGACTGGACGTTCACGTCGGGCCACCAGTACAACGGCACAACATCGAACACTTCTTCGCACAACTCGTCGTCACAGCCGCCGAAGATCGTCTCCGCCGAGTACTCCCGTCCCGCCTCTCCACGGGGCGGGGTGGGGACGAACCGGGCGTGGAATACGGTTCGATCCATTGGCACCAGAAACGATCGACGCCCGGATACTCGGCGAACAGGTTGACCACCGGCGACGCCTCCTCGCCCGCCACCAGATGGTCGGAGTCCCTTCAAACCGCTCTGTTCACTCGCTGACTGCTCTTCTCGCTCACCAGCTCAAGCCGAGCACGCCGTCGGGCATCTCGGGATCGTTGAAGTGGAAGCTGTAGACCTCGGTGGCCGCACCGAACTGCTGCCTGGCGCTCGAGTTGAAACCGAAGAGCTGAACGAACACGCTGGACTCGAGAGGCCAGCGGAGAACTCACACTAACAACGTCCGAGTAGCGATCGCCGATCACTTGCAGATCGCCGGACATTGCGGCAAAATCGTTGGCTTGGATCAGCTTCGAGGTGGACGAGAGCGAAGGATCGTAGAAAGGCTGTCCGTTCTTGCGGTTGCTGTACGTCTTGTCCAGGAATAAGAGCTTGACGCCCGCCGTTTCCACCATCACCGTGAAGGTTTGCGCTAAAACAAATGGAATAGGTATTCAATGTCTGACTCATTAAAGAGAGCATACGGGGAGTGCCGACGTCGACTTGAGCGTAAATCGCGGCGTCCGGATAGTCGGGCACGTAGTTTCGGTGGACTTTGCGCATCGCCTCGTGGTGTGCGCGGAGCTCCTCGGCCGTCCATCGGCGCTGCTTTCCGCTGAGCCGCAGCGCCGTGCGGTTGGCGGCGAGCGAAGCGGCCGCTGCCGAGAGAGCGAGGAGAAAGAGGAGGAAGACGGAAACAAGCTTCATTTCAATTGAAGACCGTGAATCCCCTTCTGCTTTTATATTGTTGGCATCACTAAAGAAATGTGGGCGGCGTTGCCCTTTGTTCACCAAGTCAAAGCACATTAACCCGCTTCATCCCCAGGCAAGCGACTGCCCTCTTGTTTCTTATCACTCCCGGTGTGGGCCCACTCACTCCACCGCCGTGGTTCGCGATAAAAATTGGACTCCGCGTCGTCGTTGCTGCAAAACTCACGTGTGTTGCAAAGGTCGACACACTTTTTCGAACCGCGGAACGAAGCATCGATTGGGGAAAAGTGAAGTCTCCGCATTCAAAAGTAATCAAACGGAGAGCAAACGAACAAGTGAAGCGATCTCCGCTTTTATTAACGGAAATGTTTGAATCATGTAAGGAGGAGGATAATGATTGCTCGCAGTTAGTGGACGTTGTTAACTGGAATGTATGGCTGAAATGTCAACAGATCTGCTGCAATTAGAATATCCGGGCAGATAAGTCAGCATCTTTCCAAGGTGGGACGCATTGGTCATTTTCACCCCTTTTTTACGTTCCCTGTTTGCAGGGCTTCTTCGATGAGTTCACGACGTCTCTAAAGACGTGTTCGAGGCGCCCGTCCGCCTCATCGACACGCTGGTGGACGCGGGCGTCGACACTACGCGCGAGATCATCCAACTCGTTGCGCAGCGAGCGACTGAGCCACGGTCGTCGATCCATGTGGACGGGATCGTCAACACGCGTTTTCTCCACGCTCTTCCTTTTGTTCAAATGCCTCCTCTCATTCCCACCATTGTACTTCTGGTTACTCGTTTTGTGTTGTTACGCGTGCACTAATCGATGGAATAAACAGAAAACATCTAAACGGTTAATTTAATTGGTGGTCGAAGGACGAAAAAGCTTTGCTAAAAATATCGCCGGTTTTTCTTCCCGCCTCCATCGCACTCGGGCGCCTCGTTTTGAAAACGCGTTGGTTCGAATTGCGCGTCCCGTCGGCCGCCATTCTCCGCCCTTCGATCGCCGCGTTCCCCCCTTCGCTTCGTCTTTCGCCTCGTTCGCAGGTCGGCCGGTCGGTCGATCTGGCGACCGCTTCCCGCTCGGCGTCCATCTTTCCGTTTGGCGACCGACAAGGACGAGGCCCGATAACTGGACCGTGTGTAATCCGAACCCGTCTTATCGCCGTTGATGTTCGCTCTTGATTAATCCCCTGGATTCGTTTACTTGCACAAATTGACGCCCGTTTTCTTGCGTTCGCCTCCGCAATCGATCCGCTGGGCCGCGCGCCATTCGATCGTCCGCCGAAACGATTTGCGCGGGCCCCTCCGATCGCAATGGCCGTCGGGGCACTCGAGCAAGCGAGCGAGCGGGGGCGGGCGGCCGCCGCTTGCGAGCGGTCGATCGCGTTTGGCGGCGTTGTTTTGGGCAGTCGGGGGTTCGTGGCGACCGACAATTTTTGTCGCTCCCATTTACTTCCATTCAAAGCCGCTCTTTTCATTCTTCCAATCTCTTTCTTTCAGCTCCGCATCCTGATGGTGGTGGGCTTTGTGTTCGACCAGTCGAGTTGAGTGAGCGAATCGCTGGACTTCTGCGGCGACGTGCACCCGGAGAACACGGTGGCGACGCAACTGAACGACTGGGCGAAAGAAACGTACGTGCTGAACGAGCGGCACTGGTTCCCGATGTTCCCCACTCACCAAGTGCTCATCATTCACGACCTACACTTCCGAATGCGCGCGTTCGTCCATTCCTTTTGTTTGTTTGCAGGGCGGGCTTCGAGATCGCGGGCTGCCGCGGGACGAGCGGAGCGGAATGCTGAAGCTGGGGCTGACCGCCATGGGGAAGGTGCACCTGAACGAGACGCTCGGCCGCGTGCAGCCCTCGGACGCGCGCATTCACGAGCTGGGCGGCGAGGAGTCCCAATTTCGACCTGTCGATGCCGCCTGCTTCCTCACGGCGACCGTCGAGCAGCGGGAGGCGCGCGTCCACTTCCGACTGCACGATTGGGAGGCGCCGGAGCGCGTCCTGCACGAGACGTCGATCCCGAACGCGCCGCTCGATTACGACTCCGAAGCGGACCGCCTGTCGCCCACGCGCATCGGCTTCACGTCGATTCGCGGAACGCGTCCCTTCCGGGAGCGCCTGTCGCCGATGTTCCCCGAGTCGTTCACGCCCGTCATCCGCGTGTGGGACCTCGAAAAGAAGCGAATGGACGAGCTGAAGTGCAAGAACGCGCCCACCATCGCTCTCCCGCCGTTCCACGTGAAAGTGAGTTCTTTTCGCTCATTCGCTTCATTTGTTGCTCCTCTCGCAGATACACGGGTTCATGTGGACGGCGTGGCGCGGCTCGCGTTGTTTCTGCCTCACGTACGCGCGCAAAAAGGCGCCCCACGGACACAATCCGTTCTTCGCGAACCGTCTCTTCTGGCTGGACGTGGACGGGCCGCTCGAGTGGAAGGAGCGCCCGCTGCCGGCGAGCCTCCGCTGCACCGGGTCCCCGTTGCGCATCCTCAAGGAGGTGAACCCGCCGCCGACCGCCTCGCTGAAGCTCCTCGGAATTGTGGAGAACAGCGAGGATTTCCTTCAGCTGCACCGCTTGCCCGTTGTGTACGTTCCTTTTCTTTCTTCTCTCGTTCGATTGTCTTCGATTGCAGGCAGCCCGAATCGCTGCAAACCCTCGCCCACTACGCGAACCTCGAGGCGGGCGTCTTCGCGAAGCGCGAAGAATCCCGCCATTTGTGGGACATCTGCCGCTTCCTTCGGCAGCTGACGTACAACCGGCCGACGATCCCCGCCAAACTGCTCGCCGACTACAAGACGGCGCGGGAGAAGTACGAGACGCACCGGCCGGCCAACGGCATCGAGAAGCGCGTCCCCGCCTGTCTCAACGTTCCCGCGTGGCCCTGATCGTGAGCGGAAGATGGTTGAATGTTCTTCTTTGTTGTTCTAATCGAGTCGTTCTGGAATTGATTGTGGTCGCTGTTGAATAAATTACGAATTTGGACTGGCTTCTCCTCACTCTTTCGTCCAAGGGAAACGCAGAACTAGGGGAGATCAACACCGAGAGGAGGTTCGAGAACACCAAGGACTCGTTAGTAGTCGCTGGAAGTATGAGAAGACGTAGCAGCGTGCCGTTCGGCCATCGAAAGCACGACGTCGAGGAAGAATCAAGAGCGGCCACCACACACACACAACGATCCAACTGCACGCATTTCGACCTGTGATTGCGAATTCGAGCGAACACGACAGCGAACGGTTGTCTTGCTGGAAACGGTCAGGCGATTCACTTCACGACCGACGGTTTTTTCTCCGCCACGCTGTCATAATCGAGAGTGCAGGCGTTTAGCAACTCCCACACGCGCGATGAAACGATTTGAGAGCAGCCAAGCGTACTAACGGAGGATCAGGCGGATGTTTTCGTTTGTTCAGCCGATCGAAAGGGAAATGAGAGCCGCATTTTGGACGCTCATAAGCAGCAAAAGACACCAGTTCATCCACAAGTCCTTGCGGTGCTCACAATGGACGTTAGTGTATCCTTTGTTCTTCTTTTCTTTGGCATCCTAGTTTCGACGTCAACGGCCAAGCGATCCAACGCGAAATGCGGTGAATTCGAGAGAAAAATGATCAATTCGAAGGGCGAGATCAAGTGCGTTGCCGACGGAGCTGCCGAGTGCTGGAGTGAGTTCGTGGAAGACGGCACTTGATCCGGCATGCTCTTCCATCAACCGCCTGTTTGTAGAGTCGCCGAAATTCGTGAACTGCGCGGCGGACGTGAGCCCGTGCTTCGAGTTCGCGAGCGACGGCCGGGATTCCGCGTGCCCGACCGCCCGCAAGTGCGTCGTCGATCCCTGCAATCCGTGCGACGCCCTCTTCTACGACGCCGATTGGAACCCCACGTGCCGAAAGGACGGAGCGGACAGCGGCAACGAAGCGAAGGGACATCGACGGCCCCGCGCGCATGGACAAAACCCAAAGAAGAGCGGATGTCGTCGTCGCCCGAAGAAGCCAGCGAAAAAACGAAACAGACGTGTCTTATGCCTTGATGGATGGACGATTGGAACCGTGCGTTGTCCGCCATAAACCAGCCATTGTGCTCGCTCGTCTATTGAATCTTCCGCGGCAACGTTTCATTCAGTTCACATCTCTTCGATTGTGTGTCCCGCCTCGAAGGCAGGACGTTCCAAAATTTCGTTCTTCTAGCCACTTGAAGGGCAGGAAGCATGAGCTAACCTCAAACTTGGGTTAATAAACCGAAGAAGACGGCGCGCTCTGGGGTCTCGTGCATTCGGGCAGGCGCGCGGTCTATGCGAAGCACGACCGGGGGCGCGCTCGACCTGCCTGTCTTGCCGCCTCTCCTTCCACTCACTATTTTGCGGTCGACCCGCTCGCCTTTGTGTGCGGCCTGTTGGTCGGGCGGCAACGAAGCGTTCACGCGTGTGCGTTCGCGGTGAAGAGCGAAAGACAAGGCGGTGTGTAGAATCGAACGCTTCGTCCTGTCGCGTCCCGCTCGCTCGCCAAATGCAAAGTGCCCGCGGGCATTCCGGCGCGATGGTCGACGGTGGCCGATCGAGCGACTTCCACCCTTCCGTTTACTTTCCCCGTGATTTGCAGCAAACACACTCGTTGTTCGATCAGTGCCCATTTCGATTATTTTCACGCAGGAATGTCAAGCCTTTGGGACGAAGAAGCCAATCTAATCGTTAAACGGCGTCTCGACCTCAAACACGGGCCTGTCGTGTCCGATTTCGTGCCCGTTTCGGATCGTTTCGGTTTCAAATCCGAATTCATGCGCCGCAACGTTCTCGACGGAAACTTGATCGCCATCGACTACTTGCTGCACGAAACTCGGTTCGTAGATTTCCGCATTCTCTGACGGCGTTTTAAGGATCCTAAAGCCAACGAATCTCTTGAGCCGCGTGCTCCGCGAAGTGAACTCGACCGCCAACTTCAATTCCACTGAATTCCTGCCGTTGACCGAAACGGTCGGGATGTTCACGGTCCCGCTGGGGGCCAACTCGCCGCTCTTCGCCGCGCACAGCGAGGTTTTCATCGCCGACTTGGACTACGAGAACCGCTCGTATTCCGTTCGCTCGCCCGAGCGAGAAAGAGTGCAGCGAGTGGAAGGAGGCGTCGCACGTCGAGTGTCTGCGGACGGGCGTCTCGTAGCCTTTAATTTCTCCCTTTACGGCATCAGGCACTCGCGTCACTACGAATTCGACGAGCAGTTCGCTTCGATCCGCCCGGTGGTTGAGTCGTACGGCTGGTGGAACTTTGGCCCGTCGGAAGTGCACGCCTCCGGGCGGCGGTTGTACTTCTTCAACACACGTCCTCATTGTTCGTACCGCATCATAAGAACGCTGTTCCTCCCAACGTTCCGTCTGTACTTTCTTGATCTTGAGCACGCTAAATACGAACGTCTAAAAATACCCTCACCTCCACGATCTTTGCTGCTAGCGATCGCAATAAATGGACCCGGGGCCAAGTCCATGGATGTGATGATTCGTGCGTTCAATGAACACTTTTACGCATATCTTACTCTGCGTTACAGACAAGAGCCAAAGAATATTGAGTTGCATCTAGCAAAGTAGGTACATCTATTGAGATCGTTTTAGTCAGGCAGATAAGAGAGCCGCTTCGTTACAACGGTTTCCTTTGTCGTTTCGATGTGGCCAACATTTCGTGGACCGAAATCGTGCTGAGACTTCGGCTTCCGCTCGAAAAGCCGCTCCGCTGGACGCCGGCTTCCGAGGAGCCTCAGACGGACGACCGATTGGTTTTTCGCGTCGAGCGGTTTGCGCGCGAGTACGAACGCTGTCGTTGCTCGCTTGTCGTGTGAGTTTCTTTCCACTTGTTTTCAAATTCGTTTTGCTTGTCAGGAAGCCGCTCCGTTTGGACCAGCTGGCCGTCGAATCGCTCGCCGCAGCCGTCCGATCGATGAGCGACAACGACCACCGTCAATTTCCGCTCTTCGTTCGCCGCCGACTTTTGTGTTGACTTTTGGGCGTTCAATAGGGTGTTTGCTTTCATTTGTCTCTAGTTTACGTGAATAAAACAAGCGACGAGTCATTTCTGTTCCTTCCACAAACTAGCAGCAGACAAAGGATGAGTGGCTCCTGACTTTGACCGCTTTTATTGCCAGTAGCAAACAGACATTCCAAGGACACGGGAATCGATCACTTCAACGAGGGCTCTTCGGTGGGCGCCGGGATCACGTCCAGAATGCTGATGGCTTGATTGTCGACGTCCATCTTGATGCACCTGCAGAAGACAGCGACTATTAGCTTCCTTTTGCCCTCGATTCACCAGAGGTTGTAGAAGACGTGCCCAAAAACGTAGTCCGTGGTCATCTGACTGCTGTAATCGAGGGTCCACGCGCACTGGTTGGAGGGAAGCAGCAAGTCGACCACGTAGGCAGTTGGAGGGACCGCGTACGTGTTACCACCGATGCTGAACACTAAATCGGGCAGCGAGTTCGCCCGATCGCAGTCCACGGCGAACACTCCGTAGTCGTACAGAAACTCCGGCTGCACGTCGTCGTAGACGGCGAGGAAAGCGTAGTAGGGGAGAGCGATGTGCGGCACTTCGACGGCCACTCTTCCGTAGTCCCCGCGGAATTGCTGGCCTTTGTACGTGAAAGAGTCAACGACGAAAGCGAGGGCACGCGCGTAGTCATCCCAAACCAACGGGACGGTCTTTCCGCTGGTCGCTTGTCCGCATTTCGCGCGCAAACAACCGCCGAATCTGCGAATAGAAGAACGTAATCGAAATGATTGTATTGCCTACTCGGTCAGCACAGAGTACTCGTGGCCTTCCTCTATAAGACAAGACACGCGTGAATAACCACTGCCAACAGAACAAACCGTGATCCGTGAACGCGTCGATCCACTGACACCAAAAGCGCGGGCCGCCGATCTCTCGGAACAAATTCAGGACGGTCGACGAGTTCTCGTTCGGTTCGTTCGCATCCTCCGGGTTCCTGCAGCTGTGTGTTGTGGAAGCATCTTCTCTCTCCGCTCACCAACTCAAGCCCAGCACTCCGTCGGGCATGAGCGGCTGGAAATCCGTAACGGTGGTGATGTTTTCCGCGACACCTAAACAAAGTAGTCAAATACACATATTTTACGGTCGGCTACCCACCGAATCGCAGAGTCACGTTTTGCCGAAAGCCAAGGCCGAAAAGCTGGAAATACACACCAAGTTGAACGGATTAAACGACGTGAAGGCCCGATTGAACTCGACCGCCTCTTTCTAACCTCAACGACGTCCGCGTAGCTCGACCCGACCGCCCAGAAATCTTCGTTGCCGTCGGCGTACTCGCCCGCGAAATGCGAGGTTGAAGACTGGGCGGGATCGTAGGCAGGTTGGTGGGGGAGACGAGCCGGGTAGTTTTTCGCAAAGACGAACGTCGCTTCCGATCCCGTCCGTAGCTCGACGGCAAACTGGACGGCTGAAAGAAGCGGATGGTAAGTGGTAGACAGAGAAGGGAACTTGCGAGGAGTTCCAATCGAAATGTTCGCGAGGATCAACGTGTCTGGAAACGGGCGCGTAGTTCTAAACAAACGAATGGGCGACTATTTGACTTGTGCGGGCCAAACCGTGTGTTCCTTTTGCATCCTTTGATGATAACTCTTGAGGTCGTCGGCCAACCATCGCCGTTGCTTTCCGTGCACAATCAAAGAACCTTTCTCCGCATGTCCGAAGAGTACAAACGAGTCGAAAAGGAACAGAAAAGCGAGAAGAAGCCTCATGTGCGAACGGTATGATGCAAGGTTGAGAACAAGCTTTCATTTATAGCCTCAATGTGGACAGTCATCGTTTCCAATTCGTCGCTTATCAGTGGGTTCGGTCATCGGAAATCGGTGACACGATCGAGGTCAAACAATTGCCGGTCGAACGACTCGCTTTTTATCACTTTGCGATGAGAAGAAAACTTCTTCGCCGATTTCCGTTCCCGATACGAGCGAATTGTCATCAGGGGCGAGCGGGTCGAGCGAACACGCGAGGCGCACCGATAAGCGCAGAACTCTCGGCTCCAAACAGGTGTGTTGATTGGCCGCATGCTGTTAAGAAGTTGCCTAAAAAAGCGAGTTGGCAGAGTAACCGGCCGGGATCCCGCCCTCCAATCGACGACCTTCGGGGCAGCCGTCCTCCCGTTCGTCCGACAAGTTCGCACGTTCCTCCGTTCTTCCTTCCGCCCACTCCGTCGGACACTCCGGACGGATCGTGTACACGCGAATTCGTTCTGTTGCGTCCAAAGGCCGGCCGAAAGGTGTGATCGGAAGTGAGTAAAGAGCGGCGAGGAGGTGGCGGCCGGCCGCTCGTGCCCGCGTCGTCTTCCGGTCGATCGGCGGGCGAGTGCGGATCGCTCGAGCGGTCACAGGGGACGCGGCAGACGGCAGGGAGACAAGAAGGCGCTCCACTCTGCCCATGCAGACGCCGCTGCTTTGCGAGTGAATAGAATAAACAGCGGAAATTCGCGCTCATCCTTGTCCGCACTGCATGGTACCGCAAAAAAAGTAAAAACGACTATATACGAGCGGGTTCACGATAGTGAGTTAAAGCCGGTCCGTCATCCACGGCCGCTGTATGTAGGCATTCCAGCGGTTGCTCGTCAAAGTTTCCTCGCAACGGCTCTGATCGCCCAAAATTCTCCTTCGCTGCCAAATAGTTCGTTTCTTAAGCGTTCTCCTTGAACACTCGCATCAGATCCACGCGGACGTTCGCCCGCCGGCAGCCGGAGATGCCGGCGGATGAACGAGCGAAAGGTAGGTGGAAGCTTCTTTGGCGATTTGATTGCTGTTTCTCTCGATTTAGGCGCCCGTCTGCTCGCTCTTCCGCTCGCTTTGGCAGTCGGGATGCCGCTCGATTTCCGTTGAGATTCGTGGAATTTGACGCCCACGACGGCGCAAAAGCAAGCAACAAAGAGCACAGAAACGGCCTCCCGCATTCACACACAAGAATCCACTCGAACACTCGGAATGCGGTCCATGAACCCGAAAAGCAGTGCAGAAACCACAATCCGCAACTCCTGAAAGCAACCGACAGGGTGGAAGGTGTTGGAGCGAGGAACGAGCGAGATCAGCGGCCGCTCCCCGACTCCGCTTTGCTCGGGTCAAACCGGACGACCGGCCGATCGAAGCGAATGATCACGGCGAGAGTGCCGGTCGAACGAGCGGGTCGATTGAACGCGGACGGCGGTTGAAATGAATTGAAAATCCTGCTGGAAGCGGCTGTTGATCCGCATTCGTCCACTGCCGACGAGCGATTGCTTGGAAGAAGGCATTCGATGAATTTGTTCGGTTCGCACGTCTTTAAGCGACTGCATGCTAGAAACGAGTGAATTCGGTCGCCGATAAGCCGCTCCGTTGCGAGAACGAGCGGCGATTCGGAGGGCGAGCGGGACGGGCGGCGGAGGGGCGTTGCTCGCATGCTCGTCTGCCGCACGCCAGCACACGGAGGGCGCTCGGAAGGCGGAGGGAGTGTCTTTTTTGTCCGCCAAATGCAAGTCGATCCGCCTGCCAAGCGGCGGGCGGCTCGTTAAAAGTATCGTGTAGTCGAAATGAATCCACGAACCGTTTCAGTCGACTCGATTGTCCGTCTTCCGCGCAAAACAAAACGAATGCACGAGCGGGATCGCGTCAATCCGCCCTTCACTCGACCGAATGGGCGAACGGGTGACGGAACGCGTCGAATGGAAGAACTCGGTGCAGATTAGACGTTTCGATCTGCAATTAGACAAAATTAAACGGTGAGCAGTCGAAGATCCAGCGGACGTCGAGCCGATGCTAGCGGATTGCCCAAACGGCCGCCGACTACTGCAACGAAACAGAACACACTTCTCGACACAACACAGATCAAACGGCGTGTCCACGGGGTTCAGTATAAAAGAGCAAAAGGGAGTGCGCGTGTAGGTTGTTATGCTTTGGGCGGAACGGGCAGCTGTTCCGTGCACGTCCTGCACTCGCCGATTGGTCCCGCTGCTGTGGGCGACGGCGGTGGGTCGTGGCAAAAAATTCCCGCCGAACGGCCACAATCGACGTCAAACAGGCGGCGGAAGTCGAGCGGAAGGCGGAATGCTGGAATGAACGAACAAAGCGGCAAACTCGATTTAATTGCCGGCTCGAAACGAGCAGCTGCTCGCATCCGTGGGCGACTCGTTGATGATTAAAAGACGTGCACTGGCCTTCTCGTCCGAATAGCAGAAGCCGTGTGATCGCGAGTGCAGTCGGCGGCTTCCATTCGACTGGACGGGCGGAATTGTCGTCGAATAGCACCGAACAGAATGCAGGCGAATTGCCGAGGAGTCTGAAACGAACTCAATTATTGCACGAGCACTCGCCGTCTTCTTCCTCCGTTTTCCGCTGCTTCTCGTAAATTTCTTGCGGAGGCCGACCGCTCTCCCGCGAGTTGTGGGTAGCCGCAGTCCGATCGCCGTCGTCCGTCTTCCGCCATCTTCCACGACCCTTGTGGGGCGGTCGATCGAACAGAAGCGGGCACGACTCGACTGTTGGCTGCATCGCGATCATCCGGAAGCCTAAAGAAATGAAACAAATCACAAGAATTAAAAGTGCTCTCCTTTTGCTTTCGTACACAAGCGAAAGCAATCCGAAGTCGCCGCGGGTTGGGATTTCCATTTGCCGACCACTGCAATGCACGGAATAGGCGGCAGTTGGCCGTGAAGAACGTGAAAGCAGCGAGTAGCCGCCCGTTGTTTCGAAGTTGTGGAGGGAAGCAGCCGGTTGCTGCGATCGTTCTCTGCTCCCAATCCACGCCGTCGCTCGATTCGCGCGGTCGATCGGCCGCAGTTGCGTGCGGTTTTGCCACGACCGCCGACTTCTCCGCCCATTCCACTGGATTCCGAGCGGTAGTGCGCCTGCTCACGACCACTTTCGAACATCCGAAAGAATAGAAATTAGACAGCGCAGCGGCAGTTCCGCTTACACAGCCCACATTCGGTCGCCTGCTGTTCGTGCGGCGAGCGGATGGAAGGTAAATGAATCGTTCGGCCGTCCGTCCGGGAAGTGCCGTGAGCGGGAAGCTGCCGGCTGGATCGAACGAACACGGCGGGGCGGCCGAACAAGGAACGAATCGAATTGAGCGTTCAGCGACTCCTGGAAGACAAACAGAGACGAGCAGTCGATTCCCGTTCATTCGGCGGGAAGCAAACGAGTAATCCGGCGGCTTCAACTCGCTTCCGATTGGAAGACGAACGTGTTGCTGCTGGAGACGCCAACTTGAGAGCGAAACTGAAAGAAAGAAAGATCGTGATTCGTCTAGCTTCCCTTCCGAACGACGAGCGGGCAAGAAGTGGATCGTCTATCCGGTCGCTCCACCTTGCCGTTCATCCGCTGAGGTCCTGTTGGAGGGCGGCCGAAGCATTCTGGAATGGAAACGTGAAATTAATAGGAGTGAACAGACGAGAAGGCGTGCGCTCGGCGCCGGAGCGAAGCAGTCGGCCGTCGATCGAGTGCCCGACTGCCGTGGGCTTTTGAGCAGTCGACTCCAACGAATCATGAAGCGAAGGAGTCGACCGGATGCGAGGGAGCCGGCCGAATGCAATAGAGTCGTGTCGTTTCGCTCAATCCTACAAACAAAAAATAGACGGCCGTCCTCATGCGCGGCTTCTCGTCGTTCCCGTCGGTCTCCGGCGGGTGTCCGCGAAAAGAAAATGCCGCCGAGCGATGAACGGCGTCTCAAAATCCGGAAACGTTCGCGGAAGTGATCTTAAAACAAAAAAGAAATGCGTTCGTCACTTGAGATTCCAAGGACGTCTCCGATCCAAGTACTAATCAAGCCCACCCTTGCTTAACTTGCCTGATCGGACGGGAAGGCGTGCATTCAAGGGGGTGTGGACGAACACACTCCGTGAAGCCGCTGAGCGAAACAAGTAGTAGGGCAACAGCGGAAGGGCGGGAGACCGCCCTCCCACTGCTCGCCCGGCTGCGGTGCGTGGATTGAAGCGAGAATTCGTGGAGTGAACGCTCGTGTATTTGGAACTGATTATTAACGAGGAATTCGCCCCGCCGATCGCCTGCTTTCAAGCGGGCGAATAAAACGCCCGCAGTAGGTGAATTAGATCGACCGAGCGATGAAAAATTGAGTGTTGGTGACGGGCGACGACTCGTTTTGATCTCTATTCAAAGAATTCGAAAAGCCCCGCCTCTTTCTGTTCGCATCGAAAAGCGAGTGGGGTTGAGGGCTTGAGTTCCGATCGACGAGCACTCGCTTCGAGCTGGTGGCTTGCTGAACGACGGGCGAGTTGAGCGATCTGAAAGCAGTAAATTAATCGCGAAGAATGGGGAAGAACGTGGACCGAAGATTACGGCGAGTGCGCGATGTTCGCTGGAGTTGCCGCTCTCTTCCTCGACTCACCGCCTGCTTCCCCGTCGACTCGTCGTCCATGCGATTGATGCTTCTTCTCGTGTGTCCCTCGATTCGAATTATTCTCTTGGCGTACAGTCACTGCGATCATAGGAAGCCGCAGGACAACGCACGAAACGAATCGCCGGCTCGCTGCTGGTCCGAGTCGAGCACAAAGGCTGCCCGCGGATTTCGTTTCGATCCGACAGATCGACGCCACCCGGCCCTCACGCCCGTCCACTTGCCGTTCGGTCCGTCGTTCGAGGCGGTGGAGTGCCTGTTGCTCGCGCATTCCTCCCTTCCATCAGACGAGTCCTGCGAGTCGGCCGGCGAGTGGCCGAGTCGACGGCCACTTGGGCGGGCGGACTGTTCGCAGTCGCTTTTCGTTTCGTTGCCCGCCTCCCGCTTTTGGCCGCCGAATTTCGAGGCCGCCCGTTGGACGGCATAACACCGATTAGAATCAAAAAGAAGCCGTGAGAACTGTTAAAGCCGCGCTCCCCACGCACCCAACTGTTCGCGGCACCCAAGTGCGATGAGAGGGGCGAAATGCGCGATACAATAATTAAAAATTCGAGTGATAAAAAAAGCCCAACTGCAGTGCGAGACTGCAGTCGGGCTTCAATTGAGAGTGAAGAGTGAGTGAAGGGCAGAGCCGGCCGTCCGCCAACTTCGTGCCGCCGACTTCACTCCGCGCCGTCCACTCCGCTCCTTCGAATTTGTGGGCGATACAATAATCGAAAATGGAGGGGTAAAAAAAGCCCGACTGCAGTCAACTGGTGACTACAGTCGGGCTTCGATGCGGCAAGAGAGGAGCAAAGTGGAGGAGCGAGTGGACTGCGGAGTGAACTCGTCCTCACACCGACGACTCCACTCCGCTCACTTCACTCAACTCCTCTCTCGCCGCCGGACTTGTGCGTTTTCCCAACGCAAAGTGCGGGCGATACAATTCTTTCGGCGACTAAAACAGATGCATCCGATCATAGGGTAGTCTCAACAGATCGCAGTGGAGAACTGCTCTGCTGCTTACAACCCCTTGACCAGTAGTCAAGTCGTATTCAAGCGATCTTGCACCCCGACGTACACCACACAAAGTAGTATGGAATGGACAACCGAACGTCGATTGAGACGAACGGCAAGGTCAACTATGGGGTATGAGCTGCGGGACGCGAGCGTCCGGCATAAGAGTACCGCCCGACACCGGGGTACAAAATTATTGTCAACCTTTCCAGGTGGGGTTCCAACTTAGAGGCATTCAGTTGTAATCCCCCAGATGGTAGCTTCGCACCATTGTCCTATCGGACAAGCGCATAAACCAAATGTCTGAACCTGCTGTTCCTCTCGTACTAAGCAGGATTACTATTGCAACAACACATTCGACAGTAGGATAAAACTAACCTGTCTCACGACGGTCTAAACCCAGCTCACGTTCCCTATTAGTGGGTGAACAATCCAACGCTTTGCGCATTCTGCTACGCAATGATAGGAAGAGCCGACATCGAAGGATCAAAAAGCAACGTCGCTATGGACGCTTGGCTGCCACAAGCCAGTTATCCCTGTGGTAACTTTTCTGACACCTCTTGCTGTAAACTTTACAAATCGAAAGGATCGATAGGCCACGCTTTCGCGGTCTGTATTCGTACTGAAAATCAAGATCAAGTAAGCTTTTGTCCTTTTACTCTACGAAAGGTTTCCGTCCTTTCTGAGCTTACCTTAGGACACCTACGTTATTGTTTGATAGATGTACCGCCCCAGTCAAACTCCCCGCCTGGAACTGTCTTTGACGCGGGTCGCCGGCCACACGAGGCGGCCGACTTAACACTAAGCACAAGCACAACGCGAAGTTGTGCGTTTCCCGTTTAACCGAATAAGTAAGGAAACGATGAAAGTAGTGGTATTTCACTGGCGACCGAGGTCTCCCACTTATGCTACACCATGCATGATTCTTCACAAATCCAGACTAGAGTCAAGCTCAACAGGGTCTTCTTTCCCCGCTGTCTTTGCCAAGCCCGTTCCCTTGGCTGTGGTTTCGCTAGATAGTAGTCAGGGACAGTGGGAATCTCGTTAATCCATTCGTGCGCGTCACTTGGGGTGCATGGGGCGTCGCCGCCCCGGCACAAGTGCTTTCTGTCGAGTTAGGAACCGACAGAACCAACCCCCTCAATTAGGAGCCGGCGGACTGAGTCCGAGCCACTGGCGTCTTGATCCGGCAAGCCGGAAACCAGTACCCTCTTGCTCTCCACGGGGATCCTGCGAAGTGCATCTCTTGGGTCTCATGAGACCTCCCCGCTTCTACGAACAATTTAGTGATTGGGATCAGCAGCCTGTTCTGCTTCACCTCGTCCACCCGAATGGATTTCAGGGCAGAAAGTGGATTCCAGCACTCTTTCGGGCGCTAGTCTAGTGTGCGATTGAACAGCCGCGCTGATCACTTTGACTCCAAGTGGGAAGCAAGGATTCGGTGGGACCCCAGGACGGCTGCTCGCTGCATTCGTTCGATCAACTCCGTCAGACATGTCGAAGGGACCGGGAGTTTCGTCAAGTACCCCTTGAAGTTCTTGGTTACCTCTCCCGTGCACCCCACGACCAACGGAATGACTTTGGCCGCGTTGCCCGGATATGTACTCTCCCAGTCGACTAGAAGGTTGTCTCCCGGAGGAAACGGTACTTCATGCGCCTCGTCGAGCTCCGAGTTCACGGCGTATTTGTTGTATTTGCGGGCCTCTTGTCTCGGCAAGCCATGCTCGCCGAAGGCCCACGAAACACTGATCTCCACAAACCACGCGCGCTTCTCCGTCTTATCCCAAAAGAAGATGTCTGGACGGTTATGCTTGTGCGGTCTTGTAGTGGTGATTCTTTGGTCCCAGTAGAGAACGGAACCATCGGTTGGGCGTACTTGCACAGGCGGGATGGAATCACGGTAGTGCGTCGTTGGAAACCCGTTCCACTTGCACAACTCATACATCACCGCCCGCGCCACACCATTGTGACGAGCCACCATTTGGGTGGTTCGCCAGTGGGGACAAATCGCAAGAACGTGTGCGACTGTCTCCATGCGCTCGAATGAGGTCGTTGAAGCATTGTAGCATCTGCGCCGACACCATTGTGCTTTGCAGTCTCTACGCTTCTCGCCCGGGAGCGCTCTGACGGTCAGGCCAACGCCATCTTGGCTGGCGATAGCGTTGCGGGCAGCTTCCGCAGAAACCAGCCCTTTCCTGAGCCACAGACCCGACAGGTCCCAATCGAGTTGGGGAGCCGAGTCCATTTTTTCTTTGCCTTTGGTGCCCTGCCAACGAGTGAGCACTTTGGTCGTCCGGCTCCTACGCATCTCCCGCACGACTGCGCGTGCAGCAGAAGTAGGTTCCGAGTACGACACCCCGGCAACTTCGATACGCTTGGTTCTCAAGCCGAACGCCGAAACGCTCTCGTTGAGACTAGCCACGTTCACCTCATTCGATTCGCAAACTTTCGCAAAGTCCCGAAGAACCGTGCGCGCTTGTTTCTCAATCGAAGTGAAGCGGTCCAATGCGTTTTGCAAATCCGGCCGAAGCCAGAGATACATGTAGGTGTAGACAACGCTATCCTCCAGCACGTCTACACATGATTTGAGACCCAGGCCACCCGCCTCGACGGGGGCATAAAGTCTTGCGACACAACTATGCTTGAAACGTATCTTCCCTTTTGCAAGGGCAGCCCGAATCATGCCATCCAACTTCCCAGCTCGCGACCGCAGGGACGCAAACCGGCCACCCGTAGGCAGTTCGTGCATGTACACAAATCGGAGTTTCGCCATGATAGTTGTGTTGATTGCAGCGATCTTCTGTCGGAACATCAGCTGCGTGCCCAGAATCGCATCCAGTTTGGCCACCACTTCCTTTCCAACACGATCCCAGAGGGCCGCGGAGTTGGTGGTCACACCTTGTTCGATTCCGAGATACTTGTACTTCCCATCCTCCTCAATTAAGGGGATTCCGGAAGGCACTCGTAGTTCCGTCGGCACGCCCGCCTCGAGGTGAAGCTGGGCGCACTTCCGTTTGTTCAACTTGAGACCAACTGCTTGGGCCTGTCTTTCAAGGCAGTTAAGCATTTGGGTCAAGCTGGATTGATGGGGAGCGTAGAGTTTGATATCGTCCACGTAGGCGATAAGTTTTACTCGCTCTTTAACCCATTTGATCTTCGCACACTCGCTACGGAGAATGTCGATGATTGGAGTGGTGGCCAAGCAGAAGAGCAGCGGACTTAGGGTGTCCCCTTGTAGAACGCCGCTCCTGATCCTCAGCCAGTCACTTTTGATTGTCTTGCCTTCTTTGTTGCGTGACTCGAAGCTGATCCTCCATCCTTTCATCAACCGCACGAGCGCAGCCCGAACGGTCTCCGGAATGTTTAATCTGTTCATTAGCCAGCGAAGGTAAGTATGAGACACCGAGTCGAAGGCTTTCGAAAAGTCCACCCACGCAACCGAAAGGTCGCGATGATGAACCAAGGCGTCTTGGCAGATGCTACTATCGAGCAGGTGCGCATGCGTGCAGCCCCACACGCCCTTGCGCAGTGCCACCTGTTCGACTGGCAACACGTTCTTCACCCATCCGTTCATCCAGACAGTTAAAAGACCAGTCGCCAGCTTGTAGCAAGTGTTGAGGCAGCAAATCGTCCGGAAATCACCCGCTTCCTTAGACTCACCACCTTTGTGCAGCAAAATTGCCCGGCCTCGCGTGAACCAGCCCGGGAATTGAGTGCGTGTACTCATGCTACGGTGTACCCAGTGATACAGCCGCTCGTTAGCCGCAGGTAAATGCAACCACCAATACGCATGAATTCGATCGGGACCAGGGGCCTTCCACGGCTTGGTTTGACGGCAAGCAGTGATCCAAGACTCCCGGTTCTCCGATAGTGACCCTACTTGTCTTTCGACTTCGGGTTGTTGGTGTGCCCAGTTCGCCAGTGCGTTCGTTCGATTAAACTCACTCGGCGTACCGATGATGCCCTTCCAATACTCGAATACCTCATCTACGGGAGCTTCCGATTGAACGGTGTTCTTCAGAGCTAGCGACAGAGGCAACTTTCTCAGACGGCGCCTATCCGCTTCGACCTTTTCGTAAAGAATGCGCTTTTGCACAATCTCCAGTCGAAGCTTCAAGTTGTGGCATAGTGCTCGCAGCGCGCGGCTGCGTTTGCATTGGTTGGGATACGCAAGTTTCAGAGACGCCAGGTTGTCCCGCTGCGTGAGCGTCGGGGCGGTTTGGGCTCGTCGACGAGCTAGCTCACTCTCGACCCAGCCAATGTGGGTTTGAATGAGCCTCCTGTGTTCGCAATGATTCTCTCGTCTAATGGCTTCCTTCACTTTCCGACCATCCGAGGCCAAACTCACAAAGTGACCGATGGTGGAGGCGACAGCATAGACGATGTCATTCAAAGCGGTGATTTGGTTACCTACTACTTCCACACAAGGCAGCGCCCGCTTGACAGCGGCGTCCGCCCACAGTAGAAGCCCACTCGGTAGCTTGGTAAGCTTCCGAACGGGAGGTCTCCGTGCGTGATGCGTCAAGCGTTGCAAGACACGATTCACGTGGGCATCGAACTCAGATCTCCGGACTTCCAGGGGTCGTCCTTCATCGTCTGTTCCGTGCAATTTGACCGACTCCGGTAAAACAGGGTCGATAGGGGTTGGTACCACGGCCGAGGCCGCAGTGATGAGCTCCTCATCTTGGGTGGGCGTGTCCACCAACATTTCACTGTCGGCAGTCTCGTCCACTTGCATTTCCTCCGCTGCGTCCGATTCCTGTGTTGCCACTGGCTCCGTTGCTGCGGTGGAAAAAGGAGTGTAGTATTGCTTTTTCAGATAAGTGAACCTATCCTTCAAAGCTTGCTGAGTGCGCTCCACTTGGTCAGGTTGTCCAATGTTATCCAAAGGATCCCCCCGCCACGCGTTGCTCACAGATTCCCAGTCAGTTGTCTCATCCGCAGTGTGCAGTTGAACCAACTTAACCAGAATGACGTCGTCTTTCTTAGACCAATACTTTTTATGGTTATAGTCTGCTACTTGACGATCCGCCATCGCCTCCCAGCCAACAAGGCGTTCGGCAGGCTCCTCCTCGCGGCGGGGCCCAAGTTTGCGGAGTCGAGACATGCGCATCTTTAGAGCCGCCTTCCCAACACGAAGGGTCGGCTCACCAGCTGCGGCACGTCTTTGCATCTCCGCTTCCACTCTACTCCAGTCCGTTTGTCCTCGGTTGTTCACCAAAGTCGCGCAGATTTCGAGAAAAGTATCGTTGTCAAGTTCATCGGATGTCCTGTTTGCAGAACCAGCAGAGGCCACCGAAGCGTCCTCCGCTGCCCGATTCGCCTTGATTAGCCCGTACCGACGCTTCAACGTCTCTTCAGTGCGAGCCGCAGGGTTTACGACTCCATCGCGTTGAAGCTTCTTCCAAGCATTGACGATTTGGTTGTTGTTAGCCCTCCACTGCACTCTACCTTTGGTATCAGTAAAGCGCTCGCAGAGCTTACGCAACTCTATGTCGTCGTTGGGATCTGACCACGTCGAGCGGGAACCCACTGTACTGACGTTGACAGAATTAAGGGAAGTATCCACTGGGGATTCCTCCTGGCCGGCTCCACTACTACCCGAAGGATTCGCTTCGTCGGCTGACCGCCGGTCGATAGTCCCGTCGCCGTGACGACGTTTCCGTTGACCAGCAGTTGTTGACCCAGCAGCCCGAGAGCCGCCAGATTGGGGGGCGGTCGCAGCAGCACTTCTTCCCAAAGCACTATCCGCAACCGGGGTGGATCCGGGGCCAGCCCCTTCACCGTTTACAATCCGACTGTGCACTTGCGCATTACTGCGCGTATTGGCACCCGCCAGAAGGGGGTTTTCCGTGTCACTATTGTACAGGATTTGAAGATGACGAGGGTTTGAACGCCGACTGACACGGATGCCAGCGCTCTCCCCCCCGTTCACCTGTGTTTGTTTTTGGTGATTCGAAGCCATGCGTAAACCGCGGACGCCCCCCGCATCCCTGATGACCAGTCCAACGTCTAACCAACCGCGGTCGCCGAGACGTGAAGTCAACGGACAGTCGGGTCTCCCAACGACGAGGATAAGGCTGCACCAGAGAATGTTGGGTGAGCGCTTGAGAAAATTTGGGTCGCAATCGCTGCTCTCCGTAGAGAACCCGGCCGATACCCAGTACGCATGTGATTCGTAGAAGTGATCAGGTCCTGTCGGTCGCAAGACATCAAGCCCTACTTCCAACTTCCTCAACTCCTGCGATGACTGCAGTGGAAGACCGTCACACTTTACCAAGCAAGAGGCGTTGCCGCGTGAGCGAGCACCACACTCCTGACGACCGCCGTGTCCCGAGGGAATCGGCGGTTTAATGTGAGTGACAAAACTAGGGTTTTGCGACTGAGGCGGTGGAACTGCGGGCCAGAGTAGTCGACACGCGATGGCGCCTGCTTTGTCCCTTCGTCCCACCTTTTCCCGTTTTGGGCTGCAATCCACTATCTGGCCCTAGAGATACAATTTTCTCCTTGGGCAGAATTTGTGGTATGCCGCCTACTAGCGGAATGTCCAGTTCTCGAACTTTGGAGGAGTAGGTTTCTCGAATGTTACAGGATGAGGACGGGTAGCCCAAGTCCGGAGGTCTCCGAGATGCCTGTTCCAGTTCATGAACCGAAAGGATGGTGGATAGTACTATGCACCCCTAGGGATACAATTCCCGTCTCTTGGAAAAAATGGTATAGCCGACCTTAGCGGGCTATTTTTTCGTTTGGTAAAAAAGGGGGAAAGCCCGCGGCACGAGCACTCCGAAGAGCACAAGCACCACCGACTTCCCCCCATCTTTACTTAATCACTCACAGCGAAATCCTTGATTAGCAGCTCCCTACTAACCTCATTCGCGTGCCAGCCGCCCCCAGAAAGACGCGGCCACGTGACTAGCCTTGTCGATCCAGAAACGACTGTCCCTTCAGAATACCCTTCGCCTCCGAAATGCAAGGATCACGTGACAATGCACTCACCAGCGTGTGCGCAAAGCCGTTACATCTCAGAGACTCCAGATAGACCGAGGAGTAAAGCACAGCCCAACCTATGCGACAACCAACCACACGCGAGGTGCGATCGGCCAGGCCGACTAACAAGGCTGGGGGACGTCGAGCTAACGCCCAACGTCCGAGTAATTTCTGACACCTCTGGCCTAAGAGCGCAGAGTCTGTAATTCGTATTCGTACTGATAACATCATCTGTAATTCGTATTCGTACTGATCACATAGTGTCATTACATTCCGACACCTATTGTATGTATACAACGCGCCAATAATTTCAAGTACATTGCGCTGCCTGTCTTCAAAAGCTACTGTCGAATCAGCCACCTCACATCCAAGAAGCGACACACACGTCAGATACTGTTAAGTCGAGTTGCAACGACCAGCATCCGATCCCCCTCACCGCCGACCCAGCGGTCGACAACGAACGGCGGGGGGAATATTCGTGCGCGTCACTAATTAGATGACGAGGCATTTGGCTACCTTAAGAGAGTCATAGTTACTCCCGCCGTTTACCCGCGCTTAATCAAATTTCCTTAAAGTAACATTCAGAGCACTGGGCAGAAATCAGAGATAGTCAACGTCCATCTGGAACCATCTATCTCCTCTGTTTTAATTAGACAGTCGGATTCCCCGAGTCCGTACCAGTTCTAGATACGCTCGTTAATCGTCCACCGTAACCGACAACATCCCGTAAAGAACGAAGCGGCGTAGTTGAAGCGCTCCACCGTCGGACCACGCTACTAGCCCACCCGACTTGCGTCGAGCAGTCACGAACGCATTCCAACGGCTTCGCACGACAACCCGAAGGACCCGAGCTCTAGAGCCAATTCTTTTCCCAAAGTTACGAATCTAATTTGCCGACTTCCCTTATCTACATTATTCTATCAACTAGAGGCTGTTCACCTTGGAGACCTGCTGCGGTGATTGGTACGGCCGAGCAAGAAATTCATAAGGCCTCCCCTGCTTTTTCACGGACCACATGAAGCGCTCGAGACATCACAGTAACCGCGATGCTTTACAACCACAACATCCCTATCTCCGGCTGAACCGATTCCAGGGACATGCGAGTTTAAACCAGAAAAGAGATCTCTGGCTCGGACTTCAAGCAGCGTCAACAGGTTCGTTTGCGTTACCGCGCTCGATGCCGCCGAAGCGGACACCATCTCCTCGTCTCGATGCGGGAATATTAACCCGCTTCCCTTTCGACAAACGTGACGCAATCCACAAGTGAATAAACGTCGCCACTTCAAGCCAGCATTAGCCTGTGCCTTAGGACCGACTAACCCACGTACAATCACTGTGCACGCGGAACCCTTCTCCACTTCAGTCTTCAAGGATCTCACTTGAATATTTGCTACTTCAACCAAGATCTGCACTCATGACGGCTCCAGTCGAGCTCACGCTCCGCACCTTCGACGCCATCGCGACAACCTTCCTACTCGTTGAGAGATTTTTCATCGAATGTTCTCTGTCAACGGCTCGAGTATAGGTCCTCCGCTCTAGCGCCATCCATTTTCAGGGCTAGTTGATTCGGCAGGTGAGTTGTTACACACTCCTTAGCGGTTTCCGACTTCCATGGCCACCGTCCTGCTGTCAGTATCAACCAACACCTTTTATGGGGTCTCATGAGCGGAAAGTCTGGCACCTTAACTCCGCGTTTGGTTCATCCCACATCGCCAGTTCTGCTTACCAAAAATGGCCCACTTGGAGCACGGCAATCAAAGTCTATGTTCAATCAAGTAACACAAACAACATAACCATTTAGAGTTTGAGAATAGTTTGAGAATAATACATCCCAATGACTCTAATCGTTCGCTTTACCGAGTATATCTGCTACTTGCTCCAGCTATCCTGAGGGAAACTTCGGAAGGAACCAGCTACTAGATGGTTCGATTAGTCTTGCGCCCCTATACCCAAATCAGACGATCGATTTGCACGTCAGAACCGCTTCGGACTTCCATCAGAGTTTCCTCTGACTTCGTCCTGTTCAGGCATAGTTCACCATCTTTCGGGTCTCAAAGCATACGCTCAACCTCCGCAACAGGACAAGTCCAAGTCACGGGGCGATGTTGCACGAAGAACGTCGAAACGCGCCCCGTTCACATCGTCGACTCCAAGAGTCTCACTTTCATTACGCCTTTGAGTTTAACTTAGCTCAATGACTTGCGCATACCTTAAACTCCTTGGTCCGTGTTTCAAGACGGGTCAAATGGGTGACCGACTAGACACCGAGTCGAGAACGAGGGCAGACGAACGCACACGATACGCGAAGCAAGCGCACGACACATGTGTCGTACACGAGTTACCCGCACCGCAACGCACGCCCACGAATTCACCCGTCCCACAAGTAACAAGCCAACGACGCTCGCCTTCCGCACGTTCAGGGTTCTCGACGTGTTGCCACGCCAAGTCCTCTAAACGCGCCTCCGACGACACCGTCAACCCACTCGGCGCACTCCGTACGCAAGTGCATCGTCCACGCCGACAAACGAACGCCCGCTCAACAACCTTGCGGAATGCTGAACAGACGATTGCCGTCGCGAGCGATTGAATACGCACCAGATACGTCGGCTCCATCCGCTTCCACTATAACGGTTTCACGTTCTCTTGCACTCTCTTTTCAAAGTGCTTTTCAACTTTCCTTCACAGTACTTGTTTGCTATCGGTCTCGTGGTCGTATTTAGCCTTAGGTGAAGTTTACCACCCGCTTGGGGCTGCGTTTCCAAACAACCCGACTCCCAGAGAAACGAACTCGTCGACGCCGCCCGGCCGTACTGGTGTGAAACCATCTGTGCAGCCGTGTTCCAACGAAACTTGAACCCGACAGACGTCGCCGATACTCGCTCTCCAAACGCTACACCGACGATCGCCGTATGAAGTGATCGTCTTAAGCGCTGAGCTCTTCCCTTTTCACTCGCAGTTACTAGGGAAATCCCGGTTGGTTTCTTTTCCTCCGCTTACTGATATGCTTAAGTTCAGCGGGTGATCATATCCGACTCAGGTGGATTCAAACCATCGCAATGGAATGGTGGAGTGTTCAACAAATTGATGTACTGCCGACCGCTTCAATCCACGAACCAAGCGAGAAAGCGATCGCAAGAGAGACTGACGCATTCGAATAACAAGGAACGCAGACAACTCGTCTCTTACAACAACAACCACAAACTCGTCGGCTCGCTTCGAAGAAACGACCGTTGATTATCCCTAACAGTACGACACTCGTATTGGGCAAGGCAGACCACTAAAGGGAATGCCACCTGCTTACGTCGACTCAAGACTCCGTTGGGAGCAGCCGACCGTTTGTTCAGATCGAAAAGACCATTGGGCAACAATGTTGGTCTTCGTTCTGCATCAAAACACCCTGAGTTGTGTATGCCGAAGGGCAGAACCCGACGGCGCAATATGCAATCGAAAATATGTCTCTCATAATATCTGTAATTCGAGATTCTTAACGCAATTCACTGCGTTCTTCATCGATCTACGAGCCAAGTGATCCACCGACATAACTTGACTTTCTCTTGCTTCGCATTGACTATCGATTGTGTGAAAAGTTGGTAGGTTCTGGGTGCCCGACCGGGTCATCAACTCTTAACGCCGCACTCCGTAGAGCGGACGCCTACCGTCGGATATCGTCGCGGCCACGGACGTGGAACACAACCGCTCAATCCAACATAGAGGCCCAGAAAAGCCGTTGCTTGTGAACTGAAACCAGTCGCCGCCCGAAGACGGAAAGCCGGCCAGCATGCATTGGAAGTGCGACGACGACGCGACGGCCGCCAACGACTCCAATTGTTTGTTTGTATTCACGATACCTGATCTTGCAGCAGGTTCACCTACTGATACCTTGTTACGACTTTTACCCGGTTCAAGCCATTGCGATTAATTTACTTTCCCGCTTGCAAGCAAACAGGTCCGTAGATTTCTCGAAACAACTCAGTCCCGGGTAGCGACGGGCGGTGTGTACAAAGGGCAGGGACGTAATCAATGCAAGTTGATGACTCGCATTTACTTGGAATTCCTCGTTCATGAGAGAAAATTTCAACACTCAATTCCAGCCATAATAATATCTCAACTGTTTGCCAAGCCCTCTCGGGCGAGGACAATCACGCTGTTACCATCATTGTAGCACGCGTGCGGCCCCGAACATCTAAGGGCATCACAGACCTGTTATTGCTCCATTTCTTGAGGCTAGTAACCACAAATCCCGTTAAGAAGTCGATCGTTGACAAGCGAACCAATCAACGCACTAGTTAACAGTTGGCGTCTCGCTCGTTATCGCAATTAAGCAGACGACTCACGCCACGAACTAAGAACGGCCATGCACCACCATTCATCAAATCATGAAAGAGCTTTCAATCTGTCAATCCTTATGATGTACTGGCCGGGTGAGGTTTCCCGTGTTGAGTCAAATTAAGCCGCAAGCTCCACTCCTGGTGGTGCCCTTCCGTCAATTCCTTTAAGTTTCAGCTTTGCAACCATACTTCCCCCGGAACCGAAAAACTTTCGTTTCCGGAAACCCGCCCGCTCGTGAATTAAATCCACCAGCGGATTGGCAGTTGGCATCATTTACGGTGAGAACTAGGGCGGTATCTAATCGCCTTCGAACCTCTCACTTTCGTTCTTGATTAATGAAAACACTCTTGGCAAATGCCTTCGCTTTAGGGCGTCTCCCGACGGTCCACGAATTTCACCTCTCGCGCCGGGATACGAGTGCCCCCAGCTGTTCCTGTTAACCATTGTCTCTGCCGACAAAACCAATAAAACTCAGCCGAAACCTTGTTCCATTATTCCATGCACCGGTATTCAGTCCGAAGACTCGCCTTGAGCACTTAAGCCGTTCAAAGTAATCCTGCACGCAGCATACGAGCCATCCGAAGACGACCGTACACAAACGCGCAAAATACCGTCCGACGAGTGACACCCGTTAGGATGCACCCCGAACGGTTCGCTGATCAACTACGAACTTTTTAACCGCAACAATAATTCTATACATTACGAGAGCTGGAATTACCGCGGCTGCTGGCACCAGACTTGCCCTCTCGTAGATACTCGTTAAATTGTCTAGATTGTACCCATTCCAATGTTCGACCTCAAAGAGAACGAACTTGTTATTTCTCGTCACTATCTCGTCCTAGTGGACAGTGGATAAGTTGCGCGCCTGCTGCTTTCCTTAGAAATGGTAGCCGTTTCTAAGGCTCCCTCTCCGGAGTCGAACCCTGATTCTCCGTTACCCGTTAGAACCATGGCAGTCCAATACACTGCCAGCAAGTTGATAGGGCAGATACTCGAATGTTACTTCGCCGACACGAGGTCATGCGATACGCAGTATTATCCAGAGTTAGCAAAAGGACTAACGAATAGTTTTGCTCCAATAATAGCACAGCGACCCGAAGGCCACTGCTTTTAGGCACGTATTGGCTCCAGAATTACCGCAGTTATCCGTTTAAAAGTAAGAACATGTAGATTATATCTGTTGTAATGAGCCGTTCGCAGTTTCGCTTTATATCAACTCGACTTACACATGCATGGCTAAATCTTTGAAAGAAACATATCAGTTCAGCCAGGATCAACCAGATTATTGAACAATTCAGTGCACTCCGCAGAGCACAAGAAATATTCGCATCTGTTGTCAACACTCGAACCACCTCCAATGAGTCGCGATTGCTCAGGTCGCACTCGGGTGTTCGCCGATTCTCGTCGCCGACCGACCGACTGGTTACTGCTGAGCAGACCGCCGCCGTCGCGATTCGTTCAAACAACGCCTTCGCACAGCAAACCTCGTGGTTGGTCGCCCAACACTAGGTGCTTTGCTTGATAGGAGAAGGAAGCGAGCATTGCGCTCCGACCTTCGCTCGTCTATGCACTCACAACCGCCGTTCGTTAGAGCTGACGACCTTGCGTCGCCGCGGAGAAAACAGCCCACCGGGAAGGAGACGCCCTCAGCATCAACCCGCACTCGGCAGACCACTTTCTCGTTCGCTTTTGCTCGTTTTAAACATCCTTTTGCTACGAGCGGTTGTGATTCGTCGTTTTCCCGTAGATTTTACGCAGAATCAACTGCTAGAAATGCATAGGCGCATGCCTGCGTCTCGGCCCGACACACAATATTTTTCGTTTCTCTCGCACCCACCGAAAATCCGTCCAGCGCAGGTTCGGCGGCCCGGGAAACCACTTTCTCGTCCTCTTCAATTGCTGTAAAATTACAGGTAGATAGTATACGCTATTATCAACGTATGTGCCAAATTTGACCTCAATACGATGACTATGGGCCGAGTTATCGACGTGCGCGATTCGCGGACTCGCCCCGCTGCGATCTAAATTGATGCTCGCTCACTGCTGCGATCTCGCTGCAATCGACACTCATTTGAAGCGCATTAAATTCTCTATCGAATGGTGCCGGTTTCATGCGTTTTGGTGCAGTGGTTGGCGATTTGGCCATCGCCCAGTGGAACGAAAAAGTCGGCCGGCGGGCGGTTCGGCGTCGCCCTCCACTCGCCCTCCACTCGCCCTCCACTCGCCGCCCGCCCGCCAGGCGGGCAGGCAGTCCGCCTGCGCGCTGCCGGTCGGTCGGGCTCTTTGCAGAGACGGCAAATTGGAGGAATAATTTCCGATTCCCCTTCATTTCTTCCCATTCCCCCTCCATTCGACCATTTCCGCTCCCGATCGACATCCCCGAAATTCCCCGTCGATTTGCGCTCAAAACGAGCTCCACCACTCGACTTTTGAGCGGCGAGAACGGGGGTTTTCGGAATTCTCGCAAATTATTCCTTTTTGGTTCCGTTCGCTCGGTTGTTCCCACGACAAACCGCAATTTCCTGTTCGAAAGCTGCTCCACGGTCGAGAGCAACTTTTGATGGCGAAATTCGCAACGCAATCGACGTCCATCGCAGTTGACGGCTTTGGATTCGTTAAATTCCCCCAGTGTGAGGGGATTCGGCCATTTCGACGACTTTCGGCCGACTTTTGGGCGGGAATTTGTTCCGAACACTCGCATCAGATCCACGCGGACGTTCGCCCGCCGGCAGCCGGAGATGCCGGCGGATGAACGAGCGAAAGGTAGGTGGAAGCTTCTTTGGCGATTTGATTGCTGTTTCTCTCGATTTAGGCGCCCGTCTGCTCGCTCTTCCGCTCGCTTTGGCAGTCGGGATGCCGCTCGATTTCCGTTGAGATTCGTGGAATTTGACGCCCACGACGGCGCAAAAGCAAGCAACAAAGAGCACAGAAACGGCCTCCCGCATTCACACACAAGAATCCACTCGAACACTCGGAATGCGGTCCATGAACCCGAAAAGCAGTGCAGAAACCACAATCCGCAACTCCTGAAAGCAACCGACAGGGTGGAAGGTGTTGGAGCGAGGAACGAGCGAGATCAGCGGCCGCTCCCCGACTCCGCTTTGCTCGGGTCAAACCGGACGACCGGCCGATCGAAGCGAATGATCACGGCGAGAGTGCCGGTCGAACGAGCGGGTCGATTGAACGCGGACGGCGGTTGAAATGAATTGAAAATCCTGCTGGAAGCGGCTGTTGATCCGCATTCGTCCACTGCCGACGAGCGATTGCTTGGAAGAAGGCATTCGATGAATTTGTTCGGTTCGCACGTCTTTAAGCGACTGCATGCTAGAAACGAGTGAATTCGGTCGCCGATAAGCCGCTCCGTTGCGAGAACGAGCGGCGATTCGGAGGGCGAGCGGGACGGGCGGCGGAGGGGCGTTGCTCGCATGCTCGCCTGCTCGTCTGCCGCACGCCAGCACACGGAGGGCGCTCGGAAGGCGGAGGGAGTGTCTTTTTTGTCTGTTTAATGCAAGTCGATTCGCCTAACCAGCGGCGGACGGCTCGCTGAAAAGCAAACAAATTGTTCGGAAAGTTGAATTTTCGCGTTCAATCGACCTGAACGGGCGGCCAAGCAGTTGGATTCACGGAACTGCGCCGAAATGAACGGCATCCCGATCATTCCGGCAAGCCCGACGGTCGTCCGCAGTCTTTTCGCCGTCGCGATCGGTCGCTTGTTCGCCGTGGCAGTTTGAGAAATTTAAAAAGCCAAATCACAGAGACGAACTGAACAGTCGACTGTCTTCCCGCTTTCTTCTTCAACGTAGATGACGGCGATCAGACGCCGCCCACCACTCGTCCACGAACAAGTTCGCATTCCGCTTGCCCGCGTGTGACACCGATCGAGTAAACGCTTCTCTGTTGGATTTGAGCGCCAACAGGACTCAACGTGCGGGCATAAGAGAAGAGATCTCGCGGAATGCCCGCCTCTCAATTCGCATTCGACGCGCGCGGCTTCGAAACGATCGGCAAGAAGAGCGGGAACGGCGGTGGCGCTGGTCCGTCCGGCCGCCTCCAATTCGCTCGGCCGTCGGTTCACTTCAAGAATCCAAACCTGAAACGAATGTTGTTGCTCGTTAGATTCGCGCCCGTCTGCATGTCGGAATGCTCGCCGGACGACGAGTGAGTGGAGCGGCCGAGTGGATGCGTGAACTCGATGCCGGGCGCGCATGCCCAGCGGCCGCTGGGGCTTGAGGATTGAAACGTGTAGCAAACAGAAGACGCCGACATTCACGACGGGCGGCCAATCGAAACGTAGAAGCCGGTCGAACGTTGGCGCGTCGATTCGAATTTTATTTTTGTTTCAGTCGACTAACGATTTCCGCTGCTCCGGTGGACCCAATGGGATCCACGCGAAATGCCCGTGGTGATTGACGAGAGGTGAACGCGGAACGCCTCTTAGCGTCCGCCCTTCCAACCAACGGTTTTGTCCTTGATCTCAATTAATCGGTTTGTTCATTGTTTCAGTTCTTGCTACACATTCCTGCAAACCGCTTTGTTTTACATCGCGTTCGCTCCGTTGACGGGACGGCGTCGAGTCGAGTCGATCGGAAGATCCCAACCGACCGCCTGCTTCTGCTTGCAAGTCGCTTGCAGCTCATTCACGAACGAAACGAACACCAGCTCGTGGCAATCAAAACGCCGCTCGACTGCCCGGCTGCCCGTCGATTCGAACCCGACCAATCGCTTCCACTCTACTACGCTTTCAGTGTGCAGTGTACCTTAAAATAATTCACCGATGCTTTCCAAACCACAAAACCACTTTAATCGCGCGCAACTCGTCGTGCCCGTCCGATCCGTGCGCCGCATGGCCAATTCGAGTCGATTGGAAGCTTTCGAGCGTGTCCGTTTTGCAATTCGGTGAAAATCTCACGTTAGGCGTGTTGTTTCGTCAACCGATCGCTTTGACGGCCCGCAACCCACATCTGCCGTTTCGTCTCGTCGAGCCCTATCGATTCGTGCAATGCACGGCGCGTTCAAGCACGCCCTGCTGCCGCGTTGACTGTGGAACAAAATTCACGTCACATGCGTTTCGGGCTATTTTATGTCGACACCAGCACGCGTGAACATCACAAATCACCCACGCATACGTTCAACTCGACGTCCTCTATCGACTGGGTGTATACACGACGCGTTTACCGCATTTGGAAGCGAGAAACAATCGGTTTTTATGGACCGCTTCTTGACGAAATTTCAAACATATTTTTTAGATCGCAAACTTGCCCCTCAAACCCCAATCTCTTCGGTTCTCGTCCCTCCATCACATTTCCGAGGGTTCGGCCCCGTTGATTTTTCGATTAAAATTTAAACCGATTTAAACCCTATCTCGCCTAATTGTTATGAAAAGACAAGATTTAGGGGGTTTGCGTGGTTGGTTCTTAGACAATTCGTGGAAAAAACATTTCAAAATGTCTAACTCACGGTATGTGAAAAGAGCAAAAGGCCTGTGGGTTGTGTGTTCTTCGGCAGGTGCGTGGTTTGTTCTTAGACAGAAGCGAGCTTGTTCTTAGACCGCTGGTGTGTTTGTCCCGCTACGGGGTACGTTTGAGTCGAATGCAGTCGAAATTACGGCTCAGCGAAACTTTGCGAGACAATCGATTCGAATTTTGTCGTTTGCGTCATTGTTTGCGATATTTCGGACGTTTGCGCTTACCTTTCCGATTGCTCCGAGGTTTGCGGCGAGGTTTGCGCCGTCCTTTGCGTCTAGTAGGCTTGGTGCGGCATTTGGTTTCAGCACTTCGTTAGTCCAACTCGCCATACGGGGTTGGGCGGGCGTTCCGATCGCATTTACGTCGTCGAGGTGCTGCTGCGTTGAACCTGAATAGAGTTGTGAGTGGAGGTCACTCACCTCCTCAGCACTCGCCTCGCTCCCTCCGGCCGCCTCCCGGCGGCCTCCGTTCGCTCGTCTCGTGCTTCGTCGGCTCGCTCCCGTGCGGGTGTGCCATCGAAGTAGGGGAAGTCCTCTCACCTGTAGTGAGTAGATGGATGTGGAGCAAATAATCGAGACTGACCTGAATGCGGGTCGCTTACCAGCGTCTCTTGGCGTTTGCCGAACATCCTTTGTGCCCTAAAGTACGATCGCCCGTCCGGACGGGTCACTCGCCTCCTCAGCACTCGATTCGCTCGCTCCTGCCGCCTGCCGGCGGCTTCCACTCGGCGAATCTCGTGCTTCGTCGGCTCGCTCCGTGCGGGGCGTGTCGGGCGTTTAGGGCGCGTTGAAACCTGCAAATAGAATCAAGTGGATCGAGCAAAACAGCGACCTCAATCAACTTTCCGGCGGTCGCTGCGGCGTGGAGCACTCTTGATCGTTCCTGCAAGTCAAGCATGCCATTCGGGTAGCTGAAGAGTAGTGGTTTGTCCCGGCAGATCACTCGCCTCCTCAGCAGTTGGCTCGCTCGCTCCAGCCGCCTGCCGGCGGCTTCCACTCGGCGAATCTCCTGCTTCGTCGGCTCGCTCCGTTGGGGGTGTAAGCGGGATTGGGAAGTCCGTCTGCCTGAAACGATTGGATAGGCGGTAGTGCAAAAAATAAAGACTGACCTGAACACGCATCGATCATTGCGGTTAGCTTTCGCATTCACCGGTGATTATCCGCATCTGAACGCATGAGCGTTTGTGTTGGCCGGTCACTCGCCTCCTCAGCAGTCGATTCGCTCCACTCCGGCCGCCTACCGGCGTCCTACGCTCGCGAATCTCCTGCTTCGTCGGCTCGCTCCGTAACAGCTGAAAGTAGACGATGAGTGTGGGTCGCTCAGTCTCCTCAGCACTCGCCTCCCTCGCTCCGCCCGCCTGCCGGCGGGCTCCACTCGGTCGTCTCGTGCTTCGTCGACTTCGCTCCGTACGGGGTGTGTCGAGCTCGTTTTGGGCGCTGAATCCGATTAAACGATCAGCCAATTGCAAAGCAGAACTGAAAGCATCGTGTAGCGCATCGAAAGTCGCGAAAAACTCACATTTGCGTCCAAATCCTTCAAACGGGCTGCACTAAGCTTCCGCTCGCTCGAAAGCAACAGTTCCGCGGGTTTCGTGGCTTGCGGCCCGTTTCGCGTCGTTTGCATCGAGTCGGCGATCGCTTCCGCTGTCTCAGCGGCCGCTTCCGCACGGTCCGCTCGAATTTCCATCGTTTCGAACAAATCCGTCAATTCCGTTGGGTTTACGCGCGTTTCGTCGTCGTCGCCGCGTCCGCCTAAATCGAATGGATCGTCGCAAGGTTCGAGAGGTTCGCCGAGCACGAATGGACCGCCTGAAACGAAAAGAAATTCGATTACAACAGGAAATGACCCGTGAACAACACGTGGGCGATCGCCGCGGGGCATGGCATTTGAAATGGGGCAGGTGCGTGGCTTTTTTTCGGGGGGCTCCGCCCCCCGCACCCCCGTGTTAGGAGTCTCGGGTTCGCTTCGCGGCCTCCGGCCTCACCATCGCTTGGTGAAACGTTCCGACCGCCTTCGGCGGCCGGCCATTCGCCAGCGATGGTGAGGCCTTCGGCTCGCTCGCTCCAGAGGGAGTCGGACTTGCGGCTAGGATCGCTTGTCTCCTTGCACGCGACTCGTTCAAACGGGCGAGCGCCTTCGGCGCCCGCATGTCTGCGAGTCACGTGAGGCGTCGACTTCGCGACTTCTCGGGAGCGGCTACAACTGCTCGGTGGTCGCTCAGTCTCCTCAGCACGAGATTCACTCCTGCGGCCGCCTACCGGCGGCCTACGGTCGCTCATCTCGTGCTTCGTCGACATCGCTCCGTGCGGCGTGTATCGAACAGTCCCTTGTAATTATTTCTTATCAACGAATGCGTCAAACAACACGCCGACACCACCATCGTGCTCAGCTCGTCGCGCCCAATCGATTGATACCGCTGACGATGTCCGGAAGGGCTTAGATCAAAAATTCGTCATTTTTCGTACCTAAAATCGATTATATCTCGGTAACAACGGGATTTCACAACGCGCAAACACCACCATCGTGTTCAGCTCGCGGAGCCGCGTCGACTGATGCCCCATACGGCCCGTAGAATCGAATATTAACGTTTTCAGTTAAACACATTATCAATTTTTTCTCGGTACCTAGAATTATTGGCAGCATACGGCCGGTATATTCTTGCTCAGCTCGGCGAGCCCGATCGAATGCTCCATACAGAATCGTCCAGTAACGCTTAGATAAAAAGTCGACCTGTTTCGGTAACATCGGTAATCGTATCTAACCAACACATCGACCATCCGTTGCGTCGACCTCACCCCCGTGCTCAGCACACCTCGCTTGTTCGATTGAGTGGTCAAACGTCCCGTCAGAACACAACACGTGCAGACTCATTCTCAAATACCTAAACTACCCGTCGAGACCATTTTCGGCTAATTGCTCCAAACTAACAACATCAATCCGAACCGAAACAACATTTTTTCTCCTCTTCCCCCCCCCACCGAGGGTTCTGTGGTTTTGCGCTCCGCGCAAAACCCCAGAACTAATTTAGGGATATCTGGCCTAGTTATATAGCGGATCGAAGAGTCGTTTGTACAAAATCAAGCCTCTGCGGCTTTTAAACGTTTTCCCTATGCAAGTAATCTATAGGAGATGAAATGGCGAGTTGAATGGTGGGTACTAGAATCGATGTGGCCAACGTGATGAGTTGTTACAACCACCGATGTATACTGTATGTTGACCCGTTGACATCAACACTAATAACGCGCTATTGGGGGGTCGTTAGAGGTCTGGTATGGGCTCATTCGACGCAGAATGGAATTTTGCACATATGCGAAGGAACATGCGTGGCGTGGAAAAGTACGTAAAGGTTGTGAACTTTGATCAAAGTGCACTTTGTGGGTGAAAATCGCGCGTAAGTGATCGGAACCCGGTGATACTGGCCTCATTCGACGGGCAATTTTGCGTTGTGCAAACACTGTTCATAGCGGCAGGCCTGCGCCACGCCCACGCGTTCACCGCAAATTGATTGCCTTTTCACCGCATCGGCCCAATTTGAAGCGGTTTTCGACGCAGATGAAGCCTGGCCACAGAAACAGGTAAAGCCAAGCAACCTAGTAGGGTTGCGCAGCAGCTTTTCTTATTCTGTTCTATATTCATGTTTCGCCCACAATACCTCACAGAACATCTTCGACCTTTCTTGTCTATTTCTTTTTCGTTTTTATAAGTCGGATTTCGATTTGCTTAGAATACGGTCGTTCCCTTTTAATCAATCTCGTTTTCATTGTTGAGTACAAGCTTTGCGCGACACATATTCGGATGATTCCGCCTCTTATTCGTCCCTTGCCGCCGATCCGCTCGCTAGTTTTATGCAATTATTTCGTACCAGGCGGCGGCCGTCTTTTTGAGCAGCCACCCGGCGGCGCTCTTGTACCGTTGCCCATTGGAGCCATCGAGCGGTCGACTTGTTGAGAGATTCCGTCGATCGGTAGCGTCCGCACTTGTCGTGATCTGGCGTGCACAGCAGCGCAGTAATCGCGTGAAGTGGAGTCGTCGCATGTTTCTTCCGGCGGGAGCAAGCGGTTCATTTTGGATAAAACGCATGCTTGTGTGTGCAGTTTTGCCGCGTTCCATTCGACGCAGTCAACAGTTGAGTGGGCAAAGCGGACGCCGCCGATTTCCGCGACTCGAAACGCCCGCTCGCGAGCCGTCGGATTGTCGCTTACGCGTCTGCGGGATTCCGACGGGCGGTCATTTACAGACGAGTGAGTACATTCGGTGGGTTTTGTTTGGTTGTTGAGTGTGGAAAGAGGCCTCGGCAAGGGTTGCGCCAAACAGAGAACAGCGCGCTGACTGACCGGGACGGGAGGCGAACGGGAAGACGCCGGAAGGATGTCCTCAATGCGAAAGATCGGCCCGCAAGTTTTTAAGAGACATCGCGCAGCCGTCAGCCTGCAAAAGCGGGTAGAGCGTCCAACGGAATTATTATTTCTCCACCTTCCCCGCCCTTTCATTGCACACTCACTTAAACGAGCCGTTGCTTCTTGTAATTGTATTCCGACCGGCCGAGCAGTCCGCTCATCACTCGCCGCTCCGTCGATCGACCGGAAGACGACGCCTCCACGAGCAGCCGGTTGGTGGTCGTAAGCGAGAAGCGGCGGCAAGCGGAGAGGCGAGTGGGCGGAACGGAGGGTAATGAGCGCGCCTTATATCCGAACAGGCGGCGGTAGGCGCCCGGTCGCTTCTCCTCCCCGCAGGTGGTGGGCGCACACTCGTGGGACGAACGGGAGAGCGGCCGACCGGAGGTCATCGATTTGATGGCGGGATCCCGGCCGGCCGCTCCGCCCACTCGCTTCTTTCGGCCACTCGGCGAGAGGAAGACGCTCCCGTTTGATCGTTGCAGCTCGGCGGGCGGAGTACCGATGGAAGGCGGTCGCCCACGGGAAGGCGGCCGCTGGAGTCTCGCTCGCCCCGCCGCCCCACGAACAGGCGGGCGGGCGGCCGACTGCCGGCTTGCTCTGCTGATCCCCTTCCCCTCAATCCTCTAATGAAATCCCCAGCAAGAGCAAACATGCGGCGACGAGAAACATGACGCCGCTCGGCGTTCCCCCGGCCGCCTTCCCGCCCCCACCGCCCACTCCTCCCTCCACACGAATGGTTCGATCGACCGCCCGCCCGCCTTCAGCGAACGACGGCGGAAGGGCGCTCTCGACCGCCCGTTGGGTCGACGGGCGAGCGGGAGAACGAGGAGAGCGAGTGGACGGGCGGACTCGCGTGTTGCAGGGCGGAGAAGACCGCCATGGGGCTGCTGGTGGTCGGCGGGTGGGAGTTGCGGGCGGTCGGGTTGAACGGGCGGCGGGAGGATTGGCGGGAGGAGCGCCCGCCCTTCCGGCGAGTCGACGAGGAGTGGGCAGACGGACGGTCTTCCCACCCACTCCTCCCCCCGAAGTGTCCGGAATCACCGGAACGATCACGAGAGAGCGGGGCGGCGGGCGAGTGCGCAGTCGCCTGCTTTCTGCCGCCCGCTCGCTCCCACTCGTCCGCCCGCCCGACCGAACGGCGGAGAGGAGCGCCCGCTTGCCGCCTTCCAACTCGAAGCCGCCGATCGACCGACTGCCGGGGATCACGTGGACGGAGAGGATCGCCGCCGTTTCGTCCACTGCTCAACGAAAGGGCGGCCTCTCGTCGCCTTGTGGTGGTGGACCGCCCGTTGCCGCGTGCTCGTGAAGGCGGCCGTTGGAGGCGCCGATGTCCGTTTGAGTTTTGCCGGGCGCCTGCACGCAAGCTCGTGCTCCCGCCGACCGGCCGGCTCGCTTTTGGGTCGCCTTTCATTGCGAGGGAGCGGGAGTCGGCGGCAAATGAGTTGTTTTGCGCTGACGTCACCCGAAGGAACAAATGAAGGCGCAATCCCGCGGAATGGTCGACCAAGGGCGCGTGTTGTTTACTACTTTTTATTTTTATTGAGCAGCCGCCAACTCGGTTCTTTCAGAGTCTAACCGCTTTGTCTTCCGCTTGGCCGTGATTCAAACGGCGGGCTCATTGTTTCCGTTAGTCTTCTATTGGACACTTGAAGCCTTTCTTTTTGTTGACTACCGGATTACTCGATTGGATTGGAAGTGGAAAGCTGCCTGGATTTCGATCCGAATCGAGTGGATTTTAGACAGAAAGTGGTTCCAAGAATATTCACGCATAAGGAGTTCTGCTTTCGTTTTCTGCCTGTCTGGATGGCTGGAATAAACGACAAAATCTTCAACGTGGATTCGATTGCTTGAATGGACTTCGCTGTCGCCGTTCGTGTTTGAATGGTCGACTCTTAGAAGAAGCCATTCCACGTAGCAGTGCTCAACCCCGAAATGACTGGACTTCTCGCTGGACGCAGTAAGAAAGAAACCTGCGGTCAAGCGGCGGCCGCTCGGTCGGATCGCTGGAAGATCGCTGGTTGTTGGCTCGAAAGCGCAACTCGCCGGACAGTGGAAGAGGGAAGGTTGGGATTTGAAGGCAGTAGAAGAGGAAATCGGCCGACGGGAGGATTTGTTACAGGTCCGCTCTTTGGGTAGATGGGAGAGTGGAGACCTGCCGATGGCCACCTCGTTCCTCTTTTATACCGCCCGAGTTCGAGGACGAAATCTTGCGAAATCGCTCCGGAATGCGAGTGATTCGCCGGGAAACACTCGATTTTCTCATGGAATGCGCCGATGATTCGTTCTTTCAGTGAACTCTTCGGTGGTTTCTTCACTTCGACTCACGAGTGGGGATATCGCAACGCTTCGCTTGTTTTGGTTTTGCTCTTTGTGATTCGAGCGCTGACGTAATTCCTTGTTTCCGCTCTTCTTCTCCGACCAATCCGCTCGTTCCGGTTGTGCCGACAGTCCTTTCTTTTTATGGGGAAGAAATGAAAGGACCCCGCGGGTTTGGAGATCTCGCTGATGATCGTCAACGTTATTTACAGGACGCTTTTCGAACGAACGGTCTCATTCGTCCTCGAACTCGTCGGGAAACGGATAGTCGAGTTGCTCTTCTTGGAGCTGCTCTTGGCGCTGTCGACTGAAGCGATCGGACTGCTGACTGCCGTCTTCCAAGGGCTCGTCTTCATCGATCACGACTTGGATCAAAGGACGAACCGATTGGTCGCTGGAGGCCGTCCACTGACTCTGCAGCTCCGGTTGGGTCGTGTACTGCACGTCTTCCAGTTCACTCTGTTGCAACTCTTCCTCGAATTCGGGAATGTCGAAACGAATGCTCTCTTCGGTTTCTGGTTCGAGTTGTGTGTTTTGAGCAAATGGATCCACAAGTCTTTGCGGACGACCTTCGATTCGCTGCAGCCACTCCGCGATCTGCGGCTCGACGATGTTCGTGATGTTTCGACCCCGATACGGGTAGTAAATCAAGATGTCCTCCATGCTGCGGCCCCGCGAGAATCCAACGTACGTCTGGCCGGCAGCGAAAGAAGGAGTGCCGAACGCGATGCCAACCCGCTCCAATGTCTGGCCTTGCGCTTTGTGTATACTCATCGCGTAGCTCAAACGCAGCGGAAATTGGAGCCGTTCGAACTTCCGCACCGATTCGTTCTTTCGTTCGTTCCTGTAGACGAAGCGAGAGCGAGTGATGTAGACAAAGCGGCCGAGGTCGCCGTTGGGATGAAGCACTTGACATTTGATCACGTCGTCGAGCATTTTGCAGACAATCATTCGAGTGCCGTTGCACAGCCCGAGCTCCACGTTTATGTTTCGAATCAACATCACTAATGATCCTTCTTTGAGCTTCAACGCGTGATCGGGGAACCCGCTCGGCTTCCGGCGAGCCAAGTTTTCTCGGTTAACGTCGGCCGCAAAGACGGGTTGGTCGTCAAAGTCAAGGACGGTGTCCACTCCCTCGTACGTTCGGATTTCCGTTCCGGGCAGACGGCGGTGCAAAATGTGAGCATTCAAAGCATCAACTACTTTGTTAAGCGGAGCCAACAAGGCTTTTCCGGCACACCGCTTGGGTTCCAGCAGATCTTCCTCTTTGAACACGAAATCGACGAGGTTGTACATGTTGTTCGTCATCTTGATGCCGTCCGGGATTCGAATCGTGTTGCGGTTTCGATCCGTAGAGTTTTCTCCGCTGCCCGTTTGCAAAAGAAACTCCCGGAATGCGGTTTGGTCCGCGTTCGTTCGGAAGTTTTCTTTGAGAAGCAGGAAGTTCAGGAAGTTCTGTTGATTGAGGTGGTATTGCAACAAAGAGGCGTTGTAGGCGGACGAGCGGCCTCGGTTGACAATAACGGGCAACAATTGCCTCCAGTCTCCTCCCAACGCGATGACAAGGCGCTTGTTCTCTTTTGTGTGCGGCCGAACGGCTTCGATTATCTTCAAAACGTACAAAAATTGGTTGACGTGAAGTTGGGAAGCCTCGTCGACGATGAGGAGGTGGGCGGCTTGCAGCCGCTTCGCCTGTCTGCTGTCATGCGCCATCAAAACACGAGTGTACTCGTTAGCGCCGAACGGAATCTGCAGCTGACTGTGCAAAGTTTGTCCACCGGTCAGCAGATTGGCTGCGACGCCTGTGGTCGCGGTGACAACAACGTTGTAGCCTTGATTCTCGCATTCTTCAATCAGATTCTTCCACAGCGCCGTCTTTCCGCAGCCCGCGGAGCCGACAACCATGAACGTGATCGGAGGGCCGCCGAATTTCTGCTGCGACTCTTCGAGCGCTTGCATGATCGCATCTTTCGCCCGTTTCTGATCACTACCCAGCGCATGAGGAATGCTGCTCGTTCGAGGCGGCAGCTGATCGTCCAGCCGCTGCAAATCGGCCATGCTGAACTCGGGCACATCTCGATGGTCGTCGAGAACTGCCTCCAATCCCACATCTTGCAGCGTGATGTTTCGATCTTGCAGGAGGTATTCAAGCATTCTCAACGCGCAACCCTCCCGATAAGCATCGAGTTCGTGAGCAGGGACGTTTGGCGGCATGAAGGTGAGAGGAGGCAGCATGTTCTGTTTGAATTCGTTCCACAAAGCCGCCGCGTCGTTCACGCCATTAATCAGGATTTGCATGAAAGTGAGCGCAAATTGCATGATCGATGAGTCGTTCCTGATTTGTTCGAGAGCATTGGTCAGCAAGCGATCGCAGGCGATCAATCCCATCGCTTGCGCCCTTTCCACAAACGTGCCGAATACGATTTCTCGTCTGTTCTGCTCGTCGTAGTGAGTGCGAGCATGTCTGAACGATTTGATTCCCCGCATTCGCAGCACGATCGAACGGAGCGCCATCAATTCGGTGTTGTAAAACGAAACGGGGTGGAGTCCAACCACGCGCTTCAGTTTTCGAGCAGCCGGTCGCCATTTTCGGTTGTTTGGATCGTAAACGTGAGTCTCCGCGAACTCGATGAACGTCTGGTTTCTGTAGTCATTTCGATCGTTGGCGTGAAGGGCGGGATCATCCCGGTTGTACTCCAGCCAGGCGGTGAATTCAGAAACAACGGCGTTTTCATCAGCGAGTGCGGTCGGGACCAAATCTTCGAGCGTTTCTTTTTGGGCGGGATCGAACGCAATTTTGTGCTGGCCGGGAAGGTGGACGCTCAGGAAGAACACTGTGTGACTCGAGTAAAACGGACCCAACGAGTACAAATTGGCCCACGCTTCGTAGACAGTAACGAACGTCGTTCGCAAGAAGTGTTTCTGGAGGTCAACTTCGAGCAACGTCTCGTCTCCCTCTTTGTACTTCTTCACGATCGGGTCGTCTTTTCCGGCGGCCTTGTCCGCATCGTCGAGCTTCGTGATCTCCATGAACACTTCAGAAGGTGTTTTCGTTACAGCTTTGTACAAATAGTGTTTGCAGTTCTCTTGCGTTGCGTACTCAACACAGGCAGGTCCGTCCCAAAATTGGAGTATCTCCGGGTTGTGCGGCACGAGATCGGCATCCGTGATGATTCGTTTACCGGCCGAAGTTTGAACCTCAACGCTGCAGCCGCCCATCTCCGGGCTCAAACGTTGATAGCGGACGAAGTTTTCGTCCAAAACCGTGTGCTCGCTGTACGCCTGCGGGAAGCCGTGTGCGCATCGATTGGATTTCGTTTGGCCCTTTTTGCAAAGCGAAGTGTCCACGTGATTGTGAGTCATGTAACGCAACACCAGATCCCGTCTCGCTCTGTCCGCTTCGCTTCCGTCTTTTGGAGTCAAGCGGGCGCTGATGTACTGGTCGACGAAGGCCGCATCTCGGGGCGCGCTGTCGTCAACGGCCACGATCACGTGAGCGTGCAGAAGGCCGCGCTTTTGCGCTTCGATTGCAACGGCGTACCATTTGACGGGCCCGAAATAGCCGCCGGTTTTCGTTTTTTTCGGACCGACCAAATTCGCGAGGAATTTCGCCAGTTTTGCGCGGAAGAACCTGCACATGATGTCGGGCGCATTCGCGGGGTTTGCATTGTATTTGCGGCACTCGTCTATGTAGCCCTTCCACTGAGGATTGCTGGTCAACGTCACAAAGAACTCTGCCGCTCCCAGCCGCTCGTCCAGCAAACACGTACGCGCGTACGCAAGCTCGGAATACTCTACAGAAAACTTATGGGCGGGCGGGAGGCGGATGAGTCGGCCGATGTTGCACGTCTTGTAATCAGGATGCTCTTTGAACAGATCGTTCAGTTTTTTGTGCCAAAGCGAACGGACGCTGTCGGCACGCGCCGAGCGATAGAAACGTGGAAGGCGGTTGTAATAGTCGAGTTCCGAATGCAAAACGCGGAAGAACGCCGAGATCACCCATTCACAGGCCAACAATCCGAAACTCCAGATCCGATGAAATTTCATGTCGCTCACTCGACGGGCCAACAAATATTTGATCTCTTCACGCAGGCTCGCGAATTGTCGCTTCTTTTTCTTCTTTTGCACGCTTTCGGTGGTTTGTGCGGCTGGATTTCGTACCTGGCCTTCGTACTCCTCCTCCATTTCTTCGAAGCCCGCGAGCGGCCGATTTCTTTCGAACAATCGAACGATTTCTTGCTCGTTTTCTGCGAGGCCGTTCTCGAGTTCATCGCCGTCATGAAAGCGAAGTTGTTCGTCGATCTCTTGGCTTTCGACCTGATCGTCTTCCGTTCGGTCTTGCTCGTCTTCTCCGTTCGACTCCTGCGAATCTTCGGGATTGAAAAGCGGCAGATGAGAAATCAGGAGCTGCTCGCCGTGCAACGCCAAAAGTGGATAACACAAACAGTCGATGTTCCTATTAGACGGAATCATTTCGGGCAATCCCGTCTGCGTTGACATCCTCGGGTTGCGACTCAGCACCCAAACGCCTCTGGGAGCCGCAGGGCCGACATCCCCTGCTTTTGCAGGAATGAAAACGACCGCTCCAACGAGTTCTTTTCCGTTCGGATTTTTGATTTCTCCGGAACCCGGGTCCAAAGCGGACACTTGCCGAGGAGCTGAGCGGTTTTCGACAAAGTCCATGATGAACGCGGGCACTTCTTCCCCGTTCTGCTGGCAGCGGTCGATGAACTCGTAAGCACACCGATAAGCTTGAGCAAACGGATTGTGCTTTTGCATGTAGTCTATCAAGAAGGTCAGAATGTGTTCCGAATGCTTCAGATTTCGCAACGGATCCTTGTTCGTGCCGTTCTTTTCCGTCGACGCCTTCTTCAGATAGTCGTAGAACTCTTCGGCGGTCGACGTGATCGCGTACAATTGACCAAAAGAAGGAGTTTCGCTCGGTTGGATTGGGGACAGCTGGTAGTGAAAATCGAGGTTCGTACGAACAATCACAGGACCTTTCACTTCGGGTTGTTGACGGCCGACCGAAATCGAGCCCAAAGCGATCAGGCGGTTGTACGCTTGGATGCGCCGTTGGAACTCCTTGCACATCGGTACGTCTTTCGTTGAATAGTCGCACAAATCCTTGACTTTTTGCGGGACTTCTGGCAGCTGCGGATATTTGACACGACCCTGAGAGCAGCACATGAACGACGTTTCGAGGTCCAAAAGCAAGGCTTCGCAATGTTTGCATTTGACGTTGAAATTGCCTGGATTGTAAGGCGCTTTCCCGGCGTCGAAGCGGCTGATAAGGGCGGAATAAGCATGAGTCGGCCGCCCGCGTGTGCTCGTTTGCTTTCGTTTGTACTTTGGAATGATAGGATCAAGGATTGTCTGCCTGCTGCGAGTCTTTCGGGGCGAAAATTCCGGCGATTCGCGCGGCTCCAAACGGGCCGCTTTGGGCCGACTTTCGCCGTGCTCCGCCGACTCCGAATCGGCATCAGTTCGCGTCCGTTTCGTTCGCCGCGAGGGGGCGGGAGGAGGCGACCGTTGCGGAGCCGCCGGGCGGACGGGCGGAAGCGCCGCTTGTCGCCGATTCATCACTTCGGTCAGGTACCTGTACAAACGGTAGCGTTTCTCCCATTTGTTCTCGTTTCGCGGCCGCATGTCCTCAAGCCGCAGTGGATTGTAGAAATCGAGCAAACACTCCACCAAGTAGGCCGCGTTGCTCGTTTGATCCTCCTGCAAGTCGCCGGTTTCCGAAAGAATCTGATCGCCGAATTCTTCGGCCGGAAATCCTTCGTCTTCTCGTCCGATCAGCGGGTAGAAGGATTCGTTTTGGATTCGCTCCACGCGCACGAAGGCTTCGAGATCTCGCAAATCCAATTGCCGCGTCGGATCGAAGAAGAACCGAGTGTACGCGCCGTTCTCGAAGCGGAAAATGCAGAGCACCAAACGGTCGTTCATCTCGTTGTCTCCCAGTGGAAGGATGAACGGTGCGATGAGATCGTAGCCCTCATTTGGATCGAATTCCTGCCGAATCAACAGGCAGTCGGCCGCCCGTTGATTCCTTCCGTCTGTATCGTCCGAGTGTCCGAAGTACGGAGAAAGCAAAGAGATCCGCCGATCCGACCGCTCGATCAAATCGGCAGCGGCGAACAGCAAAGCGCCGAAGTGGGCACGCACGTTCTCGTATCGCAGGCGCAGCACGTCAGCCGGGTTCAATCGCCTCGTCCGTTCCACTTTCGGAGCTAGCCGGTCGTCTGGCGTCAGGAGACCCCGCTTTGTGATCAACACGGAGCTCGGAGTCAGCGGATCGCCCAACCGCCTCGCTTCTTCTTGCTCTTCTTGTTGTCGTCGCATTCGATCGAAATAGTTCGGATGAATTCGCGTAACCGCCGCTCGGAGCTGAACATTCAGGTCGCGTCGCTTCTGCATGCCGCTCTTATGTTCTCGCATGTCTTCTCCGATGCGGTCAAAATGCGAGAGGAAGCTGTTGGCATTCGCGACTACGTAGGCCCCGCAGTTGAGGTTTGGGGGCTCATAGATGCCTCCTATTTGCTGCGGATCGGTGCGGTTGCTGAAGTCCACAAACTCTTGACGAGCATTCAAACGAACGCCCGACAGTGGAGCGAAAACATTGCGGAAAATAAACTCGAAGTACGCGTGGTAAGTCGCCGGGCAGGGATTGTTCAGCGAGTTGCAGAAGTACAGTCCGTACTGGTCGCCGTCCTGCCGTCCGCTCATCGCCGCCAGCACAAAGTGAGCGCCGTCGATGATCGGAATGAGAAGAATGGAAGCGTCTTCGGCGGAGAACGGCCGATCGCTGCGGACGATGAGGAAATTGTCCGGCCACAACTGCCTTCGCGCCCGGTCGTCCGGCACGTTCGTTGCCAGCGGCCGATTTCGGTCCCAGTAGTTGGTGGAAAGAAGCGAAACCGAACGTTCGTTGAGGGAAATCAGGTCAACCAACGCCCCGGTCATCACCTCGCCGTCGATCATTCCGGTCGTTCCTGCGAGCGTTCGGAAGTGGGTGCTCGTGACGGACGCGTGGCCTCTTGCTTCCGCACAAGCGTCCTCGTTCCAAAAAGCGGGTTTTCCGCGCAACAACTCGCGCCCACCGACGTTCAAGCGGTCCGCGGCTTGCAGCTCGTCGCCCCAGTCGTTCGGAACAAACAAACGGTCGCGGGCCCAATAAAACGTGTGCAGCGGGCCGTCATTCCGTCGTCGAGCTTGGCGGCGACCGCCTTGAGGCAGCCCTCCCCCTTCCGACTCGCTGCTGCTACTCGACGAGTGGTGCGAAGACGGAGGAGAACCGCCCGCTGCCACCGGAAGTGCTCTCTGTTCTTCATTCTCGTTGAGGCCTTCGTTTTGCGTCGAATTCACTGGTTCGTTCGTTCGAGCCGATTGCTCCACAGCGGAGGTCGGCGGAAGGCTCGTGGATTCGCCGCTCTGGGCCGCGACCCGCGCGCTCCTTCGACGGGGCTCCTTTTGCGTCCGATGCGTGGGTGGCTGACTGGGGGCAACGACTGGAGAAATCGGAACGTCTTCGTCGTTTTCTTCTACTTGCGAAGCTTCTTGTTCGTCCACCTCCACGGTTTCTTGTTCATTCGACCGTTTGGAGGAGTCCTGGTGGCGCCTCGGATCCTTGGCTCGTTTCGGCGGTCGCCCGGCCGGCTTTTGCGAAGCTTTTCGTTTGTTCTTTTTGCTTCCGCCGCCTTTGAGCGGGGCGGTCAGGTACAAGACCGGAATTCCCGCCAGTTGATCGGCGGCGCTTTTCGCGGGATCAGTTAGCGGTTCCACTTCCAGACGAGCGAACTCGAATCCATCCGCTTCTTGCCGTCCGGCCGGCGGGCATTCGGCGCCCCATTCGTCGTCGCTGGAAACCCCAGCTTCGTCGTAAGAAAACTCGAGCTCCATTGCTTCGTAGTCCTCTTCCTCATCCGCTCGAACGCACTCGACTTCCAGCAGCTCGCAGTCCTTCGGTGCGAATTCGGAGGAGAGGAAGTGGGAGAACGTGGGCGTTTGTTTCCGTTCGACGAGCGGCGGCGAGCAATCGCCCATCGGACGGCCGTCGTCGTTCGTTTCTTCCCGGTCGACGTCGTGCCCGCGAGTCTCGTCTTCTTCGAGCGAAAGCGATTCGATCGACGGCCACACTTCCGCCTGCTCGTCGCTTCGTTTCGGTTCGATCGTCGGCTCCTGCAGTTGCAAGTGGGGAGTGACCGGCGTTTCCGCCGCCTCCGTTTGCAATCCGTGCGTCCACTCGGTTTGATTCGTGCGTTCGACCGAGCGGTCTGCAAGAAAGACGCGATTCGAGTCGTCTCCAACTGTTTGATTTTTGTTTGGAATCGCGTTCTGCGCGGCGGAATGGGCGAGCTGGTGTTCGGCTTCCGTCGTTTTGTCCTGCTCGCTTTGCGCGAATTCCGGCCGGTCGAACTCACTCGTTTCAAGCGTTTCGAGCGGGAACGACTGTTTGTCGTCTGCGTGTGCTTTCGGCTGATTGTGGGTGCATTCTCGTTCTCTTTTCAAGTGGTCGCTCACGAAGTGCTCTTGCTTGTCCTTGTCGAACACGGCGAATCGCCGAGCGGGTCGGGCGAACGAAGACGTGCGCGAGCAATCGGCGCGGAGCAAAAAGAGCGGAGAGAAATGCGCGCCGCTCGTCGTTTGGCGGAGCGGACGGATGGCTCCCGTTTCGCTTTGCGAAAAGCGAGCGGAATGCGGTCGGCGCGCGCGATGACGCGGCCGGCTTCCGAACACTCGCCGGCGGTTTCCGAATCGGAGAGTGAACATTCGAATCGAACGGATTCGGCGCCACGTTCGCGAGAACAGGCGATGCGCCACGCTCGTCACGAAGGACGGCAGGCGTTGAAGGCGCCACGCTTCGGAAAGCAGGCGTTTGCGCCACGCGCGAAGCAGGCGTTTTCGCCACACCGAGAACGGCAGGCGGGCGTGAACGAACCCAAAGGCCGTCGACGCCAAGCGGAGGAAGAAATTTACGAAGAAAGAAATAAAGTAGAAAACTAAGAGAATAAACATTAGAAGGAGATTTTAGTAGTAGAAAGAAGGATAGAAAATAGTTTAGGTGTTTTTGTGGGTTATTTGCGGGAAGGGAACGGGCGAGGGAAAGTGATTAGTTTAAATAGAGAGGAATGAACCGAGAGAATTTAAAAATGAAGCAATTTTTTGGCTTTTCTTGAGATGAGAGGAGGGGATTAGACGGGGATTGAGGGAGGAGAGGGGGCAGTTGATTAGAAATAGAAAAATAATACACTGATGGTCACAAATTAGAAGGAATTTGTTTGCGGTGTGGCTGCGGTTTGATTGCGTTGAGAGCGATGGTCGCGGGGATCCAAGTGACCGCTTTCTTCCACTCGCTCGCGGAGGGCGAGCGGAGAGGCGGAGCGCGAGGGGGACGCCGCGCCGGTCGGCGGTCGCCGCGCAGACCCATTAGAGAGCGTTCGAATTGGGGACGCGCGTTTGAACTTCGAACAAAACGACTCGCGCGGGGACGAGCGGGCCGCACGAGCGAATCGAAGGCGCCGATCGGACCGCAACGAACGCACGTGAACTGCACGAAGACTCTTTTTTGCCCTCTAGAATCCAACACCCCGTTTTAATCAAGTGAATTGAAATCACTGTTCCTGTTCAATGCTTCCGTTAATTCTTGATCAACAAGCGAGCGCAACAAACAGTTCGTCTTCCCCACACGTACAAATTCAGAGAACTGACGACGGTCGGTCCGTTAGAAAAGTGATTGTTTGTATCATGACCCCTTCCTTCCTTGTCCCCAATTTTAAGTACACGACCACTTGGAATACGATATTTATTGTCAACAATTTTGCATTCAATTCTGCTTGAAGGCGCTCACTTGGCGCGGCTCGTGGAGGGTCCGCTGCTCGATGCGCCGTCGACGATCTCGCGCAGCAGCTCGGCGCCCTCCCGCTCCAACTCGGCCGCGCGCGCCCGCTGCTCGGCCTCCTCGGCGCGACGGTGGGCGTCGGCAGCCGCGCGTTCGCAGCGGCGGATGTGGGCGGCCAACTGCGCGGGCGTCCAGCGCTCCAGCTGGAGCGTCGAGTGGCGCTGCGGCACGCCCTCGTGAATGGGAGCGTTCTCTGCAAGCAGACGAACGAAGTGAGTCCATTTGAGTGGTCACTCACCCTCCACCGGGCGCTCATCTCCTTGTTGTTGTTGCTGCTGCTGCTGCTGCTGTTGCGGAGCCTCTTAAATCGTTTAAAAAAAGAATCAGAAGGCGGACGATCACGAACCGTCGCCCTCCTCCTGCAGCTCGCGCTCCTGCATGTTCGGATCGCCTGCAAGCAGCAAGAGAGTGATTGAATGGACGGGCGAGTATTCACAAACCCTCGTTCTCCATCAGCGCTTCTTCGCCGCCGTCGGCTTCTTGGCCTACAAACAGTGAGTGGACGAATGGATTGGCGAGCGCACGCCACCCGGTCGCAGTGGAAAATCTGCTCATTTCAACGCTCGACGCGCCGCTGCGCAAAAAGTGAGAAGGTGGGTGGTGAAAGGATACGTAAACGCGTTCGCTGATCAAAAGGCTTGGCTTTCACGCACGCATAACAGCTTAAGATTGAGTCCCAACGAGCTGCAACCTGCCGCAATCGAAAGAACGAAGTTGATTTTACCAGACGGCTCCCGAGCGACATCCAAACCATCCGTTTCCCTCGTTTTCTTGCGTTCAAAAGTTCAAAGATCCGATTTCTTAGACACACACGTCCCCGTTCGCCCTTTGTCGCACTCCTGCCGAGCGGTGAAATGGGCGGTTTCCGGATGGCCTGCGAGTGTTCACAAACCTCCGTCCTGATCGCCGCGCTCGACGATCGCCGCGTCCACCGGCTCGATCACTTCGATCACTACAAAGAAACGGGAGAGTGAACTGATAGACAGGCGGTTGATCACTAACCGCCGAGCTCTTCCTCGCGCTCCAGCTGCTCCTCGCGCTCGTCCGCACGACCTGCAAGCGGCGAGTGAGTGAGTGAGAACGCGGCTGATCACGAACGTTGCTCCTGCAGCGGAGAGCCGCGCTCGTTCTGGTCACCGTTCGCTGCAAGCAGAAAGGAGTGGCCGGGCGGTAATCAACGGCAAACCAATACCTTCGAGCTGCTCGTCCTCCTCCTCCTCGTCGCTCATCTCGTAGTAGAAGTCTGCAAGAAAGAGAGGTGAGCGCGCCGCGGTTGATCACAAACCGTTGCCGTCGGGGGAGGGCTCGCGCGGGAGTTCGTGGCCGCCTCCTCCACGGCCTCCACGGCCTCCGCGACCGCCTCGACCGCCGCGGCCGCCCACGAAGCCGCCACGCGCACCGCCGCCGCGGGCCACTCCGCCGCGGCCGCCCTCGAAGCCCCCACGGGCGCCTCCGCGACCGCGCTTCCGCCAGGCGGGCGGGTGGGCCCTACCTGCAACAAAGACGACATGAATTGAATGGCTGGAAGAGCGGTCACTCACCCGCGCGGTGCTCCCAGCGGTTGGCGTGCGGCGGGTGTTGCGGCGCCAGTTGCGGGGGCTCAAAGCCAGCCGCGCGGAAGAATGTTCCGGCCGTCTGGGCCCAAACGGTGTGCGCATTCGGCGGCTTCGCGACGCCGCCCCGGCGGTTCATTTCGTTTGTTGATTGGATCGAGTGAAAACGAAAACAAAGGAATGAGTAAGAAGCATTCCGACTCCTCCAGCAGCCCGCACACGACACGCAAAGCCCGTCTTCAATTCACGAACTTCAAATCCCTTCCCAAAAGAACCCCTCCGACCGTCTCGGCCGCAAACTGTTGATCGAAATGAAGAGTTCGACGTTCGTCGACCGGCCGCCGTGCGGGACGGCGTCAAGCGACCGCAAGCCCCGCCTCGCGCACTTCTTCGTTTGGCCGCCGTCTCTCCTTTTTGGCTCAAAAGTCACGATCGTTTTATTGCCTTGTTGTCTCGTTCGTTCGCTTGGCGCCCGGCCGTTCGCGCACTCCCCGCGCATCGGCCGTGGACACGTGTCTTTCGAGCCGCAGAACGCCCATTAGGCGCCCGTCCTGCCCGCAAGTTCTCCGCTTGTTCCAGCCGCCATCTGCCATTTGGATTCCAAAACGCACGTCGTCCTGCGCCGTTCGGACGCCAAAAAGGCGTTGATTCGAGTCTCCCGCTCAACACCTGCTCCAATCCGAAGCAAAGTACGTGATTTCGAGCGCATTCCATTCGTTTGAATCCAGACAACAAAGGAGAGATCCATTTGTTCGAACAATAGAAAGTGCACAAATCCATCGAAATCCGGAACACAATCGGCAGTCAAGCCATCGATCTCTATCCGCCAAACAAGTGGTCAGTTTAAGCAATAAAATCTGAAACGCAAGATGCGATTAATCCCCGCATTGCAACTACTTGCCTCAACGGATAACTGAACACAAAACGAGCTCCAATCCACTTGCCGCCGCTGCAAGCCCGACAGCTCTTGATTCTTCTATTTCGGATCTAAACATCATTAGAAGGGACTGGAATAAGAGGAGTGAGCCACTCTTCAGCAGCGGTACTTCTCGATCTCACTCGCCTGTTTGTTGCAAAGCACTCGCTGCAATTCGTGTCCGAGGATATTTCGCTCTTCATTCGTTGCACTCCATCTGTTCAGATCCAAATGAACTCGTTCCTGCTGTTCATTCTCTTCGGCCTGCTCGCCGCCTTCGTGGCGGCTGGAGGCGCGTGCCCGAAGTACGAGAAGGAGGTGCGGAACTCGCAGAACGCCGTCAAGTGCGTCCCCGACGCGGGCAGCTGTGCGGGTGAGTGCGCCGTCCACTTCGATCCACCCGCCGCCTTCAGGCTCGCCCGATTTCGTGCAGATCGCGTGTTTCGTGTCGCCCTGCTTCTCGCTGCCGAAAGACGAGTGCCCGACGGTCGCCCACTGCTTCGCGGACGCCTGCAACGCGTGCCGCCCCCGCTACTACGACGCTCTCTTCAACGAGGTCTGCCGCCGCCCTTGAATCTGTCGTTGACTCGAATAAACTCTTCTCTGCTCATCGGAAAACGAGGATTGTGCCCGTGGATGCATCGGGGTAATGGTAACTCGGCCACAGGTTTTTGTCGTTATTTGCGATTAGAAGGAGAAAGCGGAAAAGACGGACGCTCGCGATCGAAGCAGATTCAATTCTCACGCACGCTGCCGGCAGGAAACAACTCGGAAGAAAGTCGAAAGCTCAGAAAAAGCGAAGATGTGTCTGTCGAGTCATTCGCAGTGTTAGGAAACTGAGCTAAAAGATCAATGACCGACGTTCAAGAGACGATTTCAATCGCTCATGCCGGGAAGCAGGCAAGATGTTTTCCAAATTGTAGCCGGGCAGAAGACGGAGTACAATCCAGCTTTCGCTTGTTTACCACAAGCAAGCCGCAATCTTTCACTTATTTGAAGATGCCGTCCGCGGTGGCCTGGTGGGAGTACGCGGTCATTGCGGCTTGCACAGGAACCGCCGCTCTTCTTCAACTGTTTCTCTTCTGTCGTCTTCGGTTTGCTGCAAACAAGGCGGAGCTCTCGCGCCACCTGGAAGTGAACATCGCCTGTTGGATCTTCTGCGACCTCTCTTTGTGGTCCCACTCGTCGTTTCTGGTCTACACGGGCCTTCAAGAAGGTAGACGAATGAGGGAAGACAGCCGACCACTCGCTTGCAGGCCCTCACCCGACTGGAGTGATGTACTGGACGGGCGTCTCGGTGATGGTCTTCTGGCTGACGCTCTCGCTGTCGTTCTCGTTCTTGCTGCTCGACCGGATCCTCGTGATCCACTCGGCCGTCCAGCAGTTTGGGCGCTCGACTCTGCCCGTTTGGCTGACCGTCGGCCTGCTCGTGGGCTTTGGAGGAGTGTTGACCGTGTTCTACGCGCTCGTCGCCTTCCCGTTGCCCGCAGAGACCGGTAGGCGACTTCGAGTGGCTTCAATTCTCGCGTGTAGATTGCTTGGGCTTCGCGTGTTTGGTCCCGCTGCACCCGAAGATCACGTCGTCGATGAAGGCGGTGCTGGGCGCGCTGAACTGCGGCCTGGCGGTCGTCTTCGTCTTCAAGTTCGCCGTCCACCGCCGCCTCTTCGCGCACGGGAACGCCGCGAAACAACGCCGCAATCACGTGATCGCCTGCTTGGCGGTCGGCACCGAATTTTCGCTGAACGTTCTGCCCGCCGCCACGTACGCGGCGCTCGCCGTTGCGGGCGTCGACCAGCAGCCGTTCGGGCCCTACGTCCTTGTAAGCAACAAATGCAATCTTCCGTCTATTTTTCGCTTCCAGCTGATCGGCTCCTTTGACGCCCTGACGACCGCCGTCCTCTACAATGCGGTCATTCTCCGCAGATCCACTCGCATCTCCCCTTCGAACACGTCAGGCGCGAACGCAGTCTCTGGGATCGCAAGCAATTCGGCCACTCGTTGAGATTAAGGCGGTCTTTGCGCGAAGTAAACGCTCCATTACACACGGGCGACGTAAAAAATTAAAGTTCTTGCTTCCGCCTGAGAAACGCAGCAATCTAACCGCTGTTTATTCCCCGTCCTCCTCCTGTTCTTCTGCCTCCCGCAACCGAAAGAGATTCTCGAGGACGTCCGTCTGGTCGGTCCAACACCAACGCAGTTCGGGCGGCGTGTCGGCGGCGCGGCGCTGCAGGCGGACGCGGAGGGCGGCGAGGAGGCGGAAGACGAGCGCGTCCACGCGGGGATCGTCCTCGAGGTCGGCGGGCGGCGCGTAGAGCCACTTCTTCGCGTCCTTCCTGCAAGCGAGCGGCGGATGAGCAGAGGAGTGGGCGGAACGAACAGCTGGGCGGCGGGCAGCTGGAGGAGCTGCGCGTTCTTCCGCAGGCCGTACGGCGGCGTCACGTCCGACGCGTAGAGCGTGCTGCAAGCAAGCGAGTGGGAGCGGAAGGGCGAAGGAGACGAACCACGGGAGGGCGGCCTCTTCGATCACGCGCCGCCGTTCGGCCGTCACCTCGGCGCCCACTTCTTCGGCCAACGCGAGGACGAGCTCTAAAGAAGGGATGGAGCGGAAGAGCGCCCACTCACCGGTCGGCAGGTCCACTCGGTTGTGCGCGTTGTCGGGCAGCCGGAAGCCGTACTCCAGCCACAGGCGCGCGTTGTCGTGCGGCCCGTAGCACACGAGCAGCTCCTCGCCGGCGCGCACGCACCGCCGCTCGGCCGCCACCACGTAGCGCTGCTGGAGGCGGCAGAAGCGGGCGACGCAGGCCGCGTGCGGCGCGTGGTTGAGCATGTCGACGAGCGGGACGACGGCCAGCGAGTCGCCCGCCTCGCCCGCGGCCACCAGCGGGTGGGGCGCGTTGTCCACGAAGATGCAGCGCGTGTTCACCACGTGCCACGCCCAGTTCAGCCGGCGCGCGTCCACCGGCCGGGGCGCCAACGCGCGCGAGAGCTGAACGGCGGGTCGATTCGATTCGAGAGCCCTCTCCGAACTCACGGCCTCGTGGACGTCCTCGAACTCGCGCCGCTGCTTCTCGAGCAGCTAGCGGACGCGTCGCGGCAGGCAGTCGGCGGACAGCGCGGCGCCCAGCCGCCCGTCGGCCAGCGGCGTCCCGAACGCGGCGGGCAGCACGTCGAAGAAGGGCCGCCAGTCCGACTGCTCGACGGCGCTCTCCTCGTACACGAACAGGACGAGGATGGGGAACGCCTCCAGCCGATGGCTGCAGCAAGACGTGGACGCGCAATCAAGCGGAGGACTCACATGCGGAGGATCTCCGTGAAGGGCGCCCGCTCGGCCACCCAACCGGCGGTGATCATCAGCTCCTTGGGGATCTAAACGAGCGGGCGGAGTGGGCAGAAAGCGGAGGACGAACCTTGAGGAAGACCTCGTTCTCCCGAATCATCCGCGTCGCCACGAGCCCGCAGCCGCGCCCGTCCGCGAGTTCGCGCAGCTCCGCGCCGTCCGCCTCGACGCCGCGCCGCCGCGTCCACTCGACGAAACGCGCCACTCGCTCGGCGCGGCTCATCGGCGGCTGAAACGAGGAGGAGCGTGTGGGTGGGCGGCAGAACGAAGCAAAGGGACCTTCAAGGGGCGATCGAACGCCTTCTTCCAACCGAATCCAATCGATCGAAGCCAGAGAACTCGTTTATTCCGGGGGGAAGTTGCAGCGGGGACACTCGCGGTTGTTCGGGAGGCCGCCGGCGACCGACGTGCCCGCGCCGAACGCCCGCACGGACTCCAGCCGGCCGCGCTCCAGCCGCACGCTCTCCGTGAAGCACACCTCCACGTGCACGGCGGCGCTCGCGAAGACGACCGGCCGGGCGGCGGGCGCGGAGCGGACGAGCCGGAGGAAGGGATTCGCCGCCCACTCCAGCCGCTTCGTGTGCGCCGCGCAGAACCTGCAAACGAGCGGGAGTCCACCGGAAGGAAGCGGGACGAACCGGTCGGCCGTCGAGTCCCGCGCGCACACCACGAGCGTCACGTAGTGCGGCCGGCGGCAGCAGTAGAAGTCGGCGAAGTAGAGCCGCTGCCCGTCCGCGTCCAGCAGCTCGGCCGCCTCGAGCAGCAGCCGCGTGTCGCCGAAGGGCGAGGTGGCGGGCAGCCGGCCGTCCACGAGGTCCGCCGCGAAGAAGAGCCCGTCCAGGCGGCCGTTGAGCGGCGAGGCGGCGTGTCCCGAGTGGTCCTTCCGGTAGGGCCGCATCTCGCCGCCCTCCCGCCGCACGCGCTCGAAGTAGGCGGCCGGCTTGCAGCGGTGCAGCCAGCGGACGCGCTGCAGCGGGACGGCGGCCACGAAGCGGGCGGCCATCGCGTGCAGGCAGTCCAGTTCGAGCGGCGAGAAGACTGCAAGCGGCAGAGGAATGGAAGGAACAAAGAGGGGACTCACCCGCCCGCACCTCCCGCCGCACCTCGCCGCCCATTGGCCGGTCGCGGGCGTCGAGCAGCCGGACGGCGATCGCGTACCGCCGGCCGGGCGTCGTGCGGAACTCGTGGAAGGCCGGGCGGCCGGGCAGACGGCGCGAGAAGACGGGCGTCTCGCCTTCGCGCACCTCCACGGCCACTCGCTCGGCGGCGGGCGGCCAGGCGATCTTGCAGAACGACGAGCAGCACTCGACGTCCACCCCCGCCGCCTCTTCTTCGCCACTCGACGCGGGGGGAGCGGCTGGAGCGGGAGCGGTCGAGGCGGCGGCCTGCGGCGTCACGGCGCCCACCCACTCGCGGCGGCTGCAGTTCGGCGGCGGCGGCGTGTGGACGGCGGCGCGCACCCACGCGGGCGCCGGCCGTTCGGGCGCGAAGGCGGGCGGCCGGAAGGCGGACGGCGGCGAGCGGCACGCCGGCGGGCGGCTCCAAAACTCCGCCGCCGTCTCCTCGCTCGC